>OY986438.1:163908636-165263636 GCA_963920525.1 Dichetophora obliterata
TCAAGATAAAAGGTGTTTAACGGTTTTGGTACGTGTTTAGTATTATTGATCTAGAATCTAAACTACTCACCATAAAATAAAAAATAATATTTTGTATTTTAGTATATCAATCGCTTTCGTGTCATGTGCTGCAGCGGAGAAAACATTTTGAGGATTATCCAACAAAATATCGGACAAATTTCTATCTTTTGTTTTAGCTGTTGCTTGTCCAAAGTTAGAATTAAAAAAAAATAATAATGGTTCTCTCTAAGCATGTAAACATGTAAACATGTAAAGCATTTAAACTTTTCATGAGCGATAAAGTGTAAATAGCGTAAATGTCGACAAAATGGCGGCTGCTGCTGCGACAACATTATGACTTTTTTAAATTTTAAACCTTTTAAAAACCTTCATTAACATAGAAAAATAAATAAAACGTATTCATATTTACTTCAACTACTTTAAATATGTACTGATTAGCACCAAAGACAACCCTCATTCACACACATAGATTTACATGCTAGTTTACACTACAAAATAGGCTCGGAAATGATGTAAACTCACGCCCATACAAATTTTGACAGATAGTTTACGCGCATGTAAGTTCACAAGTTTTACAATGTTTACGGGTCAGTTACATGCTTAGATGAGAAGCCTTACTGTTGATTAAGTGTATTTTAACATGAAAAAAAGACATTTTAAATTTGGACGGTTACAGTTCCGCTAAAACAAAAGATACAAAATTTGTTGATATTTCGTTGGATAATCTCAGAATTTTAGCTTCGCTACAGCACATGACACGATAGTAGTTGATACATTGATGGAAAAGTTGATAATTTTTCAAAAATACAAAATTATATTTTTTATTTTATGGTGAGTAGTTTAGATTCGAGATCAATAATACTAAACGCTTGCCAAAAACGTGAAACACCCTGTATCTCGAAAATTTTACAATATAGGAGGAAACTGAGTACGGAGTTGGAACGAGTATTGAAAGTACATGTTGGAATGAAAATGGACTTACCGGATCCGAAATTTGTAGACTATTAGTATTTATCCAAACATGTATGAATATAAAGGTGCTGCTATTATTTTGACCGCAACTGTACTTCACATACAAATCCATTTCCGGCTGTTATTGCGATTCGAAATGGACTTTTTTTTAAATACATAATGCGAATTAGCGATGTCCTCGGTTTTCTAAATAATTCGGATTCAAAACGAAACAATAAGGCTTATGCTAGTTTAAAAAAATTTAATTTTTTAATTTTTTTTTTGTTTAGGTTCTTACAGTTTTTTCACTACTTTTACTTGAATTTTAATTTTTATACTACATTCTCAATAAATAATGAAATGAAAATTCATTTTAATGATTTTTACAAAGTTGGTTATTATTTTTCCTTGAAACATCCCAAAGGCTTGGTAAACTTTTTATATCTATAATGACAAAGCGTACAAAATTAACGCTATTTAAAAAGTTTCCTAGATTTATCTTGTGCACAGGTATCCTATAGTCACACGCACCTTGTTATCCCATAATAATATTTAAAAAAAGTAGTTCTCTTCTGTTTGAGGGAGAGCTTCAGGAACACGTGGCTAATTATATAAGCAAGTTATTTAAAATAAAAATAGGCACAGAATTGTATATCGTATTCCTTATCCATTAAAAATTAATCAAAAGATTAGATAACAACTTGAAAACTGCCTTTCATTTTTGGGTTGTGACCATTGTTTTGACGGGTTTGCAACAGGTTCGAAAGGGGTCCGTAAAAACATAAAAGAGCGAATTTCGCGCTGTCGGACTTGTAACGTTTTCGAAACGGATCCGAATCCGTTATTGTGCGCATTGGGGATAGATCGAAATAAAATTTTTTGTGTGTTCAAATGAGAGATAAAATATTTAAATGGCGTATAGATGTTGATTCTTCTACCGGAAAATAGGTGTCGCTTTCTATACTTTCCTACCAACCTGTTTTATCACTCCGCACAATTGAATTTTTGGTTTTTGTTATTATTGAAAAAGGAGAGGTACCTTTCAATAGCCTTTTTAAAAAAAAAATTACACTGAGAGAAATAAGGGATATACAAACTATTTACGCCAGTGCATAAATTCAATTTAAATAAAGAAAATATTTTCTCCACAACACGCTGTTTTTTCGTATTTGAATTTAAATTCAGTTTGTTTTTCTAATCACGCCTTTCACTTTCAATCGAAGTTTATAAGAAATTTCAAAAAGTTGACTTTATATGATTTAAATACAAATTCTAAATGTTTGATAGTTTAAATCATACTTGATTTTAAATACAAATTCTAGTTGTTTAATTTCAAAAAGTTTAAATGAAACGCGTGCATAATTTGAATAAAAAACGTATATAAATTAATTTTAAACATTTACGTATTTATTTTGTGCAAATGGGCATTTCCAAACTGGCGTTACAAACGATTTGCACGAAGAAATATTAAAAAAATGGAATGAAAAAGTTTAATTTTTAAAAAGTTTTTCTTATATTTGCGTTTAATTAAGAACCACTTTATTAAGTTAAAACAATGACAACAAGTGACCCTAAGGATAAAAAGATATAAGCAAAAATATATGCTGGCGTTACGTTACAAAAAATGAAAGTGATTTTTGACTTGGCCCTCAAGATTTGCAAAATTCTCGGAATTGGTCAAGACTTTTTAAAGTTGTAATCAAATCAAGTAATCAAATTTAAAAATCTTCTCTGGTTTTTTTTATTAGGCCTTTTGATGTGGCGTTATGTTACTGGCGTTACATTACTAAAATTTCCACTTTAGGTGAATTGGGTAATTAAGTAATTAGGTAGTTAAGTAATTATGTAATTTAGTAAATAAAAAACAAATTTAATAAATTTTCTTTTCCTTGCCTTAACCAATTTTTTCATTATCTCTAGCCAATGCACTCCATTTTTACTAAAACAAAAAGCTTACGAAACATTTACTAAACATTTACAAAAAGAAAAAAATACTTTTGTGAAACAGTGCGGAAGATTTGACCTTCAACGTAAATTAATTTATGTATAAATTGCTTAAATTAATAAAATTCTTAAATAAAATCATAAGATAATAAGTTATTAATGAGTTTTGATTTGTTGGTCACAGTAGACTTTTCTGTGGAAATGTCCAAATGCGTTATTGGTTCAAAAATAGCCATGCTTTTTGATAAATTAAATACGTTTTTGCAGAAATCTAATACTTTTTTCCATAAGTTTAGTTTTTCAAAATAGTATATTCAGCAAAAACTAAGTCCTTTCAAATTGATGAAGTGAACATTTCACGAGTATTTGATGTGTGGAATGAATTCTTCATATTGCCAAAATTAAAAAATTGCAAGCAGAACTCATGTGATCATCTTTTACCACGAATTCACTGCCGCTCAAAGCGTTGACAAGCCGACAAACAAAAATCCTCTGATATAAAAACTCACAACATCATAATCAATCTTTGAATCCCTGATTAGTGGTCATTAACGCATTGTAATTCGGCTCAATATAAATCGTTTTCCAAGTGCTTGTTTGAGTTGCCTTCAGCTGGCTGAAGCGCCACTAACGGTATTGAAGGAAGATCATGATCAGTCAGTCAGCCAGTCGGCTGTTGGGTTAATTTAAGAGCTCAGGGCTCAATTTGAGTGGCGCTTCCAATTTGTTGTCTAGCAGTAAAATTATAAGCAGTTGAAGTGAAACAATCGTCAAGTTGTTAAGTAATCAAAGATTGCAGCAATAAAAGCCTCAGCAGCGTCATCATCATCATCATTATCCCCATTATTGGCAGCATCATCATCATCATCATCTTAACCAGTGTTCCTTCAGTCTGCAGCATTCGGCATACGAAAATTAAGGCAGTTTTAGTTAATGACACGCCCGCAGCAGCGCCCTCAACTTGCCAAGGATATTATCGGTCGATATTATTGTCGGTACCAACACGATTGTGAAGGTGCTTACATATCTACACCCGTGCTGGTTCACATATTTTTTTTTCTTTCCAAGGCGTTTTGACGAGTTTTTTGTTTGCTGGTTAGCTGTTTTATTGCTTTGTTATTTAAACGCAGTATTATTTTTGTCCAACACGCAGGAGTCGTCGGCCTATAATGTTGGCGGCGTTTGGTTCTCTTTATATTTATTTGGTTGCAAACTGTGATAATTACTATTTAATTGTTGAGCATTGTTTCTGGTTGGGGTATTTTTTATTCTTTGCATTGTAGTTTCAATTCAGCGATTATGATTTTTATACGCTGTTTTAGGGTTGGCCAATTATGCAAGATTTCGACTCTGTGGTAGGTCCCGTCAAGGAACAGGAACCCACACTAGGCGCCACCTAAGCTGACATATGCTTGAGGAGCGGCTCTTTGTTAGTGAAGTTTTTTTAAAATCCATCTTTAAGTAAAAGATATTTGAATTTTTTGCTGTCTTGAGCTATTTTTGGAAAAATTTGCAAAACTCGCGCACATGTAGATATACTTAAGATTAAATTTTGATAGCTTATAATTTTTTAATATATTTTATGATCATTTACTGATATACATACATAACTGAGAAAGAAAGAAAAACCGTAATTGTTCAGGATACCTGTGAATTTGAGACAGTTTTTTCTTATCTCCTTTCTTTCAAGAAATTTAAAATTTTCTCCAACCAATTCACATTCCATTTCAATGAATAATCAAATTAAGCTAAACAAAACCTTTCAAAAATAGGTTAAAAAGAAATTTATTTATTTTTAACTGATAAGAAACAAAAATAAGAAAAAAAAAAATGAAACAGCAAAATACCAAAGCAATCAGGATATACATAGTTGATTATATGTGAAAGTTTGTTCGTTCCACTTGTCAACACATCAACACTCAAGCGATATTGTTTGCTCGCTCGGACAACAATATTGTAGGTAGTAGTAAAAATTCTTTAATGAAAACTGACCATAAAAAAGACATAAAAAGTGAGTTAAAGAAAGGAAAATAAAATCACTTTGAAAGAAGAAAATTCAATAAGGAAGAATACAACAAGGATAAAATCAACAAACAGATTCGTGAATGAGAGGCACAAGACAAGGAAACAGTTCTCCTGGCCTCAGGACGTTTCGGTTAATCAATCAAAGCCAAACAATGGAGTAAGAAAAAACATGAGCAGAATACCAACAATAAAGATGCAACAATTGATGTAGCCAATACTTGTTCGAAACAATTTGTCTACGGCTCATAAATTGGTATTGAATTTTAAGAGCTTCCAGAAGTTACTTTTATCTGCCTATCTGCGTATCTGTTGATATATGGCTGTATCTTTTGGTAAAATCAAGGAGAATTTTAAATATTTGCCCACACCACTTACATGTTAAATACTTAAAGATACTTTGCTCATAAATTTTGCGCCAAAGAAAAACCTACTCGTACTATTCAAAAGCACGCATCTCACATAACAAATTAGTTAACATTCAAAGCCAACTTTCATAGAATCTACAGAAAATTGAGACATCATCGTTAATGTCAGCAAGAATTACCAGAAATTCGATCATCACGCAAGATAAGCTGGCTGTTTAGTATGCCAAACAACCAGCTCAATTGCAATATTTCACTTACACGCTTGTTTTCTTAAATTTATAACCAATATTTGTGAGTGAAAGTGAACAAAGAACAAAAACAAACAAACAAATGATGGTTAAAATAAAAACTCTGTGTGAATCCGAGGCATGAATCAGAAACAACAGTTAATCTTATCACAGCAACAGCATCAAATTCCAATAAAAGCAAAAAGACAAAAACAGAATCACACCAAAACAAGATAGTTGCTGATAGCTAACGCTATATTGGGCACCGATTTTAAGAGCTGATCCTTTTTTATCGATTAGATCTTCTCATAATTTTACTCAACTATGGAATATGATGTTTAGAAGAGGGTATTAGCGCCAGTTCAGCGGAGGTGTGATCGTTCGTTAGCTATACATATATTGATGGCTACCTGTTTTTTGGTCAATACTACCATTAATGCTGGAGGGCCAAATGTTTTATTATTTTTTTGTATCTACGTGCGTGTGGTTGTATTACAACGTAACGGATTTTATTGTCACCAATTATATCATTCTTGTAAAATCAGCTGCCTAAAATCACAGCTAAGAGCATTTGCTGTTTAAGCAAAAGGTGTTTGAATTCGAGAACATAAATCGTGTGATGAAATAGAAAGTGCAATAAAGGTTTTTTTTCTCAAGTGGGTGAATAAAGAACGTGACCCGTAAATATTTTTGGAAAAATTATGAAACCTGTTTGTAGGTTCAAAGCTGGACGATCTTTTTATCAGAACATTTATCTGGAGTAAAAAGATATATGGTGGGAAAAAGCTTTAAAAATAAACAAATTTATACATTAACCGTAGTCCTACGTTGGTGTAGAAAATTACATATTTTTTAATTTTGTTGTTGTATATATATTTTGTTTCGGCTCTAGGTCTGTTATTCAATAATAATAAGAAAAACCTTTTCTTTTCGATTTTTTTATTTATTAATTATATTTTGAAAACTTTTTGTTTCCCTTTTCTCAATATTTCGAACAGCTTCGCTGTTCATCTTCAGGAGACTATAAGACAAAATAAATTTAAACAAGAAAAACTTACATTAATATCACAATAAATTAAAAACATTATAAGAACACATAATGATATTATTTAAAGTACATAAAACATTGCAAAGAAAAAATTAAATTGACATTGAACTGCTTAAATTTACATTTTACGAATCAAACAATAATTTTTCACATTTTTCGCTGCTGTTGTTTTGGTTGTATGTTGTCTACTGATTTTGTGTCTGTTGATGTTTTGAGTCTATTTTCTTTTGTCCATATTTCTTTATGAGGTGTCGATATGTTTGCGCGCATTTTTCCGTGTCAACTTTGTAGTTCAATCTCTTCTCAGCAGGAACGTTAATAATGTGTAGCATTTCTAAAGTCAGTCGTCGGTGGTAATGACTCTCATGTTGGAGTATTTCCACTTCGTCTAAGTTCGCTACATGTCCAGTTCTTGTACAGTGGGCTGCAAGCGCTGTTTTTTGTTCAATTGGTTTGTGTGTTGCTTTTTGGTCTGATTTGTGTGCTGATAATCTTGTTTTTAGTTTAGATTTCGTAGTTCCAATATATATCTTGTTGCATGTATTTATACCGTTCCCTTTGCATCCAATCTTGTAGACTAAATTTGACTTATCTTTTTGGTCCATTTTGTTCTTTGTATTGCTATAGACTTGATTTAAAGTGTTGTTATTTCTTATGGCTAGTTGAAAACGCTCTTTATTGTATATGTCCGATTGTATAATTCTTTCTGTAAGTTTTGGTATATATGTTAAAGATTTGTAAATTTTAGCTGGTTTTTGCTGGTTTTGTTCGTTGTTAGGTGGTTTTTTATTATGTTTGTTCGATATTAAGTTATTTATAAGCTTGATCGGAAAATCATTTTCCAATAGAATTTTTTTGATTTTCTGTGTGTTGCTTTTATGGAACTCTATGTCACTTATGTTAAGGACTCTTTTTATGAAATTGTTTGCGGTATTTATTTTTATTCGCCTGTGATGGTTGGAATAAAAATTTATTAGACGTCCTGATGCCGTTGATTTTTGATACCAATCTATTTTTAGTATTTTGTCTTTTCTTATTATTAAAGCGTCCAAATAGGGCAGTTTATTGTCTGTCTCTTCTTCTTTAGTGAATTGTATTTGTTTGTGAAATCCGTTAAGTGCTTCCAGTGTCTTTTGTACAGCGTTGCGTTTTATTATCCCAAATAAGTCATCTACATATTTTGTTAGTAATCTTGGTTTGTCCGTTAGTGTTGTAATTGTGGTGTCGAGCAATTCTTCCATAACAATGTCTGCAATAATTGGTGATAATGATGAGCCCATAGGCATTCCTTTTCTTTGTTCGTAAATTTTATCATCGTATTTGAAATACCTATTTTCCACACAAAACGACAAAATATTGAAAAATAGTTCTTCTGGTACGGCTGTATAATTTTTAATGACGTCCCATTTCTTTTTAATGACCGTTTTGGCAAAGTTTACCGGTATATTGGGAAATAGTGAGATGACGTCAAAAGATATGAGAATTTCGTCATCTTTTATAGCTGTGTTGTTTATTCGCGTTTTAAAATCTACTGCGTCTTTAACATTATATTTAGAAATTGTCGTCAAGTTTTTTAAGATTGTCGCTATATGCTTACATAATCCTTGAGAAGGTGAATTAATTGAGGAGCATATTGGTCTCAATGGTATTCCGTCTTTGTGTATTTTCGGCAATTCGTATATCCTTGGTGCTGTTGCTGTTTTTGTTGTCAGTTTTAATTTTAACCAAAAAGATAAGTCAAATTTAGTCTACAAGATTGGATGCAAAGGGAACGGTATAAATACATGCAACAAGATATATATTGGAACTACGAAATCTAAACTAAAAACAAGATTATCAGCACACAAATCAGACCAAAAAGCAACACACAAACCAATTGAACAAAAAACAGCGCTTGCAGCCCACTGTACAAGAACTGGACATGTAGCGAACTTAGACGAAGTGGAAATACTCCAACATGAGAGTCATTACCACCGACGACTGACTTTAGAAATGCTACACATTATTAACGTTCCTGCTGAGAAGAGATTGAACTACAAAGTTGACACGGAAAAATGCGCGCAAACATATCGACACCTCATAAAGAAATATGGACAAAAGAAAATAGACTCAAAACATCAACAGACACAAAATCAGTAGACAACATACAACCAAAACAACAGCAGCGAAAAATGTGAAAAATTATTGTTTGATTCGTAAAATGTAAATTTAAGCCGTTCAATGTCAATTTAATTTTTTCTTTGCAATGTTTTATGTACTTTAAATAATATCATTATGTGTTCTTATAATGTTTTTAATTTATTGTGATATTAATGTAAGTTTTTCTTGTTTAAATTTATTTTGTCTTATAGTCTCCTGAAGATGAACAGCGAAGCTGTTCGAAATATTGAGAAAAGGGAAACAAAAAGTTTTCAAAATATAATTAATAAATAAAAAAATCGAAAAGAAAAGGTTTTTCTTATTATTATTGAATAACAGACCTAGAGCCGAAACAAAATATATATACAACAACAAAATAATAAAAGGTCAACTATTAAATTTCATACAACATTTTTTAATTTTTGTATATTTCCAAAACCGTTTTGTTTTGGGATAAAAGCAAGCTTACATGATTTTTTTCATTCTAAGTGTAGGCCGAAACCATGTTCCTTGTAGTATCTCAATTATAAATTTTTACCAAATATTTAAAAACTTCAATTCCTCATCTGCACCTCAACGTGGAATTTAAAAGTTTTTCTCAACGTAGGACTACGGTTAAAGTGGTCGAAATGGAAATTTTCTAGGGATATGTCTCAAAAAAAAAAAAACGCTGCTATCTTATTTGCTTGTGGCGCTATTGACTATAGCTGTAAAATGGTGCAGTCATTTGTTAAATTGCGTTTCGCATCTTTTTTTTGTGCACATTGTTTTAAGAAAGCGGTTGTCCTCTTATTTGCTAATTATTCTATACAGCAACCTTTGAAAAAAAATAATCGACATAACCTATTGATCGACATACATCCAGTAGAATAAAACTGCAAGAATAATGCAGGATGTGACCATTATGATTTTTGCTGCAAGCTTAACGAACTATTAAAAATTTATTGCAGTGCATTTCAACATTCAGAAAATTATTTAACATTAGCGGGGTTCACATGATCCTACATGTTGTCACGCCTGGTGTGATGGCCTTGTGTTGTCAGTCGGCTGTATCGAGCGTTCGAACGGTCAAATACGAGGATTGTCCTGCGTGACAACATGTAGCACCATGTGGACCCCGCTATTCAGAATTTATTAATTATATCAACGTAAAGAAAAAGATAAGAAGCAATACAAGCAATAAATTTTTAGCCGTACTGTACAGCATATTGCACCGTCTGAATCCACTTAATTCAAACTCTTTGTGTTTTCTTTTTTATTGATTATGAGACAATCTGTTATTGAGTTGTTGTACACATTTTTGTATACTTCACTGTAATTTTTACGAAGAAAAATGGATATTAAAGCAAAAACCAAGAAATCCAAGTATTTCTTAAGATTGGATTAACATTTGCAATAGTTGAAAAAAAAAAACACTAGAAAAAATAATGCATCAGAGGGATGGGCGGAAAATTTCTCTAAAGGGCAAAGCATTTTTCAGGGTTTACGAATTCGTAAAAATAAAAAATTAAGGTGGCAACCCTATCCACCATCTTCAATTTTAAATTTTGACTTCATATTCGAAATAAGCCACTCCCTAACACTGTGAAATGATGTTTAAAATTCTTAAAAATACATATTATTAGGTGGCAACCCTATTATTTCAAAATTTTATAATTGTGAAATTCTGACAAAGGATGCGGATTTAGCGACCCATTTTTACCTATTGTTCGCGCCAGCACCGAATTTCTTCTCTGATACAAACCATCTATTGCCAGTGAACAAGTGAGTATCATCCACTGCCTTCACCACTTCATGAAGAATTAATAAATAAATGAAGAGCCAACGAACGGCAAGTGAAAAATTGAAGAAGTGATGAATAGCAACAGTCTCTTCGAAAGAGTAAAGAATATTCTTGTTCACAAACTGGTTTCCTCTTCTTCAGTTCATGAACAAAAAAAATCACGAAAATAAGCTGCTCACTTTGATCATTCTACATATTCTTAAATAAATGAATAGAAGCAGAAATAAGTAGTTCATGAATGAGTAAATGCTAACCCAGGCATTTTTTAAAATTATAACAAAATTTTTAAAAAAATTAAATTCGTCACAGTAATCAAAGAAAAAAAAAATGGAGAAACCAATTTTGTGTCAAACTGAAATGGTTTTTGCATAAAAATGATGCGTCATGAAGTCATATGAAAGAGTATTAAAATTGCATTTTTCGGTTTTTATTAGTTTTACAAAAAAACAACTTTTGCTCCATTTTTTGGAAGAAAAATAAATTTTTTTTAAAATCTTAAAATATATCTTAAAGAATCTTAAAAAATCTTTCTTAATCTTAAAAAAAATATTAAAAATATAAATCCTCAGCTGTTGCAGAAATTTTCTGCAAGTAATTTAATTAAACTTTTAGACAAAAAAGCAAAAACTGAATATTTTAGAGGTTTTAAATTTTAACATAAAACATTGAATTGGTAAGAAAACGTTAAATCTTATTTCTCCAAAGTCATTTAATTGGTCTTTCAGAAAAAGAAAGTTTGATGAAAATCGATTGAAAAATGGCTGTGATATTTGCTGCAAAATCAAAACATGAAATTTTAATCGTTTTTTTTTCTCTTTCTGAGGCGATTGCCTTGCTTCTAGGAAATACGTTGTACTGAGAAAATCTATATTTTTTTAAAGATCTCAATAATTTTGATGTCATTATAAAGGGCATTTTTTTAACATACTATCCGTGAAAAATATTAATAAAAAAGCTTTCGTTAAATACCGTTATATTTCTCAACCAACGACTTTTCATACAAAAATACATTGTACTGAGAACATCTAAAGTTTTAGAGATATCGCGATAATTTTTATGTCAAGATAACGAAAATTTTTCAAAATTTACTATTTGCAAGAAATTTCATCATCACAGTACATAGTAACACTTGTTACACAAAAAAAATGCTTATTGTAGTGTATCCGTTGGAGATGGCGAAAAATGTCTCAAGAACTTGTTGCACATCATATCAATGTCTAAAATCGCTCTTATATGATATTATACGTATCTTACAGTTGAGCTTTTATTTAATAAATGCTCTTTTAATGCTCATATTTTAGGTCGAAGGTCACCAATCTAAAATACAATCATTCTGTGCAGCCAGACCTTTCATATAATTCACTCCCTATTCTACCACTTCCTAGCCCTGATACACTGAACCAAAAAGGTACATTATATTAATGAAAAGGTGCATTAATTTCAATGAATTATTCATTGATTTTGGTCCAATGAACTGTGGTCATTGATTTCAATGAATTTTCTTCATACTTTAATGAATAGTTCATTAAACTTAGTGATTTTCAATGAATGGTTCCTTGAATATCAAAGTACACTTCATTGAATTCAATGAACACGTTCATTAAAAAATGCCAAAATTAATGATTTTTTCATTGAATTTAATGAAAAGTTCATTGAATTCAAGGTAAATTTCATTGAATTCAATGTAAAGTTCATTGAATTCAATATATAGTTCATTGAATTCAATGTATTAAAGTTCATTGAATTCAATGTATAGTTCATTGAATTCAATGTATTATAGTTCATTGAATTGAATGTTTATTTCATTGAATTTAATGTATTAAGTTCATTGAATTTAATGTATTAAGTTTATTGGATTCAATGTATTTAGTTCATTGGAATGAATGATCTATACATTAAATTCAACGAATTATTTGTTAATCCCTTTCTAAACATTTTTAAAATAAGGAAATAATTACAATTTCAACAATATTTTTTTATTTTAAAGAGTCAATTAATATATAAATTTTTGAAGATTTTGAATAGTTCTTAAATTTATAAAAATATACAGCAATAAACTCCCACAGGAGAGTGCATGCCGCAGGATATTTTAATTTAAATAATTGAAAAATTTTAAAGCACACATCTACGGCTCTAATAAAACTAGCAAAAATGAAATTTTACACCATCCATGAATGAGGAATGAGGAGAAGTTCTTCTCTCCAACATCAAGGATTAATGGTTGAATATTTTCGCACTTATTTTTGGTTGAATATTTTCACCTGGTTGAATATTTTCGACTTTCTGGATGCTGCTTCCAACAAAAACGAATGCCTCTTGGGAACTGGTAATTGTATGCTTTAGGAAAGTTTTTCTTCCAAAGTTGTCCTTACTGCATACTTTTTGAGTGGACATCAAATACCCATGAAGGCTCCAAAGAAATTTCATAGCAGTACTGTCTGGAAAGATATTAATTGAAATAAATAACTATTTATTTATTTAGCCTCGAGAAAAATTAAGCTTACCACTGTAATTAGTGAAATCTTCAATTTCTGCCAACTTTGCCCGCAAAGCTTTATCTTTTATGTGGTTTTCATCCTTTAAAAATGTAAACATTTTTTGAAAATGATGGCAGCAGTCACTTAAAATGCCAAGTATATTTCTTATTATTTACTAATACTAATAGTAATTTAACAGATTTAAATTTTCTTTTACATTCAAAGCACAATATTTTCTTCACTTTTAATTTAATTTATTATCACCTTTTATCTATAATTTACACACACAATTGCCACACGTCTTCACAACTTCGCGTTTCACTTCAAACAAAATTGGGAAGGGAATAAATTAGTAAAAACTATACATTGAATTTAATGAATTTTACATTGAATTTAATGAACTATACATTGAATTTAATGAACTATACATTGAAATCAATGAACAATACATTGAATTCAATGAACTATACATTAAATTCAATGAACCATTCATAAAATTCAATGAACTATACATTGAATTCAATGACCTATACATTGAATTTAATGAACTATACATTGCATTTAATGACCTAAACATTGAATTCAATGAACTGTTCATTAAAAATCAATGTATGGTTCGTTAAAATTTGATTTACAACTGGAATCAATGTACTTTTCATTGATATCAATGAAAAGTCCATTAAAATAATGAAAACAAATCATTGATATTTATTTAGACATTTTTAATGAATATAACTTCATTGATTTCAATGAACAGTACGTTAAAAACTATGAGCAATTCATTAAAATTCAATGATTTTTTCATTAAAATCAATGAATTAATTTTAACGTATGCTGTTCATTAAATTTGTTTTTTCTGTGTATTCTTTACTTAAATTAATATAAACTTTCAACGTTCATATTTCGAGTCAGAGGTCATCAATTTAAAATCTATCATGATTCGGCACATTTATGGCGCAGTACCTTCCGAATGATATACGTTTCATTGCTCTTATTCTGAAATCAATATCAAAAAGTGTACGACAACATTTGATGTTTGTGTATTAATATATAAGATTCAGTAACTATCCATTTACTTGCTATGATCCCTCTTGCTGTGAGTGACTACGATTGAAGGGTGGAGAAACCTGCGCTTAAAATATATACTCCTTCACTTAGAGTAAACTACGTTCAAAGGGTGGAGACACCTTCGCTTAAGATAAGTATTCAGCCTCAAAGCATGAGTCTGTTACTGCGCTTTTACTCGACTTTTTGACTAGCCAACTTTTTCATAAAATTTTTAGACTTTTTAAAATCGATTAATGATTTCAGACTAGTCAAAAATCGATTTTTTATCGACTATTTTCGGTTTTTGTGAAATTTTTTTTATTCATTATTACTATAATTTTATTAAAATAACAACTAGGCTTATATCGATAACACTTACTGCATAATTCTGTATCACGAACATGCACACCAACGATGAGAAAGACACGAGAAGCAATATTTTCTTCCATACAAAATTGTATTGCTTCTCATCTCATTGTTCGTGATACAGAAAAATGCAGCTAGTTTTCTCTTAGTAAAAAGCGATTGTTATACAAGAGTAACACTGGTGCATTCAGTTCGCCAACAACCAAATTTGAGAAAAAAATAGGGGTATTCACGATTCGGTGTACTTGCCAGTGCAGTTGAGGACTTGTGCAGTTGTGCAGTTAGGTTTTCTTAAAAGGGGTGTTCACATTTCAAACCGCTCATCAAATCGTTTGTCAAATCCAATAGAACAACGTGGGAATTCCATGTAAATTTCACGTTGTTCTATTGTATTTGACAAGCGATTTGATGAGCGATTTGAAATGTGAACAGCCCTAAACACACTACCATCACAATTTCAAAGCTGTCAAAATTTTTCAATGCACACAAGTGCACAACTGCTCAAAACACTTGTGCAGATTTTTGACGAACGTGTATTTTGTTTTTGCAATGTACACAAGTTCTCAACTGCACAGGCAAGTGCACTGAATCGTGAATACCCCTATTATAATGTTAATTGCTAATTTGTGCCAACGCTGCCGAAAGTACTACGATTGTAGTATTTTACTCCTATTGGATAATGCGTACTACTATACTCCCTAAATATGAATAGTAGTATTACAATTATCAGCAATCTTGAAATCCGTGTTCCTTGAAATCTAGTCAAAAAGGATTTATTTAGTTTTATGTTTGTTTTCTCTTAATTTGTTTTTATCTTTTTTTAATTAATAAACTTTGTTTATTTGTTTGTTTTCAAATATGCATTGATGTTTATTTTCAAAGATACATTGTATTGAGGTAAGCACATTTTGAACACTTTTAATCTCAGTGTATGAAAATGATGTAAGAGATAATGGAAAAAGTCGAATTTTTCTTCAATTTGAAAAAAATAGTATGCAGAAATCATATTAATGAGTTCCTCTAAATTTTGTGACCCCGAGCGGCTGACATTTTTTTTCTTCATACAACAACGATCCGTATATCATTTGTGTCCTCATAAGCTTAATGATTTCTCATATATATTTTTTTTAAAAAACATATTATAGCAACATTTTGACAAAGTACACTTCGTCAATAAATCCTTTGGATCCCCCCTTTCTACTAATATTGATACTAATACTGATACACGGTTAGAAATCTTGTAATAAATTTTAATGCAAGCAAAGTATTGCAAAGATTTTTAAGTCAAAAAGTATTAAATTTAATACTCCTCAATTGATTACAATATTTTTTAATATATTTTGTTTTACATTTTATTACATTTAAAATATTACAACGATATTTTGTACCCTTTGGAATTAATTTGATACTATATTTACTATTATACCTAATTTTTAATACAAAATCAGTATTAAAAATTAATACAAACTGAGCACTAAATTTCAATACTTTTTTTTTACTAAAACTGAATTTTAATATTTGGCCAGAATTTAATTCCAATACAATTTTGGTGTGGTCATATATGTAAGCCCAAAAGTATTAAAATGTATTCCAAGATTTCTAAATGTGTCTACTGATACTAATAGAACAGTTAAAAAATATTTTGCGTCAAACGGGAGCAATTTTTGTTAAAGAATGTAATATGCCATATAAAAGATAGTCGAATATGTAATTTGGAATTTAAATTTTTTTACAACAAATACATTATTTGTGCCATTGCCTTGAGAAAACATTCAATGTTATAAAATTTTTTTGAAAGAGAGATTTCTTGGTTAAAGCTAAAATTATTTAAAATAAAAAAATATACTGGCCATTTCAGCCCTTGGAAGGACTTTGACCTAGCCTCTATTGAGCAATTGTGTTGTGCGTGTTATTAAATGTTTGATCACAAATGACCGAGAAAAAAAAATTATTTTTAGTAAGCATAAATGCATTATTTTTAGCAATGCATCATATGTCAAAACTTTGAGTTGCAAGAGAAAATGTAATCTTTTCATAAAAGACGGAGCCGAAGTTAAGAGAGTTATGGCAACAAATTCAAGGCTTAACTTCCCTGATAATAAGTTTTCTAACACACATATATCAAAACAAATCTGCAGCAATTCTTTGGTAGTCAAAACTATAATATATCACTTTTCCGAAAAACCAAATCTAAGCTTGAAAAACCATGTCTTCAACGTATTCTATTGTAATCAGTCTCAAAATGTTGCTTGTAAAGATTTTCACTTTTCTTTTTATTTCTTAAAAAAAAAAACAATCACAACGCAATGAATAGCTTTCCACTGAATTTTTTGACTACTGGGCAAAGGAATTTTATAGATATTTAAACCCTAATCCTTTAATCGTTGCTACACAATCAAGCAAAATATGAAATTTCCCTCAAAGAATACTCTAATCTTAGAGCACAAAAAACATACACATACATAAGCTTGACCTCTCGTAAATGCTGTTAGATATCTGTTGGCTTATTTAAAATTTGGCTATGTTTTTTTGCTCGTTCCGAGACAAATATTTGAAAAATATCTGAATTTATATTAAAAAATGCTCCGAAAAGGATTCTCATGCACACAAAGGATACTCATAATCCTTAAGTGCTTAAAATCTTTTGAAATTCAAATGCAACAATACAAACAAGAACAATAGAAATACAGGCTTCAATAAATATGGTCAGCAAATGGTTGGTTGGCCTGGTACAATAAAAAAAAGTTAGAAATGCATTATATCCTTAACAACTCTTTTGAAAAAATGCTATTTTCGGAGTCTCTTAATTTGTTTAATGATTAGAAGAAAAAAAAATTATTACATAGCGGCAAGATTAAATTGTAACCAAAGTATATCTGCATCTTTTGTAAAAAAATATTCTTGGAAAACCTAAAGGATTAAGTCGGACAATGATTGCATTTGTTTATGAAAAATAAACGATAGGATCTTCGTTATCATCCAAAAATATTTACTATTCAAGGAAAAATTAAAAAACATAAATTTAAAAATCACCCAAAATTTTTCCCATACAAAATTTAACTATTTTTTTATGCAAAAAATAAAAAGAAACAAGCGAAAAATTGGGCGATTTTGTCATATTTCGCTTTTTCTTTGTGGGTCATATAAAAATCATCTAACTGTTTTGACCAAAGTTTAATCTTTGCTTTTATGCGACATTTAATATTTTTTAGATGATTTTTTGTTTGCAACATTGGTCAAAAATCATGAATTTTTTCGAGAGAAAACAGTTTTACGTGAAATTGATTTCTAATATGAAAATATAATTACAATACTACAAACCAGTTCGACAAATTAGTCAAAAACAAAAAAAAAATCTGTGTGAGCTGGGGTGTGAACCTCGGATCTTTAGCTTACGGGCCAGAGAACTGCACAAGCCTACTTGAAGTTCAAGCCTTTTCAAGTACTTGAATTCAAGTATGTATCCAATCTTGAAAAAGCAAGCTTTAGCCAGCTTGCAAAAATACCAAACAGTTACAAGCCATATTCATGCTTGCTCGTTGGCTTGGCTTGTTTCGGCTTACTTTGTCGGGCAGAAAGTTGAAAAGCTTAAAACGATCGGCAAAAGCTAGTAAGCTTCGGCAAAAGCTTGTAAGCTCGCAAGTATCCAAATTATTGAATTAAAGCAAGTATCCAAAAAATTCAATGAGCTTCTTTAGAGAGAGCTTAAGCGTAATAGGACTTTAAAGGATTCTGTGGACTCCGTGGTGTGAAGTTTAGGGTAAATGATTTCGAAGATGCTGTCAAACTTTAAAATTTAAGATGGCGGATAGAGTTGCCACCTAGATTTTTTTGTATTTTTGCGAATTCTTGTAATTTTGAAATTCTGACAAAGGATTTGATTTCGAATATATTGTCACAGTCTTAAAATTTAAGATGGAGGTTAGGGTTGCCACCTAAATTTTTACCACAGTATTGCCACGTAATAATATGTATTTTTAAAAGTTTTAAATATAATTTATCAGTGTTAAGGGGTCGCTGATTTCGAATCTAAAGTCAGAATTTTGAAATTCAAGATGGTGAATAGGGTTGCCACCTTATTTTTTTTTAGTTTTATAAATTCGGGGCTGGCAAAAAAAAGGTACACCAAAAATGGGTCGTTGAGTCCGAATCCGTTGTCAGAATTTCAAAATTATAAAATTTTGAAATAATAGAGTTGCCACCTAATAATATATCTTCTGATAACAGATTCGGATTCAGCGACCTATTTTTGGTGTACCATTTTTTTGCCAGCCCCGAATTCATAAAACTACAAAAAATTAAGGTGGCAACCCTTTCCACCATCTTGAATTTTAAAATTCTGACTTTAGATTCAAAATCAGCGACCTCTGAACACTAATAAATGACGTTGAAAACTCTTCAAAAGATATATTCTTAGGTGGCAACTCTATTATTTCAAAATTTTATAATTTTGAAATTCTAACGACGGATTCAGATTCAGCGACCCACTTTTGGTGTACCATTTTTTTTTTGCCAGCCCCGAATTTATAAAACAAAAAAAAAATGAGGTCGCAACTCTATCCACCATCTTGAATTTTAAAGTTCTGACTTTATATTCGAAATCAGCGACCCCTTAACACTGATTATGATGTTTAAAACTTTTAAAAATACATATTATTACGTGGCAATACTGTGGTAAAAATTTAGGTGGCAACCCTCACCTCCATCTTAAATTTTAAAACTGTGACAATATATTCGAAATCAAATCCGTTGTCAGAATTTCAAAATTACAAGAATTCGCAAAAATACAAAAAAATCTAGGTGGCAACTCTATCCGCCATCTTAAATTTTAAAGTTTGACAGCATCTTCGAAATCATTTACCCTAAACTTCACACCACGGAGTCCACAGAATCCTTTAAAGTCCTATTACGCTTAAGCTCTCTCTAAAGAAGCTCATTGAATTTTTGGATACTTGCTTTAATTCAATAATTTGGATACTTGCGAGCTTACAAGCTTTTGCCGAAGGCATCAAGCTTTCCTTTACTTGAAACTTCGTGCCGTTCGCTTGTAAGCTAGAATACTTGCAAGCTGTGCGAGGGCTTATTTATATTCAATTAAAAGCTATACTTGATTCAAAATAATCAAGCTCAAGCTAGCTTGAACTTGTATTTTAAGCAAGCGCTTGAAATGGACTTCAAGCAGGCTTGTGCAGTTCTCTGTTACGGGCCACGCACTCTACCAGTAGGCTTTAGTCACTTTACAGCCATATAGTTCCTTATGTTCTGTAGATGTTCGACAAACAAGGCTGAACGATTTCGGTTTTCAATTTTTTAAACTCAACTAATAATTCGTACGGTCAACATACGAATATATTGTTTCTACATATATTATTTTTCATTCGTAAATAGTACGAAAGCATTAGTTAATACTACGAATACAATGAAAGAAATAACGAAGTTATTCGAAGAAATTTAGGAATATTATTAATTATATATACTAGGGAAGTCAATCCCGTGATCCCGGATGATGAAAGCCCCCTTTAAATCCCGGGATTTTCCTTCCAGGATCCCGGGATTTAAAAAAAAAATTGTATTACAAATATTTATTTAAATGCAACCATTTCAATTTAAATTGATTTGAATACAGAAGTAGAAAAACCATTTATTTAGGCTGAAAAAGATTGTTAGAAATTGAATCACTTAAGCAAAGGATTTGGAAAGTTTCAGAAGATTTTGTAACATCGGGAAGTCAGCTTTGCATTTCAAAATTGTCAGATATACTGATTTGGAAATAATTTTTTTTGTCGTGAAGGCAATCGAAACTAACAAATTGCTTACGATTATGATAAACTATTTCTCCAACTAGCATTGAATTAGAACGGTGCTTCTCATTAGCGGGTTATATTTGTAATAATGTTCGAACAAAACTCTATAATGAAACGCGTTGATCAGCTTAATGTATTATTTTAATAATAAATTAAACAAAAAATTTAATTTTGAAAAGTATTTTCGAACCTTAATTTGCAAATTATTTCCAAATCAGAATATCTGATACAAAAAAATATGAAGACGGTGTATAAAAAAAAATGTTCAACATTTATATAATAATATCAAAAAGCAGGACCGTAGCCAAAATTAAAATATATAAGTTTTTGTTTCATTTCATTCTCAAGTTAAGTTTTTTTATATATTATATATAAAAATAAATATATTAAGGTACCTCGACTTCCATTAGAAAAAAATTCCATGTTTACCCCTCAAAAATAACCTTGGTCTATTTTATGATTCCCAAAATACTTTGTCTGTTACGATAGCCGCCAGTGAGCTAAAACATTTTGCAAAAACCTCAAAAAATCATGTTTTTCGTAAATATTTGCCTGGTAGAATAGTTGTAAAAAAATAAACTGTCAGATACTTAAAGCCGAAAAAGACTTCTCTAATCTGCATCAAAAAATTTTAAAATATTTCAATAGCATTCAAGATAATGCTGTTTTTCGAGCCTTTTTTAAATTTTTTTGAATTTATTTTCACTAAAATTGAAACATTCATTCTTCATTATTTCTAATGCTATCCTCCCTTTTAAGATATCGTTGGCAAGGCTTTGAGTGCTTGCATTCATTCTCAGAATTTCTAAAATTTATACGTATTAAAGATAAAATATTAATTTAAAAAAAAATCTGAAATTTTTTAAGATATTAAAAAAAATTAAAATGAAGTTACTACCATCATCTATAATTGCCGATGTCAAGGGTAGCGAAAACAATAATGATGATAGTTTTGAATGTGCCACGTTTGATCCGATAAATCACTATTGTTGTTTACACGCGTCAACTCCTAACAATGACTTTATGACACGTAAACGCAACTTCAGTATATGATTTAAGTTTTTTAAAACATAAAGTGATTCAATGAAATAATTATTTAAATGCATTAATTTTTGCTTAAATTTCGACCCTCTGGAGGGTTTCAACCCCGAAAACTCCCTCTTTTCTACTGTCCTGAACTCTTGATTTATGAATTAATTTACATTTTTTAGTTTCGACTTTATGAATTATTTACTTCTTAAAGTTTTCAATCCCGAATTAATCCCGGGATTATCGGGATTGAAAAGCTTCCGGGATTGGACTCCCTATTATGAACCCTATTATAATCATTCGTACAATGCACTTATACGAATTATTGTATTTTTGTTTACGAATATCATTAGTAAATAAAACAAATATATTCGTAGATACTATGTACATCAGGTATTAAACAAATTTTACAAATGAATTCGTAAAGATATCACAATACAAATACTTTGTATATTGAATGAATATTTGTAAAATGTACGAATATTTTGTTTACTATTGTAATATCATTCGTAGAAATTTTACTAATACTTTTTTTAAGTGTATCCTCACTTTGAATATGCGTCGCAAATATGTTGCTATTATTTTCATCAGAGACATGACATATAGTAACATTAACTGCTCTGATTTGTTACTTAAGATAGGTTTTCATGTACCTTCGCGGGAAAAATACATTTGAAAATTGCTTGATTTTTATTTTCATAGCATAAGTAATACTTATAGCTAGCATGATGCCAAAAAAAGTACTTTCTTAAACTTTTGAACCCAAATGTATGACAGCACTCATTAAATAGGGTGTATATTTAGCTTTATTTCGTAGTACTCCAAAAAGTCCTTGTATACAGGGTGCCTGATGTCTAGATGTTTAAAAAATATCCTTTTTTTTGAGAAGGTATTGTTTTTACCATTTTAAACTATTCCCCTCGTTGAAAAGTAAACATTTTATAATTTTGTAATTTTATAAAGGACATATTCATAGAGGATATTTATTTTAAAATGCACTGTTTGAAGCACAAGTTATACAAATTTACAAAAAAATGCAAGAAAAATGCATTTTTATATTTGAATTGGCACAGATATATGAAGAAATCTGGATGGGTCATCTGAGAAACTTTTGTTTGTCTAACATATATCTCTATGTTTATCGGACGTTCCTAAGATATTTGCTTACGGTTTTCCAGAAAAATGGGTAAAAAAAAGTTCAGTACAAAAATGCCTCTTTTTTGCTCATTTTCTACATCAAGAAAGTATAATATGAATTAATTTTTATTAATGGATTTAAGAACATCTATCGGACATTTTAAAGATTTTTCCTTACCATTTAAAAGAAATCAGCCCTAATATGAAGTAAGATTTAAAAAAAAATTAATCTAAAATGTTTATTTTTTTGAGGCAACAATATTCACAGAATTGGAAATGTCTATAAATTTTATAAAAATTGTCGAAATTATGAAGTTATTTAATAGAATTATATCACTAAGTTCGGTACAATGCACAGTGTGGTAGATCGCAAATCTAGCTGGACAAAATTAATAAATCGCGTTGGGTTCACTTTTCACTTATGAATTATATAAAAAATGAGTTCAAATATATATTGGGGGTTGGAATTAGTTTTAAAGGTTTTCTAAGAGATGGCGTAACTATCAATAGATCGCATCGGGCACACCTGTGACTATATTCATTTCAAAGCACATTGTCTAAGCTTCATTTTTCAGTATGTGTCATTCCACTGAAGTGTAAACAACATATATTTTTTTCTCTGTGAACATGTCGGTTGAAGCACAACGCACGCTTACTGAGGCTTACGGGGACGATGCTCCATCGATTTCTACTTGTGAGTACTGGTTCCGTCGGTTTAAAAGTGGTGATTTTGATACGGAAGACAAAGAGCGTCCGGGCCAGCCGAAAAAGTTTGAAGATGAGGAATTGGAGGCTTTGCTCGATGAAGACCCGTGTCAAACCCTTCAAGAATTGTCAGAATCATTGGGAGTCGACTTATCAACGGTCGGCAAACGCTTGAAGGCCATGGGAATGATTCAAAAGCAAGGAAATTGGGTGCCGTACCAGTTGAAGCCGAGAGACGTTGAACGGCGATTTTGCATGTGCGAACAACTGCTTCAACGGCATAAAAGGAAGAGTTTTTTGCATCGTATTGTCACTGGCGATGAAAAGTGGATCCATTACGATAATCCTAAGCGAAAAAAATCGTGGGGACCACCCGGCCATGCATCAACATCGAGGGCCAAGCCGAATATTCATGGCGCCAAGCTTATGCTGTGTATTTGGTGGGATCAGAAGGGTGTCGTGTACTATGAGCTGCTAAAACCTAACGAAACCATCACTGGGGAGCGCTACCAACAACAATTGATGCAATTGAGCCGAGCATTAAAGGTTAAACGGCCGAAATATGCCAAAAGACACGACAAAGTGGTTTTTCAACATGACAACGCACGGCCACATGTTGCAAGATCCGTCAAGGAAACGTTGGAGGCGCTGAATTGGGATGTGCTACCCCACCCGCCTTATAGCCCAGACATAGCCCCTTCCGACTACCACCTATTCAGATCGATGACGCATGGCTTGGCTGAGCAGCGCTTCACTTCTTACGAGAATACCAAAAAATGGGTCGATTCGTGGATTGCCTCAAAAGACGAATCGTTCTTCCGGCGCGGAATCCATATGCTGCCAGAAAGATGGGAAAATGTTGTAGCTAACGATGGACAATACTTTGAATAATATACATTGTACCGTTGTTTCTAAATAAATGCTCAAAAACCGAAAAAAAACCTTTAAAATTAATTCCAACCCCCAATAAATGATTATTAAAAATCAATTTTTTTTAAAAAAAGAAGATTTTTTTAATAAAATCACTGCCAAAAAAAAAATAAGTTTTAAGATAAAAAAATTTGTTTCTTGTATAAATCCTCTGAGATTATTTGTAGTTATATATACTAGTATTTAGTTTGAATAGAACTTAGATTTATGATTTATATTATTATTAAATGAGTTTTAACGTAAGGAGTCGGAGATAATAATTTTTAATATTAAAATAATTTCAATATTTTTAATAAGTATTTGATAATAATTGTTTTCGTTACTTATTTTTGCTTTATTACATTAATAATACAGATAATAACACATAAATACACATAGAGATTTTAATTTATTCACTTTTATATTTATCGTTAAGATTCTTCTTCCTCAAAAGCATCAACAGATAATAATGAAAGAACTTCTTTTGTTATCAAACCTCGAACTCGAAGAGGAGTGTGACGCAAACTTGCGATAAATGGATCTGAAGAAATTAAGAGACGATTGAAAAGATCTGTATTTGTGTCTATTCTCGATGTTTTTCTCGTAAACAACTCTCTAAATTTCCTTGTGTCCTTATTTCTTGCTTCTTGAGCTTCTTCTGACAGCTGTCCTATAGGAAGAATGCAAGACCTTATTATGTCTCTTCCATGAAAAAGGATTTTATGGACGCTAACTGGCATAATGTACCATGGGTATTCGTTTAAGTATAAATTTCTTGTGACAACAATAAAACTTTCAAAAGCATCTTCATCAATAGGGTAACCACTACCTAAAGTTTCCAAAATAATATGAAACCGTTCAATTAATTCTTGAGCCAAACAAAGCCTTTCAATAGTATGATTCACTAATGACTGAAGTGAACTTTTTGCATGCATCTCAGTGATTTCTGTTTCAGCTGGATAACATTTTTTCTTAGCTTGTTGAACATTAGTGTAGCAAGGTAAAATATTTTTGCATTTTGCGTTGAGTTTTAGCCGAATAACATCGTATTGATGTTTCGACAAATTAGCATCAACCATTATAGATAAGGCTTCATCGGGAGAAAGGCTCACTAAAGGAACAGGCTCAGAGCTAAATCTCTTACAAATTTTTTTCACTTCCGTACCTTTACTGCATGAAGCTTCCGACAGATCTTTCACAAGTGTGGCTGAATCTCGCTTTCCCATTTTGCGAAACACTATCTCACTAGCTTTAATAATTTCTCGATGGTCAGTTGAATCTAAAAGACTTTGTATCTTTCTTTTTTTCGATTTTTCACTGCAGTCATCAAAGTTTTTCGGTTTTCTTCCAGCTTTTTCACATCGTTTCGGTTTTACACTTTCAGGCAATACATACGGTTCATCAAGCCAAACTGAATTTGATTTTAAAAAACGGCCATGATGTCTTCCACTTTTTACCCATTTTTCGGCTAGCTTAAAACAAATAATATTTATATTTGCCTTAAGATTTGTCTTCACTTCTACTGGTATATCTTGAAGACCATATCTATCCATTATTAATGTCAATAAGGCATCTTTGCGCTGTATTTTGGGAGTTTTTATCCATTCTTCAAAAATTTCCTTTCGCGTAAAAGTGGAGGTCATACTGGAAAAGTTAAAAAAAATGTATGGCGGTCGCAAAAAATCGCAATGGGTTTTTAATTTACCTTAAAGTGAACACTTGAAAGATTAACCCAAATATAGTTTTACACCGGAACTATGCGTAAAGAACAGCTTTAACTCTACTTGAAAAAAGGAAATATTTTATTTTTTTCACTTTCTCAACTTCTCACAAAAAAAAAAATTGTTTTAATACTTACAATGGCAACAATTATATGAAAATTATAATATATTTCCTTGAAATATTGCTTAATAATAATAAAAAAAAATTATGGCAATAAAGTCACCGTAGCCTTTTCAATCACAAACCAAAGTCACACAACAAATACGCTTCTCTTTGAAATCTAAATGCACGTGTTGACAACAACTGACTTTAAAGTTTAGTTTTTCTAATCAGAGCTAAAAACAAACAAAACAAAACATGAATTACAGTTACCTATTGTATTGACAAGCTCATTAAACGATTAGAAGGAATGTTGCCAGACTTTTTTTTTTATTTTGTCCAGCTAGATTTGTGATTTACCACAGTGTGCAATGGCTTTTACGGTAAAGCTACTCGGATATTTAATAGAACAAAAAAATTCAGTTACGAAATCGATAGGTTAGATAAAAGTTAATTCAAAAAGTAAATACATGCTAACCAAAATATTAAAATGAGTGATATATGTCGTGCCTATTTAAGTGCATATTTATGGACACCAAAGGGTTAATAAAACGGAAAAATAATATAACAAATTGTGAAGTGTTTAATTTTTTATAAACTTTTCGGTAACATAAATTAGAGCCAATAATTGTTTTTGACAATGACAAAATTTTAAAAGTGTTACAAGAAATCGAAGGACCCAATGCCCACATTAAACATTAACTTAGAGAGTGTATTTGCCATTGCAAAACGAAACAAAGACATGGCTCATTATGAAGAAATTTATACGAGGTGTCAACAAATCAAGGGCCGCGCAAATAAATGTATTCAAAATATTTTCGATTCAAACTTATAAAAAAAAAAACTGGCCATTACAGCCCTCGGAAGGACTTTGACCTAGCTTCTATTGATCAATTGTGTTGTGCGTGTTATTAAATGTTTGATCACAAATGACCGAGAACTGGACCTACGTGTTTTATGCCAACTCCGAACGGCTTATGTTCTCAAGAAGCTTTACATGGCAATTTTTACTCTCTGAGGCAGACAATGGCAGAGAGGTGACGACCGAACAGAAAAATTAATTTAATTGCAAAAACTTTCTGTCTGAGCTGGAATTGAACCCGGGCTACCGCGGTTCTTTAGCTTAGGGGCCACGCACTCTACCCACTAGGCCACGGTCGGCACCGATTCAAACTTAACTTACACAATTAATTTCGACGAAGGAACAAAATTACTTAGAAAATACTTTGACTGCAATGCTCAATGGAACGTCTTGGAGCGGATGAAACGATTAAAGGAAATCGAAAAAGCGGCTCTACAGAAGCAACGCCGTAGCGAGAGCAAGGAAACCTTTTTAACGCTTATCAGGAAGGATGAACCGATCAGTTTAGATAATTTATTTTATGAGCTCTCGAATATTATTGCACAAAACCATAGAATCCAAATTTTAAAAAGACAAAACATATATTAAAAATGCTAGATTATAATTTTTCGGGGAAAAAAATTTCAAATGTACAAAATCATAACATAGAAAATTACTTAAGGCCGCTTTACATTGTCCTACTGTGTGTTACCACATGTGAGATAGAAAGTATAATTGAATTTCATCATGCTGTCATTTTTAATTTTTGTATGAAGAAATTAATTTTTCGCTTTTAGACTATCTCACAGAGTCGCACCGCATTTTTATACTTTACACTATACTAAAACGTGAAAATTTGAGTAATGAATCGGTTTTTAATCAATTTAAAGCCCCTACAAAGTTCAATAAGCTGTAAAACTGATTCCTTCTGTTATTCCATTTGAAATTACATTACGAGCTTAAAATTTTCTCACCTAAATAATAAATTTCAAGTAAGTTTATGGTAAAATGCATCTCTGGTGGGATAGAATGTGTGATGAAATTAGAAACAAACCAAAAAATAAAATGTGGTACGACATGCCAAAAAAATCAGAACACACATTGCTTTCCGTTGTTTACACCATCTCACTTTCTATCACACATGAAAATTTTGACATGTGTTAACACACAGTGGGATAATGTAAAGCGGCCTTTAAAAGAGAAATTTAAAAATTTAATTATCAAACCCGTCAATTTTATATATAAATAGGCAAACATCAAATGTTGTCGTACACTTTTTCGATATTAATTTTAGAAAAAGGTCAACGAAACTTATATCATTTGAAAGGTACTGCGCTCTTTAAGTGGAGAATCATTTTAGATTTTAAATTTATGACCTCTGATCCGAAATATTGACGTTGAAAGTTTGTTTTATTTTTAATAAGGAATCTAAGGGCTAAGAAGAGGTAGAATAGTGAATGAGGTATCAATTGAAAGATCTGGCTGCACAGTATGATTACATTTTAGATTGGTGACCTGCAATATGAGCGTAAAAAGAGTATTTATTAAATAAAACCTAAACCGTAACAGATGAATGAATATAAAGTAAGAGGGAATTTTAGACATTGATAAGGTATGCAAAAAATACTTCCAACATAATGTGCCATCAATTAAGATTGTGAGCTTTAGATCAAGTAAGTTTTCAAGAAGGCAACTACAACAACAACAACTCTGTACAGAGTCAATCACTTAGCTGACTAGACAGTCTGTTTCGGAAATTGCTACATTTTCCTCTTCAGTAGTCTTTGAGTGAGATTAAGCTGTGATCAACTCACTGTTTAAACTAGCATATGAATGTGCAGATTTAGGAATTCATTCTTATGAATTGTATGGCTGCTAATCATATGACATTTCAAAGCAGTAGGCTATTTATAGATCACCGCCATCAACTCTATCAAGGGTTGCCATCTGTTCTAGTTGCTTCTTCATTTATTTCAATATTTAATATAATGTGCCATCTCTTACGGATACCCTACAATAAGCATTTCTTATGTTAAAAGTGTGAATATATATTGTTATGGTGAAATTTCTTACAAACAGCAAATTATGAAAAATTTCCGTTATTTTGACATGAAAATTATTGTGATAGCTTGAAAACTATGGAAGGTTTCTGTACAAAGTATTTTTGTATGAAATACGTATTGTATGAAACGTATTTTTGTATGAAATACGTATTGTATGAAACGTATTTTTGTTGTTGGTTCAGAAATATAACGGTATACGAAAGCTTTTTTGGTAATATTTTTCTCGGACAAAATGTTAAAAAAATTCCCGTTACAATGACATCAAAACTATTGAGATATCTTAAAAAATGTAGATTTTCTCAGTACAACGTATTTCCTTGCAGCAGGGTCATCGCCTCAGAATGAGAAAAAAATTATTGAAATTTCAAGTTTTGATTTTGCAAGCAAATATGTTGGCCGTTTTACAATCGATTTTCATCAATATTACTTTGGCTGAAAGATAAATTAATTGACTTAATAGAAATAAGAAAAGATTTACCCTTTTCTCACCAATTCAATGTTTTATATGGTTTTTAAAATACCTCTAAAATATTCAGTTCTTGATCAAAAAATAGGCCAGACGTTTTTGTTGTTGCATTTTTTTTTTTCTTTAAAATTTTCTTTTTTCACACTCTTTCATATGACATATCATTTATTAGCAAAAATTGCTTCATTTTGACACATAACGCAAAAATAGTTTTCATCATCGAAAATTATGATTTTATTGATGAAAATTAAATTTTTCAAAATGTTTTTATATTTTCTACAAAGCTCTACAGCTTAAAAAATAATTTCTGTTAAAAAATTTTCAAATATTTCAAACCACTCCAAAGTAATATACACAAATCTATGTTTTAAGCCATTTCGTTTTTAGTATATACCCTGCAGTGTAAAACTAGTCAGCATTAAAACATGAGTAGTATTTATACTAGTCAAAACAAACTAGTTTATATTTTGTCACGATTTACTAGTTGCAAAAGTAGTTTAAACCCAACTAGTTTTTGTCAAGTCACATTAAACCAGTTGTAAAACTAGCCAAAATCAAACTATACTACATATTATCAAAATCAACCAGTTCCAAAACCAGTTGGAGCTGGGTACCCCATTGGAACAAACTAATAATAAACAAATTAAAACATATAAAAACTAATTTAAAAACATGTAGTTGATAAACTATCTTGAATTATATTAATGCGACATATACTCTCATTTTTAAATGTTTTTATTGCAACTTTGTAGTAGATTAGAACTTAGTATATATATACCATAAACATGGTATTTCATCAAATAGCTTTAACTTTAGCCTTTAGCTAATATTTTGTTGTAAAAATATATGTTCTTTGAACCTATGAACTATTGAAAAAATATGAACCTATGAACTAGTTTTAATTCGATATTTACTATATTGGTTAAAAACTAGTCACAACCCAACTAGAATTTTACTTTACATAAAAAATGAGTTGTTAACTAGTTAAAACCTTATCTATAGTAAGACAATTGTCTTTTCCAATGACATCACCACGTAAAAAATACCAGTCGGTTCTATGAGAATAGGACATAAATCGAACTAGTTGTTGGATATTTCCAACTAGTTGTTGACTGGTATAAATCTAGTTGATTACACTGCAGGGTACAAATAGGCGTAGGAGAAACAGTTCTTTCGTGTTTCTGAATCGATTTTGATAATTTTTTAAATAAATTAGAGTAGGGAGAAGAAGTTCACCGAATAGTTATGTGACCTTTGACCTGAAATATGAGCATTGAAAGAATATTTCTGAAGTAAAACCTAAACTATAAGAAATGGAAGAACATAGCGTTGAAGTAAATTTTAGATATTTATTCAATGTAGGAAAAACATTTTTCGCTATCTCTTACGGATACCCTACAATAACTATTTTACAAATAGTAAATTCTGAAAAAATTTTCTTAGTACAACACATTTTCTTAAGGGAAGGTCAATGCCTCAGAATGAGAAAAACGATAGAAATTTCAGAGTCATAGAATATTCTTCCGGAAAGCCTATCAAGCTATCATGTATTGTAAATTTATGTTTTATTTGATTAACGTAAGTTCTTTGTTTCTTATTTCGTGGTAAAACAAAAGCTACAAAAATATTCAGAAATGAATTGTCTTGTTAACTTGTTTTATACCTTAAAACTGTTAACTATTAACTGTATGTTCAATATACATGTTATCATAAATATCTCTTTTATTTATTAATCATTTTTAAGAATAGATACGCCATTGAAAAGGTATTGAAACCGTCTTCATGACCTTCAATTAAGTTTAGCTAGAAATATTTCCGTAAGATGTCGCTTCTCTACAGTTTTTAAAATTTTTGTAATATTTGACACTTAGAAGTCAGATTTGACAGTTAAAATGTCTTACAAAAAGTTATATTAGACTGTTAACTTTCAACATTTAGTACATTGTGTACACAAATTGGTAAGTTTAAATAGTCAAATTTAGATTAATCGGACGTAACCTTTAAAAGTCCTCTAAATTACTATGAATAAAAATGGTGGCCAAGTCTCCGAATAAACATTGCAACAATTATGCTTCTCCATTACCTTCAACGGTAAAAAAAAAGTTTTCGAAAAAACGCTGTTTAGGCATCATGCTATATAAGTTATAGCACCTGACTATTCATATGTTTATTCATAAATTCATAAAATAAAATATGCACTTATTTTAAGTCAAGTAGTCCAGTAAGGAATTTTATAATCCGTTTATGAATAATGATAATTAATAAATAAATAAAATAATAATCATTATTTTCATAATATTTTCATTTTTGAACCCACCTAACAAAATAAATTTGGGAGAAAATACATGGAGATAATTATTTTGCTTGAATTAAGCAAATGTTTTGCTTAATTCAAAAGCAAATTAGCAAAAATTTGCTCAATCGCGGTGTGATTTTAGAATAAGATTGCTTAATTGAAATCACTCCTCATGTATTAAGGAAAAAGCAAAATTTTGATTAAATTCAAGCAAATTTTTGCTTAGTTATTACCCTGCAGTGTAAAACTAGTCAGCATTAAAACATGAGTAGTATTTATACTAGTCAAAACAAACTAGTTTATATTTTGTCACGATTTACTAGTTGCAAAAGTAGTTTAAACCCAACTAGTTTTTGTCAAGTCACATTAAACCTGTTGTAAAACTAGCCAAAATCAAACTATACTACATATTATCAAAATCAACCAGTTCCAAAACCAGTTGGAGCTGGGTACCCCATTGGAACAAACTAATAATAAACAAATTAAAACATATAAAAACTAATTTAAAAACATGTAGTGGATAAACTATCTTGAATTATATCAATGCGACATATACTCTCATTTTTAAATGTTTTTATTGCAACTTTGTAGTAGATTAGAACTTAGTTTATATATACCATAAACATGGTATTTCATCAAATAGCTTTAACTTTAGCCTTTAGCTAATATTTTGTTGTAAAAATATATGTTCTTTGAACCTATGAACTATTGAAAAAATATGAACCTATGAACTAGTTTTAATTCGATAATTACTATATTGGTTAAAAAGTAGTCACAACCCAACTAGAATTTTACTTTACATAAAAAATGAGTTGTTAACTAGTTAAAACCTTATTTATAATAAGACAATTGTCTTTTCCAATGACATCACCACGTAAAAAATACCAGTCGCTTCTATGAGAATAGGACATAAATCGAACTAGTTGTTGGATATTTCCAACTAGTTGTTGACTGGTATAAATCTAGTTGATTACACTGCAGGGTATTAATTGCAAAAGCAAATTTCTACTTAATTCAAACCAATGTTTGCTAAGTTATTATAAGCTCAAATAGAAAATTTTAACAAAATTCATGCAAATATTTGCTAAGTTCCCTGCAGTGTAATCAACTAGATTTATACCAGTCAACAACTAGTTGGAAATATCCAACAACTAGTTCGATTTATGTCCTATTCTCATAGAACCGACTGGTATTTTTTACGTGGTGATGTCATTGGAAAAGACAATTGTCTTACTATAGATAAGGTTTTAACTAGTTAACAACTCATTTTTTATGTAAAGTAAAGTTCTAGTTGGGTTGTGACTAGTTTTTAACCAATATAGTAATTATCGAATTAAAACTAGTTCATAGGTTCATATTTTTTCAATAGTTCATAGGTTCAAAGAACATATATTTTTACAACAAAATATTAGCTAAAGGCTAAAGTTAAAGCTATTTGATGAAATACCATGTTTATGGTATACTACATGTTTTTAAATTAGTTTTTATATGTTTTAATTTGTTTATTATTAGTTTGTTCCAATGGGGTACCCAGCTCCAACTGGTTTTGGAACTGGTTGATTTTGATAATATGTAGTATAGTTTGATTTTGGCTAGTTTTACAACTGGTTTAATGTGACTTGACAAAAACTAGTTGGGTTTAAACTACTTTTGCAACTAGTAAATCGTGACAAAATATAAACTAGTTTGTTTTGACTAGTATAAATACTACTCATGTTTTAATGCTGACTAGTCTTACACTGCAGGGTTATTATAAACTCAAATAGGAAATTTTTACTTAATTCAAGCAAATTTCTTCTTTATTCTTATTTATTCTTAACGAAGTAAATTAGACGACACGGCGAATGGTCGAATTGGCGAATACACTCACGCGGCCGAAGTTCAAATCTCCAGATGGTGGGAATTTTTCAATTTAATTTAGTGTTAATAATTACTTCACTTCAAAAATATTCTAGATTTTGGCAAAAACTAATCAAAATTTGCTATTCCAATTTATAATAACTTAGCAAATATTTGCTTGAATTAAGTAGAAATTTGCTTTTGCAGTTTATAATAACTTAGCAAAATTTTGCTTGAATTTAATCAAAAATTTGTTTAGTTATTATAAACTGGAATAGCAAATTTTGATTAGTTTTTGCGGAAATCTATCATAATTTTGAAGTGGCAAATTTAGCAAAAAGTTTTCTCCGTGTAAGACATGTCATTACAGTATCTTAAGACCCAACTAAATTTTTGATAATTTTTTCAGAATTTTTAAAAATTGTCGAGTAAACCGATTTGCTGCTTTGTTAAGTTTTCACCAATTGTTTTTTTTTTTAATATTAGAAATTTCCTAAAAGTTTAATTTGCTCACTTTGAACTGAAGTATGTTTTTTCCCCTTAACTCTGTTGTTTCGTTCTTACCATGTGCTTAATTAACACCACGGAAACTACTAACTATTAAAGTTGTCATCAGATAATCTTGTATTCACAGCGGCGAAGGTGCAATAAATATAGCATTTTATTAAACCTCAGAATTCGCTACAGACTCCAGACTGCCACTTGAATTTGACGTGAACAGCATGTTACGGTAACGAGCAACACACGTCGGATGAAGTATTTTGAAGGGTGCTGCGATCGCACAAGAATTGCGGTCACCAACAACAGCAGTAGCGGGAGACAACAGCTGGCGTAGATCCAGCGCACGATTTTCGAGAATCATCGGAGTCGATATCCAAATCAAGCTAAGAAGAACCCAAGATAAAAAGTAAAAGGATCTTCAAGGATCACTTATTGCAATTTGTTACGAAACAAATATGTTCCATACAACTGTTGATTGTGACGGCGAAAAGGATCGAAGCGGGGAGCAGTCAAACACAGCGTGTCAGTTGTCAGTCATACACTGAATCAGCAGAACTCTGCCAGATTTGAGACCGTGTGGCCTTTAGCATTGCTCTTCAGAAACAACAGTTGTATGAGTGGAGGCTTGGTGCGCGTGCGCACCTTGTCTCCGTGAATAAATTTCACTTTTGTTCACCATTGTTATTTGTGACTGGAGCATGTTTTAATAGGAAAAGTGAAAATGAAAAATATTGACTAATAATTTGTTTAATTAATTGGCAGCAGCACGTCGTCCTTATTCTTTGTCCTTATGTTCAATTCTTGAGCACTTCAGAAGCACAGCACGTGCGCGGCAGAAAGTTGATGTTGATGATCTTGCACAATTGCCTTAACAATCGAAATTCCAAAACTATGTAATAATGAAAACGAAAATTAGTTTTGATGCCATAGCATTGTGACGTGATGCTGATGAGTCTGAAGATGTATGATTTGTTTGTCGTTTTTTGTGGCAACAAACGAGCAAGTCCTTTTGTTGCAGTCAAATGAGATCATTACTTCTATTTTGAATGTGAGTAAGTATGTACCATATGGTGTTTGGGCGCGTGTTTGCCACACTTGGTTAATCGCAGGTTCTTTTCTCTCACGTAGACAATGGCTTTGCCTAAGGCGTGTCCAATTAAGTAGGTTTCTATGCTGTTATAGATAAGATCTTTTTGACCAACTTATGGCTTCATGTTATACAGCAAAATCCAATTTATTTATAAGAAAATTAGTTCTTATTTAACAGCTGCTTGATGCTGTGCAGAAAACAAAAGTGAGACAATTTGGTGTAAACAGCAGTCAATAGTATGGGTACTTTAAAATTAAACAAATCCAACAAAAGTCTTTTGAGCTCGAAGCACTGCGAAGCAAATGGTCGCCTGTTTCTGACAAAAAAATAGTCATGTGGCCACTGCACCACTTGAGACACGTGGAACTGTCAATTCGAAATGGTTTGTAACCGAAGTTTGTTTGTTTTTGGTTTGCCAGAAGTGTTCAGTGAAATAAGAAAAACAAACAAGTGCCAAAGGATTCTTGTTCGTTGAAAATTTTTTTTATCAAGACAATGCGAGCCCTTCAGCTCAAACAAAGCCGTTTTTAAGCACTCAAAACATTGCATTAATGGGTCATCCACCGTTCAGTCCTAATTTGGCACTCAATGACTTATTTTTGTTCCCGGACTTCAAGGACAAACTGCGTGAACCGAGTCTGTGTTTTCGACGCCAGAAGAAGCCGTTGATGTGTTCAAAAAAATATTTTGGAGGTTTCTTAAGCGGAATGGAAAAAACGTTATGACAAACGGTTCTAACGCATGCAAAAATGTTTTAATCGTAAAGGAGATTATACCGAAAAACAGTAGTTTAAAAAAAAAAAAATTTGGTCTCTATATTTATTCCCAAAATATATGTAGCAACCGTCGTAGCTGAAATTGTAACAACAAATATTAAATACGGGGTCCGAAATATAATTGCAATCTTTAAATTGGGTGTTGGTCAGAGTTGTAAAGAGTGCAATAAAATAAAAATATGAGTGGGCGAAACAGCGGCCGACAGGGCCAAATTAACCGTGTCGGGGCTCCTAGGCAATGCAATTTTCAGGGTTCCTTTACCCTTTTCTATCTTCCTGAAATTTATTTTTTCTACCACATTGCAATTATATTGATAATAGCGGATATTTTTAACCAGGGACCGAAAATAATTTATTTCTGAAATTTCTATTCAAAAAGTTAAATGGAAAGACTAAGGCCCTTATTATGAACTGCTTTCGATCTTCGACTGCAGTCGAATGGCCTGATCGAACGAATTTACGTTTGGTATTATAACTTGCTTTCGACAAAGAATAGCACTATTGTGAATTTCGCTCATTTGGCTTTTCTACTATAATCAGCTGTTTGTCATTTTTATTAATAAAGTCAATTTGTTTTCGAATTAATTGTGGAAAAAACAAGGAAATAAACAAAAAATAAACATATTATGACTTCCACGGAATTGTGGTTCACCGATTCATCGGAAGAGGATTCATCAGAAGAGAATGAAAGTTTTATCGAGCTAAAAAGAAGTAGAAAACTATTGAGGGACGTCTCCAACCCTTTGAAAATGAATTCTACCACGTAAGTGCAGTTTTTCAAGGAGTTTTTTTTATCATTGTGGTCTTTACCATTTATAAAATTTGTTTACAGATTTCTACAGAACTTTTGACTGTCCAAGGAAGCGTTTGTGGACTTGATGACCACAACAGATGAGCAATGTGCACGAGCAAGATCGATTCCAAGCATATTGAAACTGGCAACAGTGCTGCGATTTTGTGCTCGGGGATCGTATCAACTTAGCATTGGGAATGAGAATGAGCTTGGACTCGCACAGCCCACGGTATCTGTGGTCTTATCCGAGGCTTTAGATGTCCTGGAAAATTGTATATGCGAAAGATGGATAAAATTCCAAACTACTGAGGCTGAACTGCAACAAGCAAAATAACATTTTTTTAATAAAAGTAGAATTCCGGGAATAATTGGCTGTGTTGATGGCACACACATTAAAATTGTGGCTCCCAAGAAAGATTTGCAGCATTTATGCTATAACAGAAAGGGATTCTTTAGTATTAATGCTATAGTAGTAAGTATATGTATATGCTATAAAGATTTGATTGATTTCAAATGTACATGTTTATGTTATCTTCTAGGTTTGTGATCACGCAATGAAAATTCGGTACATAAATGCGAAAAATCCGGTCGCAACACATGATTCCATGATTTTCAATATGACGTCCTTGAAATCACATTTAGAAGAGCAATATCAAAACGGTATTCAAAACTTGGTATGCTACTTGGTATGTAATGGTATGTATGTAAAACAGCAATATGTTATAAATTTCTTCAATTAATGTTTTGGTTTCAGGCGATGAATGGTCTCAGGATACGCTTTAAAACCATATTTAATGACGCCATTTAGGAATCCTGAGGAAGGTTCTCCACAAAGCACCTACAACACACAACATGCGAAAGCAAGAAACATAAAAGAGCGAACAATTGGAGTTTTGAAAAATCATTTCAGATGTTTGTTGCAGGCGAGAGCACTTCATTATACTCCAAAAAAAGCAACACAAATTATAAATGAGTGTGCAGCTCTGCACAATATTTGCATGTCCTATAAAGTGCAAAATTCTCCAGAAGAGTTTGCTATTGAAGTTCATGACGCTGATGGTGAAGACGTTGAAATTGAATCTGTTAACTCGGAAGCAGAAATGATAAGGAACCAAATATTAAGAGCGTTGTAAAAAAGCATGATTAAATAAATAACAACAAGCATGCAATTCAGAGTTTTTTTAATAAAAATATTAAATAATATTATGACGTCATACATATGTACACATGTACATTACATTTAAAAAATAATTATCACAACAGTTCATTATTCAGTTAATTAAGATCTTATTCTAAGAGATCGATTTTTAGGTAGCATCTTCTAGCTCCAATCACGTAAGACAAAATAATCGCATGAATTCATTAAGGAATATTTGCAATCTAGAACATATTAGATAACATCTAGATCTAGAACATCTTGTTTTTGTTAGTATTTTCTTTCAGGACTTAATTTTTTTATATAGTTTAAGTTTTTCTCTTTTCAGTTCCAAAAGTTCTTTTGATGAGTCTTTTTTGTGGTAATACATTTTTCTTGTTTATTCCTCGGTTTTTTGTGCACATTTCTTTATGTCCCTCATAATTGACAGCATTTTCTCATGGTAACTTTGCTGTGAATTTGTCTGCGTTTCCAACAACTTCAGCCTCTCCGTCTTATTTTCATTCTTTCCTTTTTCTTTGCGTGTTCTTATTTCAGAAACTATAACAGTTTGGCCGCTGGTCTTCGCATGCTATGCCCAGGCCCACGTCTGCGCCTGGTGGATTAATCCACGCTTCAAATTCAAACAATCCAATTATGGCCTCCTCGATATTGTAAAAACATGAAGGCTGTTCGACCCTCCACCGGTTGCTCGGTATTCGGATTTGTTTTGCGACAATTTTTTTTTGTTTTTGACTTCATGTCAGCCCACACCTGAAAAATCAAGTGGTCAAATTTGTTCTACAGATATATTTGTTCATATATTATTTTAGCTAACCTTAATCCACTTTGCTGTTGTCCTTACTGGTGGTCCTAGGCAATTTAACTCCAGTGTAAATTATTCCCACTTCTTTGTCGATTGAATTTTGGACCTGCATAAGATTAACAAAAACAGTTTAAAATTAGTTTTTGCAAGTCAAAAAACAAAAAAAAAAAAATAACGAAATACTTACATTTTTAACAATTATTTTACAGCACGAATCGCATCGAAAGCAAAATCCTGTTCGACTGAGTTTTCAATGAGCAACGAATATTGCGACAGTGTTGTACTGCTCATAATAAGAATTTTACTTTCGATATTCGCTATTCGATAACCAGCGAAGATCGAACATCGAAAGCAACTCATAATAAGGGCCTAAGTCTATTCGATATTTGAATGTAGCAATGTGATGCTTGTTAGCTAAGGGATAATAATCTTTAATGATTCTAGTTTTTGTGATTTTTTTTTAAAAAATACAATAAATAATCGTTATTTTTTGACCAACTTTATTTCGATCAAAAATAAAAGTTAAATATTGACTTTTATTTTTTTGATCAAATATAACGTTAAAATTTTACTTTTAATTTTTTTTTGATAAAAAATAATAGTTGAAATTTAAATTTTATTTTTTCGATCAAAAATAAAAGTTAAAATTTGACTTTTATTTTTTGGATAATTTATTTATTTAATTTAAAGTCTCTTGAAATATAAGAAAGAGTAGCGAAATGGGCTAATATATGTACAGGGTCCGTCAAATAACTTTTTTTTTTTGAAAATTCTATAAAAAAAAACTACTAGATGTTTCTCAAATTTCTTTTTTTATTTCAAAGTACAACTCTTCCGATTAATAATGGAAATTAATTTCAATCAAATGGCTGCCTCAGCTGGCCATGCAGTAGCCTACACGATCGGTCCAATTTTTAAGCACATTATCGATTGTGTGCAGCTGTATTTCACCAATGGCTTCACGAATATTGTCCTTTAAAGCGTCAATTGTCTCTGGCTTGTCGGCGTAACACTTATCTTTGAGGGCACCCCACAAATAATAGTCCAACGGTGTCAAATCGCAGCTCCGAGGTGGCCAAACGACATCAGCTCTGCGGCTGATAATGCAATCTTCAAAAACAGGGCGCAAAACATCGAGTGTAGCTTCGGCTGTGTGGCACGTAGCGCCGTCCTGTTGAAACCAAATGTTGCCAATATCCTCCTCTTCAATTTTTGTGAACAAAAATTCGTTCAACGTGGCCCGATAACGATCGCCATTGACTGTAACGGCCACTCCTTGCTCATTTTCGAAGAAAAATGGCTCAATTATGCCTCTGGACCAAAATCCGCACCAAACAGTGACTCGTTTTGGGTGCAGCGGCTTTTCAATGTATGCGTGCGGGTTTTCTGTGCCCCAAATGTGACAACTTTGCTTGTTTACATACCCGCCAAGATCAAAATGAGCTTCATCTGAAAAGATGATTTCTTTCGTAAAATCGGCATCTTCTGTATGTCGATCGCAGGCCCACTTAGCGAAGCGAAAACGCATTGGATGGTCAGTTGGCTTCAATTCCTGAACCAATTGGACTTTGTATGGCATCATACCAAGGTCTTTATGCAAAATTCGTCTCAATGATGTCTCCAAAATGTTCATTTGTTGAGAACGACGGTGAATTGATGTTGATGGCGCTTCACGCACACTTTCTGCCACAGCAGCAATATTCTCGGGTGTACGCATTGCTTTTGGCTTTTCACGCTTTGGTTTATTGATAAGGATGCCAGTTTCTTTCACTTTTTTTCACAAGATAACGAACATACGCAGCTGACGGTGCTTCTCTTCTTCCAAAATCCGTACGCAATTTTCGCACACATTTTGCAACATTACCATGATTTTCAAAGTAATGTCGCAATATTTCCCAGCGTTGTTCAAGCGTATACACAACCATATTCGTTCAGCGGAAGGATAAAACTAATTACCTGTCAAATCAGATATGAGCTAAGTGTTACCATTCACGAAATAAGCACTAGTTGAAAAAAAAAACGTTAGATGGCGGACCCTGTATAAGACATTTTTTAAGTAAAACAAATAATAAAAAATAAATAATAAAAATTGAATTAACCCGCATCCGTCGATTGCATCAAATTGATGCAAATTTTTTATTCAGATTTATATATGAAGAACAAACATGCATGTTTTGATTTAAATCTTTAGCTTCTTTAAATTTTTGCTAGAATTAAGATTTGCAGTTTTTTTTTTTTATTTTAAAATTAATATACATTCATCATGCATAAAAAAAATTTAAAAATTAAAAACATTTCAATGAATTACACCGTGCAACACATTTTTCTAACGGAAAAGCGGAAAACACAGGATGATAGTACTAGTGTATAGAAAGAAAACTCTAAAAGGAATTTGTAAAGTTAGCTCGCTTTAAAAAGATATAGGCATTGAAAATTTGCCTCTTGCAGAGTATTTCTAAAAATAAAGAGCTCATTAGGGCGTATCGAATTGCAATTTTTTTCAAATTTCACATTCTAAGAGGTCTCAAAAGTTGCATGGTGGTCAAGATCTATAAAAAAAAGGATGTCTTCCTCTTCCACAAGGACAAAGTTGCTTTTTGAGAAAAATAGTAAAAAATAACGACCTGAAAATGCTTTAATTTTTGTAAGAAAAACTACATATGTTTTAAAGCAAAAGTAAATACATACTTAAACTAACAATATCTTGCCAAACAAGATTCTACTCTCGATTTCTACCCTCATTGTCCTGTGTGAGAGATATTCGAATCCAAAAGTACACTCGAAAAGGCACAGAACTTTTGATTGTTATCTGATTGTCTAAATGTTGGGTTTTATTGATTGAAGTGTTTAAGTTTTCCTTCAATTTCGGGAATTAAAAATTTGCATATTTTCGCAATTACATTTTCTTGTTTTCGAGAAATTATTTTAATTGCAATCTTACAACTTTTACAAAAAAAAAATTAAGATAAGGTTGTATATATTTCGAGCATTTTAATTTGGATTCTTAAAATATTTCTGAACGAAACACTGTCTGAAAGTATTTTTTTAAAACACCAGGTTAAGGCCACGATTCTTTTTCGTATTTCGATTTTTTATAAACATTTTTCTTCCTAGCATGAAATTTATTATTTCGTCAATACACCTCACCTCATCATTTACCAAAATGTTAAACTAAAATTTTGAGTTTCTGAGCCTGCCATTCGATGAGTCTCAATTGATTGAAAAACAATTGTTTTTAAGTATATTTGAAGAAAATAATAACTTTAGAGGAGATATTTTAAGAATCCAAATAGCGAAAATTATTTTCGGTACCACTTCTAATGCCTGAGATCTAAAGCCTTATAATAATTTTTTTCAAAAAGTTGAGAAATTGCAAAAATTGTTAAGTTTTATACACTCCAAATATAAGGAAAACGAAAACACTTTAATAAATACCACCAAAATTAACACAATCAGACAACAGTCAAAAGTTTTGTGCTATTTCGAGTGTACCTTAAGATTCGAATATCCTTCACACAGGACACAGTGGGTAAAAATCAAGAGTGGCATCTTGTTTAGCGAGATACTATTAGTTAAAGTCTATATTTACTTTTGCTTTGAGACATATGTAGTTATTATTACAAAAATCAAAGCATTTATAGATCTGTTATTTTTACTGTTTTTCTCAAAACACAATTTTGTCCTTGCAGAAGAGAAAGACATCCTTTGTTTTCCCAAAATTTTTGTGGGAAATCTTGACCATCCTATGAAACTTTGGAGACCTCTTAGAATGAGAAATTAAAAAATAATAACGTCCTTATGAGCAATTCATTTTTAAAAAATTCTCTGCAAGAAGCAAACTTTCAATGCCTTTATCTTTTAAAAGCGAGTTAATTTTGCAAAACCCTTTTAGGGTTTTGTTGGTCTAGATCAGTACCATCGATCTGTGTTGGTCGCTTTTGCGTTAGATTCCATGACCCTTAAATTGTCGCATAGTGTTATATATTCTTTTTGTATCTGCATCAAATTGGTGCACAAAGTGCTTTTCATTTCTAGAAAGTTCCTATGGATGCGGGTTAAAAAATTATTAAAATTCAAATCTCGTTTTTGGTAGCAAATGTTGGCGACCCAGTAGAAAGTTGAAAAATTGTAACAATTTGTCTGAAATGTTTTGTTAAACAAAAATCATATACATATTCAAGTCATGAATAAGGTGAATGTGTATATTTTTTGATATTTTAAACTAAACTAATTTTTAAGCAATAAACAAATATATCAACAAAATGCATATTAATTATTATTATATATAAAGTTTTCCATTATCTGATTTGGCCAGGGGGGGTAAACGGTTGTAGTAGAGGGGGCATTTCCCCCCTTGCCCCACCCTGGCTACAGGCCTGCTTCTTCTAATACATAATTTTCAATCGCCATTATAGCCAATGCAATGAAACTGTTCTGCGACATTGAAGAACGAAGACAGTTTTTTATTAGTTTGAACGAAGACAGTTTTTTATCATAAAGCTTCTATATATTTGCAATGCTATCATTACATTCGGAAAAGTTGATTGTGCCATATTATCCAAAATCAATTTATATGATTCCTCGGCCGGTGCAATTTTGCCTTTCTCAGCATCTACTAATTGAAAAAAACGATCTCGTCTATAAACTCAGACTCAATGTCTTCGGAATAATGTGCAATAAAATTTGTACAAGACTCTTTAATTTCATAGTTATACTTTGTAATGAAATCTGTTAGGAATCCAAATAGAGAATTAGTTTTCCGATAAGCTTCTAGGCACCGCGACAATTCTGTATACAGCATGTCTAGTACAGACAAATAAGTTTCAATTTTTTAATTTGACTTTTTCTCTGAGTACAAGCTGATTTTCATCACTGTATTGGGTATCAGTTTTCTCATTTGCCTTCATCTCGTAATCGTCAAATAAAAGCTGCAAAGCTTTCTGAAAACTCTTGCAACCTTTTGACAAAGCCTTAGTCGCATCGCCTCTTGCACCCTACCTTGTGTCGGATACCCTTTTTAGAACTAATGACGAGGACTGCTTACATTTATCATCTTTTTAAGATGTTTGAGCATAATTGCCCAACGATGAGTTGACGCTGCAAAAAGCTGTATAATGCTTGGACAAATCCGAAGAATAAGATTAATCGAACAGAACTCTCCGCAGCACGTAATCCAACCAAACTCAGTGAGGTGATTTATTTTCTTACTATGCGCCTGTAGACCATTGTAACAACCGGAAAAATCGATGCGTATAGTGATTGAGAATGCAAATCTTTTCAATCACTAAAAATTATTCCTATTTGTTTTTCAGTGCGCGGGGCCCCTTGCCCATGCGGGGCCCCTTGCCCATGCGGGGCCCCTAGGCAGCTGCCTACACTGCCTTATGGATAATCCGGCACTGGCGGTCGATCATGGGCCGTACAAGGGTCAAAGATGGCCTAAAAATAAACTAAAAAGCCCAGCGGCCGAAAATAAGCGAAAAAGCCCGCTGTACGCCCGCAGTACGCCCGTTGTATGCAGGGTTGCCAGTTTGGTAATTAATTACCAAATTTGGTAGAAAATTTTCGACTTGGTAATTTAATAATTTTTTTTATAGTTTTGGTAACTTTTTTCCCTTTAGTTTTTCCAAAAAAATTCAAAATAATCAGTTTGTTTGTTTGCAAGATTTATATTGTTTTTTTTTCCTTATGAGTTTCCTGAGTGTTCTTGAGGTTTATCTTAAAAATTAAAACTACCTTTTTCGATTCCGCGTGAAAAGTTATTCATGATAGGGCTGATTAGGTCTAACCATTTTTGTAAACAAATTCTTTTTCATCATTTATTTTGAAGATAATGGCCTTTAAAAATCATAAATTTTAAAACTTTTTCATAATAAACATATTTGCTACCGTGAAATGTCTGAATCATAAAAAATTTTTGTCTGTGGAGTTTAGGCATACATATAAATATTGCGGATAATTGCAGATATATTTTGAAATAACGAAAATTGATTACATGAAAAATTTTTTGGAAATATTTCTAAAGTAACTTACTGAAAAATTAGATTTTTCCAGCCGCTTTAAATTGCTTTGAATAAATTTAATAAAATTGTCGTTTCTTTCACAATATATTTTTTAAAAAGGAAAAAAATATCAGCAAAAGCTATACTATGCAATAGTTTGTGGTTAGGAGCAGTTATTGGAAAAAGAACTTTATATTATATTTTTCAATGACTCCTTAACTTGAGGTGATGGTGAAAAAGTTACCTTATATTTAAAATGTGCCTGTAGTTACAATTGATATCCTACAGAACAAACGTCCTGTGTAGTTTCTGATTTTAATAATTAAAAAATGATTAAAATTTAAGCTTGAGAAAACCGATCATTTTTTTAAATCATTAAATGACATATCTTTGTATTTATTTAGTTACTTTTTTAAAATCTAAATTCATTGCCAATGAATGCGGTATTCTTTTTAGTTCCCACTTATTTCAAATAAATAAGTTAGGATATCATTTCAATAATACCATTAACTTGTCATTTTTGTTTTGTGACAAAAAAAAATTACGTTTACTAGAATTTACTACTTATTTGTGTTTTTTATATTAATCTATATATATAAAAATAAAACGGTCCATCTATGAAATGCCATCACGGGCGAACGGCTGAACCGATTAGGCTGATTTTTTTTTATTCAATTCGAAATTTTTAGTAGATGGTTTATATAGAAAAAAAACTTAATTCGACAAAGGGGCGTGGTACCTCCCATACAAATCGCAGATTAAAAATCCGATATTTCTGCTCCTATTATAGGTATTTGAACAAAATTTGGTACATCCGTTTAATGTATGCGTTCCAAGCTTTACTCCAAATATGGGCGGGATTGGACAAAGGGGCGTGGTACCTCCTATACAAATTACAAATTCAAAATCCACTATTTCTCCTACTGTTGTTGGTATCGGAATACAATTTAATATGAAGGGTTTAGTGTATAGTTTCTAAGTTCAACTACAAATATGGACGCAATTGGACAAATGAACGTGGTACCTCCCATACAAATTACGAATTTAAAATACAAATCAAATGTCGTTCGTTGGTAATTGCATCAGTTGAGAACGGCTGAACCGATTTGGATAATTTTTTTTTTAAATGTTCGTAATAGTCCAACTTAGGTTTTTACGGAAAGAAAAATTGACCACGCCCACTTTGCGCCCACTTTTTTTGATTTATCTAAAATCGGAAAACGGCTGGACCGATTTGGATAATTTTTTTTTAATGTTCATAGTAATCCAATTTAAGTTTTGTCGGAAAGAAAAATTGACCACGCCCACTTTTGCGCCCACTTTTTTCAATTTATCTAAAATCGGAAAATGGCTGGACCGATTTGGATAATTTTTGTTTTCAAATGTTCGTAGTAATCCAATTTAAGTGTTTACTGAAAGAAAAATTGACCACGCCCACTTTGGCGCCCACTGTTTTGATATCTATATATATAAAATTAAGTGGCAAAACTTCCTGTTCGCATACTCCTCCTAGACGGCTTGCCCGATTTCAATGAAATTTTCAGGGGTGATTGGGGTCTGTGTGGAGGGTGCACATAAGAAATTGCATGTGTGTATCTTTGCAGGTTTTGTACCACACCCCCTTTTGTCGCCCACAAATCAATAAAAATGCTGTATTTAAGACGGTTTTGGTCGTATGAAATTAAAATTTGGTAAATAAGTTCGTATGATAACTATAATTAACTTTGAAAAAATGGGCGTGGTCACAATTCATCTACGCCTACTTTAAAGAAAATATCAAAATACTTCGAAACCATTGGTCCGATTGAGCTCAAATTTTGTAAGTACGCTTTGCTTTGAGTACGAGATGGTTTAAGGGGCAATGCCACACCCCCTTTTACCTCCCACATATAAATAAAAAATTGTTGTTATCGAATAGCTTTAGTTAGAGTTATGGGTCGCACAGCTTAGAAATTCGGTATTCGACCACAATTTAGACGTACCGTTTCTGTGATGAAATTTTATGGGAGTGGACAAGGGGGAGGGGCACCTCCGATACAACCCAAATTTGTGATATCGAATAGCTTTGAAGTTATAGGAATTCATCTTCGGAATTCAGTTTTTGACCTCAATTTACACATGCAGTTTCAATGGTTTTATTTTATGGGCGTTGGACAGGGAGGCGTGACATCTCCCTTACAACCCAAATTTGCGATATCGTATTGCTTTGAAGTTATAGGTTGACAGCGTAAGAATTCGGTATTCGACCTAAATTTATACATGCATTTTCAATACTTACATTTTGTCGTCGTAGGGCAAAGGGGAGTGGCACTTCCCATACAACCCAACTTTGTGCTATCAAATAGTTTTAGAGTTATAAGTCGTACAACGCCGAAATTCAGTATTCGACCTCAATATACACATGCAGTTTCATCGATTCAATCTATGTTCATTGGTAAGAGGGGCGTGGCACTTCCCATTTAACGTAAATTTGCGATATTGAATATCAGCGTCAGAATTCAGTATTCGGCCCCAATTTATACATGCAGTTTCATTAATTACATTTTATGGGCGTACGACAAGGGGGCGTGAAACCTCCTATTTAACCCAAATTAGAGATATCAAATAGCATTGGGGTTATAGGTCTCACAGCTTTGGAATTCAGTATTGGACCTCAATGTACACATGCAGTTTCATTGATTACATTTTATGAGCGTTGATGAAAGGGGAGTGGCACCTCCCATACAACGAAAATTTGTGATATCGAATAGCTTTGTAGTTCAAGGTCGCACAGCGTCGGAACTCAGTATTCGACCAAAATTTACGCTTGCAGATTTACTGATAAAATTTTTTAGAGTTTGTCGGGGGGGCGTGACACCTCCAATTTAACCCAAATTTGCGATATCGAATAGATTTGGAGTTATAGGTAACTCAGCCTCAAAATTCAGTATTCGACCTCAATGTACTCATGCAGTTTCATTGCTAAAATTTTATGGGCGTAGGGAAAAGGAGAGTGGCACCTCCCATACAATCAAAATTTGTGCTATCGAATAGTTTTGGAGTTATATGTCGCACAGTTTTGGAATTCGGTATTCGACCTCCATGTAGACATCCAGTTTAATTGATTACATTCTATTAGCGGTGATGAAGAGATAGTGGCACTTCCTATACAACCCAAATTTGTTATATCGAATAGCTTTGTGGATATAGGTCGCACAGTCTCAGAATTCAGTATTTGACCTCAATTTAGACATGCTGTTTAACTGATAACATTTTATGGGCGTTTGAATAGGGAGAGTGGCAGCAACGCGCCGGGTTTCAGCTAGTACAATAAATAAATTTTAAACAAGAAAAAGTTATACTTTTTCTATATATGTATTTATTCATTTTTATTTAGTGAGTTTATGAATTTTACTTATTTTGTGATTTTTAGTTATAAAAATTAGGAAATTTTAAACAAGAAAAATATAAAACTTAATAATAACTAAATTTATTTTACCGCTATTTCTGTTTATTAATTTTAAGTATTTTAATATTGAACAAATGTTTGTTATTAACAAAATTATAATTTTATTGATTTTCTATTTTTTAGAAAATGTTTGTTTAGTTTGGTAATTTTTATTTAATTTTGGTAACTTTTTTATCAAATTTTGGTAATTAAATTTCGTTACAAGTGGCAACTCTGGTTGTATGCCACCAACTTTTTTCAAAGCTGTTATTCAACAAATGTATGCGCAACAACGAAAGCATGTCTCACTCGGCGATGTTAATATTATTGCCACTTGTGTGTGGCGCAAACCATTTTTTGTGTATGAAGTTACTTGTTTAAATGCAATGCCCCATTAAATTTTCAACAAAAACTTTAAATTTTCCAAATATGAAAAGTTTTAAGGACATTTTTTTGTCATTTTTCATCGTTTTTAGTTTTCAGGTCACTTTCACTAGATCAAGGGCATTTTTTGGTCATTTTTAGAGATTTTTAAGTTATTTTATTGTCATTTTTTTGATGTTTTTAATTTTTAGAGCATTTTTTGGGTAATATTAAAAATTTTTTTTTTGTTTTTTTCGTACTAAAAAATGTCAAAGTGCAAATTTTTCCAACATATTCCTTTAACACTAGAGTCCCTTCAATCAAAAACATTACCTCTCGACAAAGGAGTAGCTTTGTTTATAGGCTTCGATGAAAAAAAAGTTCCACGTGTGGTGAAACTGACGAAAGGGTATGTAGAAAAATGAAACAAGTGTTAGATAAAAACTCAGGATATGCTAGTATAAGATACATTTTGATTTAGTAATGTTTTATTTTGAAGGCAACATTTTTTGGTTATTTCTTATGCAATTGTTTCCGTTTTTTAGGAAGTTTTTGTCAGTTTTTATGTCATTTTCTGCAGTTTTTAAGTCATTTTTGTAATTTTTTGCAGTTTTTAGGTTTCGAGCTGTGATCATCACATTCTTTATGGATATATTTTTGAAAAAGAATTTTTTTTATGTGGCAAATAGTTTTCGAAAATTGGAGGCTAGCAGTGCCTAAGGGTTAATATATTGGTAGAAAAATTTCAGTAAGTGCTTTTGAGATGTCATTAAAGCTATTTTTCAACATGCCTCAAAAAAAAAACCTTCGCTTTTTTTAGGTCGGTCTACTATAGTTCAAAGTAATGTTATAATGTTATATTCAAAGTAATGTTAGGAAATAGATTTTTGTGTTTTGGTGGAACACTAACGCAGAGACTAGAAACCCAGAGATTTTTTTCTGAAACAATAGAGGAGTATGAAACAACTTATGTTTTTACTCAAATCATAAATACAAAATTTGATGATGTTGAATAATGATTTCCCTCGGTTATGATTTAAATAATTTTAAAAGATTTCAATCATTTGTCTTCAAGGATTACAAGTTGACTTCACCAAAGACTTCGGATGATTGCAATGTTTTGAAAAGAATTAAGATATGCAATCAATTTAGCTTTTCAGTCATGACTGCTACTTTAATTTCGATTAAATCAGCAATGACTTCAATTTATTTTATTGCATTCAATAACCGAAAAATGATTTCTGAACTTTTTGCGTCAAAATCATTGCAATCAAAAATTATTTAAAGATTGCAATCATAATAAAAACGAATAAAACAACGAAGAAAGCAATTATAAATGCTGTTCAAAATGCAAACGTAAATGTTATTGTTGGTGACTGCATTAGTGCTGATGTCGATGTTGTTGAAGATTTGAAATTTGTTCATGTGTCTTCTTTTAAACCGACTGTGTCTACTGATAACATTATTGACTATGTTGTTAGACATGGGAATATTCCAAAACACTGTTTGTCTTGTTCTGCTTTGGTTAAAAGAGGAATAGATGTTAAAAATTTGAAAAATATTTCATTCAAACTTGGTGTCTCTGCATCTTATATGAGCAACTTCTTAAGCCCTCTCTCTGGCAAACCAACATAAAGGTTCACCCTTTTGTGTTTTTTCAAAAACCAGGAGAAAAATCAACCCCAACTTAGTATTGTCTCAAGCAAAATCAATTCCCAACGCAAGTAAGACGGCTGCATCGTTAAAAATTTATTTTCAAAACATGTCTGGAATGAGGTCTAAAGCTAATCTGATATGGGCGGAAACATCTCAATTGCAATATGACGTCATCGTTCTTGTTGAAACATGGCTAAATAAAGATTTCATAGATGCTGAGTATTTTGATCCACAGCTATACATCGTATATCGCAAGGATAGGGATGTTGTTAAGACTGGATGCTCTCGTGGCGGTGGAGTTTTAATTGCTGTAAAATGTGATTTTCGATCATCATTTTTTCCATTGCTTAACATGAATTCTCTTCTGGATCAGTTGTGTGTAAAGATCTCTGGACTTTCTGGCGTGCTTTTTATATGTGTGTCGTATATTCCTTCGAATAATGAGGATGAGTTATATCATGAACATGTGGATAATGTAGTTAATCTTTTATCATCAACTGATGCTGAAAATCAATTTTGTATCTTAGGTGATTTTAATCTCAGTAAAATTTCTTGGTCATTTCTTGGGAATGAAAAAATCTTTTATCCAATTAATGTGAATCATTCTAATGAAATTTATTTGATTGATAATTTCTTTAGTTTTAATTTAAACCAAATAAATACCAATAAGCCAATAAGCTGGGTAGATTTTTGGATCTTGTCTTCGTAAGTTCTGAAATAAAATATTATATTGAGGAATGCATGTTTCCCTTGTCGTCAACTGACATGCACCATGTGCCTTTGATTTTAAAAGTAGAATTTTTTAACTATTTAAAACTTTCCAATGACCGGGCTGTTTTAGATATGAATTATAGTTTATGTGATTTTGATTGTCTAAATGTTCACATAGGCAGTATTGACTGGCAGTGTCATTTAAACTGCAATAATGTTGCTGAATCTTTTTCAGTCTTTACCAGAGATTTGTCGGATATTTCAAACCGTCATATTCCGAGATTCCGTAAAAAGGACTTCAAGAGACCGTGGTATACTAAAGGCCTAATGAAATTGAGAAACTTACGCAATAAATTTTTAAAAAAATTTAAGGCGACGAAGAATGAGATTTTTGAAGCAAAATATAAACATTATATGAGAGAATTCGATTTTCTATTGGGGGTTGGAATTAGTTTTAAAGGTTTTCTAAGAGATGGCGTAACTATCAATAGATCGCATCGGGCACACCTGTGACTATATTCATTTCAAAGCACATTGTCTAAGCTTCATTTTTCAGTATGTGTCATTCCACTGAAGTGTAAACAACATATATTTTTTTTCTCTGTGAACATGTCGACTTTCGTTCCAACAAAACGCAATTTGCGGGAAGGTTTACTTTTGTGCTTCCATTTGAAGAAAAAAGCGGTTGAAGCACAACGCACGCTTACTGAGGCTTACGGGGACTATGCTCCATCGATTTCTACTCGTGAGTACTGGTTCCGTCGGTTTAAAAGTGGTGATTTTGATACGGAAGACAAAGAGCGTCCGGGCCAGCCGAAAAAGTTTGAAGATGAGGAATTGGAGGCTTTGCTCGATGAAGACCCATGTCAAACCCTTCAAAAATTGTCAGAATCATTGGGAGTCGACTTATCAACGGTCGGCAAACGCTTGAAGGCCATGGGAATGATTCAAAAGCAAGGAAATTGGGTGCCGTACCAGTTGAAGCCGAGAGACGTTGAACGGCGATTTTGCATGTGCGAACAACTGCTTCAACGGCATAAAAGGAAGAGTTTTTTGCATCGTATTGTCACTGGTGATGAAAAGTGGATCCATTACGATAATCCTAAGCGAAAAAAATCGTGGGGACCACCCGGCCATGCATCAACATCGAGGGCCAAGCCGAATATTCATGGCGCCAAGCTTATGCTGTGTATTTGGTGGGATCAGAAGGGTGTCGTGTACTATGAGCTGCTAAAACCTAACGAAACCATCACTGGGGAACGCTACCAACAACAATTGATGCAATTGAGCCGAGCATTAAAGGTTAAACGGCCGGAATATGCCAAAAGACACGACAAAGTGGTTTTTCAACATGACAACGCACGGCCACATGTTGCAAGAACCGTCAAGGAAACGTTGGAGGCGCTGAATTGGGATGTGCTACCCCACCCGCCTTATAGCCCAGACATAGCCCCTTCCGACTACCACCTATTCAGATCGATGACGCATGGCTTGGCTGAGCAGCGCTTCACTTCTTACGAGGATACCAAAAAATGGGTCGATTCGTGGATTGCCTCAAAAGACGAATCGTTCTTCCGGCGCGGAATCCATATGCTGTCAGAAAGATGGGAAAATGTTGTAGCTAACGATGGACAATACTTTGAATAATATACATTGTACCGTTGTTTCTAAATAAATGCTCAAAAACCGAAAAAAAACCTTTAAAATTAATTCCAACCCCCCAATACATAAATTTCTGTACAAACAATTTGTAATTGGTTTTGAGAATAACATTAAGTCCAACCCAAAAGCTTTTTGGAGTTTTATTAAGTCGAAAAGAGCATGCTCCTCTATTCCATCGTCAATGATCTTCAAAGGCAGGACATCTAATGCTTTATCTGGCATAGTTAACTTATTTGCAGACTTTTTTAGTTCGGTATACGAAACTCCTAAATGTTGGTCGGAAACAGAAATTTTAAGTAATATTGTACCTTGTACTAATTTTGGTACTCTTGCTATTACGCCACTTGATGTTTTTAATGGGATTATGTCCTTAAAAACCTGATATAGATGGGTTCTCACCGTTTCTGTTTAAAAAATGTGTGTCTTCTTTGATGAATCCGCTATAACTTATTTATAATAAATCTCTAAGTGCTGGTATCTTCATTGATGAATGGAAATTTGCTTATGTTACTCCTGTTTTTAAATCAGGTTCAAAAAATGATGTCGAAAACTATAGAGCAATTTCAAAGCTTTCAACATTCTCCAAACTTTTTGAATCTATTGTAAAAGATAAACTTTATTTTATAGTGAAGAACGCAATCAGCCCATTCCAACACGGATTTGTTGCTGGTCGTTCCACTGTCACAAATTTAGCTGTTTTTTCTGAATATTGCATCTCCTCTTTCGAAAATGGCTGCCAAGTTGACGTTATTTATACAGACTTCACAAAGGTTTCGACAAGGTGTGCCATTATGCCTTAATTGCTAAATTAAATAAGATGGGTTTTCACTCTACTTTCCTGAGATGGATAAACTCATATCGTTCAAACCGTCGTTGTGTGGTTTCTATTGAAAACATCGATTCGTATGGTTTTCTTGCTACCTCAGGGGTGCCTCCAGGTAGTATTCTTGGACCACTGTTATTTCTTTTATTTATTAATGATATTGGCAGTTGTTTTAAAAACTGCAACTACTTGCTTTTTGCTGACGATTTAAAACTATTTAGATCGATACGTTCCCTTATGGATGTTAACAGTCTTCAGGCTGACCTATCCAATCTTGTTTTGTGGTGTGATAAGAACCTATTTGTACTGAATTTTAAAAAATGTTTACATGTTACTTTTTCTAAAAGATTCAATAACATTGCTTCTACCTATGCTATTAAAAATATTTCCCTAAAGTTTAATGATCAAATCTGTGATTTAGGTGTCGTATTTGACTCTAAATTCTTTTTACTAAGCATTTGGATTATATCATTCCAAAAGCTTTTTCGATGTTAGCCTTTATAAAACGTAATAGCTCTAATTTTAATGATCCATATACACGTTTATATTTGTTCTCCGCCTTTGTAAGGTCTAGGCTTGAATATTGCTCGTATATTTAAAGTCCTTTCTATGATATTCATATTAATAGACTTGAGTATATTCAGAAAAGATTTATGAAACTTGCACTTAGGCCGTTGAATTTTACCGAGCCTCTAACATATAGTATACGATGTAAATTATTGCATGTAAACTCACTGAAAGATAGAAGAACAAACAATTCAGGCCTTAGAGTTTATTCGTGGTTTAATAAGTGGTAATATTGATTGCGCATCGCTTCTTGAACGTTTAAATTTTAATATTCCTTCAAGAAACTTGCGTTGTTGTGTACCATTTTATATCAGAGCTTACAAGTCCAACTATGCAGCATGTGAACCAATTACTAGAGCACTTAAAATGTACAATAACTTGTTTTCAATTGCTCTTTTGGATTTTTCCATGCCCAAGGAATTATTTAAGCAATCATTGCAAGATTTTTTTGTCAACTTAAGTTAAGACTTAACTTTGTAATATATATTACCTTGTATCTAGACTAAGTTCTGACTAATATGATTTTCTATCATCTGTCAGTAAATTAAATAAATAAATAAATAAATAAATAAATAAATACCTGAAGACATTGGGTATGAAGTCACTGATTGCAATACAAAATGATTGCAATCTTTTACAATTCTGGTGTTGGTACCAACGATGTGCGGCGTAGAGAACATGATGTCGACAATGTCGTGTAGACAATTGCTTTTAACGACGTGTAGATAACTAATGTAAGAGGCTGCATGTTTATTGTGATTTTTAATTAAATTGAGTCAAAGTACGGATTATTCCATATTTTTACGCCTTCTGGGCATGGTTTTTGTTTGTTTAATTGTAAAATTTGTTAGTTTGTGTTAATTAAACGAATTTTCAAAAGAATTTAGGAATCTGCATAATCTAAATAGAACTTGCATTTTCGCAGTGTTGCATTTTGTTGACGTTGTTAACACAATTCTCGACATTGTCTACATTGTCGACACTTTCTACATTATTGACACCAAAATGTCGACAATTGAAGACGACGCGTCGAGGAACATCACTGGTTGGTACACAGTAATAGAAAAATCGCAAAAAACTAATTTAAAACGTAATAAGTCTGCTTCCGCACGCGATTCAAGTTACTTGAAGTTGCTTAAAATCGTTTTTTTCTAATTTTTGAAGCTCGAGAGAGAAGAATAACAAGCAAAATGTCACTCTCTATTCTACCTGAAATAGAAATAGACCTAATGTGACTTATCATGTTATTGCGATAAGCCTTCATATTTTCTTATTCAGTCGCTAAAATAACAAAAAGCTATTTTAGAGACATTAAATAGTTTGGATACTGTGATTTTTTTAACTTTTTCTGTACTTTTGTCCAGCTGCATATTCAATTCATTGGCTTAAAGCCTTGCATGTTTTTTGTATCGTACTTAAATTGAATTTCGGCCAATTTCAGTGATTATGTTTCATTTTTATGACATCAATTTTGCAGGTTATAAAATTTAATTCAACCAGCTCAACATCAAAAACTTAAGCACAAAATGCGGTCACATTAAGCTAAATCGTATCGATCGATCGAAGCAAGACCAACTTGACATAAAATTTCGATCTTTACTCGTCATTACTAAAAACAAAATGGCAATGTCAAAAATCACGGAAACCAAGACCACATGCGCACGAGTGATTTTTGTTGCAGTATGCAGGGTGTGTGATGGTGGTAAAAACCTTTAAAGACGACCATTTTGGTGTTCCGTAACATTAACTGAACAGGTACGAATCGTAAAGCATTGAAACCAATTTTGCGGTTGCAATAATGGTCAGGCCAGCTGGGATGACAGTGAAGACACGCATTCCCGGTGGCAACAATTTAACGCTTGATTACAAAGCGGGAATGACGAAGACGTGGTGGCAATGGAACAGAAGTGACAAAATTATATAAAAAAAAATCAATCTTCATCAAACTTTCTCACGATTTCTTTAGTGTTATATCGTAATTCGTTAGCGTCGTAGCTAAACTTTGGCAACGCCTGTAGTTTTTCCCAACGATATGCATAGATAAAAAATAAAAAAAAACGTATTTGACATTACACAAAGTGGCATTCAATGCTTATGTCCACTTGTTGGTGCTACTAATCCGTTGCATTTATTTCAGTGCACATCAACTTTTTACTCCCAGCCTACTTCTGAGTGTTGTTTACAAAACACTCTACAAACGGCCTGAGTTTGGGTTGATATAACGAAAGTGCAACTAATGCCACACAGGCCACAAGCTCGACTCACTGCCTCCACTCTTAAGTCGCTAAGTTGGACGAAGTGAGCCTGTTCACAGGTGAGCAGCATGGGAACCTTTTTTAAATATTTTTGTGGATTTTCTGCTCCGCATTTTCATGCGCATTGTTAGAATCATCATAGTCACCAACAAAAGCAACATTGTAATCATTATCATCATCATCATCATCGACCTTACATTCAACCGCCAGCTCGTGTGAATATCTTTATTTTGTGTGGGCGCTCGCTCATGTCACTTTGGAGAGTGAAAAAAAGACCCTTTAATTCCATTTCATTATTTCACATTTCTTCATTTATTTGGAAATCAAAACTTAATTTGTTCTCAAAAGCTTGGTGGGAACGAATTGCTGCATTTCAAATGTGATCATAGGAAAAGTAAACAACAAAGACAACAGCAGTAGTCAAAATCATTAGTATTAGTTATTATGAAAATATTTTGACATTTATTGGTTACTTGGTACTGAATAACCGCCGCTGCCGAAATGTATTCAATGATGAAATGAGTAAATGAGTGAGTTCTAATGACTTTCAAAAGGTGAAAGCATCCATTCAACTCTGAACAATACTGCGTTCGTAGCTATAAATAGTATATTCTCACGTTTCTGTTTGTTATTGTCCGTGCTTTAATCAGCTGTGAAGGCATTTTTCTGAATTAACATTTTTAATTTTATGACTCCCTGCTTAAAAATCCATAAAAATGTCCATTTAAGATAACGTTGCATAGTGCTTTGTGTAGTGAAAATAAACCAGAAAAGTTTTGGTCTACGAATAGCACAAATTTGGTATGAGTCGATAGATTATATTTCTATTAAGATAAATTCAAAGTATATCTGTTCAAAAATGGCGAATGTAAGCACGGCATACAGGCAAAGTGATTAATTTGTCCGAAATGTCAAAGTGATGTCAGATGCTTTTAGAGGCTCAGAGAAAAAAACATATTTAAGGAAATTTTTTAGCAAAAAAAAAACAATAAAATATATTTTTTCGAACGAATTTGCATTTGGTATTATAATGTGCTTTCGACAAAGAGTAGTGCTATTGTGAATTTCGTTCATTTTGTTTCTTCACGGTAGTATATTTCTATCAGGTGATTGTTGTTTTATTTCAACTAAATACGATTGGTTTGAAAGTTGATTGCAAAAAATAAGACAAAAAAGTTATAACTATGACGAAAATAATTTCCATAAGATTCGACGCTTCGTCAGAAGAGGATGAAAGCTTGACGGAACTGGCTAGAAGTAGAAAAGGGTTGAGCAACGCTTTCTTTAGCTTATCTTAAGCCACTTTGCTGTTCTAACTGGTGGTCCTAAGCAATTTAATTCCAGCGTGAGTTCTTCCCATGTCTTTGTCGCCTGAACTTTGGAACAAATATCCTTTGCAGTCAAAGTTTGCCTCAATAAGACCAGTTTTTCTAGCTGTGATTTTTTGCTCATCACCTTAGACCTGCATAAAAATTACAAAAACAGTTCAATATTAGTTTTTAGTCTTTAAAAAGGAAAACACAATCACAAAATACTTAAATTTTTAACAATTATTGCTAAGCACGCATCGCATCGAAAGCAAAATCCTATTCGACTGAAATTTCGATGAGCAACGAACATTTCGATAGGGTTGCACTGCTCATAATAAGAATTTAACTTTCGATACCCGTTGTTCGATAACCAGCGAAGATCGAACGTCGAAAGCCACTCATAATAAGGGCCTATATCTTATTGTAATTATATTTTACTTATTATATTTTCTTTTTCAAAAAGAAGAATTCTATACATTTATTTGAAAAATTTTTTTAAGCAATATTTTTATTATATTTCTTTTTTTTCTTCTCAATACAAAAACAAAATTTTTGTATTGTATCATGCTTTTTGTTTACAATATAGTTAGCAGCAAATTTGATCAAAGTAGGAGGAAATGCACTAAAAAGTAATGTGAAATGAAAAACTTAACCAAACGCAACTTTTTTATTTTTAATGAAACTTTATTTATTTTTATTGAATTTTTTTTAATTTAAGTGAAACCATAAGTACTTATTGTTAAACTATATTTTTCTTATTAACAAATGAAGTGGTTGCGATCTGCAGCTTGTAGAATGTGAATAATCATATCCATTTCGTAATTTGAGCAACTATTCTGGTTAAGCTTTTGGACACTTTCCATAATAACGTCAACTATATTATGATCTGCACTTATGCCATTTATTTAGTATTGAGCGAGCGCACTAATATATTCCGATCTGAGGGCGGATTCTGAAAAACGCTAAAGCTAAATCTCCACCGCTAAAGCTAAATTTATAATTTTTAGCTATATTGCAATTCTGAGAAACTCCATCGCTTATTTTCATGATAAAAATTTAGAGACTGAACGAGCTTTTAACGAAGAATAAAATTAAAGCTGTCATTGCTAAATTTTTGGCGATTGCTACAATTCTAAACTTTTTTTTAGCGATTTACAGAAACTCTAATTTTATTTTTAGCTATAATTTTGGAATCCAATATTTTGTTGCTGCTAAGTTTAAAATTAAAAGATTTTTCAATAAAAATCGTAATTTTTGATATATTTATTAAGAAAAATTAATGCTTTGTCTCTTTTAAATGTTTTCAAAGAAAAATATACCAATTTAAAGCACTTTTCCGAAAACTTGCTGTTTGTATTTATCCGTTGTATTAATATTAGGGGTATTCACGTTTCAGTACACTTGCCTGTGCAGTTGAAGACTTGTGCAGTTGTGCAGTTAGGTTTTCGTGAACAAACCACTACCACTTTTTTAAATCTGTCAAATTTTTCAATGCACACAAGTGCACAACTGCTGAAAGCTTCAAATTTTAGGCAACAGTAGAAAAGCACTTCTGCAGATTTTTGACGCACGTGTCTTTTGATTTTGTAAAGTGCACAAGTCCTCAACTGCACTGGTAAGTACACTGAATCGTGAATACCCCTATTGTTATCATACAACATGCTTTTAGAAAATGGTTTCATCTCTTAAAACTTTATAAAAATTTATTAAATTAATTGGTAGTTTACAAATAAGCTTTAATTGTTGTGACACTCTCTTATGTGATAATTCTGTATCACGAAGAAGCACACCAACGATAAGAAAGACACTTGAAGCAATACAATTCTGTATGGAAGAAAGTATTGCTTCTCGTGTTTTTCTTATCATTAGTGTGATTCTTCGTTATACAGAATAAAGCAGTTAGTTTGCAATTTGGTCATTAATTGACAGGAAATTTTGCACCTAATTTTTAATATGTAAAATGTACTCTAAGTGCAAAATTTTGAAGAATTGAATAAAACCTAAGCCTCCAATAAGCCACGACTGTTTTGGTATTTAAAGTTAAACCAGTCAAAATAAATTTTTACTAGTTTTTACATAGTTTTATTCTATGACAATACGAGAATTTTTAATGAAAAATCATAAAGTAACCGTGTTAAAAAATTAATTACAAATTTTTAAGTATATTAACTTGAGTTTATTTAAAATTTTTTCAAATAACTGAATGTTTTTATTTTCACTTTTTATTTAGATATTGGTGCAGTTAGTAAACCATTTTCAAAATAAGAAACAAGCTTATTTTAATTATTATATTAATATAATTAAGGTTCGAAAGAAACTTTAAAAAGTTTTCTCGTATGATGAATTTTTGACAGACGGAAAGAGAATTTTTGATATCAGTAAGGTGAGTTTTATTCTTAAAAATTCATGTAGCCCTAGTTTACAAGTTCATGGAGACTTGTAGAAATTTTGACAACCGGCACAAGAATTTTTGAGAAAAGTAAAAGGGTTGTGTTAACTAGTTTTTATGATCTATTGAATTTACATGAATTAAGATTATGAGCTTAAGATCAAGTGAGTTTTCAAGAAGGCAACAACAACAACAACAACTCTGTATAGAGTCAATCACTTAGCTGACTAGACAGTCTGTTTCGGAAATCGCTACATATTCCTCATCAGTAGTCTTTGAGTGATTAAGCTGTGATCAACTCACTGTTTAAACTAGCATATGAATGTGTAGATCCTCTAATTCATTCTCATGAATTTTATGGCTGCTAATCATATGACACTTCAAAGCAGTAAGCCATTTTAGATCACCGCCATCAACTCTATCAAGGGTTGCCATCTGTTCTAGTTGCTTCTTCATTTATTTCAATATTCATTGGTGTTCGATTGTTTGTCGAAATGCACCATAGAAATGAAACGAGTTTTTGCTTCGCCAGAAGCTAGTGTTCTAACTGAAAGGTGGCTATTTTCACAACCAAATGTTCAATTACACATGACTTTGACCGAAAAATCGATCAATTATTAGATTATTTAATTAATTTGACATTAATTAAACTTATTTGGCCGTGCTCTGCCATATTTAAATTAACTAGTTTTTATGATCTATAATCTTAATTCATGTAAATTCAATAGATCATAAAAACTAGTTAATTTAACTATGGCAGAGCACGGCCAAATAAGTTTAATTAATGTCAAATTAATTAAATAATCTAATAATTGATCGATTTTTCGGTCAAAGTCATGTGTAATTGAACATTTGGTTGTGAAAATAGCCACCTTTCAGTTAGAACACTAGCTTCTGGCGAAGCAAAAACTCGTTTCATTTCTATGGTGCATTTCGACAAACAATCGAACACCAATGAATATTGAAATAAATGAAGAAGCAACTAGAACAGATGGCAACCCTTGATAGAGTTGATGGCGGTTATCTAAAATGGCTTACTGCTTTGAAGTGTCATATGATTAGCAGCCATAAAATTCATGAGAATGAATTAGAGGATCTACACATTCATATGCTAGTTTAAACAGTGAGTTGATCACAGCTTAATCACTCAAAGACTACTGATGAGGAATATGTAGCGATTTCCGAAACAGACTGTCTAGTCAGCTAAGTGATTGACTCTATACAGAGTTGTTGTTGTTGTTGTTGCCTTCTTGAAAACTCACTTGATCTTAAGCTCATAATCTTAAAAGGGTTGTGCTTTACAAAATTGTTAGTATCAGTGTTTTGCTGTGTATTTTTTCTGAAAAAAGTAGTTTTTTTATGGTACCGTATAAAAAAAGGATTGTGATTTGCTTTTAATATTTAGAAAATATTTGTTAATAGGCTAAAAATGCAGACTTGAGGAGCAATTAAAAAGCATGGAGTCACTTCAGTCATCTTTAATTTATTTTAGTTTCAATAAAAATTACAACAATTATTTTTGAAGATTTTTAAAAACTAGGCTAGTCTTAGGAGCTAAAGGGTTTAAAAGAAATATTGATGTTAAATTTGGAAGTTCATTACTTCTGACATAAGCAATGTATTAAGTTTTTCTTTACTGCATTCAACTTGCAAACATATGCATTGAATATACTTTTTGAAAATTTATAAATATGGCCGATAAAGAGTTAATACCTGTTCAAGGATGTTTTATGGTTAGCTGAGTATAAGTCAATATTTTCTTTCGTATTACAATCGATTGAGCTCAAAATTTGGCAGTAAGTGTATTTCGGGTATGGCAACCTTTAGGTATAGTACAATTTTTATCCTCGCGCATAGTTAAGGTTAAAGATTTTTAGGTCCAGTTGACAAGAAACCTTTAACACGGATACTTTTTTTACTTCAGTAAATTTTATAAGTGGAGTAAAATCTAAACATATAATTTACAAACATGTTTTCAATTTATTCCATATCTAAGCTAATTAGGTGAAATACATACAACAAAATAATAATGAATAAAAATTGTTATTTTTTTACAAATTTTTAATGTTTACACAAGTTTTGGTTTTATAAGTTATTTTACTTAAAACAGTTACATTCCTTGCAGCTCATAATATCATTTTGAATAAAAACTAAGTAGTAGAAAACGTTGCAGTCAAATGCGTCTTCATTCGCTGAGAAGACGTCACAATTTCTGGATAATATTTTCATGTTTCATTTGGCACAGCAAAAAAAGACAATTTAAATACAACAGATACAACTATTTTTCAACTCAACATTTTCTTTCCTATAGAACCAAAAAGTTTCCAAATGGCACACAGCCATAACCAAATAAATTTTTTGACATAAGAATCGCTAAAACAACGCTTCATGTGGCGAGTAGTAAAAGCAACATTTTTAGCTAGGCTATTTGAAACTCAGAATCGCATTTTAGCGAAATCGCTAAGGAACTGAACGCAGCATTTTTTAGAATTTTAGCGATAGAGATTTAGCTTTAGCTAGGCAATTTTCAGAATCCGGCCTCTGATCGAAATACTGACATTTTTTAACACCCGCCAATCTGAGACCAATAACACTGTACGGCACAAAAATCTGTATTTTATAAATTCAACGTTTTTCACTTAATTTTTATATGAGGAATCTCGTGGTGACATCCGTTTTGCCACTTTATCGAAGACTAGAGATAATATTTTTTTTTTAAATTTATCAAAATATACATTTATTATCATATTGATAACTCTTAAACCATTAAGAATTTCATTTTTTTTTCTTCAGCAAAGTTGTTTCTATTATTCTGGCAAACAACTTTGCTGAACAAATAAATATGAAAAAAATCGTTTAAAATTATCTTTAAGCCTTTGACAAGCCTCATATGGCTTTCAACGCTTCAAAATAGTTCACATCACTCATGCGCCAAGAGGATATAATTTTTTCGTTCCAACCCATGCTGACTTTAAGCTGGACTTTTTGTAAGACTCACACGATAAGACCCACTGGAAGCGATCTTCTCCATATTTATTTTCTAAGCAAAGTGTTAAGCCAGAATAAAAGCAATAACTTTGCTGAAGAAATCAAAATGAAAATTCTAATGGTTCAAGAGTTATCAATTTGAAAATGAGTGTATATCTTGAGTAATTTTGATTCTGAGCAATGTAGCTTTAACAAAAAATTTTGTTTTAAAGTGTTCGGTAAAGTGGCTAAACGAATGTCACCACGAGATTCCTCATACTAAAATTAAGTACAAATCGTTGAAGTTATCAAATACAGACACGAATAGTACAACAAAGTGCACAGTAGGGGTGTCCACTTGGAAAATACATTGATGTTTTTTTCGATGTAATGCATCGAGACACTGCATCGATACTTTCCGATACATCGTTGAGAAACATCGATGTTTTCTAAAAATCGAGTACTTTTTCTAGCATTACATCACAATACTAAAGTAAGTCCCTTTCTTAACTATTTTTAATTTAACTATGACTATTTTAATTTATTAAAAGCTCCTATAAAACTCCTGTCCTCGTCCGCACGCCTTTTATCAGTAACTAAGGAAAAGAAAAACAAATTTTTTTTTTTCAATCATTCTCTGATTCAGTTATTGTTTATGAAAAAAAATAAACGCGATGAACATAGGAATATTGGTTATTCTAAAAAATAAGGTCAATATATAAGAATATTGGTCATAATTATTACAAAAAGTAAAAACGAAAAAAGCCTCCACAATCATAGAAATTCCAGTATTAATGTCATATTTTCAGTGTTTTCCTTTTTGATTATTTTTCTTTATTTGTTTTATTATATAATAATTTCATTGGGTGGTTAAAGTTCTTTCGATGTTATATGAAAATACATCCATCCATCGAGTATATTAAAAGCTTTTCAAAACATCGCATCAAGTCGATGTGTCGAACTGTAAACATCGAGTGAATCCGATGCATCGATGTACAGTGACTTACAAAACTGTTCATAAAAACGCATTTTTTAAATTATTTTGTTTTATTTTTGTTAAGAAATACAAAATTATAAATGTTAATACACAAAAACTTAAAGAAGCTGCTTCTTTGCTTTATACCAATAAAGAATACCAAAAATTGAAAGTATGCAAGAAAATGAATATCAAGTTAAATTTTTATTTTAATGAACACTTTTGTAACTGGTTTGTCCAGAAGACTTAAACCTTTTTTAATAATTTGTATTAGTATTTGCCTTTATACCTTTGGCCTTTATAACAAGCTGCATTCTGTTAGGCATACTTCCAACCAAATTATCCAACGTTTGGGGGCTTATTCTGGACCACTCTTCGTTAACCGCCGTCCATAAATCTTCCAGGCTATGGGGGACCGATTTTCGCATTATAATTTTTTTCTTCAGGATATTCCACAGATTCTCTATTGGGTTGAGATCTGGGCTTTGCGCAGGCCAATCCATACAAGAAATTCCGTTGTCACGAAGCCATTTCATTGTCACTTTAGCTTTATGCTTCGGGTCGTTATCTTGCATAAAGATGGTATCACCCAGTTCACATCCAAACTTTTCAATGCTGGGGAGATATGAGTCCCGTAGAATATCGATATAATTTGCAGCCTTCATTATACCATCGATACGTCGCAGGATTCCGAGCTTATTCCCTTGAAAACATCCCCAGATTATCAAGGATCCTCCCCCAAATTTCAATGTCTGCTGCATATTTCGTTCGGTGATACCAACTTTTGGATCATACCATGACCAAATGATCGATTCGACCATCAGATCCCAAACGGTTAATCTTTGATTCATCCGACCAAGTGACCAACCTCCATTGACCGACGCTCCAATTAACATGTTCCTTGGCAAAATTCAAGCGTTGTGTGCGATGCTTAGCAGAAAGTAAAGGCTTTTTTATTTTAGTTTTAGCCCTCATGCTGGCTTCCTTCAGACATCTGCGTACTGTTTGGCAGGACACGTTAAGGTTCAGAGCCTCAGACACCTCCTTGTGAGCTTGTACAGCATTGTCAACAGCACCAGACACAATGAGCCTCTTGACCGTTCTTTGGACCTTGGGGGTAACTTTTCGAGGGCGCCCACCGTTCCTCTTACTGATTGAAATTTCACAAGAATTTCTTATTTTGGAAATAAAACCTATCGAAACATGGCATTTTAATTTCTATGAAAAATTATTTATTTTAAACAAATTTTAGCACTTCGTTAATTAAAATTACCAAATATAACACAAAAACTTTGGAACTGCAAGACAATCGCGACTTAAACTGCAATGAATAAATCAGTTCCAAAAGTGTTCACAATAATTTACAGGAACCGTTATCAACAGCAACAAAACTGCGTTGAATTTTTTAAATTTTCTTTTATACGCTGTTCGCCACAACAACATCAAATTAAAGCTGATTAAAAAATTAACAATAACAAGTGCAATTTGAAATTTTATGCAAAAAACAATTTTTCATAGTTTTTTGTGAACAGTTTTGTAAGTCACTGTATATCGAATATCCCTAGTGCACAGTATAATAATACTAAATACCGCTTAGTGGAGTAACATAACAAACATATTGCTACACAACTTCATGAAGTAACAGGTTGCGACTTTTTATGAAATTAGTAAATTTATTATCTTTTTATGAAATTAGTAAATTTATTAAATTTATCGACTTTTTTAACCTTACCCGTTAAATGAGGGATCGATATTAAATAATGGCCATGTCCACTTCTTACTATATAGAAAAAAAGAAAATAGTGTTAACTGTTGAATGTCCAAATTGTAGCTAAATTGTTTGGAAAATAACGAATTTATTGTAAAAATTTGTTGGATTAACCCAGTTTTGAAACTCATTTCTGTGATTTGCTGCTTTTGAAACAAAACGAAAGTGACTACTGGGCTACTTAGAGCTCAAACAGAACCAAAGCGGATGTCGGATGGCGGGCCTCTCTCGGCGAAATCCGCTGAGTACACTTCCAGAATTGGAGCGGTAGCGGTTGTCGGATCACGGTTGCATTTTGTTTAGGAAAGATGCAAATTATTTTATATTTTGCTTTGAATTCACATGAATGCAACACAGGCACAAAAACAGAATGTCAGATCATAGTAAAAACTAAGAAAATAACACTGAACGTACCCATCTTTAGCAAAAATATGGCAACATTTAAGTCACTCAGAGAGAGATCCGCCACCAGTCAGAGAGAAATAAGAATAGATTCTATTCCATGGTAGAAGAATACAGGTATATGCACTAGATGAGAGCATACTGCCGGAATTGTCAAAACGAAGCAAAACTTTTTCCTTATTTTCTTTTGGTTCCATTCGCCACACAGCTAAATTTGACAAACATGGCAGTATGGAAAGAGAGCACAGTCAGCGCTGCATATACCTCTATCCTTCTACCATGATTCTATTCTGGCGTTTTCCGTCGCGCATTTCTACGGCGGTTTTAACTTCCGTCTTGACCCCTTCACAAAAAATACCTATGTTGCTCGATTTATTTTGAGAGCAGTTTGACTGTTTCATTGTATGTATTTCGTTTGTTTCCCGATAAGCTAATCAGATTCATTTGCTTAGGCCCCTTTTACATTGATTAAGACTTGAAGTCAAATTTTTTTTGACGTTCTCTTTTGAACTCGACGAAAGCTTTCACATTGGTCAAGACTTGAATTCAATTTCTTGTCCTCTTTCCTTGTTTTCTAAAAATAAAACGAGATAGGTAGCAAGCAAATGAATTATAATTTATAGAAATTTGCCAACTAAATTTTAATTTTTTACCACAAAGGAAGTTAACAAAATGTTTTTGCTTAAAAATTTAATGCAAAATGAAATTAAATTTAATGCAAAACAATTTTATTGCAACCGAAGTCTAACAAACTCACATTGATGTGCGAAAAATTAAATAAAAAGCACTGCCAACGCGAAAATAACAAAAGGAATAGGAAAAATTGCCGGTACAGCTTCAAGTTTCTTTTTCCCTTCCGTCGCTTCCGATGTGCGGCGAATTGCCTACAAACTCTGAAACTTGACTTCAAGTCTTGACCTATATAAAAGGGGTCTTAGTTTCGTTTGTTGTGTATGTGTTGTTTTTGAGTGGATGTATTTTCACATATGACGTAGGCTACACTGTAGATTTCCATTTCTGCGCACTTATGTCGAGATCTTTTATATATTGTTCTTGGTGAAAACCTATGTCGAAATTTTATTTACCAACTTAAAAAAGCAACTTTTTGGTTTGTTGATTCATAATTTTTATGCATATGTTTTTTATTTTATTGTATTAAGGTTTAATATAATTCATACATATTGCCTAACAGGATTCTTTGCATTATTTTTTTTTCATATTATTTGTATACATTAATTTTTTGGTACTTAATTTTTTGAGCTTTTGATTAAAGGTTTGATGATTCATTTATATTAGGATTTAATAATATTAAAATAAAAACAAAACACTTAAGAAACAATGTTTCACTCTGAATCGCAATGCGATTTCTGTTCTGCAGAGAACCTTTTTTGTGAAGCGGAATGTATAATTTTCCCCTGCAAGCAAACATATATAACTTATTTACTTAAAATAAAATGCTGAATCAAAAATTACATAGAAGAAATAGTGAACAATACCAATGACTTAAAATTAAAACTAAACACATATTACAGTATGTGTGGAGGTATAAACATACAAACTTGCAAATCTAGATAATTGTGTCAACTATTTCGCTCAGTGTGCGCTATTCGAGAGCGCACTAATACTAAAAAGACAAAATAAAATGTGACTGTGTTAGAATGCCCAGTCCTGATCTAGTCCCATTAAATGTACTCCTGTTTTGATATCGTGTCCATGTTATTATTTTTTTACGAGAGTTATAACATGACCATATTTATACTTAATTTAACTCCCAACGACTAAAAAATATAACTTTCATGTACTATATTTTGCATGTTCCCTTCAACCACCACAACTACTGCAAACCAAATAACTTATCGGTTCCACATCAAAGCATGTAGGTTATAATGAAACCAACAACAATGTCAGGCAGTCCAAGAAAATCAATATAATTTTGTGGTTAAAGTGTAGACAAATAATTGCTTTAAATTGTTTGCTGCTAACAAAAATCAAGAGCATTCGCTTGCCCGAAAACAATTAGAGCACGGATCAGCTGATTGTCATTCTATTTGCTTGCTCTTAGGGTTTGTTTCTGGCTATATTTGGGATTGAATGCGTGCCGACTGATCACGCACATTGGATTATCCTACTAAAACCTTTGAAAGCAACATCAAAAAGGATCCGCTCTCTTTCACTTACAATGAATGCTCGACTGATCGAATTAAGTTATTTTCAAAACATGATCGGATTTTTTAAAATTAGTGCAGTTATTAGACGAATGTCGTCAAAGGACTGTACTTTGAATTTGTTGCGCTTTCAACTAATTATTTTAAGCCATGTTATGATTTATTTTTAATGTCTGGAAAACCATTTAAAATGCTCTTAAAGTGAGTCGATAATCAGATTTTTGGTTACAAAGGATTTACCCGCGTTTTGCTTTGTTCAGGACTTATTTTAAGATTACACCTCATTTGCGCCCTAATTTTTCGAAGATAAGCTATTTAATGATGAACAAAGTTCTGTTATTGTTTTGATTGCAAACAATAGAAGCTATTGTTTAAAACTTACTATTATTTGCATAATTAGGTCAAGTACATCATACCTTTACAATACATCAGATACTTATACCTTTTGTATGAAACTGTTTGTTTGTCCTTTCAGCTGGCTTTTTAAAGGACTGTAGAAGTATTTAAGATAGTAAGATATCGTATTCTGCGTTATATTTGAATGGTTATTGCAAAAACATGATATGTCACATAAAAAATAATTGAAACAATCAAGTCTAAAATTTCGAAAAAATAAAATTTTTTATAAAAAGCTGTAATTGTATAAAAAAATCAAAGGAATCATTTAGGAAAAAATTCGTGATATTAACAGAGTGTCTGTTGCTATTCCATAAGATTATATAAAGAAGGTAAGCATCAATTAACTTGAATCTCATAAAAAAAGGTCACCATATGAAATAACTGCAAACCGAAGTTAAATTTGTGAACATTTTTAAAAAAAAGTTTTTCTCCCATACATTAGTTGGTATAAAATGAAAAGAATCCTTGGAGATTTTTTAGTGGTTTAATTGCATTAAAATTGGGAAACTGGGCGATGGAACAATGTAACATGTCTGACTGTCTCAACCTGGCGAGGCCAGCATAATCTTTGTGAAATCGTCTCAAGTCGACTCAAACCTCCACGTGGTGTTTCCTGGGCAACGTCAAAACTGACAACCGTTAGTTTGGCGGCTAATCTGAGCGGCGGGCCTCCCTAGGCTTAAAATAGGTTGTGCGTCGGGTTTGAAGCCCACCCGTAAAAACCAATTTCAATGAAAACAAACAAGAATAGAAGAAAATTGATCCCCAAATCTGATGACGACTACCGCAAACGAAAAACTGATAATGATTTACGGATATGCACCTGGAATGTCCGAACCCTTAATTGGGAAGGTGCCTCTATCCAACTGACTGATGTCTTGGAAAGATACAAAGCTGATATCACTGCTATCCAAGAAATGCGATGGAAGGGACAGGGTTGCATTCGGCATGCACCCTGTGATATCTACTACAGCGGCCATGCGGAGAAGCACGAGTTTGGATGCGGATTTGTAGTTGGCAAGAGACTACGGCCCCACGTCCTGCGATTCACACCTGTGAACGAATGACTTGCCATAATCCGCATCAAGGTTCGATTTTTCAATATAAGCCTAATATGTGCGCACGCTCCGACAGAAGACAAGGACGATGAGATCAAGGAAATTTTCTACGAGCGCCTTGAAAATGCTTACGAGCGCTGCCCCCGTCACGACGTAAAAATCGTGCTTGGTGACTTCAACGCTAAGGTGGGCAAGGAAAATATTTTTGGTCCAACAGTCGGAAAGTTCAGCCTCCACGACAACACCTCCGATAACGGAATGAGGCTGATTGACTTCGCCGCAGCACGAAACATGGTCGTAAGTAGCACTAGATTCAAGCATCTCAATATTCATAAAGCCACCTGGATGTCCCCTGATCAAAAAACAAAAAATCAAATTGATCACGTTTTGATCGACGGAAGGCACTCTTCCAGTGTATTGGATGTACGCACGATCCGTGGTGCAAACATTGACTCGGATCACTATCTTGTTGCAGCCAAGATCCGTACACGTCTATGCGCAGCTAAGAATACACGCAACCCTACACAGAGAAAGCTAGACGTCGATAAGCTGCAATCAAAACAGACAGCCGATGCTTTCGCCACTCGACTCTCACTCCTGCTTCAAAGCACTCCTCCAATCGATGATATATGCGCGCAGTGGACTCACATTTCCAACTCCATGCGTGCGGCTGCTGAAGAGGTGATTGGCTACCAACGCCCTAGCCGAAACCAGTGGTACGACCAGGAGTGTCGCGACGCCACTGCAGAGAAAGACGCCGCCTACAAAGCCACCCTGCAGTCGGTTGTAACGCGCGCTGCTAAGGAGCGATACAAAGAAAAGAGGAGGGAAGAGAGACATATTTTCAGGCGGAAAAAAAGAGAGGCAGAAAAGCGCGAGCAGGAGAAGATTGAGATGTATGGTGACAGGAATGAGGCCCGAAAATTTTTCGAAAAAATAAGACGCCTTGCCGATGGTTTTAAAACCGGGGCCTCTTCCTGCAAGGATGAAAACGGGAATCTAGTGACAGATGTCCAGAGTACACTGACGTTATGGAGGGAACACTTCTCTAAGCTTCTAAATGGCGACGCTGACAACAATCCCGCCAATAGAGATGATATTCCGGAAACCCCAATTTTGGATGACAGCGTTGAGGTTCCGCTGCCCGACTATGATGAAGTTCTGACAGCTATAGCTCGGCTTAAAAATAACAAAGCCACGGGAGCTGATGGCTTACCTGCTGAGTTGTTTAAGAACGGAGGCGAAGCTCTACTTAAATGCATTCACGAGCTTCTATGCAGAATATGGTCGGAAGAATGCATTCCGAACGATTGGAATCTCAGTGTGCTCTGCCCAATCCACAAGAAAGGCGATCCCACTATCTGTGCCAATTACCGTGGGATAAGCCTTCTTAATATCGCATATAAGGTCCTGTCGAGCGTTTTATGTGAAAGATTGAAGCCCATTGTAAACGAACTGATCGGACCTTATCAGTGTGGATTCAGACCTGGAAAGTCCACCATCGACCAGATTTTCACACTACGACAAATCTTGGAGAAGACTCAAGAAAAACAAGTCGACACCCACCATCTTTTTGTCGACTACAAAGCCGCCTTCGACAGCCCAATAAGGAAGCACCTGTACTCCACCATGTCTGAATTTGGTATTCCTGCAAAACTAATACGACTTTGCAGGATGACACTGAGCAACACCAGCAGCGCAGTTAAAATCGGGAAGGACCTCTCCCCACCATTTATTACCAAACGAGGTTTCAGACAAGGTGATTCCTTATCGTGCGACTTTTTCAACCTAATGATGGAAAAGATCGTCCGAGCTGCTGATCTGAGACGTAGTGGCACAATATTCTACAAGAGTGTTATGCTGCTTGCGTATGCTGATGACATACATAGATATCATTGGCCATAATACGCGCGAAGTCAGTGCAGCATTTTCCAGATTAGAAAGAGAGTCAAGTCGAATGGGTCTGTCAGTGAATGCAGATAAGACGAAATACTTAGTGTCAACAAACAAACAGTCCCAGCGTCTTGGAACCCACGTTACCGTTGACAATACCTCCTTCGAGGTTGTGAAGAACTTCGTCTATCTGGGATCCAGCATTAATTCAACCAACGACATCAGCATTGAGATCAAACGAAGAATAACTCTTGCCAACAGGTGTTACTTTGGGCTCAGTAGGCAATTAAGAAGCAGAGCCCTCTCTCGACGAACGAAAATCACGCTCTATAAATCGCTCATCATGCCCGTCCTACTTTACGCATCACAAACCTGGACGCTGAGCAGTTTAGATGAAAAGACTTTAGGAGCATTCGAGAGAAAGATTCTTCGTAAGATCTACGGACCAATCTGCGTCAATGGCGAGTACCGAATACGGTGGAATGATGAACTGTATGAGCTGTACGCTGACATCGACATAGTCAAGCGCATTAAAATCGAGCGGCTTCGCTGGCTTGGTCATGTTCAGCGCATGAAAGATGATGCTCCAGTGAAGAAAACATTCGATTCGGTACCCAGCGGCGGTCAACGCAGAAGAGGACGACCGCATCTTCGTTGGAAAGACCAAGTAGAGGACAACCTGACGAAGCTTGGAATTTCCAACTGGCGCCAGCAAGCGAAAGACAGAAATGGCTGGCGCAAATTCTTAGATGAGGCCAAGACCGACATACGGTTGTAGCGCCAACTAAGTAAGTAAGTAAGTAATTGCATTAAAATTTACATTTTAAAGCTTATTTAACATTTCCTTAAATAATACTGAGAATGGTAAATAAATAAAAAAATAACTCAATTATGTTTTTTAAGCTCCATCCATTTGGACACATGGTAAAATCATTAAAATAACTTTACAAGAAAATACAAATTTATTTATTTATTTTGAGAAAATTACGTTCTTCGATTGTGTTAGAAACAGCAAGGATAACAAGATGAATGCCAATATGATAAATACACATCTGTAGCTCGGTTCTGTAACTTTTCTCATCGCAGTTCTCACTTTGACGTCATTCTGACGTCATTCTCACTTCCACTGTCTCTGTAATAAAATGAGAAAAAACGGTGACTATAAAATAATATTATATGTTCTACAATGTATGTTTTATTGAATATATATGAATAGCAAATAAATAATTGCTATTAAGCAACCGCATTAAAAGAATACTCGGATCGCTATTTGTAGTTTTTGTATTTAATAGCAACATCAGATGTGTTTTACATCAAAACTCATTGTAAGCATAAACAATATAAACGTGTATATTTCCGCTATATTCATAAATTAAGCACTTATAATATACATACTTGTTTTTATTTATTGTTTATAGAAGAGAATCATAACACATCACACAAAGTTTTCTGTCACTTGTTGCAATTTCATATATTCCCTTTTGCTTGTGTATCTTTTTTATCACGGACCACTATTTACTCGCTTATTAGTTACAGAAGCACTAGTTTTCGCAAAAGTGAGTATTTTGGATTGAAACACTGTAACGTCAGAAAAAGTGAGTATTTGTCGCAATTGTTACAGAACCGAGCTACAAATCCTTTCCTTAAAAAAATCGCCAGTTGCTGCAGATTTTTATAGCTAAAAACTAGATATCGATACATGACACTTAATTCAGTAACAACTTTTTAAACACCGACAAGTCGAAAACGGAGCTAAGTAACGAGCAAATAAGTCGAATTCAGTACCAAAACAAAGTCTTAAGTGTAATACGATCTATAGTTTGCATTCTATTTAGAAAAAATGAAAAGAAAATAAGTTTCCTCCTTAAAATGTCGATTTAGGTGGTAGGTCTAATTTTAAACATTTTTTAAAGGATGCAATTTGGCATGGAAGCACTGAGTTAGAAAAATGGTCCATAACAAAATTCAATAAAACTGCTGAACTAGTGGTTTGATTTTAAAAAGTAAAACCATTTTCTAACCGAGCTTTTATCAAGGTAATTATTATACAGTCTGTCTGGTAAGAACGTAATTGGCGGAATTTTTTGTGATTTACCGTTATGCCTGAACGAAATATGCAAAAATAACGAGGAAACGTTGCTTCAGTACGCAATATATTAGACAGTTTAATTAAGTTTATGCTTTCAAGTGAAGGTGTATAGTATAAAAATGAGTTCTGCATTTGAAAAGCGATTTGAAGCAGTGTTTCTGTGTTTGCACTCAAAGGGACCGAAAATGTCCCGATTATCAGCAACAAAATTTATGAAAAAAATCAAAGAAATTTGCGACAAAGTGGGTTAACCACTATATGTGTGTAAAAAATGTCGATGATTTCCCTGGGCTTGGAGAAAATAAAAGACCTCGAATAAGATTGATAAGAAAGTCCTCCGTGTTTTTGAGAAAAATCCTGGACTATCGTTGCTTAAAGCTACAGCACTTTTCCAAGAAAAGGGAGTAAATTTGTCCAAAGATGCTGTCCGAGAACGTTTGCAAGCACGTGACTTTAAATATCACAGAATTTGAAAAAAACCTTTACTTACACCAATTCACGTGCAAAAAAGACTTGCTGGGGCGACTGCAAACAAGGATCGTGATTGGAGCAATGTCATAGTTACGGATGAATCTTCTTTTTGGGCCGGAGGTTTTATCAGTCGATCGTGGTTTCCTGGAATTAGTAGATTAGCTCAGCGAACTGTCAAACACCCGGTAAAAGTTCATGTCTGGGGATGCTTTTCGGAACAGGTTTTTGGACACCTTAACATATTCACTGACAATTTGAACGCTAAACTGACGGCCAAAATGTACCAGAAATCACTTTTGCCATCAGCTGATTTAATGTTTGAAAGAAAAAGAGTTCCCTGGATCTTGCAAGAAGACAACGACCCCAAACATCGAAGTGCAAAGAGTGGAAAGAGAAAAATGGTGTCGAAGTATTGTATCGGACTGCACAGTCTCCAGATGCGAACCCCATCGAAAATGTCTGGGCAAGTATGAATGAAAACACCCTTTTCCAATTCCCCGGGATAAATCCTTCAGAGTTGGGCTGTATATTTATAAATTGCTTTTATTTTACACAATACTTTTTTGGCACTCCTTCCATCAATGATTTTATGGTTGATACCTTTTGAGCTGCTAAAGACGACTTTCCCCAAAAACTTTTAGCATCCTTGACCACTTTCTTTGTTGCCTTGACCAGGGTTGCCACTAGTAAAATAATTTAGTTACCAAAATTTGATTAAAAAGTTACCAAAATTAAATAAAAATTAATTAAATAAACAAACATTTTTTAAAGTAAAAAAATCAATAAAGTTATAATTTTTGTTAAAAAAAATGTATTCAACATTAAAATACTTAAAATTAATAAATAGAAATAGTGGTAAAATAAATTTAGTAATATTATTAATTATTACATTTTTTTTGTTTAAAATTTCTTATTTTTAATTACTAATAATCACAAAATAAGTAAAATTCATAAACTCATATACTTATAAAAATGAGACGTATATCTTTTTTATTTGAATTAGATAAAAACGTATATAAAAAAGTACAACTTTTTTCTTGTTTAAAATTTATTTATTATATTAATATAAAAATCGCAAATTAGTAGTAAGTTTAGGTAAACATAATTTTTTTTTGTCACAAAATAACACAAAAAATTGTAAATTATGGGTATAAACAGGGGATCCTTATATTTTTTATTTGAAAAAAGTAGAAACTAAAAAAATATACCGCATTCATTGGCAATGAATATTGATTTTAAGAAAGTAAATGAATAAATACAAATATATGGCATTTAATGCTTTAAAAAATTATCGGTTTCCTCAAGTTTAAATTTTAATCATTTTTTAATAACTAAAAATCAGAAAATACACAGTTCGTTTGTTTTATAGAATATCAATTCTAACTACGGGCACTGTTTTTAAATAAAAGGAAACTTTTTCACAATCACCTCAAGTTAAGGAGAATTAATTAAAAAATATGATATACAGTTCTTTTTCCAATAACTGCTCCTTAGCGCAAACTCTTGCAAAGTATTTAAAGCTTTTGCTGATATCTTTTTACGTTTTAGAAAAGCATATTGTGAAAGAAACGAAAATTTTATTAAATTTATTCAAAGCAATTTTAAGCGGCTGGAAAACCCTAATTTTTCAGTAAGTTACTTTAGAAATTTTTCCTATAAAATTTTCATGTAATCAATTTTCGTATTTTCAAAATATATGTGGAATTATCCACAATATCTGCAAAAGTCAAATGAATGCTTAAACTTCAAAAACAAAAGATATTTTTATGATTCAGACATTTCACGGTAGCAAATATGTTTATTATAAAAAAGTTTTAAATTTAATGATTTTCAAGGCCATTATCTTCAAAACAAAAGCTGAAAAAAATTTGTTTACAAAAATATTTAGACCTAATCAGCCGTATTATGAATAACTTTTCAAGTGGAATTGAAAAAGAGAGTTTTCATTATTAAGATAAACTTCAAGAACATTCACGAAACTTAACAAGAAAAATATTCAGAAAAAAATAACTTAAAAATGTCCAAAATGTTCTAGAGCTTTATCTTAAAAATAAAAACACCCTTTCCCGATTCCGCGTGAAAAATTAAACAGGCATAAAATTTAAAACAGGTTCTTACATTTTTGCCTATAACTCATAAACTAAACCTGATGGCGAAAAAAATCTCAATTTTACATCTAAAAATCTTCTTCTGGTGACAACACATAATGAGGCTTGTCTCTCATTTCGCAGAGTTCCTTTGAAATCATTATGCTATTTATTGTATTAAAACCAAACTAGTTTCGTAGCTTCGTTTTTATAAGAGACTTCTTTGTTAACGTTAAATTTCAAGATTGAAATATTTTGACATTTTCTTTTGACATGATTCGCAATATTTTCAGATGATGCGTTCGGAACACTTAGAGAAATGTTCAATACAAAACATAAAGTTTATGCTGCACTAAAAAAATGTTTAATGTAATATTAAAGTCAATTTTTTATTTAAATCTTAGTAATTTTGACCAACCTTGTTTTTTGACCAAAGCCCAGTATCTTTCAATTAACCTGATTTATTGACTCAGGCGATGCAACGAATCCTGTAAAATACAGAAACATTGCGATATGCTCTACGCTTTCCAAAGTTATGGAGAGCATAATAAACTTCAACGTTGTGAACTATCTGTAGTACAACCAATTGCTCAGCGACCGTCAATATGGTTTCCGTAGGGCTCGCTCTACTGATGATCTTATAGCGTTCTTAACTGAAGAAAGGAACCAATGCGTTCACTTTTTCGACGAGAGCAGGGTTGTTGCTCTGGATATTTCAAAAGCGTTTGACCGAATGTGACATAAAGCGCTCGTGTCGAAACTTATTGCATATGGTTTTGGTGGTAACTTTGAACGACTCGCGTCGTTGCTAACGGCATTTCATCCGAGGAGAACGCCATTAACGCAGGAGTACTGCAGTGTTTAGTTCTATAGCCAACCTTGTTTCAGGTTTTTATTTATTCACATTCATTCCAAAAAAGCTCAAGCTCTATGGAGATTGATATAAAGAGGCAAAATATAAATGACACACTACTGAATGATCTACAAAAAAATCTCCGAGTGGGGTCTTGCTAATAGAGTAGAGTTTAATGCAAGCAAGACCCAGCAAGACCCAGTGCTGCCTGTTAACCCACAAGCAGATGGATTACACCTAAGCAGCCCTCATTATAAATGGTGCGGATTTTGTGGAATCAGCCGCTCTTGACGTTCTGGGCATATGAAAACAGTCAGATCTTCGTTGGAATGATCATATTTTCGATGTGTCGAAAGAAGCGGGCAAGAGCCTAGGTTTCTGAAAACGCATTATGGGCCAGCTGACTCGAAAAACTGGCCATAACTTAATATATTACCGTTTGTGTATGAAACTTAGTGTAAAGCTGATATCGAATTTTATGTCAAAAAAAAAAATACGAAATGGCGGATCCAATATGGTGGCGAAAAATTTAAAATATTACCCGATTTGTACAAAATTTAGTGCGAGGGGATTTTAGGAGTCGGTGATGCCGAATTTCATGTCAAAAATAAAAAATATAAAATGGCGGATGCAATATGGCGGCGAAAATTTCAAAATATTACCCGATTTGTACAAAGTTTGGGGTGGCTGATGTCGAATTTGATGTCAAAAATAAAAAATTTGTGGTAAATTAAAAAGCTTTTTAAATTGTTTTTCAATTCAATTTTATTAAGTTGCTGGTAAAAAGTGTATCTTTTTTTTAATGTGTACATAATTAACTTTCAAACGGCATGCAAAACTTCACGATGGGCAGTGGAATTCTTTGGAATCTTGAATCGATAGCAGGCAGATCCAAAAATATTAAAAAAAACCCAACTTTCTTTTCTATATACAGCTATAATTGGAAATATTGAGCTTGAATTTTTAATTTATTGCCTCTAGTGACTTCTTTAAAGTAAAAAAAAAAGATTATTCAAAATTAATATAGGTATCTTTATAATAAGGGAGTTTTAATTGGAATATACTTGTAGCGCTGCAACGTTATTGAGTGTTACCACATGCTATTCAAAAAATAAGTTCTCAAAACACTTAAAAATTTGTATAAGTGTACTTCAATTTGTTTTCATCATAATGGCACCAATTTTTATATCATTTGGAACAACTGCATTTTAACCAGTTTTCCAATTCGGCTAGCCCACTGTGGAACGGTGCAAAAAATATTTCACTTCAGCTGATCTTCGCATGATGACACCTCAAAAATGGAGTACAATGCGTACATTTTGGCAGGGGCTTCAAGATCTTAATTAGAGCATCTGAATTGAATTCAACTTCGTGCAATATATTTGATTGGGGATGAGATTATTTCATCCTCTCTCTCAACTCTCTTGGACATCGACGTAATGTTGGTGTGACGACGACGTGTGAAGTATTCAAGAGAGATACATGGCCTGATGCCACTAGCTCGTCTGTTTCCCAGGTCCACTCGGGCAGCAGTCCAAACGCAGCCCTGTACCATTGCGTCGATGTTCAACAGAACATCGCATTACCGAGATAATTCGTTTTTTAGTCGCACGTTACAGTTGTGGAATAGTCCATCTGTTTTGAGCTGTGCAAATTTAAAACAAATCTTCACCGACACTTTTCTTTCTGTCCACCTTCCAACTAACTAGCACCCATCTTCCGAATCAACACAAAAGGGGTATTCTCGCTTCAATCCACTTGCCGGTGCAGTTGAGGACTTGAGGACTTGTGCAGTTGTGCAGTTAGGTTTTCGTGAACACACCACTATCACTTTTTCAAAGCAGTCAAAATTTTCAATGCACATAACTGCTCAAGTCCTCAAGTTTTAGGCAATAGTAGAGAAGCACTTGTGCAGATTTTTGACTCACGTGTATTTTGTTTTTGTAAAGTGCACAAGTCCTCAAGTCCTCAACTGCACTGAATCGTGAATACCCCTAATGCTTACACATTTATAGGGTGCTTCCCCAGGGCGTTGGTTCAGTCTAAAAAAAAATTTTTACCTCGTGACCAATTTTTTGATTGGACCTAAGGGTGGTCTTGAAAAGTTTTCTCAGTTTTTTTCCGTACTTCCAATTTAGTTGCCATTTTGAAGTGAATTAAAGCATCTAGTGAACACATATCTTTATAGTATTATGCAAACAAAAAAATTGTGTAACCATTTCAGCTGTGTTAACGTCAGCATATCCACATAAATCTTACATCATTGGAAAGGTATTTTCGAGTACGTATGCAGAATACAATTTTTATTCGAATAAGTTGTCGTTAAGAGAAAACTAAGTAAATGTAAAAAAAAATTTTCCAATGGGACAGTGCAAACCCAAGAATGATAGAATACAAAGATTGCGCCGAAGACAAGAAAATGAGTACAACAAAATTGTCGTTCTGCGCATGTACGTCATAATATCAATGCTGTTTTGGAGAGCATTCACTTTGCATACGATTTCTACACAAAATTCCATACATTTAAGTTTGTATAATTAAAATAAAAGAAGTAAGAAGCAATTTATTGGAACGAGAAGAAAGTAAATTTATTAAGTACTCCTTTCCAAACATTATTTTTACTATTATTTTATTACAGCCAATAAGCAGCTTAGTCAAAAAAAAATTTGTCTGAGAAACCAACTTCAGTGAGCATTATTTTTCGACTTGGATTTTATAAAAACGTTTATTAAGAGTTTAATTGGTGTAGTTTAATTGATGTAGTTTAAACATTCCCAGATATTTTATTTCCATTAATTTACCTGTGAATTGAAAGGACAAATTAATGATAGTTCCAAGTTTTTAAATAATGAAACAAATTTTGTTAAGTTAATATATTTTTGTATTTTTGTTTTCGTTTGTGTGCGTTTTCTACAATTTCTTGGTTTAATTTTTGTATTTATTGCAAACATCAGGTTTCTGAAAAATATTTGTTTGCTACTGTTACCACAATTAGCAGCTGCACACTTCATTTTTTAAATTTTAAGTTAAAAACTCGCAAATATACTTCGATATATACACAATTAAATAAAACACAACCGATCGCAGTACGTTTCTCAAAGAAATAAAATATTGTGACGTAGTCAACTGAACAGCTGGTTGTCAAACTCAATTAGCAGAAGTAACGGACCTGCGCAAAGCGTAATCTCTTATTCTATCATTCTTGGTGCAAACCAATATCAACACAGCTCTGTTGAGCATCGTTGCTGTAGCATACCAGTGTTGCCATAACACGGGATTTCGCCCATATTTCGGGTTTTTAAACCTCAATGGGGCACGCGGGATTTTGAGCATGAAAACGGGATTTTCACTCAAAGTCGGTTTACTTTAAAGTCGGTTTTTATGATCTGTTTTAAGGTTTTGGTGACGAAGGGGAAAGAGTACACTTGCTCTGTACTGGCAAGTTTTTGTACTAAGATAACTCGCTTTCAAGTCTTGCCCAATATAAAACAGTCCTATTATCAAAAATGTTATTTTGAAAGCAATACTCTTTTATGCAACCCAGTTCAAAAATGAACTGGAAATTGTCATCAACCCCGTTCACACATGAAATCGCTTATCAAATCGTTTGAACACAAAAGTGTTCATACTCATCAAATTTTTCGACCAATTTCATTTTGTCTTGAACACCGAAGCTAAGCACATCGCGATGACGGAAAGTTTTTAGCAGCACTTGTTATTAAAATCATATTGGATGAAGAAGAATTTATTCTATAAATTATTTGCCACAGTTATTTATTAATATTTTCTTATTATTGTCTCCCGCTTCGTCTTTAGCCGTGCTGTGCTCAGGTTGAAATTTTTTTTGAACTGACAAAGTGGTTCTACACAATTTGACAAGTGTTCACATTGGTCAAATCGTTCGTTAAATCAGCAGAAAAATGAAAATATTTTGATTTGTCAAATGATTTGATGAGTGTTCGGATTCGTCAAATCGCCATTATATCCATATGTTGGTCAAATCGTTTGTCAAATCACTTGATGAGCGATTTGATCAATGTGTACACCCTAAATAATCCATTGCATACAATAGATGTATGTCAAACAAGAAATATTGCCAATGGTGAACACTCAGTTGCCATATATTGCCAAGGAGATGGAGTTGGCAATGAGCTGTATTTTTTCTTGTTTAACAGCCATTTTGAGTTTTTATTCAATAGTATATGTGTGTTTATCTTTAAAATTAAGTGGCGCGCAGATGAAATTTATAAAATAATAATTTAATGTAATAAATAATAAAATTATATGTTAATTTCATAACATGAGAAAACCCACCCTTGCAATATTGCCATTGCTTACAATGGAATTTGACAGATGGTAAGAAATGGATTATTGCCTGTCAAGACGCCGGGTTAGAACAACAATTTTAGCCAACGGAAGCAACAGTGATGGTTAGCACCGCCAAAAAAGCTAGGCACGGAGCAGAATTTTTAAAAAAAAAAATGGTTCCAAATTCCTAAGTATAAAGATCGGCTGGTTCCAGTGAAAGACGTCAGATATACGGCTATGTAGAAGGCTTGTGGCTGCACTTTCACGTGTGGATCAAGTAAAGGGCAGAGTGTTTCAGAAAAACGCATTGAAAATCTTCGAATTTTTCGCACAACACATTCCACATCTTAATTTTTATATATACCTTCATACAACTAATATAATACTAATATATTATGTTTTTAAGAAATATATATATTATTTGTGAATTGTTCTTTTCAAAAAAACTTTTTAATTAACATTTGGGAAGGGTATTTTTCTGGAATTTTCTATTTTTAAAATGGGATAAACAATGGGCCTCTGGCAACACTGTAGCATACATGAGAGAGTAAAGAGTGACTCAGAACACTTCAGCAGAGCTGTGTGGCGTTGTTATTGTTGCTTTTTCTTAATTACTCTCTCAAACTGATAACCTGAATAGAATTAAGTAATTTCATTCAAAGAACCCAGTGGTAAATAGACACATGACGTAATCAATTATTTCTTTTATACCTGCAATGATCCAGCGAGACCTCCAACGTAGAGTTAATAATTCAGTTTTTGAAGTGAAAATTTCTTCAGGAGCGTTCAGTCATTTTGTGTAGAGGAAAATCTTTACTTTAACGAAAGCCTTACTCATGACACGACATACAAAAATGAAGAGAAATGCCATATTTCATACAGTTTTAGTCGTACTAGCCTAAAATGTATAAAATGTAATAAATTTGGTATGTTAGTGCTATTTAGAAAAAGGTTGACATGACTACTTTCAACGGCTGTTAAACGACAACACTGTTTGTTTGTTTGTTCGTCCTTTATCCCTTTCAGACCTGACGCTAAGCCACTGAGAATTTTTTTATGAGGAGTTAATGGACTTTAAACGATCGAAAAATATATTCAAAGCCAAATATTTGATATTTTCATGTCCTTCAATAATTTTCAAGAACCAAAAGTTTGTACTGAAATAATTTTTTTTTGCACTAAGTGAACTCAAATCATTTAAGATTTTAAAATATATTATTTTATTTGTTAAAATGTGCCCACTTCATTGAAATTGCGCTATTAGTATTTTAGTAAATGAAAAAACCAACTAACGTCCAATGCTCATTTTTTAAAAAAATAATGTGTGACGCGAGAATTCCGAGAAAATTTAACAAATGTCAAAATGAACATCGAAACAGTATGAGAAGCCATGATAGAATTACCAGGTACTCGCTACTTTTACTCGTTACTTTGGGCATATAGTGTCAAATTGGTGTCAAATAAAAGTACTGCAAGCACACAAAGAAGTAAAAGGGAATTTTTGCTTTTACTTTTACCCAGATGTCTACATATGAACATTAATTAAAATGTGACGAAATTGACGAACTGCATGAGGACGCCTTAGAGTACGTTGCAGGCTATATAATGAAAAGGCTACATTTTGAAAGTTTTCAAAGTAAAGACTGCTCCTTTACATATGTGTATAAAGTCTCGCAGGGAGGGCTGAAAAAGCCATCAGCTGCATTTATGGAAAAAATAAAAGATTTGGAGGCGATCTTTAACAAAGCCAATGGTAGGAACATTTAATGTGCAAGGAGTACAGAAAAAAACTCGCTGGATTGTCTTCACCAAACGAACTTCCCGCACCTGTGAAAGAGCTCTTAATAAAATGCAGAATGTATTTTCAGATAAAAATTTTCTGATTCGTTGATAAACCGTTGATGAATGAATTTGCATTTAAAATTTCCAAAATGTTCTTGAGCTTTGTCTTAAAAATTAAAACTCCCTTTTCCGATTCCACGTGAAAAATTATTCATAATAGGGCTGATTGTATTACGATAAACGATACAAAGGCTTTATAGTATTTAAACTTTTTTAAAGTCAGACATTAGAACTTTGAATCATATTGTTGCTCTTATGCTTACTTATTTTTTGAAGTACTGAACTAATAAAATTGTTTATTACGCCACTAACATCAAGTGCATGAAAAAGATAAATATTTAAATTTTATAGAACTTTAAACTTAAAACTAAAAGTTTTAACAATCACTTTTATATATTGGATATTTTATAAAAGCTATTCCCAAATACACCACATTGTGAATACCCCTATCGTTTGCAGATTTCTGATTTGAAGTAATACAAGAAGCAACACTGATTCTACCTACTCGCTACATTTTGACACTATATGCCCAAAATGACAGTTTATCCCCAGCTGATTTTCAGCGAATAATAATACCTGGTAATTATATCATGATGAGAAGCAAACATAAACAATAATCACCGCAATCGATGCATGAAAATTTGTTTTACATTCTGATTCTGATAACAGCGAGTACAGAGTACATTAAATGAGTTGTGGATATGTATTAGTCAAAAGAATTTATCAATATTTTGTTTAAAAAAAAAACAAAAGAAAAATCGCTTTTGATATGGTCGAAGTTTGACCACAGTCGATATTAGTAAAAGCATTATTTTCTGACATGCATTTTCAAGCCTACTATGAAAAAATTTTCAATTTGAAAGATTTTCAAAAGAGGTATTGGAAAAAAATGAAGTGGCCATGTTGGGTCCTTTTGGCAGACAAAGCTGCTGCAAAACCATTCAATTTTTTATTGTGACCAACATAACTAACAAAAATGTTTGCTAATATGTTATAGGAAATGCTATTCGATAATTAACTCACAATAATATTAAAATAGGTAGGTTAAATTAACTTTTACCCAGTGGAAGAAAATATCTTCTTTGATTTCATATATGACAGTTTTTGAGAAAACTTACAAGTAAAAGTACTTAAATGCCTCTCAGAAATGAATCTTGTGTCCTTGTAAATCAGTTAAAACTACTTACATATTTACTTAGTTGACGCTGCAACCGTAGGTCGATCTTGGCCTCGTCTAAAAACGCAATTTCAGTTCTTCGTTTACTAGCGCCAGTAAAGAGTTATTATACATAGTACCAAAATTGAATTTAGTTACTGTTTTTGTAACTTGTTTGTTGAGACTTAATATTTTTGTGAAATTAAACATGAAATTATTATACGTGTCTTATCTGGTATGCCTTTAAGAGTTCAAAATGTCAGTTTTGAATAGAGAAAAACTGCTGACTTCCTCTTTATATTTAGAAAAAAAAATATATAATTTTTCGATACATGTATCTTATTTCTTATTACGCAACAACTATTATTTTTATGAATGAAAACCAAATAGTTTTTCAAACATACGGGTAAAAATTATTTGTAAACATTTAGTATTCGCTCCAACCTACTCACATATGCTAAACATGTCTTGCTTACGATGTACAGGTAGAGAGGTTTTACATAGAAAAAAAAACAAAGAAACACCTCAATAAAACTTTTTGAATTTGAATTTGCGCGCCACCTCCGCGATTCATTCATAAAATCATTCATGTTGTCGATTTTCATTCTGTCAGTCACAAAACTTCATTAATGCCAAAGCCTGGAGTGTGTAGTTTTTGTTGTCGTCATCGTCGTCGCCGTCTCCGCTAAGCTGTGGTCTAACTATAAGATGAATGAATAGATGATGTTGGCATGAGTCATCGATGCAAAAAAAAAAGCCAAGATTCGAGCGTGGTTTTAATACAGCGCGCATGCGCAACGTCAGACAATGACGACGACGAGGTGTTCACCACCGCAAATCGCGTTATTTCATGTGCGCATGTGCAAACGCTTTATGTTGTGCACCTCGTCGGCATTTCATTACTAGAACTGGTAGTACGTATTTGTTGTTTTGTTTTAAGCTTGATGTTGTTGGTGATTGTGATTGAACTGGAGACGGCGCGTCGTGGTTAGATTGCCCTGTCCATTGACGCACCTTTTCAGGTGTAACTGCAGCAGCAAGTGTTGCAAGTTATGGAGGGTGCATGTAAAAGTTGTTTAGTTATCACGTGACTAAGTCCTTGTAAAAGATATTTAATGAATTTGATTATTGATTGTTTCATTTCATAACACAAAGCCCCATGCCACACACAGCGGACACAGACAAATTTGTTGTTGTTTTCGCGGGTAAAAGAAAAAACTGGAAATTGAGTGAGCTTCTCACTCATCAAAAAATTTCCAGGCAACCGACAAAAATGTTCACGGCCCAAAGCTGAAAACAATTTGGACAACGGTTGCATTTTCTTGATGTTTTACGTTTAGTAGTAATAAAACTGCACTGCAGTAGGAAATGTACTATTTGAATTCATCAGTAATGCGATGTTTGTTGTTTAGTATTGAATTGTACGCTGCTAGTGCTATACATGGCTTGAATGGTTTTTATTTATAAAAAGAAGAAGAATACTTGACGAACATGCAAAATGTAGCCCGGCTAGCTGCAGCAAATGGATTCAACTGAACAGCTGAATATTATTATTGATTGTTGTGAATGTAATATTAATGATTTAATATATTGTTTTTTTAGTGATTGTGTATTTTTTATAATTAAAAATATGAACGTAAAATGTGTATATGATGTTATTTATAAAAACTTATACATTTTTTAACTATATTTTCCATTTATAAACTATTCCATTGCAAATATGAAAGTAACACGTCATTGTATATAGTATTTTTAGTGCTTGTATGTACAGCTGCAGTTGTCTCTTTCACCCTTGTATTTTAGGATGATCGTCAAGAGAGCGGTAGATTTACTGATAGTAAAACTGATCAAGCTAGTCATACATTACAGCCGCGTAGTTAACAAATAAACTGTTTAAATAAACATATATCTTGTAATATCGTTTAAATCGTTAAAATTTACATTATTCTTAGAGATAAGGTTATGGCTATTAATTGGAGTGAAAATATTACTGAAATGCGCACAAATGAATTTCATAGCCAACCGGCTTTGTGACATATTCTTAAAAAGAATTTTAAATGCTTTATCATCAGTACATCTTAGCTCCTTTGATAAATTTATCATCCCTTTCTTATGTCTGCCAATTCTCCATGGCTTAATCCAGCAGGATCTTTTTTCACTATTTTGAACTCCATCCAGAGTTTCATCAACTCAACTATTGTTTTTATTGGGACCATATCGCTGTCATCTATATATGTAGATACACTTCCTGCATACATATTGGCCAATGTAATTAATTTTAAACCTCGAAAATCAGAATTTAACCCATCAATTTTAAATGCAAATAAAACCACTTATAAACAACCTATAGAGGGTAGCCGTTTTATTGAATCGATTGCATAAAGGAGCATTATCTGCACGAAATGGTAGCAAAAACGTAGTAAATTTAACTTCCGCCATTATCGAACAGAAAACTACGTGTAGCATGCCGTGGACAAAACAATGAGAGAGAGGAAAAAAAATGGCGAAAATTCCAATGTTTGATGGACAAGCAGACACCGTGTGACATGCCCCAAAGTGGCGAAGAAAGTTTTTCATTGAAATTTCCAAGAAATTCCATTCAAATATAAGTTCATTTTCATCTACAAGTATTTTTAAAGATCCGCTTATGATTCAACAGCATGATCTTTAAAGTTTATAATTCGAACATTAATTACGCAGGCGTTCACTTACTTTCATCGCCAACTGTTTATGACTATTACAACTTACTTCGACTACGCAGTTGTCGATATTTTTATGAATGAATAGGCGCTGAGAGGCGAAAAAAATAAAATAAAAACTAAAGTCACACTCCACGTCTACGCCAAACAAAAACGAGTATAAATACTACGCCAACTAGTGTCTGGATTCAGGTTTTGTTGCTGTACGTTTTGCTTTTATTTTACCTTAACTGAAGTTCAACAACTCTTGAATTACTTGTGCATAAATGCTTTGGGGCACAGTGGGGCGGGTTAGTCATAAAATTAATGTAGTCTAGAATTTTTTGAGGTCAATTTACAAATTGAGAGAAATCCTTGAAAGAAATCGAATGGATATGCATTACAAATTTTTCACCTGGAGCAGACATTTCAGACATGGTATAGAAATATAGTTACGTAAGAGTTACTCTACCGTAGGCATATTCTCAGGAGACGATGCACAGTGGACCATCTCATACAAGTTAGACGTAAAATTATTTTATGATTTTAAACGATGCAAAATCAAGCAATAAATGTATTGTGGGGGACACAAAAAGTGGGGAACTATTTTGACCCTCTGGAGAGTTATGGGCTAATTGTGTGTTTTCCGGAGGTTGTTTTTGTTGTGTTGGTCTTGCAACGAAACTTTTTTAAGTGAAGGTTTTCGCAAAGGAGTTTTAGAAAGATAATTTCATGGCCTTTCCAACGATATGCAACACTAGTAGAGATCTGTGGTACAAATACACTCAAAAAAATTTGCTTCCCTTAAATTAAGAAACTGTGGCATCAATACATAAGCATGGGTTTTTCTGTATTCTTTAGAGGTTTTTCCTTAATGTAGAAAATTTTTACATGGTTTAACGATTTTGCGTCTTGAATTTGTTGCAACGTTATCAAAACAGCTTCTTAGTTTTAAAGATAAGTTTTTACTTAAACATAAGAAATGAAGGTATGATGAAAGTTAAATTTGTAAAAATTGTATAAGAGCAGAAGTAATTTAAAGAAAAACTGTATTGATAGCAAGTGCGCTTGCAACATTCTACAGAAATATTTCTTAAATTTTGGGAAACAAAGGTTACAATTCTTGGATATTTCATAGAAATACATGCAAGTTTTTCTTTTTTGTACACCACAAGTGATTTATTTTAAGGATGCTTTTCTTATATTTCCAAAAAAATGCTATAAAATTACTTACAAAGCGAATGGTTTTAAATGAAGCAAATTAAGCGACGATTGTTTATCAACTGCGATGGTTGAATGGATAAGTTGATGGAGGTCGGTATAACTGGTATGGGAAAAGCGGTAATTTTTTCAATTTAATTCAATGCTAATAATAATAATATTTTTGCAGTTTTATGTCAGTATAATAATTCTCACGGGGTGCTGTTTAAAATCTAAATAAATAGTTTTTTTTTTCTAGGGATTCGAAGAAAATTTTCTATTTTCAAAAAAGAGTTTCTCTTAGTTAAAGCCAATTATTAAAAAACGATGGAAAATTTCTTATTTTAATAGAAAATCTTTCTTTTAGTTATAGCCGATGACAAGTAAACGGTAGAAAAACTTACTCACACGTCATAACATTTCAATTCAATTGCGCAAATTTTCTTCAATTTAGCGAAATAGTTCTTAAAATTGTATAATTTTCCTTAACGCAAAATATATACTTAATTTTTAGAAAATCGGCTATGGCGCTAAATGAAGCCCGATTTTCTAGCGATTGGGTGCTATTCTTCTAGATTTTCTGGAAATTTTTTTCTGAGTGTAGATGTTGGTCAAATCAGCAAATTTTAAAAAAACATCTACTATTGTTAAGCTTAAAGTGAATTTTAAAAAAAATACCTCGCCAATACCAATACATAATTATGATTTTCGTAAAATTTCCTTTATAAATGATTTTACTTTTGTTGACGTTACCCCAATTTTTCACCTGAATATAGGAAATTTCGACTTAATTTTGATTTTTTACATATCTATATGTAAATAGGCGTATGGTACCGAAACAGTTCGGTACCATATTCTCCAGTGTTTCTCAACAGATTTTGATAATTTTAAGAGTAGGGAGAATCCACCTGACATTAAATTTTTCTTTTTCTTGATCCTAGGAATCAACTGTGAAGAATTAATCTTTTAATACGCAATACTCTGTATATTGGGATGGTGAAATTTTGAATGGTGAAATTTTTTACAATTAGTAAATTTTGAAAAATTCCCTTTATATTGACATCCCGTTATATCGACTATTTATGACGCGAGAGCTGTAGCTTTTCTAAGTACAATGTATTTTTTTATGAAAAGTTGTTGGTTAACACTGAGAGGCAAACTGAAAATAGAAATAGAGTATTTTTTTTTCTTTTTCTACGCTCATCGGAGAACCTAAGCGATTTCATATCACAGTGTAGTTCGAAAATAAAAAGGTTTTAAAAACAAAAACGAGGGTGCAATTCTTATTATTAAGAAAAAGTGATGTTGTTTTTAAATAAAAACTTATTTTTTTAATCTCTTTTGAATGATTTTGATTTAGTGTTTGCATAAAACAGTTTTTATGAAATTTTTATAAATATGTGAACAGTAATTTTAAAGGAAGGGCATGTTAGAAGACGGGGGGAAGAAGGGGATAGTTGAAAAATTTTATATTTTCATGCAGACTTATTTACATTAAACTAAAATACTGAAGAATGATGTGGCATTGAAAAATACAAAAAACTACATAAAATCTCAACGGCTCATCTTCGAACAGTGCTGTGATGGATATCTAAACCAAGTGTCCGAACGACCTCTTTGGATGTGGCAAATGGATTGCGTTTGAACACGCTACAAATGTTCATCTCATCACGCAGCGATGTCTTCCGCGGCCGCCCTCTTAAATGTACCGTTGTTACGTCTTTTGTGATGTTATACTTCTTTATTAATCTGCAAACTATGGACCGATTAATACCAAACTCTTTCGCGTTAGATATTTGCGAATTTCCCTTTTTATATTGGGAAATAATTTGTAATTTTAGAGCTTAACAGTATCTATAACATGCCATTCTAAAAGAAACAGTCAATGCCGCAATTATCACAAAAACAAAACAAAACATAAACGTTTATGACTCACAAACAACACCCCCGTAGGCCAGAAATGCCTTGACGAATAATCGTCTGTGAATCCGAAAAAAATTTTCGGACCTCTTCATGATTTACTAACGAACTTTCTTACAATTTTCTCCTATTGGCATGTGGCCTCACGTTTTGCTACGCACAAATCTGGCAACGCTGATTCATTATCAAACAAATTTTCAAACGTACGATGGAAAATTGTGCAAAAGTTTAATTAAATAAATTTAATAATAAAAAGGTGGGTATTTATAATAAAAAATGGCAAGTGTAAGTGCAAAATCGGTAAATTTTAAAGAAAAAGGCGCGAATATTAAAAACGATTAAGGGGCGTTTGTGTAGAAAAAAACTTCGTTGAACTAGAAATGGACATTGAGCAACCATATATTACAATAGAACAAGTTCTAGAGAGTTCGCCAAAGAAAATAAAGCTCGATGAGAAATTAAAAGAAGTTTTTACTAAACATAATGTAACCAGGAATCTTGGGGACGATCTTTTGCAAGTTTTGCGTGATGAAGGACTCAGTGTCCCGAGCTCTACCAAACAACTGCTCACTCGAAAGATAGATCCAATTGTTCTACGTACTGTGGGTTCTGGACAGTAATTACATTTTGGAATACTTTACCAGTTAACTAAATTAAAAGATATCTTCTAGGCATGGACCAGATAGAACTGGACATAGGTATTGATGGTTTGACACTTTTTAAAAGTAGTGCCATTGGTTTATGGCCCATTTTGGGTAAAACAGTTAATGCTGAAATGGAAAGTGTGTTTATAATAGGTGTTTTTTGTGGTCCCGGAAAGCCCTCTTGTATAAATTCATTTCTTCATGATTTTATTGAGGACTTAATATCTTTAAAATATTACGGCTTTTGGTATGGAAGCAACAAATTGCTGTAAGTATTCGATCCTTTATTTGCTATGCTCCAGCGAGGACATTTGTGTCTGGTTGTGTATGCCACAATGCATTTAATGGTTGCAGTAAGTGTCTTCAAGTCGGAAAAAAGATAGAAAGAATCCTTGTTTTTAGTAACGAAAGTGGCGTTCCAAGAACCGACGAGAACTTTAGAGATAGAATATGTCCTGAGCATCATTCCAGCAAATTTTGGGATTGCTTTTCTAATTTGGAAGAAATGGGAGTTAAAATGGTTTCCCAGTTCCCTATAGACCCGATGCACGTACAATAATAATTGATTTAGGTGTTGCAAGAAAAATATTAAATGTAATAGTAAAACAACTCAATTGCAATGAAAAGGCATCTATGTCCAGTAGGCTTTCTGCCCAGGCTCGCTTTGTTCCAAAAGAATTTGTTCGACGTCCACGTCCTTTGGAAGATCTAAGCCGGTGGAAGGCGATAGAGTTTTGCCAGTTTTTTCTCTACTCAGGTGTTGTTATTCTAAAATATTTAGTAAATGATGATTTGTATAACCACTTCCTCCTTTTACATTGTTCTTATCGTATTTTAAATAGTGAGTTCAATTTTCAAACAAATTTATCGATTGCACAAAATATGTTGATTGACTTTGTTAAATGTTTTCCTGACATATATGGCATTACCAATCTAACTTATAATGTGCACAATCTTCTGCATTTGTGTGAATGCTGTCAGGTTTTTGGAATTGCGTCTTCTTTTTCTGCATATCCATTTGAGAATTTTATGCAACATCTGACAAAACATCTGACAAAAGTCAGTAAAAAAACCAAGCAAAATACTGCAGCAGATTAGGAATAAGTACCATTACAAAGACATAATTATTGCAAAAGAAAAACTGAGATGTAACAGACGGAAAGGAATACTAATTACATTGAATGGAAACGATTGCTACCTGAGTCCTTTTTCTCCTAATAATTTTTGTTCCGTCGTCAATTCGGTAAAATGCAAAGATCAAATTATGTTTTTGAAAATAACACGCGTGGAAGAAAGGAAAATATATGGCAAAGCAATTACAAAATTAACAAATTTGTATATAGCATTTATTCCCTCGCTACGATTAGGAATTGGAATTATTGAGCAAATAGATGAGGAAAAGTAACTTGCATTTAATATTGACCAAGTACAGAGTAAAATGATGCACTTTTCTTATAAGGAAAAAATGTACTCATACCAATCTTGCACTATTAAATTAATTGTTCTTTTGTTTTTTGTTGGGTTTTTTATTTTTTTAAGTTTTTTTTATTGGTTTTTAATAAATTTTTCTTTAAAGTTTTTATTTTTGAGTTTTTTAGCTATGGATCGTTATCATCTTTCAAGTAAATTAAACCAAAATGGCATTCAACTTGGAAAAAAAAATCCGAAAAAAAGGTAAAATTTAAATTTTTACTTAATTCGCATTACTAACTCTTGTTATATTCTGTAGACATCTCCCAATTAGAAACTGATGAGATGAAAGAAAACTTGCAGTCCATAGAAGCAAAGCTGGATCTTATGTTGATGCGACAGGATGAAATGGCTACAATTTTAGGGGAACACAATGTCCTTTTTCGACGAAATATGGGAGTTTTTTCTTATCCTACAAAACGTTTTCCGATTAACACCGAAGAGGAATTTAAGAGAATTGAAGAACAATTGGAAGGAGACAATAAACCAGAGATTGTAAGTTACCTAAATAACATTTAATGGTGATGTCGCAAGGCTTATATCCGATATTCATGTAACAGGCAGGGTTGCCACTTGTGAACAAATTTAGTTACCAAAATGTGATCAAAAATTTACCAAAATTAAATAAAAATTAATTAAATAAACAAACATTTTTTTAAAGTAAGAAAATCAATAAAATTATCATTTTTGTTAATAAAAAAGCATTTATTTAAAATTAAAATACTTAAAATTAATAAACAGAAATAGTGTTAACATAAATTTAGTTAATATTATTAAGTATAACATATTTCTTGTTTAAAATTTCTTATTTTTAAGAACTAAAAATCACAAAAAAGTAAAATGCATAAACTCATCTATAGTAATAAAACTCATTTTCTGTTTGTTTGTTTGTTTGTTTGTTTGGCCTTTATACAAATCTAAACGGCTCAACGGATTTTGCTCAAACAAGGTACACATATTAAGCTTATCCTAACTTAAAATGTTACATACTTAGAACAATTCACATCAAAAACATTCACATATCTTTAAAATTGGAGAAATTTTCAGTATAACGACTTTTTCATAAAACATCGTTGCCTAAGAATGAGAAAAAAACGACATGAAAATCAAAGTTTGGTATTTCGATGCAATTATCTCCGCTGTCCATTAATATATATCATTCAAATTTTTTCTGTTCAAAAGTTCAATAAAATCACTTTACAAAAATAGGTCGAACTGTACCGTTAAGTCAGTGTATATATGTTTTATGAGTATGCCAAAAAAGGTCCAAAATATTGACTTTTTACTCAAAAAATGACTCAAAAATTGTTGTTGTTGTAAAAATGAAATCAATTAAAAACAGCAAATCTGACTACCTTTCATATGACATAGCATTTATTTGCAAAAATTCTTCCAGCTAAGCGCAAAAATTATTTTACTGTTTTTGTCATCAAAACAACAAGGGTACGACCCCTTTGCTTTTTTCGCGAAATTTATTTTTTCCAAAATGTTGTTTTTATATTTTTTACAAAAAAGTCAAGTCTCAAAAATAATTTCTGTGAAAAAATTACCCCAATTTCTCTTTCCAATCAAAAGTTATGGCTAAAAATCTATTTTTTTCATACCAGACTATTAATAAAACTTAGTTTTGTGTTAGAATTCTCTGTGTAGTTTGAACGTCCCCATTTATCTCTAAGAATGCAGTTGTGTGTCTAAAGTAATTACGATTATTTTGGATTTTATAAAATCTTCTTTATATTTTTGTCTCCCCACCCCCCGCCCCCCTCCTGTTAAATTTGTTTTGTTGTGATGGCTCTATTTTTTCTCACTATTGTGTCACCGTTGTCACTTAGTTCTTTATCAATGGTACTTTAAATGTTGTATATATATCACAATTTTATCGAAAAAATGACTGTGAATAAGAATGCTGTTAAAGTAAATATTTTCATGTAATCAGTTTTAGCTATATGGCGATATAATAAAACATATACGCATCTGGTCAGCACAATTATTTCATTAGTTTTGATCTGTGCGTTAAATTCACAGATAGATGGCGCCACATTTGTAAGATGTGTGGGTACAGATTATACTTACACCTTGCGGTGAAAAGCTGATTCAAATTTAACCCCACACGTTTAGGATTACAGACAGGTGGCGCTATTTTCTGCTTACAGAAGAATATCTGATGTTCTTATACAGCTAGCAGATAAGTTTTGCGAAATATTTTGCGAATATGCTATTGCAACCAAACTTTTAAAAATAATGCAGTAATGCCAGTTTTTTCAGTCGCAGCGTAATCTAGCGTCATTAACACTTAAAAACATAAAATTGGATCAATTTAAATGTCTAGCTCACTTGCTGGACTTTTTGTAGTTTTTGCTTTGCTTGCAAATGCGATTATATGATCCTGATCTCCAATGAAAAAACGCAGCTAATAAAAATTTTAGTAGGTACAATCATTTTTAGCACAACGAATTTTTATAAAACATTGATAGCAAATAATGAGACAAAAATAATATGAAAATCAAAGTTTTTACCAATAACTCCAAAATGCCAATAACTCCGCTGTTTTTAATATATTTCATTAAAATTTTTTTGTCAAAAAGTTCAATATGTTTTTTAATATTAATCTTTGTTTAAACGTTTAAATGTCCATATCTCAAGGACGCATTGAGTCCCACCATAATTTTTTTTTTGTTGAAAAGGTAATTGTGCTTGCTTTAAGCTTAAGTAAATATAAAAAATTTTTTAATTTTTAAAATATGTTTTTCGTACCCCTTTAAATGCAATTAGCTCACCACAAGAGATGGAACCACCAACAACAAAAATTTTCCTAAACTTTTTTGGATTAATGTTCGTTCAATTACCTTTCTAACGGTAGGTAAATAAAATTAAATAAAATAAAATTCAAATAAAATTCAACATGATTTTCAATATTCCCGATTTTAAAAAACATTTAATCGAGAAGTTTATGTTAAAATGTTTATATAAGTGACTCTCGAGTAACACCGGGTATATCAGCTAGCATACTTATCAAAATAAGACGTATATCGTCTTTATTTGAATTAATTAAAAAAAAATAAAACACATATAGAAAAAGTACAACTTTTTTCTTGTTTAAAATTTATTTATGATATTAATATAAAAATCACAAATAAGTAGTAAATTCAGGTAAACTCAATTTTTTTGGCACAAAACAAAACAAAAAATTATAAATGAATGGTATAAAAATGGGATCCTTATCATTTTTTTTTTTTTAAATAAGTAGGAACTAAAAAAATATACCGCATTCATTGGCAATGAGTATTGATTTTAAGAATGTAAATTAATAAATACAAAGATATGGCATTTAATGCTTTAAAAAATTATCGGTTTCCTCAAGTTTAAATTTTAATCATTTTTTAATAACTAAAAATCAGAAAATACACAGTTCGTTAGTTTTATAGGATATCAATTCTAACTACGGGCACTGATTTTAAATATAAGGAAACTTTCACCATCACCTCAAGTTAAGGAGTTATGAAAAAAATATGATATGCAGTTCTTTTTCCAATAACTGCTCCTAAGCGCAAAGTATTTTGCCGATATCTTTTAACGTTTTAGAAAAACATGTTGTGAAAGAAACGAAAATTTTATTAAATTTATTCAGAGCAATTTTAAGCGGCTGAAAGCCCCTAATTTTTCAGCAAGTTAATTTAGAAATTTTTCATGCAATCAATTTTTGTTTTTTCAAAATATATCTGGAATTATCCACAATATCAGCAAAGGTCATATGAATGCTTAAACTTCAAAGACAATGATTCAGACAATTCACAGTAGCACATATGTTTATTATGAAAAAGTTTTAAAATTTATGATTTTCAAAACAAAAGATGAAAAAGAATTTGTTTACAAAAATGGTTAGACCTAATCAGATCTATTATGAATATCTTTTCAAGTGGAATTGAAAAAGAGAGTTCTCATTTTTAAGATAAGTCTCAAGAACATTCAGGAAACTTAACAAGGAAAAAACATTCAGGAAAAAATAACTTAAAAATGTCAAAAATATTCTAGAGCTTTATCTTAAAAATTAAAACTCTTTTTTCCGATTCCGCGTGAAAAATTAAGCATGCTATCATGCTGAATGTATCCTAATCAAAGCTGTCAAATACAATTGAAATCGACTGATGCAATTCAAAGATATTATTCTGTTTGAACATAACAAGTTTTACATTTTTGCCTATAACTCCTAAACTAGAGCTGATGGCGGAAAAAAAGATCTCAATCTTAAATCTAACAATCTTCTTCTGGTGACCACACATAATGAGGCTTGTCTCTCATTTCGCAGAGTTCCTTTGAAATCATTATGCTATTTATGGTATTAAAACCGAACTTATTTCGTAGCTTCGTTTTTATAAGAGACTTCTTTGTTAACGTTAAATTTCAAGATTGAAATATTTTGACATTTTCTTTTGACATGATTCGCAATATTATCAGATGATGCGTTCAAAAAACTAAAAAAAATGTTCAATACAAAACATAGAGGTTATGCTGCATTAAAGAATGTTTAATGTAATATTAAATACAATTTTTTATATAAATCATGCAAACAAACTGATTATTTTGAATTTTTTGGAAAAACTAAGGAAAAAAGTTACCAAAACTATAAAAAAATTACCAAATGACCAAGTCAAAAATTTTCTACCAAATTTGGTAATTAATTACCAAACTGGCAACCCTGGTAACAGGTCGCAATTACTGAACAACTTTTGGCTGGAAACATTTCCAATATTGAAAGAATACTAGGAACAAATTTGGTTAAGGATTTTAACTACGATGTATCAAAAGGCAAAAAGTCTTTCAGAGACTATCCGCTTCTTATTTCGGTCTTATTTGGTAAGCTTGATTTTGCAGCAATTATGCAAGAGATATTTAATTGTTTTTATTACTTTGTATTTACAGAAACAACACAAAAGGACGACGGAACACATGTGCAATTTTGAAAGGATTTAAGGGCTACATTTGGAAAATTAAAAAACCGACATCAAAAACAAGATAACAATAAATCCAAGCAGCTCAAACCCTCACCAAAGCTTAATACCTTTTTTGATTTTGTAATGCAATCCTGCTCATACTTCTACTTTTACTTACATACAATATTACTTTTTTATTGTTATTTTTTCTTCGTTTTACTAAATAGTTCTTTAATTTTTGTTGTAATTGAATTAGTTAACAGATTTATTTTAAAGAAATTAACAATAGTCAGCCATTTTTAAAAGATGAATGAAATATTTTGAATTAAACATATGTGCCGCACTGAAAAGGCCAAATTGAGGCAATATTTATGTAACGAATTCAATCTTATTCAATGTACTTTTTGAACTTGAACTTTATTATACTTTATTTATTTTTATTTTACTTAATGCATAAGTAATTGCAAACATATAAACTACATAATAATGTGAATGAAATAATATTAAACTGAAATTAATATCAACGCAATTTCTTCATTTCATCATTCTATTAAGAATTCGAATACGAAATTTCCGTAGAAAATTCATCATGCTTTCGTTGACGAAATAACCTTCATCTTTCGTTACAGAAATTTCTTTCATATTTATGATTTGATTTCGTTGCCGAAATTTCCTTTGAATATCCGTTTTATGTCCTTGGCGATATTTACTAAATATTGCCAAGACTCTTGTTTTCGTTGACGAAATTTCTTGCTTTTTTCTTTCAAAGTTTCGTCGGCGAAAATTTGGACACTTTTATTAAATTTTCCTGCACGATTTGTTTGGGCGACTCCTGAAGTTTCGTTGGCGATAGGAAATTTTCGTACATGAATCCTTTATAAATCCTTAAAGAAACAGCCAACTGGGACGTGCTTTACAATAACGAAAATTTTACCGATCATTTTTTGAACTTCTGTTCTCTTTTTACATTTTTCAAGTTTTGTTGCTTTTGTTTTTATCTCAGACAAATTGAATGTATTTACAGTAGTTTTAAATTTAATAAAAAAAAAAACAAAACCAAATTTGAATATGATTTGTTTTATTTATGAATATATGCTTTGATCCCTATAATCATTTTTGTGTGTCCCCAATATTAAAAAAGATACACGATATTGTAGCAGTGCATTGGTTTTGTTGCTGTTGTTTTGCGCAACACAGTATAAGCGTGTTCTATTATTTTTCATCCACAACATTTAATTCAAAAATAGTTTCCTGCTATCATGCATCCTTCAAAGGGTTCCCCTCTAAAACTAAAATTAAAAAAAAAAAATTTTAGAACTCAACTTGTAATCAATAAATATTCAAAGTTCTGCAATAGAAAGTTTTAGTGGAACAAGTTTATTTAAAGTGTGCCCCCCTCAGAAAATTTGGCTCAGTGTGAAATTATGGATTTACTTCCACATCGATAGTGTATCCCGGCTATTTCGTGAAGTAAATACATATTGCTTTAGTAATTAAAGATCATTTTAAAAACTTAAATTTAATATTTTTGTTCCACTGTGCAACATTGTTAATTATGTTTCCTGCGCAAGTTTTTCACTCGTTTAGCTCTTTGCACAGTTGCAACACTGTCAGCAAAAACATTGTCACCCACTCACTTTGACGTTTTATGTGTCATTCCGATGTCTCTCTCACATGAAATCCATATCCGCCGCAATATCAGACAGAACCAAAGCAGCCAACGCTGGCTGACTTTAAAATGCAGACGGAAGAAGGCGTTATTAAAGTGGGCTCTTATTTAATGTTATTTAATTTTTTCCTTTTATTAATTTTCTGTTCAATTCGTTGCCATGCTTTGTGCCATGTGGAGAGTACGTAGTAACTTATTTGTTTGTAATTGTAATATTTTATTTCACTTCCCCCATCCTCATTCGCTGTTTACGTATGCAATGCAAGCTCAGTTGTTGTAGTTGTCATTACAGCAACAACACGTGGCTTTAAAATGTCGGTGCGGTGGGTCAACCTAAAAGCGGGTGGGTGGACATTTTCAATTGTTGGCCTATTTTGAGATATTTTTCGATTTATGGTCTATGCGTTTGATTAATTATTATATGTACACGTGATAATTAAGCACCTTCAAAGCTTTAAGCATACAGTTTTTATAATGAGCCGAAAAATGGGTCAATTTTGGGTTTATCAAAACCAACAAAATATAAATATTATTCAATCATTTTGTAATTATTGCATTGGTTTCTTATGCAGCAATAATAACAAAAGCACTCATTCAAATACGTTCATATTTTTCCAGATTCTGAACAAACAACAAAAACTAACATCATTTTTTCAAACTTGTTTATTTGCATGAAATTAGTTGATTTTTTTTTACTTATAACTTAAATATTAGCTGGGCGTGCCAGTATATATGAAGTCACACAACAAAAAAAATTCCTTTCAAACACGAAATAACATCAATTAAACGACACAATCAAGAAATAAACTGCAATATTTACACAACAATTTATATTGAAATGCGCCTTGTCTTTACACATATACATTCCATACAGACACACACACAGAGACAACGAGATATTAACACGGAATGTGCAATATAAAGGATAAACACGCCATTTTGAAATTAACTTGTCACTTGTTGGCATGTGTGATAAAATTGTTTCGTAAGCTCAATTTTAATGCATATGGAATTTTATCAAAATGTTTTGCAATTGATTATTTTTTTTTTTTTTATCTTTTATGCAGGAATGTGAGCTGCAATAAATTGAGCCGAGCATTAACATGACATGACAATAAAAATTGTTGGAATTTATGTACTTATTATATTGAAGCTCTTTTAAGGTCTTCAAATGTCCTTTTGGTTGCGTTTTGGGTGGGAAGCAAAACATGTATGCATGTTGTTTTAAGCACCACAACAAATAAAAATTACTTATGTCTTATATTTTTGAATAAAACAGTTTATGAATAGTGTTTTAGCTGACTTGTGTTCTTGTTTGTCCAGTGAATCCTCTTTATCTAAGAGCTTTTTTTTCTGATGCAATTTCTTCGTTTGAGGTGTATAAAATTATTATGTCGTTAAAAAATTCGAGTTCTGCTTCTAATTATTATTTTACCAATAATTTCATTAAGAAAATTTCTTTTAATATTTGCAATGTTTTAAGCCATTGTTTAATTTAAGTGTTGAGACAGGTATATTTTCGAGTGATATGAAGATGGCTGAGGTAATTCCTCTCTTTAAGAAAGGTGATCGTACCAATATTAACAACTACAGACCCATATCGCTCCTTCCGGTGTTTGCTAAAGTGTTTGGAAAAGCTATTAATGCTCGTATCGTAAAAGTTTTGGAAAATAATTGTCTTCTTAGTAAATGTCAATATGGCTTTAGATCTGGTCTATCAACAAAAGATGCTCTTTTGAATTTTTGCTCAAATGTCTACACAGGTTTAAACAATAAAAAGTTAACTGCGGCTCTTTTCGTTGATACAACCAAAGCTTTCGATACAAACAACCATGATATTTTATTAAGAAAATTGCATAATTTTGGCTTTAGAGGCTTAAAATATAACTGGCTTGGTTCTTATTTATCAAATAGACAGCAGAAAGTTAAGTTTAAAGGTAACTTTAGTTCTTCATTGCACGTTAAATTAGGTGTACCACAAGGCTCAGTTTCCTATTCTGTTTTTGATCTTCATTAATTCACTTTATTCTCAAAAGTTCAAAAGTAGTGCAAATGCGTTTGCTGATGACATGGCCTAGGCGTTTACGAGTAACTCACCATTAAACCTTGCTATAGATTTAAATCATGATCTGGCAGTTTTAAGTCACTGGTTTTAAGTCCAACGATTGGTACTTAGCAATAAAACAAGAATTATGTTTTTTAGTGCCTTAGGTAAAAAAGTTGCTTTTCCACAATTTTACTTACATGATGGCAGTTGTAAAAAGTTCATGTCTAGTAAAAATATCTGTTCTTCATCTGATGTTTTTCATACTTAATCTGAGGCTTTTTGTTGCTCATATAAGTGTTTTAGTATTGAACCTGTTAATTCCTTTAAATACCTCGGATTAATTTTGGATAACAAGATGAGTTGGTCGGAACATACTCGAGCTCTAAAAAATTATCTAATGGCTGTCACTAGACATTTATTTTTGTTAAGACCTTATTGCTGTTCTGAACTTCTCGAGTCAATTTACTATAGTATTTTTCAATCCAAATTGGAATACGGTTTAGTTTGCCGGGGCGGCGCTTATTCTAACAAAATTACTCCTCTTTTTATATCTCAAAAACATGCAATACGTCTGATTTGCAATAGATCTCGCCGTGATAGAAGTCTGATTCTTTTTAGAACATTGAACATCTTGCCATTAAAGCATTTATACTGTTTCAAGGTGTTAAAGATATATTTTATCAAATCTGGGTATCTCCTAAGTAGATACTCTATAAGCTATAACTTAAGAATTAATCTTCAGAATCTTGTCACTGTACCACAGTTTTCACTTAAATTATTTCTGCAGTTTTATACTTCAGTAGCTCCCAGACTCTTTAACAGCTTACCTAATAGCATAAGATGTATTCGTAATAAATGTATGTTTCTTCGTAATGCTAAAACTTGGCTTTTCAGTCTTAATTACAATGATGTTGATTGTTTGTTCAGTGTTGGCTAGTAGTTAATCCTTTTGTGTTTTTTGAGTTTCTTTAATTTCACGTTTTTTTCTCATTATATAATTATTTTTATTATATTTATTTCACTTCTTTTTTTTGTGTGATTATTTATGTTATATATTTATTCTTTGAAACCACGTTACTTAACGTTATAATAAAAATACGATTATGCTTAATTATTCAATTATTTACTTATGCACCTGCAATCGTCTCTAGTTCCTTGTGAACTATAGATTGCAGATTTTTTTCATTTCAAACTACAACTTCTTATGTAATGTTATTAATGAATTGTTTGCCTATTTAAGTTATGTTGTGTATTTTAATGAAAAAGATATAATAAATGCTACTACTACTTATTATAAATACTAGTATCACCTGTGGTCGAAATTCAACCAAATTTCTGAAAATTCAATCTTTTTTTTCTCATTCTGAGGCGTTTACTTTGCTTTAAGAAAATGTGTAATTACGGTTGCCACCTCAAATTCCCACGAAAAAACCTTTTTCCCACAATAGGAAAAATTAATAACCACGAAAATTCCCATGGTATAAAATTGAAAAAAAAATTCCATCGAATTAAAAAAAACCACAAAAAATCCCACGGACATTTAAAATAATCACAAAAATCCCACGCAAATAAAAAAAAACACGAAAAATCCCATTTGTATTAAAAAACCACGATAAATCTCATTTGTATTAAAAAAACCACCAAAAATCTCTCTTCTATTAAAAATTACCACAGTAAAAAATACAGATAAAAAAATTGTCAAAAATTAAACAAAAAATTAAAAAGAACAACTAGTATATTTCGTCGCCTGTGCTTTAATTAGTGTTAAATTAATAATATTCAATATTCAAAACAAAATTCAAATATTTGTTTAATCCACTTTACACCTGTGTTAAGTTTACAAAAAGAGTTCCAATTAGTTTTTAGTCTTTAAAAAGCAAAATACAATCCCAAATTCCTATTTTTTTAACAATTATTGCTCAACACGCACCGCATCAAAAGCAAAATTCTATTCGACTGAAAATCCGATGAACAACGAACAAACAGGGTTTGACGTTTGATACTAGTTGTTCGGTAACCAGCGAAGATTACGTCGAAAGCAACTCGTAATAAGGGCTAATCGTAAATCAATTTTAAGATATATAAATTTTGTATATTGATACAAAAAGAAAAAAAAATTCACGGAAACATATTTTCCCAATGCATGCAATTATGTCAAGAGTGAAAGAATTTCCCACCAAACCAAAGTAACCGAAATCTTAACGAATTCGTTGCAAAAATCATATACATAGATGGGTTGAGACAATTTTGACAACGAAAAAAAATACGAAAAAAATTACAATTTTATGTATACATTTTTACATATTTTAACAGAAAAATAAAAATAAATCAGTCAAAACAAAAACAAAAAAAAAAATTCCCACAAAACAGAAAAAATCCCACGTGAATTAAAAAAACCACACTCAATTAAAAAATCTCATGGGAATTCCCATTTCCTGTTTGCTGTCAATAAAATTAAATTATTGGACATACATATAAAATGCAAGCACAAATTCACTTTGTCCAACCTAAAAAGCTGCACGAAACGCACGTCCGGAAGATCGAACGGTTTGCTATTTAGGCGTAACTCCAGTAAAGTGGCCCAATGGTTTCTTCAATTTAAGACTTGTCTTTAAAACACACATTTATTAATTATAAAATCTTACATTTGAATCCTTTTATGAGCCATTCTTAATGAAATTTGTAAATAGACATCAATTTTTCAGACCAAAATGTTCACTTTCTAAAAATTTGTTACGATAAAAGACAGAAAAATGTATCTGTTATTCTGTTGTCTTCCATAACAAATTTCAAAGCAGATTTTTTCATGCAGAAGACCAAATAAAAGATTTTGTAAAATATTTTTTGACAGTTCGAAAAATCTGCTATGATTTATATCAGATTTAATAAAAAATTGTCATGCAGAATACGAATTTTGGTCTTGTAACAGATTTTTTTGACAGCTCAAAAATTTGTATGGGAAATCATAACAGAATTTTTTCATAACAGATTGTGCAGAATAGGCCCAAATATCATGATACAATTACCAGGTAGTATAAATCGCTCGCGACTGCGCTGCAGAATAGCCATCGTTCGTTTAATTTTTCGTTCGATATATATGAGGCTAAAAGTGAGCGAACGATATCGATGTTTTTCCTTTTCAGACCGATGTATCGACGATGTATCGCTCATAAGAACATCGATGTCAACATCTAACGATGCATCGTTTGCATCCCTATTTCCCAGGACAATTAAAATAACCACAAATGAGATTTTTCCCACAAAGATGGCAACCGTGTGTGTTATACTAAGAATATCTTAAATTTCAATTTTATTATTAACTTCTTTGTACCGCAGTGATGATATGAGAGGATGAGCATCATCATTAAATTCGATTTTTGATTTTCTCTGTTCCTATTTTTTCTGGTGTGATGCAGCCCAAAAATTTTTATAATCTTTATTCCTGGCTTCTTGTGCTTCCTCTGATAACTCTTCAACTGGAAAAAAGTGATGTTGTATTATTTCCTTTCCATGGCAGAATACCTTATGAAGAGTTGGAGTAAGATCTTTTCAGCTTCCATATAAATTTGTCTGTAACTTTTGCGTCTCCAAAGCAAAATGACCAAACTTTTCAGCGTCAATTATCTAGCGAGAATTTATAGCACACAAAATTTTTCTGATTCTCAGCAAAAATTCTGAATTAAGTTTTGTGATTGATACGGTTATTTTAATATTTTCGAAGAAACGCCTCGCAGTGTTGCCGTCATTGCTATTGCAAAAGCCTTGTTTTGGGATATCGATTCGTAAACCGGTTCTTTCTCTAAACTCATCTTGTATTCGTTTCTTTTCGGTCTTTACATATCCTTTTTTAATTTCTGTTTTTTTTATATTTTAATAATATATCATAATATTATACTTAAATATTTAATTTATGGAATAGTTATCAAATAACCTGAAATTACTTGCGCTACTTTTTCATCTACCATTGTGAACTGCAAGTTGTGATGAATTGTAATATTCTTTTAATTTTTGGTAATATATTCCGTAGGCTTTAAGTTATTTATTGTATTTTTCATTAAACAGTGCTTTTCACTGATCAGGTAAGTCGTTTCTTTTGAATACGAAAATTCAATTGGACGGCAATATTACACAAAAGTTGGTCGATCATTCTTCCAAACTTCCACCCAGTTTTGTGATTGTTTCGAAGTTGATGCTTTATCCAATATTAGTCTCAGTGGTAATGCTGATATCATAAACATGTGGGAATCACAGTGTTCTCTATCTATATAATAAATTTTAGGTATGATACTTCAAATGATTGAACAAATTGAAACGGAAGAGTTTTCAAAGAAACTAAAATTAAGTCATGCTAGTCGATAGCCATTGCTTTTTGTGGCAATCGAATGAATAATTATTACTATAGTGAAAATCATTCTATAGCGCTAATCACTTGATTTTATAGTGCAATCACAATTTGAAATATAACTTCTGAAAATTTGTCAAATTTCCCTTTTTTTAGTACCTTACCCAATTGCTGTTTGTATTTACTCTGTCCGGATGATCCACCACAGCCCCATTTAGAGTTTAAAGTTAAATGCGTTCTATTATTCTCTACTTCGTAATGAATTGAATTTGAATTGAATTACAAAAGGAATTTTTGCAGATGTATTATCTACCAACAAATTTTCCAGGAAACGAGATTTTTTACCGTCTTTTAATTCTTCAACGGAAGGAAGCACATGATAATATTTCCTGATTAAAGACGTGCGTAATAATTTATATTGACGATATGTCAAACCGATATCCATATATAATGCAAGTGCTTCTTCGATATTGTAAGTTTCTTGATTTTCATCATGCGCTGCAACAATTTCAGGCATATTTGCCAACTTCTTATAGTCATCATTCAAGAAACATTTAAATGAATTAATTTTACTAAATTCCCGGCGACTTCCTAAATGACGGTAGCACATATCTAATGCTTGACTTGAGCTAAGACCTTCTGAAATATTGCGCACCTTCTGACATTTTGTATTATGTGAAGACTCCTCATAAAATTTTTGTGGACGCCCGCAGTGGATAACTTCAAAACTTTTTTTGTTTTTTTGGGACACATTTATATTTGATTTAAACCATATAGTGTTTTCATATTTTTTTAAAAATTTTTTCTTAGAATAATCACATTTTTTTTCCACATTTTTAACATAGCTTTTTAAAAGTTGTTTACTTTTTCTTTATCAATAAGTTCATAGTCAACGTTAACATTAAACTTTTTGCTCACTTTTTCGAATAAAAGTATTTAGATATTGAGGTTTCATTGTCTTATCTCTAGACATTCTAGCCACATAGCAAAAAGATCTTTAATATCAGTAATATGGGTATTCATTTTATTTTATTACGAAATTTATGCTATTGCAAATTTTACACAAGCGCCAAAAACGTTAATTAATACGCTACACTTAAAAGGTAAGCTACTTCAATTGCATACATTTAAAGAAACATATCAAAGCCGAAAGTAAGATTTAAGATTTTAAGAAAATAATTACTTGCCATTTTTTTCTGGTGTAAAAGACACGAAATATGCTTTAAGATTAATAAATATTCTAATATTTTCATTTATATCATTATTTATATATTCTAATTTGAAATAAAAAAAATAAAAAATTGCTGAAGTAGGGTCTAACAAGTTTGAGTGCGAGCTTAAAGCAGGCGAGGTGAAAACAGTAAACACAGTACTAATTTTGAAAAGCTTAAGAATACAACAAATAGGGGAAGGGGTTTGTGAAGTGTTTCCAAGCATAATTTCTTTTGACGTAAAAAATTTTATTATATATATTAAAACATACCGAAAGCTCTTAGAAATACACAAGTTTTTTCACGGAATTGAAAACTTTGTTCAAAGGGCGGACCAGGGCGGACGAAAATCATTTTGTTTGATTTCTCTTTTTTGATTGATGATGAAAAAATGATGAAATGATTTTTTGATCATTTTTGTTTTGTAGAAAGAAGTTATGAGAAAACGAAGTACACAGCTAAAAAGCTTGGAAAATTTTATATAACATAAAAAAAAATTGTCGAATTCTGATAACTTTTTTTTTTGGTATAAAGCTTATTTTCCGTCACAAAACTGGTCGAAAAAGTGCACTGTGCGGTATTGCACGCGCACGACGAACTGCAAACAGACACACAATCCTTGGTAGAGTTATAGGCTTGATCTAAAATACTTACTATTTAATCGCCGTATGATAAAATGGCCAATGAGAAAATGTACTTCATAGAAGTTTATTCAGACAGGCTTTAAATCATATAAGACTAAAACAGTGGGTTGGTCACAGCTGAGTCACTTAATACTACTGAAGAAGAAATATAGCGATTTCCGCTAAGTGATTGACTCTGTACAGAGATGTTGTTGTTGTCCTTGCCTTTTTCAAACTTAATTGATCTAAAAAGCTCACAATTGAATTCATGAAAAATTCAAAGAATAGATCGAAATTAATTAATTAAATCTTCTTATATATAAAAATGGATGTATGTATGTGGGTATGTGGGTATGTGGGTATGTGGGTATGTGGGTGGGTATGTGGCTATATCACGTATAGACTCCAAAACCGCTGAACCGATCTTTATGAAATTTTCAGGGAAAATAAAACTACATCTTGAGAGTGTTCCTGTGAGGTTTGGTAACGATTGGAGAAGGGGGCGTGGTACCTCCCATACAAGCCAAATTTGCTCCATCGATCACAAACCAAAAAAAGGATATATATCAGGCGGTTTCAATCGTAAAAAACTAAGATTTGGTAATTTTGTTCAGATGGTTACTGTCGGTAACTGTACAAAAAATGGGCGTGGTCGTGAAATATATATATAAAAAGCAAAACGATGTGTGTCTGACTGTGTGATGTCTATAGACTCCAAAACTACTAAACCGATTGACCTGAAATTTTGGCAGCCGATTTATTTCAGGTACGAGATGGTTGAGGGGAAAAATGTGCCACATCCCCCTTTTACCGCCCCCAAATCAATAAAAATGTTATATTTCAGTCAGTTTGGGTCGTATAAGGCTAAAATTTTGCAATTTAGTATGTACGGTTACTGTCAATAACTGTGCTTAAAATGGGTTTCCACGCCCCCTTTTACCGCCCACAAAGAAATGAAAATGCTTTATTTCAGACGGTTTTGGTCGTATAAGACTTAAATTTAGTACTTTGGTTTGTGTAGTTACTGACAGTAACTGTACGAAAAATTGGTTTCCACGCCCCCTTTTTGCGCCCACAAATCAGTGAAAATGCTATATTTCAAGCAGTTTTGGCCGTATGAGACTAACATGTGATACCTAAGTTTGTATGGCTACTTTCGGCAACTGAACTAAAAAAAGGCGTCATCGCTATATAGCCACACCCACACCCACTTTTAGCTCAAAAATGCTACATTTCGCATGGTTTTGATCGTATTAGACTAAAATTTGGTTATTTAGTGCATATGGCTACTTTCGGCAGCTATACTGGAAATGGTGAATATATTTTGCATTTCTTGACATTTTCGTATATGGCAGTAAGGTGGTCTGTGGCAGAACAATGTCTGCCGAGGATAGTGAGTGTTCCTGTGAGGTTTGGTAACGTTTCGACGAGGGGGCGTGGTACCTCCCATACAAGCCAAATTTGCGCTATCGACCACAAACCAAATAAAGGATATATATCAGACGGTTTCGATCGTAAAAACTAAGATTTAGTAATTTTGTTCAGATAGTTACTGTCAGTAACTGTACAAAAAATGGGCGTGGTCGCATTAAATATACTCCCACTTTTTCGAAATAATGGCAATTCCGGAGTTCTACACATTTTTATAGTGAAACTTGCTGTGCAGGTGTAGCGTACCGTTTCAGTGATAAAATTTTATGGGAGTTGGACAAGGAGGAGGGGCACCTCTCATTCAACCCAAATTGGTGATATCGAATTGCTTTGAAGTTATAGGTTGACAGCGTCAGAATTCAGTATTCGCCCTCAATTTATACATGCAGTTTCATTAATTAAATTTTATGGGCGTACGAAAAGGGGGCGTGAAACCTCCTATTTAACCCAAATTAAAGATATAAAGCGACCTATAATCTTTGGGATTATAGGTCGCACAGTTTTTGAATTCAGTATTGGACCTCATTGTACACATGTAATTTAATTGATTACATTTTATGAGCGTTGATCAAGGGGGAGTGGCACCTCCCATACAACAAAGATTTGTGATATCGAATAGCTTTGGAGTTCAAGGTCGCACAGCGTCGGAATTCAGTATTTGACCAAAATTTACGCATGCAGATTTACTGATAAATTTTTTTAGAGTTTGTCGGGGAGGTGTGACACCACCAACTTAACCCAAATTTGCGATATCGAATAGCTTTGGAGTTATAGGTAACTCAGCCTCGGAATTCAGTATTCGACCTCAATTTACACATGCAGTTTCATTGGCAAAATTGTATGGGCGTAGGGAAAGGGGAGTGGCACCTCCCATACAACCCAAATTTGTGTTATCGAATAGTTTTGGAGTTATATGTCGAACAGTTTTGGTATTCGGTATTCAACCTCCATGTACACATGCAGTTTAATTGATTACGTTCTATGAGGGGTGATCAATAGGGCGTGGCACTTCCTATACAACCCAAAATTGTTATATCGAATAGCTTTGTGGATATAGGTCGCACAGTCTCGGAATTCAGTATTTGACCTCAATTTAGACATGCTGTGTAACTGATAACATTTTATGGGCGTTTGACAAGGGAAAGTGGCAGCAACGCGCCGGGTTTCAGCTAGTTTAAAATAAAAATAGTTAATAATAAACTAAGTTTTTTACATATATTTAAAAAAATTGGACCTGGAGCCAGAACATATGAAATAAAGCCACAAGCAAAAAAATAGGTCGATAAACAACTCAAAAATTAAATGCAATATTACTATATGCATACTAAGGTGCTTTAAAAAAAAGTTCCATTTGCACCCCAAAAAATGAACTATTTTATGACTATTCCCAAAGTATTTTGGACTTGACCATAGCCGTCTGTGAGCTAAAACTTTTTGCAATAACCTCAAAAAATCATCAGAGAGAGCGAGAGCGTACGTTTTGAGAATTTATTTTTGTGCATTTTTGAGTGCACTTTCTTAAACTGTTAAATGAACTCAGAATATTGAATAAGATATTAAAAACACCTTCGCTCTGAGTTTTGTGAGCGTACTTACAAGAATTTTTCACAGCGGCTAAATATGTAAAGTATCGTAGAATACTTCTTATGTACTAATAAATTAAAATTTTTTGTATAGAGATTTAAGATATGGATAAGGATAAACTCCTTTTGAGGGGGGGGGGGGGTCAAAAACTATTTTCCACCCCGGGTACCAGTAACCTTAGCTACATCACTAATTTCATATATGGCAAAACTTCAAAATACACAAAATAATATTACGAATATTCTTTAAACCGGTAACAGAAAGCATTTTTAAACCACTTTTAAGCTTAATTAATTAAACCTTAACAAATCCAAGCGAATTTCTTTTGTAAACGTCAAATAAATAATTAAAAACTAATGTAAATAGTACACGATAAAATTATAAATTATTAAAATAAATGGGTTTTCATGAAATATTCTAAAATTCGAGCAAACCTAATAATTCTAATGACAGCCACCACTATTATAAAATTCAAATAAATACCTAATTAAATATGTACTTTGTGCTCTTTGGATTATTTTCATTTATTAGCTGCAATCCAACGAAATTGAGAAAAAAGGTTATCCTTAATTAATGACATCTGCTGGTGGCCGCTGGCAAAGGCTTTTAGAAAATCACTAAATTTAATTTAATGACAGGCATGGACTAAATTTAGTACGGATTAAGAGAAAATTTGGAAAATTAGTGCAGCTTGCAAGGGCACGAACACACAAGCACACATACATACACACGCACACACTTATGTATTCCAAGTGGACCATAATAACAATTTAAATAAACACGCGTAACAGGCAATCGAAGCGCTCCACGCTACGTCGTTGCACTTAAATGAACTCCACTTTGTTATAATTCGTATCCTTCTGCTAAGAAGGAGCAAAGGTGCAGTGTACAAGGCTAAGCAGCACATAAAATCACAACTTAACACACTTAACACAACTTAACTTAAGGACATTAAGAACTGCAACGACATGGAAAAACGACAAAATCAAATAATTTATGCGTCTGAAGCGTGGCGGCAGCAACTGGTATTAAGAACAACATTGAGCTCAGCATCTCAATCGCGAGGAGCTAACATGTTGGCAGTTCAGGATCAGCTGCGCAGAAACTCGCGTTTGTGTGTCAAAGGACACTGCCGCACTGATGACATGGCGACATGGTGACACATGACTTTGTTGACACAAACAGGACACGGCTTAGGATTTGAAAATTTATTGTTACAAAAGGCGGCTGTGTCGTTGCTTCTGTTGTTGTTGCTACTGCTGCTGACAAGGACATTCGGGTAAAAAGGGATATTTACACAGATTAAATTACTTTCAACAGCGGAAAGAAGAGAAAAAAAAACCAACAACAAATGCGGCGACATATTAAAAACATAAATAAGAATATTAAATTGAATGTTTTCATGCTGTCTTGCATAGCAAAATGATCACAGGACATGATGCTGAAAAGCGATGTGAGCTTATTTGTAAAATTTAAGTCTTAATAGCAAATCCATCAATATCAGCAGCATCTTTTCGAGTATCCGGTCCCATCCGGTTGCCCATGCTGGAGCATGTGTGGGCATCATTGATATCGACATCCTTGCTGCGCTGATTTGCCGCCACCAGTCGCTTGAGTAATTGTACTCAATTAGATTGACATATTGACATAATTCTTCACACGCACAAACATAGCATGCAACACTGCTGGTGTTCCGAGTGAGCAAAACACTCGAAACACTTTAATGTCTCCAAACCACTTGAAAATTTTATGGCTTGCAACCATTTGCCAAATGCAGAGAATATTAATTGAAAGCCATTTGTCTTTTCATGGCTCCATGGTTTATTGGATGATAGGGAGCATTTTATAACTCGCATCAACATATTGGATTTCGATGATGTTTTGCGCCTCAGAGTATCTGCGTAGCTCTTAGTAGCTGCGGAATATTTGAACAAGTTAATTATAGTAAAAAAAAATATCAGGAAAAAAATGTAACTGCCATTGCACATGGCATATTTGACAAAAAAGTATGGTTCCAGAAATATTTGTATTATTAAAGATATTTTACATTTTCTCAGTAAATGATTAGATAATTTTGTTCAAAAAAAGAATGAGAACTGTACTTGAAAATAAACTATTTAGGGCCATTTTGTTCACAGCGAGATAAATTTATCCCCGAGTTAATTCCATGATTTTTCCAATTTTTCATTTGTTCACAGTGAGTTAAGCATTTAACTCTTCAAGCTGGAGATAAAAATAAAATAAAAATGGTGGCGAGATAGCTTAACCCCAGAAATAATTAACTCGTGAAAATTGGTGAGTTAAGATTTTTAATTCACTCTCATCACTCTCATTTTAATATTTTTTATTTATTTGGTGTCAAAATATTGAAAATACAGATTTTTAAACATAGGGAAACAGTATTGGGGGTTACTTCTTTCGAATCTGGTGTCAGAATTTTAAAATTCAACATGTTGGATAAGGTTGCCACCTTAATTTTTTATTTTTACGAATTCATGGCTGGCGCGTACTAAAGGGTAAAAATGGGTCGCTGAATCCGAATCCGTTGTCAGAATTTCAAAATTCGAAAATTTTTCTACACATAGGGTTGCCACCTAAAATGTTTTATTTTAAGAATTTTAAACATGAGGGAACAGTATTAGGGGGTTACTGATTTCGAATCTGAACTCAAAATTTTTAAATTCAAGTTGGTGGATAGAACTGCCACCTTAATTTTTTAAATTTTTACGAATTCGGGGCTGCCAAAAAAATGGTATACCAAAAATGGGTCGCTGAATCTGAATCCGTGGCCAGAATTTCAAAATGATAAAGTTTTGAAATAGTAGGGTTGCCACCTAATAATATGTATTTTTTAGAATTTTAAACATCATTTAACAGTATTAGGGAGTCACTGATTTCGAATCTGAAGTCAGAATTTTAAAATTCAAGATGGTGAATGGGGCTGCCACCTTAGTTTTTTTATTTATTTATAATAATAGGGCTGTCACCTAATAATATGTTTTTTCAAAAGTAAAAGCAACCCCATAATTTCAAAATTTTATAATTGAGAAATTCTGACCACGTATTCGAATTTAGCGACCCATTTTTGGCATACAATTTTTTTTCCAGCCCCGAATTCATAAAAATACAAAAAAGTAAGGTGGCAACCCTATCCTCATTTTTTAATTTTAAAATTCTGAGTTCAGATTCGAAATCAGCGACCAATTATCACTGATAAATAACGTTTAAAACTCTTAAAAAGACATATTATTAGGTGGCAACCCTATTATTTCAAAATTTTATAATTATGAAATTCTGACAACGGATTCAGATTCAGCGACCCATTTTTGGCATACCATTTTTTTGCCAGCCCCGAATTCATAAAAATACAAAAAAGTAAGGTGGCAACCCTATCCTCATTTTTTAATTTTAAAATTCTGAGTTCAGATTCGAAATCAGTGACTCCCTAGCACTGTTAAATAATGTTTAAAATTCTTAAAAATACATATTATTAGGTGGCAGCCCTGTTATTTCAAAACTTTATAATTTTGAAATTCTGACCATGGATTCGTATTCAGCGACCCATTTTTGGAGTATAATTTTTTTGCCAGGCCCGAATTTATACAAATACAAAAAATTAAGGTGGCAACCCTATCCTCAATTTTGTATTTTAAAATTCTGAGTTCAGATTCGAAATCAGTGACTCCCTATCACTGTTAAATAATGTTTAAAATTCTTCAAAATACATATTATTAGGTAGCAGCCCTATTATTTCAAAACTTTATAATTTTGAAATTCTGACCATGGATTCGTATTGAGCGATCCATTTTTGGAGTAGCATTTTTTTGACAGCCATGAATTCATAAAAATACAAAAAATTAAGGTGGCAACCCTATCCACCATCTTGAATTTTAAAATTCTGACTTCAAATTCGAAATCAGCGACCCATTTTTCAAGCATCATTTTTTTTTGCCAGCCCCGAATTTATAAAAATACAAAAAATTAAGGTGGCAACCCTATCCTCAATTTTGTATTTTAAAATTCTGAGTTCAGATTCGAAATCAATGACTCCCTAACACTGTTAAAAAATGTGTAATATTCTTCAAAATACATATTATTAGGTAGCAGCCCTATTATTTCAAAACTTTATAATTTTGAAATTCTGACCATGGATTCGTATTCAGCGACCCATTTTTGGAGTAGCCTTTTTTTGCCAGCCACGAATTCATAAAAATACAAAAAATTAAGGTAGCAACCCTATCCACCATCTTGAATTTTAAAATTCTGACTTCAAATTCGAAATCAGTGACCTCCCAATACTCTTTTCTTATGTTTAAAATTCTTAAAATAAAACATTTTTAGGTGGCAGCCTTATGTGTAGAAAAATTTTCGAGTTTTGAAATTCTGACAACGAATTCGGAATCAGCGACCCAATTTTACCTAGTGTTTATCCCAGAGTTAAATTCGCATAAATAAATAAGAAATTAGGTGACAACTCTATCCGCCATCTTGAATTTTAAAATTCTGACACCAGATTCGAAAAAAGTAACCCCCAATACTGTTTCTTCATGCTTAAAATTCTTAAAAAAATGTTTAGTTGGCAGCCCTGTGTAGAAAAATGTTAGAATTTTGAAATTCTGACATCAGATGCAAAATCAGCAATCCATTTTTACCTAGTGTTCACTCCAACCCCCAAATTAGCAAAAATAAACCAAAAATCCCCATACATTTTTTAATTAATAAGCAACACTCTAACATTCCAATGGAAATCGATATAAACTGAGAGCGAATGTATGCTCTAAGCATAAAGCCGGGATAAAATGTGAACAAAACCACTTTTTTATATCCCGACTTATACGCTTGGTATAAAATTAACCTAGAGATAGTTATCCCCGAATTAAATCATATTTATGCCCATTGTGAACAAAAGGGCCCTTACTAAATTTAAAAACAAAATATATAAAACTTGATAAGAAATATTTCAGTTCATTAAACTTAAATATTTTCAAGGGATTGTAATAAGTTCTTCATTATCGTTAATAATAGCAAATATACTTCAAGGATAAGTTTAACTTCCCTTCCTTTTTTTCAAGCTGATCTTCTACAAAGCAAAAAGACAATCAAAAGGAATATTTAATAGCAAAACATTTAAACGAATATTTTTGACTTTTTTTTTTCTTTTGCACAATCATGAAAGACTGAAATTTAAAAAAGGGATACGAAAACATATTATATGCATAAACGAAATTTTTAAAATTATGGATTCCAACGAACAAGGATGAATGCTGCCAAGCATTGATTGAATATTTCCAAATGGTATCTTTTGTGTCCCGTTGATGCAAAGCTGCAAATGTATGAGCATCTGAAGCAAAAGCTTTTGCATTGTAACTGCATGTGATGTGAATGTATCTGTGTGAGTGTCTGTTTGCGGGTGTGTGCGCCTAGTGACAGTTGCATCATCATAGTTGGCACACAAACGAATGCCAATCCTTTTGACAAAATGCCGATAGTATGAATGACAGCAGCTCATAAACTTTGTCATGGCAAAATATTGCTTTATATACCTACGAATGTGAGTGTGTGTGACAGTGTACGAATGACTCTTATGCTGGGATGAAATCCTTTGGCACAAAGGATGTCATAGCAAACTTTTCATGACATTGAAATGCTGCATAGATTTTGGAAATATTATTGCGAATGGAGCTGTCCGTTCTTTTATCCTTATTTTTATTTTGCCAACTTGTTATGAAATATTTGATTGGATTGGCTTGGCTTTTATGTTTGTTGGTTTCATACAACTCCCTTACATGTTCTCGAAATTCAATCAAAACTTGTCTAAAGTATGGAAATAATTCTAATTAACTTCCTGCTTTGATAATTTCAACACTTCGCTACTTCAGATTGTATTGCATAGCAAAGAGAGAAGCAACGACGGCCTTCCCTAAAACCAATTAAAGCGGTAACTCTGCACTGTGCGTCTGTGTTTGTGTACTGACAGATTGCTTGGTGAACTAGAAAAAATTGATTTTGCTTCTTTGGCTCTACTTGAAATTAATTAAGTAACCTTAAACACACTCACAGACATACTCAACGCACATAACCTTTAAGTGTCAAAGGATATGCTTGGCATTAGCATGTGTGCACGACCTTCAACACCCGGTCTGACCGTAGCGCACAGTCAAGGTGTTTTTGAGTGCTGCCTGACCCCGAGCCCCGGTGGCATATGTTTTCATTGAATGCATTTGTAAGGAGCAAAGGTTCAGTTGTTGTAGCACGAGACACACTTATTCCAAAGCAGATCTCAAGTTACGATAGCTAGTATCAAATCGGAACTAAAGTATCAAATGTTATTTTTGAAGGCTAAAACTACAGCAGTTCTGCTTACTGAAGACTCTCAAGTTTATTGTTTTTTTTTTGTTTTCCCATTTCTATACATTGAATACTATATTCAGAGGTACTATTTTATGTTTGGTTACGGCTAATATTTTGCTGCAATAAATTTTGGGTTGGTATTTTTAAGTTTTTCAATTATAACTTTTGATAAGTTCAGAGAATTTAAATTAGCATTCAACTAAGCTAGATTTTTGAGTGCTGAACAAGACCGTCTTCTTCGGAACACTGCAAATATTTTTTGTCGGTTTTTAGAAAAATATATTTTTTATTAGAACAATTAAAAAAAAAACAAAAATCTACTAACTCAGGTATTTGATGAACATTTGAGTTTTAGAATATTTAATAGACTGGCCGCCATGCATTTGTATGAAAAATTTAAATTTTTCGAAAATGAAAAATATGACTGATTAAAAACGTGACGCTTGGAATAAAAACCAGCATGTATTACTATGAATTCGATAAGAGTACGCCAAATGACTGCGAGTTTATTGTTTTGTTGTGAATTGAAAAACATGAAAATTTTTTGACTTCTTACATATATCTCCATTTTTTGGAAATAAAGACTTATTATTTGCATAAAACTGATATGCATTTCGGTTATTATTTAATTGTTCCTAAAAATGAGCTTCTAAACATAAAAATCGGATTAAAATTACTAGCGTTGTGATATTTTAATTTTTGAAAAAAAAAATTTTTTTCTTACTGTAGTAAAAAAAATCTTACAAACTCAATAAAAAGTGTAAAAACTGTAAAAAGTGCAATAAATTGCTATTGAAATGTTTTTTGAAACAACATTTAATACAAATATAACAAAATTATGTGTTTACGTTGGAAAACATGGTCGTTATAAAAATTTTATCTAGAAGTGTAACATTTTGAAAATTTCGAGTTTGTGTATTTTTACGAAAAAAAATTCCAAAAAATCCAAAAATGCAAAACTTTAAAAATCAACTTCACGGCTGGCTATAAGATAGTCTCAAGCTATTTCGGGCAAAAATTTACAAAAACCAAAATTCGGATAAAAAGTTATAGCTGTTGAAACTTGATTTTTTTTTTTCAAAAATACATTCAAAATGACATTTCCAGAAAAAAAAAATGCATAAAAATCGATAAAATTATGTTTCTCTTTTAAAATTGCTTCAGTAATATAAAAATTTTTTTCTTATTTTGCCTAGAAGAAATTTTGGAGTTCCAGGGCTGCCAAGATATTAGACCCTGGTTTCAGGGTAAAAAGTATTAAAAATAGCCCAAAAACCAACCAATTTCATTTTAGCAACTGCTAGTTGTAAATTATCTTTTTTCACAATTTTTCACTACAAAAAATTAAGCTATATATGCGCGAAAACACAGTTAAATAAAAAATTCTATTGTGTTTTTTAAAAATGTTTCGTCATAACTCCCAAGCCATACATCCTACAAGGACGATTAATGCACCAAAATGTTTCTAATACATGTACTTACAAGACTGCATTCTTAAAAATTTGCATTTTTTTGCAAGAAACTTATAAAAAGAAGTTTTTTGTGATTTTCTAATTTTTTTGTTTTTTAGCCATAACTCCCTAACCATACATCATAAAAGCACGATTTATGCACCAAAATGTTCGTTAAGCCATTGACTACAAGACTGCGTCCTTGGCAGAAGTTTAAAAATTAGATTTCATGTTAATTCCATATGTCTTTTTTTGTGAATTTTTTTATTTTTTATTTTTTCGCCATAAAATCACCCTAAAATCAAAACTACATATCAGTTAAGAACGAATTTTGCATTTAAATGATAACTATAGCATCATCCTTAAGGCGAGTTAGTTCTCTGTTGAAATGACTTTTGCTCTATCTCTTCTAGTTTTGGAGTTGTAAAACACTTTTTGGAGTAATAGTAGACAAAAAACATCTGGTTACTTCGTCATAACTCCCAAACCATACATCTTACAAGAACAATTTATGCATAAAAATGTTTCTAATACATGTACCCACAAGACTGCATTCTTAGAAAAAATATTTTTTTTTCAAGAATCTTAGTTTTATACGTAATTTTTGTGATTTTCTAGTTTTTTTTTTGCCATAACTCCCTAACCATACATCATAAAAAGGCGATTTATGCACCAAAATGTTTGCTAAGCCACTGCCTACATGACTGCATCCTTGGAAGAAGTTTACAAATTGTGTTTCATGTTAATTTCATATGTCCTTTTTTGTGAATTTTTTTATTTTTTCGCCATAAATTCGCCCTAGAATCCCAACTACATAGTTAAGGACGATTCAAGTATTAAAATGATTGTCATAGCCTCATCCTGAAGGCGGGTTCCTTCTTTGTTGATATTACTTTTGCTCTATCTCTTCTGGCTTAGGAGTTGTAGAACACTTTTTGGAGTAGTAGTAGGCCAAAAACATCTGATTTTTTCATCCTACTTCCAAATCATGCATCCTACAAGAAGGATTTATGCACCAAAATGTTTCTAATACATGTACTTACAAGACTGCATTCTTAAAAATTTGCATGTTTTTGCAAGAAACGTATAAAAAGTAGTTTTTTGTGATTTTCAAATTTTTTTTTTATTTTTAGCCATAACTCTCTAACCAAACATCATAAAAGGATAATTTATGCACCAAAATGTTTATTAGGCCACTGCCTACATGACTGCATCCTTGGAAGAAGTTTAAAAATTAGATTTCATGTTTATTTCATATGTCCTTTTTTGTGAATTTTTTTATTTATTATTTTTTCGCCATAAATTCGCCCTAAAGTCAAAGACGATTCATGCATTTTAATGATTGCCATAGCATCATCCTTAAGGCAGGTTCCTTCTGTGTTGAAATTGGTTTTGCTCTATCTCTTCTAGTTTAGGAGTTGTATAACTCTTTTTGGAGTAGCAGTAGGCGAAAAACATCTGGTTTTTTCGTCATAACTCCCAAGCCATACATCCTACAAGGACGATTTATAAAATAAATATTTTTAATATTTTCTACCCTAAAACCAGAGTCTGATATGTTGGCAGCCCTGGAACTTCAAAATTTCTTCTAGCTAAAATCAGAAAATGGGTTTTTGTATCATTGAAGCCATTTAAAATGAGAAACATAATTTTATCGATTTTTTATGAATTGTTTATGAATTTTTTTGTGTTCGAAATGCCAAAACAGGCACTTGAAGCATTTTTGAAAAAAATCAAGTTTCAACAGCTATAACATTTTTATCCGAATTTTGGTTTCTGTAATTTTTTGCCCAAAATAGCGTAAGACTATGTTTTAGCTAGCAGTGAAATCGATTTTTAAAAATTTGAATTTTTGAATTTTCGTAAAAATACCCAAACTCGAATTTTACAAAATGTTACATTTCTAGTAAAAAATTTCATAACGACCAAGTTATTAAACGTAATCACTAGGGTGGAGTGAAGTTGTACTGGGAAATTTTTTTTTTTTATTTCAAAATGGAATAGTCACCAAAAGATGAACTAATAGTACATATGAATTAGTGCAAAAACCGGAGTTTGTAGCGTAACGTTTTGAGGTGCCCCAACGGGGTCAAAGTTGAGAGTGAATGGGTAAAAATTCACAAAAAGGCACACAACTGCCCTGGAGTCTCTCGTAGAGCAATCAAATGTAAGACCAACCCTCATTAATTTCCCCCAATAAACATTTTCCTACAACATACCTATCCCCTATTTCTACTCCATATGGGGGCTCCCATACAAATATCAAGATTTGACGAAATTGTTAAAAATTGGCCGCCACAGGTTCCAGGTTGCCACTAGGGGTATAAAATGTATGACCGACTTACATTATTTTTTCACCATAAACATTTTTTCAGAACATAGCTGCCCCCTATTTCCACTCCCTAAGGAGGCTCCCATACAAAATTTATATGACAGACTGGAAAATTATTGGAGAACAATCTTTAAATAGTCCAACAACTGCCCCGAAGTCGCCCGGTAGACTACTTCATATATCCAAATAGTTTATATTATTTGCGGAATAAGATTTTTTGTATTATTTATAAATGCTTAAATGATATACTTAAATATATAAATTCCACAATTCGGTGCCCCATCGTTATTAGAAAAAGTGAATGGAATTATTTTTTATGACAATGTTGTTAATTAATAAAATGTATTTAAATTAGGTACTACACATTAAATTGTTTCTTTGTATTAAAGGACGTCATCTTCTGGCGTGATAATAGTCGTGCTCTTATAAATCCATCACGTTTACTTTCTCCACAAACGGAACTGGACGCATCTGTCACCAGCTTAATGCAGCGCTCTACAGCTTGGGTATGACAAGGAAAATCTTTTATATTGTGATGTGTACCAAGACCAATTTCGACAATATTCTCCAAGAATTCGTTTGAAATATTTAAAGTCAAAGGTGGCTCAGTTATTTGATGGTCTTGCCAATTTATTAAGTCCGTGTAATCCTCAGCATCAAAATTTAAAGAAGGTACTTCGAACTTTCGTAACCCATAATTTTTCTCTAATCTTGCTTTTAGAATGCGTCTGTATGCTAGGTTACGTATCTCTTGTCTTTCATCTGCGAGCATAGCGATAAGGACATTTTCTGTATTACCGAAATAACCATTTCGTTGAATCACTGGATGTATTATTTTTTTTAAATTGTCGTCCAAGTATCGACTCAGGTTAATTGTTTGCCACAAGTGGTTAGCTCCGTTTGTGCAAGAGGGATTACACTTGATTATAAACCACATTCGACCATAAACTTTCATCACAAAAGTCGCTAATATTAATAAATTTTTTTCGGGATCAGTTTTAGCAGCATATAACCTTAAAATACGATTTGCTGTAGTTAACCATCTAGAATGGTTGAGGGGTCCAGGTTTCGTATTGGCCAGATCTGAAGAAAATTCACCCCTGCTGATAGCTGTCATTATATTAAAAAGATATTTTTGGTCAGAGCTGAGGTCAATATTGGTGATGTCTGGTAGTGTTGTAAGAATAACAGAAAATTTTACGATTGGCATTGCCTCACACTTTTGTAGTTGGGATCCTATAGGACCTGAAAAACATTGAGGGCCTGATGTTTTTCCATCCAAAACTACCAATAAATGTCGCAGCGGCAATTCGTTTGAATGCAATTGACAAACGAACCAAGGAATTATTAATAAAAGTGAATTCTAATAAAATAAATAATATGAAATATCTTAGTAGGGAGATAGGGGGTAGGTATGTTTTATAAAATGTTTAATGGGCGAAATTAATAAATTAATCCTATAATTTTCCAGTCTGTCATATAAATTTTGTATGGGAGCCCCCTTAGGGAGTCGAAATAGGGGGCAACTATGTTCTGAAAAATGTTTATGGTGAAAAAATAATGTAAGTCGGTCATACATTTTATACCCCTAGTGGCAACCTGGAACCTGTGGCGGCCAATTTTTAACAATTTCGTCAAATCTTGAAATTTGTATGGGAGCCCCCATATGGAGTAGAAATAGGGGATAGGTATGTTGTAGGAAAATGTTTATTGGGGGAAATTAATGAGGGTTGGTCTTACATTTAATTGCTCTACGGGAGACTCCGGGGCAGTTGTGTGGCATTATGAAGCTTGTTCTCCTATATTTTTCCTACCTGTAATATAGATTTTGTATGGGAGCCCCCTTAGGGAGTGGAAATAGGGGGCAGCTATGTTCTGAAAAAATGTTTATGGTAAAAAAATAATGTAAGTCGGTCATACATTTTATACCCCTAGTGGCAACCTGGAACCTGTGGCGGCCAATTTTTAACAATTTCGTCAAATCTGGAATTTTGTATGGGAGCCCCCATATGGAGTAGAGATAGGGGGTAGGTGTGTTCCAAAAAAATGTTTATTGGGAGAAATTAATGAGGGTTGGTCTTACATTTGATTGCTCTACGAGAGACTCCAGGGCAGTTGTGTGCCTTTTTGTGAATTTTTACCCATTCACTCTCAACTTTGACCCCGTTGAGGCACTTCAAAACATCAAGACAGATGATTAATTTTTTGCATGGTAGTTTAAGAAGCCAGTGGTCACATTTTGCCAGGTATTCCATTTCGATTATTGGAAAATCTCATTTTCACTCCACCCTAGTAATCACATATTTTTTTGTATTTGTATAAAATATTTTTTCAGAAAAATTATTAATGGCAACTTATAGCAATTTTTGCAAATTTGAATTTTTAGGATTTTTTATATTGCAATAAGAAAAGAAATGAAATTATTTTTTAAAATTAAAATATCACAACTCTATTAATTTAAATTCGATTTTTATATTTTATAGCTCATTTTTAGGGACAATTAAATAGCAAACGATGTGCGGGATTTTTTAATTTGCTTTTCTTTAAATTTTTTCGATTTACTACTATTCGATATGTGAACGTTGGGAATGAGAAATAATATTGGAAGTAATATAAAATATTGCTTAGTATAAGAAACTCATTTTAATTTCGTTACTTGCTTATTTGTGGAACAAACAAATTTTCTCAGAAGCAAAGCAATATTTGGAATGTGAACTATTTTTAGTGTCTATTAATTAAAAACCTTTGGGTGGCCTTTGTGTGGTTTTTGCACCCACATGTCATGTTTAGCGCCCTTTAATTTTTTATCCTCACTTAAACATGTCTACAAGAATATTTGAAATTCTTTGAAAAAACAACTTCTAAGCAGGTGTACCGCAGACAGCAACCTAAATACACACAAATACAATCTCTAAAAACCAATTAGTTGACCAGGTCATTTGTACAAAACCACAAACAAGGATAACACATGAACAGCTACGATGGAGGAAAAAAAAACAAAAGCCAACTGTTTGCGGCCAATTGAAAAAATTAAAGGAAAAAAAAATATAATCACACAAGACTTCAAATGTAGGAACGCGGTATGCGGTAAACTTCAAAAGTACGATTACGCGCGGAAGACTCGCAAGTATAGCCTTCGACCTCCATTCCAAATTCGCTTAACAAGGACCTCCATTCGGTTCTTCTTGTTCTTATGTTTTGTCTCTCGATGAGTCAAATATTTAACTTGCTTATCGCACGCGATCGTGCTTGCGAGCGATCAGTTGTTGACCCACAACAAAACGTTTAAATTCAGTGAGATTTCGATATTATGGCTACTTAAACTAAGCTGCACCGAATCGAGTTAAATTGGTACGATTTCGAGAGTTTTTTTTTCTTACCTCTATTGATTATGACTTGCATGAAAAGAAAATTTGTGTGAGAAGCGTCCTTAAGAATCGTCTTTAAGTTCTGTTAGATGATAAATCAAGTCCCATTGATTTTAAAGGACTGACTCTGGTTCTGTCTTGTTTAAGAAATAAAGATAAAATACAGTGATAAAAAATTACTGATAAAATAAAAACATAATTGCTGGACCTTATTTCAAAGTATTCATTTAGACGATAAAAGGAATGACTTGGAAAATTTTTAAATTACACGAAATTTATTTTTACTTACTGTGAAGATGGAACTCAAAAATTCATATTTTGAAACTTTTTCACAAAATCAACCAAAATAAATTGAAATTTTCAAAATTTCATATCAGAAAACTCCTTCTAAAATGTCATTTAAGCAACAGACCAAGTTTAGACTTTAGCTCAAATATCTTTCTCATGCGTCAATTAACCTCACAAAAGCTAAATTAAAAAAAAAAATAAAGACAAGAAAACTGTAAAAAAGGCAAAACTTATTTTACAGAAAATTAAGTGCCAGAAGTAGCAAAACTTGTGCACAACCATTGGCGAAATTATTTTCCATTTCCATTGGGAAATCAGGCAAAATGGGAAACAACAACGAAACAAAACTCAACAATATTTCAACTAGACTCTAAAACGAGTAATTAAAACGGCACAACAGCAGCAACACTGGTAGCAACATATAGCTAACTAGACTTGAAATCTTATAGTTCTATTATTTACAAAATACGCAAGAAGTGAGCCAAGTAGCTAAAAGTTCATCCTTTTTGGCAAGGATTGCCTTTGCTGGCTTCATTGTCAGCGAAATAAGTTTTTGTTTCTTGTTTCTATTCGTATTTATTCAGCAACAAAATCAACAGCAAGCCTGCAAGCTGACGCCGCTTTCTGACGCCATGGCAAACAGGACACAACACCATCAACACCTACTTACTCGAAATGCCCATTCCTTCTTATCACCCCAACCCTCTGCTATTTCTTATCACTTTTAATTTGACTTTCTTTTTTAACAGCGTTCTGACAGAAAGTGTTACTTTTGCGCATCGTTGCATTGAAATCACAACCAGTTTTTGTATTGTGCGTCATGAGTATCCTTTGGTCCTTGTTGTTTATTTGGCAAAACATGAGTTTATGAATTAAATTAGGAAAGACATTAGCCAAGTTTGTCTGTGCAACAACTACAACAAAACGATTGACTTGACTTGTTTCTGTCTTGTTAAGTTTTGCCGGATTGCAGCAAAGCTCAAAGTCGTTGAGAACAAGAAAGAAGAAGTTGTACATAGTTGTCATTAAAGTTTTGCCCAGTTTTTAGTATTAGCTTTTAAAGTTTTTAAATCTTTTTGTGCAGCAGTAAAAAAGTTTTTAAAAATAACACGAGATATTCAAAACTGACTCGGAGAATTTGATTAATTTTGAATTAAAAAATTTTTGAAAATACATTTTAATGCTGAAATTAATTGTCGATTTTTTTTTTTTTAATGAACTCGAACATAAAATCAAAAAATATTTTTCTTGTTAATTAAAGGTTTTGAAAATGAAACTTTCAGAGAAATGCAAACAGTAAAAAATTTCAAGTTCTTAAAAATCATTCTACTAATTGAAACTCGGCGCGTTGCTGCCACGCCCCCTGTTATAAACCCCATAAAATGTTATCAGTGAAACTGCATGTGTAAATTGAGCTCGAATATTGAATTTTGAGGACATAAAGCAATAATTTTAGCCATAACTTTTGATTCGAAAGTGACATTGGGGTAATTTTACCAATTAAATTCTTTTTGAATTTTTTGTAAAAAATAAAAAAAACCCTTTTAAAAAAAATAAATTCCGTCAAACAAATTAAAGAGTGGTTATCCCTTGTTGTTTTGATAACAAGAACAGTAAAATAAATTTTGGGCAAAACTGGAAGAATTTTTGCAAACGAATGCTATGTCATATGAAAGATAGTCAGAAATGCAATTTTTGCTTGACTTTATTTTTACAACGAAACAACTTTTGAATTATTTTTTAAGTAAAAAGTCACTATTTTGTAAATTTCCAGCTGAAAAAAAAAAATAAAAAAATATATACACTGACCTAAGAGTGCAGTTGAAATTATTTGTGTAAGGTGCTTTTATTGAACTTTTGAACAAAAAATGTTCTATGAAATACATATATTTCAAAACGGCAACGATATTTGCCTCGAAAATCAAAACTTTGATTTTCATCGCGTTTCATTCTCACTCTAGGTGACTATGTTTTATGAAACAGTCGTTGTACTAAAAATTTCTACAATTTTGATTTGTTAATATATTTGATGTCACAATATGCATAACCAATTTAATGAACTTGTTTATGATCGTTTTGTGAATTTGTGAGAAATGTATATTTTGCCCTTCGAACAACACCTGCCAGACGTTTCCTCATAAAAAATTCCATCAATGCATGACGATCAAAATCTTCTGCTATACATTACCTCCAGGAAAAATCGGAACAACAGAAAATATTAATACCATTGTTTCCTAGCCGCTTTCCTCCATGAAAAATCGGAAGGCTTCCATCTAAAAGTGATATAGAAACATTCCCCACAGTATCTTTCGGAAGCTTAAGGGTGGTTTTGTATTTATGTTGTTTTCAAACCTTTTTTTTATGCATGTCAGGCATGTCTAGTGGTAGGGCGCTTGACTGTCGCTCAAGGGTCCCGGGTTCGAATCCTGGCCGGGCATTTTCATACCAAGGGAGAGGAATGTTTCCGCAATAATTTGAAACACAGCGGAGAGGAATGTTTCCCTTTAATGACATGCTATGTAAAAAAAGAAATGGAGTGTCCAACGGAAGGGAATGCTTCCAACATGCCATGGAATGTTTCCTGTTTATATCCGGGAATGTTTCCATTTCCTGGAGGATACATAGCATTTTATTGATTTATAGTATTCACCGGCAGACGTTGTAATGCCACAAGCCACGTTACTGCCATAATCGAATTTTTTTATATTTTACCATTTTGAGTATAGTTGGCGAAAGTACCCATATGAACTAAGTTAACAAATTTTAGTCTAATAAGATCAAAACTGTCCGATATATATCATGTTGTATGTGCATGCATTTTGATATGTTGGCGATAAGGGGGGTGTGGTAACATTTTTTTTCTAAAACCATCTGGAACTTGAAACAAATCGACTTTCAGAATTTCAACTCAATTTAGCTTAATATACTTTAAAAAACTGGAAAAAACCGAAAAATTTTAAGGGAAAAACTTATTGAAATGCATGAACAAAACGGGAATGATCTCCCTCAAAATCTGGCAACACTGATGCTAGCTGAGCATAAATAGAAAAGAGAAGAGAGCAACATGCAGTTAATTGAAACTCTCGCAGCACAACAACGTGAAAAGAAAACGATGAAGCAATGCTTAATTTCATTTCTAAAAAAATTAATACTTAAATTAAATGTATTATTTGTAATTATGTACTTATTATTAAAATTTTGAATGAAAAATACTCTTAAATAAATCTGCAGCACAAATATGATCTTTTCCACTTCAATTTTATATAAAGGTATCGATAGATTATAAAGAATTATTACTTTTGATTGGTAAATGATATTTAGGAAATTTTTTCACCAAAACTATTTTTGAAGCTTTTATATTATATAGCTGTGATATTATTTTATACAAAATATCAGAAACACATTCTGAAAAAATTAATATTCGCCAAATAAATACAAGGCCTTATCCACTCTTACAATAATCAATAATCAGAATAATTTAATAACACTGTAGGAAAATGTTCAACTTTTGAAAAGTTACAAAAAAAAAAAAAAACGCCGAGATTCGTGAACTTAATTTTTGGAAGTATAATTTAGTGGCATACACAGTTTTTCCAAATGAGATATAAATATCGAGATATTCAGATTTTTTATATTTTATCTTCATTTAAAAAAATTTTATAGTTTTTAACAATTACCTTTTATTGTCATTTCAAAAATACCTCCAACATGAAAATCGAATTGCCTTGTTAGATCTATGATTTTTTAAAAGTTAAGCAATTTCGCATTTTCTTCCATTTTGACTAAATTTTAATGCTGAAGGTATAAACTTTAAAAAAATCTTAAAAGTTGCTTACGCAAATTAGTGCTTTTATTTCAAAAGTAGATTAAATTCTAAAAGTTAAAGCAAAATCGAAGGTGATAAAAATTGTTGATCTTCAAAAATAAGGAAACTATAGTTAAAAATGGGTCTTAAAGTGTCTAAATTTCTATCGAAAATATCTCGAGATTTTGATCTGATTGAGAAAAATTGAGTATGCCACTAAAATTTACCATCAAAAAATAAGTTAACGTGTCGCGGCATTTTTGTGTGTCTTTTTGACGTTCCCACAGTGCAATTATTAATTATAGAAACTGTTTATTGAGTTGTATGTCAAAATGAAGAAATTTTTGCAAAGAAATTATATGTCTTGCGAAAGAGTGGGAGAAAGAGGACAAATTTTTTTTTAATTTCTAATTTATACATATCTTAAGGGGAGGTTCTAGTAGGTTCTAGTAGAAACGTAACGCAATTTAAGGATTTTTTTTGAGCGAACGTAAATCTTTTTTGAAAAAATCTTTTGTGGCATTTATGAGTGTATATTTCAAGAACATTATACAATTTTTCTATAATAAATAATTTAAAATGGCGGCTGAAGGTTCGCTGATCTAATCCGTGCGCGGCGATAGCCGATGTGCGCTGTACGCTGTACAGCCCTGCCAAGTGATCTGAAACGAAAAAAACCAAAAAAATTATTAGCCTGGATGAGGAGCATTGTAGATTTACTATTTTAATAAAACCCTTTTTTAAAACAATGGCGGTCCTTTGAAAAAACTCTGTTTTTTCACCTTTTTTTGGCTTCATCGTTCAAAAAAGAATGATTACAATTTTTTTGGGAAAAATCGCTACCTAAAGGCCCCCTAAATTGAGTAATCTTTAACTTGAGCCGTCAAACATCAAAATCGGTCAAGTCGTTGAAGCAGAATCGTCTAAAGAAAAACATTTATACCTGTTTTTCGGCCGACGCATTTACTCGTCTAATACGCTATGACTTGTAAAATAAATTAGATAGGGAAATATCCTTTTGACTGCATATTTTCAAGATCTTAAGGATAAAAATAAAGCAAAAAATCAAAATAAAAATTTTCCGTCTATTTCTACTAGAACCTCCAATTAATGACAAAACATTTGAACAACAATTATATTGTGCACTTGCTATGAACCAGAGCTTTCAAATGATATAAGTTTCATTCGAATGTGTTGTCTAAAAGTCGTTAAAAAGGAGGCTAAAGTTTTGTGTTTACGTATTAATATATGTATTAAAAAAAAACATTAGCTTAAAATCACATTGGTTCCAAATCTTTTTCGGTTTTGTCAAAATACTCATCTCATATTCGTCTTATTTTATTTTACATAATTTCATATATAATTTTTATCAGTGGATCATTTGACTTATTTTATTTATTTACTTATTTTATTTTTATTTTTTTAAGTAATCATAAGTGGGCTGCTTGATGACCTCAGTTGCAGAATGAATGAAGATCTCAATAACATCTCTGAGTGGGCCATACGCAATTGCCTTCAATTAAATGCTGCCAAATCGTATGTTCTACCTATATGTAAAAATAAAACTTGTGTTGTTGATGTCCCTGACTTATTCATTGGGTCAAATAAGCTTAAAGTAGTGTCTAAAGTTGTAAATCTGGGTTTTTATATTAATTCTTCTTTGTCTTGTATAGATCATGTAAATAGTGTAGTCCAAAAAGTTTATTATGTCCTGCGTAATTTAAGAATGTCTGCTTTTGCGACTCCTGTCAATATAAGACGGAAGTTGGTAATTCAGTTGGTCTTACCTATGATAACTTATGCAGAGTTGGTATATAGTAGGCTCGACTCATCCTCCCAGTTGAAGTTGCAGGTTGCTTATAATTATGCTACACGATATGTATATGGCTTGCGTAAGTTTGACCATCTGTCTAGCTTTAGGAATGCCATACTTGGGTGCAACTTATTTTCATATCTTGATGCTCGAAACTGTATTTATTTGCATAAGCTCATCAATGAGAAAAAACCCTCCTACTTGTATGATAAGCTCCAATTTAGTTTTTCTAGAAGAAGTAATGTGCTCATAGTCCCCAGACATACTTCATTAAACGCTTCTCGTTTATTTTTCATCAACGCCATCAGACTGTGGAATGCTCTGCCTCGTGAACTGAGAGAAATCACTGGAAAAGGTACCTTTAGGCAATCTATCTTCACTTTTGTTTCCTCTAATTAAATTTTTATATTCTCTCTTTATTTTCTTTTTTCATCTCTTGAAACCTCTTAATTCATAATTCATAAATTTTGATTTAATATTTTATTTTGCTCTTAATTGCTTATATAAAATTTAAATTAAACAAATAATGTTACTCTAGTTAAGTTATTTCATGTTAATCTATAAGTTTAGTTGTTATTATAAAAAACATATTGAATGTATTTTTGTTGTACTTCAAAAGAACCCAGTTCTTATTGTACTAATATTCGGTAATAATAATAATAATAATAATAATAATAATACAATAAGAGCTATGCTCTTTTACAAGAGCTATAAGAGCTATGCTCTTTTACAACATAAATGCATATATATAATTAATTTACATAAAATTTAATTAAAATTAATATTAAAATTGAAACTAAAATGAAAATGAATAATTTTATATTAAAAAATTGAAATTAAAGTTAAGTTAAGTTAAATGAAGAATAATAACAACTGTTTAAAACAGAATCAAAAATAGTGACCTTAGTTTTTAAAAAATATTGGCTTTATGTTATTTTTTATTTTAAAGAATATAAAAAATAAAAAGAATTAAAGTTAAGTTAAGATTGAAAAAAGTTTCTGATACACAGAATAGATAAAGAATAGATAACATAGAGAAGTAAGGAAGTGAAAAGCTATTGAGTAGAGAAAAATAAAAAGATAGATTGCCTCAAAGGACCTCTCCCAGTGACCTCCCTAAGCCATCTTGGCAAAGCATTCCACAACCTAATGGCGTTAATGAAAAACAGGTGGGAAGAGTTTAATGAGTTGTGCCTCGGAACTATCAGAACATGGCATCTACTTGACATACAAAACTGAAGTTTTTCATGCAGATAGCAAGGAGTTTTCCCCATGGATTAGCTTGTGCAGGTAAATACAGTTTCTAGCATTTAGGTAAGCAGTTATGTCGCATCCAAGTATTGCATTTCGGAAACGAGACAAACGATCATTTTTTCGGAGGCCATAAACATAGCGCGTGGCGTAATTAAATGCAATTTGAATTTTTAACTGGGAAGATGCGCCAAGTTTACTATAAACTATGTCTGAATAAGAAATGATTGGTAAAATTAACTGTATGACTAATCTACGTTTAATTTCAGTAGGAGTGACACTAGCAGACATTCTTAAGTTTCGTAGGACATAATAAACTTTTTGGACTATACTATTAACATGGTCTACACAGGACAAAGAAGAATTCATGTAGAAACCTAGGTTTACTACTTTCGACACCACAGTCAGTTTGCTATTGCCAATAAACAGATCAGGGACATCAAGGACATAAGTTTTACTTTTACATATAGGAAGAACATACGATTTGGTAGCGTTTAGTTGAAGGCCATTACTTTTGGCCCACTCATTGATGCTACTGAGATCCTCATTTAACCTACAACACATATCATCAAGAAGCCCAGTTCGTCGCGAAAGATAATGCTGGATATCATCTGAATAAGCATGAACAGATGCATTCCGGCAAACAATAAAGATGTCGTTTATAAAAATTTAAAATAACAGAGGACCTAGTATAGAGCCTTGTGGAACACCACTTACTACTAATTTGAATGACGAGGATACCTGACCAACCTTAACCTTTTGCATTCTATTACACAAATAACTAGACATTAGATTAACAGCACTATCACAGAACCCAAAAAGATACCCAAACTTTTGACACAAATAACTATGATTGACTTTATCAAAGGCCTTTTAAAAATCAAGTAAGCAGAATAAAGTCATAGAGCCGGCATCATATTCGGTCGAATATCATCAAGAACCTTTACTACCGCTGAAGAACACCCTTGCCCTGCCCTAAATCCAGACTGATAGCGGGATAGCAGTTTTTTCTCAGAAAGATATTTGCTAATTTGTTGAGCCATAAGTTTTTCACATACCTTTGACAATGGTGACAGTATACTTATAGGCCTATAATCATTCGCACCAGATGGATTTCGCTTTTTAGCTATAGGTGTAATGATGGCAATTTTCCACATGTCGGGAAAGGAGGATATTATAAAGCAATGATTTATAATGTGCGTAAGAGATGTTATTATGTGAGGTAGTAAAAGTTTAAAGAATTTTATGGAATGCCATCTTCTGCAACTGCATTTGATTTATTTGCATAACACAGTTTCCAACATCAATTTCACTAACCGTTTCAAACTTTAAAGACTGTGGTATAGTCAGGTTGTCACAGGAAAGCGCAGAGGTATCATTAGAGGAAGAAAAAATTATTTAGAATCTCAGGATCTTCATTGCATTCATTTCGATTTTTATTACATAACCCAAGTCTTTTTATGTTGTTCCACAACGTTTTCGAATTAAGAGATAAATCTAGTTTCTCAGAAAAAAATCGTGTTTTTGGCCTGTCTTACTAACAGAACAGCTTCACTTTTAGCCAAGCGAAAAGATTCCCAGTTTTCAGGAGATGGTCTGATTTGAAAGATTTCAGGAGATGAACATTCATTGAAAGATAACATTGACACATCGAGGAACAGGGACTGATAGTCAATATTTTTGAAATCGCGGAAAGAAAAATCATTAGAAATTGCATTACGAGACAAATTAACATTTAACGAACAAAAGATTAAATCGTCAGATAGAAAATAGAGTTGATCGAATAGAGAAACTACTGAAAGATCAGAAACAATAAAATAATCAAGTAGACTAGGAGTGAAATTATTGCAGTACCGCGTGGGTACAATATCATTTACAACTTACTGACTAGATATCTGGTATATCAGCTACTCTATTTTGAACGTATCAGTCATACGGGTTGACCAACTCTGATTTTGCTTAAGATTTCAGAATTGTGATTATGAATTATGAAATAAACACACTAATTAAAAAAAAATTTTAGATTTTTTTAAAGTTTTTACGAAACATTAAAATTTGGCTAAAATATAGAAACAAGTGAAACTGCTCAACTGAAAAAATGAAATTCAACAAGGCTAAGTCGGTTTTCGCGCTTGAGGTATTTGTTTAAAGAAAAAATTTGTTTAAATTTGCAATTTAAATTTTCTTTAAAAAAAGCTAAAAACAAAGTTGAAAAATTAAAATCGGTCAACGTCCAGTTGTGCCAAAGTTCTTGTTGTGGCAAAGAATATATGCCAAAGTACTAACATACATATCTTTGCTGCGCCTAAAAAAATGGTTATGTGATTTTTGTAAATCTTTTTTATTGCATATTTTGTCAACAATATCTTTCGCCAATATTTCTGCATTTGCCGTTTTTAGAGATCTCTTTTGGCTCTCCTGAAAAGCTGCTGAAAAACACATAACTATTTTTGTTAAATTTCATCAAAATTGTCTATAAATTCGCTGAGCTAAGTTTCACGGTGCGCGAAAAATCACTTTTCGATAAAATCGATAAAATTCACAGCTAACTTTTAAGCCACAATACAGAAGAAAGTGTTTTCATGTCATTTAACCCTGGATATTCAATGTTAGTCGTTTCGACTAACACTGCTCAATTTTTTGCTTACAGCCTTTTTTTCTGTCATCTGATCGTGTTCTCTATACATATCATATAGTTCTGATAGTTCCGAGGCACAACTCATTCAACTCTTCCCACCTGTTTTTCATTAACGCCATTAGGTTGTGGAATGCTTTGCCAAGATGGCTTAGCTCCCTAAGTCACTGGGGGAGGTCCTTTTAGGCAATCTATCTTTTTTTTCTCATAGCTCAATAGCTTTTCACTTCCTTACTTCTCTATGTTATCTATTCTTTATCTATTCTGTGTATCAGAAACTTTTTCAATCTTAACTTAACTTTAATTCTTTTTATTTTTTATATTCTTTAAAATAAAAAAATAACATAAAGCCAATATTGTTTAAAAATTAAGGTCATTATTTTTGAATCTGTTTTAAAGAGTTGTTATTATACTTCATTTTTAGTTTTAAACTTTAATTTCAAATTTTTAATATAAAATTATTCATTTTCATTTTAATTTCAATTTTAATATTAATTTTAATTAGATTTAATGTAAATTAATTTTATTTATGCATTTATGTTGTACTATAAAAGAGCATAGCTCTTATTGTACTTATGATTACTTAAATTAATAAATAAATAAATAATTATCGTAGTAACCACATTAGTTGTTAAGCTGCTCTCGTTGTGTTCGGATGTATTTGCCTTTTTAATTGGATGGGGTGAATTTTTTTATAAATGTAGTGTTAGTCGAAGCGACTAACATTGGCTTTAACGTAACTTTTTATACCTCCACGCGTATTGCGTAAGAGGTATATTAACTTTGTCACTTCGTTTGTAACGCTTATAAGGAGATATTTTTTTGATCAGCATCACCTCCTGAGTCGATTAAGCCATGTCCGTCTGTCTGTCTATCCATTTGTCTGTCTTTCGACACGATTACAGCCACAGTTTTTAAGATATCATAATGAAATACAAGATATATGCTTAAATTAAAAAAACGAAGATAAAATTCGGGAATGAGCAAAATCGGATGAACACCACGCCTACCTCCCATAAAAAGTGACTTTATCAAAACGGTATCTCTTAAAATGCAACAAAAATAAATATATGAACTTGGAATTTTGCACATTAGCTTTGGAGTGAAATATTCACCACATATTTGAAATTTGTCAAATAGGATGAAAACCACGCCCACCTCACACACAAATTGGCGTCGTTATAATACAAAACCTTCATAAATTCAAAAAATTTATGGTTTAAACTTGATATTTTACACATAAGCTTTGATAAATAGGATGAACTCTGAGTTTAAAATTTTATGTATTTGGATAAAAACCATACTCCATAAAAGTGGCGTTATCAAAATTATACAACATTGACAACTTCGTATATAGTAATATGCGAATGTGGGGGAATTTTTTTTTTTTAATTCGGTTCAGTCAAAGTTAATTTCTTTGTTGTAGGAATATAGTGTTTTGGTTATAAGTTTTTTATAGAGGTGCAGCGAATTGTGTCTCTTGTGCTAAACAATTGATTTAAAATTTTTTAATTTAATAATAATAAATAATGCTTTATTCGTATAATGTTAGAAGAGCCTTTTAAGTTTTTTATGCTTCTTTACTATTTTTTTTTTTCAATAATCTTATGTGGTATATCTCAAATTGATAAAATAAGTAGCTTATAAAAAAAATGTAAAAAATAAAAAAGAAACAAAGACCAATAGTAATGCTTTTTTATTTCTAGTAGAATATACATAGTTTTTCCATTTTCAACAGCTTTTAATGTAGTTTATGTACTAACAGCTCCTCTAAAACGAGTTTTGGAGCGTGTTAGTCGAATCGACTAACATTGGTTATAACGTATTAGAAATATGATTGGTTATCCAGGGTTAACAGAGATATTTAACCCTGTAAAGCTAACCTTTTTCTAGTCGACGAACAGCGCTCTCTTTTTCTAATTTTATGTTTAATTTACATGTGCAATTTTCTTGAATACAATTCAAGATTGCTGAATTTTGTTTAAGCAAATGTTAAATTTTAGTTTCTTAAAAGCCAGTGATTTCTTACATTTAACTCTTTTTTTTTTATATAAAGTTTTATTTATCTAAAGTTATAAACAGGCTTCGTCGAATCGACGAATGTTATCTTTAGTGTATATAAAATAACATGAGCTTTAAACTTCAAGTTTAATTTTGAAAACCTTGTAGCTTATTCTCTAAGCAGTATTGCCAGGTTAGAGAATTTCCCCTAGATTTAGGGATTTTTAAACTGTGTTGTGAGATTTTAGGGGTTATGAATCTTCAGGGATTTTTTAGGGAGATTTAATGTTTGTTAGGGGTTTTTTAGGGGTATTTGAAAAATTGACTTTTGGATATAAAGTTTTCTTACTTTTCCTTAAAATAATGCTCAAAATTTAAGAAAATAAGATACTTGGCTTCTTGGGTATTTCAGCAACACTTGATAAAAACAGCTGAATTTGTAGCTCTTCAAATAAATTACCAATAATTTTCCACTTCACTTCAAACTTTGTTCGCGCTTTAGTTACAATTGATTCCGTGTAAATACTAAAATTAAAGCAAGTATGGGAATTACTATAGACACTAAAGATATGCCTAAAAATATATCAAAAAATGGGAGACGGAGCCTCCTTTCAAAAATAAGATTTCATCTTAGTTCGATTTCATATTAGACAATTAAGAACTATGAAGCAACTTTCTGGCCTTATTATAGACGTCCAACAGCTCAGCTCCTTCAAAACAAAGGCTTGCATTGCAGTTGCACTACTTTTCAGTTGCCGCCTATGAAATTTTTTATGTTTTTCGAAAAAAATGTTTATGGGAATTTTAGGGGGATTTGAAATACAATCTAGGGGTAAATGGTGAAAGGCACCTGGCAACACTGTCGCCAAATAACAAGTTTTATTTTAGAGATAATTTTTTTTAATTAATATAAATATATAATATATAAATATTATAACAATAACAAAACGTTCCTGAAGCATCAACATAGCGCAACAGCTGGCATCATAAAACATTTAGAAATAAAATAAGAAGCAAAACAAAAACTTTTTTCGATTGATCTCAATAATAACAAAAAACAAAGATACAAGCATATGTCAAGTAACAGCAACATCCTTGTTTTTTTGCAACATTTCAACAGAGTCCTTGCAAGCGGTAAATGCTCAAATTTCCAGCATCTATCAAATCTGACATCCTCAATGTTTTTTTTTTTAATCAGTGGTTGTATATTTTGCATTTTTTTCTTTACTGATCTTTAATAAGGAAGGAACTGCAATCAAGGACTTTAAGATAAAATGTTGTTATTTGAAGTAAAGATGCTTAATTTGCTCTTATTGGCTGCAAAAACTTCAGAGCCTATTGTTATGGCTGTTATTGAAATTTTAGCTATAGTTCCTGAAAGCAGGTCAGAACAGGATTAACAATGCAGTTAAATTTGATTGTGTTGACTTTATCAAAAGGGATCGAAATACACGTATTTCAAATTAGCTGAATGTATCGATGCGTTGATTTGAATTTTTCTTCTATAGAATGCTGCTATTGAAATTTCTATGCAGATGTAGCTGTCCGTCATGCTTAATGAAATAGTGATTTTGTTTGTTTTTTCTATCGCGTGCTGACCATGCGTGACGCATGCTTGTGGCTTAATTATGGAAATCTATTCGTTGCGCATCACACCTGCCCGTTGGGTAGTTTATGGAGGATTATTTAAGATTTACTGCGGTGCAGTGATATTTGAAAGTAACATTGCGGAAAGCGGATAAATAATTTGGGTTTGTCAAAAAGTGTTGCTGGCAGTGTGAGTGATGCTCTTTTGAGAGATGGTCAAAAATTTCAAAAATTTTTTTTTAACATAGTTGAATTTGTGTTGCATGGTTCAGATGTTAATTTTTTTGGAATAAAGTTCCACATTTTTTTATAAGATTTTGACAGAATATGTATTCATGGTTATTTCGAATGCTTCAGAGAATATAATTTTTTTAAAAAATGCTCATGTGGCAACGCTGATTTTAATTCCTTACCTTTTAATAATGAATAAAAAATTAAAAAGGACTAACAAATGAATAATGAATAAAAATTTAATAATGATTAAAAAATTAATAATCAATACGAAATGAATAATAAATGAATAATGAATAAAAAATTAATAATGAATAAAAAAAGAATAATGAATAACAAATGAATACAAACTGAGTAATGAATCACAAATGAATATTGAATAAAAAAGGAATAACGAATAAAAAATGAATAATGAATGAATAACACCAAATTCTGAAATTCTTTGTAAATTGCATTCTTTGTGAATAGCATTTGAATGAATTAAAAAATTATTCATTATTCTGAATGAATAATTAAAATGAATAATTAATCTTTTTTTAAAAATAAATTTGAAATAAAAATTTTATTAATAAATTAATTAATTTATAAAATATGATGATCGGACTCAAGGGAACAAAGTTATAATAAAAAAACCGTTGTGGTAGTTCATACAGGGTGCCTAAATTTTTTTTTGTGTCCATGTAACTCTCTCGAGGTAAGCTTTCATATAAGGGGCGGACTTTTGAAACTTTTTTTTTGTATGGGTACCGACCCGGTCTAATGATGACCCAGTGTAAGCAAGTGAATTAAATTAAATCAGTAAGCAAATGCAACATATAACACTTACACCAAATGCAGTTTTTAGGTTAGAATGCCTCGTGGAACACATTTATCGGAGGAGGAGCGCGGATTGATAAGAGGATTACATGAAGTTGGTACGAAAGTTGCTAATATAGCTGCCAGGGTCAACCGACATAGAAGTATCATTTCTAGTTTTCTGAAAAATCCCGAAAGCAATGGCGAGATTAAGCGTTGTGGCAGACCGACCAGCATCAACAAAGTGTGTAAGCAGGCAAATTGGCGTCTATCAGTGGAAAAAAACGTGCCTTGCCTGGAAATTGAAGGTTTCTTAATTCTGAGCTTATCAAAAAGAAGAATCCATCAAGTTTTGACCGAAAATATAATGGTAAGATATGAAATGCTAGAGCCTGTACATAAATTACAGAAAAGCCACATAAGAGCCATGTTTGGCATTTGCAGAAAAGCCTAAGTTTTGGACAGATGAGTTCAAATATGTAATTTTCCAACAAAAAGTAATGCAGAAATTTATGCAAAGTTGTTAGACAATGTACAAATCGATTTCGCTGGCAACCTGTATGAAGCTTTTTGAATCTGCCAGCAGGACATTGCACAGTGGGCCCAAATGGACGTTTGCGTCTCATAAATGATTTTTTCAAAATTACTCTTGCAGCCTGTATCATTATGCAAAGGAATTAAGAAAAAGTAAAATTTTGTACTACAGTGAAAATTTTATAAAAAATTGACATGATTCAGTTATATGGCTTGCTAAAGTCATAAGGACATAGTCCTATATAAGCAGCAAAATAAAAAACGTTTAATCGAATTTTTTTTCAACTTTTTTTAAATTGATCATACAAGTATTATATACCGTTAGAAAGCTTATTGTTTAAGCTTTTCGAGAAATATTAAAAAGAAACAAAATTTTGTTTTATTTAATAAATTTAATATATTTTATCAACCTATTTTTTTAACTTTTTTTTCAACTATGATTAATGTTTAATTAGTTGCGCTGCCTTGCGCTGTTTTTTTTTCATTGTGTATTTGGTTTCTTAGTGTAATATATATATAATAAGTCGGGGATTTGCCGAAGCATACCACAGTGGGTCCCTTTTCGTCCCCTATTGGACAAAGGATGCTATTGCTTGGAGCACTCATACGTGAGCATGCTCCTTGTAGAAGCAGCCTTTGTCACCTCAAGCATATCCTTGTAGGTCAGTTGACCAGGCTCGGCTTCGCCAACAAATGGACGTCCCAGAGTGGTCAATCTTATGCTTGCCAGCGCCGGACACTGGCACAAAATGTGTGCTGCTGTTTTCGGCTCCTCTAGGCATGACCTACACGCATCATCCCCGGTCAGAGTCATCTTCCCGTGATGGTACATGAAGGGACCGTGTCCTGTGACCAGTGCAGTAAGCCAGCTTAAAATCCTTCGATTTCACTTCTTAGTGTATTGGTAACTAGACAAAAAAAAACTAATTGAGAAATTTAAATTTTCATAACGTAGGTGCATGGCAAAAAATATCCCATAAACTTTATATTTTTCTTCTTTTATTAAAATCTGTTGATGCAGTTGCAACTGGTAGTTCCGTTATAATCTGCATGCTTCTCAAGTACGTGTTTTTCTAGAAAAAACCAGTGGCGTAGGAATGCAAAAGGGGACCTTGCTGCCATTTTCTAGCTCATCACATATTATGAACTTGTGTTTTTGGGGTTTTTATGGTAACTTTGCACAATCCAACTATTTCTTTAATTTTTTATGGACTCCATGCCTTTGTTTTGCATTGTATTATTCTATAACATATGTTTTCTAGTTTATATCAGAATTCTTCAACAAATACGATTTTTTGTGTTGATGTGTTATTTTCCGTTATCATGGTTATATATGTGGAGTATGGAGTCTGCCCCATAATCTCACGCATGTGGTGCCCCACTTTTACCACACACAATTAAACACTTTATACAAACTACTTTACTTAAAATTTAAATTTTAGATTTAAGACTTTATTTTTAAGATTTCAAACATTATAAAAATTTCTATCAGTTTGCAAGAAAAATCTTAACAGGCTTCTACTAATAAAAATAATTGATTTTGAAAAAAAAGTAGTTTGAATAATTTACTGAATATCATAGAAAATATATTTTAAATTTGGCTTCATTATTGCAAGAGACAATAAAAGCTAAACAATTTTGAAACGCAAAATCGTATTTTTTTAACTTTGTTTATTTTTTTAAAATTCAAATGGATTTTGGAAAAAAAGGAGTTCAAGTGATTTATTGAATATCAAAGAAAATACATACCGAATTGGGCTCAAATATTTAAAAAAAAAAAACAAAAAAGCTACAGATTTTTTAAAGCAAAAGTCGTATTTTTTTAATTTAAAACAAAATTTTGGTACTTAAAACTTGAAAAAAGTAGTTTAAATGATTAATTCAATATCATTAAAAATATATTTTAAATTTGGCTTCATTATTGCAAGAGACAAAAAAGTTACACAATTTTGAAAGGCAAAATATCGTATTTTTTGAACTTGACCAAAATCGTATTTTTTTTATTTTAAAACAAAATTTTGGTACTAAAAACTAAAATGGATATTAAAAATAGTAATTTAAGGTAAAATATACGTGTAAAAAAAAACCAAAGTAACTTGTGTTCAAACATTTTTTTGAGGTACAAGGAGTTGTGAAATTTTTTTGAAATTTTTTCGAGTCGAAAAACATACAAAACTGTTTGATGGATATGGTCTTTAACATGTTTCTGACAAAAACAAATCAAATGTCATTTTAAAGTATAGATAAATAATTGAGCATTCCACCTACGAACGACCCCCGGGGGGTTTTTTGAAATTATGGTAAAAGTTTGAGTAAAAAGTTTTTTAAAAAATAGATTTTTGCGCGCTTTTTTGTCTATTAAAAAAAAATAAAAGGATATACGTACTTGAATTAAAATGAGATGCTTAAAGGGCAAAATTAGGAACAAAATGCAATAGGATTCATTGAAATTGACGCAATAAATTTTGAGTTGTCTATCGAACCGTTTTGGATGTTTTTTTTCAATTTAATTTTAGCCAGAAAATTGTTTAAAAAAATATATTTTTAAAAAGTATTTTTTATGCATAATAACCTATATAAATTTCAAAAATATAACAACTCCTTGTACCTCAAAAAAATGTTTGAAAACAAGCTGCTGTTTTTCCATTTTTACACGTATTTTATACCTAAAGTGATTTATTGAATATCATAGAAAACATATTTTAAATTTGGCTTAATAATTAAGAGAGACACGGAAGTTAGGGCATTTTGAAACGCACAAATCTAGCCATAATCGCATATTTCTTAACTTTAAACTAAATTTTAGTAATAATAAACAACATCGATTTAAAAAAAAATAGTTAAAAAGATTAATTGAATATCATAGATAATATATTCCAAGTTTGGCTTAAACAAAGAGACAAAAAAGTTACAGATTTTTGAGACGAAAAAGTCCATTTGGGGCCACTGTGCAACGCCCCGATTCATACTGTGCGCATTACGAAGGAGTTTTTTTCATCTAGAAATAAAGCTCTTTTGGATTGGCATTCGCTTGGCCGAGATCTACACCTAATTGAGGACTTGTGGTGAATACTTTCAAACAAAGTTTACAAAAATGGTTGACAATTTGAGACCATAAAACAGCTCAAAGAGGTTTTGATAGTTGAGTGGGATCAAATAAGCCACATAACCATAACACAATTTTTGGAATTCATGCCAAATAGGATTCATCTATGTTTTGTTAAAAAAAGGAAAACATATTCGTTACAAAGAAAAAAACCAAAATTTGTTTTGGTCATTATTAATTTGAGATATGAAGTCACGCACATATATTTATTTCCTAAAAAGTGTTAACATATAATTTTGAATTTTTATTTGTGTAAGCATTTTAAAATTGAATATTTTTGTTTTTCGTTGCTGTCAAAATAATTATATCTGATAGCAAACTGAATATATTAATCGTTAATCCCAAAATTGCTATCTATCGTCCTTCGCACCGTAAAATGGAATTGAAGTAAAATAGTCACTTCAGAATTTTTTTTTTTAAAACGAAAGAAACTATAGCAGCCAAAGAGGTTTCACTCTACTCCATTCAGGATGGAAACTTTTAATTTGGGGCAAGTTTTGGGATGTGGAATTCTTACTTTTATAAAAAAATTACAATGTTTTGCACTTCCGCCCAAATTTAGGTACCAAGGACGATAGAGCGGGACTTGAGCACAGTGCCTTTCGATTAAGCACATAAATATACATTTGTGAACAAAAATGTAGAGTGGAACCTTTTCGCCTTTAATATTTTTTTTTTCGTTTTAAAAATAAATTTTTTTTCTTTTCTGAACTGAGTATTTTACTTAAAGACCATTTTACGGTATGAAGGGCGATAAATAGCAATTTTAGGATTATGGACTAATATAACCAGTTTGCTATTTGCTATCACTTATCAAAAATTCAGGATGGATACTTTTAGTATGGGGCAAGTTTTGGGGTGTCGAATTCATACTTTTATAAAAAATTACAATTTTTTGCACTTCAGCCCAAATTTAGGTACCAAGGACGACAGAGCGGAACTTGAGCATAGTGTCGTTCGATTAAACACATTACTTACTTACTTACTTAGTTGGCGCTACAACCATATGTCGGTCTTGGCCTCATCTAAGAATTTGCGCCAGCCATTTCTGTCTTTCGCTTGCTGGCGCCAGTTGGAAATTCCAAGCTTAGTCAGGTTGTCCGCTACTTGGTCTTTCCAACGAAGATGCGGTCGTCCTCCTCTGCGTTGACCGCCGCTGGGTACCGAATCGAATGTTTTCTTCACTGGAGCATCGTCTTTCATGCGCTGAACATGACCAAGCCAGCGAAGCCGCTCGATTTTAATGCGCTTGACTATGTCGATGTCAGCGTACAGCTCATACAGTTCATCATTCCACCGTATTCGGTACTCGCCATTGACGCAGATTGGTCCGTAGATCTTACAAAGAATCTTTCTCTCGAATGCTCCTAAAGTCTTTTCATCTAAACTGCTCAGCGTCCAGGTTTATGATGCGTAAAGTAGGACGGGCATGATGAGCGATTTATAGAGCGTGATTTTCGTTCGTCGAGAGAGGGCTCTGCTTCTCAATTGCCTACTGAGCCCAAAGTAACACCTGTTGGCAAGAGTTATTCTTTGTTTGATCTCAATGCTGATGTCGTTGGTTGAATTAATGCTGGATCCTTCACAACCTCGAAGGAGGTATTGTCAACGGTAACGTGGGTTTCAAGACGCTGGGACTGTTTGTTTGTTGGCACTAAGTATTTCGTCTTATCTGCATTCACTGACAGACCCATTCGACTTGACTCTCTTTCTAATCTGGAAAATGCTGCACTGACTTCGCGCGTATTATGGCCAATGATATCTATGTCATCAGCATACGCAAGCAGCATAACACTCTTGTAGAATATTGCGCCACTACGTCTCAGATCAGCAGCTCGAAAGATCTTTTCCATCATTAGGTTGTAAAAGTCGCACGATAAGGAATCACCTTGTCTGAAACCTCGTTTGGTAATAAATGGTGGGGAGAGGTCCTTCCCGATTTTAACTGCGCTGCTGGTGTTGCTCAGTGTCATCCTGCAAAGTCGTATTAGTTTTGCAGGAATACCAAATTCAGGCATGGTGGAGTACAGGTGCTTCCTTATTGGGCTGTCGAAGGCGGCTTTATAGTCGACAAAAAGATGGTGGGTGTCGACTTGTTTTTCTTGAGTCTTCTAAAAGATTTGTCGTAGCGTGAAAATCTGGTCGATGGTGGACTTTCCAGGTCTGAAGCCACACTGATAAGGTCCGATCAGTTCGTTTACAATGGGCTTCAATCTTTCACAAAAAACTCTCGACAGGACCTTATATGCGATATTAAGAAGGCTAATCCCACGGTAATTGGCACAGATAGTGGGATCGCCTTTCTTGTGGATTGGGCAGAGCACACTGAGATTCCAATCGTTCGGAATGCATTCTTCCGACCATATTCTGCACAGAAGCTCGTGAATGCATTAAACACATTAGTGGAACCTTTATGGCTTCCACTATGTATTTTTACCAATATATAGTTTTATTCGTTTTAAAAATGCATTTTTTTTTTCTGAACTTATTATTTTTACTTCAAGACCATTTTATGGTACCAAGTGCGATAGAGCGGGACTTGAGAATAGTACCAGTTAATGTGCCACATTAAAATACATTTTCGAACAAAAATGTAGAATTGGACCTTTTCTACTTCTTTACTTTTTTCGTTTAAAAATAATTTTAATTCTGACTTTCACACAAAAATATTTCTTTTTTGCACTTCACCACAAATTTTACTATTTAGGTTGCATTTTTTAATTATTATACGTATTTTCTTAAATTTTTCCTTTTAAAAGAAATTTTTTAGCTTTTTTTTTTGACCCTTTAAATAAGCTGCGGCGAATTAAATTGTTTGTGTCGAGTTTTACGGCGAATTCAAAAGTTGGGCTGAGTTAAAAAACTTGGGATGAAGATCTGGGTCTAACTTAACACCGGTCCCATTGGGCCGTACCTGTAAAGATTTGAGAAATGGCATGTCCAAGGGGATTGATGCCATCAGTCGAACTACAGGGCTCCGATCGTTTTTAGTTATTTTATTTCAAAATTAGTTGATGCACGTATACTTATTTCCGTGAGGTACTAAAAGCATATCTGCAAAGTTTCAAACGAATATCTCACTTCTACGACTTTATGCCAAAAAAATTGTTATCTGGACCATAATGCATTGCATGAAATAAATTAAATGTTTTTTTTTAATACCAAAAGTGGATCCATTTATGTCAATTGACTCAAAACGTTAAAATTGTAAGTATGAAGCCGATGTAATATCGAATACCGGCGCATATGGCATTTAAAAAACACTCTGATTTTTACGTGAAAGATTCGATGTTTATTTGTTAAAATTAAACTTTAAAGCATGTTATATTAATAAAATTTTTTTGATTGTTCTCTAATGATACTGTAATAAGCTATAAAGAAAAATATAAATAAAATTTACTTGAATGTCTTACTAATGTCAACTCTTTAACCACGCAGCTCATAAATTTTATTCAAGTAACGTTGCTTTACAAAGCGACTTTATTCTAATTGATTAATGCGGCCACAGCAACAGCAACAGCAACGGTTCCAGCCCACAAATCGTTACCCAATTTAAAATGTACCTACTAACATGTGGTGGTGTCTTGGCACACTTTGCAAATTACGCCATAAGGCTTACCACAACGGCGTACCTGCGGCAGCCACTCCACCGAACTCCATATGTTGCAGCAACAGCAAGATCATCAGAGCTCATTGTGAGATAAAGAAGCTGATCTTAATTTTAGATCTTCTTCCCGACAAAACCTTGCGAAATGCAACAAATTAGGGAAAATAATAAATTTCATCTGATAAGCTGAGTAGAGGAAAAAAAACCCCGAAAAAGGGAGCAGCCCTTATTTTCACGCTATTTTGCTGATTTAACGCGATTGTGTTGCCGTTTGCTGCTTTTGTTAACATCACACAGATGTGATGATGGCCAAAAGTACCTAACCAGCCAGCGAATCCACTAAATTATTGCACACTCACATCAGGTCGTGTCAGCACAGTTCTGCACAGTTGTGCCATATTGTTGTTTTTGTTGTTGTTGTCTGCATAACTTACCGAATTACCGTTGCGGTTTTGAGTTGCGTTGCGGTTTAACGAGTTGCGTTACCGCCTCCAACACTGCTGCGCCACTCGTCGCTCGCTGAACCTATTCGATGTCTGGCGGCGATAAACGGTTCCTCAAAGCGAAACTGTTAAAATTTGTGTCCTTTTTGTTTTCTTTTCTACTTTTTGCTGTCTCTGATATAATGACTCGTTTTGTTAATTTGAAATGTTGCACCAGCTAACTTTTTTGTGCTGCAACATATGCTGCATCGAGCATATCCAAAGGAGTTGTACGAAGTCACGTGGCACTTGATTCATATCGTTTGTCTATAAGTAACTGAAATTTTTTTGTGTAATTTTTTAATATTTTATATTGTTGCCAAAAAAACGGGACGAAAAATAAAAATAAGAAAAATTAACATAGTTAACATTTTGGCATGGAAGGGTTGCTTGTACGTGAAATTTTGCAAAATTTTGCACAACTGACGCGAAGTCGAGAACTTTTATTTAACCTTGGCTTTTTAGAATACATAAACAAAGGTCCTTGCAGTCAAAATCAAAAGGCAAAAACGTAGTTACAGACCGTTTTTTCTTATGAAGTAAAATTAAAATATGTTAATTTTTTTTTTGTTACTTTTGGGTTGTTTTAACTTTTAATGCCCTTGTTCAAGTGTGAATTATGGCCATGTACAAATTGGCCAAATACAATCGTATATTACGACTGTCCGTTTCTCATGACTGCTTGACAGCTACACAAAAAATATTTTGAGAGGGCTTTTCAGTTTCTGTTGTTTCTCATACTACAAAAAGTCCTGTAGATACACTAGACAAGTAGATGTTTGAACTTTATGAATACAAAATGCTTTGATGTATACTTTGTATGTAGGAACTCATATTTTGACTATTATTCTTTGAAAAGGCTTAAAAAAGCTATTTGTCATTATTCAAGAATTTTTTCCTAATGTTAAAGGATATAAAATAGCCAACGAAAAACCATTTTGCAATGGTGTACAAAAATTAAATGAATAAAATTACGAGCTATAAGAGTCCCACTGAACCACAAGTGAAGAAAGAATCAACGGGAAGTGCATTTTTTTAAAGATTTTCAGGTTGATAAACTTTCCTTAGCAAATTTTTGTTTTTGAACCTGGAAAAAGCGAATCTATTCGTAAAATTATTAGTTTTTCAATAAAAAATATACTTTTTTTAACCTTTAATAGGTTGAAAAACCACCCATAAATTATATTTTTTGTACATTAGTGCTAAGATGCTAGACCGGGGTTTTCGTAATCCTATAATATTTAGTTAACAGATTTCAATGACACATTTTCTAAGTTCGGAGTTGGCCTTTTTTTCTGTGCAGACATTTTATAACACTCACAACACAATTGATCAATAGAAGTTCGGTTAAAGTTCTTTCAAGGACTGAAATGACCAATTTATTTTGTACTTATTTATATATAGTTTTAAGGTTGCTCCTTTTTTATTTTATTTACAAGAATATAATTATTTAATAGAATTAAGATAGGAACACTAGCTACCTGCGCTTTAAGTTCGCTGTTAAATCATATTCAAGATTAATACAAAGTTAATACAAAAAGCGCAATATAAAGTTGGTTCTTGTTTAAAATCATATGCCCCATCTATACAGATGCTTTGATAACCTACGTCTGCCAGACGTATGCTTTCTAAACTTTTTTGCTCTCTCTCTCTCTCTCGTAAAACGCTTCCACTGTAATGCTTGGTTTTCACTAGTCATTTTCAGTGGTCAGTTGTTGTCAATCAAACTGAAAATGGCAACAGGTTGACTTTTTTCTACATCCCAGCAAAATTTTTGATGCAAATGTGACATGCATTCTTAGGGACATTGCTTTCAGAAGATATTCTATAGATCAAACTGTGCTCTTCTTAGTCTTATAAATTAGTTCTTTCAAGAGGCATTCTAATAACTTACTTCTGGAAGACATTCTAATGGAATTTAAATTAAGTTAAAGTAAAAGAATTATATATAATTATAATATATAATTCTATAAGATATTTTAAATATAAGATATTTTTCGTGGGATTTTTTGTACCACCAAAATGCTTTGGAAATCGGGAAAAAGGATATTTTACGTGGAATTTTTTTAAGCCCCCAACAAAACCGAAACACTTCTCATTTCCAACACCAAAATCGCGAGAATGTCGGGAAAAGGGATGTTTCCCAGAGATTTTTTAACCCCCAAAACATAAAAACCATTCCATTCCATGGAAAGCTTTCTTAAAGTTCTTCTGAAAAACACCTACTAGAATCCTTTCATTGAAGGGTTCAAAGAAATCTTCCATTGAAAAAGTTCTGGAAGCACTTCTAGAGAAGACTAAGGAAAGCATTACTCCCAATGACATGCATATGCTAAAAGAATGCCTTCTAGATGTGAAAGTGGAAGGGATGGAATTCAAGACTTCCCCTTCCACTTTACCTTCTTTTGGAAGCACTTTTTTTGCTGGGATTTGGCAATCTTCGAAAATTAAAAACAAATAAATTCTTAAATGGGTCTATGCAGAAAATATTCTAAAGCTTTGTTAAGGTGATATTTCAAGTGCTAAAATTTTGTGTCGTCATAAAAATGACATAGTGATCAAGCATTAGTTTTTATTTTCATTTTTAAATAAAAAAAATCATAATAAAGTACAAAAAAATTATTTAATTGCTACTAACATAACATTAGATAAGCCACGAAAACAATGAATCTTTTGATAGACGTATGGTTTACTTTTGAGTGACTTAAGTTAGGTCGTTATAAGGTCGAAGAAGAGAAGAGTTTATTAGATTTTATGAAAATTATTCTACAATATTCAAAGGTGCATTCTTTCGCTGTATTCTTGATATAAAGAATTTGCGCGGTCAGTGTAGGCTAAACGTAAAAGGTCATGTGTCTGGTTTACAAGCAAGATTATAGCAAGACGAACCAAAATCCCTATTTGTGCACTGCTTTGCTCATCGTTTTGTTATCCAATATACCCTGCAAAAGATTTCCTTGGTAAAGGGTTTTTATAGAGTCATAGATTAGGTTAGGTTAGGTTAAAGTGGCTGCCTCAATTGAGATACACTTAGGCCAATTAGGACCATGGTGGTACCACAGGGTAGACATGGGTAGCGCAGCAAAAAATGCTGCGCTGATACACCAATTCAAGCGCAGTTTACTGTATCAATCGCGAACAAAGTTTGACAATTTTCACACTTGTTGTATTTGTCAGTGGCTTTTTATTGTCACCACTGCGCCATTTTATTTTCAGAGTTGCCAACTATCATTGTTTTATTAATAAATTTTTTCATAAAGGGTGTGTGTCAAAAAGAAACTTTTCAGTCGTGGTAGGATAGAAAATATCAGGTCGAATAAAATTTGTGTGTGTTGAAATAAATTTGTCTCTTTTGCAGTGTCAAATGGACGATGAAATTTTGACAATTCACATTTCGGTCGTGTTTTAGCGCAAATATTTTATTTTATTTGCATTTTATCAATTTGCGACATATTTAATTCGAGAGCTTGTACTTGCAACATATTTTGCAAACAATATTACAAGTAAACTTAAAAAACTTAAAAAATAACAAATTAATGAAAAAATTAACGAAAGTGCTTGAGTTTATGTATGCGTGTGTGTGGGCCAACGGTCTCCAACGTCAGCAAGTGCAGCAAAGTTAAATTGGCTTTCTTTGCTGGCGAGCGTTTTCCAAGTGCCACCACCAGCAAGTGCAGTGCAAAATTTGTTGCTAGCCAACATCCTCTAAGTGTCATCACCAGTAGCACAAGCAAGTGCTAAGTGCTTGCTAGCAGGCAAACAGAAAATATAGCATGCAAAGTGCTGTATGTTTTACGCCGCCAATTCGGTTCATCCCCTCTAACGCTGCGCAACCGCTGGGATCTTGTTATTCTCTTTGCGTTGTTGTTGTAAATTTGCTAAGTAGTAATTGTTGTACAGTAAGCTTTAATTTTTTGTGGATGTTTATTTGTAGCTACAGTCAGCATATGACATCGAACTAATTTGGAAAACAGTTTATGCATATGAATTAAAGAGTATATATAATATTTGTAAATCTATTTGTTTTTAGTAAAAGTGTTACCGTATCGGAAATATAAAGCAGACTTTAGCAATTTAACAATTACGTATTAAACCTGCAAAATAATTAATATTTTCAGTAGTAATTGAATAACTAAAGTCTGCTTATCCTAAGCATTCTATTTTTTAAAACTGTTTAGCTTTATTTTCTTATATGAATTATATATAATTTATAAGCTATAGATATTTCTTAATTTTAGAATATTCTTTTTTGAATACACAACGCAATATAGATATGGTTGGTGAACATGTATATTGTGTTAGTATTATGATATAAATAGATATAAATAAGCTTCAATTTTTTATATTAATTCGATAATGAAATAATTTAAATAAATTACTTTAATTATATGTATTTTTGATATGGTAACACTTTTGCTTAAGCGAAATAGTTTCAGTAATATATAAAAAATTTAATAAATTTTTATAAGCTCTTAACAAAAATATAATTCTAATTTCATATGCCGACTGTAGCTACACGATTAGAATTCACAACGTCTACAAAAAATTTCAGGCTTACTGCGCCAACAACAATTACCAAGGAAATCTGCAAACAAGGACGCACAGAGAAGAACAAGATCATGGCGAAACTTTTAGAACTTTTTGATTTTCATCCTACATGTAGTATGAGCTGCAGTATGAGCTTTCGCACATGCCTACATGTCCATCCGACCTGTCAAATCCATCCTACATGTAGGATAGTCCGAAACCCTATATTAGCATGAAAATTCTTATATAGCTGTAAGGCGGTCCGTGGCAGGAGAACGTCTTCCAGGGAATACTAATATTTTATATACAGGTTTTCGCTTCGGTCGGCAGTCCTCTCACTGCTATACTTTTTCTATTACATTTAGCATGCAGTCCAACTATATTCTGTTCAAGGTTTATGTTAACAATTAAACATTTCTGGTTAGACAAGTTAAAAGTTGGATGCTGGTTTGATTGCATGCACCTCAAAAACTTGCAAATCTAGAGAAACAAAAAATATTGCTTGAATCACTGCGATTTTGCATTACTGCATTTTTGCTTTACTGCATCATTTTTTAATTATCAATTCAGTATTCAGCTTTTACGCAAAAACAACAAAGCATTTCCGTGAATGGTAAAGCATCATAACAATCAAACGCACTCCAAGCACTCATGCTTAACAGCATTTTTCCCGCAACTCCTTTTCGTTATTTAAAGCGCCGTACAACAATTTGTTTCTCTTTTGTTCTTAAGCGTGTCGTTTATATTGCGCTATTGCGCTTTTGCGTTACTTTTTTAAAATAAGTGAATCAGCGCAGTAACGAATTTAAGTGCTTCAACTCCGTAACGCGACGCAGCGCAGCGTTACCCATGTCTACCACGGGGGTTGATTTAAATTCTTTATTTAAATGAGCATGAGCTGTTTACAAAGCTTAAGATTCGGTATACCGATAATCCCGAGAGTTTTTCAAGTTCCTTAAAAAACAAGTTGTTTAAGTGAAGAAAACATTTAAGAGCCAGCGCTGGGCAAGTGCAGAGGAAATGTACTGTAGATTCCTCCTCATCTCTACTGCTTCTGCAGAAGCCGTTGTGGTGGATGCCCAACCTATGAGCATGTCTGCCGATCAGGCAGTGTCCTATAAAAACCCCTACCATGGTTCTAACTTGGTCTCTACTAAGGGAAATGAGTTCGTTTGAACGCTTAAGAGTAAGTTTTGGACCATATTTGCTGCGTTATGTTACAATTGTTTCCTGTTAAAACGAAGATGCGGTCGTCTTCTTCTGCGTTGACCGCCGCTGAGTACCGAATCGAATATTTTCTTCACTGAAACATCGTCTTTCATGCGCTGATCATGACCTGGCAAGCGAAGCCGCTCGATTTTAATGCGCTTGATAATTTCGATGTCAGCGTACAGCTCATACAGTTCATCATTCCACCGTATTTGGTACTCGCCATTGACGCAAATTGGTCCGTAGATCTTACGAAGAATCTTTCTCTCGAATGCTTCTAAAGTCTTTTCATCTGAACTGCTCAGCGTCCAAGTTTGTGATGCATCAAGTATGACGGGCATGATGAGTGATTTATAGAGCTTGATTTTCGTCTACACCGGATTATTATTTGGTGGTTGCCAAAAACGATTAAAAAATAACAATAAAAATACGAAAAATCTAGTTGTTGTAACTTTTAATCTAATAACTTATAACAACCCTATGAATTTTTTCTTCATTGTGCATTCCAACTATCATTATCTTAAATTTAAGACCAATAACAATAATTAAAATTGAGTACTCTAAGAGATATTGGCTTTTAATGAAATAATTCTAAGTAAAAGTATTCATTTATACAGCTAGTTCTAAGAAATGAGCCACAGACCACCAAATAATAATCAGATGAAAATGAAATTCGGATATGTCAAAATAGACAAAATTTGAGGGAACACATTTTTTAATCATTTTGCTTAAAAGATAATGGCTCTAAATTCAATTTAATACCAAAACTGATTTTCCCCCATAAAAATCGTATGGGAAAATTAATAAATTAATTCGCGACCTCTAAAACTTAACCAATTGAGATGCGCTTCAAAGAGGGTGTTTCTAAGGTCAAATGGAAGTGGAAAAGCCGCGGACATCAAACACGATTTTTTTGGGGCACCCTAATATATACCTATATGAATGATTAATTATAATTTAAAATAGTTTTTGGCCAGAAGGTGTTGCATATCACTAAAACATGTATTGATAAATATTTTTATATTGTAATACGGTTTTGGTTCTTGGATAAAAAGTTTTATGCTTGTGACTTTCAATTGTTCAAAGAATACCTACATACATACATGGAATTTGTATATTCTCATCTTAAGACTGTGCGGGACTTGATTAAGATAAACATCAACATTTAAAGGGCGGACGCAATATCTTTGTAACTGCATAAACTTGTTAGTAAAAAATGTTATTCAAAACCACCCTTTTTTGCATAAGAACTGTAATACCACCCTTTTGCTTTTCAATTATTAATACCAAGTGAAGAAACAATAAGTATCTCTTAAACATCATTACCGTTAAGATTACAGATAATAATCCACCAAAGCATACAGATCTGTACCTTAAATGCATCAAGATATTGCCGACTTAACTTTTCGCTAATCTATTTTATGCATTTAGTTTCAACTAAAAATAATTATAGCATTTTCTTAGAATAACTCTTCCAAAGCCATCTGCATATCTGGGAATACGATCCACAAAAACTTACTGAACAGAACAACAACTTGCTCCAAACTAACTTCCATTTATTATGCTCTTTAATTGCTTAATTTGTTTGTTTGTTTTTAAAATACTACCAACAACTGTCACAACAACGTGATCGGAAAAACAATGCCAGTGGCTCCTTTACCGCCTTAAATAGTAAAAATTCGATAATAAATAAATTTTATCGTTTTTGCAAAATTTACACACTGTTTATCGGTACACACAACCATATCAAACATGAAGACAGCCATCTATAAACATTTATATGGTTATACAACTTCACAACAATAGCAGCAAAAACAACAACAACAACAACAAGAGAAGCTATAAAGATTTTTATGACTAGCAACGCTGAACCCGAGTGAGCCACATCCAGAGCACATGGCACGCAGAGTCACATTTGCAGCATCAGCGAGTTTTCCCGCTGAGAACAAGCGACCGGATTGGGAAATGTTTTTTGCTGCCGCTGGTGCTGATGAGTGGTTCTGCTGAATGCTGCATTGACATTGATGTTTTTCTGTCCCATTGACATACTGCTCGTAAAAATATCACAGAATTTGTCTTAAAAATGATTAATTGCTGGAAGTGTGTCACGGGTCGGCTGAGGTCCTGTCAACACAGAGGATCTCTTTGGAATCGAGTTTAACACAAAAAACCCAAATATAACAAAACTGAAAGTTGGAATAAATACGGGTGGGGGTGTGGATAGGCGTTGCCAGTTTGAGTATAAAGGGAACACAGTTGAAAGGAAAACCAAAAAGAACAAAAGTGTGACGAGCGAGAGTAACTCTCGAGATATTAAAACAAAATATGGCTACGTCAGGAGACAAGAGCGTCCGCAGGATATTCTGTAAGGGGCTTATGTCAAAAACCTATTAAAAAAGTTCACGTATAATAAAATCAGTAGTGCTTTTAACTAGTGTCCGACCGAATATTCGGTTTTGGTTTCGGTTACGGCCAGTTTCGGCCCTTTTGCAGGTTTCGGCCATATTGAGGCCGAATAGCCGAAACTTTTGGTAAAAACTACTTGCATCAGTCATTTAATTCAAAAATAAAAATATTTACAACGCATTGTACAAAACAAAAATTATTCAGCCCTATCGGGAATAATTTTTCACGCGGTATCGAAAAAGGGAGTTTTAATTTTTAAGATAAGGCTCAAGAACATTTTGAAAATTTTTAATGCAAATTTGTTCATTAACGATTTATCAACAAACTTTCATTAAAAATCTTTAAAATAATCCTAAGCTTTATCTTAAAAAAGAAAACTCCCTTTTTCGATTCCGCGTGAAAAATTATTCCCGATACGGCTGAATCAGTTAATTAATTCGACTATAATTTGATTTCTCGTGTTAACGCAAAACATTCGATGCTATCATTTTCGATTCTATCATCTCTATTGCAATTAATATTAAAGTTTTATAGGCACTGAAGCCAAAAAATGATAAATAAACTTCCAAACGAATTCTGTGTTTGTGAAATAAAAGAAAAAAAAAACAAAATATATATATATATTTTTATAATACTAAACCTTTTAAAAAAAAAAAACAAAAATACTTTGCTCTGTGGTTCTATTGTATAAAAATGTACAATCTATAGTAATAAAACTCATTTTCTGTTTGTTTGTTTGTTTGTTTGGCCTTTATACAAATCTAAACGGCTCAACGGATTTTGCTCAAACTAGGTATACATATTAAGTACATCCCAACTTAAAATGTTACATACTTAGTTTTTGCCACGCCCCCTCTGAAATTTTTCAACTAACGGTAATTTTGTTATTATAAAACTTTTTACCATCGCAGATTTTTTTGTATTTAATTTTAAAAAATTTTTGTTATTTTGACATCAAAAACATTCACATATCTTCAAAATTGGAGAAATTTTCAGTATAACGACTTTTTCATAAAACATCGTTGCCTAAGAATGAGAAAAAAACGACATGAAAATCAAAGTTTGGTCTTTCGATGCAAATATCTCCGCTGTCCATTAATATATTTCATTCAAATTTTTTTTGTTCAAAAGTTCAATAAAATCACTTCACAAAAATAGGTTGAACTGTACCGTTAAGTCAGTGTATATATGTTTTATGATTATGTCAAAAAAGGTCCAAAATATTGCCTTTTTACTCAAAAAATGACTCGAAAATTGTTGTTGTTGTAAAAACGAAATCAATTAAAAATTGCACATCTGGCTACCTTTCATATGACATAGCATTTATTTGCAAAAATTCTTCCAGCTAAGCGCAAAAATTATTTTACTGTTTTTGTCATTTTATTTTATTTTTTATTTTATTTATTTTAAAATTTATTTTTTCCAAAATGTTGTTTTTATATTTTTTACAAAAAAGTCAAGTCTCAAAAATAATTTATGTGAAAAAATTACCCCAATATCTCTTTCCAATCAAAAGTAATGGCTAAAAATCTATTTTTTCATACAATTGACTATCTATAGTAATAAAACTCATTTTCTGTTTGTTTGTTTGTTTGTTTGTTTGGCCTTTATACAAATCTAAACGGCTCAACGGATTTTGCTCAAACTAGGTATACATATTAAGTACATCCCAACTTAAAATGCTACATACTTAGTTTTTACCACGCCCCCTCTGAAATTTTTCAACTAACGGTAATTTTGTTATTATAAAACTTTTTAGTATCGGAGATTTTTTTGTATTTAATTTTAAAAAATTTTTGTTATTTTGACATCAAAAACATTCACATATCTTCAAAATTGGAGAAATTTTCAGTATAACGACTTTTTCATAAAACATCGTTGCCTAAGAATGAGAAAAAAACGACATGAAAATCAAAGTTTGGTCTTTCGATGCAAATATCTCCGCTGTCCATTAATATATTTCATTCAAATTTTTTTTGTTCAAAAGTTCAATAAAATCACTTCACAAAAATAGGTTGAACTGTACCGTTAAGTCAGTGTATATATGTTTTATGATTATGTCAAAAAAGGTCCAAAATATTGACTTTTTACTCAAAAAATGACTCAAAAATTTATTGTTGTTGTAAAAACGAAATCAATTAAAAATTGCACATCTGGCTACCTTTCATATGACACAGCATTTATTTGCAAAAATTCTTCCAGCTAAGCGCAAAAATTATTTTACTGTTTTTGTCATCAAAACAACAAGGGTACCCCCTTTGATTTTTTTCGCGAAATTTATTTTTTCCAAAATGTTGTTTTTATATTTTTTTAAAAAAAGTCAAGTCTCAAAAATAATTTATGTGAAAAAATTACCCCAATATCTCTTCCAATCAAAAGTAATGGCTAAAAATCTATTTTTCATACCAGACTATTAATAAAACTTAGTTTTGTGTTAAAATTCTCTATATGGTTTGAACGTCCCCATATATCTCTAAGAATGCAGTTGTGTGTCTAAAGTAATTACGATTATTTTGGATTATACAAAATTTTCTTTATAGTGATCATCTACTTATATTTTGCCTCCCCCCCCCCCCCGCCCCCCTCCTGTTATTAAATTTGTTTTGTTGTGATGGCTCTATTTGTTCTCACTATTGTGTCACCGTTGTCAATTAGTTCTTTATCAATGGTACTTTGAATGTTGTATTTATATCACAATTTTATCGAAAAGATGACTGTGAGTAAGAATGCTGTAAAAGTTAATATTTTCATGTAATCAGTATAAGCTATATGGCGATATAAAAAAAAATATGCGCATCTGGTCAGCACAATTATTTCATTAGTTTTGATCTGTGCGTTAAATTTACAGATAGATGGCGCCACATGTGTAAGATGTGTGAGTACAAACTAAACGTACACCTTGCGTTGAATAGCTGAATTATGTTTTTGCAAAAGTTTCTTCAAATTTAACCCCACACGATTGGGATTACAGACAGGTGGCGCTATTTTCTGCTTACAGTAGAATATCTAATGTTCTTATGCAGCTAGCAGATAAGTTTTGCGAAATATTTTGCGAAAATGCTATTGCTACCAAACTTTTAAAAAGTAAAATAATGCAGTACTGCCAGTTTTTTTTAGAAATTTTAGTAGGTACAATCATTTTTAGCACAACGAATTTTCATAAAACATTGATAGCTAATAATGAGAAAAAAATTATATGAAAATCAAAGTATTGTATTTACTTTTAATGCCAATAACTCTGCTGTTTTTAATATATTTCATTAACATTTTTTTTGGTTAAAAAGTTCAATATGTTTTTTAATATAAATCTTTGATTAGACGTTAAAATGTCCATATCTCAAGGACGCATTGAGTCCCATCATAATTTTTATTTTGTTGAAAAGGTAATTGTGCTTGCTTTAACATTGAGTAAATATAAAAATTCTTTTTAATTTTTAAAATCTGTTTTTCGTACCGTTTCTTTGAATTCAATTAGCTCACCGCAAGAGATGGAACCACCAACAACAAAAATTTTCCTAAACTTTTTTGGATCAATGTTCGTTCAATTACCTAGCAAACGGTGGATAAATAAAATTAAATAAAATAAAATTCAAATAAAATTCAACATGTTTTTCATTATTCCTGATTTTAAAAAACATTTAATCGAGAAGTGTATGTTAAAATGTTTATATAGTAAATGACTCTCGAGTAACACCGGGTATATCAGCTAGTGTACTACTATTTTGAGTGTGTACTGAAGATATAAAGTATGCAATGCTTTTGCAATAAAAAATTATCTCATTTATTATTATAGTAAATTTCAATAAATTGTTCTAAACTCTAATATTCAAATAATATTATTTTTATATTAAAATTTTTTCTTATGTGAATGAAAAATTATTCGGTTCGGTTTCGGCCGAATATTATAAAATGGCCGAATATTCGGTTTTGGTTTCTGTTTCGGCGAAGATTTCGGTTGGACGCTACTGATAACATCAAGGTTTTAAAAAATTATTTATGACTATGGGCTGCAAAAATGAGAGCTATTGAGGCTTACAAATGAAACGTAAGTTATTGCTTTTCCTTAAAACGTCCAAGGCATTGCTTAAATATAATAAGAGTTTGACAAGTAAACGGAAGTTTTATGATATTTTCCTTACTTTGTCAAGATATTGCTTAAAAGCGTAAAAATAATCCAATAAATTACTTGAGTTAACAAAGGAATTTCTGAGGATATTTCAAGCTGCACTATCCCATGCTTGAATTTGCTGATATTTCTTTTTAAGCAATGCCTTGAGCTCATGAGGAATATCTTGTACAAAATTGTTTCAATGAAATTCTTGCATAAAACATATTCATTAGGCTTACTTCGAAATTTTTTTTAAATGTTTTTTTTTCAATAAAAGCTTGTTTCAAATCTGACACTTCATGTGGCAATACTACTAAACTGATTTAGAATAAGTTGCATTAATCTATGTCAAGATAAAATCTCGATTTTCACTTTTTTTTAAAATTTGTTTTCACAAACAGTACAATATTTTATGAAGTGGTTGAACCTTTTCTAGGAAAGGTTAAACTTTATAAAAAATATCTTTATAGCAATAAAATTATAAAATGCATTTTGTTCTGAATATTTTGAGGCATTTTTTAATTTTTCAAAAAATTATATACTTATTACAAAAATTAAAAATGGCTCAAAAAATACTTACAGAAATCACTCGAATTCTTTGGCATAAGCAATTCTAAGCATTTGTTGTTGCGAACACATTTTTTTGTTAAGCTAATACTTTTTAAGGAAAATATCATTCCTTAACATATACATATACTTATATATGAACTTTTAAAAATTTTTTTTTGAAAAATACACGTCGAAAAAATGGCTCTTCCTAATTAAATTAGCATACATTACATATAGGAATTTCCTCTAAAAGGTCAGAAAATATTCTTTTAAACCTCCATAACAGAAAAAAAATGATTTAATTCATAAAGGAGAGTACTGAGAGCTGATGTTAATTTGAATTTAAAACAATGTTAGCATACATGATGAATGGCAAAAAAAAAGCTGAAAATTTTTAACGAAAGTTGAAATTTTATAAGTTTTATAAATAATGTTGATTATCTATGATTTAAATACAAATATTATAAATAATCGTAAAATACAAAGTTTAATAACATTGTTTTCAATTTTTGATTGTAACGGTCCTGAATTACACTTAATAAGTTTTTTAGTTCAATTAAATAAATAAAACTATAAAATATTTGCACTTCTTTGTAGGGGAAAAATCTGTCACAAAACGTATATCACATTACATATCATATTATGGTTAGTATAAAAATTATTAAAAAGGAGTTTTTCAACGAAGCATTTTTGAATATGTAGCAACATTATTCTAGATTATATTAAAAAAAGTTTCATAAGAAAACTCGTGCAAGCTTTGCAGATTTTTTCGTTTATATTTGTGCAGGTAAAAACCACTTCTATTTTATGTCACGTAACGTACCATTTTTGCTGGCTTCTATCTAAGAGCCGAACTTTTGAGAACTCTTAGCTTTTACACCTTGTATAGTGCGCTTAATAAACTATTGAAAAACCAAAATAAGAAAACTATAAGTTTAACTTTTCTTTGTTTTTCCACTCAATTAAGTCGTAAGATTGTCACGTGCGTAGCTACGGAAATGCCCATATATGATTTGACGTTTTTCCAATTATATACACATTCATGTATTGTATGTTTATATACATATTCGTGTATTTTTTTCTTTACGTTGTTAAGCTTTAAATTCAAAAACAAAAATCAAGATTTTAATCTTAATTTTTATTAAAATTGTTTTTTTTTCATAATTTTTGAGATATCGGGAGCAACAAGTAAATATATCAACCAAAAAGTCTGCATTCAGTTCTAAAATAAGTTATTAAAGCATCAGAAACAGTAAGGACAAATAAAATTTGTTATTTTCTTGAAAAGCCACGTAGTTGTAATCCAAATTTTATTTCAGATTTGGCCTATTGCGTCTAGTTATTGAAATATTGTAACCTTAAAAGTGCAAAAAATCAGTTTTGGGTTATATGTTAGGGCATATTTAAGCGAGGAATCGAACCTTTCGAAATGACTTGATTAAGCATGTAAAAGTAACATTTATTGCCTCCAAAACCCATTTCTTTTCTCAATCGCGCATTCATAGCTTGGACGATTGAAAAGCGATTCATCTTCCAATGATCGCCGGAATGAGCGAAGGAAGATTTTAATAATTTTTCTTAAATCACGCACTCATCGCTTGGGCGATTGAAAAGTGACCCATCTTCCAAAAAACCCTTGGGCAAATCACAAGTGCTTTGCCAAATCAACTTCTCTTCCAATAGTCTTCCAAATGTTTGCAGGGAAATATTTAATTCATATGTACATTTTTATTGGTGTTGAATAAATTAAACGAAAATGAAAGGATTAAAACCCTGCAAACATTTTCAATCGCCTTCGAGCCGCCAGCGAATCGCTTGGAAGATGAGACAATCACCCTCGAGCTCATTTGGGAGTCATCCGGGTATCGCCACTTGTAAGCAGCTGAGGCCATAAAAGCGATTCGCCTGGAAGATTCGCGAAAGAATCGCCTAAAGGGGTCTTAAGCGATTTGCGGGAAGATTAAAACACGAACTAAGCGAATCGCTGATAAGAGTGGCAAACGAATTGCTTTTAGGGTTCCTCAGCGATTTGTTGCGAATAATTTTTGTTGAACGTTACAAGCTGTTTTATAGAGGACATTTTTTGTCAAATCGGTCAATAAAAAAATCTACCACCGAAAATAGTGCTGATACGAATATTTTCAATTATTCAATCCATACGTAAATTCAATACAAAAAAAATATTTCTTTAATTTTGCGATGATTATTTTTAGAGCAGAAGTGCATTGAATAGCCTGCTTCATATTCCAACGATCGATTTTTTAAGTTATTAAAAAGCCATCTTCCAACAATCGTTGGAATCGCGCATTCATCGCTTGGGCAATTGAAAAGCAATCCATCTTCCAAAGGTCGACGAAATAAGCGAAGGAAGATTTTTAAGATTTTTCTTGAATAGAGCATTCATCGCTTTGGCGATTGAAAAGCGATCCATCTTACAAAGAACCCTTGGGGGAATCGCAAGTGCTTCGCCAAATCAACTTCTCTTTTAATCGTCTTCCAAATGTTTGCAGGGAAAAATCTTCAAAATCTTCCTTCGCACATTCCGGCTATCGTTGGAAGATGGATCGCTTTTCGATCGCCCAAGCGATGAATGCGCGATTTAAGAAAAATCTTTGAAATCATCCTTCACTCATTCCGGCGATCGTTAGAAGATGGCAAATTAAAAAATTTTAAAGTACAATTGTTGGGATATGAAGCAGGCTATTCTATATACTTTTCCACTAAAATTTTTTTGTATTGAATTGCACGATTTTCGGTGGTAGATTTGTTTTGTATCCGATTTGACAAAGAATGTCTCCTATAAAAGAACTTGTAACGTTCAACAAAGACGCTTCGTAACAAATCGCTGAGGAATCCTAAAAGCGATACGTTTGCCACTCTTATCGACGAATCACTTAAGACACCTTTTGTCGATTCGTTTGCAACTTTTGCCGAAAAATTCTAAGGACTTCTCTTGACGATTCGTTTGAGATTCTTGTCAGCGAGTTGCTTACGAAGCCTTTAGGCGCTTAGTTCGCGAATATTACAGGCGAATCTTTAAAGACTCTTCTCGGCGATTTGTTAGCGACTCTTCCCAGTGAATCGCTTTTATAGCCTCAGCTGCTTACAGCAGGCGATACAAGGATAACTATCATATGAGCTCGTCAACGATTACCTCATCTTCCAAGCGATTCGCTGGCGGCTCTCAGGCGGTTGAAAATATTTGCAGGGTTACATTTTGTTTTTATTGAGTACACGGTTAAAAATTTTTAACTACTTTTTAATCCAAACTTTGGTTTAATGGAATTTTCAATCCAAGGAGTACTATTTTTTAATCCAAACAATTGTTTAATTCAGCTGGGTCTCAAGCCCACGTTCCTGAAAAGAACATATTTGCATTCGTAATGATGCAAAATAAGCGAAAGTATATTAAGAACTGAGTTGGACGAGTGGATAAGGTATTGGACCAACACATCAGAGGGCGTTTGTTCAAATCACGAACTGGTCAGAATATTTTTTATTTTTTCTTTAATCTAACTGGGTCTCGAACCCATGTTTTTTCTCGCTTGCTAACTTACTGAAAGCTTACTTGCATTCGTTATGATGCAAAATAAGCGTAATTTTCTTAACAACTGAGATGGACGAGTGGATAAGGTAGAATAGAGGACATGTGTTCAAATCATGAGCTGGTCAGAAAATTTTTTATTTTAAGTTGATATATATATTGTTTTTTTTGTTATATATTGCTTTTTTTATATGTAATCCAAAAAAGTTTAAAATTTAGTCCAAGATTTGTAACCGTGTAAAAAAATAAATCAGGTGAACGCAGACTTTATGGGCTATGTGTATGTGTCTAATACAAAAATTTAAACAATGTAAGACAAATGTATTAGAGAAATGATATAGAGAGAGATGAGGGGATATCATACTCGTTTAATCGTATAATAAGAAACAATTACGTTGTGTCTGTCAGCGCTGAATTTGCTATTTTATGTTTCGACGAACCCGTCGCAAGTCTGCCAAAACAATGGTCAGAACGTTACCATAAAAGGAATTTTTTTAAATTGTTATCGATTTTTTTTATTTTCGATAAATAAGAAATATGAATTACTGATTTCTACTTATTTTTATTTTAAAAACCTTCCTTATATCATAGGATAAATAAACAAGTTACATGTGACGAAAGGATTTATGTATTTTCCAGAAAATTTTCTAATAGTAAAATAAAAATTAAGAGAAAAACAACAAATTTTCGCAATAAATATGCAAACCAGGCACTTTTTGTAAAACATCCAAAACCATGAATTTATTGTAAAATATGAAAGAATACGATTGAATGCCATTTTAAAGGAAATTTCGTGATTCGTAAATATATCTAAATACCATTTTCCTTTTAAGATGCCCAGTAAAAACATGCATTTGCATGTGATTCCTAGCCCTAGTTTTTAATAAACCATAGCTATATATCTTCGAAATTATAGCAGCGATTTATAAAATGATATTTCAAGAATTTTTTATTTTGCTAAAGTCTAGTGGAGCAATTGGCCCCTTCTTTCCCCTTCCCCACTGCGTATGCCCTTGCCACTAAAGCATGTGCTGTTTTTGTTACTCCTGTGGCTGTGACAATACGGATGATAATTCCTTTGACGACGACAATTTCCATGTCAACAGGCAGTTAGGCTTTTATGGATTTTGTTTTTGTGTTTTCAATGCAATATAGTAAATGATATATGGCCAAAAGGCTGATTTATCGAAACTGAAAGAGTTCAAATTTTTTTTTATTCTCTTCTGTGGAAAAAATGGTTAAATGGCAAAGCAAATTTAAATAACAGATGGTAATGAAATCAGAGAAGGAGCTCCTTGTAAATAAATACGTATGTGGCCGCCACGCTCATCAGAAGTGACACACGTTTAAAAATCTTGGACTAAATTTTAGACCCAATAAAATATTACTTTATTTATTTGAACCTTGCGGTTTAAAAATTAAACTTTGCAAAAACTAACTCATATTTAAAACTCTTCTGAGCTAGAATTTAAACGAAAGAAATAAAATAAAAAAAAATAGTTTGTAAAAATAATAAAAAATATATAGTTTAATAATTTTTTTATTCTGAGAAAGCATTTAATGGTTTGGTAACTGTAACTACCAAATAACATTTGCCTTAACTAAAAAGCATAAACATGTACACGGAGATAAAAATCAAGCATTCTATGCTTGAATAAAACAAATAGATTATCAGTTTACACTCTAGCCTAAATATTTCTATTCAATCATTATTTTGCTAGAATTGAGCAAATTTAAATCACGGTATAAAGAAAAAATTGTTTATTCAGGATACATTTGCTTAAAACTCTAGAACATTTTTCTTGATTCAATTCCGATATTTGCTTGAATTGAAAAAAATTTGCTTGATTCAAGTAACAATTTACTGAAAACTAGATTAATTTTCTTGATTTGGGAAATTTCTTTTCCTTGATATATTCCTTTTATGATTCTAAAAAAGTACATAATTTTTTTAGAATTATATCTGAGCTTAATGCTTAATAAATTCATGAAGCAACAGGTTTCAAGAACAACAAGTTTTTTGCAGAACAAACAACCAAGCAGACAGATTGTTTCGTTGATCGCTACATCAACTCTTCAGTAGTCTTCTGTAGTTTCTGCAGTCCATCCACTTTGATAAGTTTACACGCACAAATTCTGTTTAATCAAAACAGAATTATTTGTGCATTGTTTTGCCTTTCAAATGAATATTTTTCTAACATTTTTTAAAAAGCAAAAGTTCAAAAAATTTACTGCTTTCTTGAGTTGAAAAATATTTGCTTGATTCAAGTAAACAATTTTCTTAGTACTGGAATGTTTTAAATTAAGTTATTAATTCAAAAAAATTTTTAAAAAGCAACTCTTTGTTTGCTTAAATTAAAAAATATTGTCTTGATTTAAGTTTTTTCGAGGTTCTAGAATCAAACATTGTATTTTTGTTTCAAACAATCTCTATTTTATTCAATTTTAGAAATAAACGCACGTTATAAAATTTTTTTTTAACTTTAGTTTTTGATTTTAGCAGGGACAGTAACGGTTGTAATTTTTTTGAAAGAAGGCAACAAATAATCGTTATTTTTTGACTGAGTTCATTTCGATCAAAATTCCATGTTAAAATTCGACTTCTAGTTTTTCGATAAAAAATATAAGTTAAAATTTGACTTTTAATTTCTTATCAAAAATATGACGTTTATTTTTTCGATCAAAAATTTAAATTTGATTTTAATTTTTTGATCAAAAATAAAAGTTAAAATTTAATTTTTAATTTCCGATCAAAGTTAACAGTGAAAATTCGACTTTTATTTTTTCGATCAAAAATAAAAGTTGAAATTTGGCTTATTTTTTTTTGTTCAAAAATAAAATTTAAAATTTGACTTTTATTTTTCCGATCCAAAATAGAGATTATAAATTTGACAGATCTATTTTTTTATAATAAATAGAGTACTTTTTTTATTCTTTTACACCTATATTCGAAACATTTTTGCACAGAGATAAAAACATTGCTCGAAATGAAATTAGTCAAAAAATAACGATTATTATAGACATTTTTAAAAAAATCAGAAAAATTAAAATCATTGAAGATTATTATTGCTTAGCCAACAAACATAACATTACTATATTTAAATATCGAATAGACTTACTCCTTCCATTTGACTTTTTGAATAGAAATTTCGAAAATAACTGTTATTTTCGTTCCCTGGATTTGAGCAAATGAGGCTTATAGCGCATTCTTTTCTGGAAAAAAAATTCGGCATTTTTTCTGACCTTTTCAAGAGTTCTGCATTTTTTCCGTTCTTTTCTAAAAAAAATGTTGACCTGAAAATAAATCGTGTTCTTTTCTCGAAAATTCTGACCGCAGAAGTATAACAAATGCAGAATTTTCTGACCAGTAAATTCGAGGGTTCTGCATCGAGGGTTCTGCTCTTTACTAATACCAACATAAAAAAAAATTTTGATAGTAATATTATATGCTGTGACAATTGTGAGAAGCAAAATGTTCTAATTTTGAAAAATTTTTTAAATTGAGTTCAAAACAATTTTGATTAAAGTGGTTACTTTTAATAAAACTTAACAGCTCTATGAGTATTTGTTAAAAATTCCATGCAGTCGACACTATACATAACCTCAATCGTAAATACATCGGAATTCAAAACAACAGTGCAGCCAATATCAAATGAAAAAAAAATGTTGCATTTTTTCCGTTCTTTTCTCAGCTCAAAAGAAGTCAACATTCTGCAAATTCAGTTAAGAATCTAAAAAATTCTGCATTCTGTGAGGTCAGAATTTTTTTTCAGAAAAGATGCGCTATTATTCTTAAATTTTCTTATATCAAGAAAAATATTTGCTTAATATTAGAATATCATTACTCTCCTTGTAAACATTTAATAATTACGCAAAAGGTCAAAGAGTTCAAGACATAAGCAGTTTTTTTTTGAGAGCGTTATAATTCGACTTAGATATTTTCTAAAAACGAGCATTTTCTGAATTTTACAGTGCTTTTTTCATATTATTAGCATTTCAGTTATGCATAAAAATAAGTTTTTACGGACTTCACAGACTTTTCAGTTCTGATTAAAATTTAAATTCGACCAACTTTAGAGTTCTTACCAAACAAAATTTCATATAGATCAAAAAGCATTTTTTACTGCTTAAATAGCCCTGTTCTGAAAAATTAACAATTTTTAACCAGTACTTTTTATATTTCTATATGTTTGTTGTTTTCAAAACAAAATTTGAAGCTCAAAAAAAATTTTTAATGAAATTGTCAATAACTGAAAAGCAGTGCACAATTTTTATTAAGATTTATTATTTTTGAGCTTCAAATTTTGTTTTGAAATCAAAAATTACAACATACTCATAGAAATATTCAAAATACTGTTTGAAGCTTAGTATGCTGTAGAAGCGAAAAGAAATCTTCCGTAAGAAATGCATTGCGTTTTTGACAGCGAAAAGGTAGCGATTTTTTTCCGTTAGTTAGTACGCTGTTGAACCGAAAAATTTGTTTAATGCAGCCAAGTTCACAACCATGATTGGAGAGTTAAAATGTAAAAAGTTCGCTGTCTTTTATATGTCCGTACATGTTATTGGCGTGGAAATTTGACATTCAATAATAATATTCATCTAACACATTCAACAAACACGTTATGGTAAGTATGTGGTAGTGTTGAGTATGCACCAAAATTTCGCGTGTAGAATAAAATACCTCAAAATTATCGTTTCTACAGCATACTAAGCTTAACAATTGTTAATTTGCCAGATAAGGGCCGTAAATATCTTTTTTAAAATGTTGGTAGTCACTCCAACAGATATAAAATTTTTAAAAATCTTTGCACATCTGCAGTCTAAGCTTAATTTAATAAAACCTTGATTTTCAAAATCGGTTAAATGGCTTAGGAACTGCTGAGGACACAACAAAAAATGTTTGCCTTTTAATTATATATGAACACGAATTGATCACAATGCCAGAATTTTTGCTTAGAAAATCACACCTCAAAATGTTTTTATTCCATTTCCTTCAAAACTTCAAGACTTTTCAATATCTTTAAAAAATCACATTCGATTTATTTGAAACAAGGATATACTTTTAGAATGTAGAATGAAATTTTACTGCTCTTAAGATATTAGAGTGTAAACCCCAAAACCATTCTAGTGTTAAGTAATAAAAATCTAAATTTTATCACTTTTTCTCCTTAGTCACGGTTAAACATATGGATACGCTTCCGCACACACGTCAGACATAGCAAAATTTTTGTTGCTGAAGATGTCAGCGGGTGCTGCTAACCAACTTCAAGTGCAGCAGATGTCAACAGAACGAGTGCTGCATCTGTGATGTAGGTGCCACAAATAATTTTCCATTTCTTATATATTTTATTATAAAACACTGACACTTCGCTCGCCCACACAAACACTTTTCATCAGACAAACAGACAGACAGACAGTCAGATAGTCAGAGAGTTAGACAAAGATATTCCACAGATATGTGTTGGTTCACATTGAAAGTTTAATTTAGTTTAATTCTGTTGGCATTTTTAGATATTTGAGTAACTCTAGAGTCCAGTTTGTGACACTGACTGTCTTGCAATTAATTTGTGTCCACTCTGCATGGTTGACTTCTAGTACTTTAGTTGAACATCTGTTGCTTGACTGGGTGCTTGTATGTTTTATATTTTCAAAGTGGCTTAAATATTGACCTGTCATGCCACATGGTCGTTAGGTTCTTCTTGTTTGTCTCTTAAAAGTGCACTCTTAAGTACGTGGTCAATAATTGTTCACCTTGTGGTCTTGTTTGTTGGATATAAATTTCATTCTTAATTGAAGTGTCCTTGTATTCGTTTTTTTATGTTTATTGAACTTGACCAAGGAATTGATGGCATAAGATATAAGATCGCTGTGAAGAGAAATGATCGAAAGGAAGTCTCTTGTACTTACTTTCATAGTGTTCATAGTGTACTAAGTTACTAAGGCCACGTTCATAGTGGATGCTTTGGCTGAAGCTGATTCATAAAGTTGCTTTGTCGAGCTTTTTTTTTATATCATACTAAACGCTTATTCAACGCTGTACAAAATAGCTTAATGAGCTTTTTGGTGTTTTTAGTTTATAGTCTAAGCGAGCGAGATGACGATATAAGTGCTGAAAAGCATTTAAAAAGTAGCTTAATGCTTTTAGTCAACTTGCACTATGAACACTTTGAGCTTTTTCCAAGATTATACCATAGCTGTTAAATAATGATTACTAATCGTAATCATTAGTAATTTGATTATTTTTTTTAAAAAGGTGAAATAATTGATAAGTACGATTGTTTTCTGTTTGTAATCGTAATCTTATAATTACGATTGCAAATAATCAAAAAATAATTGCGATTACTTAAGATTACGAAAATAATAAAATAAAATGAAAAATAATCAAGAAAAGTTATCCGACTACTTTTAGAACATATTTTTTATTCTTGTTGATTATTTAAAAAATTTCTAAAAGGAGTCTTAATATTTTTTCTTGATTACTTTTAATTCGTTATGATTATTTTCGTAATTTCAAGTAATCGTAATTATTTTTTGATTATTTGTAATCGTAATCAATTACTTATCATAAGCTTCTCCTTCAAGCATTATATAATAATTACAATTTTTTTTAAAATATAATATAATTGATTACTAATAGTAATCGCAATTTAACATCTATGGATTATACACATAGCTTTTTTCAGCTAAACCTTTCAGCTAAGCAAAAAGCGCTCACTATGAATGCGGTCTTAATCAACAGATGTACCAGGCATGATGTTTGGCGGCTTTTAGGGCCTTTTTACGCCATTTTTAAAATTATAAAAACAGTGAAATTTTTTAAATTTGATGTTCAAATTTTAATTAATTTCTGTTTCATCATAAAACATGACATTATATGGCAATAGAAAGATTGAATTAGAGATGTAATCTTCTTTCGGATGTTTTTCATACAATTTGTTACTAATCGAGGAGCAGTGATGACAAACAAGATAATTATCGATTCAGCTTAACAGCATCATTTTTTTAAATAAACCCGATCTTTGCATCATGATATTTAAAATAATTTATTAATTGGTATTCAATTGATTTTTGTACAAAAATTTGAAATTTTGTATTGATGACCAAAAAGCCATATTTTTTCATAAACCTTACTATATAAGCATTAAATAACTTTACAACAACGCCAACAATTGCTAAAACTATCATCTTGATGGTCAAAATAAATTTATTATTAAGCAAATATGACCCAAAACGGTCAAGTCATTTAAAAGTAATGTGATCCAGGAATGTTCCTCTACGCGCCGTCTTAGAGAATGTGTCGAGACTGTAGACAATTTCGAAAATGTAGAAAATGTCGACAATTGTGTAAGCAATGCCAACAAAATGCAACACTGCGAAAACGCAAGTTTTTATTAGATTGGGCTGATTCTAAAATAATTTTGAAAAATTCGTTAAATTAACACAAATTGTTAAATTAAACAAACAAAAAGGATGCATGGAAGGCGTAAAAATAAGATATACTCCGAACTTGGATTTAATTTTATTAAAAACTATAATAAACATGCAGCCTCTGACATTAATTATCTACACGTCGTTAAAAGCAAAGCCTACACGACATTGTCGACAATAGTTTTGTTGACATCAAGTCGACATCAAATTTTCAAGATGACGCCGCACATCACTGATGTCATCTCAAACAGACACACCAAATGATTTTATATACAAAAATAGTCGACTTAATTCATAAAGGCCAAACCATAAAGTAAAAAGGTCAGCTTTTAAAAAAAATTGAAATATCATCCCTGATCTATACCCTAAAAAATGCCAATGTATACTTTTCTATTTTGGTCATTTGATAACAATAATCTTTTTATCGTCGCACGAGTGAAATAAAGTAATATGTGTAAATTGTGGTGTTTGAGTTATAATGTCTTCCTATAATTTAAAAGGTAAATTTTTTAATAACGTTAATACTTTTTAATATTTTTCGTTTACGATTTTGTCGTGTGTGTACCCCATTCAAGATATATTGGAACGAACAAACACCGAACAAGGAACGAACAAAAACCGAAAAAGAATCAAACAAGGTCCGAACAAGGGTCGAATATGATAAAAATTATTTAAATACTTAAAGGCCCAACCATAGAGTAAAAAGGTCAGCTTTTAAATAAAATTTAAATATCATCCCTGATATATACCCCAAAAGATGCCAATGTATACTTTTCTATTTTGGTCATTTGATAACAACAATCTTTTTATCGTCGCACGAGTGAAATAAAGTAATATGTATAAATTGTGGTGTTTGAGTTATAATGTCTTCCTATAATTTAAAGGTATTTTTTTGGATAGCGTTACTCCTTTTAAATATTTTTTGCTTACGATTTTGTCATATGTGTGCCCCATTTCAAGATATATTGGAACGAACAAGAACCGAACAAGGACCAAACAAGTTCCAAACAAGGGTCGAATATGTTAAAAAATTATTTAAATACTTAAAGGCCCAACCATAAAGTAAAAAGGTCAGCTTCTAAATAAAATTTAAATATCTTCCCTGATCTATACCCTAAAAGATGCCAATGCATACTTTTCTATTTTGGTCATTTGACAACAATAATCCTTTTATCGTCACACAAGTGAAATAAAGTAAATTGTGATGTTTAGTTATGTCTTCCTATAATTGTAAAGGCAATTTTTTGGATAACGTTATTACTTTTTAATATTTTTGTTTACGATTTTGTCGTGTGTGTACCCCGTATAAAGATATATTGGAACGAACCGAACAAGGACCAAACCAGGTCCGAACAAGGGTCGAATATGAAAAAATTTAATTAAATACTTAAAGGCCCAAACATAAAGTAAAAGGTCAACTTTTAAAAAATTTTAATATCATCCTTGATCTATATCCTAAAAGATGCCAATGTATACTTTTCTATTTTGGTCATTTGATAACAATAATCTTTTTATCGTCGCACGAGTGAAATAAAGTAATATGTGTAAATTGTGGTGTTTGAGTTATAATGTCTTCCTATAAAAAGGTAATTTTTTGGATAACGTTATTCTTTTTTAATATTTTTTGTTTACGGTTTTGTCGTGTGTCTACCCCGTTTAAAGATATATTGGAACGAACAAGAACCGAACAACGGTCGAATATGATAAAAAATTATTTAAGCACTTAAAGGCCCAACCATAAAGTGAAAAGGTCAGCTTTTAAACAATTTTAAATATCATCCCTGATCTATTCCCTAAAAGAAACCAATGTATACTTTTCTATGATGGTCATTTGATAACAATAATTTTTTTATCGTCGCACAAGTAAAATAAAGTAATATGTGTAAATTGTGGTGTTTGAGTTATTATGTCTTCATATAATTTAAAAGGTAAATTTTTGGATAACGTTATTACTTTTTAATATTTTTTGTTAAAGATTTTGTCGTGTGTGTACCCCGTTTAAAGATATATTGGGATAAACAAGAACCGAACAAGGACCAAACAAGGTCTGAACAAGGATCGAATATGAAAAAAAACTATTTAAATACTTGAACGAAATATTTCTAGTATTATTTTTACGACCTTACCAAAAAACCTAGCTTGATATTGAAAGCATCTAGAATTGTCAGATTTGCATGATCTATTTATTTAAAAGTTACAAAATACGACTAAACCAAGATTTATTTTAAAATTTACAAAATTTATTCAAAGTTGTATAAATATTATAAAAATATTATAAATTTATTAGAAAAAATATATCTATCTACAATGTAGATTCTTGTAGATTCTACATATAGGTATTGCATATTTCTGTGGTCGCAAGGAATAACGACTAAACTTAAAGTATCTTAAAAACGGTATTTTAATTGCACGAACTACGACTAATTTTTTTGAAATATATGAACCGTTACGAACAAAATATGTGCAAACATAAGGGATGATCAATTCTGGGCAAAAAATGGATAATTGCATACTTCGAAAAATTGGCAATAAAGTAAATTCCATATCGCTTTTTTACGATATTTTGAGTGTAGTCATTATTCCTTGTGACCACAGATTTATCAGTAACTACTTATGAAGTTTGAAGGACATTTTCATACCTACATATAATCCAAACTGCATCCATACTATAAATCCATCTAGTAATTTTGTATGATATTTGACTGTTGATAGCATTAACTACACAACTATGTATTACTTGTTTAGTTTCGACCTTTTGTACAGAAGTAGCACCCGCTCCAAGAAAGACTGAGAAAACCATTTGATCTACTTTTTGCAAAAAAGAAAAAGGGTTTCTATAAAAGAGGCATAATGAGGCATAAAGAGGCATAGTTTAAAAATTATTGAACAAAACGGCAAAAATCACATATTGTTATTTAAGCCACTATCTGCTAAGTAAAATATTGAAAATCATCTTAAAACTGTCCGTTTTAAATATTATTATTACCTTAAAACAGTTATAGAATAGTTATCTAGGATTAATAGTTGCTAAAAAAATTTTACAATAGTAAAAAATAATCCGTACGGATTTCACAATTCTTAATCATCTAGCTTTGTGGGAAAGAAATGGACAAGCAGTTTGAAAAACATGGTTCGAATTCTGCGAGGACAGAAATTCTATAAAGCATTGATTTATGACTTTATTATAACAGTTACAATAGAAATTTGTACATTAAAATCGCCATATATTGAACAAAAAAATAGTTAAATCAAACATTTTTTAATTATATATGAAGCAAAAGAAATTAAAAAGAATTGTTGTGTGTGTTAGAAATCATTTTTGCAACCTCCCTGCTGTTTAAATGACTGCACAGTCATGTCGGCTATTGCATCAACTTTGAGTTGGCGATTTCAGGATTCTTCAAAATGATTTTAGTTGAAGTAGAGGCTGTTTTAGAAATCAAATGTAAGAATATTTGAAATGGCTTTTATACGAACGCTGTTCGACCCTTGTTCGGTCCTTATTCGGTCACTATTTGACATTTGTTAAAAATTTATTTTTATCCTCGGGCTGTTTGAACAATTTTCTTATACTGCAATTTATTATTCAAATTTTACATATGACTTTTAAGTAAATAATTGTATTTAAGTTTTCGCTGCACATCTAACATAAGTTTATAACAATTTCGCTTGAAAATTCAAAAAGTTCATTTTGAAAATCAAAGATTTAAATTTTTGAAACAAGTTTTTCTCGTGTTTCATACAAAATATAAGTTTTTTTACATAAAAATTTTGCTACTGTAACATATGAACATATATGAATAAAGAAAATCGTCTTGTATTTCGTAGAAATTTGAACTTTATGGTAAAGTATGTAAAAATATATAATTTTTTACATTGTTAACAATATCTGCAAGTTAGAAAAAAATTAACAGACGACCTTATTTTATTCGGGTGATGTTTTTTAAAACAAATTTTCACATGGAATGTATTAGATATATTTATAAAATAAACGTTATTTAAGTTTTAATAGATACATAGATATATACCAACTTTTAATCCTCTCTGACGATATGCTGTCACAAGCTAAGCTAAGCCAAGTTAACGTTACCTAAGCAAGGCACCACAATATCGAAGAAACAGTTAAAAAGGCTGTTTCTAGATACAACTAAAACAAGTGCATTCATCACATTTCTTACGTATGTATCACAATTCGAATACTTTCTATGAGTGTGGCCACAAGAGACATTAACTTGGCTCTTAAAAAGTGCATCCCAAATGATAGACCCTGCTTCACACGGACACAAAACTAAGTCACACACGAATACACACACACATTCGTATTCACTCTTCAACTTACACAACATGAAAAATAAACAATAAAGTCATGGGAAAATTTTTCTATTCTATGGATTACTTCAGTTCTATCTTTTGGTTTGAGTTTGACTCTTCTGTTGTTATTGTTCTTCTAGTTTCTTTTTTTTTTTTGTTATTAATACTATTTATTTTTCGTGTTGTTGTTGTTGTTGTTGTTGTGGCTCTGATGTTGTTAATATTTCTATTTGCCTTTGTTAACAATGACATATAAGTTAAATAGTTCGTTACACAATAGTTAAAAAAAAAACAACAAAAAACAATGACAAAAAATATTCAAAACAAAATATATTAACTCGTAGGTGATAACGAAGATTCTGATGAGCCGCATTTCGTTGAAATTTTATTTATTTAATGCCTAAAAATTAGCTTCTTCTGAAGAACTGTGCCAGCAAATTCATTTGTTCCTTCAACCATCATTCGTTCTCATGCTTTGATACTGTGGGAGAAATACTTGAGGTGTTTATTTTGATTTAGTTGTTGTATGTGTACTGTAGTTTTTCTTTTAAAAAAGCTTATCAGACATATTTCCTTTTGGGAATTTTCCCAAACCCTCCACTGTTCGGTTTAAGTTCATATGAAAACATATCTTAAAATGCTTAGTTTAACATGACTTTATATAAAAACCATTATACAGCTTGCAATAAAATCTAATAATTGTAACTTATAACTTTACTGATAAGGTCAACACACTGAAAACTTTTCTTTGATAAACTCAATTTGCATATCTCTGTGAAAAAAATTGAGTTTTTCTAAATAAAAATGCTTCTTTATACATACAGAAATCCTTTTTCTCAGTTTTTTATGAAAAATTTTTTCTGCGTTTTGGTCATTTTAATTTGCAGTAAATTCCACATTTTGTGCAAATTTAAGGAATATAAAATTTGACTGCGACAAAATAAAAATGTGTTATAAACGAGATTTCTACAGTCGGTATTATAAACTTTTCAAAGCTTAACTTTTAAAAGATCTATAAATGATACAATCTTTAATTTAACGTGATACGAAATGATCGCTTAAAAAAAAAAAAATAAAAATTTAATAGGGAACAGAAATGGTCTCGAGGAAGTGGCTCTTAACATGGCTTCTGGCATTTTGTTCGAGCAAACTTTTTGAATTCTGCAGCTGAAAGCAAAAGTGTAAGGCTTGATCAAAAAATAAGATCCACTTGTTTTCAGTGTCATATGTTTGGAATGAGTTTATTAACACATATGTCTAGAATCATATGAAACGTAAAAATTGGGTTGGTCACAGCTGAATCACTCAAGACTACTGAAAAGGAAATGTAGCTGTTTCCAAAACAGGCTGTCTAGTCCGCTTTGTGCTCGACTTCATACAGAGTTGTTGTTTTTGGTGTTGTTTTCTTTCATAAAATTACTTGACCTCTAGCTCACAAAATCATAACCTTGTAAAATAATTATTAAGTTTTTACAGAGTGTAAAAAAACGCAATTTTCTTATTTTAAGAGGCAATAATGCATATCTCTAATTATCAAAACAAATTTTACTGCTTTGTTTTGAAACCTATTACATTATTTTTTACATTTAGTTGTACCAATAGCCAGCTTTCAGTTAAGCACAAGCTTCTAGCGAAGCAAAAATTTGTTTCAATTCTATGGTGCATTTCGGCCGACTCGTCGAACTCCAATGAATATCGAACCTGGTAGAGTTAAAGGCTTGAGCTAAAAATAGCTACTGCTTTAAATGTCATAAGATTAAATTATCCTGCAGAAATACAAGAAGCTGCGAAATATATTTTGCCTTAGCTTCGCACTAATTTCAATGACTTCATAACCTTGACATATATTCCCAACGATTGGAACACGGCCAGAGAAGTCTTCATGCCCAAAGCAGGGAAGACATCACATACCACTCCCAAAGATTTCAAGCCTTTAAGTCTAACGTCGTTCCTCTTGAAGACGTTAGAAGGGCTACTGGATCTGTATCTACGAAGCAGTATCGACTGCACAGCATGCATTTATTAATGCCGTGGTTATGCTAGCCAAAAATGTTTGGTGTTCATTTTCGTTAATTTATTCTCTTCGCTGAAATGTTTGTTTGGTGGTTATGCTATGATTGGTGGCAGAGTTGCATTATATGTAAAAGTATGTCGAAACATGAAAAAGCACAACCCTAATTTGCATTTTTGTACTTATTATACATATTTGTTATAGAATTGAAAATAAAATTAACGAATTAAAATATACGAACTGATATTACTTACTCTGACTTTTTATTATAATATCTTAAACAAAATGGTTTGCATATATCTGACATGCTAGCTAGCTGTTTATGTTAAGGGTTACTTGAAGACACAATCAACTTCACTTTTTAATACTTTTATCTACTTTTTTGATGCTATTATACAAAATGACTACAGCCAACACTGCACTATGGGTAAAACGTGGCTATTTTTGGCATAAATTCAATTTTTTTTGTTTAAAATTTAAAATCTGCTTTCGTTTTTTTGAATTCGTATACTCTAACGGTTATATAAACGTTTTTTTTTATAATTTTTATGTTACACCCTGTTATTTTATGAAAGGAAAAAGTCAGCTGTTTCAAGGTTGCATTATGAACAGAAAATGCGCGCGAAATTTTTACTAACTTTGATCGTGAGTAAAATATTAATTGTAAACATTGTGAAAAAGTTTAAATATGGAAGAAGTTAGACAAGGTATGTAAAACAATTTGTGATATAGTTTAAAAAATAGTTGTGTGTTATTGTCTAGTAATTCAGTGTTTTGTTGGTGTGTTATTATAGGTCGAAACTAACAAACATACGTGTGTTGTGTGGAATATAACTTCTGTGTATAGAAAGGTATTTGCAATATTTCTTTTAAAAGTTATTAATCAAACTGTATATAATCAAACATCATTAACACTTTTTGTTCCATTTGGGAAAAAACTTCATTTTGTAGTTTCATACGAGTTTTGCCATTCAACACTGCTTGAAGTTTGGAGCAGCAAAAATCGACAAGCAGATGGTGTAAAAGAATTTATTTTGGAGAACATTAAACAGCAAAACTTATCAGATGAGCAACATCAGTTAATTACAGAAAAAGTCAAGCAATTTATTGCTTTCATAAAATTAAATTTGCCAAAATGCAATCGAATACTTGACCTATTTTAAAAAAAAACACTCGCGTTGGCTTGCATCCAATATAACTATTGAAATAAGTGATTGCGGCTTGCCCGGCAATAAACGAGGTCGGAGGCATTTAGACTATACTGATGCAGGGCCCCGTTAGAAGAGAAAGTTAGCATCTGAGCTTGCCGCAGAACAAAAACATTCAACACCTCTTTTATTGCACGCTGCTTCCGTTTCAGCTAAAAAATCAAACGAAAAACAAACTGCATTTGTGTTGAAAAAGCTGTTACAAACGAGAACATAACAGGAATTATAAGGAAACTGGAAAGGAGTGATCCATTGCCAATAAGTGCTGATGAAGCATTAGCTTTTTTAATTGAAAATGGCTTTACAAAGCAGCAATACATTAACATGAAAGCATTAAATAAGCAGCACGGATGTGACATTTATCCCCCTTATTCTGAGATTGTAAAATCAAAATTGAAATGCAGACCTAAGGAAATCAGCTATTGTGATACTAAAACAGAAGTAACAATGCAAAATTTACTGGACCATACAGCTGATCGCATACTTGAAATGCAGAAGGACGTCCTTGATGTTGCTGCACCAACACATTGCAAATTAATTGTAAGTTATGGGTTCGATGGTTCGACAGGACAGAGTTCATATAAACAACGTTTTGAATTGGATGAACATATTGGACTAGACCATTCACTCTTTGTGACAACCATAGTTCCATTGAAATTAATAGATGAACTAAATAGAGTTATTTGGCTAAATAACTCTCTACAGTCTGTCAGAATTTATAAAAGAAACTACTGAACTTATTTTAAGTGAAAATAGTAAGTTAGATATTCAAATTAAAAACATCCAAGAACACATCTATGTACACAAGGGCAAAAACATTCTTGTTAAATATGAAGCACATATGACTCTTATAGATGGTAAAGTTCTGAATATTTGAACTGGTACCAACTCATGTCAATGCTGCCCACTATGTGGTGCTAAGCCAAATCAACTGTTAAAAACCGATGACTTCAACTCGAAAATCTTTGGCGTTAAACCAAATAATCTTAAATATGGCGTAAGCCCTTTACATGCATGGATAAGATTTTTTGAATTTGTATTAAAAATCTCGTATAGAATGGAATTAAAGATATGTGTTATATGTGTTAATGTGATATGTGATATGTGATATGTGATATGTGTTAAAAATGATGACAAAGTCAAAGTCTCTTTCATTGGCGTCGGAAGCGGGGGGGCAAGGTGGGCAGTTGCCCCCCCACTTTTTTAGCAAGATAAACAATTTAAAAGGAAAAGTTATTCAAAATATCAGTTTTTTTACAACGATAATATTTTTGTATTATATATTTTCCTCTTCTTTCTCTCTTCCTCATGTTTCATGTGAAGAAATTTTGGTGAACTTTTTTTGCACCACCATTTGTACTGCCCCCCCATTTGTACTGCCCCCCAGATGAAATTCGCTTCCGACGCGATTGGTCTCTTTGCGAAAACAGTACCTTCAAGAAAGGTTGTGGACGGAAATGGGTCTCAATGTAGACAAACCCAAACAAAATGGTAGTGGAAATAGCAACGACGGAAATACTGCAAGAAGAGCATTTAGAAATGTTGAGCTTCTATCTTCCATTTTAAATTTCGATTCAAATATTCTCAAACACTTTTACATTATATTGATTGCCATCTCTTGTGAATATAAGATTGATACAGAAAAATTCAAAAACTTTTGTGGCCAAACTTTCAATATGTATTTTGAAAAGTATTCTTGGTATCCAATGTCTCCAACTGTGCACAAAATTTTGGTACATGGGCACCAAATAATGGATACTTGCATACTTCCTGTTGGAGTTCTAGGAGAAAATGCATCAGAAGCGAGAAACAAGCTGTATAAAAGCGACAGGAGATCGAGTGCAAGAAAATGTAGCCGATTGGATAATATGACAGACGTTTTTAATAGAGCATTGGATTCTTCAGACCCATTAATGTCCACCCTAAGTTTAACAAAACGAAAAATACCAACAAAAAGAAGAGCCTCCCCAGAGAAGTCATTGCCCTTTTCAAAACACCTGGTATTGACTTTTCAGACACATTAGAAGGTGATGAAAATGAAAATGAAGCAGAAGACGATGAGGCCGACGAAATTGACAGTTTTGGACTGGAGAATATTGAGTTGGAAGAAGAAAATGAAGACGATTAACTAGAAAATCTATATTCATATATGGTTTGTAAAATGACAAAGGCATATTAGAATTTGTCTCATATGATTTTTTTTTCAGTGATCCGGTTTAGCCAACCTTACTTTAATTCAACTTACCTTTATTCAACTATCTTATTCAATAATTTAAGCTTTAACAAAGTTTCTGGAAAATAAAATGTACGCCTAATTTAAATATCCCCGGTCTTTTAAGGGTTAATGAGCAGTTTTATACCTTAACAAAAAGGCTGAAGCCTTGTCTATCATCTGACGCTACCAAAAAATAAACACATTAAATTTAAGTGGTTTTTCCAAAAAGTGAGGTTAAGAAATTGTTTTTTTAGTACTGGCCCCTAATGGGTTAATATAATAAAATATTTTTAGATGCAAACTTACAGATTCTTGAAACAGCTTTCTAGTGATATATATTTCAAATAACGAAAATAAAAAAAGCCGAGGTGCACCCATGCAGAATTTATGCCAAAACCTGACCTAATGTTTTAATGGGTAGGCGGAAGAAGGCGTGGTCCAAATAAAAAAAAAACCAAAATTCCATTTTGATGTTAGTTAAATTCGTGCAAAACTTTAAAGGTCCAGCTTTAAAACTACAATTAGTGCCAAAAATATCGCTATTTTGCCCATAGTGCACTGGAAAGTTCGGCATGTTTGGCGTTTCAATCAGCAATCAAAATGTTCGGTCCGAGAGCGAGAAAATGAATATGAGAAAAAGTTAATTTTTTCATTTTATACGTGAAACAATAACAACAAAAAATGTTCGGCAATCATGTTTGGCTAGCATAACCACGGCATAAGAGAAGGTCCGTGGAAACGGCTTTGCCATTGAAAGATCCTTCCTGCAAATGAATTTACCTTAGTTGCTTTCGTAGACATAGAGGGAGTATTAAATTTAACGCAATCTATACTACTAGAGTTGCGTAGGTACACTCAAAAAATTTATAAGTAAAATTTCTGCGAATGATATTAGTAAATAAAATATTCGTACATTCTAAAAATATGCGAACAATATACAAATTATTTTTATTGTGATTTCTATACGAATTCATTCGTATAATCTTTCTAATACCTGATGTATACTCATGATATATACTCATGATATTTTTAAACAAAAATAAATCAATTTGTATTAGTGCATTATACGAATGATTGTGTGAAATAGTAATATTCTTAAATTCGTCGTACGAATAACTTCGTAATTTCTTTCATTACAGTCGTAGCATTTACTAATGCTTTCGTACTATTTACGAATGAAAAATAATATTAGTAGAAATAATTCATTCGTAGGCTGACCATACGAATTATTTGTAGAATGTACGAATTATAAGTTGAGTTTAAAAAATTGAAAACCGAAAGCGTAAACCTTGTTTGTAGAACATCTACAGAACATAAGGAACTGTACGATTGTCAAGTAATTGTAGTCTACTGGTAGAGTGCGTGGCACGTAAACTAAAGAGCCGAGGTTCAAACCACAGCTCAGACAGAATTTTTTTGTCTGGTTTTTACGAATAAAATATTCGTAATATGTACTAATATACGTCGATTCTACGAATCCTATTCGTGGCTGAAAACTACGAATAAAATTCGTAGAATGGACGCAGTCATCAGTTATATTTACACACAAATATTTTTGGTGTGAATAAAATTATTGCTGATCTAATAGATAAGTTACTCAACTAGAGAGGGAGGGTTGTGTAGTGGCATCATACGCCGATGACCTAGCAATCGCAGTCAGAAGCAAATGTTCCACTACCCTCCGCAACGTTATACAAAGATCATTTTGCAAACTCGACCTATGGGCCGAGCCCTGTGGTCTTGGTGTAAATACGGCCAAAACAGAACTGGTGCTTTTCACAAGGAAACATAGAATTCCGTATCTCACACCAATCATGCTAAATGGGCCTGCATTGTCCTTATCGGAAAATGCAAAATATTTAGGACTCATTCTTGATAGGAAGCTTAGCTGAAAACTTAATGATCTGAGCGCTGTAAGCTTAAAAAAACTATAGGGACAAGATGGGGTTTTTCCCCCAATATCGTTCACTGGCTATATACAGGGGGTCATCAGACAAATACTTCTATATTTATTTATTTATTCATTAATGTCTTTGGATACAATATCCTTACAGACTACTTAAAACTAATAAGAAATAAAAACAAAATATAAGTACCTACTTAATTAATATAGAATTAACAAAATAAGATAAAAAGAAGCATCTTTAGATGCGAAAGCAGTAATTAAGCAATTTCTTAAAAGTTAATTTTGAAATGCAAAAATCGAAACCATTCTCTAAAGATAATTCATTATACAATGTTAAAGCGCGAGTAGTAGGCTCTACAAGAGCATACAGAGTTCTATGCATTTGGGAATGAAATAAAGAGTAATGCCGCAACGACCTTGCAAGAATATTAAAATTAACAAAATTTAATAGCTAGGGAGAATCTATTTGACCAGATAATAGATTATGAATAAACACTAAAGATTGCATTTTTCTTCTCGTTTCGAATGATTTTAAGCCCAGTAGCATGATTCGTGAATGATACCAAGGTTCACCAAGGCAAAGATTCACCAAAATTATAATATGGAGCAACGATATGGTGGCCATCCTTGGAAAAGGTTACATATTTCAACCAGCTTTAAAAATTCCAAAGAATGGCATCTATTTGCATTATTGGTGCTCTGAGAACAACATCGACTGCGGCTTTAGAGATCTTACTGCACCTTCTACCACCCAACTTGTTTGCTAGGCAACATGCAGCTTGTTTGGCGGTCAGAATAAGGAAAACTGGTGTAGGGTAAGACCTGGGTTGAGGACACGCATCCATACTCTACAAATTCAACTTCATTCCAACAAGGACTGATTACTGTAATCCACTGGTTTCCTTTGATGAAAACTACGGCACGCTTATTCCACCTAGAACATACTAGAATAAAGGTGCGCCGTGGAAACCAGGGTGTCTACAATTCTATACAGATGGGACAAAATTAAATGACAAGGTCAGGTATGGGGTCCACTCGAAAAAATTAGGGGTATTCTTAGTTCGTAGGCTTCCGGATCACTGTTGTGTTTACCATGCCGAAATGATGGCGATTAAGGAAGTTGCAACGTGGCTCTCAGAGAATGTCATCTTTAAACGAGAAAAATAAATTTTCTCCGACAGCGATCAAATCGATGGAGCAAGTATCCATCAACTCTAAAGTATCCAAAGAATGCTGTGCTGCGTTAGGCGAAATGTCAATTTTTTTGACATCAGCTTAATATGGGTACCTAGGCTTAAGGGCATACGGGGAAATGAAAAAGCAGACGAGTTTGCTAGGAAAAGTACATGGGCGACTTCATTGGTTCTGAACTCACCGAGCATCCCGATGGCAACTGTCAAAATGCTGCTTAATGAGTACACCACATCTAAAGCCAACTCAAGATGGGCTGAACTCTCAACATGCAAAACAACAAGGCTTATCTGACCGACTCTAGACCCCAAGCGGTCGAAAGCCCTTCTCTCATTGGGAAGACCAGAGTTATCCACGCTAGTGGCAGTTACCACAGGGCACTGCTTAATAGGCAGACATGCCTCCAGACTGTGAGTCATCATAAATGACTTCTGCAGAAGCTGCAGGGACGAGGAGGAGGAAAAAACCATCTCCCAATTTCTATGTTCCTGTCCCGCAATTGCTAGAGGAAGGCATAAATATCGAAGGTCATTATTCTTTTCTGAGCTTGACGATCTGTCAAGGATATACGTCTTACAAGCTTTATCAAGAGCTCAATGTGGTTCCACTCGGACTGAAGGCCAAGTGTGCAGCGGTATCACAATGAACCTTATTGGTCTAAGTGAGCCGTGGTACGTGTGTATGGTTTGAGCACGTACAGCGGCTGCCGTCTTAACCTAACCTAACCTAAGTGGCTGATGAGAACGTTAAAGTTCTTACGAATTTCTTCAAACACGTGTCAAATCATATAAGACTTTAACAGTGGTTTGGTCACAGCTGAATCACTCAAGACTACTGAAGATTAAATGTAGCAATTTACAAACAGGCTGTCTAGTCTGCTGTGTGATTGACTTTATACAGAGTTGTTGTTGTTGTTGTTGCCTTCTTATAACTTACTTTTAAAAGTTAAAATGTAATAGCCGAAAATTTTATTTTTTCTGTATAAGTATTGCTGAAATTTTTTTTTATGGTTTTTATTGCTGAAAAATCCTTTAAAAAATTCAAACTTTTTATGTAACGGTATTATTTGACTTATAATTTAAGACATATATTTGGGACCTAAACTTTAAGCCCTCATAACTCAGCAAATCCAGCTTTTGAATTCTCCTCCTTTTTCACTTTTTATATACTCGGTTAGTACAACAACATTTCCGATTTTCATCGAAATCGGAGCAATGAAGGTTTTTAAGTTGGCACACTTGAGGTGTTTTGCCCCATATAGATATGTAAAAAATGCGACTATGATGAAATGGTTGAAAAACAATGTTCAAATGAATTATGAATACATTAGTTAACATTTCTAAACTATTCCTATAAAAACTGGGAACAAATTAAAAATGTTAAAGTGGAAAAATACAAAAAATTAATCAAAGCAATGAGCATCCATTAAATAATCAGTATTAGATTTTATACGACCAAAAGGTATGGAGCGAGTGAAGCTTTTGAAACGGTCAGAAGAAATTCGAAGTCATGAAAAGTATTTTCAATATTTTCGACTGTATTTTCTTTTTTACTAAACCTCGCAAAGTTACACTTATTTTTTCACTATCTTATAATAAAAAATATAAAATGTAAGTGTAAAATTTTAAGTTTTGTTGTGTTTCCTAAAAAACTCCCGCTGAACCATATGCGAAGGTTTTGCGTAAAGTGATAGTTTTGAGTACGTTTTCGGGTGAACATTTTTTTAAAATTATGTTTTTTTTAATTTGTATGATCAATTTTCTTTCTAGAGAAAATAAAATTCGTTAAATTTTTTCCATAATTAACTAATTTTTTGAACCTAAAAACAAACATTAAGGCTATTCGCAGTTTAAGTATACATTTAACAAATTGTATTTATAGCATTTGGTATTGTTGAAACTGTAAGCACTCTGCTACGTGGCAAAAATTATGCAACCCTGTGATGTAAGAAATATGGCGGCCGTAGACAGAGCATACAAATACGAGGAACAAAAACAAGTCCAAGGGCTACTTTAATTAACGCGTGTTTGCGTATTTTCGTTTGCATGCAAAACAATAACAAAGCAAAACACGCTTTCGTAAAATGGCGTACAAATAATAGATCGTACAAATGGCAAACAGCTTATTTAAACAGTTAATAGCCTGATTTTGTTATCATTTTAGCAGGAAACAATTACTTATAAAAGAGCCATTTTTTTCATGAATAAGTTCATAAATTAATAATAAAATTTTATTTTTTCAGATTCCAATGGGCGATGGGCCTGGATATATATTACAACTATACAGTGGTGGCCTTATAATTAGAAACGGCTTTTCAGCATAACTAAACACACATAACTAAACACAACTTAACACAAAAAAACAGCAATTTCAAGTTGGTCACATAATTAGAAACAACAAAAAATATTTACATACAACTGAAAAATATCTTCGCAAAGTTAAACAAAATAGACATATCCTTTAATATTTTGTTGGATAACCCTTACTTTTGACAACATTCACCAGTCTTTTCGGTAAACTTTGTATTAAACGTTGGCATTTTTGGAGCGATATATTATCCCAGCTTTGCTGCACCAACTGAAACAATTCATAATTATTTCGTGGATTTTTGTCCTTGAGATCTCTTTTTACAATTGCCCATAAGTTCTCAATTGGGTTGAGATCAGGACTTTGAGCTGGCCAGTCCAGAACATCAATATTTTGATCCGAAAGCCAACACCTTGAAGTGTGCTTTGGGTCATTGTCATGCTGGAAAATGTAATGGACGGGCATATTTTCAAAGGAATATGGTTCCATTACATTTTTCAAAATGCTTTTATATGGATGTTGATCCATTATTCCCTGAATTCGAACAATTGGACCCACACCACGCCAAGAAAAAGCACCCCAGACCATAATAGACCCGCCTCCGTGCTTCACCGTTTTCACAGTGTACCTGGGGTCTAAGGCTTTGTTTGGAGGACGTCTCACATACGTTTTTCCGTCAGATTGAAACAAGTTAAACTTGGATTCATCACTCCAGAGAACTCTATTCCAGTAACGTGGATCTTTTTTAAGTATTTCCCTTGCAAACATCAACCGCTTTTTAATATTTTTTTTTTGACACATGCGGTTTTTTTTGTACAATGCACCCACGAAGTCCCGATTCTTGTAAGCGCCTTCTTATTGTCCGTGTGGATATTTCTGCGTTTATTTGCTGTCCAATTGCAGCCTTTATTTCCCGCGAAGACAAGAATGGATTCCTCTTACTGACCCTACAAATACTTCTATCTTCTGCTGGAGTGGTCTTTCGTTCCCTAGGCTTCCTGACTGGGTTTTCAAACTCCTTTGTCTTATTGTACAAGTGAATTGCACCAAATATCATTTTTTTGGAGCACGCAAACTTTTGTGCAATTGCCGACATTGACAGCTTTTCATTCTGATAACACTGCACAATCAACTCCCTCATTTTTGGAGTACATGACTTGTTCTTGCCCATTTTAGAAGCTAGAATATATCAAAATTATTAGCATTTAATCTACTGATTTTCAAATTACACTCACTTTGTCACTAATAATAAGATAAGTTCAGAAATTAAAACAACAACTGCACGTTTCTAATTACATGGCCAGCCAAAAGCAACTACTTGTAAAATAATCTTATTTTTTTCACTAAGCAAACTTTGAACTTCACGTGTTTTGCATCGACAACATTGTTGATTGTCTACTCGTTGAATAACGGTACTTATAATTTACAGTCTAGGTCTTAAAAGATGTTCCACATCGGTTTTATTTCCAATAAGACATCGTTTCTAATTATATGGCCACCACTGTATGTATTCAAATAAAGCACATGATAAAGGATATCATTATCGATATGCAGTAATAAGACAATATACATATGATTGAAAAAGTTTCATTTGTGAGTACCGAAAAAGTGGCTTTCTATGGTTCGTTTATTAACTCGTTTTTGAACAAAAAAAGATTCGCATTTGAGAGGCATTTTAGTACGACGAATGAGTCCAAAAGGGTAAATATATGAGTCCCAAAAATGAATGAATTATAAATGAATTCAAAAAAGATAGTTTTGGTTCACTGGGTTTGTTTTACAAAACAAGAATTATTGCATTTATGAGAGTAGGAAAACAGTAAGCAGTTAAAACAGTCCAATGGATTTCTTTTTTGAACGAGGTTTTCTATTTAGATTCTAAAAACCGAATATTTGTATGTTAGGGGTCGTCCATAGACTACGTTATCAGTTTAGGGGGGTGGGGAAAGTTTTGAAATGCACTACGATAAGTAACGGTAGGGGGGGAGGTGTTTAGATAATGTAACGTTACCAAAAATTAAAAAAAATCGACGAAAAACCTCTAATTAATAACACAATCATTTCAAAAATTTGTAACCTTACATGTTTATGTTTGATCGTCTAAATTGATGGTTAACGATTTCTTCCACCACCTTTTCCCTCGACACAGGAACCTTTTGGTATTCCTTCACCATCACAGCACAAGTCTGAAAAATTTGGGTCTTTGCTTTTGCGACAGGCTTTGACGTTAAGGCCTGAATGTTCTTGATCAAAGGAGATACCGTATGACATGTACTGTCCTTCTCAGAAAGAAGAAATCGGTTCGAGGTCGTGTCCTACCTGCGGCTTGTATTTCGTTTTTAAAACTTCTATGAATTGTCATAAGTTTGTATTATATCGTTTACAATAAATCGGAATAAAAAATACTATTTAAATAGATCAATTTTCAGAAAGCATTTACACAAAAACACAGAACTTGGTGCAGCTCGGATGCAGCCTTTAAGGGTACTCTGTCAAAGACCAGGTGAATTTCTTTGCGTTAGAAATGAGGATTCACCTGAATGGGTCGACATAGAATCCGATGAAAAATTCTATTTTGAAGAATCCTCAACAAAGCTACCAGCTTCTTCTATCCCAGTGATTGAGAGCATCGAATCTTGGATAGCAGATGGAATAGCTTTTACAGATGATATTAATTATTGATTTTTTTCCAATTGTTCCTTTAATGTATCTATGTAGTCATACTAGACACTAATACTAGTGAAAATTGTCAGAGCTGGTCAAAATATATAATCATTCGAATGAATTAATTTCATATGTCACGTTACTTTAGGGGGGGAGGGGTTTTGAAAAGCACTACGAAAAGTAACGCAGGGGGAGGGGGGGGGGGGTAAAAAAAACCGGAAAATCAGTAACGTAGTTTATGGACGACCCCTTATTGTGCCATTAGGGATGTAATCTGGTGCTCCGGCCTAATTTTCCAAAATTATTTATAACAAAACAAAATATAAGCATATAAATTATTTATACTTTTGACATCTTTTAGAGTACAAAAAAACTTTGTTCTTTTTTATTTTACATTTTTTTACGTCCAAAAGGGAAACCGAAAAAGAAGGTGTGTTGCTATACCGGAAAATGACGGCACTGGAAGTCATTTGAAACAAAAAATTTAAATAGATAATTGTTCTGTATGCTTGTCATTCTGGCAGGTAGTAGATGTACTAAAAATTAACAAAATGGCGGATTTTTAAACATAAATTTTCAGAAACCGCTTTTTTTTGTTTTGCTTAGAATCGGGTAAAAATAGTAAAAAATGTAGAATAAAGTATTAAAATTTCAGCCCAATCGACTAATTAGAATTGTTTTAAACACCCGGGCCGGGTCGATAAAAAAAGCTTTTTCGAGAAAAAGGCTTTTACATTTTAACGCTCTGTATCACTTATGAGACGCTCTCGACTATGTGCTACAATACAAACTTCGTTTATATTTAATTATTGGTCTGAAATTCTTACAGTATACTCTCAATATATTGCACTTATGAAATACATTAAAAAATTTTTATTAAATCTAATCACCAGATTAAATCGTGAATTTAACTGCAATCACTTTGATCTTTTGCAAAAAAATCCATGTTGTAAAGGTACTTGAACAATTTTATATGCATTGGAATTTTTGCATATAAAAGAGGTATACTTTAAAAAAATATTTATGCACTCTATCAAAAAATAGAAGAATTGTAGAGAATTGTATTACTTTTTCATACAAAATTTTTTTTCAAAATTTTAAAAAAAGATTTTTTCCTTTCAAGTATCTCGAAAACTATTTTTAAAAACATTGAAACGAGTAAATGATTTAAAAAATGTATTAAAGTTAAGTTTGTATTAAAAAGAGTAATTAGAAAATATGTTATGAACACTTGCTTTTATACTAAACCATTGCCTTTTCACTTAGGCTCTGAGCAAAAAAAAATCTCTGTGTTCTTAATTCTAAATAGTTTTGTTTTGTCGCAACATGCTTATCAACTCCGGTGTAGCGCATAAAACCGTAAGCATCAGATATTATTTGCAATTTCTTTTGGTTGCATTTGCTTGGCATAACTGCAAAATTGTGAATGCAACAATGATGAGCCACGCAACAATAACAATGCAAACCATAACAACAACAACAGCCACAAACAAATTCAACAGCAGCGCGCGAAAAGCTGTGGCAATTTAAAACTTTTGCATTCCCATTTTCTGTTTTTCGTTTTTTTTTATCATAATTTACCCATGTTTTAATGGAATTTTATTAAAATTTGAATTTTTCTCGTTTTTAACTCAATTTATTTAATACGAATTTAAATGTAAAATTATGACCATAAACTTGATCCTATAGCAAAGTGACGAAATAAGCGAGGCGAATAAAATGAAATGAAATTACTACTATGAAATTTTTTTTTATTTATATAAAATTAAACTCTTTGAGTATTTATTATTTGGATGCAAGTGATATTTTAACTTCAAATGACAAAAAAAAAACTATAAAGCTCTTTTATAAACAAGCAGAAAAGTATTAAGGAATTTTTTTAAATTGTCCGTTCATTAAAGATCCTACTTAATGCACTTAAAATTTTTTTTCTTTAATATCAACAAAGTCATTTTGTATTAAATAAACAAACATTACGTAAATACCTACCTCAAAATTAAACAATCCTAATCATTTTCAAATAATTAGATATTCCACAGACAAATGTTTGACTTCGGGTTTTTTTTTTTCTCCAGAACACCTCGACGCTTTGTGGCTTTAATATGCATTTTCATCAAAAGAATGGTATTGATATAATATTTGATCAAATGTTCAGTTCATCAATGAACTCTAATATATGTGAGACTTTCTTCTCTCGTCTTCTTATTCTTATTTAACAGACTGCTGGAAACTTAATTTATTTAACTTGTAATGGAATCCGTAAACAAACAAGCGTACAACCAAACAACCTAACAAATATATGTATAAACAAACAAACGTGGAGCCACCATAAATAGACTTTACGCACGTTTGAGCTTTGAGCCTTTGACCAACAGCCGACAAGTGGAATTTGGTGGTACCTACTTGAGTACATATTTGTGCTGGAATGGAATTGAGAGATGCTGCTGTTGGTGTCATTGAATACGTAATTAACAAGACGAAGGTGTTTAATACCAACAAACAAACGAGATGATTTAAGATGGGCTGGGAACGAGTTGAGTTAGATTGCAAGGGTTAAACTGTCCAGAAATTATTCCCCAAGTAATTTTAAATGTTTTACACCTGAAAACATGAAGATGCTTAGATCAGTAAAAAGAGGATTTCTGACAAAATCTACATCAACATTTACTTGACCATTAAGTTTTAATTTTTTGAATGGGGATCAAAGGATAAAAAACTGTTAACACCACCAAAATTAGCGCCCTTGAATTATGCTTACCTATTATATATCCAGCTTGTTAATGATTTGTTTTTTTCCCATCGAAATTTACTTATTGCTAAAATTTTTCATTTGATAACACGGTGCAACAGTCCAAAATCTCTGGCAACTGTTATAATTTTTCTTGTAGGTCTTGTTGAGTGTAGCAAGACTGCATACCAGATATTTGCCAAACACCCCCAAAAATGTGACTTTTTTTTTTTTTTTTTTTAAAGATCAAAGAACCAAGTCATGCGCCTTATACAAACAAGGTTTGGTCTTTGACCTGAAAGGAAAGGGATATATTATTTAGAGGAGTTGATTGGAACTATACGTGAATTATTGATTAGGGGAAACAACTGCGAAAGACAATTTGAATTGCTTTTTAACCGAGGCTAGTGTTATGCCTTAACCTCGGCAAGCATTTCAAACCCTTAGTTGTTCCATTCCTTCACATTTTCCACAATTTAGTTGTGGATTTTTAGTTTTCCATAATTCTTAAATGTAGGACAAAGAAAGAACAAAGAAAGTGAAAAGAACCATGCCTGAGCCCGGATTCGAACCAGGGACCTTTGGGTTGAGAGTCTAGCGCACTCTCCACTAGACTACAAAGGCCGACTTACCGTTAAAAAACCGGTTTTTGCATCTTTGCACATTTATATGGCTGTAACTTAAGGCGAATTTATACGATTCACTATCATCGTTCACTTTGGATGAATCATCTGATTTGTAAAATGTAAATTAAGTTTCATCTCTAAAATGAAGATGATTGTCATCTTCATTGAACAGTGAAAGAAGTAGAAGGTCTTCCTACTTTTGATGAAAGTGAAAGCAAACTGAACTGATGTGTCATTCGTTCTGAAACACATTTGAAAGGTGTTAACATAATTTCAAGCAGAAAGTTTATATTTTGTTTTTATTTAATTGCTGAATAGCTTTTATTTACTTAATTTTTTTAAACGTCAATAAAATTAATCAGCCAACGAATATATTTGACATTCAACACCGAATAATCCATCAAATTTCAAATTTACACTTTGAATAATGTAAATTAAAAATTGATTCACTTTCATCGATCAACGTTCACTATCATCGTTTTGAGTGAAATGTGTAAATTCGCCTTTAGCCGATGTTTTCAATTTTTGATTTTCAATTTCTTACCGGATTCGGAAAGAAAAGCTTAGACCTTTCCAATGATATACATAATAAGGCTTCTCATCTAAGCATATAACTGACCCGTAAACATTGTAAACCTTGTGAACTTACATGCGCGTAAACTATCTGTCAAAATTTGTATGGGCGTGAGTTTACAGCATTTCCGAGCCTATTTTGTAGTGTAAACTAGCATGTAAATCTACGTGTGTGAATGAGGGTTGCCTTTGGCGCTAATCATTACAAATTTAAGTTAGTTGAAGTAAATATAAATACGTTTTATTTATTTTTCTATGTTAATGAAGGTTTTTAAAAGGTTTAAAATTTAAAAAAGTCATAATGTTGTCGCAGCCGCCATTTTGTCGACAAATACGCTATTTACACTTACAGCCCTATTCTGGCAAATTAACAAATTGTTAACCAGTATTTTGAATATTTCTATGTGTTTGTTGTTTTCAAAACAAAATTTAAAGCTCAAAAATCAAAATTTGTTAATGAAATTGTCAATAACTGAAAAGCAGTTGACAATTTTTATCAACTTTTTTTATTTTTGAGCTTCAAATTTTGTTTTGGAATCAAAAAAACAACAGCAAACACATAGAAATATTCAAAATACTGGTTAACAATTTGTTAATTTGCCAGAATAGGGCTGTTAATCGCTATCAAATTAACAGCCTTATCGCTATCAAAAGTTTAAATGCTATACATGTAGATCAACCAGAAATATTTTATTTATTTTATTTTGATATTTAATATTAGTTTTTTAAGAACATGTTCTTTTGAAATACAAAGATAAAAGCTTAATAATAATATTATATTGTATATTAATATTGTAATTTAGTTTTAATAATGGATTTATTATTATTATTATTAAGATTTATTTTTATAACTAAATCATAACGATTACATTTTTCACAGGGTTTTTACATTTAATTAAATTGAATTAAAAACAAGAGCAATGACTCAGGATCCGCGGGATCGTCATACCCGACACTCCGTAAGGGAATGCCCTGCGGCAAAATTCAAAAATTTAAAAAATTTATAAAAAATTATTATTTATTTAATTTAATAACTAGAATTTAAAGAATTTATAGAATAGGCAGCTGGAGAAGGGAGAAAAAGAGCATAAAGACATAGAACATAGATACAGAAGAGAAAAATGATTTCTATCAGTTCCCACACACAACTTTTAAGTGAAGTAGTTAAATATGGCCTGCTTAAGGTCACCTTTTCTTTCCAAAGACTTAATAGTGTTTGGTAAACTATTCCATAATCTAATGGCATTAATGAAAAATAACCTAGTAGAGTTTAAATAATACCATGTTGGTATTAAAAATATTTTCATTCTTACTGACTGACAAAAATTGAGTTTTTCAAAGAGGTACCAAGGAGTTTTGGAGTAAATAAGTCCATGTAGGAAAATACAATTTCTTGCGTTAAGATAGTTAATAATGTTAAGCCAAGGATACTTTTTTTGAACTGAGTTATATGGTCAAATCTGTGAATATTGTAGACATATCGCATGGCATGATTAAACGCAACATGCAACTTATGTTCTGAACGCGAGTCAAGTTTACTGTAAATAACCTCAAAATATGTTATAATGGGCATTATTAATTGCAAGACAAGTTTAAGTCGAACGACTACAGGAGTAAATTGAGCTGACATTTTGAGATTGCGTAGGGTAAAATAAATGTTACGCACTACGTTATTAATATGATCCGTACATGTTAAAGACGAGTTTATGTGATAGCCAAGACTTTTAATGCTACTTACAAGTTTCAGTTTGTGGTCTCCTATAAGTAAGTCCGGTAGGTCATCAACTATTATTTTATATCTACTAATAGGCAGCACATAAGATTTGAGAGGATTAAGTCTAAGACAATTTTTTATGGCCCAGCAGTTGATATCATTAAGATCCTCATTTATTCTACAACATAAATCTTCTAAGAGACCAGTTCTGTGCGAAAGGTATAGCTGGACATCATCTGCATAGGCATGCATAGATGCATTTTTACAAGATAAGAAAATATCATTTATGAAAATTGAAAAAAGTAGAGGGCCAAGAACTGACCCTTGGGGTACTCCACTGATGACAGGCTTAAATAGAGAGCACCTTTCGCCAGCACATACTCTTTGCTTTCTGTTGGACAAATAGCATTGTATTAGCTCTACAGCGTCATTGCAAAAACCATACCAGCACTTTAGTTTTTGACATAGTAATATATGATTTACGGAATCAAACGCTTTAGAGAAATCTAGCATACAGAGGAGAGTAGTGTGTCCTTCATCATATGGCTTCCTAATGTCATCTACGACGTTTAACACGGCTGTTGAGCAACTGTGTCCTAATCGAAAGCCGGATTGCAATGAAGATAAGAGGTTGTTCAAGTTTAGGAAATTTAAAATCTGTTCAGCCATTATTGCTTCACATAACTTTGATAGACATGATAATATGCTGATAGGCCTAAAATCATTTGGTTCACACGCAGAGGGTTTTTTCACAACAGGCATTACTTTTGCAGTTTTCCAGAGCTTCGGAAAAGATGACGTTGTAAAACAATGATTAATTATGTGTGTTAGCGGCCCAATAACATAGGGTAAAATTAGTCTGATAAATTTAATCGAAATCCCATCTTCACCAATCGCATTCGATTTTACTTTTATAAGGTGTTTGTAAGCTTCATATTCAGTAACATTAGAAAATTGAAAACTCGGTTCAACTAGAACATTTGAAAATACTTCGATATCAGCACTGCTAACAATAGAACTATTGCATAGGAAAAAATCATTGAGAGTATTAGGGTCAATAAAACAATCCGAAACAGGTTAAGAACCCATTCCAAGTTTTTTTAAATTTTTACAGAGTACTTTTGAAGGAAGAGTTGTGTTTAATTTTTGAGAGAGATACATGTTTACAAGTTTACATGCTTAGATGAGAACCTTTAATGTTTATAAAAACTTGATAAATCCATGTGTATTTATTTAAATCAAACATCAACGTCAAAACTAACAAACTTGTTTTTTTTTAAATTTTTATTTTTATTTTTTTTTTTTACTTGATTGCTAAACCTTAACAGGTTTTATAGCAATTTTAAAATTATAAAATAAGATATTTAATACAATTCAAAAATATAAAGTATGATTTTGAATGAAATAATTTGTTATTAACAAACTAAAAAGTTTTTGTAAATTGCTTAAAGTATATAATTTTATTAAAGTATAAAAAGTAATAAAAAAAAGTTAAGTCAAAATCGATAAAAACAGACAGCATAGCAGGGTTGCGTTTTCAAGACAAACAAGGTCTAGTTAGCAACAATTTTTGTATCCGGACATCGGCGTAGTCGTGTGATAAACAAGGTCTCATACCCAATAAAACACCACTCCAATAAGTATATATATGATATATTTCGTTCCGTATTCCTGAAGCCGGTGAGATCCGGGCTTGACAGGGTGGTTACTCGACAAACTAGGTCAACTTCACCAAACCAATTTTCATAAAACTAAGAAAATAAGTTTCGAACGCAGGCACCAAGACCAACTAGGTCTTATCGGCCACTCACATTAATATAATACAAATCGATCTAACGTAGTGTTTTAAGAGGTAAGGACACCAAGACACCACGGTACCGTCGACAAGTGTAGTTACAATCATCATGAAGATATGAGGCAATTGAAGATCCCAGGTTTAGGTCCATTCAGATTATTTAGATGTTTATTCACCAAAATTTTCCATTTTACGCTTAGGTCCATTTATCCATTTAGATTGTTATATTAATGATAATGTGTTTACAAATTAACCAGATGCATCAGATATATGTTTGAAAGAACTTTAAATAATCAACGATGGTACTGCAGGTAATCTATAATTTTATGTTTGATTGAGTCCATGGTTTCACTTAAGGATATAATATCAGATACAAAATTAAAATCACCGCAAGCGCTTATAAGAGGTTCATTTTGCAAATAATTAGTTCTACAAAAGTTCATGTGGAGTTACTCAAAAGATCTTCCAGGACGAAGAGGAATATTAAAATATACTTTACTCAATAAATATGGACTGTTGACATATCCATGTAAAAGTTTTGTAATCCAACAAGCATTTATCATAACTCTCCGATTTTTTAAAGAAGCAAGATTTAAGAGTTGTAACCGATATTCATAAGATGGTAAGTGAAAATCAGTATTACCATAAAGATAGCTTAAGCAAAACAAAAGAAATTGTTTCTGCACTGATTCAATGTCGTCTATGTAACAACCGTATCGTGGGCACCAAACAACTGAAGCGTATTCTAAGATTCTAAGGACTCCAATGGAGAACCACAAATTTTGAAGGTACATTTAATTGGTGGTTCGTTTTGCACCAGTTATGAAGATGATCAATGTCGGCTTGCAAAAATACAGCGTCATTATCATTTTTAAAAGAAAGGAAGAGTTTGACGTCGCCAGCAAACATTAAGATGCTGGAATGCATTATGACTGATGCAAATCGTTTATTAAAAGTAAAAACAGTAGGGGCCCAAGATGACTTCCTTGAGGTACTCCTGAAGTAACAGGAAACTCATGTGATTTCTTGAGCTTAAAAATAACAGATTGTGTTCTATTGCTTAAGTAAGATCCACTTTACCAACGGTATAGGAAATTCAACAAGATGTAATTTTAAGATCAATAGTTTGTGATTTACAACGTCAAAAGCTTTGCTAAAATCCGTGTAAGTAGCATTAGTCTGCATGCCTTTTCCAAAGTTTTCTATAGTTTTTGATGTAATTTGTGTTTTCTTAAGGACAGAACGATTCGAGTCGTAGTTGACGGTATTTCGTCTGAGAAGCACGCCATCAACGCAGGAGTACCGCAGGGTTCAGTTCTATCGCCAACCTTGTTTCTGGTTTTTATCAACGACCTTCTGTCGTTGACGCATAACCCAATTCATTCGTTTGCGGACGACAGCAGGATTTGCCATTCATATTCATTCAAAAAACGCCCAAGCTCTATGGAGATTGAGAGAAAAAGGCAAACTATAAATGACACACTCCTTAATGATCTACAAAAAATCTTAACCCACAAGCGGGTGAATTGCCCTTTAGCTCCTCTCAGTATGAATGGTGTGGATCTTGTGGAATCAGCCGCTCTTGACGTTCTGGGCATATCGATCCAATGTGATCTTCGTTGGAATGATCATATTTTCGATGTGTCGAAAGAAGCGGGCAAGTGCCTAGGTTTTCTAAAACGGTGCAAAAAATATTTCACTTCAGCTGATCTTCGCATGATCTACACGTCATATATTAGGCCAAAAATGGAGTACAATTCGCACATTTGGGCAGGGGCTTCAAGATATTATTTGGAGCTTCTGGACCGAATTCAACGTCGTGCGATATATTTGATAGGAGATGAAAGTATTTCATCCTCTCTCAACTCTCTTGAGCATCGACGTAAGGTTGCCTAAGCCTTCTGAATAGGTATTACCATGAGAAGTGTTCAAGGGAGATACATGGCCTGACGCCACCAGCTCGTGTGTTTCCCAGGTCCACTCGAGCAGCTGTCCAAGCCCACTCCTTTACCATTGCATCGATGCCTAATAGAACCTCGCATTACCGCGATAATTCGTTCTTAAGTCGCGCAGTTAAGTTGTGGAATAGTCTCCCTGCGAGCGTGTTTCCCGGCAGTTTTGAGCTGTGCAAATTCAAAACAAATCTTCACCGACACTACTCCATCTATCCACCCTCCAACTAACTATCACCCATCTTCCGAATCAGCGCAATGCTTACGCATTTATAGGGGGCATCCCCTGTGCGTTGGTTCAGTCTAAAAAAAAAAAAAAAAATTCGAGAAGGTTAGTAGCAGTAGATTTTCCAGAAAGGAATCCATGTTGGAAAGGAGACATTAAAGATTTAGCGCTATGCGATAGTCGTGATGTAACAATTGCCTCTAAAAGTGTAGGCAAAGCGGTTAATTTTGCGATGCCACGGTAGTTATCAATTAAAGACCTATTTCCGGATTTATGCAGCGGAATGATAAATGATTGCTTCGAGGCTGCAGGAAAATAGCAGGATTTTAATGATGAAGTAAATAGTAAAGAGATTTGATTTTATTGTACAATTTCTGCGCTGCTAAACGCGTCATCAGAAATCTTTGTGATTACCCGTGCAAGCGCGCTATTTTTGTTTTTAGTACATTTACAGCCGTTCACTATAAAAAGTGCAGAGGCTAAAAAGTTGAAGTCGGCAGCTATTAAAGCTTAAGACTTATTTAAAAATGAATTAGTAGGCAGCTTGTTAGAAGCTCAAAACTAATTGATTTATTTTCAAATATGTTCATCCTTTTATAGTAAACATAACGGTATTTTGTCTTAAAACTAGTTGACAATTGTTTGTGTAGTTTAGAATGTAAATATCATATGTTCTTTAATTAGTGTAGAGCAAACAAAATTAAAAAATTATTTATTTCTGAATTTTTTCACTTTGTAAAAAATATTTAAATTGAATTTAAAGAGTAAATTTTCTTCAAATATATAAAATTGCTCAACGAATTCTTTCAACTTCTTATTCGTCAGCAAAAGTTAAAAGAATATTTTCTATTCAAAATTCAATAAACCAAATGCAGAAAGAGACTGCATATTGCAACAATTTCTTCTTTAATGAAAACAACGATTTTTAAAATCTAGTGCAAAACATGCCACAATATTGATATCAGAAGTAATATATCAAAAGAATAAATTTCAGAAAATTTGACCGAGAGTGAAGAATTGCTTGACTTAAAGATTTCCCCATTAATTTCTTTCGTTACTTTAATATAGAAAAGTACTAACTAATACTTTTAAAAATCTATTTTTCGGCTGTAGTGGTTTGGCACGTTTGTAGTAAACGTTATTTGCTTTTGTCACTTTATTAATTTTTGTTTTTTAATTATAGAAAGACCTAAACTTTATGCTTATTTGATGTTTTAATAGATTTTATCAAGGCCGTTGCCAAAACTCAGTTTTTTATATATTTAGGGTATTCACAAGGTGTGCTATCATGTCATAATGTCATATTGTCCTAAGATTTTACACTAGTTCAAACATTTTATTGTTGCCATATAAAAAAGTACTAAAATATTACAACTCTGAAAGCTATGTTTATTAAAAAGTCGTAATTAAACAGCTGTTTCGTATTTGCATTTATTTTTCTTTTAAATTTTAGTTGTAAAATTTAAGAACAATTAGTTAATTAGTTTTATGATCTATTAAATTATTACATGAGTTAAATTGCGAGCTTAAGATCAAGTAAGTTTTTAAGAAGAGGAAAATGTAGCGATTTCCGAAACAGACTGTCTAGTCAGCTTAGTGATTGACTCTATACAGAGTTGTTGTTGTTGCCTTCTGAAAAACTTACTTGATCTAATGCTCGCAATTTAATTCATATTTTAGGACTATATTACAATATGATATGATAGCACACCTTGTGAATACCCTAATTACATATGTAAGTATGTTTATTAAGGTGCCTCGACTTCCATTAGAAAAAAGTTGGATTTGTACCTATCTAAAAATTAACCTTGGTCTATTTTATGACGATTCCCAAAATATATTGATTGTTACGATAGCCGCCAGTGAGCTAAACCATTAAGCAAAAATCGCCATTAATAATGTTTTTCGTAAATTTATTTACTAGTATAATAGTTATAAAAAGAAACTGTCAGAAATTAAAGGCCGGAAAAAGCTCATCCAATCTGCATCAAAGAATTTTAAAGTTTTGCAAGAGCATTAAAGACAATGCTATTTCTTGTGGCTTATTTTGAATTTTTTTTTTTAATTTATTTTCACTTAAATTGAAATAACTTCATTGTTTCTAATGCAATCTTCATTTTAAAGATATTGTTGGAAAGGTGTTGGAGTGCTTGCATTGATTCAAGACCAAAATTTCTAAAATTTATACATATTTAAGCTAAAATATTAATTATAAAATAAATACCTTCTGAAAAAATATTGTGAGAAATAAAAAAAAATGAAAACGAATTTATTTAAATTTTGAGAATTTTTGTATAGAAATAAAATAAATAAATATCAAAAATATGTATGAACAAAAGCATTATCTTTAATACGTTTGCAAAAATATAAAATTTTTATTTAATTTCGACCTTCAGGGGGTTTGAACCCTGAAAAACTCCCCTTGACTATGGCCCTGGATTTCAGTGATATCTTTCTCTGAATATTATAGACCACTTGTGCTTCCTTTTGTGATTAAAAAAAATTTTTTTTATTAATTAAAAATTAATAAAAACCTTTGTCATTTTTGTTTATGAGCTGAATTGATAAAAACATTAAAATATAAATAAAAAAAATTTATTTCATACTTTCTTTTTTCATTTAGTACAATTTTTTGAAAATTTGTATACCAAAATGAAAAAGTCATTTATCAACCCTGGTAGGCATATTTATGAAAATTTACGGTCAAGAAAGTGGGCGTTATTGGACAAAAGGGCGTGGCAATATTCGAATAATACTGCTTCTCAGTTAATGTTGATACTAGAGTACGAAAATTCGTTATAAGAATGGGAAAAATTGTTATCATAATCTCTAAAAAGGAAGAAATAAAAACTTTTTAATAAAAAAAAAAAAAAACCAACTTCAAAACCACTACAAAGTCAAAAATAATTTTAAATTAATTTTCAAATTTATTCTTGGTCAAATTTGGTACTTTATTTATGTATAGTACTAAATTGGAAATCTTATTATTATAATTATTTTTCTATTTTGTACTATTATCATAAATATATTAATTTCTCCATGAATAAAATACCTTTAAAGTCTTTAAAGTAGGCGCTTATATAATCAGACTTTTATAAAATAAACGCTCCGGCTTTAAAGGTTTTTTATTCATGGTGAAATTAATATATTTATGATAACAGTACAAAAAAGAAAAATAATCTATATATATAAAAATGGATGTATGTATGTGTGTGGGTATGTGGGTGGGTATGTGGCTATATCACGTATAGACTCCAAAACCGCTGAACCGATCTTTATGAAATTTTCAGGGAAAATAAAGCCACATCTTGAGAGTGTTCCTGTGAGGTTTCGTAACGATTGGAGAAGGGGGCGTGGTACCCCATACAAGCCAAATTTGCTCCATCTATCACAAACAAAAAAGGATAGACATCAGGCGGTTTCAATCGTAAAAAACTAATATTTGGGGATTTTGTTCAGATGGTTACTGCCGGTAACTGTTCAAAAATGGGCGTGGTCGTAATATAAATACGCCCACTTTTTCGAAATCATGACAATTCCAGAGTTCTATACACTTTTACAGTGAAGCTTGCTGTGTAGGTGATCTAAGAGGCGGTCACTATATGTAAATGTTTTCACGCCCACTTTTACCGCCCACAAATCAATATCTATATATATAAAAAGCAAAACGGTGTGTGTCTGGCTGTGATGCCTATAGACTCCAAAACTACTGAACCGATTGACCTGAAATTTTGGCAGTCGATTTGTTTCAGGCACGAGATGGTTATGAAAAAAATTTGCCACACCCCCCTTTACCGCCCTCGAATCAATAAAAATGTTATATTTCAGTCGGTTTGGGTCGTATAAGGCTAAAATTTTGTAATTTAGTATGTACGGTTACTGTCGACAACTGTACTAAAAATAGTTTCCACGCCCCCTTTTACCGCCCACAAATAAATGAAAATGGTATATTTCAGACGGTTTTAGTCGTATAAGACTTAAATTTGGTACTTTGGTTTAAGTAGTCACTGACAGTAACTGTACGAAAAATTGGTTTCCACGCCCCCTTTTTACGCCCACAAATCAGTGAAAGCACTATATTTCAAGCAGTTTTGGCCGTACGAGACTAATATGTGATACCTAAGTTTGTATGGCTACTTTCGGCAACTGTACTAAAACAGGGCGTCATCGAGATATAGCCACACCCACTTTTTGAGAAATCATTGAAATTGACTACTGGGTCGATTGAGCTAAAATGTTGGCTTAGTTTGTACGGTTACTGTCAGCAACTGTACTAAAATTGGTTTCCACGCCCCCCTTTTACCGCCCAAAAACCAATGAAAACGTTTTATTTCAAATGTTTCGGTCGTATTAGACAAAACTTTTGTAATTCAGATCATATGGTTACTCTCGGCAAGTGCACTAAAAATAGACCTGTCCCACTTTAGTTAAACTCACTTTTCGGGGAGTTAGCATCGAGTGAAGTAAAGTGCGCCAGGCTTAACCTGAATTCAGCTAAAATTTGGGCAGTCGATTTGTTTCGATTACGAGATGGCTCAAGGGAAATATTTTACCGCACCCCTTTTTACCGCTTGCAAAACAACAAAAATGTTATATTTCGCACGGTTTTGATCGTATTAGGCGAAAATTTGGTTATTTAGTTCATATGGTTACTTTCGGCAGCTATTCGACATTTTCGTATATGGCAGTAAGGCGGTCTATGGCAGAACAACGTCTGCCGAGGAGAGTGAGTATTCCTGTGAGGTTTGGTAACGTTTGGACGAGGGGGCGTGGTACCTCCCATACAAGCCAAATTTGCGCTATCGACCACAAACCAAATAAAGGTTTCGATCGTAAAAACTAAGATTTAGTAATTTTGTTCAGATGGTTACTGTCAGTAACTGTTCAAAAAATGTGCGTGGTCGCAATATATATACGCCCACTTTTTCGAAATCATGGCAATTCCGGAGTTCTACACATTTTTATAGTGAAACTTGCTGTGTAGGTGCTCCAAGAGGCAGTCACGATACATTAATGTTTTCAAGCCCACTTTTACCGCCCACAAATCAATATCTGTATATATAAAAATGAATCGTGATTTGTTCGGATGCTTAAAACTTGAAAACGACTGAACCAAATTGGTTACTTCTTTCTACTGGTTTAGGAAAAATATAATGCCACACCCCCTTTTATCGCCCACAAATCAATAAAAATGCTGTATTTAAGACGGTTTTGGTCGTATTAAATTAAAATTTGGTAAATAAGTTCGTATGATAACTATCATTAACTTTGATAAAAATGGGAGTGGTCACACTTCATCTACGCTTACTTTTAAGAAGATACAAAATACTTCGAAACTATTGGTCCGATTGAGCTCAAATTTTGTAAGTACGCTTTGCTTTGAGCACGAGATGGTTTAAGAGAAAATGCCACACCCCCTTTTACCTCCCACATATATATACAAAATTGTTGTTATCGAATATTTCAGTGATGAAATTTTATGGGAGTGGACAAGGGGGAGGGGCACCTCCCATACAACCCAAATTTGCGATATAGAATAGCTTTGAAATTATAGGAATTCAGCTTTGGAATTCAGTTTTTGACCTCAATTTACACATGCAGTTTCAATGGTTTTATTTTATGGGCGTTGGACAGGGCGCCGTGACATCTCCCTTTCAACCCAAATTTGCGATATCGAATTGCTTTGAAGTTATAGGTTGACACCGTAAGAATTCGGTATTCGACCTACATTTATGCATGCACTTTCATTTCTCTACATTTTATGAGCGTAGGGCAAAGGGGAGTGGCACTTCCCATACAACCCAACTTTGTGCTATCAAATAGCTTTGGAGTTATAGGTCGCACAACGCCGGAATTCAGTATTCGACCTCAATGTACACATGCAGTTTCATTGATTCAATTTTATGCTCATTGGTAAGAGGGGCGTGGCACCTCGCATTTAACGTAAATTTGCGATATCGAATATCAGCGTCAGAATTCAGTATTCGGCCCCAATTTATACATGCAGTTTCATTAATTACATTTTATGAGCGTTGATCAAGGGGGAGTGGCACCTCCCATACAACAAAAATTTGTGATATTGACAAGGGAGAGTGAAACCTCCTATTTAACCTAAATTAGAGATATCAAATAGCTGTGGGGATATAGGTCTAACAGCTTTGGAATTAAGTATTGGACCTCAATGTACACATGCAATTTCATTGATTACATTTTATGAGCGTTTATCAAGGGGGAGTGGCACCTTCAATGCAACGAAAATTTGTGAAAGCGAATAGCTTTGGAGTTCAAGGTCGCACAGCGTCGGAACTCAGTATTCGACCAAAATTTATGCTTGCAGATTTACTGATAAAATTTTTTAGAGTTTGTCGGGGGGGGCGTGACACCTCCAATTTAACCCAAATTTGCGATATCGAATAGCTTTGGAGTTATAGGTAACTCAGCCTCGGAATTCAGTATTCGACCTCAATTTACACATGCAGTTTCATTGGTAAAATTTTATGGGCGTAAGGAAAAGGGCAGTGGCACCTCCCGTACAACCCAAATTTGTGCTATCGAATAGTTTTGGAGATATATGTCGCACAGTTCTGGAATTCGGTATGGAGGTTGCTCCATGTACACATGCAGTTTAATTGATTACATTCTATGAGCGGTGATCAACAGGGCGTGGCACTTCCAACCCTAATTTGTAATATCGAATGGCTTTGTGGATATAGGTCGCACAGTCTCGGAATTCAGTATTCTACCTCAATTTAGAAATGCTGTTTAACTGATAACATTTTATGGGCGTTTGACAAGGGAGAGTGGCAGCAACGCGCCGGGTTTCAGCTAGTTATAATAATAAAATTGCCAATTTAATACTATATATAAATAAATTATCAAATTTGTCCAAGCATTAATGTGAAAAGTAATTTTAAATTTTTTTTTACTTTGTAATGGTTTTAAAGTTGCACAGTAAAAAATTTGAGGGTAAATTTTATCTTTTTTATAAAATCTGTGTGGTATAAACTTTTTTTATTCCAAATAATTTTTAAATTTTATACCACTCAATATTATAAAAATAATAAAACAAATATAATTTCAAAATTTCATATGGATATCATGTGTTAATCAAAATATATTCTGGTTCGAAAGAAAAAAATTCACCGAAATCGGGAAATTTAAAAATATAGTGGTTTCGAATGGTCTGACGAGAAAAATGGTCTGGAAAAATTTATATGATTTGATGGTATAAATTTTATAACATTTTTGGTTTGTATTTATATGTATACAAAATAGTATAAAATTTATGCTCATATTTTTTACTGTATGGTTTCTTTTTTTTTGTTAAAAAGTTTTTGTAAGATTCATTTAAGGGCCTCCTGAACAAAAGAAAAACATTTTAATTATCAAGTCGATTAAAATGGATTGAAATGAATTTTTTTTTTGTTAAATGACATGCAATATTTATTTTTGAACCGATAATAAAATGTTAGAAAATATTTTTTAATTGCATATTTTACCTGTTTTCAGCGCATATTTTGGAGTTTTAAGTGCATGTTATTTGCGCATATTTTCGGTTTTTTCGAGCAGGAGATTCCTAGCCCTATTCATTAGTATATCTATATTTTTTACTTCAATTTTGCCATTATAAAAAAAAAAAAAAAAATATTTTCAAGTCGGGCTTTATCGGATCACTGGTGAGGTCCTTATAAATTTTTGTACCCTCTTATTATAAAAAAAATATATTGTATAGCTTAATATTTTTAACAGTTTATTTAAAAATTGTAGGTGCATGCTGTAAGAATTCATAGTTTTTTTTTAAAAAACTGTTTATGTGTGCATCAGAAGTAAACATCGACACAAGAAAAACACCAAAAACAACATAATTTAATTGCATTCGTGTGGCTCCGGAGGTGTTTAAACTATTTTATGGTACTAAGTGCGAGTTGCTTGCGACCAAGCAGGTATTCATCCATTGGATGCACATGCACAATGTTTACATAGCCGAGACGAAACGGTAGTGATGCACATTTACAGCAACTACAGCGAAGACATCATGATCCACACTCACGTACACACATTCCAACTGTTACGAGGAGCGAGTATACAAACTCTACTCCACTCGAAGTCGAATAACGTGAAAAATAACGTGATAACAAACTATTAACGATTGATATTGTTTGCGGTTGTTTTTACTTTGATGTTAATAGAGGCGCTGTGAATGAGAAAACCCACCCCTCCTACCACCTCTCTCCCCAGAAACCATACATACTTCAAAATGTGAAGCTCCTTAAAAAAGGCTGCTACTTTAGTATTGAAAGCAGCCACTTCAGCAGTTCACTAGGAAGCTGCAGCTGAATGCTGGAGGCGTTGTATAGCTTGATAGAAGGGGGAGGTGATAAGTCAAGAGGTGTAGAAAATCGGCTGTTGTTTGGTATTAGGCACTTTTTACAACTTGTTGGTTGGGTTTGTTTGGTTAAGCGGTCTGTGAGTGAGTGTGCAAGCAGTGTTGACAGCTACTGTAGATTTAGGTTGAAGTTGCTGCCGCTGTGACTTTGGTGGCTACTGGGGACAGCCATTTGTACTTATTTTTTGGAAAATGTTTGGTGTGAATAATCCCATGATTTAAAGTGTTTCACCTGCAGTTTGTTTATTCGTTAAACTTTAAGATGTTTATAAAATGCATTGTAGAAAATTTTTTCCTAATGCTCTTTAAAAAAGATTCAGAAAATTGAACGCTCAACTCTTTCTCCATCTATGCACTATTTATTGAGAGAGATTTACGCATACTCAGGGCAATTATTGTAAAACACTTTGGATACAACATCTGCATCCGTAAGATACTTTAACGATCACAACAAATTCAATTGGCACTCAACAATCCACTCAAGCTGCACTTTTTATGCCTTTACGACATACACATAAACATACACACATACATAAGCACACTCATACAAACGCAAACACTTTCCAGCATTTTCTTTAAATTGCACAAATTCTGTTTAACCCCAAAGAGTTGGGCGGAGGCGCCCCCTGATTGCATTGCATTACTTGCCGCTGGGTATTCATTCAGCTTTATGTTGTAGTGACAGGGGGTTATTGTTGTTGTTGTTGTTGTTCTTGTTGCGTAGAGTACTGGCTGTTGGTCGTACAAGTTTTAGCTTCAATTGTTTCGCAATTGAAATTGAATATTTCGATTTTATTGTAACTTTTAAAAGAATCTTTTAGAGTTCTTTTTTTTTTAATTCTTTTCATTTTCAATTTCGTGCTTCCCTGATCACATTCTATGTTGTATGTCGATGTGTACAAAGATTTAAACATCACTCTATGTGAATATTTTTTATTTCTTTATTGCAACAGTTTGAATTCTATTTAAATGGCATTTGTTTTGAGTTTGATTGTTTTAGAAATAATGAAGTTTTATGGCCATTTTTAAGAGTCTGTTGCCGTCTCGATCAGATGTGAAGATGTTGATGTAATGAAAGTGCGGCTATTTGGAGAAAGATTTGATTAAAAATTATTTTAGTTTGTAAATTACTGTTAAAACTTTTATAAGATTACATCAACATTACTTCACATACAAATTTTTATTTTCATTTGTATACCTACTTTTACTTCTTTGCCTTCACCTTGATTTTCGTATTTTTATTAATACTCAATATTTATACTCCTACACGCTCAGAAATCTTGGATTAAATTCTAATAAAAACTGTATTGTATATATGACCACAGCAGAATTGCATTAGAATCTAATATATGTCATATATTAAAATTGAATTCTAATCCCATAATACTAAATTCTAATACAGAATTGGAACACAAACTAAGTTTAGAACAATACTATTCTGGTTTATATTTGAATACATTTGTAATCAAGTGCAATACTTCAGTTATTAAAAAGTAATACGAATAAAAATTTTTTTATTAAATATTACTACAAATTGTATTAAATAGTAATATAGATTGTATTAAATAGTAATACAAGATGTATAACATTTAATACATATTGTCCTGAAAAGGTGAAAGGAAAAATCAACATTTATGGAATAAATTTATGGAAAATTTATGGAATAAAGCTATAAATCTTTTATATGTTTACTTACTTTTAAAATTCCAAGTGAAATAAAAAGAAAATATTTGGTCAACCAATAAAAAAATATTTATTTCTTAGATCAAGTAAGTTTTCAAGAAGGCAACAACAGCAACAAGAACTCTGTGTATAGAGTCAATCACTTAGCTGACTAGACAGTCTGTTTCGGAAATCGTTACATTTTCCTCTTCAGTAGTCTTTGAGTGATTAAGCTGTGATCAACTCACTGTTTAAACTAGCATATGAATGTGCAGATTTTGGAATTCATTCTTATGAATTGTATGGCTGCTAATCATATGACATTTCAAAGCAGTAGGCTATTTATAGATCACCCAAAAGAAGTAAAATATAAGGAAATGGTGTTGCTTACACATACACTGTACGTGAACTGTCGCACCATTCGTAAATTGTGCGAGCGAGAAAGAGTGTGTTTATTGACATTTTTGAGAACCCTGGCATCTGATTGGAAGACTCCTCAGCAAAATAGTTGAAAATAATTTAGTTTTAAGCATTTTTCACTGCTTAAAAAGCAACAAAATTAAAGAAAAAAACCACTAAAACAAATGCAATATGAGTTGTGCGGTAAGGAATTGTAAAAGTTCCAGAAAACTTAAAAACAATTCGCATTCGTTCCACAGGTAAATATGTCCATACGGTTTAAATTCTTTTAACAAAAGTGCTTTATTTAGTTTCTAACGATATTTTTTTAACTTATTTGTGTTAGAAATGTATATATTTCTTATTAAAAATGGTTTAAAAATGCAATTTAGACCCCGTTGATTTTCCGCCAGTTTGATCAAACCACATCTGTCAAAACACAAACACTGCTTCAGGGGCGCAGTCATTTTTCGCAGTTGAATACATGTTTGGGGCGCTCTTGTTTTCAGCATAGTGAATCAGATTAAGTACCTGTTTGTTAAATTTTTCTGATTTTTACACAACAACTAGGCAGAAACACCCAAAAAACTAAGGATTTTAAAAAATTAACCTAATTTAATTTGTAATTAAAGTTTAGAAGTTTAGAAGTATATAGGCCTTCATATATAGAAAAATTACCTAAAAATCGTGCAGTTTTTCTAGTTTTTCATCAAAACTAAGCTTTATGGGTATTAAAACAAAGGTAATATGCGTATCTATTCAACGAGGTGTCAAATTAAGAATTCCATAAGAATTTATTAAGATATAATTTTTTTATAATTAGAATTTGTCTGAAAGACTAATGGTTTCTCTTTTACGAAAGCAATACATTAAAAAGAGAATTATTAAAAAGATAAACTACATTCAGAACTGCTGTAGACAACGAAGCCTGTGTGGTACTTACTGAGTTTTGTAAACCCTAAGCAGCATCCGAAGACCTCCTTTTGATACATTTTTTTTTTTTTATTAAATTTGGAAAAACTTAGCGATTATAAGTAAAAAAAGGGTTGTATCTTAAATGCATGTATTTTTGTGTGTGATATCTTGTTGAAAAGATACTTGTATTATCTCTCTTTTGATACCCATAAAGTTTAGTTTTGTTGGAAAACTTAAAAAATCAGCTAAATTTTTAGTCCACTTTTTCCAACGTTGGATGCCTATAACTTCTAAGCCAATTGCGTGCGATCAAAAATTTTTTAAATAATTAGAGTTGTTGCTATTCTTGAATTATTCTAAAATTTTAATGCATAAAACAAACTTTAACAGTTTGGGCCTTCTTTTACGATACAACCGAATACGGCCCTTTGTGATTGTTTCTGTATTTGTGTAAACCAACACCAGTATAGAAAATACCACACTATTCTGCTATTACACCACTTCCTTATATTTTACTTCTTTGAGATCACCGCCATCAACTCTATCAAGGGTTGCCATCTGTTCTAGTTGCCTCTTCATTTATTTCAATATTCATTGGTGTTCGATAGTTTGTCGAAATGCACCATAGAAAATGAAACGAGTTTTTGCTTCGCCAGAAGCTAGTGTTCTAACTGAAAGGTGGCTATTTTCACAACCAAATGTTCAATTACACATGACTTTGACCGAAAAATCGATCAATTATTAGATTATTTAATTAATTTGACATAAGTTTTAATCAAAAATATATTAAAAAATGCATGATTCCAACGCTTGGCTTAAAATTAATTCCAAGATTTCTGAGCGTGTAGTAATGGAAGAAATTTACATCACCATTAAAATTTTGGTACTCTTGCACCGAATTTCAGTAGCATAACCCAAAATACCCTGTCGTTGCCATATGGCAACGCAAACACAAAGACTTAAAATGGGCTCATTTTAGTTTAAACCATTTTATATATGCGATAACAGGTCATTCTGAAAATTTAAAAAAAAAATTTACTCAGGGTGATTCGGGTTAATGTCAATGTTAACTAAGATACAGTCTTTTTATAATAGCGACACGCCCTTTTCCGAACTCCGCCCACTTTATGCATCTTGTGTTATAAAAATCATACCCATTCGTGTAACAAATTTTACTACCGTAGTGTCAATATCATTCGAGATACAATATTTTTTAATATTGTGTTTTCTACGCAATTTTTCAAAATTGTACCTACCCCTGTACAAAATTTTTTTTTTCTAATATTGCCACGCTCCTTTATCCAATAACACCCACTTTTATATGGGAACCTCCGTGTTCCCTCAATGTCTATTTCTGTTGACAAAGAAGTACGGCAATTGGACAAGTGCGTTAGGAGTTACCGATGTACATTAGAGTGGAACTATTTTATAACCTCACCGGCTTCATATATTTTTAAATACTCCTTGTCAAAACAAATTTTACTGCATCCTTATTTTTTCTGCGACATAACTTTTGACTTTGCCCGAGGTTTTTTGTATTTCATTGTCATTTTTTTTCAGTGAAATGTTTTTTTAATCTGAAATCGAAAAATTAACGTTGCAACTTTCTTGATGTAAGCCTCTTAATCAAGTTATAATTAACAACCTGTCATGAGTTCCATGATACCTGCAATCGAAACAGCCAGCCGAAGCTTTTGCCACTCGACTCTCACTCCTGCTTCAAAGCACTCCACCAATCGATGATATATGCGCGCAGTGAACACACATGCGTGCGGCTGCTGAAGAGGTGATTGACTACCACCGCCCTCGCCGAAACCAGTGGTACGACCAGGAGTGTCGCGACGCTATTGCAGAAAAAGACGACGCCTACAAAGCAACCCTGCAGTCGGTTGTAACGCGCGCTGCTATGGAACACAAAGGTGATTCATCTATTTGACCTAAGACCCAAGAAAAACAAGTCGACACTCACCATCTTTTTGTCGACTGACACAAGCTGACTGAGCCCAATAAGGAAGCACCTGTACTCCACCATGTCGTCTGAATTTGGTATTCCTGCAAAACTAATACGACTCTGCAGTATGATACTGAGCAACACCAGCAGCTCTGTTAAAATCAGGAAGGACCTCTCCCCACCATTTCTTACCGAACGAGGTTTCAGACAAGGTGATTCCTTATCGTGAGACTTTTTCAACCTAATGATGGAGAAGATCATCCGAGCTGCTGATCTGAGACGTAGTGGCACAATATTCTACAAGAGTGTTATGCTGCTTGCGTATGCTGATGACATCGATATCATTGGCCATAACGCGCGAAGTCAGTGCAGCATTTTCCAGATTAGAAAGAGAGTCAAGTCGAATGGGTTTGGCAGTGAATGCAGATAAGACGAAATACTTGGTGTCAACAAACAAACAGTCCCAGCGTCTTGGAACCCACGTTACCGTTGACAATACCTCCTGTGAGGTTGTGAATTACTTCGTTTATCTGGGATCCAGCATAAGATCAACCAACGACATCAGCAGATCAAACGAAGATCTCAAGACCTCTTTCGAAGAACGAAAATCACGCTCTATAAATCGCTCATCATGCCCGTCTTACTTTATGCGTCACAAACCTGGACGCTGAGCAGTTCAGATGAAAAGACTTTAGGAGCATTCGAGAGAAAGATTCTTCGTAAGGTCTACGGACCAATTTGCGTAAATGGCGAGCACCGAATACGGTGGAATGATGAACTGTATGAGCTGTACGCTGACATCGACATAGTCAAGCGCATTAAAATCGAGCGGCTTTGCTGGCTAGGTCATGTTCAGCGCATGAAAGACGATGTTCCTGTGAAGAAAATATTCGATTCGGTACTCAGCGGCGTTCAACGCAGAAGAGGACGACCGCATCTTCGTTGGAAAGACCAAGTAGAGGACAACATGACGAAGCTTGGAATTTCCAACTGGCGCCAGCAAGCGAAAGGCAGAAATGGCTGGCGCAAATTCTTAGATGAGGCCAACACCGACATACGATTGTAGCGCCAACTAAGTAAGTAATGTTGTAAGTAAGTAATTTTACCTATTAATATTGTAGCAAAATCCAACGTCTGATATTTAATTTTACTGAAATTTATGCTAAATTTAAAAATTTTAGATTGTTGCAAGAATTGATTAATATTGATATTTTTATTGTAGCAAAATAAAACAACATGTGTATAATTTTACTTTAATTTACGTTTTAGTTGAAAAAATTAAAGATAATATTAATATGATTATTTTTCTTCGACCTCTTGATGTATAATTTTGAGTTTAATTCGGGCTCAAGGTCACTTTTGAATAAAAAACAGTCTTATATTTGTTTTTTAGTCTTCGTTTTATTGCGTCCAATATTTCGAACTCCACCGGAGTTCATCATCAGGGACACTGTTTTCAACAAAATATATACATTAATTACAATTTTTGACATTATAAAACACAAACTGAAAAACTTACATATTAAACATTAAACATAAAGTTTAAGACTTAACAATTTTGGTAGACATCACAGTGAGACAAAATTAACAGATATTGACTTAAAAAATATATTGCAGCACCCTCGATTTCGCCATTTCGTTGTCTACTGATTTTTATATTGTTGTTTGTTTCGTAATTAGGTGTCGGTAGCTTTGAGCGCATCTCTCAGTGTCCGTTTTGAAGTTTATTCTTTGTTTTGGTGGTATGTTTATAATATGTAACATTTCTAACGTGTATCGTCTCGCGTAATTCGTCTCTTGTTGTAGAATTTGTACATTGTCAAAGTCTGGACAGTGGTCAAGTGTTGCACAGTGGGCCGCCAATGCTGTTTTTTGCTCCAATGGTTTGCTTTGTGATTTGTGCTCTGATTTGTGCGCAGACATTCTTGTTTTTAATTTCGTCTTTGTAGTGCCCACATATACTTTGTTGCACATTCCTGCGCTGTTTCCTTTGCATGTTAACGAAGACTAAAAAACAAATATAAGACTGTTTTTTATTCAAAAGTGACCTTGAGCCCGAATTAAACTCAAAATTAAGTAAAGATAATTTTAAAAGTTGTGGGAAAATTTCAATTCCAAAATTTCAATTCCACTATGCCTACACGATTCTCTCATAATGATACTCCAAGCCTTCTTGATTATTTTATTGTCTCTGATGTATCGTCTGTTCTATTGATTGATCAAATTTATTTTCTTTCCGATCATGACTTAATTTTTTGTACACTTGATATACCGCTCTCTCGGATTAATACGTCTAAAACCATTACCTAAAAAATATATAAAATAAACTGGCCATTTCAGCCCTTGGAAGGACTTTGACCTAGCTTCTATTGATCAATTGTGTTATGCGTGTTATTAAATGTTTGATCACAAATGACCGAGAACTGGACCTACACGTGTTTTATGCCGACTCCGAACGGCTTATGTTCTCAAGAAGCTTTACATGGCAGTTTTTACTCTCTGAGGTTTGCCATTGTCTGCAGAGAGGTGAAGACCGAACAGAAAAATTATTTCAATTGAAAAAACTTTCTGTCTGAGCTGGAATTGAACCCGGGCTACCGCCCGTCATAAACCATTACCTACAAAGACTTTAAATGTATTGATCTTCCGGCTTTAAGCAATGATGCCTGTTCTATTCCATGGAATGATATTTGATTCTTTTCAAATGTAAATGATAAAGTAGATGCCTTAACTCAACATATTAGTCATCTCCTTGAAACTCATGTTCCGATGCGTACTATTGTAATAAAAGATGTGTCTTGTCCATGGTACACGTCCAGTGTGCAGAATGCAATAAGAAACTGCAATAAAATGCATAAGCGGCGGAAAAGAAACCCGTCGTCGGCAAATTGGGAAGATTACAGAGTGGCAAGGAATGCTTCAATTCTTATTTGCAGGCAATCGAAGTTAACATTTTATTCTAATAAACTGAAGACATCGCTTCCTTCTAAAGAGCTATGGAAAAATCTAAGAAACATTGGAATTGGCAACAAGCCTACAGTTGGCTGCTGTATTAACCCTGATGCTATCTATGAATGATTTTTTTATAAATAATAATGTTAGCCATGGTTATCTTGAAGAGTTAACAGATGTCCTTGTTGAACCCAACTTTCAGTTTGCTGGGGTAAGTGAAAATGAGGTTGTAAAACATATAATGAAAATTAAATCGAATGCGGTTGGTGAGGATGGAATTCCGATTAAATTTATAAAACTCATTTTACCTTTCATAGTTAGCTCACTAACGCATATTATCAATCATTTTCATCACTTCCTCCTCTTTTCCTTATTCCTGGAAAGTTGCAAAGGTCATACCGGTAGCCAAAAAATCCCAAGCAAGTGAGCCCAGTGATTTCAGGCCTATTAGCATTTTGTCCTGCTTGTCAAAGGTGTGTGAAGATATTATGGCTGATCAAATGTCGAATTTTCTCTTACAAAGCAATTTGTTGTCCCCATTTCAATCTGGATTTCGTAGTGGCCACAGTTGTGCAACTACCACTCTTAAGGTACTGGACGATATTCGATCACCTTATGATGAAGGCCTTCTTACCCTACTCTGCTTAATTGATTTCTCTAAGGCATTTGACACTGTAAATCATTCCTTACTTTGTCAAAAGCTAAAAAATAATTATGGGTTTTGTGCTAATGCTGTTATTCTTGTAAGTAGCTACTTATCGAACAGAGTTCAGAGAGTAAATGTTGCAAATAAGTGCTCTCAATACAAGTATGTTTGCAGTGGAGTGCTTCAAGGATCTGTGCTGGGGCCTCTTTTGTTTTCAATATTTATAAATGATATCTTTTCCGTATGTAAACACTCCTCTATGCATGCCTATGCGGATGATGTTCAGCTTCATATTTCCCGCAGAACGGGTCTTTTAGAAGATTTAAGTTACAGGTTGAACGAAGATCTCGATAGTGTTCATAAATGGGCTATTAGAAATGGTCTTCAACTTAATGCGCTGAAAACATATGTGTTGCCTATTGCCAAGTATAAAATCTGCTTAGATGACATTCCGGACTTGTATATAAGGAACAGGAAGCTAAAAATAGTAAGCAACGTGAAAAGTCTTGGTTTTCATATTAATTCGTCATTAACTTGTACCGATCATATCAATAGTTTAGTCCAAAACATTTATTATACCCTGCGAAATTTAAGAATGTCGGCGCAGTTTACACCTATTGATACTTGGCGAAAATTGGTGTTACAAATGATAATCCCTATAATAACTTATTCTGAAATTATTTATAGTAAACTAGATCCACGTTCTGAGCACAAACTGCGAGTTGCGTTTAATCATGCCACGCGATACGTCTATAATATTCATAGGTTTGATCACATATCTCACCTCAAGAATAGCATACTTGGTTGTGATATAATAAGCTATATTAATGCTCGCAATTGCATATTCCTTCATAAATTGATTCACTTTAAAGTGCCATTGTATCTTTTTGAAAAATTACAATTTCGTCAGTCAAGCAGGAGTTATATGATGATAATACCTAACTTTAATTCCCTGAACTCTACCAGACTATTTTTCGTTAGTGCCATTAGATTATGGAATGCATTACGCAGTCACCTTAAATCTATTAGAAATGAAAGAAGCTTTAGGCAAGCTGTTTTAAATCATTTTGCTTGATTGTAGTTAGCTTTATATAAAATAAAATAACCAGATTTCTATTTCTAGCTCAGTATTAACGTTTTACGATCTATTTCTTACTATAATTCTTACTATATTTCATGCTATTTCTTACTATCTTCTTATTATACTGATATTAAATAATAATTTTTCTAAATTTTTTTTTACAATACCGCAGGGCATTCCCTTATGGAGTGTCGGGTATGACGAACCCGCGGATCCTGAGTCATTGCTCTTTTTTTTTTAACTTTATGAAAAATGTAGTTGTTATGAATAAGTATGAATAATAAATAATAATAATTATAATAAATCCATTAATAAAATTTATTGACTATGTTATAATGTCATAATCGTTGAATCTGAATATAATATTATTGTTAGTTTACTTACTACCTTTGTATTTTAAAAGAACATGTTCTTATAATACTAATATTGAATATCAAATAAATAAATAAATTGAATTTTTAACAAATTATTACTATAATGGTCGTAAACTTACATTTATTTTTAAGAGTGTCAATTGCAAAAAACATCACCAATCGGTCGTGAATACAAAAACTTAGCGACACGAATGTAAATATGCTAGTATTAAATAAAGGCCAATAAATGTTATTTACTAGCAAAAATTGTTTTTAATTTCACAGTTGCTTTCTCAGACAATAATTTTTTCACTATCGTTATATATTGTATATTTTAGTTACCCTTTCAATGAGTTTCCTAATTCAGCAAATTTTTAATTTAAAAGAAACCATGTCACTTACAGAATTTTATACTTGAAAAATTGTTTACTGGTAGAAATTTTTTTGAAATTTATGTCGTAATTTAAATTTCTTTCATTATAACGGTAATTACCATTAAAAATCTAGAGGTAATGCACATTTTTTTCCATTACCATTGCATACTTATTTATTGCAAAATAAATTTGCATTACCACTAGGTGGTAGCGGTAATGAAAAATTATTTTGCACTACTAACAGGTGGTTATGTATAGTGCTAATAATAATTTTTAATGCCTTAATAATTTAATACATTATTCCCAACTATGATCACAGGGTGCATGCCGAATGCAACCTTGTTACTTCCATCGCATTTCTTGGATAGCAGTGATATCAGCTTTGTATCTTTCCAAGGCATTAGTCAGTTGAATAGAGGCACCTTCCCAATTAAGGGCTCGAAAATTCCAGGTGCATATCCGTAAATCATTATCAGTTTTTCGTTTGCGGTAGCCGCCATCAGATTTTAGAACCAGTTTTCTTCTTTTCTTATATGGTTTCATTGAAATAGGTTATTGCGGGTGGGCTTCGTCCCACAATCTGTTGTAAGTCTAGGGGGCCCTCCGCTCAGATTAGCCGGAAAAGTGACGGTTGTCAGTTTTGACGTTGCCCAGGAAACACCACATGGATGTTTGAGCCGACTTGAGGCGATTTCACAAGGATTATGCTTGCCTCGCCAGATTGAGACAGTCAGACATGTTACCTTGTAAAGGTTCGAATCCGGTTTCCCGGAAGATGCAATTATTGTGACATTTTAAGTAGAAAATTAGTTAGAAATTATCTTCATCTGAACCGAAGTAAGAATACCAATACGGCCATATTTTAGTGTATTCAAAGTCTTGAGTGTTGTATTATTTTGATTACGCCAGTTTTATAAGGTGTAGTTCTTTTTCAAATATTGCACATTTGAAACTCTTTCTTTATTAAAGCATATATGTGCACACTAGGTATATCTGTATTTTTTTGTAGATGTCTGTGTTACTTAAATCGCAATATATCAGGTTGCGCTAGTGCGATTTAGTTCATTTTGACACCATTGGATGATAATTTGTTATACTCTTTACTCTTAAAAAACTTATTTTTTACATTATTATTAATATTATTAATATCAATATTTATTAAAATTGAACTTTTCATACGGTTTCTTTATGTCAATCCTTAGTGGTTACTGTCATTTTTGACAGCACCAATAAAAGCGCCATACATTTCTCCAAAATACAAGATTGTCAAAATAATGGAGCGATTTTTTATAAATTTTATATAAATTTTTGTTTTGTATAGCATAGATATTGTTATTTAAGTGACACAGTCATTGAAAAAAGTTTGTCATTTCTAAAAATTTTAACCTAACAGTATTTCGTATTTTTTTTTTTTTTGAGTGAAATGCCGATGCACGTGTTAACTTATTTTACGAAAGACAAATTGAAAAAATTTTCAGCTGAATCTGAGACATCAAAACTTGGAAGGTGTGTAGTTTTTAAAAGAATGACCCATGTGAACAAATTGACCCAGCACAAATAGAAGTCGACCAAACAGTTCTGAAACTTATCAAAGGGACAGAACATTGTTAAACGATCTTTTTGTTGAGCCAAACAAAAATATTCTTTAGATGATTTGAAATGTCATTGAATTTTACAAGGGATGGCCCATCCGAATGGACATCAAATTTTGGCTACATAAATGATTACGAACTTTGTAGGAATTTAAATATTTTTAATGACACATCTAAATAAAAAAGAGCAGCCATTCTTGCTCTTAAGACATGAAAAATAAAACTTATTACTATTTATTATACGTTCTAAAAAGGCATTTTTAAAATTAATGTCATCTCTAATGTTCATTTTCATATACCTATTCATATGAGTCATATTTCTCAAAGACAGTCTTAACCCGCATTGTCCCAGCTGCTCCACACAATTCTACAAAAGGAGCCACAAAATTCCTTCACAAAAATGCTTGTGAAGTTTTTTACGCCAATTGATCTTAATTTATGCAAAAAACCAAAAAATTAAAATAAATAATTGTGGGACAAATAGGGTTAATGAAAAAATTTAAATTATTTCCGTTCAAAATCAACACATCCCTAAAATAAACAAATCAACTGTAATTCAATTATTTTGCTTACCAACTTCTTTTTCCCATTGTGAAGCATTTTAACAGTAATAGAAAAAAAGCAAAGAGAACAAATACACTCGTTCAGTCAATAACAAGCAAAAGCAATCTGGAAAAACAAGTACACTGAACCAAAAAGGTACATAAAATCAATGAATAAATTCACTGTCCATGAACCGTACATTAAACCCAATAAGTTATTGTACTGTTCATTGGGCCAATGTAAATTGTTCTTATAGACAATGTACCATACATTGATTTTAAAGTACAAATTCATAAAAAATTGAGATTAAAGTATGTTATTCATGCAGCAAATGTATATATTCTTTGGCTCAATGAATAAAACATTGATTAAAAAGTACGGGTTCACAAAATGTTGTTATTAATGTATAGCATTCATACAGTCAATGAATATATTTATTGTCTCAATGAAAAATTCATTGATTTTAAAGAACAGGATCATAAAAATATTGATATTTAAATATGCTATTCATATAGCCAATGAACATATTCATTGGCTCAATGAACAATACATTGATTTTAAAGAACAGGTTCATAAATTATTAATATTTAAGTACGGTATTCATACAACCAATGAACATTTTCTTTGACTCAATGAAAAATAACTTGTTTTAATGTATTATTTAATTGATAATAAGAAAGAAGTCATAGATTTAATGAATTTAATTCATTATTTTATTAAATTATTTCGATAATACACTGCAAAAAAGATTTCATTGCAAATAAAAGATTTAAGAATATTGTAGGTAATTTATATTTTATTATTTTAATCCTTAAGTAAATCAATTTAAATATACATTTATTTTTTCATTTACATTTTTTTAAATTAAAATTAAAAGTAACTCATATACTCGTTAATATAATAAATGTAGATATATTTATATAAAGAAGAAGAAAGACATAAATAAAACATAATATAAAACTAATTCTTTTTTAATAAAAATGTTAATAATTTTTTTATAACTAATACAGCACGTTGGAAATGAGGTGGCAAATAAAACGTATGCAGTGACACAATTCTGTGATTTTACATAAGCGATTTCACTATAAATTTTTAAATTGTATATTTTTTAAACCTGGATATACAAGATTTCTCAGAATTTAGATGATTTTCAAATTAAATTGATACATACAAATGAGAGACGTGAAATAATTATTTAACCGAAAGTATAATCCAAATATTTTACTTATTTAATGCTGCAAACAATATGGACATTTTTGAGGACTGTGATTTGGTTTTTAATGTGGTAAAATTGTTCCGCAATGAACTCCCAACATGCCGAGAGAACATGCCGAGGGGTACTTTAAATTAAATAAATGGAATATTTTAAAACAAATATCTACTGCTCTTAGGAAATTTGTAAACAAAAATTTTACACCATCCAAATACACGTAAAAATGTGTAAACGAAGAGAGATTGTTGCTTCCAATAAAAGCTTCCAATACTTTTTAAAAAAGCTATGTGATCTTCTATTTCCTGCGCGCTATCTCCAACAAAAACAAATGCTTCTTGAGAGCTTCTTATTGTAAATTTTACGATTGATTTCTTTCCATTGTTGTCCTTTGTAACAACTTTTTGAGTTGGAACCAGATAAGCGTGAAGGCACCATAAAAGCTGTACAGCAGCGCAATCTAATTATATAAAAGCATATGTTTTAATCACGAGAATTTAAAAACTATCATTTTGAATAAGCAAGAACTGACATTCTCAAAAGCATTAGGTCACGATAAGTCAACATACGAAAGGTTCAACATTACAACTTAATACACAAAAAAACAAATAAATATTGTTATCTTTTGCCATGAACATGCCAGTTATTGAGGGTATTCACAAGGTGTCTTAAAGTTGTATGTCATCATATGAAATAAAAAAAGGCGTAAGTTACCAAAAATTCAAAATCGATTTTTTGATTGATTAGGATGCACCGTATCAAAATACATGTTTCTGCAAAATTATACACTCCTTCAACTTGAAATAAAAAAAAAATGCAAGCTTTTAATTTATTTCATATTATTTGTCTTATTATTTTTCCTTATTTAAACCAAATAATGAAATACCTTACATATTTGTGTACCCTACGCAGCAAAACATAACTGAGGATCAATAAAACAGTCATAAATTCGAAATTCATGATATGACACTTAGAATGTTTTTGCTTCTCCTATAAAATTTTTGACATGTAACTTACGGCTTTTTTGGTTTCACATGACAATGTTGTAAGTTGTAAGTGAAGGGTTTTTCTCATTTTCTTCTTTGTTAGAAATTTTGCTTGTATGTTTAATTAGAATTGTGTGAGATTCCAAATAAGATATTCCAATCCAAAAACTATAAACAAAATATACAAGCAAAATTTTAAAAAATACTTATTTTACTAATAGCTTTACTAATAAAGGAGAAAACGAGAAAATCCTTTCACTTACATTATATAAATTTAGGACACCTTACGAATACCCTCATTATATTTACAAAGAACTATCACGATAACTCTATATAAAACTAAAACATTAAATTACGTACCATTATCATTATCACTCCCATTTAATTTGTCAGTCATCGATTTGACTTGTCTGTCTTTTACATGGTTATCCTTTGACATGAAGTTCGTAATGTTAATGAAATTATCTGACCAGCCAGTGAAGAAGTCTGAATGGTTATCAAAAGCTAAGCAAAAATCCTTATCTATCTGTATGGAGGAAAAAATAAATTATATTCAGAAAACCATTTATAATTTTAGTGCATTTTACCAAGCGAAATAAATTAGGTTTTTTGTATTCTGACCATTTGCAAAATATTTTTGATAGTGGTACATCTTTTCCTACTATGTCATTTAGCCTAAAGTGACTACAGGCTTGCCAGCAGCTATCGAATTCAGTTTTATATTAAATTTTTTGTGCAATTTTTTATTCACAACACAACATGTCAGCACAAAATTTTAACAAAACTGAATTGAAGCTGAAGCATTGCTTCTCAATAGCATTTCACCGTTATAACCAACAGTTTAAGAAGACTTGCACAGCAGTTGAAGAACGTGTTCATTGTCGGTATGTACGCGTTGTTTTTCGGAATGAACGCGTTCTTTGTCGGTATGAACGCGTTCTTAAAAAATTTAAATCTATAGATACTTACTAAAATTTTATGTTTTGTACATTGGCACAATGAATGCGTTCATTGTCTGTATGGACGTTTTCTTTAAATTTGAGATCAACGAATATATACTTTAATTTTAATGTATTGGTTCATTGGTACAATGTAAGAAATCATTAAGTTACTGTCACGATCGAAGTTTAAATTTAATGAACGCTTATTCATATAGACAATGATCGCAATCATTAAACACAAAAACTGTTTATGAATTCATTCATTGTGCCAATGAACTGTCCATTAAAATTAATGAATTGCAGTTTATGAACGCGATTCATTGATTTTAAGAACAATAATTTTTTGAGTGTAGCAAGAATGGAATCTTATGGAATACCATAGATTCAGCTGATTGACCAAAAACTGTAATAATTGTGGCTCGATATTTTTTTAAGAGATTAATAGAGATACCAGGTTCTGCTTAAACATATTAACAAGAATTTAGCAATAACGTCTACACGTTTAAAATTCATAAACAAACATTTTGAAAATGCAATGTTTGCTAAAACAAAATTTCAAAACGAAATTTCGAAACGAAATTTGATGTCATTTGTGTTTCTGAAACTTGGTTTCATAAAGACATAAATGACTCTTGTTTGAATATACAGAACTATAAGCTTTTTCGAAATGATCGAATTGATAAAAAAGGCGGGGGTGTTGCAATATATTGTAAAAATAACTTAAATGTTAATCTGTTGGGAATGTCCAGTGGTTAAGAGGTAGAGTTTCTTAATGTCGAAATCTATGACAGTTGTACAAAAGTTTTCTTGTCGTGTGTGTATAATACGAATTGTAATTGTTGTTTGGAGCAATTGTTTACTATATTGTTGAATTGTGCAATTGATTATGATCACTTCGTTTTGTGTGGTGATTTAAATATAAATGTTTTATTTAAGGATAGTTTTGTTGGTAATTTTATTGATCGTCTGACTGAAGTTGGTCTCCAAATAGTAAATACCAGTTTACCTACGCGCTATGCAATTAATGCTACTCCAAGTTTATTAGATCTTTTTATTGTTTCAGATGTTTCTACTGTTTTGCTTTTTGACCAATTATCGTTTATATCTGACCATGATCTTCTTTTTTGTTCTTTGAATATAACTTTGACACCGATTTTAACTGTTAAAACTGTTTCATTTCGTAATTATAAAGCTATTGATTATGTTTCGCTGTATAATGACCTGTCTATCATTAATTGGTCCGAATGTTGGTTTCTTAGTACTGTTAATGAGAAGTTGTATTTTTTAAATAATATAATTTGTGAATTATTTGAGTTGTATGTTCCATTGACTATACGTCGTGTCTCTAACAGAAGTTGTCCCTGGTTTACAAATAATGTTAAATTGGCCCTGAAAAAACGTAATAAAACTTATAATCGTTGGAAGAGAAACCCGACAACATCTAATTGGGAACAGCACAAAAGAGCTAGAAATGAAGCTAACTGCATTGTTAAATTGTCTAAACGCACTTTTTTCATGTCGAAGCTAAGTTTAGCACAACCTTCCAAAAATCTTTGGAACAATTTAAGACTGGCTGGAGTATGTAATGTGAAATCCGATGATTTTCTAATTGATCCTAATATTCTTAACGATTATTTTATCGCTACCTCAACATCTACTTATAACACTTCTGTCGATAATACGATAGGTTTTACTACCGAAAGACCATGTAATTTTCAGTTTGTTGCTGTGAATGAGTGTGATGTTGCTCGTTGCGTTAATAATATTAAATCAAATGCAGTGGGTGAAGATGGAATAGCTATTAAATTTATAAAAATAATTTTACCATTCATCATAAGCCCTTTGACACATAATGAATCACTGTTTCACAAGTTCTTGCTTCCCTGATGCGTGGAAAGCTGCTACAATCATTCCTATAGCTAAAAAACCCAATGCCTGTGAACAGGGACCGTACCGGTTATGGTTTTTATCAAAAAAGTCAGATATTAACAGTTATCATTTAACTTTTATTTTTTCCGACAAAAATACTAGTTATTTAATGCCTTTTATTTTTTCGGGCAAAAATAACTGTTACATTTGACTTTTATGTTTTTGGTCAAAAATAACAGTTATTTTGTGCCTTTTATTTTTTCGGTCAAAAATATCAGGCAATTTGAATTTTTTAAAGGCTACTTGAACGGCAAAAAAATTTTATGCAATTTTTATCGTCTCATTAGCGCGCACATTTTGGGCTATAAAACTTCTTAGTTTTTAAAGTTTTTTATTCGGCCTTTGAAAAAATACTAATTGCCTGATATTTTTGACCGAAAAAATAAAAGGCATAAAATAACTGTTATTTTTGACCTAAAAAATATAAGTCAAAAGTAACAGTTATTTTTGCCCGAAAAAATAAAAGGCAAAAAATAACAGTTAATTTTAATTTTTATAGTAACAGCCAAAAATTTAAAAGGCATTTAATATTCGCGAAGCTGCTGCCATTACAATAATAATGATATATTTAAAAAAGTCCTCCAGTCACTTTTTCGTTATGCCTTTTTCATATGAAAATTGCAAAATAACAGTTATTCTCGGTCCCTGCCTGTGAACCGTGTGATTTTCGTCCGGTAAGTCTTTTACCAGCTTTATCAAAAGTATGTGAGTCTCTCATGGCTGTACAAATCTCCGAACACATTAGAAAATGTAACCTTATGTCACTACTTCAATCTGGTTTTCGACCTGGCCACAGCTGCTCTACAGCTATTGTGAAGATCCTAGATGACATAAGATTATCATATGATATGGGGCATATAAGCTTGCTTTGCATGTTGGACTTTTCAAAAGCATTTGACTCTGTTGACCATTTATTACTATGTCAAAAACTAGAACTTAATTTTGGGTTTTCTATTACTGCGGTCCGTCTGTTATATAATTACTTAGTTGGAAGGTCTCAAAGAGTAAGGGTGGGAAATAGTCTGTCTGCTTTTAGCAATTTATCCTGTGGAGTTCCTCAAGGCTCGGTACTTGGTCCGCTTTTATTTGCAATGTTTCTTAATGATATTTTCAGCAAATGCCGTCATGTAACCATGCATGCATATGGCCACGGCTCACGCCTTATAACGTAACATTCGTACGCGTTTTTTCGTCATAGCTCAAAAACTTTGCTGCAGAATTTAAAATTTTTTATGTTCGTTTGTAAAGCTCTTCAAGGCTAACCTTTTGTAGGAAATTTTTTTTCGAATGTTTTTCATTTTTTGAAATATAACCTTCCAAATTAGCTTATAACGTTACACAATTTCGGAAGTGCACTTTGAGATTGCTATAACTTTTTATAAAAATCAGTAAATCTACTGTATCAATTTTATTGCTACTCTGCGACAGGTTAGATGAAGGATTAAAGTAAAAATAAAAATTATGTTTATGCTGGAAAATATATATTTAATGGTTGTTTTTAAAGGAAAATGTGTCTTATAACGTTACACAAAAAAAGTCTTAAACGTTACTGTGTAAATTTCTTGACTTTGTACTGTTTTAAACAGACCTGTGATGTATTAAAATACATCGTATTTAAAATACTATTCAAATACTGGCCCAAGTAATTGAAAAATAAATACCAAATACAAATACCAATACTTGAGTATTTGCAGAGCTGAATTTTCAAATACTTGCAAATACTTTTTAAAAGTATTAAGTAAATACTTTCAAATACTTCAGTAAATACTTAGTCAACATTAAATTAAATTATTAAATTATTTCAAAATTAAATTATTTGCAAGTATTTAAAAATTCAGCACTGCAAATACTAAAGTATTGGTATTAGTATATACTTTTTCAAATACCAAGTATTTGTGTATTTTTTTTTTCAAATACCAATACCTAGTATTTGTATTTGGCATTTATTTTTCAATTACTTAGGTATTTCTATTTGGATTTGGATTTGTATTTGAAAATCACAGGTCTGGTTTTAAACTTAAAAAAAAGTAATGCTTTTTGTAGCTTTTATTTGTAGGCAAATTTAGATACTTCGTATGTAATGATTTTGCCATCAAAAAAATGTACGTGATGAGCGCAGGATATGTTGCGAATATTCTTAGCACTTGTGAATATGGTAGCCGTTTTTAATTCTAAGTTTATTTCACTGATCTCATTATTGGTTACCTCTTCCACTAAAATTGTTGACTCAGTTCTGTTGAACGCCTCAATGAAGTCAGAAGCACTGTTGACAAGACAGTCGCGAGCTCTAATGTGCTTTCGAACGACTGATTTTACTGTAGCTCCAATACCGTCAACACAACCTTTCCCATGGGAGGTTGCGAAATAGTTCCAGAAAATCTTTATATTGAATTTGGATTCGAAAACTGGAATAATGGCTGCAATATATTTATTTTTAAACTGGGAAGATGGCCCATCACTCCAAATTTTTAAAATTCTCACCGCGCTTGGAAGTGTTGATAGTAATTTATTTAAATATGGGACTATAGTTTCCTTAGTATGCAGTAAGTTATCTGATACAATTACTTTCGATTGGAAAACTTCGTTGTGATAACAGGCAGACGTAAACAAAGTGAGTTGACGCTGATTCCAGTGAGCGCTCTGCACTTCATCCTGGCTCTCACAGACAAAATTTTCGGCGAAGTCAATTTGTAACAGGCCTTCATCACCAAATTCAACATTTGAAGCTCGTGGGCGATCATAAAAATTAAATGTTTGAGATTGTTCACGTTTAATGTAGCTGTGCCTTAGAAATTGCGGCGATATCGCTGAAATATGAGCAATTAAATCACACAGCGTCCCAGTTTCTTCAAATCTTTCGACTCGGTTATTTTTCAGGCTTTTTTTCCAAATTTTCCATGATATGATCATACCAAGGGGTGATTCGCCAATTAAAGTTTTTAACTTCATACTCGAAATTCCAGAGCATTTTTCGCAATTTGAAAACCAGCAGTTCATCGATGAGTTTTCGCATAGGAACTGTCTTACAAATCCATGTGTTGTAATCCGGCACACTCGGTATATTCTTATGCAGAGCAGCAACAGCTTCTATAAAATTTGAGTGATACGAACAAACACACATATTGTGAGGTAGATCATTAATCAGCTTAATATTGGGTGGTCGATGTCTTTTGAAATGTGCAAGACTACAAACAACTGAAAAATAAAATCAAAACAAAATAGTTTTAATGATATTCAATTTTATGCTTAAATACCTTCGTTTGCGTTTTTCCTTTCATCAGCAAAAAGTGCGTAAGCTTCCTTCATGGATAGGACCATATGTCTGGTGGGCAATATTAATTCATTTCCAGTTGTAGGGCAAGAATATGTTTTAACATCTTTTACTTTAGGTGAAACTCTAGAGATGTCATCCCTTTCCAAATAGCTTTGTATAGCGGAATTAATATTATTTTTGTATTCAAAGGAGGAGTGTGTTTTTGTCGGCGGTGGTGACGTTATCACTTGCACTATATTTTTTTTTTCAGCATCATCTAGTTTTGTAAAAACTTGCAACAGAACTGCCTTCTTCTTTTTAGGTGAGCTAGGAAGGGCTTTTGTAACTTTTTTCAACGCTTTACCTAGAGTTTGAGGGCAAGCATAACTTTCTTGAACAACAGCATTTAACCTATCTGTCGGACTATTAAGAGATTCAATTTCACGTTGACTTTTTTTATTTTTAACCGCTCTCTATATTGTTTGACACGCTCGCGAGCTGCATCAAGGCGTTTGTTTTTTATCTTTTGGCGTTGTTCTTGTGGCAAGTTTTCTTCAATTCCCTTTTTTTTTCAACCGGTACTTTTTTTGAGCTTCAGCTTGTTTTTTTTTTGCTTCTTCATATTTTGTTTTGTTCGTTTTTAGCTTTTCATAATAGTTTCTATTTCTTTGAGCCTTGCTCAGTGGCTGCTATAATATGAAAATGGTTTTAAAATTAGAAAATTTGCCTTCTGTACTTAAGACCCAAAAAGTCTTATAACGTAACATATGTTTGATCACTGCTGAGACTATGAAAAACAACATATTTGAATGATTTCTATTTTGATTAGAAAAATTGACAAAAAATCATTGAAAAATTCTACCGATTTATTTTATTAATTTGTTGTATTATATGTAAGAAAAAACTTTTTACATATTTCGTCTTATAACGTAACAACTCTATTGGAGCTAAGTTTAAAGTTGATCAAAAATATGTATAAAAAATACTTTTGATTACAATTTTGACTTGGTTTGGCAGAGACAGTCCTAACGACTCTAACAATTCAAAAATGTAAAAAAAAAGTTTGAAATTAACCCACAATAATTACCTTTTTTTGAAGCGTCGGTTTTTCTGCCATCTTCACAAAGCACAGGCAACACGTTGAAATATGACGAAATGCCAAGTAGTTTCTGTTTTTTATGTTCGACATTCGCATTTCCCGTTACTTTAAGATAAATTCTTTCTATTTACAAACATAATAGCGCGAAAAATCAATTTTTGTTTTTTTTTTGCCTGGTTTCATTTTTCTGAGCCGTGACCATATGCTGATGATCTTCAGCTGTACTTGTCCAAACCAATTGATCTTGTTGATGGTTTATGTATTGAGGTAAATGAAGACATGAGTAAAATAGTAGATTGGGCTAAAGCTAATAAGCTTAATCTTAACCCTCTTAAATCATTTGTTCTGCCAATTTTTAAGTCTAGATACTCTTTTTCTGATATACTAGCCATTTTTCTGAATGGAGTCGACTTGAAATTTATAGGTAAAGTTAAAAATCTCGGTTACCATATTAACTCCTCACTTTCCTGTGAAGATCATATAAACTCTGTTGTTTGTAAAGTTTACTATATCCTACGGAACCTGAGGAGAACTGCATCATTTGTGCCTGTTGAGACTAGACGAAAGCTAGTGGTTCAACTCATAATGCCAATAATTTCCTACTCAGAAGTTATATACAGTAAGCTTGATTCGAGGTCAAAGCTTAAGTTATAACTTGTGTTTAATAATGCTGTCAGATACGTTTATGGTCTTAAAAAGTTTGACCGTATAAGTCATTTGAGCAATCGAGTACTTGGTTGGAATATTTTCAATTATTTGGATGCTAGAAAATGTATTTTTTTGCATAACTTGATTTATACACAAACTTCTAATTATTTATTTAATAAGTTACAGTTTTGTAGATCGACCAGAAATATGAACCTTGTAATTCCTGTATACAATTTTTTGAATTCGAACAGACTCTTTTTTGTGAACACTATCAGAATGTGGAATTCGCTACCTTCAAGAATCAAAAGTATCCGAAATAAGCACAACTTTAAGCATGCAATATTCCAACACTTTTCTTGATACTATCTTTCTTCTTTCTCCTATTTTTTATTTTATTAATGTTATCTTCTTAATTATTTGATAAAGTTCCTTAAAGGTAATTTATACATAAGTCTAAATTCAATTCAATTATAATTTATTGTTAAAATTTAAGCTTATAACTAAATTTAATTTCTTGAGTGAAATGCATTTGTTTGTTGATTATAACTTAAATTTAAAATTTAAAGTTAAATCTAGTCGTTGCTTACAATTTTTTTTTAATTTAAAATAAGTAATTTAGAATTTTTTGTTTTTATTTATTTTTTGGTTATAACTTGTTGTTATTCTTTGATTTCTTACTGCATTTAAAAGACTTTGTCTTATATGTGAACATGATAATTAATTTAAATAAATAAAATAAATAAATAAAGCCGTTCAACTTGTGTGGGCTAAGATGATGATTATTTTCAGCAGTAAAGGTGTGCACAGGATATAATGTCAGCTAATTTTTACTCTTATTTATAACATCCATCTTGGTATCTGCATCCGTATCCACAAGCATCATCAATTTTAATCTGCATTATCTAGGCGACCAACCAGCACACTGCAACATCACTGCTAAAATCTATTGAATTCATTGTCTATTGGTGTTGATGTGGCTTATTAAAAGGCTTTGTTGGTGTTTCGAATCAATCATAATCAATTAAAATTTCACTAAATTCCAACAGCTCACAGGATAAAGTGCAGGATAAGGATGTGCAAGATGATATAAATAGATTTAATTGGATATTAATGTTCGTGTGTGTTGTGTTCTACACAAAATGTTCATCAATGTTGTTCGAGCGAAATTAATTTCCCAATATAACTGAGCTCAACACAAATATCATATATGCATTACTTTAATGTATGCTGAAATTTGCATAAGAATTTGTAGAAAACAATAGCTTAAGATTAAAATTTGTTAACTCGATTATTGGAAAATTGTAACGACCTAGGGGCTTCCTAACTGGCGTTAATATTGTTATAAATCAAATATTATATTTACCTCTTATATCTCTTAAAATGACCGCTATTTCCTCTTATAAAAACAGTTGCACGAACATAACATTCATCAAAATGAATGAAACGCAGATATTCGATAAATCAAGAAAATTTTAGATTATTTTACAAGCACATTTTATTGAAATCTGGTAATGTAATTTTAAACAAAAACAAAAGTGGTGCACCAAGTTGGACACTCTCCAGAAGAGAGAATTCTTGTCATTGTCATTGTTAGGTCTTAGGCGAATGGCTCTTTCCTGTGGCATCCTTTTTATATGGGATACATAATATCAAGGGGTATTAAGAGAAGAACTGAATTTAGCACCTCAGATGAAATGGATCTAAGTGCTCCGCTAATACATACGGCCACAGTTCTTAGTACTTTCCCTAGAAATTGCAATTTGATTGTGTATAAAGTGCTGTCCACCACACACATACACCGTATAGCAAGATTGGCATCACTATAGCTGTATAAATCCAATGTGCAATATTAGGGGTAAATACAGACAGGCATACGAAGCATTATTGACTTTCCTAATTCGCTCGAGAATGTCCGGTTTCCAGCTTAACTTTCTATCCAAAATAACTCCCAAGTGTTTTGACTCTTCCCCGAAGTATAGCTGAGTGCCATCAAGACGTGGAGGAACTATAACCGGAATTTTGTATTTCCTCGTAAAAAAGACCAGTTCAGTTTTGTGAGGATTTTACCCCAGCCCACAGCTTGTAGTCCAAATATTAAGATCTGAAAGCACTGATCCAATCAGCCCCGAGAGAGTGTCATGAGACTTTCCCTGTGCAGCAATAGCTACGTCATCCGCATATGCAATCACCTTGCAGCCCACCTTTTCAATTGTCCTCAGTAGTTCATTGACTACCAAGTTCCATAATAAAGGTGAGAGAACACCCCCATGAGGAGTGCCCCTACTCACAAATCTACTGGCTTTTGAGTCACCTAGAGATGCGCTGACGACTCTGCTCGTAAGCAGGTTTTTTATCAACACACAAAGTGACTCACCTACCCTAAGCTTCATGAGTGCACCAATCATTGCCCCCGGAAGAACATTGTCAAAGGCACCTTCGATATCTAGAGAAGCTGCCATTTTGTATTCCTTGTGATGCAAGGAATTTTCTATAAAGCTTACTTTTTAAACCTTCTTAATCGCAAAAACCATTTCATTCCATGGAATGCCTTCTTTAAATCTTTAAAGAATGCTTTAGAGAGAACAGTGTATTTAATAACGTTCGTCTGTATCTCGCCTACATGCACAAAGCCCCTGATTCAACATGCATTGAAGGCAGGACTAAAACTAATCTTAAAGTTTTAATTCAGCAAGAAGGTCTGCCTACCGATGTTGATGACTTGCTTAACTTATTTATTCGTTTTCATGACCAACTCGGCGTGACGTTCGATCAAGTCAAGGTGGATCTTGATACCTATGGTGCTCACGTCAGGACAAAACATATCTCCCTTCTTCAAAAATCGCGTAAAGACCAATAACAATATTATCGTCCCTAACTTCCATCTCTTAAATATATTTTACCATAACTGTGGCGACATGAGAAGCAAATTCAATAAACTTTATGTTGACGCCAAATCATGTCACTTCAATGTTCTAGTATTCACTGAGACATGGTTAAATGATACCTTTAATAATGAGGAAATTCTTGACAGTAATTGGACTGTCTTCAGAAACGATCGGGACTACTCCTCAACTGGTCCTTCTAGAGGAGGTGGCGTTCTCATAGCAACTCACAATTCTCTTTTAAGTGAGCTAATAGATACGCATACCCATAAACTTTTTGATCACCGCATAATTGAAGTTTGTTCAGGAAATAGTCTTTTTATGTACATAGGTGTCGTTTACATTCTTCCCGGCTCAAGTGAAACAACATACAAAAGCTATGTGAAACAGTGTCCTCCTCCTGAATAAGTGTCCTTATTTTTGGTGACTTCAACCATCCAAATATCTCTTTTGTCGTTGATGAAAATGACAACTATCTTCTTCCTATTAACCTTTCTAATGCCATAGATTTCTCATTATTTAGTACCTTTTATGGCAACAATCTGCAACAAGTTTCTTCAGAACAAAATAAAAATGGCAGATGGTTGGACCTTATCTTTACAAACTCGTACGTTGAAGTGAAGGTTAGTCCATGCACTGAAGCAGAAAAATTTATTTACTAACACTGTTCACCATACAGCTTTAACAGTTGCTTTCTCTGCTAACGACATTACTTTTACCTAGTCTTATAATAACTCAATTGCATACGATTACCTCAACTCCGATTACGAAATTATAAAATGTTATGTAAATGCTCTAAACTGGAATAATATTCTTTCCAACATAGATTTAAACAGCGCTGTCTCAAGATTTTATCAGCACATTTTTACTGCTATCGAAAATTATGTGCCAAAAATAAGGAAAAAGAATAAGTTTTCGGAGCCATGGTTAGAAAAAAATCTCAGATTTTTGAGGAACCAAAGAAACAAAATTTACAAACTTCTCAAAACCACCGATAATGTAAGCGATGAACTGAAGCTAAAGTACGACGAGCTATCCAAAGAGTTCTCTATCAAGTCAGAAGAAGCGTACAAGTTGCACACTAACTTAATCAGAGAGAAAATTGTCCAAGAGCCACAAAAATTTTTTGACTTCGTTAACATGAAGCGAAAATCTAGCGGCTATCCATCTTCTATGTTTAAAGGTGATGTCCCTTCCTCCAACCCTCATGAAATCAGCAACTTATATGTAGACTATTTTAAAGAAGTTTTCTGTGTCTTCACAAGTAATACTTATAGTTCCCCGCAATTTTCAGGAATTCGCCCCATAGTTTATCATATCCAACTAACGCGTGATGAGATATCTAATGCGCTTAAAGAAATTTATACAAATAAAGGACCCGACCCATACTTGTTACCTCCGCACTTACTAGTCTGATGCTTAGACACACTTATCATGCCTTTATATATAATATTTAACAAATCTTGCTCCAAGGATCTTTTCCATCGTATTGGAAGATATCTCACCTAACAGCAATATATAAAAATGGCGATAAAAGGTCTGTTGAAAACAATAGAGGAATCGCCATATTTTCAGCTATTCCAAAATTGTTCGGAAAAATTATATGCGCAAAACTAACATCTATTATAAATCCTTTACTCAATGAACAGCAACATGGTTTCCGTAAAGGTAGATCAACCACCACAAATCTAATGACTATGTTCTCTGATGTTTTAAGTAAAATGGAAAAAGGATATCAAGTGGAGGCAATATACACCGACTTTAGCAAAGCTTTTGATCGAGTCGATCATGATATCTTGGCTTCCAAACTGGAAAACATTGGTATCCCAGGATCTTTGCTCAGTTGGCTGAAGTCCTAGCTCCACGACAGGTCACAATTCGTAAAATTTCAAGGTACCTTATCCAAACAGATTTTAGTTACATCCGGCGTACCATAAGGTAGTCACTTTGGTCCACTTCTCTTTAATGTTTTTATCTCAGACCTATCTGAATTCTTTGCGATATCCCAAGTGATAATAAAGTAGATAATAAATAGCCAGTTTGTTAAGCGTATTCTCTCCAATTCCCTATTCCCTCTCAGATCTCTCCTATTCTTATCAAATAAAATTCTTAGCTATACTACTATGTATAAAATAATATGTTAGTATGTAAGTTCGTTTTCTTTTTTCTTTTCTTCTCTCCTTTTCTTTTTGACGTGTTCTTGAATTCATGTCGATCAGGTGGGCGGATTACGCCCACATCGATTTGCATATCTTCGAACACCAAAACAAGGAAATGGGAGAAAAAAAATAAACAAACCTGTTAGAATAAGTAAATTACCTTGCTTGGCCAATAAATAAATAATATAAATTAATAAATAAATAAAATAAAGTTCTCCTGGAAAGCAACTACTAGGATCATCATTGAAGGGCGGCTCAAAGAAATCTTCTATTGAAAAGTTCTGAAAGCACTTCTAGAGAAGACTAAAGGCCCAACCAAAATAGACGAAACGAGACGATAACAACTTGACGAACGTCTGCACTCGTTACGGATGTTTACGGATTTAACCCAAAATGAAACGAGTTGCTCAACTCGTCTGAATCAGCTGATCAGTTGGCAATCGAGTTTTATTTATTTATTTTATTTGTACAGCTTTTAATTTTTAAAAAAGATTTGTGAAAGATAAGTGAAATAATGATGAAATTGAAAACAATTGATGAAAATAAAATAAAACGCACTCTGCACAGCTGTCGTTGGCGAGTTGCTACGTTAACAGTTCGGCACAGAATAATACGTCTTGTCAAACTGTTTCGTTTAGTTTCGTTCAGCTACGTTTGCTCATTTTGGATAACTACATTAAAATTTATTTAGCCAAATACTTACGTTTTTACTCTTTACGAAGCAAATACAATATTTTGGTTGGGCTCTAAAGAAATTATTCCTCCCAAAGACATGAAAATGTTAAAAGAATGCGTTCTGGGATGAAAGTGGAAGGGATGAAATTCAAGACTTTACCTTTTACTTTACCTTTTTTTGGAAGAACTTTTTTGCCATCTTCTGCGAGGAGTCTCCTTATAAAAATCTGTCGTTTCAAATCTATAAATTTTTGAGATTTTCATTTAAGCAAATCCACAAATTCTTACATGAGGTGTAAGAAGCTATGTTTCAAAAATTTGATCACTATGTTTTAATAAAAAAATGTAACAAAGCAAGTCTTTTATTATCATTATATTTTTTCATCGAAATATCTGTATTCTGTTAATTATGTTAGTTCTCGAAATGTCTTTATGACTGCTTTTAGGTAATAAATGCAACCTGCATGCCGAAGACTATTTGTGCTAACTATATATATATATTTTGGAAACAGTAAGGACCAACAAATTATAAAGTTAAATTATATATATATATATATTAGGGCGGGTCAAATTCTGGCTCAGCGAAATTCGTAAAATACATGTAATTTCAAGACTTTTTCTCCACTACAGCATATACAAATTCTGAAAAAAAGCTGTGCGGACTTTCGTAAATAGATTCATACACATACATTCATACATTCATATTTTATAATTGAGAACAAAATCTATTTACGAAAGTCCGCACAGCTTTTTTTCAGAATTTGTATATGCTGTAGTGGAGAAAAAGTCTTGAAATTACATGTATTTTACGAATTTCCCAGACCTCCAAAAAATTCGTCCATACAAATTGACCCGCCCTAATATATATGTATATATTAGGGCGGGTCGATTTGTACTGAGTGAAAAAATTCACCAATTTCCCTATGATTTCCGTATTCTATGGGTTATTCCATGAAAATTTGCCGAAGGAACCATACCTCTATCGTTAAAATCGAGTCCCCTACTTTTTGTTGGTAAAAAGTTCAAAAGTTACGGGCATTTTTGTCCAAATTTTCGACCATTTTTCCATTTTTTTCATGATTTTGTCCAAAAATATTACTTTCATGGCCATTTTTTTTTGGCTCAATCCATTATTTAATTCAATTTACAATTCAAAACGAAGAGTTTAAGCCCAAATTTATCGAATTCGGTTGATTAATTCTAAAACAAAATAACACATAAAACCAACTTTTTGATTTTTTGTCCCTTTTTATTTTTTTTTTCTACAAAAATTCAAATTAAGAGATAATAAAGTATCTATCAACCCAAGGTATATATATATATGAAGGTAGTGTTAGTAGATAAAATTCTCTCTTGTTGTGGGTACCTTAGCTGTCAAAAGCAGTTGTTTATGAACAAAAGCGAGGCAAATAGCAAAATTTGTCAATAACTTGTCAATAATTAGAATTATGTTGTGAATATTTTTATTTTGAATTAATTTATTTAAATTTATTTTAGCAACTTTATTGTTAACAACTTTAAAAGTTCTTGCTAATCCGTCCTTCTTAGCCAAACGCACAATGCAATTATAGGATTCACCCATTCGTCTGATTTCACCGCAGATGGCATAGGTCTTGGAACCAACGGTCATGCGGCCGGTTTCTGCATCAACATCAGCGATGCTCATTTGCACAGAAATGTGGTCCTTGGCATGAATGATTCTGTTGGATGCAGAGCACTTTCTGGGGCAGTACAAATTAAAAAACTCTCCGGCGTTGTTTTTCATTTTACAGATTTTTTTGTAGAAATTTACATAATTGATGAAACTCGGCAATGGAGTTGAAAAGAAAAGCTTTTAAAACGCTTCACGAAAAATACAAAAAAAAAAAAAACATTCAGCACGCACAAAAATGAAAATTCTTTAAATTTTAGAAAACATTTGACAGTTTTCTATCAGATTATTTATTATTATTTTCATGTTCTTCTTATGTTTAACAGCTACGGTACCCACCTCTCTGTGACGACTTTACCATGTTGAATATACCTTGTATCAACCTATTATCAAAAAAAAATATTCAATTTGAGTGTAGTAAAAGACAAAATGTGAAAAAAACATTATTTTTTCTGAAAGTCTTGTTTGCTTTCAAGTCTTGGTGTTTTCGTACGGCTCTCTAATGTCGTCGCCATAGCGCCTTCTACATTCTTTCCTGCAACTCGTTGCATTGGCCATTAACATGAAGTACCTCGAATCGGTAGATAATTCTTCTGGATTTAAATCACCAGGAGGCATATTTTCCAAAGCGATTTCCTCAAAATCGGTTACCACCTGAAAAGAAAACATAAAAGCTAAAAAATAGAATGAAAAATGGTAAAGAATCAGCTATTAAAATTACATACCGGAAGATTTTCACAATCCGCAATTTTTGAGCTCAACTTTCTGGTAGTTGATCGTGGTCCAGTGGTGGTTGATTTGTCTAAAGTGTCAAACAAATGTCTAAACGGAAGCTCGTTAAAGTGCAGAAGACACACAAATCAGAGCAGTGGTCTCTTTAACTGTTTTTCGAATAGTCGCAAAATTCCACCGTGTACGCCAGTATTTGTTGGTTCACCATCAGCGCATATGGCAATTAATGAATCGAGAGACAATTGTTTTTCTTGGAAGAATTCGATCAATTTGTTGACTTTGCTTGCCGCAGTTTCACTTTCTTGTTTTGTGTAGCCTATCAATTGAGATTTTGGTTCCCTCAAAACAACTAGATGAGGTTCTTTAACCATCCTTGGATGCAACTTCTCATCAATTTTTTCTACAGTCAGAGCATCATTTTTCCTGCCGAATGAAAATGATATCAAATTCGAGCCATCATACCGCTTACGAAGTTTTTCTTGTCTCCATTTTTCTCTTTCTCTACGAAGTTTACTTTTATCCATGATGACAAGATTGTCATGAGCATCTTTTACGCCCAGGTCTTCCATCAGAGCTGTTGCCAATGCTGATCCCATTCTGTCATGCACACCAAATCTGTCACACATCATTGCATAGTTTTTAGTATTGTATCTGGGAGTGTATGTTTGTGGTGGTAGAACTAAATCTGAACCTCCTCTCACATCAACTTCCATTTCGTCATAATGTGGTTCGTATGTAGGAACGTTGCTCACTGGGATTGTTGGTATAGTCGTTGGTATCGTCTCTCACTTCCACTATCGTGTTCCGGTATCGTTTGTATTCTGTCATTATATTGATCGCGCATGAAATCTTTTAAGTTTTCTGGGATAGATCCACATGAGCAGTCGTTTTCTTTCAAGTTGCATTTACATTTTCCAATGTTGAATAATTGGTTTGTTGATTCTACGAATTTTTTTAATTCTGTTGCGCGTTTTACTCGTTGTTTATCTGCATTACTATATGCGTCAAGAAAATTATTCAATTTTCTAATGATGCTACCTTTGAGTATAAGTTCAATATTAAGTTGATTCCAAATTTCTAACAATCTGTCTGCTACTTGGGGAGTAAATGTTTTATAGAAAAACCTTTTGCTTTGGGCTTTTGAACGTTCGGTCAAGAAAAAATAGTACTTCAATATATTTCGTTTAGTTGACAGATTAATATCAGGTAATTCACAGGCCACGCCAAAAGAAAAAACATCATGAGAGACCAAATGTTGCAAACTACTGCGTTGGGTATCTGTTGGATTTTGCGATGAACCAGGCTCTGAATCCATTTTTTAAACCGTCACTAAAAGAATTAAATATGTTTTTCATAGAATAATAATATAACTATTAACTATAATAGTTAGCAATGTTTTTACACTTACCTTTAAATCTTTTCTAAATTTCAAAATAGTTTGATTATTTGTTAGTTATTTCAAGTAACACTTCACTGAAATGACGCTCAAACAAAACTAGCATACACTGGAATATTATAAACAAACAAAAATAAAGAAGTCTATAAAGAAACTAAAAACAAAAAGAAATAAACAAGCATAACAAAGGGTGTGCACCCTGTGAAAAAATATGCCAATAATGTAAAGCGCAAATCAGTCCAGTCGTAACATAAGGTTCGTAAGCTTCGTAAGTCAAAAAAATTAAGCCAAAAAAATGGCCCTGAAAGTAATATTCTTGGACAAAATCATGAAAAAAATGGAAAAATGCTCCAAAATTTGGACAAAAATGCCCGTAACTTTTGAACCGTTGGACCAATGTTGGATATTTTTTTTTGTAAATTGATCAAAATGAGCTCACCACCTTTCCAACGCGCATACTGGCGACTAAACCCGATCGATAATTTTTGAGTTATGGATGTGAACGTGTAGGTAATATTTCATACGAACGTCAATTTGGGAAAAAATCTACCAACAAAAAGTAGGGGACTCGATTTTAACGATAGAGGTATGGTTCCTTTGGCAAATATTCATGGAATAACCCATAGAATACGGAAATCATAGGGAAATTGTCTAAAAATAAATCGACCCGCCCTAGTATATATATATATTAGGGCGGGTCAAATTTTTTTGGTGGTCTGGCTCAGCGAAATTCGTAAAATACATGTAATTTCAAGACTTTTTCTCCACTACAGAATATACAAATTCTGAAAAAAAGCTGTGCGGACTTTCGTAAATAGATTTTTTTCTCAATTATAAAATATGAATGTATGAAATTTGAAAGAAATGTATAAAATGTGTATAAAAAAGATTATTTGTGCTGTCATTTCTAAGGTAAATTTGGGCGCTGAATCTGAATCTGGCATTAAAAATACATTAAATCCAACTATCAATAGAAAAAATCGTGATTTTTTATCAAAATATCGTGATTTTTGGTCAAAAAATAAAAAAAATGTTGGAAAATTTGGCGCTGAATTCAAATCTCCCATTTAAATTACTCCAATTCTCGTATACTATTTAGTACTATTTAGTACCAATTCTAGTACTCCAAGTCTCGTTTGCTCTCAGTTTTGGGCCTTTTTTCTCTCGATTCCATCGATGTCGCAATAAAACCACTTTTGTGTTTTTCAGTAACGTGTTTGGATGCTCTAGTCATCTCTTGGACATTTCGTTCGGTGCTTTGAATGTGGCATGGTATTTCGACGTTAATCATAACCTCATCAGAATCATAATAATTTTCAGTCAAATGTTGCAATGGAATGTCTCTTGTGTATGGCGGCTCGTGTAGAATATCATCATCATTCAAATCTATCATGTTGGAAAAGTGGGTGCAGTCAAAATTGATTTTCGGTTTTTTGTATTCTCTCAATGTTGTCCGATCGAGATCACTTCGGATATGTTTTATTTTGTCGATTGCCATTTGACGTATAGGTTTCACATTGTGACAAACCATTGCTAGCAAAACATTTTCAGAGCTAGCAAAGTAGCAATTGGCTGACATTACACTATGAACAACGGAAAGTAAATTCGGTGGCAGATAATTCGTCCATTGTATAAATTTGAAGAACAAAACACTTCCGTATGCCATTGAATTGTAATATTTAACGTTGAAGTACACTGGAATGTACACTTTCATCACGTATGTGGCCAAAATTCGCAAGTTTTTTGACGGTTTGTCCGTAGTTATGTACGTACGTAAAATTCGAGCAGCTTTTGTTAACCACCTAGCATGATGTATTGGTCCCAACTTGATGTTTGCTAGATCAATTGATACTGAGCGAGTTGAAATCGCGTTTGCTAATTTGAGAAGATTTCTTGCATCTGTTGAGAAAGAACGTTCATCAAAATCTGGTGATGATGGTGGCATATTTTGGAGTGAAATTATCTCAAAATTATTGACAACCTGAAAAGCAGAATTTTTTTTTAATTCGTTAAATTATATAATTTATTTACTCAAAATAATCGTATTTTACTTGTATCGTATCGCAAATGCCTAAAACCGCTGCTAATCGTCCTGTTGACGTAGTTGGCCCTTTCGTGAAACTTTTTTCTAGTGTATTGTATAAATGACGAAACGGTAACTCATTGAAATGCAGCAAACATACACTCCAATGTAATGGCCTTTGTAAATGTTGTTCGAAAAGTCTTATTATACCACTTATAATTCCAGTGTTAACAGGTTCACCGTCAGAACAGATAGCTACCAAATTATCTAATGACAAGCCGTTTTTATCAAAAAATTCAATAAGTTTATGCGTTTTTGCTTCTGCGGTTTCTTCTTCCACAATAATATGGCCCAAAAATCTGGAATCTGGCTCTCTTACAACAACTATATGCGGTTCTTTAATTTTGCGTGTATGAATTTTATTGTTGATAAATTCGGTAACTAATGTTTCGTCTGTTCTGCCATCGAAAGCAAATGCCAATAACGTGGAAGTGTCTAATCGTTTTTTCAAGACCTCATTCCTACAACGATTGCGTTCTCTTTGAACTTTATTTTTATCGATAATTAACGTTTGATCATTTTTATCTTTTACGCTTAAATCTTTCAAAAGTGCAGATGCGAGTGCAGCCGCAGCTCTATTTGATATACCGTATCTATCGCATTCCATAGCAAAGTTTGATAAGGTTACGTTTTGCATATACGGCCCTCGAACAGCACCTGGAGCTGCCACTCCTTCTTCAAATTCAAAATCCATACTACTTGCACCCATTGATAATTCAGGTTGCCAAATCACCTCTGATCTAGTCACTTCTGTAGTTGTTACTGTTGTTAAACTTGGTTGTGGTAGCGTTTGAAGAAATTCAGTAATAGTGACATTTCTATCTGTCATCTGGTCCACAAAAAATGGTTTCATGAATAGTGGTAGTGGTGTATTTTGACATCTGCAATCCGTTGTTAATAAATTGCAATTACATGTTGAAACCCAAAACAAATTTCCTAGCAAACCACGAAAATCAACAAGAACATCGGGTGATTTGGATTTGTTTTTTGATGCTTCTCTATATTGAGCCATGAATCGGTCTAATTTGTTGCAAATGGATTTTCTCTGAATAATTGGCGTTGGAAGATTATTCCAAATTTCAACAATTTTATCCGCCACATGACGAGTAATTGATTGGAATGAAATGTGTGGGTTGTCTTCGAAATAGTGCTCTTGCATGAAAAAATAATGTAACAAAATATCGCCATACGTCGGTAGACGTTCAACGTTCAATTCTTTCGCTTCACCAAATAAAGTTTTATCATGCTGCAATATTGAAGTTATTTTACGGTCCAGCTCGGGTTGTGATGATGACGGTGAGGTTTCCATGATATAGCTTGTATTCTGAAATGTAATATTAAAAATAAGTTTATGATAAGTTATTAAGACAAAAGAATTTACACAAGCGTGTTAAATATAATTTTACTAAATGAATTTCCTGCCATTAATCAAAATAAAACGTGTTTAATATTTAATCAAGCCTTGAAAATGAGCTAACATTTGAAATAAAGACAATTTTCCAACATTTTTTTTATTTTTTGACCAAAAATCACGATATTTTGATAAAAAATCACGATTTTTTCTATTGATAGTTGGATTTAATGTATTTTTAATGCCAGATTCAGATTCAGCGCCCAAATTTACCTTAGAAATGACAGCACAAATAATCTTTTTTATACACATTTTATACACTTCTTTCAAATTTCATACATTCATATTTTATAATTGAGAAAAAAATCTATTTACGAAAGTCCGCACAGCTTTTTTTCAGAATTTGTATATGCTGTAGTGGAGAAATGTATTTTACGAATTTCGCTGAGCCATGCCACCAAAAAATTCGTCCATACAAATTGACCCGCCCTAATATATATATATATATATATACATATTCCAAAGTAAAAACCAACCAGTCTATGCACGCGCTTGAATTTCATACACGTGCTGAAATAAATGGGTCAAAACAAAGGATGTCACACTATTAAGCGCATTATTTGGCGCTACAAAGAAACAATAAATAATTCTTCTTCAAGCCATCAAAAATTTTAACCAAGTTTGTTAACTCAAATGAATGTTCTTTGTTGAAGGCCGATCAATGCAACAGACGAAATCATAAAGCTAAACAAAACAACACTGAGCAAGATCTTTCTGGGCTGAAGCCGACTGAAGCAAAATTTGGTAATTATTGTAAAACTGGCCAACTCCAAAAATTGAAAAGAAAAAAAAAAAGCCCAAATAACAGCAAGTTCTACACGAACGATCGATTGGAATTCATTGACTTAAGCTCATTCCTCAGCTGCCGTCCAGTTAGCCAGCCAGCCAACTATTCAACAAAGGCTCTGCGATGCGGTATACCTCAAACAGCTCCTACCTGCAACTGAGATATGCGATGCTAAACCACTACTTGCATTCATCTGTTGGTGCTCTAACGTTATTGCTTTTGTTGTAGCGCCGTTATGACAGTTTGTTACAAATTCTTTTTTCTTTGCTTATTTTGGCCAAATATTCGGCAGAGATATAAAACTGCTTGCTTGAAAGACAAGACAAGACAGTAACTTAATTGCAAGCCACAGCAGCAACAGCAGCAGTAGGAGCAACAATAAATACGCTCACATGCTGGCGATAAAGTCGCCACGATCCAGCAGTCACCAGTCCATGAAGTCTTGTGTTGACGATCAATGGCCAGCCTTGTGAGCTCGCACGTTGGTATTTGTTGTTTTGATGCTGAAACAAGTCATTGGACGACGAATACATTTTGGCCAAGTTCATGGCAAACGTGTTTCGGCAGTCGTTCATTCTGTTAGAAAACAGTTTGGTGTGATTACGTGAGATTATTTCGCTGGAATTTATTTTCTTCTGATCAACCGATCGATTATCGGTTGAACGTTGGAAACCATTAATAATGTAAAAGTGCAGTTCAAGTAGTTCAAGTCGAAGGAATTGTTTATGTATAATTTTAAGGTATCATAATACGAATACGAATATGATTATGAATATATTGAATATGATAATGAATATGTATAAGAATTCTGAATATGAATATAAGACGTGTTCATTAGCGCGTATCGAATTACAATTATTTTTTTTTATAATATCACATTCTAAGGGCCAGTTTTTCAGTACGTGTTTGATCTTTAGTCAAATTAAACCTAGCTTTACTCACCAAAATTGGACGTTAAAACTCGGTTTAACAAGATATTTTAGCATTCGTTGAAGTAAAATTGACTTAAATGATCATATAATGTGTTTCTTTTTTGTCTTAACCGAGTTTAAACGTCCAATTTTGTTGAGTTAAGCTCAGTTAAATTTGATTAGTCCTTAATCTCTTACTGAAAAACTGGCCTTAAGAGGTCTCAAGGGTTGTCCAGAGCTCCCAAAAAATTTTATTAAAAATAAAGAATGTCGTCTTCTCCCGCAAGGACTAAGTTGTTTTTTGAAAAAAAAAACAGTAAAAATAACGATCTCAAAATGATTTAATTTTTGTAAAAAAAACTACATATGTCCTAAAGCAAAAGTAAATATACTTTAACTAGCAATATCTTGCCTCAGACGATTCCACACTCGATTTTTACCCACATTGTCCTGTGTAAAGGATATTTGAATCTAAAGGCACTCTCGATATAGGCCAGAACTTTTGATTGTTATCTAATTTTCTAAATTTTGGTGGTATTGATTATAGTGTTAATGTTTTCCTTAAATTTGGCGAAATATTTATTCCAATTTTGATATTTAAAAAAAAATACTTCCTAGCATGAAATTTAACAATTTTGTTCAAATCTCCATTATGGTTATTATTTATTTAAAACATTTCTTAACAATAATTGTTAAATCATTTGAGACCCATCGAATGGTAAACTCAGAAACTCAAAATTTTAGTATGACATTCTTGCAAACTTTATTTAAAAATCGAAATAGGAAAAAAATCGTGGTCTTAACCTGGTGTTTTAAATAGATATTCTTACACTACGTATACATAGGGGCCAAATGACTCATTTCAGCTCATTTAGCTAAATGAGAAACGAAATCATCTAATTTTCCGTACAAATTTTTAGTTGCAATTTTTTTTTATTTTTTTTTAAAGATCAAAGAACCAATGCATGCGCCTTATACAAACAAGGTTTGGTCTTTGACCTGAAAGGAAAGGATAGATTATTTAGAGGAATTGATTGGAACCATACGTGAATTATTGATTAGGCTAAACAACAGTGAAAGACAATTTGAATTGCTTTTACCGAGGCTAGGTTATGCCTTAACCTCGGAAAGCAAATCCAGCCCTTAGTTGTCCTGCCCATTAATTCCACATTTTCCACTATTTAGCTGTGGATTTTTGTTTTTTTTTTTAATTATTCTTAAATGTGCAGGAAATAATAAAGAAAGTGAAAAGAACCATGCCCGAGCCCGGATTCGAACCAGGAACCTCTGGGTTGATAGTCTAGCGCACTCTCCACTAGACTACAAAGGCCGACGAATTAAACTCATTTGAAACAAATAAATGATATTGGATATTTTCTTTAAACTTATTACAAACTATTTCGCACAAATTCAGTAGAAAATGGATAAAAAAAACACCGAACACACTAAAAAGAAAGGAAAATGTCAAACACCAAACACAAAAAAACAAAAAAAAAACAACAAGTGGTCAAACGATATGACAACACTCCACTCTTTCCACTCCAATTTCCACAGCTATTAATTAAGATATCTCCAAAGGTTTGCCATTGACTAGGCTGAGCAGAAATATTAATTCAATTGAAAAATCTTTTTGATAAAATTTTCTGTCCGAGCTGAGGTTTGAACCGCGGCTTTTTCGCTTACGAGACACGCACACTACCAGTAAGCCACAGCCGCTACTACCGCTCGCCTGACTAATGCCATTCATAAACATGGTACATTAAGTGCATTGTCCCAAAAATAGCAATATTTGTGATAAACAAAATATGGTCAGAATTGCGAAATATGTTTACGGCAAAAGGAAACATGTTTGCTACAATTAAAGTCGAAAATGTCAATTTTCTGCGTGCTGTTTTTAGGATCAGGCGATTAAAAACAAAACACAATAATTGAACAGTGCGATGAAAATAATCGAACAAAAATCGATGATCGACATTTTATTTTGACTACCTATCACTTATCACTTCACACTTATCACATTGTAACTATAATCTTTTAATGCATTCCGAACAGTTTCGTACTTGTACTTCGTTAACTGAGCGTCAGTCAGTAAAGCTAATGCAATGTTGCTTTCCATATATTGTTTAACCATGGTTTCTTGATATTTTTTTGATACGACATACCCAAATTGTTCATATCACATAATTAAATTGCTCGTATCACATACCTAAAGATCATATATTTTTAAAGATCATAAAAAAATATTCAGTACTTTAGCGTCAGGCGAAAGGATTTTAACTTTGAATGTTCCAAAATGACTATATATTCCATACCAACCTGTCTCAATTCCAATGTGTTAACAGTATTCCTTTTGGATTTGTTGTTATAAGGAAATTGTTGCGATATTAAATACAATTTCTGTGGAATTCCATACCATGCATGTTCTATGCAAATGCAATGCGTGGGACTAAATAGTTTCAATGCGGTTGCTGTTGTAAAGATTTGTGATAAAAACTCATCACTAGATCAACGAAGTATCACAGTAACGAAGAGAGTAAAACAAAACTATTTTAATAAAACCTAGAAACCTACACACTGAACAATGTCAGCAGTTGTTGTAGCTGCTGGTGAGCTGTTTTTGGCTGCAAGGCCAGACTGATTCACCATCACCAAATGTGACAAGTTGTGAAAATAGTTTCTGTCTGTAACTCTTTGCTTTGCAAGATGTGTTGTGTGTGCGTCCATGAACTACATACAATAAAACTATGATGATGATGATGACGATGAAGTCCCGATAACAAAAGCAGCAATTTTGTTCAAGAAGGTGATTTACTCCACGTTATGTTGTTTTTGCTCTTTTTCTCCAGTGATCGTTGTCATTGTTTTTGTTGTTGTTCCTATAGTTGGCTCCTAAAACGTGCTTGTGGTTTGCATTCGCTGGAACTGCGTCGTCCACTCTCGGGCCAGTATCATCACGTGGCTGTGATACGTGCTCGCTGATAAGCAAAACGATTTATTACACCAGAGATGCACTCGCTGACGACGAAGTTGACGCTGGAGAACGTGCAGCATTTGCTATTTGGTGTTATTTACAACTGTTTGCAGCAATTTGAGAACCATTACATGCTCGATGTCATTTTAAATGCTCGATGAATTGGATGCCATTCGCAGCCACACACTCTTGCAATGAGCCAGGATAGATGAGGCGGAGCGAGGTGGTTTGGGGCTTTTGACTGAATTTCAGTTGAGGTTGGGTGTGAGCTAGTGGGCGCAGGTGCTACACTTGGCCTTGCTTGCTACTGAGTAAGTGAGTGAGTGACTTAGTGTGCGTGTGTGCCCATAAGTGTTACATAGCCCATAATTCACTCCATCATTTGGGCTGCTGCTCTCAGTAGCTTGGACCTTAATGTTCGTAGGCATGCCTGCTGATGTTCGTGACTGCGGTATCAATGTCATCTAGCTGCAAATCGTTTAAGTAAAAATGCTTCTTTATTGTTGTTGTTCTGTGGCAGTTGCAATTACTTTCCTTTGGGATGGTGGTAAAAGGTTTCTTGGTTGTCACTCTTAGTTTCAATTGCAATTTGTTGCCACTTTGGTAGGGAATATCGCGCTTGCTGTAACTATCAGCAATGCTGGGCACAGCGAAACTATAAAAAAAACTGCTCATTTGTAAAATGTTTTTAAAGAGTTTAAAGTAGAATATTACATGTAACTAAAGGGTGTTTTTTATAGAGTAATAAAAGTTTAAATCATAATAAAACATAGTAATATATTGTTAATATCAATGAAAATTTTATGACATTAATGCTCAAATATGATTTCGGCCATGTGGCCACCACGGCTGGCGCATACAAGGCACAATCTGGAACACCAATTTTCACAAACTTTTCGCAGCATTTGCGGCCGTATCTCGCCGATAACTCTTCGAATGTTGATTTCGATGTGTTCAATTGTTTGTGGTTTATCGACATAGACAAGTGGCTTTACATAACCCATAGAAAATAATCCAATGGGGTTAAATCACACGATCTTGGGGGCCAATTAATTGGACCATTTCGTGAAATTATTTTTTTGTCAAAAGTTTCCTTGAGTAAATCAATTGTATCGTCCGCTGTGTGGCATGTGGCACCGTCCTGTTGGAACCACATGTCAGCAAGATTAATGCCAACTAATTAAGGTACGAAAAAAATTCGAATCATGTTCCTATACCGTTCACCATTGACAGTAATATTCTGACCATCATCGTTTTTGAAGACATATGGGCCAATGACTCCGCCAGCCTATAAAGCGCACCAAACAGTAATTTTCTGTGGATGTAATGGTGTTTCGACAAAAGCTTGTAGATTCTCCTCACTCCAAATACGACAATTCTGTTTATTTACGAACCCTTTTAAGCAAAAATGGGCTTCATCGGAAAATAAAATTTTCCATGAAAATTCAAAATCAATATCAATTTGTGCTTCAGCCCATTCGCCAAATTGGCAGCGCATACGATGGTCGTTTGGCTTTAATTCCTGCACAAGTTGAATCTTGAAAGGTTTTAAGCCAAGATCTTTTCGTAAAATCTTCCATAAAGTGGAAGGACACAACCCAAGTTGCTGAGAACGGCAACAAATTATTGATTAGGATCATCTTCAATGCTTTCCTGTACAGCGGCTACAGATGCGCACTGTTCGGCATCTCACGGGATGCACATTATCAGTCAGATCTATTGTTTTTCGAATTAGCAGCTTTGAAGGACGATTATGTACGCCATAAAATGGACGAAGTGCACGATAAGTTTGACGAAGAGAACCATTATTTTGATTAAAAATTTCCACAATTTCCACGCGTTGTTCTGGTGTGAGTTGATCCATAATAAAATTTAGTTTGTCAAAGCAAACTAAACAAAAAACAACTATCAACTGTTAAATGGTTGGTCAAATAAAGCAGTGATGCTAACTCAAAGTTGTATCACTCTATAAAAAACACCCTTTATTAGGTTAGGGTGTTTTATTTATAAACCGACCCTTTATTAGGTCGGTTAGGAAAAAATGTGTTTGAGAAATTAGGTTGCTGGAATTGTTTTTAAAAAGTGCCCTTTTTGGGCAAAAAACCATTTTTTGTATGGGCAAGTTTTTTGTTTCTATAAAAACAAAAATTTTCAAAAATTAAGCTCTAAAAATTATTACTATCAGTATAATAATAATTTTGACATGATCTTAATTGTGAGCTATTTAGATCAAGTCAGTTTAAAGAAGGCAACAATAACAACAACAACTCTGTACAGAGTTAATCACACAGCAGACTAGACAGAACTGTTTCGGAGGCTGCTAAGCCTCGATCTTCAGTAGTCTTGAGTGAGTAAACTGTGACCAACCCACTGTAAAAGTCTTATATGATTTGACACTTGTTCGAAGAAATTCGTAAGAATTTTAATGTTCTCATCGTCCATTTAATCATAGGACATTAAAGCAGTGGTTATTATTAAAGTAAGGCTTTCACTCTACCAGGGTTGCCGTCTGTTCTAGCTGCTTCTTATTTTATCGATATTCATTGGAGTTTGACGAGTCTGCCGAAGTACACCAAAAAAAGAAAGCTGGCTATTGGCACAACCAGATGTTCAATTATTTTTGACCTTGACCGAAATTGATCAATTATTTTTAGATTATTTAATTAATTTGACATTAATTAAAGACTTCTTACTTGGTCTGGCTCTACCATAGAAAGTTAATTCGATAATTATTTCTGATCTATTATTTGAATTTTGACATGATTTTAGTTGTGAGCTTTTTAAATCAAGTAAGTTTGAAGAAGGCAAGAACAGCAACAACAACAACTCTATATAGAGTCAATTACACAGCAGACTAGACAGAACTGAGCAATAATTTTGAGAAATCTGCTATTTTGCCCAAAAAAGACACTTTTAAAAAAATGTCAGCATGCCTAAGGGTTAACACATCGCGAAATCCTTTCGTGGAGGGTACTACAATGGGCGAATTCAGCAAACACTTTTTTTTTGGAAAACAACTCAGCCCAATAACTATATATTATTATGATTTTGCTAACAATAACTAAAAACAAACTTCTACACAAATTTTTGCAAGGATAACACTATCAACTGCAAAGAGGCTTATATGTATGGCATCTGCTGCTTATTTATTCAATGCCTTCAATACAGATATATTTCCTGAGTCGACACTTTGGTGCGTGTGCGACCTGCGATTGACGACATTTGGTGAATGCATGCTTTGGATTGAGACGTGCATTGAATGTGGCTTAAAGGCTATTAACAGTTATGATGGTGTGCAGGCGTGCCTTAAGTCAACAACAACAACAACTGAAATGCAAGAATTACACCTGGCTTCACAGAAATCAAAACAATTCCAACTATTACAATAACAGCTGAGCAAAGCAATTATAACTTCAAATCTAATGAAAGGATTTAACTGAGCGTCTAAAATCGTTTAACAAATAATTACAATTCATATGAAAAAAAAGGGGTTATTGAAAAAATGTATCAAATAATGCACTTTGGGTGGCATTTTAGTAGATTGGGGACAAAAAAAAAAACGCCTAAACGGCTGCTCGATTGATGGATGGATGCATCGTCCGTCTGTCGCAAAAACTAAACGACAACCTCCCAACAATAATGTGTGGCACTGTGCGATCAGATTACACAAATTGGTTTTGACGCATCTCACACCTGCTTTCAGCCGCCGAGTGGCCAGACGCAGCTCACGTTCAGGCTGCAGCAGAAGTTCAGGTTTATTTTTTTTCTACTACTATTCAAGTAGCCACGCGATCAAAGGATCCAATTACACTTCGTGCCATACTAACACACACACACACTCACGCACTGACCCATTACTGATGCTGTTCTGCTGCTGTTGTTTTTATTGTTCTTCCTTATTTTTTGGCATATGCATAAATATGGCAAAATGTAAATTGATCGTATTCCTCATGTTCAATATGAATTTTTGACACAATGATCTGCTTTGACGGCCTTTTGGATATTTCGATTGTTTCGGCTTTTTGACCAAACAACAACAACAACAACAGAAAGGTTGCCATATTGAGATGCACAACTGGCCGCCGCCGGCTGCTAAATTCTGTGCGGCTGTCCAACGCTTGAACCTTCTCCCCTGAAAGCCATATAAATACGAAGAGTGTTGAAGATCAAAAACAATGTATGCAAAATTAACAAAGAAAAAAGAAAAGTTTTTATAAACCAAAAATTACAGGTAATTCGATAATATGCAGATGTTGGTGCATGTGGAGCAGGGACTATGTTTCACAATGATTTCTTTTATAAATGGCAAATTATGTGCTCGATTTGAATTGATTTTAATTTTTCTGAAGGGGTCATAATGTCTTTTGTGCATAATATAACGATTATTTTCTACAATTAATATAGAAAATTATATTAAATTTTATACATACGCTTTTGCTACTCATGGAAACTCTTTTCTCAGGTTTTAAAGAACCGGAGCAAAACGCTAACAACAACCAGGAAATGACAATGCCAGAATCCTTACAGGAACTCCCTAACATTATTACAAGGTCAACTGTAGAATGCTCTATTGGGTTTTCAAGCCCTACAAATCTGCAGGGCCTGATAGAATCTTTCTGGCCATGATGAAACATGCCCTTCCCAGAATCATGCCCTGGCTTATAGCAATCTTGCAAGTCTAAAATCTCTTCTAAAGAAGTGCGAGTTGTTTTCATTCCTAAAGCTGGAAAACTGATACACTCAGCGCCAAAGGATTACGGGCCTATTAGTCTCTCATAGTTCATGATGAAAACGCTAGAGAGAATAATAGATCTTCACATAAGAAAATCCTTGAACGATACTAATCTTTGCAGTGTGCAACACGCCTACCTTAAGGGTAAATCAGTGGAAATGGCACTGCATGAGGCGGTTTCAGTCATAGAAGGAACCCTTCACAAAAAATATAATTTAGCAACTTTTTTAGACATCGAAGGCGCATTCAACAATGTGAATACAAATTCCGTAAATAATGCTCTGGTAGGCAAAGGAGTCAAAAGTAAAATAACCGAGTGGATTTATAAAATGCACAACAGCAGACGTAGCAGGAAATAAGCTAACAAATGGGAATGAGCGTGGTGAGCAAAGAGGCCTCAAAAGGCACACCGCAGGGAGGAGTCATATACCTCCTGCTATTGCTGTTTGTGGTTGACAAAAAAAGTGGTAGCCTATGTCGATGACGCCGCCATCCTAATAGCCGGGAAATACCTATAAACAGTTAGCGAACTAATGATTGGGTCATTGAATGAGCTCTCGCGGTGCTCACAAGACGAAAAAACTAGAAAGTTTCCCCATAGAAGAGGTCCTTAAGTGTTCGGCGACCAAAAGCGCGATTCGCCTCAATGAATCACAAGCCTTGAGGAACAACACTTTCGGACATGCATCTGCATATTCTGAATCTCTTTGGAACCGAGGAATCAAAAAGAGCAACCGACTATATCATACTCAGTGTGAGATTCGGCACAGAATACACCACATCCATCCACATCAGACAAGAATGGGAAGAAATGGCCGTAGAATTCAATGGCAATCTCAAATTATATACTGATGGTACTAAAATGGAAAACGAAACTGAATCAGGTGTATACTGTAAAACGCTACAAATCAAAGAGTCCTACAAACCCCCCCCCCCCAAGGGTAGTTATTTTTGTAGATACCAAAGCGGCCATCAAAGCGATGAATAGTAAAACGACGAAGGCTCGAACGGTACAAAATTGTAAACTGTCACTGCACAGTATCTGCAATATCCACAACGTCACCCTCTGCTGGGTTCCCGGACATAGCAACATCGAAGGGAAATACGCAGCGGATGATCTGGTTAGGAGTGAAGTAATCGCAAGTACAAACAAAGCTAATACAGATGTGCACATTCCAGTAGGCGTCATCAAAAGGGGTATACACCTTAAAGCCAGAGATAATGCTAACACTAAGTGGGCCTCCAGAGGTGACTGCAACATATCTCGGAGGCTCTGGCCGGAGCTAAATGAGAAGAGAACCGAAAACCGAAGCCAAAGAGAAATCCGGATTCTTGTTGGAGTTCTAACAGGTCATTGCCCCATTGGGGTAACATCAAAAACACGTATATACTATAAAACATTAAAAAAAAATTTTAAATTATTTTAAAACAACAAGGAAACTCCTCTGTATTGAATGACCTGAAAATCGTAATTTCTTATCTAGAACAAAAAATAAAAAATTTGAAAAATTAACCGATTCAATATGTAATAGATACAATTAATTGATGGTTTAAAATGTCAACGACCGATTTTGACCATGCTAAAAAGCTATGAATACCCGCTTGTAAGAATTTGTCGGTGATGACATTATAATGCAGAACTCTAAGCGAAAACAAAGTCCTGTTTGTTCTCACTTCTTGTTTGTGCTCACATTAATATCTTTTTATTGTTCAAAAAACAGTTTGACTTTATTCATCTGTAAAGAAACATCGTGTTGTTTTTAAAAAGTATTAATCTGTATGTTTAAACCAGAACGAGTTTTTATGTATAAAATAACTAAGGGTTATTAAACATTAATTTTGAAATTATCTATAAAAAGTAATAAACTAGTTCATAAAACTGTAAAAATTATAGCTTCTTTTGGCGCATTCTCATTCGTTTTCGTTGTGTTTTTGAATTAGATAAAATTTTTGTTGCACTTTTTTTTGTTTTCTCCAATTTTGTGCGTCATTTTTGTATCTCTTCTCTCTTGTGCATACCTACTCCCATCGTCGCTTACTGTGTTAGTTAGATGTCATCAGTATTTAAGCAGCCATGCTCGAATAAATGTAATTCGGAATTGGAGGTCTCGCAGCAAAATTTAATTTAAGATATAATTAGTTACGTCATATGTCCATTTACCACTGGGTATTTATATTAACATTTAAACTGCCGGGATTTGAATCTAAATTCTTGGAAAAAAGTCAAGGTATCTAACAACAGTTTTTACCTTTGACCTTGATTGCAAACTCAACATTAATCATGAAAATAATTTTCTTAATCCAAATTAGCGGTTTTGGAGGGTAAGAAATACGATAACGTCGGTAGTTTTGTTTTACTCTTCAAAAATTATCTTTTTTTAACCGCCATTTAATTTAATTTCATCTCAATTTTTATTACATTACATTTTTTTAAAGGTAAAAAAACCACTTAATAAAAATAATTTTACCTTTAGATTAGCGCATACATTTTTAATTCTATTTTTAAAAATGGTCCCAATAATTGACTTTTTATTAAAAAAATTACTCAAAAGTTGTTGTAAGAAAAAAAAAATGTTATATCTGACTATCTTTCATATAACTTAACATTAAAAAAATAGCAGTAGCAAATATTATTTCAAATATAAGTTTTGCGTAAATATTGTCAGACTGTTTTTGTCAGCAAAACACCAAAACCCTATGATTTCGTTGTCGAAATTTGTATTTTCCAAAAGTTTTTTTAAAACATATTTAACAACATAGGTAAGCCTTAAAAATGATTTGTATGACAATAAATTTCTTTCCATTCGAAAGTTATGGCTAAAAATCTATTTGCATACCAATAATTATCTGTTTATATCTATACTATTTTATAAAATTGAAGTGAAAATTTAAAGTTACAACTTTACTCCAAAAGTACTGGGCTGATTTTTATGAAAAAAATATTAAAATATCATATTTATTTAGAGGTATTTTTCTTTCGAAATTTAAATAATAAGTATATTTAATTAAGGTATTAAGTTTTTAAAAAATCATCCCAGCTGCCACGCATTACTTATTCGTTGCCTTTTGACGTGTTTGTGTTGCGAGAATTTCAGCTATATGCAATATAAGGTAAATCAACGGATTTTTAAGAATTTCACACGGAATTTTATGTCAAAATACATTTGAATCGTAAAAAAATGTCTAGCCTTTTGTAAGTTAACCGCAAATTTTGAAAAAAACACAGTATACGAATAATTCTTAAAAACTATTAACGACTATAATTGAGTATTTTACTAGCTGTTAGTTTAAAATTTTAAAAAAAATTTATAAATTTTCTTAGTTGTTGTTTCAATGCAAAATAAAATTTGAGAGCGAGAGCAAGGAAGTAAATTTTCACCACCACGGTCACCAAATAATTTGACAAAAATATGAAATCATGGGATCAAAACACTGTTGCGTTGTGGAATTATTCACAGCATTTGTGTTTAGGCATGAAAATAGTACATTTTTAGTACGAAATGTATGGTTGAAAAAAATACTAAAAGTAGAAAAAATGTACTAATGTTCAGGAATCATATGACCACCAGCATAACATACTTTCGTCACACAGCTCATAAAACGAAAAAAGAGAGTAAAAAGTGTCATGACCAGGGATCATATGACGACCACCGTAACAACACCTTTACACGGATTAACACGGACTTTTTATGTCGCATTTGTGAATTTTTACTCTCTTTGGGTTGGCATCATTGGTTGAGGCCAGGGTTGATATTATCGGTACAATTGTACTTTTTTGGTACAATTTTATATATTTCCTACTTTCCAACCAAAGCGTTTTCGGTACATTTTTAACTTTTCACTCTATAATAAACACAGAATTTAGAAATCTAAGTAAGTAAATGATTTAAAAGAATTAAAAAATTGATCTAGTTCTGAATTTTGGTACTTTGTAAAATACATAAAAAATTATTTTAAAGGGTCAATTTTCTCCAATTTATATGAAAATGCTTAACCCTTTATAAGTCAGAGGGAATATTTTTTCTACCAACATAAGTAGTACATTTCAAGTATACAATATAAATAACATATTCGCACAGCGTAACTATTTCACAGAAAATTTTGATGATAAAACATAAGTTCTGCCTTATAAAGGGTTAAGAAATTCCTGCAATTTCTCATTTGAGAGCAAATGTTAAAAAAATATTTTATTTTCAAAGTTTAATAAAAACCCATTACACAAACAGTCTGCAGATTGCAATAATTTATTTAATTTAATTTAAGCAAAATATTTTTTAAAATCTAGTGAACTAAATGCCACAATATTGATATCAGAAGTAATGAAATGAAAATATATCAAATGAAAAAATTTCTAAAATTTGACTGAAAGTAGAGAATTGCTTGACTGAAAGATTTACCCATTAATTTCTTTCGTTGCTTTAACATAGAAAGGCCCTGGCTAACATTTCAAAAAAAAATTTTTTTTAGGGTGGATGACCTATAGGCATCTGCGAAGAACCTGATTGTTCTATATTAAGGTAATGAAAGAAATTGACACGTTTTTAGAAATTTTTGTTTTTTTAATTATAAAAAGACCTCTAAACTTTATGTTTATATGATTTTTTTTTATAGATTTTATTTATTTTATTTTATGAATATTATAAGACCACTTGTGCTCCATTTTGTGATTATAAAAAACTTTGCAATTAATTTAAAATAAGCAAAAACCTTTGTATTTTTTTAAGGTTTATGAACTAAATTGTTAAAAATACATTCACTTTTATTTAAATAAAAACTATCGCAAACTATCTTTTTAAATATATTTTAGTCATTTAAATAAAAAGAAATTATCTTCGACTGGGTCGAAATTTAGAAACCCCTACAGTTTATTCTTAGTTATGCATGTTTTTAAAGTTTCCAAGTCATCCAATTTCGAGAAAACTAAAATGCAGAATATGTTTAAGATAAGGAAGATAATGTGTTGAATATGCTGTTAATACAAACATTTTTGTGGAGTTTATAAAATTTATGCTTCATTGATGTCGTCACTTTGTATGGGAGATGGATTGGTCAAGTTTTTATCAATTTTGCCAAGTTCCAAACTCAAAGTGAATTCTATGTTCTTAGCAAAGGTTCATAATTTTAATTTATTAAACTTTTGCGGAATTTTTAGAGACTTAACCGTTTCATATAGCTACTTTGTTTAGAAGGTAGGCGTGGTTTCTATACTATTTTGATAAATTTGAAATATTTGGTAAATATTTGAGACCAAAGTTCAAATGCAAAATTTTAATTGATTACGTTAGTTTTTGTGGCATTTTCAAGTCACATTGTGTGGGAGGTAGGTGTTGTTTTTATTCGATTTAAACAGATTTGAAATATATGGTGAATATTTTACTTCAAAGCTTATGTGCATAATAACAAGTAACTGCAAAAAATTATTGTGGCGTTTTTAGAAATTTTATAGTTTTATAAAGAAGGCGTGGTTTTCATCCGATTTTGCTCGTTCTTGAACTTGATCTTTGTTTTTTTCAATACGATAGAATTAAAATTGCGGCTGTAATCGTGTTGACAGACTGACCTAGCGAAATCGGCTCAGGTGATGCTGATCAAGACTATATATAGTTTTCTATACCTGCCATGCCTCCTTATCAGCGATACAAACGGATTGAGAAAGTTAACGCAGTATGAGTACATTAAACAAAATTTATTCCATACTATTTTCTTATTTTTTATTTATTTAATTTAATTATCATGTTCACATATGAGACAAAGTCTTTTAAATGTAGTAAGAAATCAAATAATAATAATAAGTTATAAACAACAAATAAATAACAAAAACCAAAAAATTTTAAATTACTTATTTTAAATTAAAAAAAAAAATTGTAAGCAACGACTAAATTTAACTTTAAATTTTAAATTTAAGTTATAATCAACAAACAAATGCATTTGACTCAAGAAATTAAATTTAGTTATAAGCTTATATTTTAACAAATTTTAACATTTAGTACAATTTTTTCTAAATTTTTATACCAAAATGAAAAAGTCATTTATCAACCCTGGTTGAGACTCGAATAAGGCGAGAAATGATAACAAATGCAGAGCGGCGCTCCAAAACAAAAGAAAAGAAAAAATATAATTTTTTTTTTAATGGATTATATTAGGGCACTTCACGATCTTGTTGCATCGTTGCAAATGCAAAATAAACAGCTTTTACAAAAACAAAAAGCATTGAAAAGCTTTTGTTACATATGATTTTTGTTTTTGTAAAAGCTGTTTATTTTGCATTTGCACCGATGCAACAAGATCGTGAATTGCCCTATTGTTTTAACGCAATAAGGACGATGATGCCATATCGCATAACTAAGTCGGATGTCGCAAAACTAACCGTATCACCGTCTTTAAGGTGTTAAGGAGATTGATAAGAAAACGTCCGTGGAAAAGCCGAGGACAACAGTGGCCTGCTAGTATAAATATAAATATTATAATGATTGCGGTAATGGTAATCTCTTTAAATTTAAATATATATTTTGAAAATAAAATTGAAAATGGTGTTAAATAAAAAGCTCTATTACATAAAATGAGGAATGAACTTAATAAATTGTTTAATAAAGCCGTTTATTTTTTTTTAGGTTCTGCAGGAAAATGCATAGACCAGAGAACTGCACAAGCCTGCTTGAAGTCTATTTCAAGCGCTTGCTTAAAATACAAGTTCAAGCTAGCTTGAGCTTGATAATTTTGAATCAAGCAAAGCTTGTAATTGAATATAAATAAGCCCACGCACAGCTTGCACCTATTCTAGCTTACAAGCGAACGGCACGAAGTTTCAAGCAATGGAAAGCTTGATGCCCTTCGGCAAAAGCTTGTAAGCCTCGCAAGTATCCAAATTATTGAATTAAACCAAGTATCCAAAAATTCAATGAGCTTCTTTAGAGAGAGCTTAAGCGTAATAGGACTTTTAAGGATTCTGTGGACTCCGTGGTGTGAAGTTTTAGGATAAATGATTTCGAAGATGCTGTCAAACTTTAAAATTTAAGATGGCGGATAGAGTTGCCACCTAGATTTTTTTTTATTTTTGCGATTTCTTGTAATTTTGATATTCTGACAACGGATTTGATTTCGAATATATTGTCACAGTTTTAAAATTTAAGATGGAGGTTAGGGCTGCCACCTAAATTTTTACCACAGTATTGCCACCTAATAATATGTACTTTTAAAAGTTTTAAACATCATTTATCAGTGTTAAGGGGCCGCTGATTTCGAATCTAAGGTCAGAATTTTCAAATTCAAGATGGTGGATAGGGTTGCCACCTTTATTTTTTTTAGTTTTATGAATTCGCGGCTGCCAAAAAAAAAATGGTACTCCAAAAATGGGTCGCTGAGTCCGAATCCGTCGTCAGAATTTCAAAATTATAAAATTTTGAAATAATAGGGCTGCCACCTAATAATATATCTTTTCAACAGATTTAAACATCATTTATCAGTGTTAAGGGGTCGCTGATTTCGAATCTAAGGTCAGAATTTTCAAATTCAAGATGATAGATAGGGTTGCCACCTTTATTTTTTGTAGTTTTATGAATTCGGGGCAGGCAAAAAAAATGGTACACCAGAAATGGGTCGCTGAATCCGAATCCGTCGTCAGAATTTCAAAATTATAAAATTTTGAAATAATAGGGCTGCCACCTAATAATATGTATCTTTAAGAGTTTTAAACATCATTTATCAGTGTTAGAGGTTAGATTTCATAATTTTGAAATTCTGACGACGGATTCGGATTCAGCGACCCATTTTTGGTGTACCATTTTTTTTTTGCCTGCCCCGAATTCATAAAACTACAAAAGATAAAGGTGGCAACCCTTTCCACCATATTGAAATTTAAAATTCTGACCTTAGATTCGAAATCAGCGACCCCTTAACACTAAAAAATGACGTTTAAAACTGTTGAAAAGATATATTATTAGGTGACAACCCTATTATTTCAAAATTTTCTAATTTTAAAATTTTGACGACGGATTCGGATTCAGCGACCCATTTTTGGTATACCATTTTTTTTTTGCCAGCCCCGAATTCATAAAACTAAAAAAATAAAGGTGGCAACCCTATCCACCATATTGAAATTTAAAATTCTGACCTTAGATTCGAAATCAGCGACCACTTAACACTGATAAATGATGTTTAAAACTTTTAAAAGTACATATTATTAGGTGGCAATACTGTGGTAAAAATTTAGGTGGCAACCCTAACCTCCATCTTAAATTTTAAAACTGTGACAATATATTCGAAATCAAATCCGTTGTCAGAATATCAAAATTACAAGAATTCGCAAAAATAAAAAAAAATCTAGGTGGCAACTCTATCCGCCATCTTAAATTTTAAAGTTTGACAGCATCTTCGAAATCATTTATCCTAAAACTTCACACCACGGAGTCCACAGAATCCTTAAAAGTCCTATTACGCTTAAGCTCTCTCTAAAGAAGCTCATTGAATTTTTGGATACTTGCTTTAATTCAATAATTTGGATACTTGCGAGCTTACAAGCTTTTGCCGATCGTTTTGAGCTTTTCAACTTTCCACCCGACAAAGTAAGCCGAAACAAGCCAAGCCAACGAGCAAGCATGAATATGGCTTGTATCTGTTTGGTATTTTTGCAAGCTGGCTATAGCTTGCTTTTTCAAGCTTGGATACGTGCTTGAATTTAAGTACTTGAAAAAGCTTGAACTTCAAGTAGGCTTGTGCAGTTCTCTGGCATAGACCACAGATTTCTATCTTATCAATCGAATTTGTTTCATATATAATTATTTATTGTTTAATAAAAAAAATTTTAATTCTTTTGGCAATTTAAACAGTAAAAAATGAACTTCAAGGATTTTTCGAGCTTAAAAGAAAAAATTGATTTATAACTCTAATTTGTATAATTTATTTTTCCTTATTCGGTTTCTTAGAAACATTAAAATATGGAGTGAACAATATAGAATTATGTATACATAATTCCCGAATGACGACGTGTATATCAGCTATTTAAATATAAATGAATTACTTACTTTGACCCGAATATTGTTCCGTTTAGGAACCGCATCAACTTAAAAATATTGCATAAACTAATCCAATGTCAGGTGTTTTACGACCGTCATTTGTCATAAAATGAAATTTTCAGCAAATTCAAAGTAAGGTGGCATCTCTGAAAACACTGCTGCTATACTGCAGCTATATTGCGGCATCTTAAAGTCACGTGGTGGCAATAACTTGGAATTTATATCATTTTAATAGTTGACAATTGAAAAATTGCTAACAGACAGTAATGAGCGGCAATGTTGGGGCCGACAGGCAACAACAACAATTGCAACAATAACATTTTAGTGGTTTGTTGTACCGGTTGGTTGGGGTGCGTCCATTGAAAGTTGGGAAGGATGCACATTTTGTTGTTGCTGATGCAAACACGTTGACAATGAAGATGTTTTTACTATAGTTGTTGCTGATATTTTTCTTGATGTTGCTGTTATTGAGGCAACACATTTGGCATACAAAATGAGTGCACGTTTGATGTGAACGGTGTGCAGGACGATGAGTTGCCAATGCAAGGTTAAGCACATGAGTATTCACAAGGACAACAGGAGCTGAGCTGTGCTTACATGCTTTGAGTATTTGCTGCAAAGGTGACAGACTTGGCAAAAGTTGGCAACTTGTCGGTAATTCTTTAATGATTGATTTATTGTTTTTTGACCAGCTTGTTTTGGTTTTTTGAGCGTATCCCATTAATCGGAAATAAACATCAATTATATGCATACAAGCTCGAAGTATGGTAAATATCCCAGTGAACCAAAGCTGTCTTTGTTTAACTCATATATAAACCTTTTTATGTACGCTTTCGGCACTCAGAATAGAACCTATTTTGAATTAAGACTAAAATAATTGCAATCCAAAATTGCATTAGAAATTCAGAATAATGAATTGAAATTAAAAAAAAATATTAATGGAAATTCAGAATAGATATACTGAAATCCAGAATTCTAGTTGAAATTGAGAATAAATCAATTGAAATGCATGAATTTCATTTAAAATAAAAAAATATCAATTAAAATTCAAAAAAGATCAACTGAAATTTATAATAGATCAACTGAAATTCAGAAAAGAGTAATTAAAATTTAGAAGATATCCACTCAAATTCATAAAAAAGCTATTCCATTTTAAACGTACCAGCCTTGATGAGCAGATACAGTACGGGTCAAATTTTGCATGGAGCATCACTGACGCAAATAAAAAGCTTAGCTTGGAGGAAAAAAGTTTGGAGTGATTTTTGCAGAGTGCAAAAATCAAGCAAAATCAGCATAAACGTTGAAAATCGATTTTTAAGAAAATGTATATCTCAAACACGTCTTCACCGAATTTTAAGTGTGAGCTACCGTTAGATAAGTGATTAAACAGACTTTAATCATAAAATTATTTTGAGAAATTTTAGTGGTTGAGGGTAATCCATTCCTTGCGGTAAGGTGATTGATTTTGAAGAGCACCATTTAAAAATTTAAAACAATTTTTTTCTTAAAGCTAGTAAAATTACCTGTTAAACAATATAAAAATTAGGATGGGGACTCAATAGGTTCATGAGATATGGTAATTTTTCCATCTAAATAAAAATATTATTTGATTAACAAATGTATTTCTTAACCAAATTATAAGTTTGAACTACGGTTAATAAGGTAATAATTTTGAAAAATTTTGTTGGTTTGAAATTTCGAAATAGGGATTCGAAGAACACCATTTAAATATTTAGAAAACAATGTTTTCTTAAAGCAGGCCAATTTATCTTTTAGACAATATAAAAATGAGGATTCACACAATGGGTTCATGAGATATGATCATTTTAACATATAAGCAGAATTTTTTCAGCCATGATTTCAGTAATGCAAAACGTTTAATTTCAAACCTGAGTTCATAGCTGATGATCAGATCAGAAATCATAGGTGAACGTAAACAAAATTAATACCGAATTTCAAGCCTGAAGAGGAGGACACTTGTATGAAAAAATCAGTGCTGTTCTCAAAGAGCATTCAGGCCTCCATCATGCCTGTCAGGCCTAAATTCCAGCGTGATCAGGCATGAAATTTTCTTCTGGGTATCCAATTGCATACTTAGAATCTTTTAATTTTTCTTATGAATAATTTAGATTCTAAGGTCAAAAACAGGCGATTAAAGCGTTTTGGCTATGCTTTTCCCAACGTGAGACGCTTATAACCGAGAGATTGTGGGTTCGAATCTCACAGCGGGGAAATAATTTTTTGTTTTATGTTAATGCAAGCTGTTTTATATTAAGCATAGTACTCTGTTCATGTGAAATTCCACTCGAATCTCCGTACAAAATGACAGCTACGAAACAAGCGTGGAAATTTTTACAACATGTTCATCAGAGTGAGTGAAATTATCGCAACATGTTTCTGAGCAACATTTTTTCACGATAATTTAATTGTACTGCCCAGGGTTGCCACTTGCAAAAAATTTCATCAAAAAGTTAAAAAAATTATACAAGAATTAATTAAACAAACAAACATTTTTTTAAGTATGAAAATCAAAAAAATTATAATTTTTGTTAATAAAAAACATTTATTCAACATTAAATACTTAAAATTATAAACAGATATAGTGGTAAAATAAATTTAGTTAATATTTTCATTTTTATTTTTAATAACTAAAAATCACAAAAGTGAATAAAAAGAACGTAAAAATCATAAAGTCATATACTTATAAAAATGTCTTATAAAAATTCCACTCAAATCTCCGTACAAAATGACAGCTACGAAACAAGCGTGGAAATTTTTACAACATGTTCATCAGAGTGAGTGAAATTATCGCAACATGTTTCTGAGCAACATTTTTTCACGATAATTTAATTGTACTGCCCAGGGTTGCCACTTGCAAAAAATTTCATCAAAAAGTTAAAAAAATTATACAAGAATTAATTAAACAAACAAACATTTTTTAAAGTATGAAAATCAAAAAATTATAATTTTTGTCAATAAAAAACATTTATTCAACATTAAATACTTAAAATTATAAACAGATATAGTGGTAAAATAAATTTAGTTAATATTTTCATTTTTATTTTTAATAACTAAAAATCACAAAAGTAAATAAAAAGAACGTAAAAATCATAAAGCCATATACTTATAAAAATGAGACGTATATCTTAAATAATATAAAATAAAAAAAATAAATACATACATTCATGTATAGAAAAAGTATAACTTTTTTCTTGTTTAAAATTTATTTATAATATTAATATAAAAATCGAAAATAAATAGTAAGGTCAGGTAAACGTAATTTTTTTGTCACAAAACAAAAACCTATAAATTAATGGTATTATAAAAATGAGATCCTTATTTTATTTTATTTGAAATAAGTAGGTACTTAAAAAAGATTTTAAGAAAGTAAATGAGTAAATACAAAGATATGGCATTTAATGCTTTAAAAAAATTATCGGTTTCTTCAAGTTTAAATTTTATTCATTTTGTAATAACTAAAAATCAGAAACTACACAGGTCGTTTGTTTTATAGGATATCAATTCTAACTACGCGCATTGATTTTAAATATAAGTAAACTTTTTCACCATCATCTCAAGTTGAAAAAATATGATATAAAGTTATTTTTCCAATAACTGCTCCTAAGTGCAAACTATTGCATGGTATTTAAAGCTTTTGCTGATATCTTTTAACGTTTTAGTAAAACATATTGTGAGATGAACGATAATTTTATTAAACTTATTCAAAGCAACTTTAAGCGGAAAACCCTAATTTTTCAGTAAGTTAGTTTAGAAATTTTTCCTATAAATTTTTTATGTAATCAATTTTCGTTATTTCAAAATATATCTGGAATTATAAAGATAAAATATATGTTTCAATTTCAAAGACAAAAGATATTTTAATGATTCAGACAATTTTAGTTTTAAGCATTAGTTTTAAGCATTATGATTTTTAAAGGCCATTATCTTCAAAACAAAAGATGAAAATAATTTGTTTACAAAAATGGTTAGACCTTATCAGCCCTATTGTGAATAACTTTTCAAGTGGAATCGAAAATGAAAGTTTTAATTTTTAAAATAAACCTCAAGAACATTAAGGAAACTTAACAAGGAAAAAAAAACATTCAGGAAAAAATAACTTAAAAATGTCCAAAATATTCTAGAGCTTAATCATAAAAATTAAAACTTCCTTTTCCGATTCCGCGTGAAAAATTATACATGATAAACCCTAGCACTCTGTTCGTTTACGTGAAATTTCGCTAGCAACATCTATTTATTTGTTGCGTGAAATTTCTGACTTAAAATTTGTTGCGAGGAATTCTTATGATAACGTTTCTCAGAGAGTCTCAAAAAATAAGTTGGGAGATTTCATATGATCTCTCTCTTTTCACTTCAAAATAAATAGGCAGTACAATTAAACTGTCGTGAAAAAATGTTGTTCAGAAACATGTTGCGTGCTTTCACGCAGCGGAACAGAGTACTGCTCTGACGAACATGTTGTGAAAATTTCCACTCTTGTTTCGCAGCTGTCACTTTTTGTATGGAGATTTGAGTGAAATTTCACATGAAACTGAACAGAGTACTATGCTTAAGGCTGAATATTTCCTAATCAAAGCTGTCAAATACGATCGAAATCGACTGATGCAATTTAAAGATATTATTCTGTTAGAACATAACGGGTTTTTACATTTTTGCCTATAACTCATAAACTAAAGCTGATGGCGAAAAAAAATCTGAATTGTACATCTAAAAATCTTCTTCTAGTGACCACACAAAATGAGGCTTGTCTCTCATTTCGCAGAGTTCCTTTGAAATCATTATGCTATTTATTGTATTTAAACCCAACTAGTTTTATAGCTTCGTTTTTATAAGAGACTTCTTTGTTAACGTTAGATTTCAAAATTGGAATATTTTGACATTTTCTTTTGACATGATTCGCAATTATTTCAGATGATGCGTTGATTTGAAATACAATTTTTTATATAAATCTTGCAAACAAACTGGAAAAACTAAAGGGAAAAAGTTAGCAAAACTATAAAAAAATTACGAATTTACCAAGTCAAAAATTTTCTATCAAATTTGGTAATTATTTACCGAACTGACAACCCTGGTACTGCCAATTTATTTTGAAGTGAAAAGAGAGATATCATATGAAATCTCCCAACTAATTCTCTGAGTCTCTCTGAGAAACGTTGCCATAGAAATTCCTCGCAACAAACTTTGTGTCAGAAATTTCACGCAACAAATAAATAGATGTTGCCAGCGAAATTTCACGCAAACGAACAGAGTACTAGGCTTTAATGGTTAATAAAAGTGTCTGGTGTTTTAATGAATATATGTTAATATAAAAATAAAACAAATTTGTATTCAATGTTGTGGGAATTTTTTTTTTTATTTATATGAATGTGAATTATAAAAAAGAGTTTGGTGTTTTTTTGAAAATTCGTAGATGTGAAGCATTTGTCGATTCTAAATTAATACTATACTTGCTTCGAAGTACGATGCAAACTTGCGCAGGAGTCTTTTGCGAAACAAAATGCACGGCATATCACAAAAATGTTTGAGTGTGTACGCGTTTTCGTTTTTATTTTATTTATGCTTAAAAAACTGTACGTTTTAAGCATTTAAAACTATTTCATTTAACATTCAACACGTTTTAAGCATTCAACATATAACTCAGTACAACAACAAATGAAGCAAGCAAGGACCAAACATGTAATTTTTTGGCCTAATTATTGTAGTTTAAGTAAGAAGTTACAATATAGCATTCTGTCATGAATTTGAATTTTTGACTTTATAGCACTCTTTAAGTATAGCGGACACACTGTGCAATGCAAGTAATCTCCAAGTTCAAAAAACAAAAATTTGATATTGAAAAAATATCAACTCGAAAAAGTTCGTAAACAAACCTAACACTTTTCGCTTAACCTTCGCTTGCGGTACAGTGGGATGTTTACAGAAAGAAAACTTAAATTTTTTTATGATTCATTCAAACTTAAAACGGTTAAAAATACAAATTTGCCCGCTATTTAAATTGAAATAACTTGGCGCCACTCTGATAGCTCACTCTTGCTCTCAAGTACTAACTATTAAGCTGACAGCAATAGCAATTGTTGTCATTGTCAGACAAAGTAGCCTCAATGATAATAATGTTGATGATGATAGGCAATGGTGATGTTGATGATCTCATCGGTGACGTTTAGAATAAAACAATTTTTAAGTAACCACAGTAAACAAATTGATTACCGCCGTATCTGGCGCAGACGGCTCTTAGTTATGTTCGATACAAAAGCATGACCAAAGCTTGTCAGCTTCAATCTTGAAGCTTCGAAAGGGATGAGCGTGTCGTGACATCCGTGCCTTGCTGAGCTGTCATCGCATCAATGTTACATGTTCAAAGTTGACTTGCTCCAATTCGCTTTTAAAACGGATGTCGCCAATTGAGATGCTTTTAAAGCTATTGAAGATGATTGCAGGCTTGTGGCAATTAGCACAGAATATTGCTAAATATCAACAACGACAGACATTTTTGCATTTTTGATCACACGTTTAATGACGTTTGTTTTCTAAAAGACCTCTTTTTATGGAAAGTTGCAAGTAAACCAATACCTAAATAATATTTAGAATTCTTAAAATCATGAAAAATTGTCTTGTTTAATCTTTCGACCTTAAGCATTTCGTTGGTCTTATATTTGGCCAACTTCAAGTTTGGTTCCTTAAACAAGCTATTAATAAAATTTTTAAATTAAATCCTGTCTTAAGCAATGAAGGCACAACGCATAGCATGGCAAAGCCAAACCACAACCACAACCATCACCAACATTCAACGAAATAGTGTGGGAACCGAATTATTCAAATCAGAGCATCCGAGAATTCAGACGCACAGCATTTCACTCAGACGCATATATCGCTCATATGCATATTTATTGCATATTTTAGTTGCGGTAACGCCCCCATGTTCCTAAAGGAATTTCAATTTCATTTTGCGAATACCTCGAACTGAACGTATATAGAGTGCATTGGCGGTTGTTTGGCGGTGGCTTCTTGGCCACTTGTAGTCTTTATATTCATATTCCTTGCTCTACCGCTGATGGCACTAAAGTCAATCCATTTGTTCGCAAGAATAATTAAAATTTATATACATATATGATATGTTTAGATTAAAAAATGACTAAGTTCAAAAAATTTTAAATGTATCTCTGTGATATTTTGGGAACACATTTTTTTCGATATTTTCTATGTGTCTACCGAATTTTAGGCAAACTTATCTATAAATTATCAATCTTTAATATCCCTAGAAAACATTACGTTTTTATATGGTTATGTTTCAAAACTAGTTCAATCCAATAGGCCTTATTGGATTATGATAAATTATTCAGTTTTGAAATAAGCTAAGTCCATTTTATTATTTCAAAGCTATACAAGTCAAACTAATTAAGTTTTAAAAGTACCCAAGTTCAACTCATTTAGTTTTGGAATAGGTCAAGTCACTGCAATGAGTTTATAAACTAGCTAAATGCAAAAATATTTACAATTACTTCTTTATTTACCAAAGCATTTGACTACAATTTTATTTCGCAAATGTACTGTTCTTAAACAATAATCACTATGGTTTTTTATATAAATTACACTTAAATCAGATTTTCATGTCTAAAGTAAAAAGTTGACTTGGTCATTTTTTAATCTAAGTCCCTCATCTACTTTTTATAGTTACGATATTTTTGCACTTTATGTTTCTTTACCTTGAATTTGGTTGGAACGCAAAGTTATTGACTTGGGTTGTTGTTTCCCAGTTGGTAGCGTTTAATTTGAATGAACGCATAAAATTATCTACAGTAATAAAACTATACATATTAAGTGCATTCTAACTTAAAATGTACCATACTTAGTTTTTGCAACGCCCCTCTGTAATTTTTCAACTAACGGTAATTTGTTATTATAAAACTTTTTAGTATCGGAGATTTTTGTATATTTAATTTTAAAAATTTTTTGTTATTTTGACATAAAAACCACTCACATATCTTTAAAATTGGAGAAATTTTCAGTATAACGACTTTTTCATAAAACATCATTTTACCTAAGAATGAGAAGAAAAAAAGGACATGAAAATCCTAGTTTGGTCTTCCGATGCAAATATCTCCGCTGTCCATTAATATATTTCATTCAAATTGTTTTTGTTCAAAAGTTCAATAAAATCGCTTCACAAAAATAGGTTGAACTGTACCATTAAGTCAGTGTATATATGTTTTATGATTATGTCAAAAAAGATCCAAATGACTCAAAAATTGTTGTTGTTGTAAAAATGAAATCAATTAAAAATTACACATCTGGCTACCTTTCATATCACATAGCATTTATAAATTTGAATTCTCTGTCCTAAATATCTTTCTTATATTTTGAAACCTAAGGCTGCAAACAGAGTGAACGCCGAAGCGGAGAGGCAAGCAGACAGGCGCTGGTAAACTTTGCGAACAAGCGAGATAAAAGTTAGCTTGGTAAAAGTTACCTTATTTCTACCTCGTTTCTTCGCAACTTACTGCCTGCCTGTCTGTATCGGCGTTCACTCTCTCCGCAACCTAAGTATTGTAAGCTGATAGGGATGTGCAACTGTCAGTAAAAGTTGACTTCGACTTTTTCAACCGTTGAAAATGTAAAAGTCAACTAATCGACTTTTTGAACCTTTAGAAGTCGACTTTTCAACTTTTTTTTTCGACTTTTTTTAAAATATTTTTTTGTACCGCTTTTGTAGGGCAGTTAAGAAGCAACTGATTCAATGTGAAAAGTGTGTTTTATTGTTGAAAAATAATCAAAAACATGGTACTTCAGTAAATAAATAAAATATAAAAAAACAAAACATTGCAATTTTTGTTCTTATATAGATAATCAAACTTCTTATGAATAATTTTTCCCGGGTAATCGGCAAAGGGAGAGTTAATTTTCAAGATAAAGTTTAAGAACATTTTGGAAATTTCTAATGCAAATTTCTCCATCAACCGTCAATATTTATGAAAGTAAAAAAAAATTTGATGTTTCTATCTGCTATCTTAAAAATGAAAACTCCCTTTTCCGATTCCCTAGGAAAAATTATTTATAATTGGGCTGAATATCAAGCCCTAACCGCCGAATTGAAGACTGACTGTCTCAACCTGGCAAGGCCAGCATAATCCTTGTGAAATCTCCTTAAGTCGTCTCAAACCTCCACGTGGTGTTTCCTGGGCAACGTCAAAACTGACAACCGTTAGTTTGGCGGCTAAACTGAGCGGCGGGCCCTCCTAGGCTTTAAATAGGTTGTGCGTCGGGTTTGAAACCCACCCGTAAAAACCCATTTCAATGAAAACAAATAAGAATAGAAGAAAACTGATCCCAAAATCTGATGACGACTACCGCAAACGAAAAACTAATAATGATTTACGGATATGCACCTGGAATGTCCGAAGCCTTAATTGGGAAGGTGCCTCTATCCAACTGACTGATGTCTTGAAAAGATACAAAGCTGATGTCACTGCTGTAAATGCGATGGAAGAGACAGGGTTGCATTCGGCATGCACCCTGCAATATCTACTACAGCGGTCATGCGGAGAAGCACGAGTTTGGATGCGGATTTGTAGTTGGCAAGAGACTACGGCCCCACGTCCTGCGACTTACACCTGTGAACGAATGGCTTGCCATAATCCGCATCAAGGTTAAATATTTTAATATAAGCCTAATATCTGTGCACGCTCCGACAGAAGACAAGGACGATGAGACCAAGGAAATTTTCTACGAGCGTCTTGAAAATGCTTACGAGCACTGCCCTCGTCATGACGTAAAAATTGTACTGGTCCAACTGTCGGAAAGTTCAGCCTCCACGACAACACCTCCGATAACGGAATGAGGCTGATTGACTTCGCCGCATCACGAAACATGGTCGCCAGTAGCACTAGATTCAAGCATCTCAATATTTATAAAGCCATCTAGATGTCCCCTGAACAAAAAAAAAAAAAAAATCAAATTGATTACGTTTTGATCGACGGAAGGTACTCTTCCAGTGTATTGGATGTACGCACGATCAGTGGTGCAAACATTGACTCGGATCACTATCTTGTCGCAGCCAAGATTCGTACACGTCTGTGCGCAACTAAAAATACACGCAACCTTACACAGAGAAAGCTAGACATCGACAAGCTGCAATCGAAACAGACAGCCGAAGCTTTCTCCACTCGACTCTCACTCCTGCTTCAAAGCACTCCTCTAATCGATGATATATGCGCGCAGTGGACACACATTTCCAACTCCATGCGTGCGGCTGCTGAAGAGGTGATTGGCTACCACTGCCCTCGCCGAAACCAGTGGTACGACCAGGAGTGTCGCGACGCCACTGCAGTGAAAGACGCCGCCTACAAAGCCACCCTGCAGTCGGATGTAACTTACGCTGCTAAGGAGCGATTCAAAGAAAAGAGGAGGGAAGAGAAACGTATATTCAGCCGGAAAAAAGAGAGGCAGAATAGCACGAGCAGGAGAAGATTCAGATGTATGGTGACAGGAATGAGGCCCGAAATTTTTTCGAAAAAATAAAACGCCTTGCCGATCGTTTTAAAACCGGGGCTTCTTCCTGCAAGGATGAAAACGGGAATCCAGTGACAGATGCCTAGAGTACACTGATGTTATAGAGGGAACACTTCCCTAAGCTTCTAAATGGTGACGCTGACAATGATCCCGCCAATAGAGATGATATTCCAGAAATCCCAATTTCGGATGACAGCGTCGAGGTTCCGCTGCCCGACTATGATGAAGTTCTGACAGCTACAGCTCAGTTTAAAAATAACAAAGCCGCGGGAGCTGATGGCTTACCTGCTGAGCTGTTTAAGAACGGAGGCGAAGCTCTACTTAAATGCATTCACGAGCTTCTATGCAGAATATAGTCGCAAGAATGCATTCCGAACGATTGGAATCTCAGTGTGCTCTGCCCAATCCACAAGAAAGGCGATCCCACTATATGTGCCAATTACCGTGGGATAAGCCTTCTTAATATCGCATATAAGGTCCTGTCGAGCGTTTTATGTGAAAGATTGAAGCCCATCGAACCCATCGAAGCCCATTGTAAACGAACTGATCGGACCTTATCAGTGTGGCTTTAGACCTGGAAAGTCCACCATCGGCCAGATTTTCACGCTACGACAAATCTTGGAGAAGACTCAAGAAAAACAAGTCGACACCCACCATCTTTTTTTCGACTACAAAGCCGCCTTCGATAGCCCAATAAGGAAGCACTCCACCATGTCTGAATTTGGTATTCCTGCAAAACTAATACGACTTTGCAGGATGACACTGAGCAACACCAGCAGCGCAGTTAAAATCGGGAAGGACCTCTCCCCACCATTTGTTACCAAACGAGGTTTCAGACAAGGTGATTCCTTATCGTGCGACTTTTACAACCTAATGATGGAAAAGATCTTTCGAGCTGCTGATCTGAGACGTAGTGGCGCAATATTCTACAAGAGTGTTATGCTGCTTGCGTATGCTGATGACATAGATATCATTGGCCATAATACGCGCGAAGTCAGTGCAGCATTTTCCAGATTAGAAAGAGAGTCAAGTCGAATGGGTCTGTCAGTGAATGCAGATAAGACGAAATACTTAGTGTCAACAAACAAACATTCCCAGCGTCTTGGAACCCACGTTACCGTTGACAATACCTCCTTCGAGGTTGTGAAGAACTTCGTTTATCAGAGATCCAGCATTAATTCAACCAACGACATCAGCATTGAGATCAAACGAAGAATAACTCTTGCCAACAGGTGTTACTTTGGGCTCAGTAGGCAATTGAGAAGCAGAGCCCTCTCTAGACGAACGAAAATCACGCTCTATAAATCGCTCATCATGTCCGTCTGAGCAGCTCAGATGAAAGGACTTTATTAACATTCTAGAGAAAGATTCTTCGTAAGATCTACGGACCAATTTGCGTCAATGGCGAGTACCGAATACGGTGGAATGATGAACTGTATGAGCTGTACGCTGACATCGAAATTATCAAGCGCGTTAAAATCGAGCGGCTTCGCTGGCTAGGTCATGTTCAGCGCATGAAAGACGATGCTCCAGTGAAGAAAATATTCGATTCGGTACCCAGCGTAGAAGTGGACGACCGCATCATCGTTGGAAAGATCAAGTAGAGGACAACCTGACGAAGCTTGCAATTTCCAACTGGCGCCAGCAAGCGAAAGACAGAAATGGCTGGCGCAAATTCTTAGATGAGGCCAAGACCGACATACAGTTGTAGCGCCAACTAAGTAAGTAAGTAAGTAATAACCCTATAGGAACAAACTAACTTGTTATTAAAAACAACTAATTAAAAACTAGTTTAAAATAAACTAGTTTATGAACTACTTTGAATTAGATTAAGGCGGCATCCACTTCAATTTTGAATATTTTTTATTGCATTATATATGAAGCAATTGAAAAACTACTTCAAAACTACTTCAAAACAATTGGTTTAAAAACTACTTTGAATTATATTAATTCGGCGACTACCTTGATTTTGACATTTTTTTATTAGATTACAAGTTTATATATATTTAACCATGCTATTTCATCAAATATAATTAACTTTAGGCTTTCACTAATATGAATTTATGTAATTTTTTTTTTCAAAACAATAAAGTAAATTATCTCTTTTATTTTTAGAAATTTAAAATTTGTATGCTTTTAAATTCATCTTCAGTAAGTGGAATATAAACTTATTTTCAATTGATTTATTTTAAAGTAATTTTAAAAAAATTAAAATCACAAGTAGTTGAAAATAAACGCGGTTTTCAATTGATTTATTTTAATGTAGTTAAAAAAACAATTTAAATCTAACTAATTTAACAAGTAATTGAAAATACATGCAGACGGATACATTAAGCGGACATCACCATACAAAATAGGTTAGTTCGTTATATTGAATAAAAGTAAGAATTTCAACTAGTTGTAGTTGACAAAAAACTACTTTTTCAACTACTTTTAAATTAGTTGATTTTCCTACAGGGAATTGTTACCTAGTATTCTTGATATTTCGATGAGTTTGTTCCCACCGGGAAAAAAGAATCAATTGTGTATGAAAAAAGAATCAATTCACTTTTCCAATTATTGATTCTAGAATTGATTATTTTTAACATTGTGATGTCCTACAAAAAGTAGTACATTGCTTTCTGCCTTCCACTTGAATCACTGCTGAAATCGATTCTTCTATTCGCTTATAAAATGGATTCTTTTATATCAAAAAAGTATGAACTTTTTTAATATGAGAAATGTATGAATCGCTAAGAAGCCCTTTTGGAATAGATATACATGAATGAATTCCATAATGCATAGGTTTGTATGGCAGAATTGAAAATCTTTTATTCTTTTTTAAATAATTAATAAAATATTATATTAAAGTTATTCAAATTAATAGAGATAATTATTTGGTAATTTGAAAGAATAGATAATATTTAGACAGACGAGATTTAGATTATAATAATAATACATTTATTGCAAAAATATTGATGTTTATGATGTAGATTGTTCCTTCCGTTTTGCTTTGAATGTATCCTTATAGTATTTACATTTTGACTTGCGTATCCTGGTCGTATCCTTCCTTGCAAATGCACTCTGCATTTAAAAAAAAACATTAAGAAATGATTTAAACAAGTAAAGAGCAATGGTTTTTCATAACTTACCTAACAATACATTATTAAAATTTTCGAGCCTTCTGAAGCAGTTTGTTCCTTCAACGCTGACAAATCAAACAGAAAGTAAAATTTTTAAGAAACGCGTGAAAGGAAAACAAAAGAACAACCGTTTTTCAAAAATATCTGACAAAAACAAAAACATCAACAAAAACAGAAAATACAAATCATAACAGATTGATTCTTTTTTCGCTTATAGCAGAATTTGTTTCAGAATCAATTCGTTTTTCACTTACCATAAAAGCCAGCAAGGAATCTAACAACATTTACTTTGTTATTAATTGTTATATACTTCATAATCGATTCCTAAAGCAATAAAAACGAAGCAATAAATTTTTTGTTTATTGATTCCAATTCATAGGTTTTGCTTTAAATTTATGTATTCTTTGGAATATATTCTAAAATGCATCACAAGTATCCATTCAATTCCTGATTTTTTTACGAATTAATTCTCATTTTCCCGGTGGGTTATAATGCTTTTTTTTCAAAACAAAATTTGAAGCTCAAAAATAATAAATTTTGATAAAAATTGTCACCTGCTTTTCAAATAGTGACAATTTCATTAAAACATTTTGTTACGCGTGTAACGTAAACAGATGATACGCACACTTCCACTTACAGTCTCTTTTTTTCGTTTATTAGTTTAGAGAAGACAGTTATCAGATTAGCGTTAAGTTTTTTGTTTCGCATAAAATTAAAAAAGTCGAAAGTTAAAGTCGACTTTTCAATATCAGAAAGTCGATTGCCAAAAGTCGAAAATTATCAAGCAAAAGTCGACTTTCGACTTATTTAGACTTCGACTTACACATCCGTATGAGCTTATTCCAAGCTTGCTTGGCTGATTGGACAATAGCTTCGGTTATACTACAGCATTGCTGAGTGGTTTTTTATTACAGTTCACTCGAAGATAATTCCTTACTAGTTCTTTTTTTTTAAACTACACAGAAGGAATTGCATGTGTTCTATAGAAATTTTTGATAATCGATTGAGATGATCACTGTAAATAGTTTTCCAAAAAAAAGTACAAATTTGAAATTTTTGAGTTGTGGCTCTTTTGAAGTTAGAGTGCTATATGTTAAATATATGCAAAGAATTGCATTTAATTGAACCTTTATTGAAAATGTAAATAACAAATTTCAATAAACATTCAATTGAAATTCAAAATGAATGACAAAATGAAATGTGAAAAAAGTGGAAATAAAGCAAACACGGAAACAAATGGGTTTTGAGTGAGTTCCGTAATTAAACAAGTTTTTTCAACTGCGCTGTGCAGTAAAGCAAACTGTATCGTAATTTAAATATTTCGTTTGGAGAATTGCGTTAACTCCGATAAAATGTGTTAAAATAAGCGTTAAAAGGAATGATGTTAAACGATTGACAGGACTTTGACATTTTCTGTATTTTGTTTTTGTTAAAAAAATATGCGATTTATTTCAGTAAACTGCTCAAACAATACAAATTTCACTGACACTATTGATGTTTCGATTATGTACCGATTGGTTTTGCAACATGCGCCTATAAGTTGCAACGAATACCAGCTAGATAAGCACTTTAATAACGCTGTTTAATTTGTCGCCTTTAGCTGGTGGCTGGCTGTCAGCTTAAGCGCCACTTAAAGCGGGCTACAACAACAGTGGACCGATTTTCATACAAATAGCCTGGCTATTTCATGCGGGTGGTCAACAAGCAGTGCCACATGACACATAAGCCGACACAGAGGTGAGCTCATTATCGGCACACCTCCCGGCCAAGATAGCCGGGGAAGTGTTACCATGTTGTTGGCTTGGCTGGCTGGCGTCTGTAGTTGCTCACGCACGCATGCACATTCTTAAAGGTGGCTTCTCATTAAAGGTGTTTTTAACGAGTTTTTTTAAGGTTTTTTTGAGTTGAATTAATTTTGGCTAGATTGCAAGGGCTGGAAGTGTCTTTGTCGATTTGTTGCAGCAGCAAGGGACTTGAACTAAATTGGTCCATTAATCCATGGTGTGGAGTGAAGCAGCCAGCAGCAAAGAAAACACAGCGCTCGGCATCTTAAAAGCGCTGAGTTTGCGCAGGCGAGCCCAGTATGGCGATAATTATATGTTAATATCTGGTTTTAATCCTGGTTAGGAGATTTGTGCATTTGTGTGTTTTTAAGGATTCGAGTGTGAGTGTGTGTCAGTGTTTTAATTGAGTTGATTTAGCGTGTCGGCGCTTTAATGTTACCCACGTTGATAATTAAGCAGCCTCGATGGTGGTCATGTTTGTGTGTGTATTTGTTCATTTGTATGAGCTTGTCGGCACATTGATCCTACTCTCCTGTTGCCATGTTATCGTTGGATGGTGTTGGTTTTCTTATTATTATTTTAAACGCATGATAGACCTAATTGATTGATTGCCTACAATTTTATTGTTCGCTGCTTGTTGAACGTGGGCTTGAAAGACGTTAGCTCATTAATTGAGCTGTAACGCGATGAGAAAACTGCCGCATTTAACTATGTTGTTAAAGTTCGTTACCCAAGGCCAAGGTCAATTTATCTATTTTAAACTAGCTGAAACCCGGCGCGTTGCTGCCACTCTCCCTATTCAAACGCCCATAAAATGTTTTCAGTTAAACAGCATGTCTAAATTGAGGTCAAATACTGAATTCTGAGACTGTGCGACCTATATCCACAAAGCTATTCGATATAACAAATTTGGGTTGTATAGGAAGTGCCACTCCCTCTTCATCACCGCTAATAGAATGTAATCAATTAAACTGGATGTCTACATGGCGGTCGAATACCGAATTCCAAAACTGTGCGACATATAACTCCAAAACTATTCGATAGCACAAATTTTGATTGTATGGGAGGTGCCACTCTCCTTTTCCCTACGCCCATAAAATTTTAGCAATGAAACTGCATGAGTACATTGAGGTCGAATACTAAATTTTGAGGCTGATTTACCTATAACTCCAAATCTATTCGATATCGCAAATTTGGGTTAAATTGGAGGTGTCACGCCCCCCCGACAAACTCTAAAAAATTTTATCAGTAAATCTGCAAGCGTAAATTTTGGTCGAATACTGAGTTCCGACGCTGTGCGACCTTGAACTCCAAAGCTATTCGATATCACAAATTTTCGTTGTATGGGAGGTGCCACTCCCCCTTGATCAACGCTCATAAAATGTAATCAATGAAACTGCATGTGAACATTGAGGTCCAATACTGAATTCCAAAGCTGTGAGACCTATAACCCCAATGCTATTTGATATCTCTAATTTGGGTTAAATAGGAGGTTTCACGCCCCCTTGTCGTACGCCCATAAAATGTAATTAATGAAACTGCATGTATAAATTGGGGCCGAATACTGAATTCTGACGCTGATATTCAATATCGCAAATTTACGTGAAATGGGAGGTGCCACGCCCCTCTTACCAATGAACATACATTGAATCAATGAAACTGCATGTGTATATTGAGGTCGAATACTGAATTTCGGCGTTGTACGACTTATAACTCTAAAACTATTTGATAGCACAAAGTTGGGTTGTATGGGAAGTGCCACTCCCCTTTGCCCTACGAAGACAAAATGTAAGTATTGAAAATGCATGTATAAATTTAGGTCGAATACCGAATTCTTACGCTGTCAACCTATAACTTCAAAGCAATACGATATCGCAAATTTGGTCGAATACCGAATTTCTAAGCTGTGCGACCCATAACTCTAAAGCTATTCGATAACAACAATTTTTTATTTATATATGGGAGGTAAAAAGGGGTGTGGCATTGCCCTTAAACCATCTCGTACTCAAAGCAAAGCGTACTTACAAAATTTGAGCTCAATCGGACCAATGGTTTCGAAGTATTTTGATATTTTCTTAAAAGTAGGTGTAGATGAAGTGTGACCACGCCCATTTTTTTCAAAGTTAATTATAGTTATCATACGAACTTATTTACCAAATTTTAATTTAATACGACCAAAACCGTCTTAAATACAGCATTTTTATTGATTTGTGGGCGACAAAAGGGGGTGTGGCACAAAACGTGCAAAGATACACACATGCAATTTCTTATGTGCACCCTCCACACAGACCCCAATCACCCGTAAAAATTTCATTGAAATCGGGCAAGCCGTCTAGGAGGAGTATGCGAACAGGAAGTTTTGCCACTTAATTTTATATATATAGATATCAAAACAGTGGGCGCAAAAGTGGGCGTGGTCAATTTTTCTTTCAGTAAACATTTAAATTGGATTACTACGAACATTTGAAAAAAAAATTATCCAAATCGGTCCAGCCGTTTTCCGATTTTATATAAATCGAAAAAAGTGGGCGCAAAAGTAGGCGTGGTCAATTTTTATTTCCGACAAAACTTAAATTGGATTACTACGAACATTTGAAAAAAAAATTATCCAAATCGGTCCAGCCTTTTTATGATTTTAGATAAATCAAAAAAAGTGGGCGCAAAAGTGGGCGTGGTCAATTTTTCTTTCCTTAAAAACCTAACTTGGACTTAAACGAACATTTAAAAAAAAATTATCCAAATCGGTTCGGCCGATCTCGAGTTATGGGATTACATCGCATTCGGACACTTTCTTTTATATATATAGATATTGTTATGCAATAAATACTCGAATACTTGAATTCTGATTTACAACTTGACGTGGCTATATCTTTTATCTATAAAAGACATCCTTAATTTCCTTTATATACTTACTAGCCGATATAACCTGTGTTACTCGAGAAGTTATATCTGCATATAATTTTTTATATATACTGGCCGTTTTAATGTTCTTAGAAATTCAGAATAAAAATTACAAACAACGTAAAACATAACTAAAAGTAATAGTTGTTAGCTATTTTTACTTTCAGTTATGGTTTACGTTGTTTGTAACTTTTATAAGTTAAAAAAAAAATCAAATCCGTAAGTATATATATTAGGGCGGGTCGATTTAGCAATCGATATTGTGCCATCGATTTTTCGATAGCTTTTGGCATAAGGAAAAAAAATTCCACTATGACATATCCAAAAAATCATTTTCGAGGCGCCCGAATTTCAATTGTTTGAGTTTTTCTCAACTTTTATTTTTAAGGTTTTTTTAGTAGGTAATAAAAAAAAATCGGCTGATTTAATTTTTTTTTTTTTTTATATATTACCTTTCCAAGGTGAAATTGTACGCTAAAAACGATGGCGTTAGCATTTTTTTCAAAAAAATGTTTTTCTTGAGGTTTTGAACGAGTTTTTGTCGAAAAAAATCAAAAAAGTTTTTGCAATCGATATTCAAATACGATGTCTGTAGCTGCCACAAGCATTACGTCTCTACACTTAGGTGTGACTACAAAAACTGAGTCATGTCAAAAGACAAACTTGATAGTTGAAAGATTGGCGGTATGTCAATTAGGTAAAGAAAAATAAGTAATGGTTCACAACCCAACCCTATTCCCTGCACTTCTTTTTAGTTTTATTTATTTTATTAAACTAGAAAAACATATAAAGTGTAATACAGAATCGTTACAATCGAAAACTGAAAAGCATTGCATTAAACTTTGTATTATACTTATTTCTTAAACTTTCTTAAACTGTTGCCAACATTTTTTAATTTTTGTTGCCATTTTTTTGTCATATTTTTTAATATTCAAATTGAGATCAGCTCTCACAACTCTCACAATAAACATTATAACATGTTTTTCTTTATTATGGAGGCTTAAAATAATTTTCAGTAACATTTAATTTTTCAGTCGCGGTAGACCTTTTGGTGGAAATGCCGATATATAATAGGTATAAGGTCCCAAAAGTAGTGTCTACTTTAAGAAGACAAAAAAATAATGTTATTAGGTGAAACCATTTGCACTTTATATTTCACGCAGTTTTAAAGGCAAAAGTGTTCTGTAAAAAGTTAAGGCAACACTTTATTATGTACCCATTAATTTTGCTATAAATATTTTAAACCAATGTAGTCTGTAGAAAATTTTCGAATGTTTGTAGTCAAAAAACCCTTTCAGACTAATATTCCAGACCTTTTTTCCTTTTTAGAAAATGCCTCCAGAACCTCCCCTTAAATATTTAATTTAAAGAGGCCATACTAATCTTTCGTTTCAATTACCGATCTTACTAATAGATGATTTTGCGATAAATTCTTTTTATTTATAAATTTAACTAATTCTTATCATATCTTATATCTTAATACATATCGAAGAACAAATGAAAATTTAGGTTGTTATTTAGAAAACATGTAAAAATACTAAGAATTGTAGCCTGACTCAGAAAAAACTGGTCTTTCGTATAACCCGATTTTACGATTCGAAGCGGAAACCGAAATACCGAAAAATTGATAAAACAAGCGTTCTCAAATAACTTGAAACCGGGTTTTGGAAACTCTTATTACACTCCAAAAAAATTAAAATAAAATTTTTTGAAAACCATAACATATCTGCTAACTTGGGTACTGACTCTTTAACACGATTTGTAAATGAAACTGTTATCGACTATGAATCCATACATCAAGTTACTGATCCAGTATATACCACACCTGCAAATGTTAAAATACTATTGAAGGAGCTGAAGAACAAAAAATCCCCTGGTATTGATGGTATTCAGAATATTATCCTTAAAAAATTGCCAATTCAAGCGATAAATTTTGTCACGCTTATCGTAAATGCTTGCCTAAAATTGCAATATTTTCCAGACTGCTGGAAGAGTGCAAACGTTGTCCCTATCGCCAAGCCTGGCAAACCCCCAAATCAGGTGAGCAGCTACAGGCCTATTAGTCTTCTCTGTAGCCTAAGCAAATTATTAGAAAAAGTTTTAAAAGATTTACTATGGAAACATATTGACGAAAAACAGATAGTTCCTAAGGAGCAATTTGGTTTTAGGAAAGGCCACTGTACTACGCACCAAGTAAAAAGGATACATAAACATGTTACTGATAATTTCAAAAATAAAAAGTCCACTGCTCTGGTTTTGTTGGATATTGAAAAGGCTTTCGATTCTGTGTGGCATAAGGGACTAGTGTATAAGCTTAATAAATTCATATTCCCTCAATATCTAGTTAATATTATAAAAAGTTTCATTTCAAATCGTTACTTTCGTGTATCTGTTCAAGGAGAACATTCAGAATATATCGAAATACTAGCTGGAGTTCCACAGGGTTCCGTCCTTGGCCCTCTGCTCTATATTATCTACTGTTCAGACATGCCAAAGCCCAATAACTGCGAAGTTGCAGCTTTCGCAGATGACATAGGTCTCTACACTGCCAATGAACTGGGTGAGGATTGCAGAAAATTTTTAGAGCTCGCTCTTCGTGACGTAATGTGCTATTTCCAACTTTGGAAAATTAAAATAAATGTAGACAAGACTCAAGCAATCTTTTTCTCGAGAAAAAGGCTGTCTTGTTTCTTCCCCAGCTCTACGTTAAGCATAGAAGGAGTTGATATACCCTGGTCCAGCAATGTCAAATATCTTGGTGTTCATCTTGATTCTAACCTCACTTTTAAAATACACATAACAAATATAATTAACAAAGTTGATATCGCTATAAAAATGCTTTACCCACTTATTAACAAAAATTCTGTTTTAGACCATAATAACAAATTGCTCATTGCGAAAACTATATTTCAATCCATCATTCTGTACGCCTCGCCTGTATGGGGATCTTGTGCGAAAACCCATATAAATAAGTTGCAAATCAAGCAAAATAAACTCTTGAAAATGATGCTAAACCTCCCCTTTGATTACTCCACTAAAAAACTACATGATGGAAATAAAATTTCTCTCATAATAAACTTGATAAGTGTAAGAGCCTCTAAATTTAATATCAATTGCAGCATTTCTGACAACTCTATGATATCAAGTTTATGTGCAAATGACTAGGCTAAGTAAAATACATTTTTAGTTGTATTAAGTTTTATGTTAAATTTAAAAATTGAATTAATCGAAGGTTTTCTATAGCTTTTCCTCCGCAGTTCCTATAATATTACACAAACGATCTCAAATAAAAAATACTGTTTTATAGAAGTAAGGATAGCCAAATCTCTGTATAAACTGTACTCAATTAAATGTAAATGTAAAAAATAATGTTTTGCTATTAAATAAATGAATTGAATTAAAATAATACAACTAATAAAATAACAACAATTTTAGTCACAAGAATCAAAATCATATACTCATATTAACTCATATACTCTTAGACTCACATAAAGTGCATGCAAAACTTTTATAGCTGTCCCATTAGAAATTATGTTGATGATAGCTCTCACATCACTGACACAGTTTTTTTCTTCCGAGAGTAGGACAACATCAACAACAATGTAATTGATAAAAAAGCACAACAAAAAAACATCACTCGGTGCACCCACTTAAAGTCATTTATAGTTAAATTGTTGTTATTTCTGTTGGACAAAACCAACATTATAATTTAAAGTCACGTAAAAATTCAAAAAGCAAACACAAGAACAGCGTAAGCAACTTGTTTTTTTTTCTTGTTGCACTCACTGTTACTGCACACTGACCGGAATAATGCAAATTAAATTAAATTGTGTTGGGAATTGCTTTTGCCGTTGTTGATTATGCTGCCAACCTTGACTCTGAGATGTAGACTGCCCCAACATGTTGTGTTGCGAGGGGGTACATTTGTTGTTTCAATGGGAAAAATCAGTAGCGTGCGCCTTGCTGGCACACCTGGTCAAAAACCGAACTAGGATGTAAGAAAATAATTGTTGGTTTTTAATTAATCCATTGAGGCGGATACTCAAGTTGGGTTGGTTTCAGCAAGCATTACTTTGTACGATTGCTATTGCTTGTGGCTTGTGCTTGTGTTTTAGATCTTAAGTCTATTATGTCTTTTTAAATCTTTTTATATTGCACTATAAAAGAGCATAGCTCTTAGTGCACTTTACTTTAATTATATTCAATAAATTCTAAATACTCTAAAAAAAATTTATGACGTCATGGGAGCCATTTATAGATCGAAGGTCCAACAAGTGCATCACGGCGTTGCATGAAATTTTTACTTTTTGAGAATATGAGCTGCTCAAAATATAGTAAATGCTATGAAAAAACAAAAACTGATAATCGGAAAATAGACACACGACAAATACAAAAAATGATGACGTCATCAGGTCGCGGTAGTAGCAGTTTAGGCAACAAAAATGCAATTTCGTTACACAGAATTATTGCGAGCAGATTACTATTAGGTGCTACGGTGATGTAAAGGTGTTGTAAATGCATAATGTAAATTGTCATACGACAATAAAGATCGTTTCTTTGATCTCTTAATAAAAACAAAAATATAACGTCATGTGATCCTTACGGTAGCCGCTTAAGAGGTTCTAGTAGAAATCGACAGAAAATTGTTGTTTTTGTTTTTTGCTTTATTTCATCCTTAGGATCTTGCAAATATGTAGTCAAAAGGATTTTTGCCTATCTAATTTATTTTACGAGTCATAGCGTATTAAACGAGAGAGTGCGTCGGCCGAAAAACAGGTATACATTTTTTCTCGAGACACCTTTTTTCCGCGCTGTTCACGATTCCCTTCAAAGACTTGACCGATTTCGATGTTTGACGGCTCTAATTTAAGCTTATTCAATATAGGGGGCCTTAAGGAAGCGTTTTTTTCCAAAAAAAAAAGACATAGTTTCGATAGTATCGTAAGTATAGACGTAGAATTCCTTTTTATACAGTAATAGAGAAAAATTCTGGTTTTTCATGTATATTCTTCAAAACTTTTTTAAAGTATTTCATCTTCTAAATAAAAATTATTCAAACACAAATTTGTTGTTGTTGTCCTTCTTTAAACTTACCTGATCTAAAATGCTCACAATTAAATTCATGTAAAATTTTTTTTGTTTTATAAAAAGTTTTTATTGTGATACTTGGATCGCGATCCAAGTTCATGGATTGATGGTTCGCGGTTGAATGCAACACGTTTAATATTTATCGCGTCAGTATTCATGCAATTTTGGCTAAGTGTGCTCACGAAAACCTAACTGCACAAGTACTTAAATGCACAGGCAAGTGAATACCGTGAATACCGCTAATTTCTACTTCACCGCCTACTGCCGTATCACGCACAGAAAAAACAAATTTAATGAACAGCATACGTTAAAATTAATTCATTGATTTTAATGAAAAAATCATTGAATTTTAATGAGTTGCTCATAGTTTTTAACGTACTGTTCATTAAAATCAGTGAAGATATATTCATTAAAAATGTCTAAATAAATATCAATGATTTGTTTTCATTATTTTAATGGACTTTTCATTGATATCAATGAATAGTACATTGATTCCAGTTGTAAATCAAATTTTAACGAACCTTACATTGATTTTTAATGAACAGTTCATTGAATTCAATGTTTAGGTCATTAAATGCAATGTATAGTTCATTAAATTCAATGAACTATACATTGAATTCAATGACCTGTTAGTTCATTAAATTTAATGTATAGTTCATTGAATTTAATGTATAGTTCATTGAATTCAATGTATTGTTCATTGATTTCAATGTATAGTTCATTAAATTGAATTTATAATTCATTAAATTCAATGTATAATTCATTAAATTCAATGTATAGTTCATTGAATTCAATGTATAGTCCATTAAATTCAATGTATACTAATTAATTCCCTTCCCAATTTTGTTTGAAGTGAAACGCGAAGTTGTGAAGACGTGTGGCAATTGTGTGTGTAAATTTTAGATAAAAGGTGATAGCAAATTAAATTCAAAGTGAAGAAAATGTTGCGCTTTGAATGTAAAAGAAAATTTAAATCTGTTGAATTACTATTAGTATTAGTAAACAGTAGAAAATATACCTGGCATTTTAAGTGACTGCTGCCATCATTTTCAAAAAATGTTTACATTTTTAAAGGTTGAAAACCACATAAAAGATAAAGCTGTGCGGGCAAAGTTGGCAGAAATTGAAGATTTCACTAATTACAGTGGCAAGCTTAATTTTTCTCGAGTAAATAAATAAATAGTTATTTTTTTCAATTAATATCTTTCCAGACAGTACTGCTATGAAACTTCTTTGGAGCCTTCATGGGCATTTGGTGCCCACTCAAAAAGTATGCAGTAAGGACAACTTTGGAAGAAAAACTTTCCTAAAGCATACAATTACCAGTTCCCAAGAGGCATTCGTTTTTGTTGGAAGCAGCATCCAGGAAGTCGAGGAGCATATTGAGTTTTGAAAAACTAAAGGCGAAAATATTCAACCATTAATCCTTGCTGTTGGAGAGAAGAACTTCTCCTCATTCCAACAATTTTATGTGTTCATGGATGGTGTAAAATTTCAATTTGTTAGTTTTATTAGAGCCGTAGATGTGTGCTTTAAAATTTTTCAATTATTTCAATTAAAATATCCTGCGGCATGCACTCTCGTTTGGGAGTTTATTGCCATCTTCGAAATCTTCGAAAATTTGTATATTAATTGACTCTTTAAAATAAAAAAATATTGTTGAAATTGTAATTATTTCCTTATTTTAAAAATGTTTAGAGAGGGATTAACAAATAATTTGTTGAATTTAATGTATAGATCATTCATTCCAATAAACTAAATAGATTAAATTTAATGAAATATACATGGATTTCAATGAACTGAATATATCAAATTTAATGAACTGTACATTGAATCCAATAAACAAAATACATTAAATTCAATGAACTTAATACATTAAATTCAATAAACTATACATTGAATTCAATGAACTATAATACATTGAATTCAATGTAAGGTTCATTGAACTATACATTAAATTCAATGAACTATACATAGAATTCAATGAACTATACATTGAATTCAATGAACTTTACATTGAATTCAATGAACTTTACATTGAATTCAATGAACTTTTCATTAAATTCAATGAAAAAATCATTAATTTTGGCATATTTTTAATGAACGTGTTCATTGAATTCAATAAAGTGTACATTGATATTCAAGAAACCATTCATTGAAAATCACTAAGTTTAATGAACTATTTTTTAAAGTATGAAGAAAATTCATTGAAATCAATGACCACAGTTTATTGGACCAAAATCAATGAATAATTCATTGAAATTAATGCACCTTTTCATTAATATAATGTACCTTTTTGGTTCAGTGCGTATTAATGACACAAAATATGCTACACGTTCAATATTTATTGACAATTTTGCGATCCGCGATCTAGATTTCAAAATATTTAAATATTTTGCGATCTGGATCACGATCCGTCAATATTGCATGCTACACGTTCAAAAAATATCGCGATACTGTATATTGATCAATATATATTGAACGTGTAACAGGCGCCTTAGAGGGGATGGACCGAATCGTCCACAGAAAATAAACAGAACTCTGCTTACTTTGTCCCGCTTTTCACTCGTTACACACGAAAATTGTCATGCTTGCGGCGAAAGCAATTATTGCTCTGGCAGCAAGATCTCTTTGTCCCGCTTTTCACTCGGTAATAATTGCCTTTGCCGCAAGCAGTTTGTGGATTATACGCCCGCATGAGGGGGCTTACGAAAGTCCCCTTTAAACCCGAGTAGTCAACAAACTACTTGCGGCGAAAGCAATTATTGCTCATAGAATTGCCGAGTGAAACACTGCCCTTTGCAACACATGCAGAACCAAAACAACAATACTAGCAGCTCGAAGCAACGTTGCCAGTTATGTTGGAAAAATCCCATTCGTGGTAATTTTTAATTGCCCTTAGGAATTTTTGTTTCTGGGAATTCCTATTAAATTTTTTAATTCAGGGTGGTATTTTTTAATTGGCGTGGAAATTCAGCCATGAATGTTACTGTGCCAGCTAAACGGTACTTAAAACGGCAACGTCTGATTTGCTGGTATAAAAACGACATGTTTTTGTACCTTTAAACCGTTCTCTATGTAATTGTAAAGTCCTTTTTTATCTTTATCAAGAATCGGATTGAAATATATGTCATATTCACTTGATATGTCGTTTGTTCTTGTCTTTTTTCCCTCTCTTTTTCACCCGTTCGCCAAAAAATGCTGAAATATGCATTGAATTTTGTACTGAAATCAAGGTAGTGCAGTTGAGTTGCCGTTTATTGTTTAGTTTATTGTTGCAACTTCATAAAAACCATTTCAAGAAAAGGCTACAATTGTTTAACAACAAATAAAATTAATATACTTAAAGTTTTCTATATGACTATGTTATTTATTGTGTTGATTTTCTATGATTTAAATACAAATTCTAATTGTTTGATAGTTTAAAGCCGTTAATGAGCTTTAGGTCAGATTAGAACAATCATTTGCTCTAACTAGGTAATCAATCAGCTAACTAATTAATCAGCTTGTGATGTTTGCCTTTTCATATTGAAAATGTTGTTGTTTCTTTAGAAAAAAATTCGTTAGAGCAATTAATTGTTCTAACCTGACCAAAAGCTCAATAAACGATTTTAAAGTATCAAACAACTAGAATTTGTATTTAAAATCAAGAATGATTTAAACTATCAAACATTTAGAGTTTGAATCTAAATCATAGAAAACCAACATTAATATACAACTTAATAAATGGTACGCTTATTTGAAACACACAATGCATAGTTTGCTGACAACGAAACGGTCCGCTTCAGTGCTTTTAAAAGTGCACACCGTTTTCAACCGAGCCGATTGGCTATCTGGGAAACAAAAAAAAAAGGAACGCAACTGATGTGTATTTTAGAACAATATAAAGAAGATCACGTTTTAAGTGCGCAGAAATGACAATCTACTGCGCAGGTCTACGTCATAAGTGAAAATACATCAAAAAAGAATATCACATAGACAATAAACGAAACTAATCAAATGAATCTGATTGGCTAATTGGGAAACAAACACAATACACACAAAGAAACAACCAAACTGCTCTCAAAATAAATCGAACAACATAGCTATTTTTTTGTGAAGGGGTCAACACGGAAGTTAAATCCCCAATAAGATATAAAATTTTTATCAAAGATAGTAATGAAAAATATTAACATTTTTTCTGTACAAGCGTTGTTTTTTGATTTAAAATAATTTCTTTTAAAAAACCAAGATTTTATAAGAAAATGAGGAGATATTTAAATCGAATACCCCTATTAAAAATTGTCTACTACGTTTTTTTCAGTCAGTTTGACTCTCTTTTCTCTTGCACTTCTGACGTCACATGGACGTGCTCACAAAGAGAGCGGACATGCGCAAGGCGGAATCTTGAATATATAATTTTTGATGTGTATTTATATATGTATGTTTTAAAGTATGTTTAATAAAAACAACAACAACAACAACAAAAGCAGCACAACAACGAACGACGTAATTACGAACCAAACAAGCAAACACAACAACAACAACAACCTTAAAAACAGCATAGCAGCTAAGCTGCTTGTGCATTTCTCATACGAATATATGAATTTTTCATCTTCTTAGATTTTGCTATTTTATTAGATATTCGTTTTATTCCCACTAAAACTGATATTTTGGCATTTTTATTTTCTTTGTACGATGATTATTAAAGGCTGTAGGTATACCCCAAAGTGTCAAATATCACTTTGAAAAAATTTGTGAAAATGACCCCCATACAAACCGCGCTGTAAGACGTAATTCTACCAACGAGTATAAATTATACCAAGAGATTACTTCATCCAGTGTTCCAACTTCTTTCCAGACTATCAGCCATTCACCGACAGAAAAACCAAAACAATGACAACCAACGAGTTTTTGTACTCGTTATTGACGCATTGCTGTGAGTAAGAAGAAGTAAACATGAAAATGAATACGACAAGTAACGAAAGGAGAAGAAAACAATATTATAAGTATGTATGTGAATGAAAATGTAACTTCTATTTGCCACAACTTTTACAGCTTATTTTTTTGTGTTATTTTTTGGGATCTTCTTGTGTTTGACGAATTGATGTTGTTTCTAGCTGGACATTGTTGTTGCGATTTTATTCTTGCTAGATTTTGGTTGCATAGTTTTAGTCTCAATAAAACAAAACTTAGTTTAAGTTGGTTTTAGTTTAAATAAAACAAAAAACTTAGTTTAACTTGTTTATTATTATTTTGACTTTCTTTTAGAATCTATCTTAAGACTGACTTAATATAAAATTTTACATTGGTATTTAAAGAATATAATTTGTTATACGCCGTCGATGTCTCAGAATAATTTGGTGCTCTCTTTTGGCTGAGTTCTTTGGGTGAGAAAGAAAGTGACGCAAAATTCGTATAACACTTTCTTTCATTTATTATTGGTTCTAAATTATTTCTTTCGTTGTGAATCGATGATTGGTCAGCGTATGTTTACTTTTACAACTTGCCTGCACTTAGCGGATTAGGTCAGTAAGCAACTGCTTTGCTTGCATAATTCTGCCTGCGCTTCTTTCTTTAAGTCAGTAGTGAACGATTGGATAGTTGTGCAATCGTTGGTTCGTTTGCACAATTATGTGTACGCTTACTTTTCTTTCTATAGAATTCTGCTAGGGCAGTAGAATGCTTTTTAGTTTTTAGATTACTCCAGTGGATTCGGAAGAATTCGCTAGAGGAATTTTTTAAGCACTAGTTTTTTTTAATAGGGCATCGGATTCACGAAAGAATATTATTTATTATTGCCACACAAGTTGTGACTTTAAAATAATGTGACATGTTTGCGACACAACAAGTGGAAATGCAAACATGCGTTTTTCGAAGAATTATATTGAAGAGATTGAAATTAAATTTAAATTATATTACCACACAAGTTGTGGCTTTAAAGTATTTGTGACGCCACAAGTGGGTCATAAAAATCCAAACATGGGTTTTAAAGAATTGTACGGTAGAGTGTACTTGGAATTATGAAAAGTACATTCTATCGGAGTATAATTTATTAGGTGTGGGTAGGGTTACAGGCTGTATTGTAACTTTGCATCTGCAAATAATAATTTTTTCATTAGCCGAATAAAAAGACGGAATTCAGATTCGGCTAAAGAAATAATTATTCTTTAATAAGGAATTGCAAATATGTTTTTTTTCCATGAAGAGAAGAAAATTGCTTGTTACCCATTTGCTTTAATGTTGTTGAAATGGTTTTTATGTAGGTATTTTATTAAAAGATACCAAAGTTACAAGCAGTCATGATTTTATTTTAAGAAATTTATTTAAGAAAATGATTTTATTTTTTATTAAAATGTCAATTTTACGACAAAACCATTGATCGTAGATGCATGTATATATATATATATATAGTATAGAATAGTATAGATATATATTAATATTATATTTATTATTATATACACATATACTTATAATTTTATTAGTATTCTTATTAGGTTATTTTAAACCACCAACAAAAATATACCTATCTGCCCAATCAGAAAACCCTGCAAGCATAATAAAAAGTATATTTTGATTCAATTGGAAAATATTTAAGAATTCCATTTCGTTATATTAAGATATTTATTTCAGATAGATTTTATGTTGAAATGTATAAAACTAATCCGAGTAAAACAATAAAAAACAAAAACGTCATTTAGAACATTTTATTTTTTTATATATTTTTATATTCTTTGTTTATCACGTAATTAAAATGCAATGATAAAATTTTTAACATTTATTAGAATAATTTTGTACAAATGTAATATTGTGACGAAATTTGTTGTGAGCATTTTTATCATGCATTTATTAATTGGTTGGTTTAAAGCATTTTAAACATTTTAAAAATAAACAGTTTTAAACATAATATATATATACAGTTTTAAACATTCATAATATATATGAATTATTTCATATATATTACTTTTGAGTAAAATTTCATGTGAGTATAATTTATATAATTGTATAATAGCATATATTGAAACGATGTTATTTTGTTTTTTATTAAATATTTACAAGTTATTAGTTTATTTTATGAAGTTTAAGGTATTTATTTAATACAATATGTGACTATTGTCTTCTGTACATGCTTTTATTGGGTAAATTTTGATGACCTTTTTTTGGTTTTTAAATCATTATTAAAGCACAAGAGGTTTACATATTTTTATGTTTTTGTTCAATGTAAAAAGTGAACATTTCTGTATTTTATTACTATGTTCAGAGGTCAGTTATATGTAAATGCAGACGTATTAACCTCGTATATGATTATTGCCATTTTTTTAAAAGTTTGAAGAATACGATACTTTTGCATCATCGGGAGAATTAAATGGCAAGTTTCATAGTTCCGTATGGTTGATCAATGGATTTAATTGTTGCGATAAATGCCAATTTTCACAGTTCTGTAAGGTTGATCAATGAATTTAATTATTACGATATTAAAACTGCAAGGACCCCAATTTCAGGAAGCGTCCTGTGTTTAGAAATTGCAACAAAATTGCTTTTATAAAGGAATTTATTGGCTTCTTGGAAACTCTTCAGCTTCCACAAAACAAAGTTAATAAGGTTCAATATACACCTAATCCTGTTTTTGCACGGTCTTTTTTTACACGATTTTGAAATAACACGGTCGACAGAAATAAACTTATCCTGTTTTTACATGTTATTTTCACGTTTTGATTTTTTTTTACACGATATTTTCTGGAACGTATGTACCGTGCAAAAACAGGATTAGGTGTACCCTAAACTCAATAGAAATAGAAATAGAAAAATGTTTTGCGCAACTGTAAAAGACTTCATCTCATGATTTTTTAAATGTTCCGACTGTTACTATAGTTTTTGGTGCGTTTTGTTTTATTTATAATTTTCACTCTAATGCCATACCGAACGAAAACTGACCCACTGTAGGTAATGGATGGCTTAAGGTACATTCTAACATAAAATTATCATCATTTTTGCAATTATTGTTCAGACATTTAAAAAAATGTGTCAAGGAACAAAATTACAAAATTCTTCAAGATAGGAATTGAACTTATTTTACGGACGTTTCTGTAATGTAACAGAGTTGCGATCGAATTGGTTTAATCTTCCAAATATTCAAAATTTTATGTCAGGCTCAAGAGGTCACCAACCAAGGCTGTCATGGTTTAGGGTAATAATTACAACATTGATGGATCGCATGTTTTTATGCATACGTTTTACTTAAAAGCTTAATGATTTCTAATTAAACAATAAAATCTTAAATTTTTCGGTGCAATTAAATGTTTCTATATTGAAGGATGCTTAAATAAATTTGTGTCCCAAAGTCTTGATATCGCAATAATTTATAATTTATACTCGTTGTAAGATTCTTGAAAAAAAATCAAATTCCAGAAAACTTTTTTCTGAATATGCAGTCTTGTGTATATATGTATTAGAAACAATTTGGTGTATAAATCGTCCTTGTAGGATGTATGGTTTGGGAGTTATGACGGAAAAAGCACATGTTTTTGGCCAGCTTCCACTCCAAAAAGTGTTCTACAACTCCTAAACTACAAGAGATAGAGCAAACGGCATTTGGACAAAGGAGTATCCCTTCTTAAGGACGAGGACCTGGTGCTCATTTTAATGCATGAATCGTCCTTATCTGATATGTAGTTTTTATTTTAGAAAATAAATAAAAAAAATAAAAATTGACAAAAAAGGGCACATGAAATTAACATGAAATCTAATTTTTAAAATTATTTTAAGGATACAGTCTTGTGGGCAGTAGCTTAAGGAACATTTTGATGCATAAATCGTCCTTTTATGATGTATGGTTTAGAAGTTATGGCTAAAAAATCAAAAAAATCGCAAAAAAACACGTCAAAAACTATGATTCATGTAAAAAATTTTAACTAAGATTCTTTAAAAAAAATCAAATTCCAGAAAACTTTTTTCTGAATATGCAGTCTTGTGTATATATGTATTAGAAACAATTTGGTGTATAAATCGTCCTTGTAGGATGTATGGTTTGGGAGTTATGACGGAAAAAGCACATGTTTTTGGCCAGCTTCCACTCCAAAAAGTGTTCTACAACTCCTAAACTATAAGAGATAGAGCAAACGGCATTTGGACAAAAGAGTATCCCTTCTTAAGGACGAGGACCTGGTGCTCATTTTAATGCATGAATCGTCCTTATCTGATATGTAGTTTTTATTTTAGAAAATAAATAAAAAAAATAAAAATTGACAAAAAAGGACACATGAAATTAACATGAAATCTAATTTTTAAAATTATTTTAAGGATACAGTCTTGTGGGCAGTAGCTTAAGGAACATTTTGATGCATAAATCGTCCTTTTATGATGTATGGTTTAGAAGTTATGGCTAAAAAATCAAAAAAATCGCAAAAAACCACGTCAAAAACTATGATTCATGTAAAAAATTTTAACTAAGATTCTTGAAAAAAAATCAAATTCCAGAAAACTTTTTTCTGAATATGCAGTCTTGTGTATATATGTATTAGAAACAATTTGGTGTATAAATCGTCCTTGTAGGATGTACAGTTTGGGAGTTATGACGGAAAAAGCACATGTTTTTGGCCAGCTTCCACTCCAAAAAGTGTTCTACAACTCCTAAACTATAAGAGATAGAGCAAACGGCATTTGAACAAAGGAGTATCCCTTCTTAAGGACGAGGACCTGGTGCTCATTTTAATGCATGAATCGTCCTTATCTGATATGTAGTTTTTATTTTAGAAAATAAATAAAAAAAATAAAAATTGACAAAAAAGGGCACATGAAATTAACATGAAAAAAATTTTAACTAAGATTCTTGAAAAAAAATCAAATTCCAGAAAACTTTTTTCTGAATATGCAGTCTTGTGTATATATGTATTAGAAACAATTTGGTGTATAAATCGTCCTTGTAGGATGTACAGTTTGGGAGTTATGACGGAAAAAGCACATGTTTTTGGCCAGCTTCCACTCCAAAAAGTGTTCTACAACTCCTAAACTACAAGAGATAGAACAAAATGCATTTGGACAAAGAAGTAATCCTACTTAAGGACGAGGACCTGGTGCTCATTTTAATGCATGAATCGTCCTTATCTGATATGTAGTTTTTATTTTAGAAAATAAATAAAAAAAATAAAAATTGACAAAAAAGGGCACATGAAATTAACATGAAAAAAATTTTAACTAAGATTCTTGAAAAAAAATCAAATTCCAGAAAACTTTTTTCTGAATATGCAGTCTTGTGTATATATGTATTAGAAACAATTTGGTGTATAAATCGTCCTTGTAGGATGTATGGTTTGGGAGTTATGACGGAAAAAGCACATGTTTTTGGCCAGCTTCCACTCCAAAAAGTGTTCTACAACTCCTAAACTATAAGAGATAGAGCAAACGGCATTTGGACAAAGGAGTATCCCTTCATAAGGACGAGGACTTGGTGCTCATTTTAATGCATGAATCGTCCTTATCTGATATGTAGTTTTTATTTTAGAAAATAAATAAAAAAAATAAAAATTGACAAAAAAGGGCACATGAAATTAACATGAAATCTAATTTTTAAAATTATTTTAAGGATACAGTCTTGTGGGCAGTAGCTTAAGGAACATTTTGATGCATAAATCGTCCTTTTATGATGTATGGTTTAGAAGTTATGGCTAAAAAATCAAAAAAATCGCAAAAAAACACGTCAAAAACTATGATTCATGTAAAAAATTTTAACTAAGATTCTTTAAAAAAAATCAAATTCCAGAAAACTTTTTTCTGAATATGCAGTCTTGTGTATATATGTATTAGAAACAATTTGGTGTATAAATCGTCCTTGTAGGATGTATGGTTTGGGAGTTATGACGGAAAAAGCACATGTTTTTGGCCAGCTTCCACTCCAAAAAGTGTTCTACAACTCCTAAACTATAAGAGATAGAGCAAACGGCATTTGGACAAAAGAGTATCCCTTCTTAAGGACGAGGACCTGGTGCTCATTTTAATGCATGAATCGTCCTTATCTGATATGTAGTTTTTATTTTAGAAAATAAATAAAAAAAATAAAAATTGACAAAAAAGGGCACATGAAATTAACATGAAATCTAATTTTTAAAATTATTTTAAGGATACAGTTTTGTGGGCAGTAGCTTAAGGAACATTTTGATGCATAAATCGTCCTTTTATGATGTATGGTTTAGAAGTTATGGCTAAAAAATCAAAAAAATCGCAAAAAACCACGTCAAAAACTATGATTCATGTAAAAAATTTTAACTAAGATTCTTGAAAAAAAATCAAATTCCAGAAAACTTTTTTCTGAATATGCAGTCTTGTGTATATATGTATTAGAAACAATTTGGTGTATAAATCGTCCTTGTAGGATGTACAGTTTGGGAGTTATGACGGAAAAAGCACATGTTTTTGGCCAGCTTCCACTCCAAAAAGTGTTCTACAACTCCTAAACTATAAGAGATAGAGCAAACGGCATTTGAACAAAGGAGTATCCCTTCTTAAGGACGAGGACCTGGTGCTCATTTTAATGCATGAATCGTCCTTATCTGATATGTAGTTTTTATTTTAGAAAATAAATAAAAAAAATAAAAATTGACAAAAAAGGGCACATGAAATTAACATGAAAAAAATTTTAACTAAGATTCTTGAAAAAAAATCAAATTCCAGAAAACTTTTTTCTGAATATGCAGTCTTGTGTATATATGTATTAGAAACAATTTGGTGTATAAATCGTCCTTGTAGGATGTACAGTTTGGGAGTTATGACGGAAAAAGCACATGTTTTTGGCCAGCTTCCACTCCAAAAAGTGTTCTACAACTCCTAAACTACAAGAGATAGAACAAAATGCATTTGGACAAAGAAGTAATCCTACTTAAGGACGAGGACCTGGTGCTCATTTTAATGCATGAATCGTCCTTATCTGATATGTAGTTTTTATTTTAGAAAATAAATAAAAAAAATAAAAATTGACAAAAAAGGGCACATGAAATTAACATGAAAAAAATTTTAACTAAGATTCTTGAAAAAAAATCAAATTCCAGAAAACTTTTTTCTGAATATGCAGTCTTGTGTATATATGTATAAGAAACAATTTGGTGTATAAATCGTCCTTGTAGGATGTATGGTTTGGGAGTTATGACGGAAAAAGCACATGTTTTTGGCCAGCTTCCACTCCAAAAAGTGTTCTACAACTCCTAAACTATAAGAGATAGAGCAAACGGCATTTGGACAAAGGAGTATCCCTTCATAAGGACGAGGACTTGGTGCTCATTTTAATGCATGAATCGTCCTTATCTGATATGTAGTTTTTATTTTAGAAAATAAATAAAAAAAATAAAAATTGTCAAAAAACGGCACATGAAATTAACATGAAATTTCATTTTTAAAATTATTTTAAGGATACAGTCTTGTGGGCAGTAGCTTAAGGAACATTTTGATGCATAAATCGTCCTTTTATGATGTATGGTTTAGAAGTTATGGCTAAAAAATCAAAAAAATCGCAAAAAACCACGTCAAAAACTATGATTCATGTAAAAAATTTTAACTAAGATTCTTGAAAAAAAATCAAATTCCAGAAAACTTTTTTCTGAATATGCAGTCTTGTGTATATATGTATTAGAAACAATTTGGTGTATAAATCGTCCTTGTAGGATGTATGGTTTGGGAGTTATGACGGAAAAAGCACATGTTTTTGGCCAGCTTCCACTCCAAAAAGTGTTCTACAACTCCTAAACTACAAGAGATAGAGCAAACGGCATTTGGACAAAGGAGTATCCCTTCTTAAGGACGAGGACCTGGTGCTCATTTTATTGCATGAATCGTCCTTATCTGATATGTAGTTTTTATTTTAGAAAATAAATAAAAAAAATAAAAATTGACAAAAAAGGGCACATGAAATTAACATGAAATCTAATTTTTAAAATTATTTTAAGGATACAGTCTTGTGGGCAGTAGCTTAAGGAACATTTTGATGCATAAATCGTCCTTTTATGATGTATGGTTTAGAAGTTATGGCTAAAAAATCAAAAAATCGCACAAAACCACGTCAAAAACTATGATTCATGTAAAAAATTTTAAATAAGATTCTTGAAAAAAAATCAAATTCCAGAAAACTTTTTTCTGAATATGCAGTCTTGTGTATATATGTATTAGAAACAATTTGGTGTATAAATCGTCCTTGTAGGATGTATGGTTTGGGAGTTATGACGGAAAAAGCACATGTTTTTGGCCAGCTACCACTCCAAAAAGTGTTCTACAACTCCTAAACTACAAGAGATAGAGCAAACGGCATTTGGAAAAAGGAGTATCCCTTCTTAAGGACGAGGACCTGGTGCTCATTTTAATGCATGAATCGTCCTTATCTGATATGTAGTTTTTATTTTAGAAAATAAATAAGAAAAATAAAAATTGACAAAAAAGGGCACATGAAATTAACATGAAATCTAATTTTTAAAATTATTTTAAGGATACAGTCTTGTGGGCAGTAGCTTAAGGAACATTTTGATGCATAAATCGTCCTTTTATGATGTATGGTTTAGAGGTTATGGCTAAAAAATCAAAAAATCGCACAAAACCACGTCAAAAACTATGATTCATGTAAAAAATTTTAAATAAGATTCTTGAAAAAAAATCAAATTCCAGAAAACTTTTTTCTGAATATGCAGTCTTGTGTATATATGTATTAGAAACAATTTGGTGTATAAATCGTCCTTGTAGGATGTATGGTTTGGGAGTTATGACGGAAAAAGCACATGTTTTTGGCCAGCTACCACTCCAAAAAGTGTTCTACAACTCCTAAACTACAAGAGATAGAGCAAACGGCATTTGGACAAAGGAGTATCCCTTCTTAAGGACGAGGACCTGGCGCTCATTTTAATGCATGAATCGTCCTTATCTGATATGTAGTTTTTATTTTAGAAAATAAATAAAAAAAATAAAAATTTACAAAAAAGGGCACATGAAATCTAATTTTTAAAATTATTTTAAGGATACAGTCTTGTGGGCAGTAGCTTAAGGAACATTTTGATGCATAAATCGTCCTTTTATGATGTATGGTTTAGAAGTTATGGCTAAAAAATCAAAAAAATCGCAAAAAAACACGTCAAAAACTATGATTCATGTAAAAAATTTTAAATAAGATTCTTGAAAAAAAATCAAATTCCAGAAAACTTTTTTCTGAATATGCAGTCTTGTGTATATATGTATTAGAAACAATTTGGTGTATAAATCGTCCTTGTAGGATGTATGGTTTGGGAGTTATGACGGAAAAAGCACATGTTTTTGGCCAGCTTCCACTCCAAAAAGTGTTCTACAACTCCTAAACTATAAGAGATAGAGCAAACGGCATTTGGACAAAGGAGTATCCCTTCTTAAGGACGAGGACCTGGCGCTCATTTTAATGCATGAATCGTCCTTATCTGATATGTAGTTTTTATTTTAGAAAATAAATAAAAAAAATAAAAATTGACAAAAAAGGGCACATGAAATTAACATGAAATCTAATTTTTAAAATTATTTTAAGGATACAGTCTTGTGGACAGTAGCTTAAGGAACATTTTGATGCATAAGTCGTCCTTTTATGATGTATGGTTTAGAAGTTATGGCTAAAAAATCAAAAAAATCGCAAAAAACCACGTCAAAAACTATGATTCATGTAAAAAATTTTAACTAAGATTCTTGAAAAAAATCAAATTCCAGAAAAATTTTTTCTGAATATGCAGTCTTGTGTATATATGTATTAGAAACAATTTGGTGTATAAATCGTCCTTGTAGGATGTACAGTTTGGGAGTTATGACGGAAAAAGCACATGTTTTTGGCCAGCTTCCACTCCAAAAAGTGTTCTACAACTCCTAAACTACAAGAGATAGAACAAAATGCATTTGGACAAAGAAGTAACCCTGCTTAAGGACGAGGACCTGGTGCTCATTTTATTGCATGAATCGTCCTTATCTGATATTTAGTTTTTATTTTAGAAAATAAATAAAAAAAATAAAAATTGACAAAAAAGGGCACATGAAATTAACATGAAATCTAATTTTTAAAATTATTTTAAGGATACAGTCTTGTATGGTTTAGAAGTTATGGCTAAAAAATCAAAAAAATCGCAAAAAAACACGTCAAAAACTATGATTCATGTAAAAAATTTTAAATAAGATTCTTGAAAAAAAATCAAATTCCAGAAAACTTTTTTCTGAATATGCAGTCTTGTGTATATATGTATTAGAAACAATTTGGTGTATAAATCGTCCTTGTAGGATGTATGGTTTGGGAGTTATGACGGAAAAAGCACATGTTTTTGGCCAGCTTCCACTCCAAAAAGTGTTCTACAACTCCTAAACTATAAGAGATAGAGCAAACGGCATTTGGACAAAGGAGTATCCCTTCTTAAGGACGAGGACCTGGCGCTCATTTTAATGCATGAATCGTCCTTATCTGATATGTAGTTTTTATTTTAGAAAATAAATAAAAAAAATAAAAATTGACAAAAAAGGGCACATGAAATTAACATGAAATCTAATTTTTAAAATTATTTTAAGGATACAGTCTTGTGGACAGTAGCTTAAGGAACATTTTGATGCATAAGTCGTCCTTTTATGATGTATGGTTTAGAAGTTATGGCTAAAAAATCAAAAAAATCGCAAAAAACCACGTCAAAAACTATGATTCATGTAAAAAATTTTAACTAAGATTCTTGAAAAAAATCAAATTCCAGAAAACTTTTTTCTGAATATGCAGTCTTGTGTATATATGTATTAGAAACAATTTGGTGTATAAATCGTCCTTGTAGGATGTACAGTTTGGGAGTTATGACGGAAAAAGCACATGTTTTTGGCCAGCATCCACTCCAAAAAGTGTTCTACAACTCCTAAACTACAAGAGATAGAACAAAATGCATTTGGACAAAGAAGTAACCCTGCTTAAGGACGAGGACCTGGTGCTCATTTTATTGCATGAATCGTCCTTATCTGATATGTAGTTTTTATTTTAGAAAATAAATAAAAAAAATAAAAATTGACAAAAAAGGGCACATGAAATTAACATGAAATCTAATTTTTAAAATTATTTTAAGGATACAGTCTTGTGGGCAGTAGCTTAAGGAACATTTTGATGCATAAACCGTCCTTTTATGATGTATGGTTTAGAAGTTATGGCTAAAAAATCAAAAAAATCGCAAAAAACCACGTCAAAAACTATGATTCATCTAAAAAATTTTAAATAAGATTCTTGAAAAAAAATCAAATTCCAGAAAACTTTTTTCTGAATATGCAGTCTTGTGTATATATGTATTAGAAACAATTTGGTGTATAAATCGTCCTTGTAGGATGTATGGTTTGGGAGTTATGACGGAAAAAGCACATGTTTTTGGCCAGCTTCCACTCCAAAAAGTGTTCTACAACTCCCAAACTATAAGAGATAGAGCAAACGGCATTTGGACAAAGGAGTATCCCTTCTTAAGATCGTCCTTATCTGATATGTAGTTTTTATTTTAGAAAATAAATAAAAAAAATAAAAATTGACAAAAAAGGGCACATGAAATTAACATGAAATCTAATTTTTAAAATTATTTTAAGGATACAGTCTTGTGGGCAGTAGCTTAAGGAACATTTTGATGCATAAATCGTCCTTTTATGATGTATGGTTTAGAAGTTATGGCTAAAAAATCAAAAAAATCGCACAAAACCACGTCTAAAACTATGATTCATGTAAAAAATTTTAAATAAGATTCTTGAAAAAAAATCAAATTCCAGAAAACTTTTTTCTGAATATGCAGTCTTGTGTATATATGTATTAGAAACAATTTGGTGTATAAATCGTCCTTGTAGGATGTACAGTTTGGGAGTTATGACGGAAAAAGCACATGTTTTTGGCCAGCTTCCACTCCAAAAAGTGTTCTACAACTCCTAAACTACAAGAGATAGAACAAAATGCATTTGGACAAAGAAGTAACCCTACTTAAGGACGAGGACCTGGTGCTCATTTTATTGCATGAATCGTCCTTATCTGATATGTAGTTTTTATTTTAGAAAATAAATAAAAAAAATAAAAATTGACAAAAAAGGGCACATGAAATTAACATGAAATCTAATTTTTAAAATTATTTTAAGGATACAGTCTTGTGGACAGTAGCTTAAGGAACATTTTGATGCATAAGTCGTCCTTTTATGATGTATGGTTTAGAAGTTATGGCTAAAAAATCAAAAAAATCGCAAAAAACCACGTCAAAAACTATGATTCATGTAAAAAATTTTAACTAAGATTTTGAAAAAAAATCAAATTCCAGAAAACTTTTTTCTGAATATGCAGTCTTGTATATATATGTATTAGAAACAATTTGGTGTATAAATCGTCCTTGTAGGATGTATGGTTTGGGAGTTATGACGGAAAAAGCACATGTTTTTGGCCAGCTTCCACTCCAAAAAGTGTTCTACAACTCCTAAACTATAAGAGATAGAGCAAACGGCATTTGGACAAAGGAGTATCCCTTCTTAAGATCGTCCTTATCTGATATGTAGTTTTTATTTTAGAAAATAAATAAAAAAAATAAAAATTGACAAAAAAGGGCACATGAAATTAACATGAAATCTAATTTTTAAAATTATTTTAAGGATACAGTCTTGTGGACAGTAGCTTAAGGAACATTTTGATGCATAAGTCGTCCTTTTATGATGTATGGTTTAGAAGTTATGGCTAAAAAATCAAAAAAATCGCAAAAAACCACGTCAAAAACTATGATTCATGTAAAAAATTTTAAATAAGATTCTTGAAAAAAAATCAAATTCCAGAAAACTTTTTTCTGAATATGCAGTCTTGTGTATATATGTATTAGAAACAATTTGGTGTATAAATCGTCCTTGTAGGATGTATGGTTTGGGAGTTATGACGGAAAAAGCACATGTTTTTGGCCAGCTTCCACTCCAAAAAGTGTTCTACAACTCCTAAACTATAAGAGATAGAGCAAACGGCATTTGGACAAAGGAGTATCCCTTCTTAAGATCGTCCTTATCTGATATGTAGTTTTTATTTTAGAAAATAAATAAAAAAAATAAAAATTGACAAAAAAGGGCACATGAAATTAACATGAAATCTAATTTTTAAAATTATTTTAAGGATACAGTCTTGTGGGCAGTAGCTTAAGGAACATTTTGATGCATAAATCGTCCTTTTATGATGTATGGTTTAGAAGATATGGCTAAAAAATCAAAAAAATCGCAAAAAACCACGTCAAAAACTATGATTCATGTAAAAAATTTTAACTAAGATTCTTGAAAAAAATCAAATTCCAGAAAACTTTTTTCTGAATATGCAGTCTTGTGTATATATGTATTAGAAACAATTTGGTGTATAAATCGTCCTTGTAGGATGTACAGTTTGGGAGTTATGACGGAAAAAGCACATGTTTTTGGCCAGCTTCCACTCCAAAAAGTGTTCTACAACTCCTAAACTACAAGAGATAGAACAAAATGCATTTGGACAAAGAAGTAACCCTACTTAAGGACGAGGACCTGGTGCTCATTTTAATGCATGAATCGTCCTTATCTGATATGTAGTTTTTATTTTAGAAAATAAATAAAAAAAATAAAAATTGACAAAAAAGGGCACATGAAATTAACATGAAATCTAATTTTGAAAATTATTTTAAGGATACAGTCTTATGGGCAGTAGCTTAAGGAACATTTTGATTCATAAATCGTCCTTTTATGATGTATGGTTTAGAAGTTATGGCTACACTGATATATAGTTTTTATTTTAGAAAATAAATAAAAAAAATAAAAATTGACAAAAAAGGGCACATGAAATTAACATGAAATCTAATTTTTAAAATTATTTTAAGGATACAGTCTTGTGGGCAGTAGCTTAAGGAACATTTTGATGCATAAACCGTCCTTTTATGATGTATGGTTTAGAAGTTATGGCTAAAAAATCAAAAAAATCGCAAAAAACCACGTCAAAAACTATGATTCATGTAAAAAATTTTAAATAAGATTCTTGAAAAAAAATCAAATTCCAGAAAACTTTTTTCTGAATATGCAGTCTTGTGTATATATGTATTAGAAACAATTTGGTGTATAAATCGTCCTTGTAGGATGTATGGTTTGGGAGTTATGACGGAAAAAGCACATGTTTTTGGCCAGCTTCCACTCCAAAAAGTGTTCTACAACTCCTAAACTATAAGAGATAGAGCAAACGGCATTTGGACAAAGGAGTATCCCTTCTTAAGATCGTCCTTATCTGATATGTAGTTTTTATTTTAGAAAATAAATAAAAAAAATAAAAATTGACAAAAAAGGGCACATGAAATTAACATGAAATCTAATTTTTAAAATTATTTTAAGGATACAGTCTTGTGGGCAGTAGCTTAAGGAACATTTTGATGCATAAATCGTCCTTTTATGATGTATGGTTTAGAAGTTATGGCTAAAAAATCAAAAAAATCGCAAAAAACCACGTCAAAAACTATGATTCATGTAAAAAATTTTAAATAAGATTCTTGAAAAAAAATCAAATTCCAGAAAACTTTTTTCTGAATATGCAGTCTTGTGTATATATGTATTAGAAACAATTTGGTGTATAAATCGTCCTTGTAGGATGTACAGTTTGGGAGTTATGACGGAAAAAGCACATGTTTTTGGCCAGCTTCCACTCCAAAAAGTGTTCTACAACTCCTAAACTACAAGAGATAGAACAAAATGCATTTGGACAAAGAAGTAACCCTACTTAAGGACGAGGACCTGGTGCTCATTTTATTGCATGAATCGTCCTTATCTGATATGTAGTTTTTATTTTAGAAAATAAATAAAAAAAATAAAAATTGACAAAAAAGGGCACATGAAATTAACATGAAATCTAATTTTTAAAATTATTTTAAGGATACAGTCTTGTGGGCAGTAGCTTAAGGAACATTTTGATGCATAAACCGTCCTTTTATGATGTATGGTTTAGAAGTTATGGCTAAAAAATCAAAAAAATCGCAAAAAACCACGTCAAAAACTATGATTCATGTAAAAAATTTTAAATAAGATTCTTGAAAAAAAATCAAATTCCAGAAAACTTTTTTCTGAATATGCAGTCTTGTGTATATATGTATTAGAAACAATTTGGTGTATAAATCGTCCTTGTAGGATGTATGGTTTGGGAGTTATGACGGAAAAAGCACATGTTTTTGGCCAGCTTCCACTCCAAAAAGTGTTCTACAACTCCTAAACTATAAGAGATAGAGCAAACGGCATTTGGACAAAGGAGTATCCCTTCTTAAGATCGTCCTTATCTGATATGTAGTTTTTATTTTAGAAAATAAATAAAAAAAATAAAAATTGACAAAAAAGGGCACATGAAATTAACATGAAATCTAATTTTTAAAATTATTTTAAGGATACAGTCTTGTGGGCAGTAGCTTAAGGAACATTTTGATGCATAAATCGTCCTTTTATGATGTATGGTTTAGAAGTTATGGCTAAAAAATCAAAAAAATCGCAAAAAACCACGTCAAAAACTATGATTCATGTAAAAAATTTTAAATAAGATTCTTGAAAAAAAATCAAATTCCAGAAAACTTTTTTCTGAATATGCAGTCTTGTGTATATATGTATTAGAAACAATTTGGTGTATAAATCGTCCTTGTAGGATGTACAGTTTGGGAGTTATGACGGAAAAAGCACATGTTTTTGGCCAGCTTCCACTCCAAAAAGTGTTCTACAACTCCTAAACTACAAGAGATAGAACAAAATGCATTTGGACAAAGAAGTAACCCTACTTAAGGACGAGGACCTGGTGCTCATTTTATTGCATGAATCGTCCTTATCTGATATGTAGTTTTTATTTTAGAAAATAAATAAAAAAAATAAAAATTGACAAAAAAGGGCACATGAAATTAACATGAAATCTAATTTTTAAAATTATTTTAAGGATACAGTCTTGTGGACAGTAGCTTAAGGAACATTTTGATGCATAAGTCGTCCTTTTATGATGTATGGTTTAGAAGTTATGGCTAAAAAATCAAAAAAATCGCAAAAAACCACGTCAAAAACTATGATTCATGTAAAAAATTTTAACTAAGATTTTGAAAAAAAATCAAATTCCAGAAAACTTTTTTCTGAATATGCAGTCTTGTATATATATGTATTAGAAACAATTTGGTGTATAAATCGTCCTTGTAGGATGTATGGTTTGGGAGTTATGACGGAAAAAGCACATGTTTTTGGCCAGCTTCCACTCCAAAAAGTGTTCTACAACTCCTAAACTATAAGAGATAGAGCAAACGGCATTTGGACAAAGGAGTATCCCTTCTTAAGATCGTCCTTATCTGATATGTAGTTTTTATTTTAGAAAATAAATAAAAAAAATAAAAATTGACAAAAAAGGGCACATGAAATTAACATGAAATCTAATTTTTAAAATTATTTTAAGGATACAGTCTTGTGGGCAGTAGCTTAAGGAACATTTTGATGCATAAATCGTCCTTTTATGATGTATGGTTTAGAAGTTATGGCTAAAAAATCAAAAAAATCGCAAAAAACCACGTCAAAAACTATGATTCATGTAAAAAATTTTAACTAAGATTCTTGAAAAAAATCAAATTCCAGAAAACTTTTTTCTGAATATGCAGTCTTGTGTATATATGTATTAGAAACAATTTGGTGTATAAATCGTCCTTGTAGGATGTATGGTTTGGGAGTTATGACGGAAAAAGCACATGTTTTTGGCCAGCTTCCACTCCAAAAAGTGTTCTACAACTCCTAAACTACAAGAGATAGAACAAAATGCATTTGGACAAAGAAGTAACCCTACTTAAGGACGAGGACCTGGTGCTCATTTTAATGCATGAATCGTCCTTATCTGATATGTAGTTTTTATTTTAGAAAATAAATAAAAAAAATAAAAATTGACAAAAAAGGGCACATGAAATTAACATGAAATCTAATTTTGAAAATTATTTTAAGGATACAGTCTTGTGGACAGTAGCTTAAGGAACATTTTGATGCATAAGTCGTCCTTTTATGATGTATGGTTTAGAAGTTATGGCTAAAAAATCAAAAAAATCGCAAAAAACCACGTCAAAAACTATGATTCATGTAAAAAATTTTAAATAAGATTCTTGAAAAAAAATCAAATTCCAGAAAACTTTTTTCTGAATATGCAGTCTTGTGTATATATGTATTAGAAACAATTTGGTGTATAAATCGTCCTTGTAGGATGTATGGTTTGGGAGTTATGACGGAAAAAGCACATGTTTTTGTCCAGCTTCCACTCCAAAAAGTGTTCTACAACTCCTAAACTATAAGAGATAGAGCAAACGGCATTTGGAGAAAGGAGTATCCCTTCTTAAGGACGAGGACCTGGTGCTCATTTTAATGCATGAATCGTCCTTATCTGATATGTAGTTTTTATTTTAGAAAATAAATAAAAAAAATAAAAATTGACAAAAAAGGGCACATGAAATTAACATGAAATCTAATTTTTAAAATTATTTTAAGGATACAGTCTTGTGGGCAGTAGCTTAAGGAACATTTTGATGCATAAATCGTCCTTTTATGATGTATGGTTTAGAAGTTATGGCTAAAAAATCAAAAAAATCGCACAAAACCACGTCAAAAACTATGATTCATGTAAAAAATTTTAACTAAGATTCCTGAAAAAAAATCAAATTCCAGAAAACTTTTTTCTGAATATGCAGTCTTGTGTATATATGTATTAGAAACAATTTAGTGTATAAATCGTCCTTGTAGGATGTACAGTTTGGGAGTTATGACGGAAAAAGCACATGTTTTTGGCCAGCTTCCACTCCAAAAAGTGTTCTACAACTCCTAAACTACAAGAGATAGAACAAAATGCATTTGGACAAAGAAGTAACCCTACTTAAGGACGAGGACCTGGTGCTCATTTTAATGCATGAATCGTCCTTATCTGATATGTAGTTTTTATTTTAGAAAATAAATAAATAAAATAAAAATTGACAAAAAAGGGCACATGAAATTAACATGAAATCTAATTTTTAAAATTATTTTAAGGATACAGTCTTGTGGACAGTAGCTTAAGGAACATTTTGATGCATAAGTCGTCCTTTTATGATGTATGGTTTAGAAGTTATGGCTAAAAAATCAAAAAAATCGCAAAAAACCACGTCAAAAACTATGATTCATGTAAAAAATTTTAACTAAGATTCTTGAAAAAAATCAAATTCCAGAAAACTTTTTTCTGAATATGCAGTCTTGTGTATATATGTATTAGAAACAATTTGGTGTATAAATCGTCCTTGTAGGATGTATGGTTTGGGAGTTATGACGGAAAAAGCACATGTTTTTGGCCAGCTTCCACTCCAAAAAGTGTTCTACAACTCCTAAACTACAAGAGATAGAACAAACGGCATTTGGACAAAGGAGTATCCCTTCTTAAGGACGAGGACCTGGTGCTCATTTTAATGCATGAATCGTCCTTATCTGATATGTAGTTTTTATTTTAGAAAATAAATAAAAAAAATAAAAATTGACAAAAAAGGGCACATGAAATTAACATGAAAAAAATTTTAACTAAGATTCTTGAAAAAAAATCAAATTCCAGAAAACTTTTTTCTGAATATTCAGTCTTGTGTATATATGTATTAGAAACAATTTGGTGTATAAATCGTCCTTGTAGGATGTACAGTTTGGGAGTTATGACGGAAAAAGCACATGTTTTTGGCCAGCTTCCACTCCAAAAAGTGTTCTACAACTCCTAAACTACAAGAGATAGAACAAAATGCATTTGGACAAAGAAGTAACCCTACTTAAGGACGAGGACCTGGTGCTCATTTTAATGCATGAATCGTCCTTATCTGATATGTAGTTTTTATTTTAGAAAATAAATAAATAAAATAAAAATTGACAAAAAAGGGCACATGAAATTAACATGAAATCTAATTTTTAAAATTATTTTAAGGATACAGTCTTGTGGGCAGTAGCTTAAGGAACATTTTGATGCATAAATCGTCCTTTTATGATGTATGGTTTAGAAGTTATGGCTAAAAAATCAAAAAAATCGCAAAAAACCACGTCAAAAACTATGATTCATGTAAAAAATTTTAACTAAGATTCTTGAAAAAAAATCAAATTCCAGAAAACTTTTTTCTGAATATGCAGTCTTGTGTATATATGTATTAGAAACAATTTGGTGTATAAATCGTCCATGTAGGATGTATGGTTTGGGAGTTATGACGGAAAAAGCACATGTTTTTGGCCAGCTTCCACTGCAAAAAGTGTTCTACAACTCCTAAACTACAAGAGATAGAGCAAACGGCATTTGAACAAAGGAGTATCCCTTCTTAAGGACGAGGACCTGGTGCTCATTTTAATGCATGAATCGTCCTTATCTGATATGTAGTTTTTATTTTAGAAAATAAATAAAAAACATAAAAATTGACAAAAAAGGGCACATGAAATTAACATGAAATCTAATTTTTAAAATTATTTTAAGGATACAGTCTTCTGGGCAGTAGCTTAAGGAACATTTTGATGCATAAATCGTCCTTTTATGATGTATGGTTTAGAAGTTATGGCTAAAAAATCAAAAAAATCGCAAAAAAACACGTCAAAAACTATGATTCATGTAAAAAATTTTAAATAAGATTCTTGAAAAAAAATCAAATTCCAGAAAACTTTTTTCTGAATATGCAGTCTTGTGTATATATGTATTAGAAACAATTTGGTGTATAAATCGTCCTTGTAGGATGTACAGTTTGGGAGTTATGACGGAAAAAGCACATGTTTTTGGCCAGCTTCCACTCCAAAAAGTGTTCTACAACTCCTAAACTACAAGAGATAGAGCAAACGGCATTTGGACAAAGGAGTATCCCTTCTTAAGGACGAGGACCTGGTGCTCATTTTAATGCATGAATCGTCCTTATCTGATATGTAGTTTTTATTTTAGAAAATAAATAAAAAAAATAAAAATTGTCAAAAAAGGGCACATGAAATTAACATGAAATCTAATTTTTAAAATTATTTTAAGGATACAGTCTTGTGGGCAGTAGCTTAAGGAACATTTTGATGCATAAATCGTCCTTTTATGATGTATGGTTTAGAAGTTATAGCTAAAAAATCAAAAAAATCGCAAAAACCACGTCAAAAACTATGATTCATGTAAAAAATTTTAACTAAGATTCTTGAAAAAAAATCAAATTCCAGAAAACTTTTTTCTGAATATGCAGTCTTGTGTATATATGTATTAGAAACAATTTGGTGCATAAATCGTCCTTGTAGGATGTATGGTTTGGGAGTTATGACGGAAAAAGCACATGTTTTTGGCCAGCTTCCACTCCAAAAAGTGTTCTACAACTCCTAAACTATAAGAGATAGAGCAAACGGCATTTGAACAAAGGAGTATCCCTTCTTAAGGACGAGGACCTGGTGCTCATTTTAATGCATGAATCGTCCTTATCTGATATGTAGTTTTTATTTTAGAAAATAAATAAAAAAAATAAAAATTGACAAAAAAGGGCACATGAAATTAACATGAAATCTAATTTTTAAAATTATTTTAAGGATATCGTCTTGTGGGCAGTAGCTTAAGGAACATTTTGATGCATAAATCGTATTTTTATGATGTATGGTTTAGAAGTTATGGCTAAAAAATCAAAAAAATCGCAAAAAACCACGTCAAAAACTATGATTCATGTAAAAAATTTTAAATAAGATTCTTGAAAAAAAATCAAATTCCAGAAAACTTTTTTCTGAATATGCAGTCTTGTGTATATATGTATTAGAAACAATTTGGTGTATAAATCGTCCTTGTAGGATGTACAGTTTGGGAGTTATGACGGAAAAAGCACATGTTTTTGGCCAGCTTCCACTCCAAAAAGTGTTCTACAACTCCTAAACTACAAGAGATAGAGCAAACGGCATTTGGACAAAGGAGTATCCCTTCTTAAGGACGAGGACCTGGTGCTCATTTTAATGCATGAATCGTCCTTATCTGATATGTAGTTTTTATTTTAGAAAATAAATAAAAAAAATAAAAATTGTCAAAAAAGGGCACATGAAATTAACATGAAATCTAATTTTTAAAATTATTTTAAGGATACAGTCTTGTGGGCAGTAGCTTAAGGAACATTTTGATGCATAAATCGTCCTTTTATGATGTATGGTTTAGAAGTTATGGCTAAAAAATCAAAAAAATCGCAAAAACCACGTCAAAAACTATGATTCATGTAAAAAATTTTAACTAAGATTCTTGAAAAAAAATCAAATTCCAGAAAACTTTTTTCTGAATATGCAGTCTTGTGTATATATGTATTAGAAACAATTTGGTGCATAAATCGTCCTTGTAGGATGTATGGTTTGGGAGTTATGACGGAAAAAGCACATGTTTTTGGCCAGCTTCCACTCCAAAAAGTGTTCTACAACTCCTAAACTATAAGAGATAGAGCAAACGGCATTTGAACAAAGGAGTATCCCTTCTTAAGGACGAGGACCTGGTGCTCATTTTAATGCATGAATCGTCCTTATCTGATATGTAGTTTTTATTTTAGAAAATAAATAAAAAAAATAAAAATTGACAAAAAAGGGCACATGAAATTAACATGAAATCTAATTTTTAAAATTATTTTAAGGATATCGTCTTGTGGGCAGTAGCTTAAGGAACATTTTGATGCATAAATCGTATTTTTATGATGTATGGTTTAGAAGTTATGGCTAAAAATTCAAAAAAATCGCACAAAACCACGTCAAAAACTATGATTCATGTAAAAAATTTTAACTAAGATTTTTGAAAAAAAATCAAATTCCAGAAAACTTTTTTCTGAATATGCAGTCTTGTGTATATATGTATAAGAAACAATTTGGTGTATAAATCGTCCTTGTAGGATGTACAGTTTGGGAGTTATGACGGAAAAAGCACATGTTTTTGGCCAGCTTCCACTCCAAAAAGTGTTCTACAACTCCTAAACTATAAGAGATAGAGCGAACGGCATTTGGACAAAGGAGTATCCCTTCTTAAGGACGAGGACCTGGTGCTCATTTTAATGCATGAATCGTCCTTATCTGATATGTAGTTTTTATTTTAGAAAATAAATAAAAAAAAATAAAAATTGACAAAAAAGGGCACATGAAATTAACATGAAAAAAATTTTAACTAAGATTCTTGAAAAAAAATCAAATTCCAGAAAACTTTTTTCTGAATATGCAGTCTTGTGTATATATGTATTAGAAACAATTTGGTGTATAAATCGTCCTTGTAGGATGTACAGTTTGGGAGTTATGACGGAAAAAGCACATGTTTTTGGCCAGCTTCCACTCCAAAAAGTGTTCTACAACTCCTAAACTACAAGAGATAGAGCAAACGGCATTTGGACAAAGGAGTATCCCTTCTTAAGGACGAGGACCTGGTGCTCATTTTAATGCATGAATCGTCCTTATCTGATATGTAGTTTTTATTTTAGAAAATAAATAAAAAAAATAAAAATTGTCAAAAAAGGGCACATGAAATTAACATGAAATCTAATTTTTAAAATTATTTTAAGGATACAGTCTTGTGGGCAGTAGCTTAAGGAACATTTTGATGCATAAATCGTCCTTTTATGATGTATGGTTTAGAAGTTATGGCTAAAAAATCAAAAAAATCGCAAAAACCACGTCAAAAACTATGATTCATGTAAAAAATTTTAACTAAGATTCTTGAAAAAAAATCAAATTCCAGAAAACTTTTTTCTGAATATGCAGTCTTGTGTATATATGTATTAGAAACAATTTGGTGTATAAATCGTCCTTGTAGGATGTATGGTTTGGGAGTTATGACGGAAAAAGCACATGTTTTTGGCCAGCTTCCACTCCAAAAAGTGTTCTACAACTCCTAAACTATAAGAGATAGAGCAAACGGCATTTGAACAAAGGAGTATCCCTTCTTAAGGACGAGGACCTGGTGCTCATTTTAATGCATGAATCGTCCTTTTCTGATATGTAGTTTTTATTTTAGAAAATAAATAAAAAAAATAAAAATTGACAAAAAAGGGCACATGAAATTAACATGAAATCTAATTTTTAAAATTATTTTAAGGATACAATCTTGTGGGCAGTAGCTTAAGGAACATTTTGATGCATAAATCGTCCTTTTATGATGTATGGTTTAGAAGTTATGGCTAAAAAATCAAAAAAATCGCAAAAAACCACGTCAAAAACTATGATTCATGTAAAAAATTTTAACTAAGATTCTTGAAAAAAAATCAAATTCCAGAAAACTTTTTTCTGAATATGCAGTCTTGTGTATATATGTATTAGAAACAATTTGGTGTATAAATCGTCCTTGTAGGATGTATGGTTTGGGAGTTATGACGGAAAAAGCACATGTTTTTGGCCAGCTTCCACTCCAAAAAGTGTTCTACAACTCCTAAACTATAAGAGATAGAGCAAACGGCATTTGGACAAAGGAGTATCCCTTCTTAAGGACGAGGACCTGGTGCTCATTTTAATGCATGAATCGTCCTTATCTGATATGTAGTTTTTATTTTAGAAAATAAATAAAAAAAATAAAAATTGACAAAAAAGGGCACATGAAATTAACATGAAATCTAATTTTTAAAATTATTTTAAGGATATCGTCTTGTGGGCAGTAGCTTAAGGAACATTTTGATGCATAAATCGTCCTTTTATGATGTATGGTTTAGAAGTTATGGCTAAAAAATCAAAAAAATCGCAAAAAACCACGTCAAAAACTATGATTCATGTAAAAAATTTTAACTAAGATTCTTGAAAAAAAATCAAATTCCAGAAAACTTTTTTCTGAATATGCAGTCTTGTGTATATATGTATTAGAAACAATTTGGTGTATAAATCGTCCTTGTAGGATGTATGGTTTGGGAGTTATGACGGAAAAAGCACATGTTTTTGGCCAGCTTCCACTCCAAAAAGTGTTCTACAACTCCTAAACTATAAGAGATAGAGCAAACGGCATTTGGACAAAGGAGTATCCCTTCTTAAGGACGAGGACCTGGTGCTCATTTTAATGCATGAATCGTCCTTATCTGATATGTAGTTTTTATTTTAGAAAATAAATAAAAAAAATAAAAATTGACAAAAAAGGGCACATGAAATTAACATGAAATCTAATTTTTAAAATTATTTTAAGGATATCGTCTTGTGGGCAGTAGCTTAAGGAACATTTTGATGCATAAATCGTCCTTTTATGATGTATGGTTTAGAAGTTATGGCTAAAAAATCAAAAAAATCGCAAAAAACCACGTCAAAAACTATGATTCATGTAAAAAATTTTAAATAAGATTCTTGAAAAAAAATCAAATTCCAGAAAACTTTTTTCTGAATATGCAGTCTTGTGTATATATGTATTAGAAACAATTTGGTGTATAAATCGTCCTTGTAGGATGTACAGTTTGGGAGTTATGACGGAAAAAGCACATGTTTTTGGCCAGCTTCCACTCCAAAAAGTGTTCTACAACTCCTAAACTACAAGAGATAGAGCAAACGGCATTTGGACAAAGGAGTATCCCTTCTTAAGGACGAGGACCTGGTGCTCATTTTAATGCATGAATCGTCCTTATCTGATATGTAGTTTTTATTTTAGAAAATAAATAAAAAAAATAAAAATTGTCAAAAAAGGGCACATGAAATTAACATGAAATCTAATTTTTAAAATTATTTTAAGGATACAGTCTTGTGGGCAGTAGCTTAAGGAACATTTTGATGCATAAATCGTCCTTTTATGATGTATGGTTTAGAAGTTATGGCTAAAAAATCAAAAAAATCGCAAAAACCACGTCAAAAACTATGATTCATGTAAAAAATTTTAACTAAGATTCTTGAAAAAAAACCAAATTCCAGAAAACTTTTTTCTGAATATGCAGTCTTGTGTATATATGTATTAGAAACAATTTGGTGTATAAATCGTCCTTGTAGGATGTATGGTTTGGGAGTTATGACGGAAAAAGCACATGTTTTTGGCCAGCTTCCACTCCAAAAAGTGTTCTACAACTCCTAAACTATAAGAGATAGAGCAAACGGCATTTGAACAAAGGAGTATCCCTTCTTAAGGACGAGGACCTGGTGCTCATTTTAATGCATGAATCGTCCTTATCTGATATGTAGTTTTTATTTTAGAAAATAAATAAAAAAAATAAAAATTGACAAAAAAGGGCACATGAAATTAACATGAAAAAAATTTTAACTAAGATTCTTGAAAAAAAATCAAATTCCAGAAAACTTTTTTCTGAATATGCAGTCTTGTGTATATATGTATTAGAAACAATTTGGTGTATAAATCGTCCTTGTAGGATGTATGGTTTGGGAGTTATGACGGAAAAAGCACATGTTTTTGGCCAGCTTCCACTGCAAAAAGTGTTCTACAACTCCTAAACTACAAGAGATAGAGCAAACGGCATTTGAACAAAGGAGTATCCCTTCTTAAGGACGAGGACCTGGTGCTCATTTTAATGCATGAATCGTCCTTATCTGATATGTAGTTTTTATTTTAGAAAATAAATAAAAAAAATAAAAATTGACAAAAAAGGGCACATGAAATTAACATGAAATCTAATTTTTAAAATTATTTTAAGGATACAGTCTTGTGGGCAGTAGCTTAAGGAACATTTTGATGCATAAATCGTCCTTTTATGATGTATGGTTTAGAAGTTATGGCTAAAAAATCAAAAAAATCGAAAAAAACCACGTCAAAAACTATGATTCATGTAAAAAATTTTAAATAAGATTCTTGAAAAAAAATCAAATTCCAGAAAACTTTTTTCTGAATATGCAGTCTTGTGTATATATGTATTAGAAACAATTTGGTGTATAAATCGTCCTTGTAGGATGTATGGTTTGGGAGTTATGACGGAAAAAGCACATGTTTTTGGCCAGCTTCCACTCCAAAAAGTGTTCTACAACTCCTAAACTACAAGAGATAGAGCAAACGGCATTTGGACAAAGGAGTATCCCTTCTTAAGGACGAGGACCTGGTGCTCATTTTAATGCATGAATCGTCCTTATCTGATATGTAGTTTTTATTTTAGAAAATAAATAAAAAAAATAAAAATTGTCAAAAAAGGGCACATGAAATTAACATGAAATCTAATTTTTAAAATTATTTTAAGGATACAGTCTTGTGGGCAGTAGCTTAAGGAACATTTTGATGCATAAATCGTCCTTTTATGATGTATGGTTTAGAAGTTATGGCTAAAAAATCAAAAAAATCGCAAAAACCACGTCAAAAACTATGATTCATGTAAAAAATTTTAACTAAGATTCTTGAAAAAAAATCAAATTCCAGAAAACTTTTTTCTGAATATGCAGTCTTGTGTATATATGTATTAGAAACAATTTGGTGTATAAATCGTCCTTGTAGGATGTATGGTTTGGGAGTTATGACGGAAAAAGCACATGTTTTTGGCCAGCTTCCACTCCAAAAAGTGTTCTACAACTCCTAAACTATAAGAGATAGAGCAAACGGCATTTGGACAAAGGAGTATCCCTTCTTAAGGACGAGGACCTGGTGCTCATTTTAATGCATGAATCGTCCTTATCTGATATGTAGTTTTTATTTTAGAAAATAAATAAAAAAAATAAAAATTGACAAAAAAGGGCACATGAAATTAACATGAAATCTAATTTTTAAAATTATTTTAAGGATACAGTCTTGTGGGCAGTAGCTTAAGGAACATTTTGATGCATAAATCGTCCTTTTATGATGTATGGTTTAGAAGTTATGGCTAAAAAATCAAAAAAATCGCAAAAAACCACGTCAAAAACTATGATTCATGTAAAAAATTTTAACTAAGATTCTTGAAAAAAAATCAAATTCCAGAAAACTTTTTTCTGAATATGCAGTCTTGTGTATATATGTATTAGAAACAATTTGGTGTATAAATCGTCCTTGTAGGATGTATGGTTTGGGAGTTATGACGGAAAAAGCACATGTTTTTGGCCAGCTTCCACTGCAAAAAGTGTTCTACAACTCCTAAACTACAAGAGATAGAGCAAACGGCATTTGAACAAAGGAGTATCCCTTCTTAAGGACGAGGACCTGGTGCTCATTTTAATGCATGAATCGTCCTTATCTGATATGTAGTTTTTATTTTAGAAAATAAATAAAAAAAATAAAAATTGACAAAAAAGGGCACATGAAATTAACATGAAATCTAATTTTTCAAATTATTTTAAGGATACAGTCTTGTGGGCAGTAGCTTAAGGAACATTTTGATGCATAAATCGTCCTTTTATGATGTATGGTTTAGAAGTTATGGCTAAAAAATCAAAAAAATCGAAAAAAACCACGTCAAAAACTATGATTCATGTAAAAAATTTTAAATAAGATTCTTGAAAAAAAATCAAATTCCAGAAAACTTTTTTCTGAATATGCAGTCTTGTGTATATATGTATTAGAAACAATTTGGTGTATAAATCGTCCTTGTAGGATGTATGGTTTGGGAGTTATGACGGAAAAAGCACATGTTTTTGGCCAGCTTCCACTCCAAAAAGTGTTCTACAACTCCTAAACTATAAGAGATAGAGCAAACGGCATTTGGACAAAGGAGTATCCCTTCTTAAGGACGAGGACCTGGTGCTCATTTTAATGCATGAATCGTCCTTATCTGATATGTAGTTTTTATTTTAGAAAATAAATAAAAAAAATAAAAATTGTCAAAAAATGGCACATGAAATTAACATGAAATCTAATTTTTAAAATTATTTTAAGGATACAGTCTTGTGGGCAGTAGCTTAAGGAACATTTTGATGCATAAATCGTCCTTTTATGATGTATGCTTTAGAAGTTATGGCTAAAAAATCAAAAAAATCGCAAAAACCACGTCAAAAACTATGATTCATGTAAAAAATTTTAACTAAGATTCTTGAAAAAAAATCAAATTCCAGAAAACTTTTTTCTGAATATGCAGTCTTGTGTATATATGTATTAGAAACAATTTGGTGTATAAATCGTCCTTGTAGGATGTATGGTTTGGGAGTTATGACGGAAAAAGCACATGTTTTTGGCCAGCTTCCACTCCAAAAAGTGTTCTACAACTCCTAAACTATAAGAGATAGAGCAAACGGCATTTGAACAAAGGAGTATCCCTTCTTAAGGACGAGGACCTGGTGCTCATTTTAATGCATGAATCGTCCTTATCTGATATGTAGTTTTTATTTTAGAAAATAAATAAAAAAAATAAAAATTGACAAAAAAGGGCACATGAAATTAACATGAAAAAAATTTTAACTAAGATTCTTGAAAAAAAATCAAATTCCAGAAAACTTTTTTCTGAATATGCAGTCTTGTGTATATATGTATTAGAAACAATTTGGTGTATAAATCGTCCTTGTAGGATGTATGGTTTGGGAGTTATGACGGAAAAAGCACATGTTTTTGGCCAGCTTCCACTCCAAAAAGTGTTCTACAACTCCTAAACTATAAGAGATAGAGCAAACGGCATTTGGACAAAGGAGTATCCCTTCTTAAGGACGAGGACCTGGTGCTCATTTTAATGCATGAATCGTCCTTATCTGATATGTAGTTTTTATTTTAGAAAATAAATAAAAAAAATAAAAATTGTCAAAAAATGGCACATGAAATTAACATGAAATCTAATTTTTAAAATTATTTTAAGGATACAGTCTTGTAGGCAGTAGCTTAAGGAACATTTTGATGCATAAATCGTCCTTTTATGATGTATGGTTTAGAAGTTATGGCTAAAAAATCAAAAAAATCGCAAAAACCACGTCAAAAACTATGATTCATGTAAAAAATTTTAACTAAGATTCTTGAAAAAAAATCAAATTCCAGAAAACTTTTTTCTGAATATGCAGTCTTGTGTATATATGTATTAGAAACAATTTGGTGTATAAATCGTCCTTGTAGGATGTATGGTTTGGGAGTTATGACGGAAAAAGCACATGTTTTTGGCCAGCTTCCACTCCAAAAAGTGTTCTACAACTCCTAAATTATAAGAGATAGAGCAAACGGCATTTGAACAAAGGAGTATCCCTTCTTAAGGACGAGGACCTGGTGCTCATTTTAATGCATGAATCGTCCTTATCTGATATGTAGTTTTTATTTTAGAAAATAAATAAAAAAAATAAAAATTGACAAAAAAGGGCACATGAAATTAACATGAAAAAAATTTTAACTAAGATTCTTGAAAAAAAATCAAATTCCAGAAAACTTTTTTCTGAATATGCAGTCTTGTGTATATATGTATTAGAAACAATTTGGTGTATAAATCGTCCTTGTAGGATGTATGGTTTGGGAGTTATGACGGAAAAAGCACATGTTTTTGGCCAGCTTCCACTCCAAAAAGTGTTCTACAACTCCTAAACTACAAGAGATAGAGCAAACGGCATTTGGACAAAGGAGTATCCCTTCTTAAGGACGAGGACCTGGTGCTCATTTTAATGCATGAATCGTCCTTATCTGATATGTAGTTTTTATTTTAGAAAATAAATAAAAAAAATAAAAATTGTCAAAAAAGGGCACATGAAATTAACATGAAATCTAATTTTTAAAATTATTTTAAGGATACAGTCTTGTGGGCAGTAGCTTAAGGAACATTTTGATGCATAAATCGTCCTTTTATGATGTATGGTTTAGAAGTTATGGCTAAAAAATCAAAAAAATCGCAAAAACCACGTCAAAAACTATGATTCATGTAAAAAATTTTAACTAAGATTCTTGAAAAAAAATCAAATTCCAGAAAACTTTTTTCTGAATATGCAGTCTTGTGTATATATGTATTAGAAACAATTTGGTGTATAAATCGTCCTTGTAGGATGTATGGTTTGGGAGTTATGACGGAAAAAGCACATGTTTTTGGCCAGCTTCCACTCCAAAAAGTGTTCTACAACTCCTAAACTATAAGAGATAGAGCAAACGGCATTTGGACAAAGGAGTATCCCTTCTTAAGGACGAGGACCTGGTGCTCATTTTAATGCATGAATCGTCCTTATCTGATATGTAGTTTTTATTTTAGAAAATAAATAAAAAAAATAAAAATTGACAAAAAAGGGCACATGAAATTAACATGAAATCTAATTTTTAAAATTATTTTAAGGATACAGTCTTGTGGGCAGTAGCTTAAGGAACATTTTGATGCATAAATCGTCCTTTTATGATGTATGGTTTAGAAGTTATGGCTAAAAAATCAAAAAAATCGCAAAAAACCACGTCAAAAACTATGATTCATGTAAAAAATTTTAACTAAGATTCTTGAAAAAAAATCAAATTCCAGAAAACTTTTTTCTGAATATGCAGTCTTGTGTATATATGTATTAGAAACAATTTGGTGTATAAATCGTCCTTGTAGGATGTATGGTTTGGGAGTTATGACGGAAAAAGCACATGTTTTTGGCCAGCTTCCACTGCAAAAAGTGTTCTACAACTCCTAAACTACAAGAGATAGAGCAAACGGCATTTGAACAAAGGAGTATCCCTTCTTAAGGACGAGGACCTGGTGCTCATTTTAATGCATGAATCGTCCTTATCTGATATGTAGTTTTTATTTTAGAAAATAAATAAAAAAAATAAAAATTGACAAAAAAGGGCACATGAAATTAACATGAAATCTAATTTTTCAAATTATTTTAAGGATACAGTCTTGTGGGCAGTAGCTTAAGGAACATTTTGATGCATAAATCGTCCTTTTATGATGTATGGTTTAGAAGTTATGGCTAAAAAATCAAAAAAATCGAAAAAAACCACGTCAAAAACTATGATTCATGTAAAAAATTTTAAATAAGATTCTTGAAAAAAAATCAAATTCCAGAAAACTTTTTTCTGAATATGCAGTCTTGTGTATATATGTATTAGAAACAATTTGGTGTATAAATCGTCCTTGTAGGATGTATGGTTTGGGAGTTATGACGGAAAAAGCACATGTTTTTGGCCAGCTTCCACTCCAAAAAGTGTTCTACAACTCCTAAACTATAAGAGATAGAGCAAACGGCATTTGGACAAAGGAGTATCCCTTCTTAAGGACGAGGACCTGGTGCTCATTTTAATGCATGAATCGTCCTTATCTGATATGTAGTTTTTATTTTAGAAAATAAATAAAAAAAATAAAAATTGTCAAAAAATGGCACATGAAATTAACATGAAATCTAATTTTTAAAATTATTTTAAGGATACAGTCTTGTGGGCAGTAGCTTAAGGAACATTTTGATGCATAAATCGTCCTTTTATGATGTATGCTTTAGAAGTTATGGCTAAAAAATCAAAAAAATCGCAAAAACCACGTCAAAAACTATGATTCATGTAAAAAATTTTAACTAAGATTCTTGAAAAAAAATCAAATTCCAGAAAACTTTTTTCTGAATATGCAGTCTTGTGTATATATGTATTAGAAACAATTTGGTGTATAAATCGTCCTTGTAGGATGTATGGTTTGGGAGTTATGACGGAAAAAGCACATGTTTTTGGCCAGCTTCCACTCCAAAAAGTGTTCTACAACTCCTAAACTATAAGAGATAGAGCAAACGGCATTTGAACAAAGGAGTATCCCTTCTTAAGGACGAGGACCTGGTGCTCATTTTAATGCATGAATCGTCCTTATCTGATATGTAGTTTTTATTTTAGAAAATAAATAAAAAAAATAAAAATTGACAAAAAAGGGCACATGAAATTAACATGAAAAAAATTTTAACTAAGATTCTTGAAAAAAAATCAAATTCCAGAAAACTTTTTTCTGAATATGCAGTCTTGTGTATATATGTATTAGAAACAATTTGGTGTATAAATCGTCCTTGTAGGATGTATGGTTTGGGAGTTATGACGGAAAAAGCACATGTTTTTGGCCAGCTTCCACTCCAAAAAGTGTTCTACAACTCCTAAATTATAAGAGATAGAGCAAACGGCATTTGAACAAAGGAGTATCCCTTCTTAAGGACGAGGACCTGGTGCTCATTTTAATGCATGAATCGTCCTTATCTGATATGTAGTTTTTATTTTAGAAAATAAATAAAAAAAATAAAAATTGACAAAAAAGGGCACATGAAATTAACATGAAAAAAATTTTAACTAAGATTCTTGAAAAAAAATCAAATTCCAGAAAACTTTTTTCTGAATATGCAGTCTTGTGTATATATGTATTAGAAACAATTTGGTGTATAAATCGTCCTTGTAGGATGTATGGTTTGGGAGTTATGACGGAAAAAGCACATGTTTTTGGCCAGCTTCCACTCCAAAAAGTGTTCTACAACTCCTAAACTACAAGAGATAGAGCAAACGGCATTTGGACAAAGGAGTATCCCTTCTTAAGGACGAGGACCTGGTGCTCATTTTAATGCATGAATCGTCCTTATCTGATATGTAGTTTTTATTTTAGAAAATAAATAAAAAAAATAAAAATTGACAAAAAAGGGCACATGAAATTAACATGAAATCTAATTTTTAAAATTATTTTAAGGATACAGTCTTGTGGGCAGTAGCTTAAGGAACATTTTGATGCATAAATCGTATTTTTGTGATGTATGGTTTAGAAGTTATGGCTAAAAATTCAAAAAAATCGCACAAAACCACGTCAAAAACTATGATTCATGTAAAAAATTTTAACTAGATTCCTGAAAAAAAAATCAAATTCCAGAAAACTTTTTTCTGAATATGCAGTCTTGTGTATATATGTATTAGAAACAATTTGGTGTATAAATCGTCCTTGTAGGATTTACAGTTTGGGAGTTATGACGGAAAAAGCACATGTTTTTGGCCAGCTTCCACTCCAAAAAGTGTTCTACAACTCCTAAACTACAAGAGATAGAACAAAATGCATTTGGACAAAGAAGTAACCCTACTTAAGGACGAGGACCTGGTGCTCATTTTATTGCATGAATCGTCCTTATCTGATATGTAGTTTTTATTTTAGAAAATAAATAAAAAAAATAAAAATTGACAAAAAAGGGCACATGAAATCTAATTTTTAAAATTATTTTAAGGATACAGTCTTGTGGGCAGTAGCTTAAGGAACATTTTGATGCATAAATCGTCCTTTTATGATGTATGGTTTAGAAGTTATGGCTAAAAAATCAAAAAAATCGCAAAAAACCACGTCAAAAACTATGATTCATGTAAAAAATTTTAACTAATATTCTTGAAAAAAAATCAAATTCCAGAAAACTTTTTTCTGAATATGCAGTCTTGTGTATATATGTATTAGAAACAATTTGGTGTATAAATCGTCCTTGTAGGATGTATGGTTTGGGAGTTATGACGGAAAAAGCACATGTTTTTGGCCAGCTTCCACTCCAAAAAGTGTTCTACAACTCCTAAACTACAAGAGATAGAGCAAACGGCATTTGGACAAAGGAGTATCCCTTCTTAAGGACGAGGACCTGGTGCTCATTTTAATGCATGAGTCGTCCTTATCTGATATGTAGTTTTTATTTTAGAAAATAAATAAAAAAAATAAAAATTGACAAAAAAGGGCACATGAAATTAACATGAAATCTAATTTTTAAAATTATTTTAAGGATATAGTCTTGTGGGCAGTAGCTTAAGGAACATTTTGATGCATAAATCGTATTTTTATGATGTATGGTTTAGAAGTTATGGCTAAAAATTCAAAAAAATCGCACAAAACCACGTCAAAAACTATGATTCATGTAAAAAATTTTAACTAAGATTCTTGAAAAAAAATCAAATTCCAGAAAACTTTTTTCTGAATATGCAGTCTTGTGTATATATGTATTAGAAACAATTTGGTGTATAAATCGTTCTTGTAGGATGTACAGTTTGGGAGTTATGACGGAAAAAGCACATGTTTTTGGCCAGCTTCCACTCCAAAAAGTGTTCTACAACTCCTAAACTACAAGAGATAGAACAAAATGCATTTGGACAAAGAAGTAACCCTACTTAAGGACGAGGACCTGGTGCTCATTTTAATGCATGAATCGTCCTTATCTGATATGTAGTTTTTATTTTAGAAAATAAATAAAAAAAATAAAAATTGACAAAAAAGGGCACATGAAATTAACATGAAATCTAATTTTTAAAATTATTTTAAGGATACAGTCTTGTGGACAGTAGCTTAAGGAACATTTTGATGCATAAGTCGTCCTTTTATGATGTATGGTTTAGAAGTTATGGCTAAAAAATCAAAAAAATCGCAAAAAACCACGTCAAAAACTATGATTCATGTAAAAAATTTTAAATAAGATTCTTGAAAAAAAATCAAATTCCAGAAAACTTTTTCTGAATATGCAGTCTTGTGTATATATGTATTAGAAACAATTTGGTGTATAAATCGTCCTTGTAGGATGTATGGTTTGGGAGTTATGACGGAAAAAGCACATGTTTTTGGCCAGCTTCCACTCCAAAAAGTGTTCTACAACTCCTAAACTATAAGAGATAGAGCAAACGGCATTTGGACAAAGGAGTATCCCTTCTTAAGGACGAGGACCTGGTGCTCATTTTAATGCATGAATCGTCCTTATCTGATATGTAGTTTTTATTTTAGAAAATAAATAAAAAAAATAAAAATTGACAAAAAAGGGCACATGAAATTAACATGAAAAAATTTTAACTAAGATTCTTGAAAAAAAATCAAATTCCAGAAAACTTTTTTCTGAATATGCAGTCTTGTGTATATATGTATTAGAAACAATTTGGTGTATAAATCGTCCTTGTAGGATGTACAGTTTGGGAGTTATGACGGAAAAAGCACATGTTTTTGGCCAGCTTCCACTCCAAAAAGTGTTCTACAACTCCTAAACTACAAGAGAAAGAACAAAATGCATTTGGACAAAGAAGTAACCCTACTTAAGGACGAGGACCTGGTGCTCATTTTAATGCATGAATCGTCCTTATCTGATATGTAGTTTTTATTTTAGAAAATAAATAAAAAAAATAAAAATTGACAAAAAAGGGCACATGAAATTAACATGAAATCTAATTTTTAAAATTATTTTAAGGATACAGTCTTGTGGGCAGTAGCTTAAGTAACATTTTGATGCATAAATCGTATTTTTGTGATGTATGGTTTAGAAGTTATGGCTAAAAATTCAAAAAAATCGCACAAAACCACGTCAATAACTATGATTCATGTAAAAAATTTTAACTAGATTCCTGAAAAAAAAATCAAATTCCAGAAAACTTTTTTCTGAATATGCAGTCTTGTGTATATATGTATTAGAAACAATTTGGTGTATAAATCGTCCTTGTAGGATTTACAGTTTGGGAGTTATGACGGAAAAAGCACATGTTTTTGGCCAGCTTCCACTCCAAAAAGTGTTCTACAACTCCTAAACTACAAGAGATAGAACAAAATGCATTTGGACAAAGAAGTAACCCTACTTAAGGACGAGGACCTGGTGCTCATTTTATTGCATGAATCGTCCTTATCTGATATGTAGTTTTTATTTTAGAAAATAAATAAAAAAAATAAAAATTGACAAAAAAGGGCACATGAAATCTAATTTTTAAAATTATTTTAAGGATACAGTCTTGTGGGCAGTAGCTTAAGGAACATTTTGATGCATAAATCGTATTTTTATGATGTATGGTTTAGAAGTTATGGCTAAAAATTCAAAAAAATCGCACAAAACCACGTCAAAAACTATGATTCATGTAAAAAATTTTAACTAAGATTTTTGAAAAAAAATCAAATTCCAGAAAACTTTTTTCTGAATATGCAGTCTTGTGTATATATGTATTAGAAACAATTTGGTGTATAAATCGTCCTTGTAGGATGTACAGTTTGGGAGTTATGACGGAAAAAGCACATGTTTTTGGCCAGCTTCCACTCCAAAAAGTGTTCTACAACTCCTAAACTACAAGAGATAGAACAAAATGCATTTGGACAAAGAAGTAACCCTACTTAAGGACGAGGACCTGGTGCTCATTTTAATGCATGAATCGTCCTTATCTGATATGTAGTTTTTATTTTAGAAAATAAATAAAAAAAATAAAAATTGACAAAAAAGGGCACATGAAATTAACATGAAATCTAATTTTTAAAATTATTTTAAGGATACAGTCTTGTGGACAGTAGCTTAAGGAACATTTTGATGCATAAGTCGTCCTTTTATGATGTATGGTTTAGAAGTTATGGCTAAAAAATCAAAAAAATCGAAAAAAACCACGTCAAAAACTATGATTCATGTAAAAAATTTTAAATAAGATTCTTGAAAAAAAATCAAATTCCAGAAAACTTTTTCTGAATATGCAGTCTTGTGTATATATGTATTAGAAACAATTTGGTGTATAAATCGTCCTTGTAGGATGTATGGTTTGGGAGTTATGACGGAAAAAGCACATGTTTTTGGCCAGCTTCCACTCCAAAAAGTGTTCTACAACTCCTAAACTATAAGAGATAGAGCAAACGGCATTTGGACAAAGGAGTATCCCTTCTTAAGGACGAGGACCTGGTGCTCATTTTAATGCATGAATCGTCCTTATCTGATATGTAGTTTTTATTTTAGAAAATAAATAAAAAAAATAAAAATTGACAAAAAAGGGCACATGAAATTAACATGAAATCTAATTTTTAAAATTATTTTAAGGATACAGTCTTGTGGGCAGTAGCTTAAGGAACATTTTGATGCATAAATTGTCCTTTTATGATGTATGGTTTAGAAGTTATGGCTAAAAAATCAAAAAAATCGCACAAAACCACGTCAAAAACTATGATTCATGTAAAAAATTTTAAATAAGATTCTTGAAAAAAAATCAAATTCCAGAAAACTTTTTTCTGAATATGCAGTCTTGTGTATATATGTATTAGAAACAATTTGGTGTATAAATCGTCCTTGTAGGATGTATGGTTTGGGAGTTATGACGGAAAAAGCACATGTTTTTGGCCAGCTACCACTCCAAAAAGTGTTCTACAACTCCTAAACTACAAGAGATAGAGCAAACGGCATTTGGACAAAGGAGTATCCCTTCTTAAGGACGAGGACCTGGTGCTCATTTTAATGCATGAATCGTCCTTATCTGATATGTAGTTTTTATTTTAGAAAATAAATAAAAAAAATAAAAATTGACAAAAAAGGGCACATGAAATTAACATGAAATCTAATTTTTAAAATTATTTTAAGGATACAGTCTTGTGGGCAGTAGCTTAAGGAACATTTTGATGCATAAATCGTATTTTTGTGATGTATGGTTTAGAAGTTATGGCTAAAAATTCAAAAAAATCGCACAAAACCACGTCAAAAACTATGATTCGTAAAAAATTTTAACTAAGATTTCTGAAAAAAAATCAAATTCCAGAAAACTTTTTTCTGAATATGCAGTCTTGTGTATATATGTATTAGAAACAATTTGGTGTATAAATCGTCCTTGTAGGATGTACAGTTTGGGAGTTATGACGGAAAAAGCACATGTTTTTGGCCAGCTTCCACTCCAAAAAGTGTTCTACAACTCCTAAACTACAAGAGATAGAACAAAATGCATTTGGACAAAGAAGTATCCCTACTTAAGGACGAGGACCTGGTGCTCATTTTAATGCATGAATCGTCCTTATCTGATATGTAGTTTTTATTTTAGAAAATAAATAAAAAAAATAAAAATTGACAAAAAAGGGCACATGAAATTAACATGAAATCTAATTTTTAAAATTATTTTAAGGATACAGTCTTGTGGGCAGTAGCTTAAGGAACATTTTGATGCATAAATCGTATTTTTGTGATGTATGGTTTAGAAGTTATGGCTAAAAATTCAAAAACATCGCACAAAACCACGTCAAAAACTATGATTCATGTAAAAAATTTTAACTAGATTCCTGAAAAAAAAATCAAATTCCAGAAAACTTTTTTCTGAATATGCAGTCTTGTGTATATATGTATTAGAAACAATTTGGTGTATAAATCGTCCTTGTAGGATTTACAGTTTGGGAGTTATGACGGAAAAAGCACATGTTTTTGGCCAGCTTCCACTCCAAAAAGTGTTCTACAACTCCTAAACTACAAGAGATAGAACAAAATGCATTTGGACAAAGAAGTAACCCTACTTAAGGACGAGGACCTGGTGCTCATTTTATTGCATGAATCGTCCTTATCTGATATGTAGTTTTTATTTTAGAAAATAAATAAAAAAAATAAAAATTGACAAAAAAGGGCACATGAAATCTAATTTTTAAAATTATTTTAAGGATACAGTCTTGTGGGCAGTAGCTTAAGGAACATTTTGATGCATAAATCGTCCTTTTATGATGTATGGTTTAGAAGTTATGGCTAAAAAATCAAAAAAATCGCAAAAAACCACGTCAAAAACTATGATTCATGTAAAAAATTTTAACTAATATTCTTGAAAAAAAATCAAATTCCAGAAAACTTTTTTCTGAATATGCAGTCTTGTGTATATATGTATTAGAAACAATTTGGTGTATAAATCGTCCTTGTAGGATGTATGGTTTGGGAGTTATGACGGAAAAAGCACATGTTTTTGGCCAGCTTCCACTCCAAAAAGTGTTCTACAACTCCTAAACTACAAGAGATAGAGCAAACGGCATTTGGACAAAGGAGTATCCCTTCTTAAGGACGAGGACCTGGTGCTCATTTTAATGCATGAGTCGTCCTTATCTGATATGTAGTTTTTATTTTAGAAAATAAATAAAAAAAATAAAAATTGACAAAAAAGGGCACTTGAAATTAACATGAAATCTAATTTTTAAAATTATTTTAAGGATACAGTCTTGTGGGCAGTAGCTTAAGGAACATTTTGATGCATAAATCGTCCTTTTATGATGTATGGTTTAGAAGTTATGGCTAAAAAATCAAAAAAATCGCAAAAAACCACGTCAAAAACTATGATTCATGTAAAAAATTTTAACTAAGATTCTTGAAAAAAATCAAATTCCAGAAAACTTTTTTCTGAATATGCAGTCTTGTGTATATATGTATTAGAAACAATTTGGTGTATAAATCGTCCTTGTAGGATGTACAGTTTGGGAGTTATGACGGAAAAAGCACATGTTTTTGGCCAGCTTCCACTCCAAAAAGTGTTCTACAACTCCTAAACTACAAGAGATAGAACAAAATGCATTTGGACAAAGAAGTAACCCTACTTAAGGACGAGGACCTGGTGCTCATTTTAATGCATGAATCGTCCTTATCTGATATGTAGTTTTTATTTTAGAAAATAAATAAAAAAAATAAAAATTGACAAAAAAGGGCACATGAAATTAACATGAAATCTAATTTTTAAAATTATTTTAAGGATACAGTCTTGTTGGCAGTAGCTTAAGGAACATTTTGATGCATAAATCGTATTTTTGTGATGTATGGTTTAGAAGTTATGGCTAAAAATTCAAAAAAATCGCACAAAACCACGTCAAAAACTATGATTCATGTAAAAAATTTTAACTAAGATTCCTGAAAAAAAATCAAATTCCAGAAAACTTTTTTCTGAATATGCAGTCTTGTGTATATATGTATTAGAAACAATTTGGTGTATAAATCGTCCTTGTAGGATGTATGGTTTGGGAGTTATGACGGAAAAAGCACATGTTTTTGGCCAGCTTCCACTCCAAAAAGTGTTCTACAACTCCTAAACTATAAGAGATAGAGCAAACGGCATTTGGACAAAGGAGTATCCCTTCTTAAGGACGAGGACCTGGTGCTCATTTTAATGCATGAATCGTCCTTATCTGATATGTAGTTTTTATTTTAGAAAATAAATAAAAAAAATAAAAATTGACAAAAAAGGGCACATGAAATTAACATGAAATCTAATTTTTAAAATTATTTTAAGGATACAGTCTTGTGGGCAGTAGCTTAAGGAACATTTTGATGCATAAATCGTCCTTTTATGATGTATGGTTTAGAAGTTATGGCTAAAAATTCAAAAAAATCGCACAAAACCACGTCAAAAACTATGATTCATGTAAAATATTTTAACTAAGATTCCTGAAAAAAAATCAAATTCCAGAAAACTTTTTTCTGAATATGCAGTCTTGTGTTTATATGTATTAGAAACAATTTGGTGTATAAATCGTCCTTGTAGGATGTACAGTTTGGGAGTTATGACGGAAAAAGCACATGTTTTTGGCCAGCTTCCACTCCAAAAAGTGTTCTACAACTCCTAAACTACAAGAGATAGAACAAAATGCATTTGGACAAAGAAGTAACCCTACTTAAGGACGAGGACCTGGTGCTCATTTTAATGCATGAATCGTCCTTATCTGATATGTAGTTTTTATTTTAGAAAATAAATAAAAAAAATAAAAATTGACAAAAAAGGGCACATGAAATTAACATGAAATCTAATTTTTAAAATTATTTTAAGGAAACAGTCTTGTGGACAGTAGCTTAAGGAACATTTTGATGCATAAATCGTCCTTTTATGATGTATGGTTTAGAAGTTATGGCTAAAAAATCAAAAAAATCGCAAAAAACCACGTCAAAAACTATGATTCATGTAAAAAATTTTAAATAAGATTCTTGAAAAAAAATCAAATTCCAGAAAACTTTTTTCTGAATATGCAGTCTTGTGTATATATGTATTAGAAACAATTTGGTGTATAAATCGTCCTTGTAGGATGTATGGTTTGGGAGTTATGACGGAAAAAGCACATGTTTTTGGCCAGCTTCCACTCCAAAAAGTGTTCTACAACTCCTAAACTATAAGAGATAGAGCAAACGGCATTTGGACAAAGGAGTATCCCTTCTTAAGGACGGAACCTGGTGCTCATTTTAATGCATGAATCGTCCTTATCTGATATGTAGTTTTTATTTTAGAAAATAAATAAAAAAAATAAAAATTGACAAAAAAGGGCACATGAAATTAACATGAAATCTAATTTTTAAAATTATTTTAAGGATACAGTCTTGTGGGCAGTAGCTTAAGGAACATTTTGATGCATAAATCGTCCTTTTGTGATGTATGGTTTAGAAGTTATGGCTAAAAATTCAAAAAAATCGCACAAAACCACGTCAAAAACTATGATTCATGTAAAAAATTTTAACTAAGATTCCTGAAAAAAAATCAAATTCCAGAAAACTTTTTTCTGAATATGCAGTCTTGTGTATATATGTATTAGAAACAATTTGGTGTATAAATCGTCCTTGTAGGATGTACAGTTTGGGAGTTATGACGGAAAAAGCACATGTTTTTGGCCAGCTTCCACTCCAAAAAGTGTTCTACAACTCCTAAACTACAAGAGATAGAACAAAATGCATTTGGACAAAGAAGTAACCCTACTTAAGGACGAGGACCTGGTGCTCATTTTAATGCATGAATCGTCCTTATCTGATATGTAGTTTTTATTTTAGAAAATAAATAAAAAAAATAAAAATTGACAAAAAAGGGCACATGAAATTAACATGAAAAAAATTTTAACTAAGATTCTTGAAAAAAAATCAAATTCCAGAAAACTTTTTTCTGAATATGCAGTCTTGTGTATATATGTATTAGAAACAATTTGGTGTATAAATCGTCCTTGTAGGATGTATGGTTTGGGAGTTATGACGGAAAAAGCACATGTTTTTGGCCAGCTTCCACTCCAAAAAGTGTTCTACAACTCCTAAACTATAAGAGATAGAGCAAACGGCATTTGGACAAAGGAGTATCCCTTCTTAAGGACGAGGACCTGGTGCTCATTTTAATGCATGAGTCGTCCTTATCTGATATGTAGTTTTTATTTTAGAAAATAAATAAAAAAAATAAAAATTGACAAAAAAGGGCACATGAAATTAACATGAAATCTAATTTTTAAAATTATTTTAAGGATACAGTCTTGTGGGCAGTAGCTTAAGGAACATTTTGATGCATAAATCGTATTTTTGTGATGTATGGTTTAGAAGTTATGGCTAAAAATTCAAAAAAATCGCACAAAACCACGTCAAAAACTATGATTCGTAAAAAATTTTAACTAAGATTTCTGAAAAAAAATCAAATTCCAGAAAACTTTTTTCTGAATATGCAGTCTTGTGTATATATGTATTAGAAACAATTTGGTGTATAAATCGTCCTTGTAGGATGTACAGTTTGGGAGTTATGACGGAAAAAGCACATGTTTTTGGCCAGCTTCCACTCCAAAAAGTGTTCTACAACTCCTAAACTACAAGAGATAGAACAAAATGCATTTGGACAAAGAAGTATCCCTACTTAAGGACGAGGACCTGGTGCTCATTTTAATGCATGAATCGTCCTTATCTGATATGTAGTTTTTATTTTAGAAAATAAATAAAAAAAATAAAAATTGAGAAAAAAGGGCACATGAAATTAACATGAAATCTAATTTTTAAAATTATTTTAAGGATACAGTCTTGTGGGCAGTAGCTTAAGGAACATTTTGATGCATAAATCGTATTTTTGTGATGTATGGTTTAGAAGTTATGGCTAAAAATTCAAAAAAATCGCACAAAACCACGTCAAAAACTATGATTCATGTAAAAAATTTTAACTAGATTCCTGAAAAAAAAATCAAATTCCAGAAAACTTTTTTCTGAATATGCAGTCTTGTGTATATATGTATTAGAAACAATTTGGTGTATAAATCGTCCTTGTAGGATTTACAGTTTGGGAGTTATGACGGAAAAAGCACATGTTTTTGGCCAGCTTCCACTCCAAAAAGTGTTCTACAACTCCTAAACTACAAGAGATAGAACAAAATGCATTTGGACAAAGAAGTAACCCTACTTAAGGACGAGGACCTGGTGCTCATTTTATTGCATGAATCGTCCTTATCTGATATGTAGTTTTTATTTTAGAAAATAAATAAAAAAAATAAAAATTGACAAAAAAGGGCACATGAAATCTAATTTTTAAAATTATTTTAAGGATACAGTCTTGTGGGCAGTAGCTTAAGGAACATTTTGATGCATAAATCGTCCTTTTATGATGTATGGTTTAGAAGTTATGGCTAAAAAATCAAAAAAATCGCAAAAAACCACGTCAAAAACTATGATTCATGTAAAAAATTTTAACTAAGATTTTTGAAAAAAAATCAAATTCCAGAAAACTTTTTTCTGAATATGCAGTCTTGTGTATATATGTATTAGAAACAATTTGGTGTATAAATCGTCCTTGTAGGATGTATGGTTTGGGAGTTATGACGGAAAAAGCACATGTTTTTGGCCAGCTTCCACTCCAAAAAGTGTTCTACAACTCCTAAACTACAAGAGATAGAGCAAACGGCATTTGGACAAAGGAGTATCCCTTCTTAAGGACGAGGACCTGGTGCTCATTTTAATGCATGAGTCGTCCTTATCTGATATGTAGTTTTTATTTTAGAAAATAAATAAAAAAAATAAAAATTGACAAAAAAGGGCACATGAAATTAACATGAAATCTAATTTTTAAAATTATTTTAAGGATACAGTCTTGTGGGCAGTAGCTTAAGGAACATTTTGATGCATAAATCGTATTTTTATGATGTATGGTTTAGAAGTTATGGCTAAAAATTCAAAAAAATCGCACAAAACCACGTCAAAAACTATGATTCATGTAAAAAATTTTAACTAAGATTCCTGAAAAAAAATCAAATTCCAGAAAACTTTTTTCTGAATATGCAGTCTTGTGTATATATGTATTAGAAACAATTTGGTGTATAAATCGTCCTTGTAGGATGTACAGTTTGGGAGTTATGACGGAAAAAGCACATGTTTTTGGCCAGCTTCCACTTCAAAAAGTGTTCTACAACTCCTAAACTACAAGAGATAGAACAAAATGCATTTGGACAAAGAAGTAACCCTACTTAAGGACGAGGACCTGGTGCTCATTTTAATGCATGAATCGTCCTTATCTGATATGTAGTTTTTATTTTAGAAAATAAATAAAAAAAATAAAAATTGACAAAAAAGGGCACATGAAATTAACATGAAATCTAATTTTTAAAATTATTTTAAGGATACAGTCTTGTGGACAGTAGCTTAAGGAACATTTTGATGCATAAGTCGTCCTTTTATGATGTATGGTTTAGAAGTTATGGCTAAAAAATCAAAAAAATCGCACAAAACCACGTCAAAAACTATGATTCATGTAAAAAATTTTAACTAAGATTCCTGAAAAAAAATCAAATTCCAGAAAACTTTTTTCTGAATATGCAGTCTTGTGTATATATGTATTAGAAACAATTTGGTGTATAAATCGTCCTTGTAGGATGTACAGTTTGGGAGTTATGACGGAAAAAGCACATGTTTTTGGCCAGCTTCCACTCCAAAAAGTGTTCTACAACTCCTAAACTACAAGAGATAGAACAAAATGCATTTGGACAAAGAAGTAACCCTACTTAAGGACGAGGACCTGGTGCTCATTTTATTGCATGAATCGTCCTTATCTGATATGTAGTTTATATTTTAGAAAATAAATAAAAAAAATAAAAATTGACAAAAAAGGGCACATGAAATCTAATTTTTAAAATTATTTTAAGGATACAGTCTTGTGGGCAGTAGCTTAAGGAACATTTTGATGCATAAATCGTCCTTTTATGATGTATGGTTTAGAAGTTATGGCTAAAAATTCAAAAAAATCGCACAAAACCACGTCAAAAACTATGATTCATGTAAAAAATTTTAACTAAGATTTTTGAAAAAAAATCAAATTCCAGAAAACTTTTTTCTGAATATGCAGTCTTGTGTATATATGTATTAGAAACAATTTGGTGTATAAATCGTCCTTGTAGGATGTACAGTTTGGGAGTTATGACGGAAAAAGCACATGTTTTTGGCCAGCTTCCACTCCAAAAAGTGTTCTACAACTCCTAAACTACAAGAGATAGAGCAAACGGCATTTGGACAAAGGAGTATCCCTTCTTAAGGACGAGGACCTGGTGCTCATTTTAATGCATGAATCGTCCTTATCTGATATGTAGTTTTTATTTTAGAAAATAAATAAAAAAAATAAAAATTGACAAAAAAGGGCACATGAAATTAACATGAAATCTAATTTTTAAAATTATTTTAAGGATACAGTCTTGTGGACAGTAGCTTAAGGAACATTTTGATGCATAAGTCGTCCTTTTATGATGTATGGTTTAGAAGTTATGGCTAAAAAATCAAAAAAATCGCAAAAAAACCACGTCAAAAACTATGATTCATGTAAAAAATTTTAACTAAGATTCTTGAAAAAAATCAAATTCCAGAAAACTTTTTTCTGAATATGCAGTCTTGTGTATATATGTATTAGAAACAATTTGGTGTATAAATCGTTCTTGTAGGATGTATGGTTTGGGAGTTATGACGGAAAAAGCACATGTTTTTGGCCAGCTTCCACTCCAAAAAGTGTTCTACAACTCCTAAACTACAAGAGATAGAACAAAATGCATTTGGACAAAGAAGTAACCCTACTTAAGGACGAGGACCTGGTGCTCATTTTAATGCATGAATCGTCCTTATCTGATATGTAGTTTTTATTTTAGAAAATAAATAAAAAAAATAAAAATTGTCAAAAAAGGGCACGTGAAATTAACATGAAATTTCATTTTTAAAATTATTTTAAGGATACAGTCTTGTGGGCAGTAGCTTAAGGAACATTTTGATGCATAAATCGTCCTTTTATGATGTATGGTTTAGAAGTTATGGCTAAAAAATCAAAAAAATCGCAAAAAACCACGTCAAAAACTATGATTCATGTAAAAAATTTTAACTAAGATTTTTGAAAAAAAATCAAATTCCAGAAAACTTTTTTCTGAATATGCAGTCTTGTGTATATATGTATTAGAAACAATTTGGTGTATAAATCGTCCTTGTAGGATGTATGGTTTGGGAGTTATGACGGAAAAAGCACATGTTTTTGGCCAGCTTCCACTCCAAAAAGTGTTCTACAACTCCTAAACTACAAGAGATAGAGCAAACGGCATTTGGACAAAGGAGTATCCCTTCTTAAGGACGAGGACCTGGTGCTCATTTTAATGCATGAATCGTCCTTATCTGATATGTAGTTTTTATTTTAGAAAATAAATAAAAAAAATAAAAATTGACAAAAAAGGGCACATGAAATTAACATGAAATCTAATTTTTAAAATTATTTTAAGGATACAGTCTTGTGGGCAGTAGCTTAAGGAACATTTTGATGCATAAATTGTCCTTTTATGATGTATGGTTTAGAAGTTATGGCTAAAAAATCAAAAAAATCGCACAAAACCACGTCAAAAACTATGATTCATGTAAAAAATTTTAAATAAGATTCTTGAAAAAAAATCAAATTCCAGAAAACTTTTTTCTGAATATGCAGTCTTGTGTATATATGTATTAGAAACAATTTGGTGTATAAATCGTCCTTGTAGGATGTATGGTTTGGGAGTTATGACGGAAAAAGCACATGTTTTTGGCCAGCTACCACTCCAAAAAGTGTTCTACAACTCCTAAACTACAAGAGATAGAGCAAACGGCATTTGGACAAAGGAGTATCCCTTCTTAAGGACGAGGACCTGGTGCTCATTTTAATGCATGAATCGTCCTTATCTGATATGTAGTTTTTATTTTAGAAAATAAATAAAAAAAATAAAAATTGACAAAAAAGGGCACATGAAATTAACATGAAATCTAATTTTTAAAATTATTTTAAGGATACAGTCTTGTGGGCAGTAGCTTAAGGAACATTTTGATGCATAAATCGTATTTTTGTGATGTATGGTTTAGAAGTTATGGCTAAAAATTCAAAAAAATCGCACAAAACCACGTCAAAAACTATGATTCGTAAAAAATTTTAACTAAGATTTCTGAAAAAAAATCAAATTCCAGAAAACTTTTTTCTGAATATGCAGTCTTGTGTATATATGTATTAGAAACAATTTGGTGTATAAATCGTCCTTGTAGGATGTACAGTTTGGGAGTTATGACGGAAAAAGCACATGTTTTTGGCCAGCTTCCACTCCAAAAAGTGTTCTACAACTCCTAAACTACAAGAGATAGAACAAAATGCATTTGGACAAAGAAGTATCCCTACTTAAGGACGAGGACCTGGTGCTCATTTTAATGCATGAATCGTCCTTATCTGATATGTAGTTTTTATTTTAGAAAATAAATAAAAAAAATAAAAATTGACAAAAAAGGGCACATGAAATTAACATGAAATCTAATTTTTAAAATTATTTTAAGGATACAGTCTTGTGGGCAGTAGCTTAAGGAACATTTTGATGCATAAATCGTATTTTTGTGATGTATGGTTTAGAAGTTATGGCTAAAAATTCAAAAAAATCGCACAAAACCACGTCAAAAACTATGATTCATGTAAAAAATTTTAACTAGATTCCTGAAAAAAAAATCAAATTCCAGAAAACTTTTTTCTGAATATGCAGTCTTGTGTATATATGTATTAGAAACAATTTGGTGTATAAATCGTCCTTGTAGGATTTACAGTTTGGGAGTTATGACGGAAAAAGCACATGTTTTTGGCCAGCTTCCACTCCAAAAAGTGTTCTACAACTCCTAAACTACAAGAGATAGAACAAAATGCATTTGGACAAAGAAGTAACCCTACTTAAGGACGAGGACCTGGTGCTCATTTTATTGCATGAATCGTCCTTATCTGATATGTAGTTTTTATTTTAGAAAATAAATAAAAAAAATAAAAATTGACAAAAAAGGGCACATGAAATCTAATTTTTAAAATTATTTTAAGGATATAGTCTTGTGGGCAGTAGCTTAAGGAACATTTTGATGCATAAATCGTCCTTTTATGATGTATGGTTTAGAAGTTATGGCTAAAAAATCAAAAAAATCGCAAAAAACCACGTCAAAAACTATGATTCATGTAAAAAATTTTAACTAATATTCTTGAAAAAAAATCAAATTCCAGAAAACTTTTTTCTGAATATGCAGTCTTGTGTATATATGTATTAGAAACAATTTGGTGTATAAATCGTCCTTGTAGGATGTATGGTTTGGGAGTTATGACGGAAAAAGCACATGTTTTTGGCCAGCTTCCACTCCAAAAAGTGTTCTACAACTCCTAAACTACAAGAGATAGAGCAAACGGCATTTGGACAAAGGAGTATCCCTTCTTAAGGACGAGGACCTGGTGCTCATTTTAATGCATGAGTCGTCCTTATCTGATATGTAGTTTTTATTTTAGAAAATAAATAAAAAAAATAAAAATTGACAAAAAAGGGCACATGAAATTAACATGAAATCTAATTTTTAAAATTATTTTAAGGATACAGTCTTGTGGGCAGTAGCTTAAGGAACATTTTGATGCATAAATCGTATTTTTATGATGTATGGTTTAGAAGTTATGGCTAAAAATTCAAAAAAATCGCACAAAACCACGTCAAAAACTATGATTCATGTAAAAAATTTTAACTAAGATTCCTGAAAAAAAATCAAATTCCAGAAAACTTTTTCTGAATATGCAGTCTTGTGTATATATGTATTAGAAACAATTTGGTGTATAAATCGTCCTTGTAGGATGTACAGTTTGGGAGTTATGACGGAAAAAGCACATGTTTTTGGCCAGCTTCCACTCCAAAAAGTGTTCTACAACTCCTAAACTACAAGAGATAGAACAAAATGCATTTGGACAAAGAAGTAACCCTACTTAAGGACGAGGACCTGGTGCTCATTTTAATGCATGAATCGTCCTTATCTGATATGTAGTTTTTATTTTAGAAAATAAATAAAAAAAATAAAAATTGACAAAAAAGGGCACATGAAATTAACATGAAATCTAATTTTTAAAATTATTTTAAGGATACAGTCTTGTGAACAGTAGCTTAAGGAACATTTTGATGCATAAATCGTATTTTTGTGATGTATGGTTTAGAAGTTATGGCTAAAAATTCAAAAAAATCGCACAAAACCACGTCAAAAACTATGATTCATGTAAAAAATTTTAACTAAGATTCCTGAAAAAAAATCAAATTCCAGAAAACTTTTTTCTGAATATGCAGTCTTGTGTATATATGTATTAGAAACAATTTGGTGTATAAATCGTCCTTGTAGGATGTATGGTTTGGGAGTTATGACGGAAAAAGCACATGTTTTTGGCCAGCTACCACTCCAAAAAGTGTTCTACAACTCCTAAACTACAAGAGATAGAGCAAACGGCATTTGGACAAAGGAGTATCCCTTCTTAAGGACGAGGACCTGGTGCTCATTTTAATGCATGAATCGTCCTTATCTGATATGTAGTTTTTATTTTAGAAAATAAATAAAAAAAATAAAAATTGACAAAAAAGGGCACATGAAATTAACATGAAATCTAATTTTTAAAATTATTTTAAGGATACAGTCTTGTGGGCAGTAGCTTAAGGAACATTTTGATGCATAAATCGTCCTTTTATGATGTATGGTTTAGAAGTTATGGCTAAAAAATCAAAAAAATCGCAAAAAAACACGTCAAAAACTATGATTCATGTAAAAAATTTTAAATAAGATTCTTGAAAAAAAATCAAATTCCAGAAAACTTTTTTCTGAATATGCAGTCTTGTGTATATATGTATTAGAAACAATTTGGTGTATAAATCGTCCTTGTAGGATGTATGGTTTGGGAGTTATGACGGAAAAAGCACATGTTTTTGGCCAGCTTCCACTCCAAAAAGTGTTCTACAACTCCTAAACTATAAGAGATAGAGCAAACGGCATTTGGACAAAGGAGTATCCCTTCTTAAGGACGAGGACCTGGTGCTCATTTTAATGCATGAATCGTCCTTATCTGATATGTAGTTTTTATTTTAGAAAATAAATAAAAAAAATAAAAATTGACAAAAAAGGGCACATGAAATTAACATGAAATCTAATTTTTAAAATTATTTTAAGGATACAGTCTTGTGGGCAGTAGCTTAAGGAACATTTTGATGCATAAATCGTCCTTTTATGATGTATGGTTTAGAAGTTATGGCTAAAAATTCAAAAAAATCGCACAAAACCACGTCAAAAACTATGATTCATGTAAAATATTTTAACTAAGATTCCTGAAAAAAAATCAAATTCCAGAAAACTTTTTTCTGAATATGCAGTCTTGTGTATATATGTATTAGAAACAATTTGGTGTATAAATCGTCCTTGTAGGATGTACAGTTTGGGAGTTATGACGGAAAAAGCACATGTTTTTGGCCAGCTTCCACTCCAAAAAGTGTTCTACAACTCCTAAACTACAAGAGATAGAACAAAATGCATTTGGACAAAGAAGTAACCCTACTTAAGGACGAGGACCTGGTGCTCATTTTAATGCATGAATCGTCCTTATCTGATATGTAGTTTTTATTTTAGAAAATAAATAAAAAAAATAAAAATTGACAAAAAAGGGCACATGAAATTAACATGTAAAAAATTTTAAATAAGATTCTTGAAAAAAAATCAAATTCCAGAAAACTTTTTTCTGAATATGCAGTCTTGTGTATATATGTATTAGAAACAATTTGGTGTATAAATCGTCCTTGTAGGATGTATGGTTTGGGAGTTATGACGGAAAAAGCACATGTTTTTGGCCAGCTTCCACTCCAAAAAGTGTTCTACAACTCCTAAACTATAAGAGATAGAGCAAACGGCATTTGGACAAAAGAGTATCCCTTCTTAAGGACGAGGACCTGGTGCTCATTTTAATGCATGAATCGTCCTTATCTGATATGTAGTTTTTATTTTAGAAAATAAATAAAAAAAATAAAAATTGTCAAAAAAGGGCACATGAAATTAACATGAAATTTCATTTTTAAAATTATTTTAAGGATACAGTCTTGTGGGCAGTAGCTTAAGGAACATTTTGATGCATAAATCGTCCTTTTATGATGTATGGTTTAGAAGTTATGGCTAAAAAATCAAAAAATTCGCACAAAACCACGTCAAAAACTATGATTCATGTAAAAAATTTTAAATAAGATTCTTGAAAAAAAAATCAAATTCCAGAAAACTTTTTTCTGAATATGCAGTCTTGTGTATATATGTATTAGAAACAATTTGGTGTATAAATCGTCCTTGTAGGATGTATGGTTTGGGAGTTATGACGGAAAAAGCACATGTTTTTGGCCAGCTTCCACTCCAAAAAGTGTTCTACAACTCCTAAACTATAAGAGATAGAGCAAACGGTATTTGGACAAAGGAGTATCCCTTCTTAAGGACGAGGACGTGGTGCTCATTTTAATGCATGAATCGTCCTTATCTGATATGTAGTTTTTATTTTAGAAAATAAATAAAAAAAATAAAAATTGACAAAAAAGGGCACATGAAATTAACATGAAATCTAATTTTTAAAATTATTTTAAGGATACAGTCTTGTGGACAGTAGCTTAAGGAACATTTTGATGCATAAGTCGTCCTTTTATGATGTATGGTTTAGAAGTTATGGCTAAAAAATCAAAAAAATCGCAAAAAACCACGTCAAAAACTATGATTCATGTAAAAAATTTTAACTAAGATTCTTGAAAAAAAGCAAATTCCAGAAAACTTTTTTCTGAATATGCAGTCTTGTGTATATATGTATTAGAAACAATTTGGTGTATAAATCGTCCTTGTAGGATGTATGGTTTGGGAGTTATGACGGAAAAAGCACATGTTTTTGGCCAGCTTCCACTCCAAAAAGTGTTCTACAACTCCTAAACTATAAGAGATAGAGCGAACGGCATTTGGACAAAGGAGTATCCCTTCTTAAGGACGAGGACCTGGTGCTCATTTTAATGCATGAATCGTCCTTATCTGATATGTAGTTTTTATTTTAGAAAATAAATAAAAAAAATAAAAATTGACAAAAAAGGGCACATGAAATTAAAATGAAAAAAATTTTAACTAAGATTCTTGAAAAAAAATCAAATTCCAGAAAACTTTTTTCTGAATATGCAGTCTTATGTATATATGTATTAGAAACAATTTGGTGTATAAATCGTCCTTGTAGGATGTACAGTTTGGGAGTTATGACGGAAAAAGCACATGTTTTTGGCCAGCTTCCACTCCAAAAAGTGTTCTACAACTCCTAAACTACAAGAGATAGAACAAAATGCATTTGGACAAAGAAGTAACCCTACTTAAGGACGAGGACCTGGTGCTCATTTTAATGCATGAATCGTCCTTATCTGATATGTAGTTTTTATTTTAGAAAATAAATAAAAAAAATAAAAATTGACAAAAAAGGGCACATGAAATTAACATGAAATCTAATTTTTAAAATTATTTTAAGGATACAGTCTTGTGGGTAGTAGCTTAAGGAACATTTTGATGCATAAATCGTATTTTTATGATGTATGGTTTAGAAGTTATGGCTAAAAATTCAAAAAAATCGCACAAAACCACGTCAAAAACTATGATTCATGTAAAAAATTTTAACTAAGATTCTTGAAAAAAAATCAAATTCCAGAAAACTTTTTTCTGAATATGCAGTCTTGTGTATATATGTATTAGAAACAATTTGGTGTATAAATCGTCCTTGTAGGATGTACAGTTTGGGAGTTATGACGGAAAAAGCACATGTTTTTGGCCAGCTTCCACTCCAAAAAGTGTTCTACAACTCCTAAACTACAAGAGATAGAACAAAATGCATTTGGACAAGGAAGTATCCCTACTTAAGGACGAGGACCTGGTGCTCATTTTAATGCATGAATCGTCCTTATCTGATATGTAGTTTTTATTTTAGAAAATAAATAAAAAAAATAAAAATTGACAAAAAAGGGCACATGAAATTAACATGAAATCTAATTTTTAAAATTATTTTAAGGATACAGTCTTGTGGACAGTAGCTTAAGGAACATTTTCATGCATAAGTCGTCCTTTTATGATGTATGGTTTAGAAGTTATGGCTAAAAAATCAAAAAAATCGCAAAAAACCACGTCAAAAACTATGATTCATGTAAAAAATTTTAACTAAGATTCTTGAAAAAAAGCAAATTCAGTCTTGTGTATATATGTATTAGAAACAATTTGGTGTATAAATCGTCCTTGTAGGATGTACAGTTTGGGAGTTATGACGGAAAAAGCACATGTTTTTGGCCAGCTTCCACTCCAAAAAGTGTTCTACAACTCCTAAACTACAAGAGATAGAACAAAATGCATTTGGACAAAGAAGTAACCCTACTTAAGGACGAGGACCTGGTGCTCATTTTAATGCATGAATCGTCCTTATCTGATATGTAGTTTTTATTTTAGAAAATAAATAAAAAAAATAAAAATTGACAAAAAAGGGCACATGAAATTAACATGAAAAAAATTTTAACTAAGATTCTTGAAAAAAAATCAAATTCCAGAAAACTTTTTTCTGAATATGCAGTCTTGTGTATATATGTATTAGAAACAATTTGGTGTATAAATCGTCCTTGTAGGATGTATGGTTTGGGAGTTATGACGGAAAAAGCACATGTTTTTGGCCAGCTTCCACTCCAAAAAGTGTTCTACAACTCCTAAACTATAAGAGATAGAGCAAACGGCATTTGGACAAAGGAGTATCCCTTCTTAAGGACGAGGACCTGGTGCTCATTTTAATGCATGAGTCGTCCTTATCTGATATGTAGTTTTTATTTTAGAAAATAAATAAAAAAAATAAAAATTGACAAAAAAGGGCACATGAAATTAACATGAAATCTAATTTTTAAAATTATTTTAAGGATACAGTCTTGTGGGCAGTAGCTTAAGGAACATTTTGATGCATAAATCGTATTTTTGTGATGTATGGTTTAGAAGTTATGGCTAAAAATTCAAAAAAATCGCACAAAACCACGTCAAAAACTATGATTCGTAAAAAATTTTAACTAAGATTTCTGAAAAAAAATCAAATTCCAGAAAACTTTTTTCTGAATATGCAGTCTTGTGTATATATGTATTAGAAACAATTTGGTGTATAAATCGTCCTTGTAGGATGTACAGTTTGGGAGTTATGACGGAAAAAGCACATGTTTTTGGCCAGCTTCCACTCCAAAAAGTGTTCTACAACTCCTAAACTACAAGAGATAGAACAAAATGCATTTGGACAAAGAAGTATCCCTACTTAAGGACGAGGACCTGGTGCTCATTTTAATGCATGAATCGTCCTTATCTGATATGTAGTTTTTATTTTAGAAAATAAATAAAAAAAATAAAAATTGACAAAAAAGGGCACATGAAATTAACATGAAATCTAATTTTTAAAATTATTTTAAGGATACAGTCTTGTGGGCAGTAGCTTAAGGAACATTTTGATGCATAAATCGTATTTTTGTGATGTATGGTTTAGAAGTTATGGCTAAAAATTCAAAAAAATCGCACAAAACCACGTCAAAAACTATGATTCATGTAAAAAATTTTAACTAGATTCCTGAAAAAAAAATCAAATTCCAGAAAACTTTTTTCTGAATATGCAGTCTTGTGTATATATGTATTAGAAACAATTTGGTGTATAAATCGTCCTTGTAGGATTTACAGTTTGGGAGTTATGACGGAAAAAGCACATGTTTTTGGCCAGCTTCCACTCCAAAAAGTGTTCTACAACTCCTAAACTACAAGAGATAGAACAAAATGCATTTGGACAAAGAAGTAACCCTACTTAAGGACGAGGACCTGGTGCTCATTTTATTGCATGAATCGTCCTTATCTGATATGTAGTTTTTATTTTAGAAAATAAATAAAAAAAATAAAAATTGACAAAAAAGGGCACATGAAATCTAATTTTTAAAATTATTTTAAGGATACAGTCTTGTGGGCAGTAGCTTAAGGAACATTTTGATGCATAAATCGTCCTTTTATGATGTATGGTTTAGAAGTTATGGCTAAAAAATCAAAAAAATCGCAAAAAACCACGTCAAAAACTATGATTCATGTAAAAAATTTTAACTAAGATTTTTGAAAAAAAATCAAATTCCAGAAAACTTTTTTCTGAATATGCAGTCTTGTGTATATATGTATTAGAAACAATTTGGTGTATAAATCGTCCTTGTAGGATGTATGGTTTGGGAGTTATGACGGAAAAAGCACATGTTTTTGGCCAGCTTCCACTCCAAAAAGTGTTCTACAACTCCTAAACTACAAGAGATAGAGCAAACGGCATTTGGACAAAGGAGTATCCCTTCTTAAGGACGAGGACCTGGTGCTCATTTTAATGCATGAGTCGTCCTTATCTGATATGTAGTTTTTATTTTAGAAAATAAATAAAAAAAATAAAAATTGACAAAAAAGGGCACATGAAATTAACATGAAATCTAATTTTTAAAATTATTTTAAGGATACAGTCTTGTGGGCAGTAGCTTAAGGAACATTTTGATGCATAAATCGTATTTTTATGATGTATGGTTTAGAAGTTATGGCTAAAAATTCAAAAAAATCGCACAAAACCACGTCAAAAACTATGATTCATGTAAAAAATTTTAACTAAGATTCCTGAAAAAAAATCAAATTCCAGAAAACTTTTTTCTGAATATGCAGTCTTGTGTATATATGTATTAGAAACAATTTGGTGTATAAATCGTCCTTGTAGGATGTACAGTTTGGGAGTTATGACGGAAAAAGCACATGTTTTTGGCCAGCTTCCACTCCAAAAAGTGTTCTACAACTCCTAAACTACAAGAGATAGAACAAAATGCATTTGGACAAAGAAGTAACCCTACTTAAGGACGAGGACCTGGTGCTCATTTTAATGCATGAATCGTCCTTATCTGATATGTAGTTTTTATTTTAGAAAATAAATAAAAAAAATAAAAATTGACAAAAAAGGGCACATGAAATTAACATGAAATCTAATTTTTAAAATTATTTTAAGGATACAGTCTTGTGGACAGTAGCTTAAGGAACATTTTGATGCATAAGTCGTCCTTTTATGATGTATGGTTTAGAAGTTATGGCTAAAAAATCAAAAAAATCGCACAAAACCACGTCAAAAACTATGATTCATGTAAAAAATTTTAACTAAGATTCCTGAAAAAAAATCAAATTCCAGAAAACTTTTTTCTGAATATGCAGTCTTGTGTATATATGTATTAGAAACAATTTGGTGTATAAATCGTCCTTGTAGGATGTACAGTTTGGGAGTTATGACGGAAAAAGCACATGTTTTTGGCCAGCTTCCACTCCAAAAAGTGTTCTACAACTCCTAAACTACAAGAGATAGAACAAAATGCATTTGGACAAAGAAGTAACCCTACTTAAGGACGAGGACCTGGTGCTCATTTTATTGCATGAATCGTCCTTATCTGATATGTAGTTTTTATTTTAGAAAATAAATAAAAAAAATAAAAATTGACAAAAAAGGGCACATGAAATCTAATTTTTAAAATTATTTTAAGGATACAGTCTTGTGGGCAGTAGCTTAAGGAACATTTTGATGCATAAATCGTCCTTTTATGATGTATGGTTTAGAAGTTATGGCTAAAAATTCAAAAAAATCGCACAAAACCACGTCAAAAACTATGATTCATGTAAAAAATTTTAACTAAGATTTTTGAAAAAAAATCAAATTCCAGAAAACTTTTTTCTGAATATGCAGTCTTGTGTATATATGTATTAGAAACAATTTGGTGTATAAATCGTCCTTGTAGGATGTACAGTTTGGGAGTTATGACGGAAAAAGCACATGTTTTTGGCCAGCTTCCACTCCAAAAAGTGTTCTACAACTCCTAAACTACAAGAGATAGAGCAAACGGCATTTTGACAAAGGAGTATCCCTTCTTAAGGACGAGGACCTGGTGCTCATTTTAATGCATGAATCGTCCTTATCTGATATGTAGTTTTTATTTTAGAAAATAAATAAAAAAAATAAAAATTGACAAAAAAGGGCACATGAAATTAACATGAAATCTAATTTTTAAAATTATTTTAAGGATACAGTCTTGTGGACAGTAGCTTAAGGAACATTTTGATGCATAAGTCGTCCTTTTATGATGTATGGTTTAGAAGTTATGGCTAAAAAATCAAAAAAATCGCAAAAAAACCACGTCAAAAACTATGATTCATGTAAAAAATTTTAACTAAGATTCTTGAAAAAAATCAAATTCCAGAAAACTTTTTTCTGAATATGCAGTCTTGTGTATATATGTATTAGAAACAATTTGGTGTATAAATCGTTCTTGTAGGATGTATGGTTTGGGAGTTATGACGGAAAAAGCACATGTTTTTGGCCAGCTTCCACTCCAAAAAGTGTTCTACAACTCCTAAACTACAAGAGATAGAACAAAATGCATTTGGACAAAGAAGTAACCCTACTTAAGGACGAGGACCTGGTGCTCATTTTAATGCATGAATCGTCCTTATCTGATATGTAGTTTTTATTTTAGAAAATAAATAAAAAAAATAAAAATTGTCAAAAAAGGGCACATGAAATTAACATGAAATTTCATTTTTAAAATTATTTAAAGGATACAGTCTTGTGGGCAGTAGCTTAAGGAACATTTTGATGCATAAATCGTATTTTTGTGATGTATGGTTTAGAAGTTATGGCTAAAAATTCAAAAAAATCGCACAAAACCACGTCAAAAACTATGATTCGTAAAAAATTTTAACTAAGATTTCTGAAAAAAAATCAAATTCCAGAAAACTTTTTTCTGAATATGCAGTCTTGTGTATATATGTATTAGAAACAATTTGGTGTATAAATCGTCCTTGTAGGATGTACAGTTTGGGAGTTATGACGGAAAAAGCACATGTTTTTGGCCAGCTTCCACTCCAAAAAGTGTTCTACAACTCCTAAACTACAAGAGATAGAACAAAATGCATTTGGACAAAGAAGTATCCCTACTTAAGGACGAGGACCTGGTGCTCATTTTAATGCATGAATCGTCCTTATCTGATATGTAGTTTTTATTTTAGAAAATAAATAAAAAAAATAAAAATTGACAAAAAAGGGCACATGAAATTAACATGAAATCTAATTTTTAAAATTATTTTAAGGATACAGTCTTGTGGGCAGTAGCTTAAGGAACATTTTGATGCATAAATCGTATTTTTGTGATGTATGGTTTAGAAGTTATGGCTAAAAAATCAAAAAAATCGCAAAAAACCACGTCAAAAACTATGATTCATGTAAAAAATTTTAACTAATATTCTTGAAAAAAAATCAAATTCCAGAAAACTTTTTTCTGAATATGCAGTCTTGTGTATATATGTATTAGAAACAATTTGGTGTATAAATCGTCCTTGTAGGATGTATGGTTTGGGAGTTATGACGGAAAAAGCACATGTTTTTGGCCAGCTTCCACTCCAAAAAGTGTTCTACAACTCCTAAACTACAAGAGATAGAGCAAACGGCATTTGGACAAAGGAGTATCCCTTCTTAAGGACGAGGACCTGGTGCTCATTTTAATGCATGAGTCGTCCTTATCTGATATGTAGTTTTTATTTTAGAAAATAAATAAAAAAAATAAAAATTGACAAAAAAGGGCACATGAAATTAACATGAAATCTAATTTTTAAAATTATTTTAAGGATACAGTCTTGTGGGCAGTAGCTTAAGGAACATTTTGATGCATAAATCGTATTTTTGTGATGTATGGTTTAGAAGTTATGGCTAAAAATTCAAAAAAATCGCACAAAACCACGTCAAAAACTATGATTCATGTAAAAAATTTTAACTAAGATTCCTGAAAAAAAATCAAATTCCAGAAAACTTTTTTCTGAATATGCAGTCTTGTGTATATATGTATTAGAAACAATTTGGTGTATAAATCGTCCTTGTAGGATGTATGGTTTGGGAGTTATGACGGAAAAAGCACATGTTTTTGGCCAGCTACCACTCCAAAAAGTGTTCTACAACTCCTAAACTACAAGAGATAGAGCAAACGGCATTTGGACAAAGGAGTATCCCTTCTTAAGGACGAGGACCTGGTGCTCATTTTAATGCATGAATCGTCCTTATCTGATATGTAGTTTTTATTTTAGAAAATAAATAAAAAAAATAAAAATTGACAAAAAAGGGCACATGAAATTAACATGAAATCTAATTTTTAAAATTATTTTAAGGATACAGTCTTGTGGGCAGTAGCTTAAGGAACATTTTGATGCATAAATCGTCCTTTTATGATGTATGGTTTAGAAGTTATGGCTAAAAAATCAAAAAAATCGCAAAAAAACACGTCAAAAACTATGATTCATGTAAAAAATTTTAAATAAGTTTCTTGAAAAAAAATCAAATTCCAGAAAACTTTTTTCTGAATATGCAGTCTTGTGTATATATGTATTAGAAACAATTTGGTGTATAAATCGTCCTTGTAGGATGTATGGTTTGGGAGTTATGACGGAAAAAGCACATGTTTTTGGCCAGCTTCCACTCCAAAAAGTGTTCTACAACTCCTAAACTATAAGAGATAGAGCAAACGGCATTTGGACAAAGGAGTATCCCTTCTTAAGGACGAGGACCTGGTGCTCATTTTAATGCATGAATCGTCCTTATCTGATATGTAGTTTTTATTTTAGAAAATAAATAAAAAAAATAAAAATTGACAAAAAAGGGCACATGAAATTAACATGAAATCTAATTTTTAAAATTATTTTAAGGATACAGTCTTGTGGGCAGTAGCTTAAGGAACATTTTGATGCATAAATCGTCCTTTTATGATGTATGGTTTAGAAGTTATGGCTAAAAATTCAAAAAAATCGCACAAAACCACGTCAAAAACTATGATTCATGTAAAATATTTTAACTAAGATTCCTGAAAAAAAATCAAATTCCAGAAAACTTTTTTCTGAATATGCAGTCTTGTGTATATATGTATTAGAAACAATTTGGTGTATAAATCGTCCTTGTAGGATGTACAGTTTGGGAGTTATGACGGAAAAAGCACATGTTTTTGGCCAGCTTCCACTCCAAAAAGTGTTCTACAACTCCTAAACTACAAGAGATAGAACAAAATGCATTTGGACAAAGAAGTAACCCTACTTAAGGACGAGGACCTGGTGCTCATTTTAATGCATGAATCGTCCTTATCTGATATGTAGTTTTTATTTTAGAAAATAAATAAAAAAAATAAAAATTGACAAAAAAGGGCACATGAAATTAACATGTAAAAAATTTTATATAAGATTCTTGAAAAAAAATCAAATTCCAGAAAACTTTTTTCTGAATATGCAGTCTTGTGTATATATGTATTAGAAACAATTTGGTGTATAAATCGTCCTTGTAGGATGTATGGTTTGGGAGTTATGACGGAAAAAGCACATGTTTTTGGCCAGCTTCCACTCCAAAAAGTGTTCTACAACTCCTAAACTATAAGAGATAGAGCAAACGGTATTTGGACAAAGGAGTATCCCTTCTTAAGGACGAGGACCTGGTGCTCATTTTAATGCATGAATCGTCCTTATCTGATATGTAGTTTTTATTTTAGAAAATAAATAAAAAAAATAAAAATTGACAAAAAAGGGCACATGAAATTAACATGAAATCTAATTTTTAAAATTATTTTAAGGATACAGTCTTGTGGACAGTAGCTTAAGGAACATTTTGATGCATAAGTCGTCCTTTTATGATGTATGGTTTAGAAGTTATGGCTAAAAAATCAAAAAAATCGCAAAAAACCACGTCAAAAACTATGATTCATGTAAAAAATTTTAACTAAGATTCTTGAAAAAAAGCAAATTCCAGAAAACTTTTTTCTGAATATGCAGTCTTGTGTATATATGTATTAGAAACAATTTGGTGTATAAATCGTCCTTGTAGGATGTATGGTTTGGGAGTTATGACGGAAAAAGCACATGTTTTTGGCCAGCTTCCACTCCAAAAAGTGTTCTACAACTCCTAAACTATAAGAGATAGAGCGAACGGCATTTGGACAAAGGAGTATCCCTTCTTAAGGACGAGGACCTGGTGCTCATTTTAATGCATGAATCGTCCTTATCTGATATGTAGTTTTTATTTTAGAAAATAAATAAAAAAAATAAAAATTGACAAAAAAGGGCACATGAAATTAAAATGAAAAAAATTTTAACTAAGATTCTTGAAAAAAAATCAAATTCCAGAAAACTTTTTTCTGAATATGCAGTCTTGTGTATATATGTATTAGAAACAATTTGGTGTATAAATCGTCCTTGTAGGATGTACAGTTTGGGAGTTATGACGGAAAAAGCACATGTTTTTGGCCAGCTTCCACTCCAAAAAGTGTTCTACAACTCCTAAACTACAAGAGATAGAACAAAATGCATTTGGACAAAGAAGTAACCCTACTTAAGGACGAGGACCTGGTGCTCATTTTAATGCATGAATCGTCCTTATCTGATATGTAGTTTTTATTTTAGAAAATAAATAAAAAAAATAAAAATTGACAAAAAAGGGCACATGAAATTAACATGAAAAAAATTTTAACTAAGATTCTTGAAAAAAAATCAAATTCCAGAAAACTATTTTCTGAATATGCAGTCTTGTGTATATATGTATTAGAAACAATTTGGTGTATAAATCGTCCTTGTAGGATGTACAGTTTGGGAGTTATGACGGAAAAAGCACATGTTTTTGGCCAGCTTCCACTCCAAAAAGTGTTCTACAACTCCTAAACTACAAGAGATAGAACAAAATGCATTTGGACAAAGAAGTATCCCTACTTAAGGACGAGGACCTGGTGCTCATTTTAATGCATGAATCGTCCTTATCTGATATGTAGTTTTTATTTTAGAAAATAAATAAAAAAAATAAAAATTGTCAAAAAAGGGCACATGAAATTAACATGAAATTTCATTTTTAAAATTATTTAAAGGATACAGTCTTGTGGGCAGTAGCTTAAGGAACATTTTGATGCATAAATCGTCCTTTTATGATGTATGGTTTAGAAGTTATGGCTAAAAAATCAAAAAAATCGCACAAAACCACGTCAAAAACTATGATTCATGTAAAAAATTTTAAATAAGATTCTTGAAAAAAAATCAAATTCCAGAAAACTTTTTTCTGTGCAGTCTTGTGTATATATGTATTAGAAACAATTTGGTGTATAAATCGTCCTTGTAGGATGTATGGTTTGGGAGTTATGACGGAAAAAGCACATGTTTTTGGCCAGCTTCCACTCCAAAAAGTGTTCTACAACTCCTAAACTACAAGAGATAGAGCAAACGGCATTTGGACAAAGGAGTATCCCTTCTTAAGGACGAGGACCTGGTGCTCATTTAAATGCATGAATCGTCCTTATCTGATATGTAGTTTTTATTTTAGAAAATAAATAAAAAAAATAAAAATTGACAAAAAAGGGCACATGAAATTAACATGAAACCTAATTTTTAAAGTTATTTTAAGGATACAGTCTTGTGGGCAGTAGCTTAAGGAACATTTTGATGCATAAACCGTCCTTTTATGATGTATGGTTTAGAAGTTATGGCTAAAAAATCAAAAAAATCGCAAAAAACCACGTCAAAAACTATGATTCATGTAAAAAATTTTAAATAAGATTCTTGAAAAAAAATCAAATTCCAGAAAACTTTTTTCTGTGCAGTCTTGTGTATATATGTATTAGAAACAATTTGGTGTATAAATCGTCCTTGTAGGATGTATGGTTTGGGAGTTATGACGGAAAAAGCACATGTTTTTGGCCAGCTTCCACTCCAAAAAGTGTTCTACAACTCCTAAACTACAAGAGATAGAGCAAACGGCATTTGGACAAAGGAGTATCCCTTCTTAAGGACGAGGACCTGGTGCTCATTTTAATGCATGAATCGTCCTTATCTGATATGTAGTTTTTATTTTAGAAAATAAATAAAAAAAATAAAAATTGACAAAAAAGGGCACATGAAATTAACATGAAAAAAATTTTAACTAAGATTCTTGAAAAAAAATCAAATTCCAGAAAACTTTTTTCTGAATATGCAGTCTTGTGTATATATGTATTAGAAACAATTTGGTGTATAAATCGTCCTTGTAGGATGTACAGTTTGGGAGTTATGACGGAAAAAGCACATGTTTTTGGCCAGCTTCCACTCCAAAAAGTGTTCTACAACTCCTAAACTACAAGAGATAGAACAAAATGCATTTGGACAAAGAAGTAACCCTACTTAAGGACGAGGACCTGGTGCTCATTTTAATGCATGAATCGTCCTTATCTGATATGTAGTTTTTATTTTAGAAAATAAATAAAAAAAATAAAAATTGACAAAAAAGGGCACATGAAATTAACATGAAAAAAATTTTAACTAAGATTCTTGAAAAAAAATCAAATTCCAGAAAACTTTTTTCTGAATATGCAGTCTTGTGTATATATGTATTAGAAACAATTTGGTGTATAAATCGTCCTTGTAGGATGTACAGTTTGGGAGTTATGACGGAAAAAGCACATGTTTTTGGCCAGCTTCCACTCCAAAAAGTGTTCTACAACTCCTAAACTACAAGAGATAGAACAAAATGCATTTGGACAAAGAAGTATCCCTACTTAAGGACGAGGACCTGGTGCTCATTTTAATGCATGAATCGTCCTTATCTGATATGTAGTTTTTATTTTAGAAAATAAATAAAAAAAATAAAAATTGTCAAAAAAGGGCACATGAAATTAACATGAAATTTCATTTTTAAAATTATTTAAAGGATACAGTCTTGTGGGCAGTAGCTTAAGGAACATTTTGATGCATAAATCGTCCTTTTATGATGTATGGTTTAGAAGTTATGGCTAAAAAATCAAAAAAATCGCACAAAACCACGTCAAAAACTGATTCATGTAAAAAATTTTAAATAAGATTCTTGAAAAAAAATCAAATTCCAGAAAACTTTTTTCTGAATATGCAGTCTTGTGTATATATGTATTAGAAACAATTTGGTGTATAAATCGTTCTTGTAGGATGTATGGTTTGGGAGTTATGACGGAAAAAGCACATGTTTTTGGCCAGCTACCACTCCAAAAAGTGTTCTACAACTCCTAAACTACAAGAGATAGAGCAAAATGCATTTGGACAAAGAAGTAACCCTTCTTAAGGACGAGGACCTGGTGCTCATTTAAATGCATGAATCGTCCTTATCTGATATGTAGTTTTTATTTTAGAAAATAAATAAAAAAAATAAAAATTGACAAAAAAGGGCACATGAAATTAACATGAAACCTAATTTTTAAAGTTATTTTAAGGATACAGTCTTGTGGGCAGTAGCTTAAGGAACATTTTGATGCATAAACCGTCCTTTTATGATGTATGGTTTAGAAGTTATGGCTAAAAAATCAAAAAAAACGCAAAAAACCACGTCAAAAACTATGATTCATGTAAAAAATTTTAAATAAGATTCTTGAAAAAAAATCAAATTCCAGAAAACTTTTTTCTGTGCAGTCTTGTGTATATATGTATTAGAAACAATTTGGTGTATAAATCGTCCTTGTAGGATGTATGGTTTGGGAGTTATGACGGAAAAAGCACATGTTTTTGGCCAGCTTCCACTCCAAAAAGTGTTCTACAACTCCTAAACTACAAGAGATAGAGCAAACGGCATTTGGACAAAGGAGTATCCCTTCTTAAGGACGAGGACCTGGTGCTCATTTTAATGCATGAATCGTCCTTATCTGATATGTAGTTTTTATTTTAGAAAATAAAAAAAAAAAATAAAAATTGACAAAAAAGGGCACATGAAATTAACATGAAATCTAATTTTTAAAATTATTTTAAGGATACAGTCTTGTGGGCAGTAGCTTAAGGAACATTTTGATGCATAAATCGTCCTTTTATGATGTATGGTTTAGAAGTTATGGCTAAAAAATCAAAAAAATCGCAAAAAACCACGTCAAAAACTATGATTCATGTAAAAAATTTTAACTAAGATTCTTGAAAAAAAGCAAATTCCAGAAAACTTTTTTCTGAATATGCAGTCTTGTGTATATATGTATTAGAAACAATTTGGTGTATAAATCGTCCTTGTAGGATGTATGGTTTGGGAGTTATGACGGAAAAAGCACATGTTTTTGGCCAGCTTCCACTCCAAAAAGTGTTCTACAACTCCTAAACTATAAGAGATAGAGCGAACGGCATTTGGACAAAGGAGTATCCCTTCTTAAGGACGAGGACCTGGTGCTCATTTTAATGCATGAATCGTCCTTATCTGATATGTAGTTTTTATTTTAGAAAATAAATAAAAAAAAATAAAAATTGACAAAAAAGGGCACATGAAATTAACATGAAAAAAATTTTAACTAAGATTCTTGAAAAAAAATCAAATTCCAGAAAACTTTTTTCTGAATATGCAGTCTTGTGTATATATGTATTAGAAACAATTTGGTGTATAAATCGTCCTTGTAGGATGTACAGTTTGGGAGTTATGACGGAAAAAGCACATGTTTTTGGCCAGCTTCCACTCCAAAAAGTGTTCTACAACTCCTAAACTACAAGAGATAGAACAAAATGCATTTGGACAAAGAAGTAACCCTACTTAAGGACGAGGACCTGGTGCTCATTTTAATGCATGAATCGTCCTTATCTGATATGTAGTTTTTATTTTAGAAAATAAATAAAAAAAATAAAAATTGACAAAAAAGGGCACATGAAATTAACATGAAAAAAATTTTAACTAAGATTCTTGAAAAAAAATCAAATTCCAGAAAACTTTTTTCTCAATATGCAGTCTTGTGTATATATGTATTAGAAACAATTTGGTGTATAAATCGTCCTTGTAGGATGTACAGTTTGGGAGTTATGACGGAAAAAGCACATGTTTTTGGCCAGCTTCCACTCCAAAAAGTGTTCTACAACTCCTAAACTACAAGAGATAGAACAAAATGCATTTGGACAAAGAAGTATCCCTACTTAAGGACGAGGACCTGGTGCTCATTTTAATGCATGAATCGTCCTTATCTGATATGTAGTTTTTATTTTAGAAAATAAATAAAAAAAATAAAAATTGTCAAAAAAGGGCACATGAAATTAACATGAAATTTCATTTTTAAAATTATTTAAAGGATACAGTCTTGTGGGCAGTAGCTTAAGGAACATTTTGATGCATAAATCGTCCTTTTATGATGTATGGTTTAGAAGTTATGGCTAAAAAATCAAAAAAATCGCACAAAACCACGTCAAAAACTATGATTCATGTAAAAAATTTTAAATAAGATTCTTGAAAAAAAATCAAATTCCAGAAAACTTTTTTCTGAATATGCAGTCTTGTGTATATATGTATTAGAAACAATTTGGTGTATAAATCGTTCTTGTAGGATGTATGGTTTGGGAGTTATGACGGAAAAAGCACATGTTTTTGGCCAGCTACCACTCCAAAAAGTGTTCTACAACTCCTAAACTACAAGAGATAGAGCAAAATGCATTTGGACAAAGAAGTAACCCTACTTAAGGACGAGGACCTGGTGCTCATTTAAATGCATGAATCGTCCTTATCTGATATGTAGTTTTTATTTTAGAAAATAAATAAAAAAAATAAAAATTGACAAAAAAGGGCACATGAAATTAACATGAAATCTAATTTTTAAAATTATTTTAAGGATACAGTCTTGTGGGCAGTAGCTTAAGGAACATTTTGATGCATAAATCGTATTTTTATGATGTATGGTTTAGAAGTTATGGCTAAAAATTCAAAAAAATCGCACAAAACCACGTCAAAAACTATGATTCATGTAAAAAAATTTTAACTAAGATTCTTGAAAAAAAATCAAATTCCAGAAAACTTTTTTCTGAATATGCAGTCTTGTGTATATATGTATTAGAAACAATTTGGTGTATAAATCGTCCTTGTAGGATGTACAGTTTGGGAGTTATGACGGAAAAAGCACATGTTTTTGGCCAGCTTCCACTCCAAAAAGTGTTCTACAACTCATAAACTACAAGAGATAGAACAAAATGCATTTGGACAAAGAAGTAACCCTACTTAAGGACGAGGACCTGGTGCTCATTTTAATGCATGAATCGTCCTTATCTGATATGTAGTTTTTATTTTAGAAAATAAATAAAAAAAATAAAAATTGACAAAAAAGGGCACATGAAATTAACATGAAATCTAATTTTTAAAATTATTTTAAGGATACAGTCTTGTGGGCAGTAGCTTAAGGAACATTTTGATGCATAAATCGTCCTTTTATGATGTATGGTTTAGAAGTTATGGCTAAAAAATCAAAAAAATCGCAAAAAACCACGTCAAAAACTATGATTCATGTAAAAAATTTTAACTAAGATTCTTGAAAAAAAGCAAATTCCAGAAAACTTTTTTCTGAATATGCAGTCTTGTGTATATATGTATTAGAAACAATTTGGTGTATAAATCGTCCTTGTAGGATGTATGGTTTGGGAGTTATGACGGAAAAAGCACATGTTTTTGGCCAGCTTCCACTCCAAAAAGTGTTCTACAACTCCTAAACTATAAGAGATAGAGCGAACGGCATTTGGACAAAGGAGTATCCCTTCTTAAGGACGAGGACCTGGTGCTCATTTTAATGCATGAATCGTCCTTATCTGATATGTAGTTTTTATTTTAGAAAATAAATAAAAAAAATAAAAATTGACAAAAAAGGGCACATGAAATTAACATGAAAAAAATTTTAACTAAGATTCTTGAAAAAAAATCAAATTCCAGAAAACTTTTTTCTGAATATGCAGTCTTGTGTATATATGTATTAGAAACAATTTGGTGTATAAATCGTCCTTGTAGGATGTACAGTTTGGGAGTTATGACGGAAAAAGCACATGTTTTTGGCCAGCTTCCACTCCAAAAAGTGTTCTACAACTCCTAAACTACAAGAGATAGAACAAAATGCATTTGGACAAAGAAGTAACCCTACTTAAGGACGAGGACCTGGTGCTCATTTTAATGCATGAATCGTCCTTATCTGATATGTAGTTTTTATTTTAGAAAATAAATAAAAAAAATAAAAATTGACAAAAAAGGGCACATGAAATTAACATGAAAAAAATTTTAACTAAGATTCTTGAAAAAAAATCAAATTCCAGAAAACTTTTTTCTGAATATGCAGTCTTGTGTATATATGTATTAGAAACAATTTGGTGTATAAATCGTCCTTGTAGGATGTACAGTTTGGGAGTTATGACGGAAAAAGCACATGTTTTTGGCCAGCTTCCACTCCAAAAAGTGTTCTACAACTCCTAAACTACAAGAGATAGAACAAAATGCATTTGGACAAAGAAGTATCCCTACTTAAGGACGAGGACCTGGTGCTCATTTTAATGCATGAATCGTCCTTATCTGATATGTAGTTTTTATTTTAGAAAATAAATAAAAAAAATAAAAATTGTCAAAAAAGGGCACATGAAATTAACATGAAATTTCATTTTTAAAATTATTTAAAGGATACAGTCTTGTGGGCAGTAGCTTAAGGAACATTTTGATGCATAAATCGTCCTTTTATGATGTATGGTTTAGAAGTTATGGCTAAAAAATCAAAAAAATCGCACAAAACCACGTCAAAAACTATGATTCATGTAAAAAATTTTAAATAAGATTCTTGAAAAAAAATCAAATTCCAGAAAACTTTTTTCTGAATATGCAGTCTTGTGTATATATGTATTAGAAACAATTTGGTGTATAAATCGTTCTTGTAGGATGTATGGTTTGGGAGTTATGACGGAAAAAGCACATGTTTTTGGCCAGCTACCACTCCAAAAAGTGTTCTACAACTCCTAAACTACAAGAGATAGAGCAAAATGCATTTGGACAAAGAAGTAACCCTACTTAAGGACGAGGACCTGGTGCTCATTTAAATGCATGAATCGTCCTTATCTGATATGTAGTTTTTATTTTAGAAAATAAATAAAAAAAATAAAAATTGACAAAAAAGGGCACATGAAATTAACATGAAACCTAATTTTTAAAGTTATTTTAAGGATACAGTCTTGTGGGCAGTAGCTTAAGGAACATTTTGATGCATAAACCGTCCTTTTATGATGTATGGTTTAGAAGTTATGGCTAAAAAATCAAAAAAATCGCAAAAAACCACGTCAAAAACTATGATTCATGTAAAAAATTTTAAATAAGATTCTTGAAAAAAAATCAAATTCCAGAAAACTTTTTTCTGTGCAGTCTTGTGTATATATGTATTAGAAACAATTTGGTGTATAAATCGTCCTTGTAGGATGTATGGTTTGGGAGTTATGACGGAAAAAGCACATGTTTTTGGCCAGCTTCCACTCCAAAAAGTGTTCTACAACTCCTAAACTACAAGAGATAGAGCAAACGGCATTTGGACAAAGGAGTATCCCTTCTTAAGGACGAGGACCTGGTGCTCATTTTAATGCATGAATCGTCCTTATCTGATTTGTAGTTTTTATTTTAGAAAATAAATAAAAAAAATAAAAATTGACAAAAAAGGGCACATGAAATTAACATGAAATCTAATTTTTAAAATTATTTTAAGGATACAGTCTTGTGGACAGTAGCTTAAGGAACATTTTGATGCATAAGTCGTCCTTTTATGATGTATGGTTTAGAAGTTATGGCTAAAAAATCAAAAAAATCGCAAAAAACCACGTCAAAAACTATGATTCATGTAAAAAATTTAAACTAAGATTCTTGAAAAAAAATCAATTTCCAGAAAACTTTTTTCTGAATATGCAGTCTTGTGTATATATGTATTAGAAACAATTTGGTGTATAAATCGTCCTTGTAGGATATATGGTTTGGGAGTTATGACAGAAAAAGCACATGTTTTTGTCCAGCTTCCACTCCAAAAAGTGTTCTACAACTCCTAAACTATAAGAGATAGAGCAAACGGCATTTGGACAAAGGAGTATCCCTTCTTAAGGACGAGGACCTGGTGCTCATTTTAATGCATGAATCGTCCTTATCTGATATGTAGTTTTTATTTTAGAAAATAAATAAAAAAAATAAAAATTGACAAAAAAGGGCACATGAAATTAACATGAAATCTAATTTTTAAAATTATTTTAAGGATACAGTCTTGTGGGCAGTAGCTTAAGGAACATTTTGATGCATAATTCGTCCTTTTATGATGTATGGTTTAGAAGTTATGGCTAAAAAATCAAAAAAATCGCAAAAAACCACGTCAAAAACTATGATTCATGTAAAAAATTTTAACTAAGATTCTTGAAAAAAAATCAAATTCCAGAAAACTTTTTTCTGAATATGCAGTCTTGTGTATATATGTATTAGAAACAATTTGATGTATAAATCGTCCTTGTAGGATGTATGGTTTGGGAGTTATGACGGAAAAAGCACATGTTTTTGGCCAGCTTCCACTCCAAAAAGTGTTCTACAACTCCTAAACTATAAGAGATAGAGCAAACGGCATTTGGACAAAGGAGTATCCCTTCTTAAGGACGAGGACCTGGTGCTCATTTTAATGCATGAATTGTCCTTATCTGATATGTAGTTTTTATTTTAGAAAATAAATAAAAAAAATAAAAATTGACAAAAAAGGGCACATGAAATTAACATGAAATCTAATTTTTAAAATTATTTTAAGGATAAAGTCTTGTGGGCAGTAGCTTAAGGAACATTTTGATGCATAAGTCGTCTTTTTATGATGTATGGTTTAGAAGTTATGGCTAAAAATTCAAAAAAATCGCACAAAACCACGTCAAAAACTATGATTCATGTAAAAAATTTTAACTAAAATTCTTGAAAAAAAATCAAATTCCAGAAAACTTTTTTTCTGAAAATGCAGTCTTGTGTATATATGTATTAGAAACAATTTGGTGTATAAATTGTCCTTGTAGGATGTACAGTTTGGGAGTTATGACGGAAAAAGCACATGTTTTTGGCCAGCTACCACTCCAAAAAGTGTTCTACAACTCCTAAACTACAAGAGATAGAACAAAATGCATTTGGACAAAAATGTAACCCTACTTAAGAACGAGGACCTGGTGCTCATTTTAATGCATGAATCGTCCTTATCTGATATGTAGTTTTTATTTTAGAAAATAAATAAAAAAAATAAAAATTGACAAAAAAGGGCACATGAAATTAACATGAAATCTAATTTTTAAAATTATTTTAAGGATACAGTCTTGTGGGCAGTAGCTTAAGGAACATTTTGATGCATAAATCGTCCTTTTATGATGTATGGTTTAGAAGTTATGGCTAAAAAATCAAAAAAATCGCACAAAACCACGTCAAAAACTATGATTCATGTAAAAAATTTTTTTGAAAAAAAATCAAATTCCAGAAAACTTTTTTCTGAATATGCAGTCTTGTGTATATATGTATTAGAAACAATGTGGTGTATAAATCGTCCTTGTAGGATGTATGGTTTGGGAGTTATGACGGAAAAAGCACATGTTTTTGGCCAGCTACCACTCCAAAAAGTGTTCTACAACTCCTAAACTACAAGAGATAGAGCAAACGGCATTTGGACAAAGGAGTATCCCTTCTTAAGGACGAGGACCTGGTGCTCATTTTAATGCATGAATCGTCCTTATCTGATATGCAGCTTTTATTTTAGAAAATAAATAAAAAAAATAAAAATTGACAAAAAAGGGCACATGAAATTAACATGAAATCAAATTTTTAAAATTATTTTAAGGATACAGTCTTGTGGGCAGTAGCTTAAGGAACATTTTGATGCATAAATCGTATTTTTATGATGTATGGTTTAGAAGTTATGGCTAAAAATTCAAAAAAATCGCACAAAATCTCGTCAAAAACTATGATTCATGTAAAAAATTTTAACTAAGATTCTTGAAAAAAAATCAAATTCCAGAAAACTTTTTTCTGAATATGCAGTCTTGTGTATATATGTATTAGAAACAATTTGGTGTATAAATCGTCCTTGTAGGATGTACAGTTTGGGAGTTATGACGGAAAAAGCACATGTTTTTGGCCAGCTTCCACTCCAAAAGTGTTCTACAACTCCTAAACTACAAGAGATAGAACAAAATGCATTTGGACAAAGAAGTAACCCTACTTAAGGACGAGGACCTGGTCCTTATCTGATATGTAGTTTTTATTTTAGAAAATAAATAAAAAAAATAAAAATTGACAAAAAAGGGCACATGAAATTAACATGAAATCTAATTTTTAAAATTATTTTAAGGATACAGTCTTGTGGGCAGTAGCTTAAGGAACATTTTGATGCATAAATCGTCCTTTTATGATGTATGGTTTAGAAGTTATGGCTAAAAAATCAAAAAAATCGCACAAAACCACGTCAAAAACTATGATTCATGTAAAAAATTTTAAATAAGATTCTTGAAAAAAAATCAAATTCCAGAAAACTTTTTTCTGAATATGCAGTCTTGTGTATATATGTATTAGAAACAATTTGGTGTATAAATCGTCCTTGTAGGATGTATGGTTTGGGAGTTATGACGGAAAAAGCACATGTTTTTGGCCAGCTACCACTCCAAAAAGTGTTCTACAACTCCTAAACTACAAGAGATAGAGCAAACGGCATTTGGACAAAGGAGTATCCCTTCTTAAGGACGAGGACCTGGTGCTCATTTTAATGCATGAATCGTCCTTATCTGATATGCAGCTTTTATTTTAGAAAATAAATAAAAAAAATAAAAATTGACAAAAAAGGGCACATGAAATTAACATGAATGAAATTAACGTGGGCAGTAGCTTAAGGAACATTTTGATGCATAAATCGTATTTTTATGATGTATGGTTTAGAAGTTATGGCTAAAAATTCAAAAAAATCGCACAAAATCTCGTCAAAAACTATGATTCATGTAAAAAATTTTAACTAAGATTCTTGAAAAAAAATCAAATTCCAGAAAACTTTTTTCTGAATATGCAGTCTTGTGTATATATGTATTAGAAACAATTTGGTGTATAAATCGTCCTTGTAGGATGTACAGTTTGGGAGTTATGACGGAAAAAGCACATGTTTTTGGCCAGCTTCCACTCCAAAAAGTGTTCTACAACTCCTAAACTACAAGAGATAGAACAAAATGCATTTGGACAAAGAAGTAACCCTACTTAAGGACGAGGACCTGGTGCTCATTTTATTGCATGAATCGTCCTTATCTGATATGTAGTTTTTATTTTAGAAAATAAATAAAAAAAATAAAAATTGACAAAAAAGGGCACATGAAATTAACATGAAATCTAATTTTTAAAATTATTTTAAGGATACAGTCTTGTGGGCAGTAGCTTAAGGAACATTTTGATGCATAAATCGTCCTTTTATGATGTATGGTTTAGAAGTTATGGCTAAAAAATCAAAAAAATCGCACAAAACCACGTCAAAAACTATGATTCATGTAAAAAATTTTAACTAAGATTCTTGAAAAAAAATCAAATTCCAGAAAACTTTTTTCTGAATATGCAGTCTTGTGTATATATGTATTAGAAACAATTTGGTGTATAAATCGTCCTTGTAGGATGTATGGTTTGGGAGTTATGACGGAAAAAGCACATGTTTTTGGCCAGCTTCCACTCCAAAAAGTGTTCTACAACTCCTAAACTACAAGAGATAGAGCAAACGGCATTTGGACAAAGGAGTATCCCTTCTTAAGGACGAGGACCTGGTGCTCATTTTAATGCATGAATCGTCCTTATCTGATATGTAGTTTTTATTTTAGAAAATAAATAAAAAAAATAAAAATTGACAAAAAAGGGCACATGAAATTAACATGAAATCTAATTTTTCAAATTATTTTAAGGATACAGTCTTGTGGGCAGTAGCTTAAGGAACATTTTGATGCATAAATCGTCCTTTTATGATGTATGGTTTAGAAGTTATGGCTAAAAAATCAAAAAAATCGCACAAAACCACGTCAAAAACTATGATTCATGTAAAAAATTTTAACTAAGATTCTTGAAAAAAAATCAAATTCCAGAAAACTTTTTTCTGAATATGCAGTCTTGTGTATATATGTATTAGAAACAATTTGGTGTATAAATCGTCCTTGTAGGATGTATGGTTTGGGAGTTATGACGGAAAAAGCACATGTTTTTGGCCAGCTTCCACTCCAAAAAGTGTTCTACAACTCCTAAACTACAAGAGATAGAACAAAATGCATTTGGACAAAGAAGTATCCCTACTTAAGGACGAGGACCTGGTGCTCATTTTAATGCATGAATCGTCCTTATCTGATATGTAGTTTTTATTTTAGAAAATAAATAAAAAAAATAAAAATTGTCAAAAAAGGGCACATGAAATTAACATGAAATTTCATTTTTAAAATTATTTAAAGGATACAGTCTTGTGGGCAGTAGCTTAAGGAACATTTTGATGCATAAATCGTCCTTTTATGATGTATGGTTTAGAAGTTATGGCTAAAAAATCAAAAAAATCGCACAAAACCACGTCAAAAACTATGATTCATGTAAAAAATTTTAAATAAGATTCTTGAAAAAAAATCAAATTCCAGAAAACTTTTTTCTGAATATGCAGTCTTGTGTATATATGTATTAGAAACAATTTGGTGTATAAATCGTCCTTGTAGGATGTACAGTTTGGGAGTTATGACGGAAAAAGCACATGTTTTTGGCCAGCTTCCACTCCAAAAAGTGTTCTACAACTCCTAAACTACAAGAGATAGAACAAAATGCATTTGGACAAAGAAGTATCCCTACTTAAGGACGAGGACCTGGTGCTCATTTTAATGCATGAATCGTCCTTATCTGATATGTAGTTTTTATTTTAGAAAATAAATAAAAAAAAAAAAAATTAAAGTTTTTTCCTAAATGACCTCTATGTTTATTATGTTGACTTTATATGATTTAAATACAAATTCTAAATGTTTGATAGTTTAAATCATACTTGATTTTAAATACAAATTCTAGTTGTTTGACAGTTTAAAATCGTTTATCGAGCTTAAGGTCAAAGTTAGAAACAATTAATTGTTCTAACGAATTTTTCTAAAGAAACAACAACAACAACAAAGTTTTTTCAATATGAAAGGAAAAAAACCACTAGCAAATTGATTTTATTGTACAATTTCTGCGTGCTAAACGCGTCATCAGAAATCTTTGTGATTGCCCGTGCAAGCGCGTAGACGCACTGCACCATCGGGGCGATGAGATTTTGAAGCTTCAATTTCTCATTTTTTCCCTTAATTTCATAATGCCACATTTGTTGTTGTATTTCTGTTTTACTTTAGTTTCTATGCCTATATTATATGTAGTCCAACAGCCTGCTGGAATTCTGCACTAACAAAGCATGTTTACTGAAGTTGTTTTTAGAATTTTTGCTGATTTTGTTTTTCAGCTGTTTCCGTTTGGTCGAGCTCTACCATTTGATTAAAGTTTTTTCCTAAATGACCTCTATGTTTATTATGTTGACTTTATATGATTTAAATACAAATTCTAAATGTTTGATAGTTTAAATCATACTTGATTTTAAATACAAATTCTAGTTGTTTGACAGTTTAAAATCGTTTATCGAGCTTAAGGTCAAAGTTAGAAACAATTAATTGTTCTAACGAATTTTTCTAAAGAAACAACAACAACAACAAAGTTTTTTCAATATGAAAGGAAAAAAACCACTAGCAAATTGATTTTATTGTACAATTTCTGCGTGCTAAACGCGTCATCAGAAATCTTTGTGATTGCCCGTGCAAGCGCGTAGACGCACTGCACCATCGGGGCGATGAGATTTTGAAGCTTCAATTTCTCATTTTTTCCCTTAATTTCATAATGCCACATTTGTTGTTGTATTTCTGTTTTACTTTAGTTTCTATGCCTATATTAAACAGAAATACAACAACAAATGTGGCATTATGAAATTAAGGGAAAAAATGAGAAATTGAAGCTTCAAAATCTCATCGCCCCGATGGTGCAGTGCGTCTACGCGCTTGCACGGGCAATCACAAAGATTTCTGATGACGCGTTTAGCACGCAGAAATTGTACAATAAAATCAATTTGCTAGTGGTTTTTTTCCTTTCATATTGAAAAAAACTTTGTTGTTGTTGTTGTTTCTTTAGAAAAATTCGTTAGAACAATTAATTGTTTCTAACTTTGACCTTAAGCTCGATAAACGATTTTAAACTGTCAAACAACTAGAATTTGTATTTAAAATCAAGTATGATTTAAACTATCAAACATTTAGAATTTGTATTTAAATCATATAAAGTCAAAAAAAAAAATTGTCAAAAAAGGGCACATGAAATTAACATGAAATTTCATTTTTAAAATTATTTAAAGGATACAGTCTTGTGGGCAGTAGCTTAAGGAACATTTTGATGCATAAATCGTCCTTTTATGATGTATGGTTTAGAAGTTATGGCTAAAAAATCAAAAAAATCGCACAAAACCACGTCAAAAACTATGATTCATGTAAAAAATTTTAAATAAGATTCTTGAAAAAAAATCAAATTCCAGAAAACTTTTTTCTGAATATGCAGTCTTGTGTATATATGTATTAGAAACAATTTGGTGTATAAATCGTTCTTGTAGGATGTATGGTTTGGGAGTTATGACGGAAAAAGCACATGTTTTTGGCCAGCTACCACTCCAAAAAGTGTTCTACAACTCCTAAACTACAAGAGATAGAGCAAAATGCATTTGGACAAAGAAGTAACCCTACTTAAGGACGAGGACCTGGTGCTCATTTAAATGCATGAATCGTCCTTATCTGATATGTAGTTTTTATTTTAGAAAATAAATAAAAAAAATAAAAATTGACAAAAAAGGGCACATGAAATTAACATGAAACCTAATTTTTAAAGTTATTTTAAGGATACAGTCTTGTGGGCAGTAGCTTAAGGAACATTTTGATGCATAAACCGTCCTTTTATGATGTATGGTTTAGAAGTTATGGCTAAAAAATCAAAAAAATCGCAAAAAACCACGTCAAAAACTATGATTCATGTAAAAAATTTTAAATAAGATTCTTGAAAAAAAATCAAATTCCAGAAAACTTTTTTCTGTGCAGTCTTGTGTATATATGTATTAGAAACAATTTGGTGTATAAATCGTCCTTGTAGGATGTATGGTTTGGGAGTTATGACGGAAAAAGCACATGTTTTTGGCCAGCTTCCACTCCAAAAAGTGTTCTACAACTCCTAAACTACAAGAGATAGAGCAAACGGCATTTGGACAAAGGAGTATCCCTTCTTAAGGACGAGGACCTGGTGCTCATTTTAATGCATGAATCGTCCTTATCTGATTTGTAGTTTTTATTTTAGAAAATAAATAAAAAAAATAAAAATTGACAAAAAAGGGCACATGAAATTAACATGAAATCTAATTTTTAAAATTATTTTAAGGATACAGTCTTGTGGACAGTAGCTTAAGGAACATTTTGATGCATAAGTCGTCCTTTTATGATGTATGGTTTAGAAGTTATGGCTAAAAAATCAAAAAAATCGCAAAAAACCACGTCAAAAACTATGATTCATGTAAAAAATTTAAACTAAGATTCTTGAAAAAAAATCAATTTCCAGAAAACTTTTTTCTGAATATGCAGTCTTGTGTATATATGTATTAGAAACAATTTGGTGTATAAATCGTCCTTGTAGGATATATGGTTTGGGAGTTATGACAGAAAAAGCACATGTTTTTGTCCAGCTTCCACTCCAAAAAGTGTTCTACAACTCCTAAACTATAAGAGATAGAGCAAACGGCATTTGGACAAAGGAGTATCCCTTCTTAAGGACGAGGACCTGGTGCTCATTTTAATGCATGAATCGTCCTTATCTGATATGTAGTTTTTATTTTAGAAAATAAATAAAAAAAATAAAAATTGACAAAAAAGGGCACATGAAATTAACATGAAATCTAATTTTTAAAATTATTTTAAGGATACAGTCTTGTGGACAGTAGCTTAAGGAACATTTTGATGCATAAGTCGTCCTTTTATGATGTATGGTTTAGAAGTTATGGCTAAAAAATCAAAAAAATCGCAAAAAACCACGTCAAAAACTATGATTCATGTAAAAAATTTAAACTAAGATTCTTGAAAAAAAATCAATTTCCAGAAAACTTTTTTCTGAATATGCAGTCTTGTGTATATATGTATTAGAAACAATTTGGTGTATAAATCGTCCTTGTAGGATATATGGTTTGGGAGTTATGACAGAAAAAGCACATGTTTTTGTCCAGCTTCCACTCCAAAAAGTGTTCTACAACTCCTAAACTATAAGAGATAGAGCAAACGGCATTTGGACAAAGGAGTATCCCTTCTTAAGGACGAGGACCTGGTGCTCATTTTAATGCATGAATCGTCCTTATCTGATATGTAGTTTTTATTTTAGAAAATAAATAAAAAAAATAAAAATTGACAAAAAAGGGCACATGAAATTAACATGAAATCTAATTTTTAAAATTATTTTAAGGATACAGTCTTGTGGGCAGTAGCTTAAGGAACATTTTGATGCATAAATCGTCCTTTTATGATGTATGGTTTAGAAGTTATGGCTAAAAAATCAAAAAAATCGCAAAAAACCACGTCAAAAACTATGATTCATGTAAAAAATTTTAACTAAGATTCTTGAAAAAAAATCAAATTCCAGAAAACTTTTTTCTGAATATGCAGTCTTGTGTATATATGTATTAGAAACAATTTGATGTATAAATCGTCCTTGTAGGATGTATGGTTTGGGAGTTATGACGGAAAAAGCACATGTTTTTGGCCAGCTTCCACTCCAAAAAGTGTTCTACAACTCCTAAACTATAAGAGATAGAGCAAACGGCATTTGGACAAAGGAGTATCCCTTCTTAAGGACGAGGACCTGGTGCTCATTTTAATGCATGAATTGTCCTTATCTGATATGTAGTTTTTATTTTAGAAAATAAATAAAAAAAATAAAAATTGACAAAAAAGGGCACATGAAATTAACATGAAATCTAATTTTTAAAATTATTTTAAGGATAAAGTCTTGTGGGCAGTAGCTTAAGGAACATTTTGATGCATAAGTCGTCTTTTTATGATGTATGGTTTAGAAGTTATGGCTAAAAATTCAAAAAAATCGCACAAAACCACGTCAAAAACTATGATTCATGTAAAAAATTTTAACTAAAATTCTTGAAAAAAAATCAAATTCCAGAAAACTTTTTTTCTGAAAATGCAGTCTTGTGTATATATGTATTAGAAACAATTTGGTGTATAAATTGTCCTTGTAGGATGTACAGTTTGGGAGTTATGACGGAAAAAGCACATGTTTTTGGCCAGCTACCACTCCAAAAAGTGTTCTACAACTCCTAAACTACAAGAGATAGAACAAAATGCATTTGGACAAAGAAGTAACCCTACTTAAGAACGAGGACCTGGTGCTCATTTTAATGCATGAATCGTCCTTATCTGATATGTAGTTTTTATTTTAGAAAATAAATAAAAAAAATAAAAATTGACAAAAAAGGGCACATGAAATTAACATGAAATCTAATTTTTCAAATTATTTTAAGGATACAGTCTTGTGGGCAGTAGCTTAAGGAACATTTTGATGCATAAATCGTCCTTTTATGATGTATGGTTTAGAAGTTATGGCTAAAAAATCAAAAAAATCGCACAAAACCACGTCAAAAACTATGATTCATGTAAAAAATTTTAACTAAGATTCTTGAAAAAAAATCAAATTCCAGAAAACTTTTTTCTGAATATGCAGTCTTGTGTATATATGTATTAGAAACAATTTGGTGTATAAATCGTCCTTGTAGGATGTATGGTTTGGGAGTTATGACGGAAAAAGCACATGTTTTTGGCCAGCTTCCACTCCAAAAAGTGTTCTACAACTCCTAAACTACAAGAGATAGAACAAAATGCATTTGGACAAAGAAGTATCCCTACTTAAGGACGAGGACCTGGTGCTCATTTTAATGCATGAATCGTCCTTATCTGATATGTAGTTTTTATTTTAGAAAATAAATAAAAAAAATAAAAATTGTCAAAAAAGGGCACATGAAATTAACATGAAATTTCATTTTTAAAATTATTTAAAGGATACAGTCTTGTGGGCAGTAGCTTAAGGAACATTTTGATGCATAAATCGTCCTTTTATGATGTATGGTTTAGAAGTTATGGCTAAAAAATCAAAAAAATCGCACAAAACCACGTCAAAAACTATGATTCATGTAAAAAATTTTAAATAAGATTCTTGAAAAAAAATCAAATTCCAGAAAACTTTTTTCTGAATATGCAGTCTTGTGTATATATGTATTAGAAACAATTTGGTGTATAAATCGTCCTTGTAGGATGTACAGTTTGGGAGTTATGACGGAAAAAGCACATGTTTTTGGCCAGCTTCCACTCCAAAAAGTGTTCTACAACTCCTAAACTACAAGAGATAGAACAAAATGCATTTGGACAAAGAAGTATCCCTACTTAAGGACGAGGACCTGGTGCTCATTTTAATGCATGAATCGTCCTTATCTGATATGTAGTTTTTATTTTAGAAAATAAATAAAAAAAAAAAAAATTAAAGTTTTTTCCTAAATGACCTCTATGTTTATTATGTTGACTTTATATGATTTAAATACAAATTCTAAATGTTTGATAGTTTAAATCATACTTGATTTTAAATACAAATTCTAGTTGTTTGACAGTTTAAAATCGTTTATCGAGCTTAAGGTCAAAGTTAGAAACAATTAATTGTTCTAACGAATTTTTCTAAAGAAACAACAACAACAACAAAGTTTTTTCAATATGAAAGGAAAAAAACCACTAGCAAATTGATTTTATTGTACAATTTCTGCGTGCTAAACGCGTCATCAGAAATCTTTGTGATTGCCCGTGCAAGCGCGTAGACGCACTGCACCATCGGGGCGATGAGATTTTGAAGCTTCAATTTCTCATTTTTTCCCTTAATTTCATAATGCCACATTTGTTGTTGTATTTCTGTTTTACTTTAGTTTCTATGCCTATATTATATGTAGTCCAACAGCCTGCTGGAATTCTGCACTAACAAAGCATGTTTACTGAAGTTGTTTTTAGAATTTTTGCTGATTTTGTTTTTCAGCTGTTTCCGTTTGGTCGAGCTCTACCATTTGATTAAAGTTTTTTCCTAAATGACCTCTATGTTTATTATGTTGACTTTATATGATTTAAATACAAATTCTAAATGTTTGATAGTTTAAATCATACTTGATTTTAAATACAAATTCTAGTTGTTTGACAGTTTAAAATCGTTTATCGAGCTTAAGGTCAAAGTTAGAAACAATTAATTGTTCTAACGAATTTTTCTAAAGAAACAACAACAACAACAAAGTTTTTTCAATATGAAAGGAAAAAAACCACTAGCAAATTGATTTTATTGTACAATTTCTGCGTGCTAAACGCGTCATCAGAAATCTTTGTGATTGCCCGTGCAAGCGCGTAGACGCACTGCACCATCGGGGCGATGAGATTTTGAAGCTTCAATTTCTCATTTTTTCCCTTAATTTCATAATGCCACATTTGTTGTTGTATTTCTGTTTTACTTTAGTTTCTATGCCTATATTAAACAGAAATACAACAACAAATGTGGCATTATGAAATTAAGGGAAAAAATGAGAAATTGAAGCTTCAAAATCTCATCGCCCCGATGGTGCAGTGCGTCTACGCGCTTGCACGGGCAATCACAAAGATTTCTGATGACGCGTTTAGCACGCAGAAATTGTACAATAAAATCAATTTGCTAGTGGTTTTTTTCCTTTCATATTGAAAAAAACTTTGTTGTTGTTGTTGTTTCTTTAGAAAAATTCGTTAGAACAATTAATTGTTTCTAACTTTGACCTTAAGCTCGATAAACGATTTTAAACTGTCAAACAACTAGAATTTGTATTTAAAATCAAGTATGATTTAAACTATCAAACATTTAGAATTTGTATTTAAATCATATAAAGTCAAAAAAAAAAATTGTCAAAAAAGGGCACATGAAATTAACATGAAATTTCATTTTTAAAATTATTTAAAGGATACAGTCTTGTGGGCAGTAGCTTAAGGAACATTTTGATGCATAAATCGTCCTTTTATGATGTATGGTTTAGAAGTTATGGCTAAAAAATCAAAAAAATCGCACAAAACCACGTCAAAAACTATGATTCATGTAAAAAATTTTAAATAAGATTCTTGAAAAAAAATCAAATTCCAGAAAACTTTTTTCTGAATATGCAGTCTTGTGTATATATGTATTAGAAACAATTTGGTGTATAAATCGTTCTTGTAGGATGTATGGTTTGGGAGTTATGACGGAAAAAGCACATGTTTTTGGCCAGCTACCACTCCAAAAAGTGTTCTACAACTCCTAAACTACAAGAGATAGAGCAAAATGCATTTGGACAAAGAAGTAACCCTACTTAAGGACGAGGACCTGGTGCTCATTTAAATGCATGAATCGTCCTTATCTGATATGTAGTTTTTATTTTAGAAAATAAATAAAAAAAATAAAAATTGACAAAAAAGGGCACATGAAATTAACATGAAACCTAATTTTTAAAGTTATTTTAAGGATACAGTCTTGTGGGCAGTAGCTTAAGGAACATTTTGATGCATAAACCGTCCTTTTATGATGTATGGTTTAGAAGTTATGGCTAAAAAATCAAAAAAATCGCAAAAAACCACGTCAAAAACTATGATTCATGTAAAAAATTTTAAATAAGATTCTTGAAAAAAAATCAAATTCCAGAAAACTTTTTTCTGTGCAGTCTTGTGTATATATGTATTAGAAACAATTTGGTGTATAAATCGTCCTTGTAGGATGTATGGTTTGGGAGTTATGACGGAAAAAGCACATGTTTTTGGCCAGCTTCCACTCCAAAAAGTGTTCTACAACTCCTAAACTACAAGAGATAGAGCAAACGGCATTTGGACAAAGGAGTATCCCTTCTTAAGGACGAGGACCTGGTGCTCATTTTAATGCATGAATCGTCCTTATCTGATTTGTAGTTTTTATTTTAGAAAATAAATAAAAAAAATAAAAATTGACAAAAAAGGGCACATGAAATTAACATGAAATCTAATTTTTAAAATTATTTTAAGGATACAGTCTTGTGGACAGTAGCTTAAGGAACATTTTGATGCATAAGTCGTCCTTTTATGATGTATGGTTTAGAAGTTATGGCTAAAAAATCAAAAAAATCGCAAAAAACCACGTCAAAAACTATGATTCATGTAAAAAATTTAAACTAAGATTCTTGAAAAAAAATCAATTTCCAGAAAACTTTTTTCTGAATATGCAGTCTTGTGTATATATGTATTAGAAACAATTTGGTGTATAAATCGTCCTTGTAGGATATATGGTTTGGGAGTTATGACAGAAAAAGCACATGTTTTTGTCCAGCTTCCACTCCAAAAAGTGTTCTACAACTCCTAAACTATAAGAGATAGAGCAAACGGCATTTGGACAAAGGAGTATCCCTTCTTAAGGACGAGGACCTGGTGCTCATTTTAATGCATGAATCGTCCTTATCTGATATGTAGTTTTTATTTTAGAAAATAAATAAAAAAAATAAAAATTGACAAAAAAGGGCACATGAAATTAACATGAAATCTAATTTTTAAAATTATTTTAAGGATACAGTCTTGTGGACAGTAGCTTAAGGAACATTTTGATGCATAAGTCGTCCTTTTATGATGTATGGTTTAGAAGTTATGGCTAAAAAATCAAAAAAATCGCAAAAAACCACGTCAAAAACTATGATTCATGTAAAAAATTTAAACTAAGATTCTTGAAAAAAAATCAATTTCCAGAAAACTTTTTTCTGAATATGCAGTCTTGTGTATATATGTATTAGAAACAATTTGGTGTATAAATCGTCCTTGTAGGATATATGGTTTGGGAGTTATGACAGAAAAAGCACATGTTTTTGTCCAGCTTCCACTCCAAAAAGTGTTCTACAACTCCTAAACTATAAGAGATAGAGCAAACGGCATTTGGACAAAGGAGTATCCCTTCTTAAGGACGAGGACCTGGTGCTCATTTTAATGCATGAATCGTCCTTATCTGATATGTAGTTTTTATTTTAGAAAATAAATAAAAAAAATAAAAATTGACAAAAAAGGGCACATGAAATTAACATGAAATCTAATTTTTAAAATTATTTTAAGGATACAGTCTTGTGGGCAGTAGCTTAAGGAACATTTTGATGCATAAATCGTCCTTTTATGATGTATGGTTTAGAAGTTATGGCTAAAAAATCAAAAAAATCGCAAAAAACCACGTCAAAAACTATGATTCATGTAAAAAATTTTAACTAAGATTCTTGAAAAAAAATCAAATTCCAGAAAACTTTTTTCTGAATATGCAGTCTTGTGTATATATGTATTAGAAACAATTTGATGTATAAATCGTCCTTGTAGGATGTATGGTTTGGGAGTTATGACGGAAAAAGCACATGTTTTTGGCCAGCTTCCACTCCAAAAAGTGTTCTACAACTCCTAAACTATAAGAGATAGAGCAAACGGCATTTGGACAAAGGAGTATCCCTTCTTAAGGACGAGGACCTGGTGCTCATTTTAATGCATGAATTGTCCTTATCTGATATGTAGTTTTTATTTTAGAAAATAAATAAAAAAAATAAAAATTGACAAAAAAGGGCACATGAAATTAACATGAAATCTAATTTTTAAAATTATTTTAAGGATAAAGTCTTGTGGGCAGTAGCTTAAGGAACATTTTGATGCATAAGTCGTCTTTTTATGATGTATGGTTTAGAAGTTATGGCTAAAAATTCAAAAAAATCGCACAAAACCACGTCAAAAACTATGATTCATGTAAAAAATTTTAACTAAAATTCTTGAAAAAAAATCAAATTCCAGAAAACTTTTTTTCTGAAAATGCAGTCTTGTGTATATATGTATTAGAAACAATTTGGTGTATAAATTGTCCTTGTAGGATGTACAGTTTGGGAGTTATGACGGAAAAAGCACATGTTTTTGGCCAGCTACCACTCCAAAAAGTGTTCTACAACTCCTAAACTACAAGAGATAGAACAAAATGCATTTGGACAAAGAAGTAACCCTACTTAAGAACGAGGACCTGGTGCTCATTTTAATGCATGAATCGTCCTTATCTGATATGTAGTTTTTATTTTAGAAAATAAATAAAAAAAATAAAAATTGACAAAAAAGGGCACATGAAATTAACATGAAATCTAATTTTTAAAATTATTTTAAGGATACAGTCTTGTGGGCAGTAGCTTAAGGAACATTTTGATGCATAAATCGTATTTTTATGATGTATGGTTTAGAAGTTATGGCTAAAAATTCAAAAAAATCGCACAAAACCACGTCAAAAACTATGATTCATGTAAAAAAATTTTAACTAAGATTCTTGAAAAAAAATCAAATTCCAGAAAACTTTTTTCTGTGCAGTCTTGTGTATATATGTATTAGAAACAATTTGGTGTATAAATCGTCCTTGTAGGATGTATGGTTTGGGAGTTATGACGGAAAAAGCACATGTTTTTGGCCAGCTTCCACTCCAAAAAGTGTTCTACAACTCCTAAACTACAAGAGATAGAGCAAACGGCATTTGGACAAAGGAGTATCCCTTCTTAAGGACGAGGACCTGGTGCTCATTTTAATGCATGAATCGTCCTTATCTGATTTGTAGTTTTTATTTTAGAAAATAAATAAAAAAAATAAAAATTGACAAAAAAGGGCACATGAAATTAACATGAAATCTAATTTTTAAAATTATTTTAAGGATACAGTCTTGTGGACAGTAGCTTAAGGAACATTTTGATGCATAAGTCGTCCTTTTATGATGTATGGTTTAGAAGTTATGGCTAAAAAATCAAAAAAATCGCAAAAAACCACGTCAAAAACTATGATTCATGTAAAAAATTTAAACTAAGATTCTTGAAAAAAAATCAATTTCCAGAAAACTTTTTTCTGAATATGCAGTCTTGTGTATATATGTATTAGAAACAATTTGGTGTATAAATCGTCCTTGTAGGATATATGGTTTGGGAGTTATGACAGAAAAAGCACATGTTTTTGTCCAGCTTCCACTCCAAAAAGTGTTCTACAACTCCTAAACTATAAGAGATAGAGCAAACGGCATTTTGACAAAGGAGTATCCCTTCTTAAGGACGAGGACCTGGTGCTCATTTTAATGCATGAATCGTCCTTATCTGATATGTAGTTTTTATTTTAGAAAATAAATAAAAAAAATAAAAATTGACAAAAAAGGGCACATGAAATTAACATGAAATCTAATTTTTAAAATTATTTTAAGGATACAGTCTTGTGGACAGTAGCTTAAGGAACATTTTGATGCATAAGTCGTCCTTTTATGATGTATGGTTTAGAAGTTATGGCTAAAAAATCAAAAAAATCGCAAAAAACCACGTCAAAAACTATGATTCATGTAAAAAATTTAAACTAAGATTCTTGAAAAAAAATCAATTTCCAGAAAACTTTTTTCTGAATATGCAGTCTTGTGTATATATGTATTAGAAACAATTTGGTGTATAAATCGTCCTTGTAGGATATATGGTTTGGGAGTTATGACAGAAAAAGCACATGTTTTTGTCCAGCTTCCACTCCAAAAAGTGTTCTACAACTCCTAAACTATAAGAGATAGAGCAAACGGCATTTGGACAAAGGAGTATCCCTTCTTAAGGACGAGGACCTGGTGCTCATTTTAATGCATGAATCGTCCTTATCTGATATGTAGTTTTTATTTTAGAAAATAAATAAAAAAAATAAAAATTGACAAAAAAGGGCACATGAAATTAACATGAAATCTAATTTTTAAAATTATTTTAAGGATACAGTCTTGTGGGCAGTAGCTTAAGGAACATTTTGATGCATAAATCGTCCTTTTATGATGTATGGTTTAGAAGTTATGGCTAAAAAATCAAAAAAATCGCAAAAAACCACGTCAAAAACTATGATTCATGTAAAAAATTTTAACTAAGATTCTTGAAAAAAAATCAAATTCCAGAAAACTTTTTTCTGAATATGCAGTCTTGTGTATATATGTATTAGAAACAATTTGATGTATAAATCGTCCTTGTAGGATGTATGGTTTGGGAGTTATGACGGAAAAAGCACATGTTTTTGGCCAGCTTCCACTCCAAAAAGTGTTCTACAACTCCTAAACTATAAGAGATAGAGCAAACGGCATTTGGACAAAGGAGTATCCCTTCTTAAGGACGAGGACCTGGTGCTCATTTTAATGCATGAATTGTCCTTATCTGATATGTAGTTTTTATTTTAGAAAATAAATAAAAAAAATAAAAATTGACAAAAAAGGGCACATGAAATTAACATGAAATCTAATTTTTAAAATTATTTTAAGGATAAAGTCTTGTGGGCAGTAGCTTAAGGAACATTTTGATGCATAAGTCGTCTTTTTATGATGTATGGTTTAGAAGTTATGGCTAAAAATTCAAAAAAATCGCACAAAACCACGTCAAAAACTATGATTCATGTAAAAAATTTTAACTAAAATTCTTGAAAAAAAATCAAATTCCAGAAAACTTTTTTTCTGAAAATGCAGTCTTGTGTATATATGTATTAGAAACAATTTGGTGTATAAATTGTCCTTGTAGGATGTACAGTTTGGGAGTTATGACGGAAAAAGCACATGTTTTTGGCCAGCTACCACTCCAAAAAGTGTTCTACAACTCCTAAACTACAAGAGATAGAACAAAATGCATTTGGACAAAGAAGTAACCCTACTTAAGAACGAGGACCTGGTGCTCATTTTAATGCATGAATCGTCCTTATCTGATATGTAGTTTTTATTTTAGAAAATAAATAAAAAAAATAAAAATTGACAAAAAAGGGCACATGAAATTAACATGAAATCTAATTTTTAAAATTATTTTAAGGATACAGTCTTGTGGGCAGTAGCTTAAGGAACATTTTGATGCATAAATCGTATTTTTATGATGTATGGTTTAGAAGTTATGGCTAAAAATTCAAAAAAATCGCACAAAACCACGTCAAAAACTATGATTCATGTAAAAAAATTTTAACTAAGATTCTTGAAAAAAAATCAAATTCCAGAAAACTTTTTTCTGAATATGCAGTCTTGTGTATATATGTATTAGAAACAATTTGGTGTATAAATCGTCCTTGTAGGATGTACAGTTTGGGAGTTATGACGGAAAAAGCACATGTTTTTGGCCAGCTTCCACTCCAAAAAGTGTTCTACAACTCCTAAACTACAAGAGATAGAACAAAATGCATTTGGACAAAGAAGTAACCCTACTTAAGGACGAGGACCTAGTGCTCATTTTATTGCATGAATCGTCCTTATCTGATATGTAGTTTTTATTTTAGAAAATAAATAAAAAAAATAAAAATTGACAAAAAAGGGCACATGAAATTAACATGAAATCTAATTTTTAAAATTATTTTAAGGATACAGTCTTGTGGGCAGCAGCTTAAGGAACATTTTGATGCATAAATCGTCCTTTTATGATGTATGGTTTAGAAGTTATGGCTAAAAAATCAAAAAAATCGCAAAAAACCACGTCAAAAACTATGATTCATGTAAAAAATTTTAACTAAGATTCTTGAAAAAAATCAAATTCCAGAAAACTTTTTTCTGAATATGCAGTCTTGTGTATATATGTATTAGAAACAATTTGGTGTATAAATCGTCCTTGTAGGATGTACAGTTTGGGAGTTATGACGGAAAAAGCACATGTTTTTGGCCAGCTTCCACTCCAAAAAGTGTTCTACAACTCCTAAACTACAAGAGATAGAGCAAAATGCATTTGGACAAAAAGTAACCCTACTTAAGGACGAGGACCTGGTGCTCATTTAAATGCATGAATCGTCCTTATCTGATATGTAGTTTTTATTTTAGAAAATAAATAAAAAAAATAAAAATTGACAAAAAAGGGCACATGAAATTAACATGAAATCTAATTTTTAAAGTTATTTTAAGGATACAGTCTTGTGGGCAGTAGCTTAAGGAACATTTTGATGCATAAATCGTCCTTTTATGATGTATGGTTTAGAAGTTATGGCTAAAAAATCAAAAAAATCGCGAAAAACCACGTCAAAAACTATGATTCATGTAAAAAATTTTAAATAAGATTCTTGAAAAAAAATCAAATTCCAGAAAACTTTTTTCTGAATATGCAGTCTTGTGTATATATGTATTAGAAACAATTTGGTGTATAAATCGTCCTTGTAGGATGTATGGTTTGGGAGTTATGACGGAAAAAGCACATGTTTTTGGCCAGCTTCCACTCCAAAAAGTGTTCTACAACTCCTAAACTATAAGAGATAGAGCAAACGGCATTTGGACAAAGGAGTATCCCTTCTTAAGATCGTCCTTATCTGATATGTAGTTTTTATTTTAGAAAATAAATAAAAAAAATAAAAATTGACAAAAAAGGGCACATGAAATTAACATGAAATCTAATTTTTAAAATTATTTTAAGGATACAGTCTTGTGGGCAGTAGCTTAAGGAACATTTTGATGCATAAATCGTCCTTTTATGATGTATGGTTTAGAAGTTATGGCTAAAAAATCAAAAAAATCGCACAAAACCACGTCAAAAACTATGATTCATGTAAAAAATTTTTTTGAAAAAAAATCAAATTCCAGAAAACTTTTTTCTGAATATGCAGTCTTGTGTATATATGTATTAGAAACAATGTGGTGTATAAATCGTCCTTGTAGGATGTATGGTTTGGGAGTTATGACGGAAAAAGCACATGTTTTTGGCCAGCTACCACTCCAAAAAGTGTTCTACAACTCCTAAACTACAAGAGATAGAGCAAACGGCATTTGGACAATGGAGTATCCCTTCTTAAGGACGAGGACCTGGTGCTCATTTTAATGCATGAATCGTCCTTATCTGATATGCAGCTTTTATTTTAGAAAATAAATAAAAAAAATAAAAATTGACAAAAAAGGGCACATGAAATTAACATGAAATCAAATTTTTAAAATTATTTTAAGGATACAGTCTTGTGGGCAGTAGCTTAAGGAACATTTTGATGCATAAATCGTATTTTTATGATGTATGGTTTAGAAGTTATGGCTAAAAATTCAAAAAAATCGCACAAAATCTCGTCAAAAACTATGATTCATGTAAAAAATTTTAACTAAGATTCTTGAAAAAAAATCAAATTCCAGAAAACTTTTTTCTGAATATGCAGTCTTGTGTATATATGTATTAGAAACAATTTGGTGTATAAATCGTCCTTGTAGGATGTACAGTTTGGGAGTTATGACGGAAAAAGCACATGTTTTTGGCCAGCTTCCACTCCAAAAGTGTTCTACAACTCCTAAACTACAAGAGATAGAACAAAATGCATTTGGACAAAGAAGTAACCCTACTTAAGGACGAGGACCTGGTCCTTATCTGATATGTAGTTTTTATTTTAGAAAATAAATAAAAAAAATAAAAATTGACAAAAAAGGGCACATGAAATTAACATGAAATCTAATTTTTAAAATTATTTTAAGGATACAGTCTTGTGGGCAGTAGCTTAAGGAACATTTTGATGCATAAATCGTCCTTTTATGATGTATGGTTTAGAAGTTATGGCTAAAAAATCAAAAAAATCGCACAAAACCACGTCAAAAACTATGATTCATGTAAAAAATTTTAAATAAGATTCTTGAAAAAAAATCAAATTCCAGAAAACTTTTTTCTGAATATGCAGTCTTGTGTATATATGTATTAGAAACAATTTGGTGTATAAATCGTCCTTGTAGGATGTATGGTTTGGGAGTTATGACGGAAAAAGCACATGTTTTTGGCCAGCTACCACTCCAAAAAGTGTTCTACAACTCTTAAACTACAAGAGATAGAGCAAACGGCATTTGGACAAAGGAGTATCCCTTCTTAAGGACGAGGACCTGGTGCTCATTTTAATGCATGAATCGTCCTTATCTGATATGCAGCTTTTATTTTAGAAAATAAATAAAAAAAATAAAAATTGACAAAAAAGGGCACATGAAATTAACATGAATGAAATTAACGTGGGCAGTAGCTTAAGGAACATTTTGATGCATAAATCGTATTTTTATGATGTATGGTTTAGAAGTTATGGCTAAAAATTCAAAAAAATCGCACAAAATCTCGTCAAAAACTATGATTCATGTAAAAAATTTTAACTAAGATTCTTGAAAAAAAATCAAATTCCAGAAAACTTTTTTCTGAATATGCAGTCTTGTGTATATATGTATTAGAAACAATGTGGTGTATAAATCGTCCTTGTAGGATGTATGGTTTGGGAGTTATGACGGAAAAAGCACATGTTTTTGGCCAGCTACCACTCCAAAAAGTGTTCTACAACTCCTAAACTACAAGAGATAGAGCAAACGGCATTTGGACAATGGAGTATCCCTTCTTAAGGACGAGGACCTGGTGCTCATTTTAATGCATGAATCGTCCTTATCTGATATGCAGCTTTTATTTTAGAAAATAAATAAAAAAAATAAAAATTGACAAAAAAGGGCACATGAAATTAACATGAAATCAAATTTTTAAAATTATTTTAAGGATACAGTCTTGTGGGCAGTAGCTTAAGGAACATTTTGATGCATAAATCGTATTTTTATGATGTATGGTTTAGAAGTTATGGCTAAAAATTCAAAAAAATCGCACAAAATCTCGTCAAAAACTATGATTCATGTAAAAAATTTTAACTAAGATTCTTGAAAAAAAATCAAATTCCAGAAAACTTTTTTCTGAATATGCAGTCTTGTGTATATATGTATTAGAAACAATTTGGTGTATAAATCGTCCTTGTAGGATGTACAGTTTGGGAGTTATGACGGAAAAAGCACATGTTTTTGGCCAGCTTCCACTCCAAAAGTGTTCTACAACTCCTAAACTACAAGAGATAGAACAAAATGCATTTGGACAAAGAAGTAACCCTACTTAAGGACGAGGACCTGGTCCTTATCTGATATGTAGTTTTTATTTTAGAAAATAAATAAAAAAAATAAAAATTGACAAAAAAGGGCACATGAAATTAACATGAAATCTAATTTTTAAAATTATTTTAAGGATACAGTCTTGTGGGCAGTAGCTTAAGGAACATTTTGATGCATAAATCGTCCTTTTATGATGTATGGTTTAGAAGTTATGGCTAAAAAATCAAAAAAATCGCACAAAACCACGTCAAAAACTATGATTCATGTAAAAAATTTTAAATAAGATTCTTGAAAAAAAATCAAATTCCAGAAAACTTTTTTCTGAATATGCAGTCTTGTGTATATATGTATTAGAAACAATTTGGTGTATAAATCGTCCTTGTAGGATGTATGGTTTGGGAGTTATGACGGAAAAAGCACATGTTTTTGGCCAGCTACCACTCCAAAAAGTGTTCTACAACTCTTAAACTACAAGAGATAGAGCAAACGGCATTTGGACAAAGGAGTATCCCTTCTTAAGGACGAGGACCTGGTGCTCATTTTAATGCATGAATCGTCCTTATCTGATATGCAGCTTTTATTTTAGAAAATAAATAAAAAAAATAAAAATTGACAAAAAAGGGCACATGAAATTAACATGAATGAAATTAACGTGGGCAGTAGCTTAAGGAACATTTTGATGCATAAATCGTATTTTTATGATGTATGGTTTAGAAGTTATGGCTAAAAATTCAAAAAAATCGCACAAAATCTCGTCAAAAACTATGATTCATGTAAAAAATTTTAACTAAGATTCTTGAAAAAAAATCAAATTCCAGAAAACTTTTTTCTGAATATGCAGTCTTGTGTATATATGTATTAGAAACAATTTGGTGTATAAATCGTCCTTGTAGGATGTACAGTTTGGGAGTTATGACGGAAAAAGCACATGTTTTTGGCCAGCTTCCACTCCAAAAGTGTTCTACAACTCCTAAACTACAAGAGATAGAACAAAATGCATTTGGACAAAGAAGTAACCCTACTTAAGGACGAGGACCTGGTCCTTATCTGATATGTAGTTTTTATTTTAGAAAATAAATAAAAAAAATAAAAATTGACAAAAAAGGGCACATGAAATTAACATGAAATCTAATTTTTAAAATTATTTTAAGGATACAGTCTTGTGGGCAGTAGCTTAAGGAACATTTTGATGCATAAATCGTCCTTTTATGATGTATGGTTTAGAAGTTATGGCTAAAAAATCAAAAAAATCGCACAAAACCACGTCAAAAACTATGATTCATGTAAAAAATTTTAAATAAGATTCTTGAAAAAAAATCAAATTCCAGAAAACTTTTTTCTGAATATGCAGTCTTGTGTATATATGTATTAGAAACAATTTGGTGTATAAATCGTCCTTGTAGGATGTATGGTTTGGGAGTTATGACGGAAAAAGCACATGTTTTTGGCCAGCTACCACTCCAAAAAGTGTTCTACAACTCTTAAACTACAAGAGATAGAGCAAACGGCATTTGGACAAAGGAGTATCCCTTCTTAAGGACGAGGACCTGGTGCTCATTTTAATGCATGAATCGTCCTTATCTGATATGCAGCTTTTATTTTAGAAAATAAATAAAAAAAATAAAAATTGACAAAAAAGGGCACATGAAATTAACATGAATGAAATTAACGTGGGCAGTAGCTTAAGGAACATTTTGATGCATAAATCGTATTTTTATGATGTATGGTTTAGAAGTTATGGCTAAAAATTCAAAAAAATCGCACAAAATCTCGTCAAAAACTATGATTCATGTAAAAAATTTTAACTAAGATTCTTGAAAAAAAATCAAATTCCAGAAAACTTTTTTCTGAATATGCAGTCTTGTGTATATATGTATTAGAAACAATTTGGTGTATAAATCGTCCTTGTAGGATGTACAGTTTGGGAGTTATGACGGAAAAAGCACATGTTTTTGGCCAGCTTCCACTCCAAAAAGTGTTCTACAACTCCTAAACTACAAGAGATAGAAATAAATGCATTTGGACAAAGAAGTAACCCTACTTAAGGACGAGGACCTGGTGCTCATTTTATTGCATGAATCGTCCTTATCTGATATGTAGTTTTTATTTTAGAAAATAAATAAAAAAAATAAAAATTGACAAAAAAGGGCACATGAAATTAACATGAAATCTAATTTTTCAAATTATTTTAAGGATACAGTCTTGTGGGCAGTAGCTTAAGGAACATTTTGATGCATAAATCGTCCTTTTATGATGTATGGTTTAGAAGTTATGGCTAAAATATCAAAAAAATCGCAAAAAACCACGTCAAAAACTATGATTCATGTAAAAAATTTTAACTAAGATTCTTGAAAAAAAATCAAATTCCAGAAAACTTTTTTCTGAATATGCAGTCTTGTGTATATATGTATTAGAAACAATTTGGTGTATAAATCGTCCTTGTAGGATGTATGGTTTGGGAGTTATGACGGAAAAAGCACATGTTTTTGGCCAGCTACCACTCCAAAAAGTGTTCTACAACTCCTAAACTACAAGAGATAGAGCAAACGGCATTTGGACAAAGGAGTATCCCTTCTTAAGGACGAGGACCTGGTGCTCATTTTAATGCATGAATCGTCCTTATCTGATATGCAGCTTTTATTTTAGAAAATAAATAAAAAAAATAAAAATTGACAAAAAAGGGCACATGAAATTAACATGAAATCAAATTTTTAAAATTATTTTAAGGATACAGTCTTGTGGGCAGTAGCTTAAGGAACATTTTGATGCATAAATCGTATTTTTATGATGTATGGTTTAGAAGTTATGGCTAAAAATTCAAAAAAATCGCACAAAATCTCGTCAAAAACTATGATTCATGTAAAAAATTTTAACTAAGATTCTTGAAAAAAAATCAAATTCCAGAAAACTTTTTTCTGAATATGCAGTCTTGTGTATATATGTATTAGAAACAATTTGGTGTATAAATCGTCCTTGTAGGATGTTCAGTTTGGGAGTTATGACGGAAAAAGCACATGTTTTTGGCCAGCTTCCACTCCAAAAGTGTTCTACAACTCCTAAACTACAAGAGATAGAACAAAATGCATTTGGACAAAGAAGTAACCCTACTTAAGGACGAGGACCTGGTCCTTATCTGATATGTAGTTTTTATTTTAGAAAATAAATAAAAAAAATAAAAATTGACAAAAAAGGGCACATGAAATTAACATGAAATCTAATTTTTAAAATTATTTTAAGGATACAGTCTTGTGGGCAGTAGCTTAAGGAACATTTTGATGCATAAATCGTCCTTTTATGATGTATGGTTTAGAAGTTATGGCTAAAAAATCAAAAAAATCGCACAAAACCACGTCAAAAACTATGATTCATGTAAAAAATTTTAAATAAGATTCTTGAAAAAAAATCAAATTCCAGAAAACTTTTTTCTGAATATGCAGTCTTGTGTATATATGTATTAGAAACAATTTGGTGTATAAATCGTCCTTGTAGGATGTATGGTTTGGGAGTTATGACGGAAAAAGCACATGTTTTTGGCCAGCTACCACTCCAAAAAGTGTTCTACAACTCCTAAACTACAAGAGATAGAGCAAACGGCATTTGGACAAAGGAGTATCCCTTCTTAAGGACGAGGACCTGGTGCTCATTTTAATGCATGAATCGTCCTTATCTGATATGCAGCTTTTATTTTAGAAAATAAATAAAAAAAATAAAAATTGACAAAAAAGGGCACATGAAATTAACATGAATGAAATTAACGTGGGCAGTAGCTTAAGGAACATTTTGATGCATAAATCGTATTTTTATGATGTATGGTTTAGAAGTTATGGCTAAAAATTCAAAAAAATCGCACAAAATCTCGTCAAAAACTATGATTCATGTAAAAAATTTTAACTAAGATTCTTGAAAAAAAATCAAATTCCAGAAAACTTTTTTCTGAATATGCAGTCTTGTGTATATATGTATTAGAAACAATTTGGTGTATAAATCGTCCTTGTAGGATGTACAGTTTGGGAGTTATGACGGAAAAAGCACATGTTTTTGGCCAGCTTCCACTCCAAAAAGTGTTCTACAACTCCTAAACTACAAGAGATAGAACAAAATGCATTTGGACAAAGAAGTAACCCTACTTAAGGACGAGGACCTGGTGCTCATTTTATTGCATGAATCGTCCTTATCTGATATGTAGTTTTTATTTTAGAAAATAAATAAAAAAAATAAAAATTGACAAAAAAGGGCACATGAAATTAACATGAAATCTAATTTTTAAAATTATTTTAAGGATACAGTCTTGTGGGCAGTAGCTTAAGGAACATTTTGATGCATAAATCGTCCTTTTATGATGTATGGTTTAGAAGTTATGGCTAAAAAATCAAAAAAATCGCACAAAACCACGTCAAAAACTATGATTCATGTAAAAAATTTTAACTAAGATTCTTGAAAAAAAATCAAATTCCAGAAAACTTTTTTCTGAATATGCAGTCTTGTGTATATATGTATTAGAAACAATTTGGTGTATAAATCGTCCTTGTAGGATGTATGGTTTGGGAGTTATGACGGAAAAAGCACATGTTTTTGGCCAGCTTCCACTCCAAAAAGTGTTCTACAACTCCTAAACTACAAGAGATAGAGCAAACGGCATTTGGACAAAGGAGTATCCCTTCTTAAGGACGAGGACCTGGTGCTCATTTTAATGCATGAATCGTCCTTATCTGATATGTAGTTTTTATTTTAGAAAATAAATAAAAAAAATAAAAATTGACAAAAAAGGGCACATGAAATTAACATGAAATCTAATTTTTCAAATTATTTTAAGGATACAGTCTTGTGGGCAGTAGCTTAAGGAACATTTTGATGCATAAATCGTCCTTTTATGATGTATGGTTTAGAAGTTATGGCTAAAAAATCAAAAAAATCGCACAAAACCACGTCAAAAACTATGATTCATGTAAAAAATTTTAACTAAGATTCTTGAAAAAAAATCAAATTCCAGAAAACTTTTTTCTGAATATGCAGTCTTGTGTATATATGTATTAGAAACAATTTGGTGTATAAATCGTCCTTGTAGGATGTATGGTTTGGGAGTTATGACGGAAAAAGCACATGTTTTTGGCCAGCTACCACTCCAAAAAGTGTTCTACAACTCCTAAACTACAAGAGATAGAGCAAACGGCATTTGGACAAAGGAGTATCCTTTCTTAAGGACGAGGACCTGGTGCTCATTTTAATGCATGAATCGTCCTTATCTGATATGCAGTTTTTATTTTAGAAAATAAATAAAAAAAATAAAAATTGACAAAAAAGGGCACATGAAATTAACATGAAATCTAATTTTTAAAATTATTTTAAGGATACAGTCTTGTGGGCAGTAGCTTAAGGAACATTTTGATGCATAAATCGTCCTTTTATGATGTATGGTTTAGAAGTTATGGCTAAAAAATCAAAAAAATCGCACAAAACCACGTCAAAAACTATGATTCATGTAAAAAATTTTAACTAAGATTCTTGAAAAAAAATCAAATTCCAGAAAACTTTTTTCTGAATATGCAGTCTTGTGTATATATGTATTAGAAACAATTTGGTGTATAAATCGTCCTTGTAGGATGTATGGTTTGGGAGTTATGACGGAAAAAGCACATGTTTTTGGCCAGCTACCACTCCAAAAAGTGTTCTACAACTCCTAAACTACAAGAGATAGAGCAAACGGCATTTGGACAAAGGAGTATCCCTTCTTAAGGACGAGGACCTGGTGCTCATTTTAATGCATGAATCGTCCTTATCTGATATGTAGTTTTTATTTTAGAAAATAAATAAAAAAAATAAAAATTGACAAAAAAGGGCACATGACATTAACATGAAACCTAATTTTTAAAGTTATTTTAAGGATACAGTCTTGTGGGCAGTAGCTTAAGGAACATTTTGATGCATAAATCGTCCTTTTATGATGTATGGTTTAGAAGTTATGGCTCAAAAATCAAAAAAATCGCAAAAAACCACGTCAAAAACTATGATTCATGTAAAAAATTTTAAATAAGATTCTTGAAAAAAATCAAATTCCAGAAAACTTTTGTCTGAATATGCAGTCTTGTGTATATATGTATTAGAAACAATTTGGTGTATAAATCGTCCTTGTAGGATGTATGGTTTGGGAGTTATGACGGAAAAAGCACATGTTTTTGGCCAGCTTCCACTCCAAAAAGTGTTCTACAACTCCTAAACTACAAGAGATAGAGCAAACGGCATTTGGACAAAGGAGTATCCCTTCTTAAGGACGAGGACCTGGTGCTCATTTTAATGCATGAATCGTCCTTATCTGATATGTAGTTTTTATTTTAGAAAATAAATAAAAAAAATAAAAATTGACAAAAAAGGGCACATGAAATTAACATGAAATCTAATTTTTAAAATTATTTTAAGGATACAGTCTTGTGGGCAGTAGCTTAAGGAACATTTTGATGCATAAATCGTCCTTTTATGATGTATGGTTTAGAAGTTATGGCTAAAAAATCAAAAAAATCGCACAAAACCACGTCAAAAACTATGATTCATGTAAAAAATTTTAAATAAGATTCTTGAAAAAAAATCAAATTCCAGAAAACTTTTTTCTGAATATGCAGTCTTGTGTATATATGTATTAGAAACAATTTGGTGTATAAATCGTCCTTGTAAGATGTATGGTTTGGGAGTTATGACGGAAAAAGCACATGTTTTTGGCCAGCTACCACTCCAAAAAGTGTTCTACAACTCCTAAACTACAAGAGATAGAGCAAACGGCATTTGGACAAAGGAGTATCCCTTCTTAAGGACGAGGACCTGGTGCTCATTTTAATGCATGAATCGTCCTTATCTGATATGCAGCTTTTATTTTAGAAAATAAATAAAAAAAATAAAAATTGACAAAAAAGGGCACATGAAATTAACATGAATGAAATTAACGTGGGCAGTAGCTTAAGGAACATTTTGATGACATAAATCGTATTTTTATGATGTATGGTTTAGAAGTTATGGCTAAAAATTCAAAAAAATCGCACAAAATCTCGTCAAAAACTATGATTCATGTAAAAAATTTTAACTAAGATTCTTGAAAAAAAATCAAATTCCAGAAAACTTTTTTCTGAATATGCAGTCTTGTGTATATATGTATTAGAAACAATTTGGTGTATAAATCGTCCTTGTAGGATGTACAGTTTGGGAGTTATGACGGAAAAAGCACATGTTTTTGGCCAGCTTCCACTCCAAAAGTGTTCTACAACTCCTAAACTACAAGAGATAGAACAAAATGCATTTGGACAAAGAAGTAACCCTACTTAAGGACGAGGACCTGGTCCTTATCTGATATGTAGTTTTTATTTTAGAAAATAAATAAAAAAAATAAAAATTGACAAAAAAGGGCACATGAAATTAACATGAAATCTAATTTTTAAAATTATTTTAAGGATACAGTCTTGTGGGCAGTAGCTTAAGGAACATTTTGATGCATAAATCGTCCTTTTATGATGTATGGTTTAGAAGTTATGGCTAAAAAATCAAAAAAATCGCACAAAACCACGTCAAAAACTATGATTCATGTAAAAAATTTTAAATAAGATTCTTGAAAAAAAATCAAATTCCAGAAAACTTTTTTCTGAATATGCAGTCTTGTGTATATATGTATTAGAAACAATTTGGTGTATAAATCGTCCTTGTAGGATGTATGGTTTGGGAGTTATGACGGAAAAAGCACATGTTTTTGGCCAGCTTCCACTCCAAAAAGTGTTCTACAACTCCTAAACTACAAGAGATAGAGCAAACGGCATTTGGACAAAGGAGTATCCCTTCTTAAGGACGAGGACCTGGTGCTCATTTTAATGCATGAATCGTCCTTATCTGATATGTAGTTTTTATTTTAGAAAATAAATAAAAAAAATAAAAATTGACAAAAAAGGGCACATGAAATTAACATGAAATCTAATTTTTCAAATTATTTTAAGGATACAGTCTTGTGGGCAGTAGCTTAAGGAACATTTTGATGCATAAATCGTCCTTTTATGATGTATGGTTTAGAAGTTATGGCTAAAAAATCAAAAAAATCGCACAAAACCACGTCAAAAACTATGATTCATGTAAAAAATTTTAACTAAGATTCTTGAAAAAAAATCAAATTCCAGAAAACTTTTTTCTGAATATGCAGTCTTGTGTATATATGTATTAGAAACAATTTGGTGTATAAATCGTCCTTGTAGGATGTATGGTTTGGGAGTTATGACGGAAAAAGCACATGTTTTTGGCCAGCTACCACTCCAAAAAGTGTTCTACAACTCCTAAACTACAAGAGATAGAGCAAACGGCATTTGGACAAAGGAGTATCCTTTCTTAAGGACGAGGACCTGCTGCTCATTTTAATGCATGAATCGTCCTTATCTGATATGCAGTTTTTATTTTAGAAAATAAATAAAAAAAATAAAAATTGACAAAAAAGGGCACATGAAATTAACATGAAATCTAATTTTTAAAATTATTTTAAGGATACAGTCTTGTGGGCAGTAGCTTAAGGAACATTTTGATGCATAAATCGTCCTTTTATGATGTATGGTTTAGAAGTTATGGCTAAAAAATCAAAAAAATCGCACAAAACCACGTCAAAAACTATGATTCATGTAAAAAATTTTAACTAAGATTCTTGAAAAAAAATCAAATTCCAGAAAACTTTTTTCTGAATATGCAGTCTTGTGTATATATGTATTAGAAACAATTTGGTGTATAAATCGTCCTTGTAGGATGTATGGTTTGGGAGTTATGACGGAAAAAGCACATGTTTTTGGCCAGCTACCACTCCAAAAAGTGTTCTACAACTCCTAAACTACAAGAGATAGAGCAAACGGCATTTGGACAAAGGAGTATCCCTTCTTAAGGACGAGGACCTGGTGCTCATTTTAATGCATGAATCGTCCTTATCTGATATGTAGTTTTTATTTTAGAAAATAAATAAAAAAAATAAAAATTGACAAAAAAGGGCACATGACATTAACATGAAACCTAATTTTTAAAGTTATTTTAAGGATACAGTCTTGTGGGCAGTAGCTTAAGGAACATTTTGATGCATAAATCGTCCTTTTATGATGTATGGTTTAGAAGTTATGGCTCAAAAATCAAAAAAATCGCAAAAAACCACGTCAAAAACTATGATTCATGTAAAAAATTTTAAATAAGATTCTTGAAAAAAATCAAATTCCAGAAAACTTTTGTCTGAATATGCAGTCTTGTGTATATATGTATTAGAAACAATTTGGTGTATAAATCGTCCTTGTAGGATGTATGGTTTGGGAGTTATGACGGAAAAAGCACATGTTTTTGGCCAGCTTCCACTCCAAAAAGTGTTCTACAACTCCTAAACTACAAGAGATAGAGCAAACGGCATTTGGACAAAGGAGTATCCCTTCTTAAGGACGAGGACCTGGTGCTCATTTTAATGCATGAATCGTCCTTATCTGATATGTAGTTTTTATTTTAGAAAATAAATAAAAAAAATAAAAATTGACAAAAAAGGGCACATGAAATTAACATGAAATCTAATTTTTAAAATTATTTTAAGGATACAGTCTTGTGGGCAGTAGCATAAGGAACATTTTGATGCATAAATCGTCCTTTTATGATGTATGGTTTAGAAGTTATGGCTAAAAAATCAAAAAAATCGCACAAAACCACGTCAAAAACTATGATTCATGTAAAAAATTTTAAATAAGATTCTTGAAAAAAAATCAAATTCCAGAAAACTTTTTTCTGAATATGCAGTCTTGTGTATATATGTATTAGAAACAATTTGGTGTATAAATCGTCCTTGTAAGATGTATGGTTTGGGAGTTATGACGGAAAAAGCACATGTTTTTGGCCAGCTACCACTCCAAAAAGTGTTCTACAACTCCTAAACTACAAGAGATAGAGCAAACGGCATTTGGACAAAGGAGTATCCCTTCTTAAGGACGAGGACCTGGTGCTCATTTTAATGCATGAATCGTCCTTATCTGATATGCAGCTTTTATTTTAGAAAATAAATAAAAAAAATAAAAATTGACAAAAAAGGGCACATGAAATTAACATGAATGAAATTAACGTGGGCAGTAGCTTAAGGAACATTTTGATGCATAAATCGTATTTTTATGATGTATGGTTTAGAAGTTATGGCTAAAAATTCAAAAAAATCGCACAAAATCTCGTCAAAAACTATGATTCATGTAAAAAATTTTAACTAAGATTCTTGAAAAAAAATCAAATTCCAGAAAACTTTTTTCTGAATATGCAGTCTTGTGTATATATGTATTAGAAACAATTTGGTGTATAAATCGTCCTTGTAGGATGTACAGTTTGGGAGTTATGACGGAAAAAGCACATGTTTTTGGCCAGCTTCCACTCCAAAAGTGTTCTACAACTCCTAAACTACAAGAGATAGAACAAAATGCATTTGGACAAAGAAGTAACCCTACTTAAGGACGAGGACCTGGTCCTTATCTGATATGTAGTTTTTATTTTAGAAAATAAATAAAAAAAATAAAAATTGACAAAAAAGGGCACATGAAATTAACATGAAATCTAATTTTTAAAATTATTTTAAGGATACAGTCTTGTGGGCAGTAGCTTAAGGAACATTTTGATGCATAAATCGTCCTTTTATGATGTATGGTTTAGAAGTTATGGCTAAAAAATCAAAAAAATCGCACAAAACCACGTCAAAAACTATGATTCATGTAAAAAATTTTAAATAAGATTCTTGAAAAAAAATCAAATTCCAGAAAACTTTTTTCTGAATATGCAGTCTTGTGTATATATGTATTAGAAACAATTTGGTGTATAAATCGTCCTTGTAGGATGTATGGTTTGGGAGTTATGACGGAAAAAGCACATGTTTTTGGCCAGCTACCACTCCAAAAAGTGTTCTACAACTCCTAAACTACAAGAGATAGAGCAAACGGCATTTGGACAAAGGAGTATCCCTTCTTAAGGACGAGGACCTGGTGCTCATTTTAATGCATGAATCGTCCTTATCTGATATGCAGCTTTTATTTTAGAAAATAAATAAAAAAAATAAAAATTGACAAAAAAGGGCACATGAAATTAACATGAATGAAATTAACGTGGGCAGTAGCTTAAGGAACATTTTGATGCATAAATCGTATTTTTATGATGTATGGTTTAGAAGTTATGGCTAAAAATTCAAAAAAATCGCACAAAATCTCGTCAAAAACTATGATTCATGTAAAAAATTTTAACTAAGATTCTTGAAAAAAAATCAAATTCCAGAAAACTTTTTTCTGAATATGCAGTCTTGTGTATATATGTATTAGAAACAATTTGGTGTATAAATCGTCCTTGTAGGATGTACAGTTTGGGAGTTATGACGGAAAAAGCACATGTTTTTGGCCAGCTTCCACTCCAAAAAGTGTTCTACAACTCCTAAACTACAAGAGATAGAACAAAATGCATTTGGACAAAGAAGTAACCCTACTTAAGGACGAGGACCTGGTGCTCATTTTATTGCATGAATCGTCCTTATCTGATATGTAGTTTTTATTTTAGAAAATAAATAAAAAAAATAAAAATTGACAAAAAAGGGCACATGAAATTAACATGAAATCTAATTTTTAAAATTATTTTAAGGATACAGTCTTGTGGGCAGTAGCTTAAGGAACATTTTGATGCATAAATCGTCCTTTTATGATGTATGGTTTAGAAGTTATGGCTAAAAAATCAAAAAAATCGCACAAAACCACGTCAAAAACTATGATTCATGTAAAAAATTTTAACTAAGATTCTTGAAAAAAAATCAAATTCCAGAAAACTTTTTTCTGAATATGCAGTCTTGTGTATATATGTATTAGAAACAATTTGGTGTATAAATCGTCCTTGTAGGATGTATGGTTTGGGAGTTATGACGGAAAAAGCACATGTTTTTGGCCAGCTTCCACTCCAAAAAGTGTTCTACAACTCCTAAACTACAAGAGATAGAGCAAACGGCATTTGGACAAAGGAGTATCCCTTCTTAAGGACGAGGACCTGGTGCTCATTTTAATGCATGAATCGTCCTTATCTGATATGTAGTTTTTATTTTAGAAAATAAATAAAAAAAATAAAAATTGACAAAAAAGGGCACATGAAATTAACATGAAATCTAATTTTTCAAATTATTTTAAGGATACAGTCTTGTGGGCAGTAGCTTAAGGAACATTTTGATGCATAAATCGTCCTTTTATGATGTATGGTTTAGAAGTTATGGCTAAAAAATCAAAAAAATCGCACAAAACCACGTCAAAAACTATGATTCATGTAAAAAATTTTAACTAAGATTCTTGAAAAAAAATCAAATTCCAGAAAACTTTTTTCTGAATATGCAGTCTTGTGTATATATGTATTAGAAACAATTTGGTGTATAAATCGTCCTTGTAGGATGTATGGTTTGGGAGTTATGACGGAAAAAGCACATGTTTTTGGCCAGCTACCACTCCAAAAAGTGTTCTACAACTCCTAAACTACAAGAGATAGAGCAAACGGCATTTGGACAAAGGAGTATCCTTTCTTAAGGACGAGGACCTGGTGCTCATTTTAATGCATGAATCGTCCTTATCTGATATGCAGTTTTTATTTTAGAAAATAAATAAAAAAAATAAAAATTGACAAAAAAGGGCACATGAAATTAACATGAAATCTAATTTTTAAAATTATTTTAAGGATACAGTCTTGTGGGCAGTAGCTTAAGGAACATTTTGATGCATAAATCGTCCTTTTATGATGTATGGTTTAGAAGTTATGGCTAAAAAATCAAAAAAATCGCACAAAACCACGTCAAAAACTATGATTCATGTAAAAAATTTTAACTAAGATTCTTGAAAAAAAATCAAATTCCAGAAAACTTTTTTCTGAATATGCAGTCTTGTGTATATATGTATTAGAAACAATTTGGTGTATAAATCGTCCTTGTAGGATGTATGGTTTGGGAGTTATGACGGAAAAAGCACATGTTTTTGGCCAGCTACCACTCCAAAAAGTGTTCTACAACTCCTAAACTACAAGAGATAGAGCAAACGGCATTTGGACAAAGGAGTATCCCTTCTTAAGGACGAGGACCTGGTGCTCATTTTAATGCATGAATCGTCCTTATCTGATATGTAGTTTTTATTTTAGAAAATAAATAAAAAAAATAAAAATTGACAAAAAAGGGCACATGACATTAACATGAAACCTAATTTTTAAAGTTATTTTAAGGATACAGTCTTGTGGGCAGTAGCTTAAGGAACATTTTGATGCATAAATCGTCCTTTTATGATGTATGGTTTAGAAGTTATGGCTCAAAAATCAAAAAAATCGCAAAAAACCACGTCAAAAACTATGATTCATGTAAAAAATTTTAAATAAGATTCTTGAAAAAAAATCAAATTCCAGAAAACTTTTTTCTGAATATGCAGTCTTGTGTATATATGTATTAGAAACAATTTGGTGTATAAATCGTCCTTGTAGGATGTATGGTTTGGGAGTTATGACGGAAAAAGCACATGTTTTTGGCCAGCTTCCACTCCAAAAAGTGTTCTACAACTCCTAAACTACAAGAGATAGAGCAAACGGCATTTGGACAAAGGAGTATCCCTTCTTAAGGACGAGGACCTGGTGCTCATTTTAATGCATGAATCGTCCTTATCTGATATGTAGTTTTTATTTTAGAAAATAAATAAAAAAAATAAAAATTGACAAAAAAGGGCACATGAAATTAACATGAAATCTAATTTTTAAAATTATTTTAAGGATACAGTCTTGTGGGCAGTAGCTTAAGGAACATTTTGATGCATAAATCGTCCTTTTATGATGTATGGTTTAGAAGTTATGGCTAAAAAATCAAAAAAATCGCACAAAACCACGTCAAAAACTATGATTCATGTAAAAAATTTTAACTAAGATTCTTGAAAAAAAATCAAATTCCAGAAAACTTTTTTCTGAATATGCAGTCTTGTGTATATATGTATTAGAAACAATTTGGTGTATAAATCGTCCTTGTAGGATGTATGGTTTGGGAGTTATGACGGAAAAAGCACATGTTTTTGGCCAGCTTCCACTCCAAAAAGTGTTCTACAACTCCTAAACTACAAGAGATAGAGCAAACGGCATTTGGACAAAGGAGTATCCCTTCTTAAGGACGAGGACCTGGTGCTCATTTTAATGCATGAATCGTCCTTATCTGATATGTAGTTTTTATTTTAGAAAATAAATAAAAAAAATAAAAATTGACAAAAAAGGGCACATGAAATTAACATGAAATCTAATTTTTAAAATTATTTTAAGGATACAGTCTTGTGGGCAGTAGCTTAAGGAACATTTTGATGCATAAATCGTCCTTTTATGATGTATGGTTTAGAAGTTATGGCTCAAAAATCAAAAAAATCGCAAAAAACCACGTCAAAAACTATGATTCATGTAAAAAATTTTAAATAAGATTCTTAAAAAAAAAAACAAATTCCAGAAAACTTTTTTCTGAATATGCAGTCTTGTGTATATATGTATTAGAAACAATTTGGTGTATAAATCGTCCTTGTAGGATGTATGGTTTGGGAGTTATGACGGAAAAAGCACATGTTTTTGGCCAGCTACCACTCCAAAAAGTGTTCTACAACTCCTAAACTACAAGAGATAGAGCAAACGGCATTTGGACAAAGGAGTATCCCTTCTTAAGGACGAGGACCTGGTGCTCATTTTAATGCATGAATCGTCCTTATCTGATATGTAGTTTTTATTTTAGAAAATAAATAAAAAAAATAAAAATTGACAAAAAAGGGCACATGACATTAACATGAAACCTAATTTTTAAAGTTATTTTAAGGATACAGTCTTGTGGGCAGTAGCTTAAGGAACATTTTGATGCATAAATCGTCCTTTTATGATGTATGGTTTAGAAGTTATGGCTCAAAAATCAAAAAAATCGCAAAAAACCACGTCAAAAACTATGATTCATGTAAAAAATTTTAAATAAGATTCTTGAAAAAAAATCAAATTCCAGAAAACTTTTTTCTGAATATGCAGTCTTGTGTATATATGTATTAGAAACAATTTGGTGTATAAATCGTCCTTGTAGGATGTATGGTTTGGGAGTTATGACGGAAAAAGCACATGTTTTTGGCCAGCTTCCACTCCAAAAAGTGTTCTACAACTCCTAAACTACAAGAGATAGAGCAAACGGCATTTGGACAAAGGAGTATCCCTTCTTAAGGACGAGGACCTGGTGCTCATTTTAATGCATGAATCGTCCTTATCTGATATGTAGTTTTTATTTTAGAAAATAAATAAAAAAAATAAAAATTGACAAAAAAGGGCACATGAAATTAACATGAAATCTAATTTTTAAAATTATTTTAAGGATACAGTCTTGTGGGCAGTAGCTTAAGGAACATTTTGATGCATAAATCGTCCTTTTATGATGTATGGTTTAGAAGTTATGGCTAAAAAATCAAAAAAATCGCACAAAACCACGTCAAAAACTATGATTCATGTAAAAAATTTTAACTAAGATTCTTGAAAAAAAATCAAATTCCAGAAAACTTTTTTCTGAATATGCAGTCTTGTGTATATATGTATTAGAAACAATTTGGTGTATAAATCGTCCTTGTAGGATGTATGGTTTGGGAGTTATGACGGAAAAAGCACATGTTTTTGGCCAGCTACCACTCCAAAAAGTGTTCTACAACTCCTAAACTACAAGAGATAGAGCAAACGGCATTTGGACAAAGGAGTATCCCTTCTTAAGGACGAGGACCTGGTGCTCATTTTAATGCATGAATCGTCCTTATCTGATATGTAGTTTTTATTTTAGAAAATAAATAAAAAAAATAAAAATTGACAAAAAAGGGCACATGACATTAACATGAAACCTAATTTTTAAAGTTATTTTAAGGATACAGTCTTGTGGGCAGTAGCTTAAGGAACATTTTGATGCATAAATCGTCCTTTTATGATGTATGGTTTAGAAGTTATGGCTCAAAAATCAAAAAAATCGCAAAAAACCACGTCAAAAACTATGATTCATGTAAAAAATTTTAAATAAGATTCTTGAAAAAAAATCAAATTCCAGAAAACTTTTTTCTGAATATGCAGTCTTGTGTATATATGTATTAGAAACAATTTGGTGTATAAATCGTCCTTGTAGGATGTATGGTTTGGGAGTTATGACGGAAAAAGCACATGTTTTTGGCCAGCTTCCACTCCAAAAAGTGTTCTACAACTCCTAAACTACAAGAGATAGAGCAAACGGCATTTGGACAAAGGAGTATCCCTTCTTAAGGACGAGGACCTGGTGCTCATTTTAATGCATGAATCGTCCTTATCTGATATGTAGTTTTTATTTTAGAAAATAAATAAAAAAAATAAAAATTGACAAAAAAGGGCACATGAAATTAACATGAAATCTAATTTTTAAAATTATTTTAAGGATACAGTCTTGTGGGCAGTAGCTTAAGGAACATTTTGATGCATAAATCGTCCTTTTATGATGTATGGTTTAGAAGTTATGGCTAAAAAATCAAAAAAATCGCACAAAACCACGTCAAAAACTATGATTCATGTAAAAAATTTTAACTAAGATTCTTGAAAAAAAATCAAATTCCAGAAAACTTTTTTCTGAATATGCAGTCTTGTGTATATATGTATTAGAAACAATTTGGTGTATAAATCGTCCTTGTAGGATGTATGGTTTGGGAGTTATGACGGAAAAAGCACATGTTTTTGGCCAGCTTCCACTCCAAAAAGTGTTCTACAACTCCTAAACTACAAGAGATAGAGCAAACGGCATTTGGACAAAGGAGTATCCCTTCTTAAGGACGAGGACCTGGTGCTCATTTTAATGCATGAATCGTCCTTATCTGATATGTAGTTTTTATTTTAGAAAATAAATAAAAAAAATAAAAATTGACAAAAAAGGGCACATGAAATTAACATGAAATCTAATTTTTAAAATTATTTTAAGGATACAGTCTTGTGGGCAGTAGCTTAAGGAACATTTTGATGCATAAATCGTCCTTTTATGATGTATGGTTTAGAAGTTATGGCTCAAAAATCAAAAAAATCGCAAAAAACCACGTCAAAAACTATGATTCATGTAAAAAATTTTAAATAAGATTCTTAAAAAAAAAAACAAATTCCAGAAAACTTTTTTCTGAATATGCAGTCTTGTGTATATATGTATTAGAAACAATTTGGTGTATAAATCGTCCTTGTAGGATGTATGGTTTGGGAGTTATGACGGAAAAAGCACATGTTTTTGGCCAGCTACCACTCCAAAAAGTGTTCTACAACTCCTAAACTACAAGAGATAGAGCAAACGGCATTTGGACAAAGGAGTATCCCTTCTTAAGGACGAGGACCTGGTGCTCATTTTAATGCATGAATCGTCCTTATCTGATATGTAGTTTTTATTTTAGAAAATAAATAAAAAAAATAAAAATTGACAAAAAAGGGCACATGAAATTAACATGAAACCTAATTTTTAAAGTTATTTTAAGGATACAGTCTTGTGGGCAGTAGCTTAAGGAACATTTTGATGCATAAATCGTCCTTTTATGATGTATGGTTTAGAAGTTATGGCTCAAAAATCAAAAAAATCGCAAAAAACCACGTCAAAAACTATGATTCATGTAAAAAATTTTAAATAAGATTCTTAAAAAAAAAACAAATTCCAGAAAACTTTTTTCTGAATATGCAGTCTTGTGTATATATGTATTAGAAACAATTTGGTGTATAAATCGTCCTTGTAGGATGTATGGTTTGGGAGTTATGACGGAAAAAGCACATGTTTTTGGCCAGCTACCACTCCAAAAAGTGTTCTACAACTCCTAAACTACAAGAGATAGAGCAAACGGCATTTGGACAAAGGAGTATCCCTTCTTAAGAACGAGGACCTGGTGCTCATTTTAATGCATGAATCGTCCTTATCTGATATGTAGTTTTTATTTTAGAAAATAAATAAAAAAAATAAAAATTGACAAAAAAGGGCACATGAAATTAACATGAAATCTAATTTTTCAAATTATTTTAAGGATACAGTCTTGTGGGCAGTAGCTTAAGGAACATTTTGATGCATAAATCGTCCTTTTATGATGTATGGTTTAGAAGTTATGGCTAAAAAATCAAAAAAATCGCACAAAACCACGTCAAAAACTATGATTCATGTAAAAAATTTTAACTAAGATTCTTGAAAAAAAATCAAATTCCAGAAAACTTTTTTCTGAATATGCAGTCTTGTGTATATATGTATTAGAAACAATTTGGTGTATAAATCGTCCTTGTAGGATGTATGGTTTGGGAGTTATGACGGAAAAAGCACATGTTTTTGGCCAGCTACCACTCCAAAAAGTGTTCTACAACTCCTAAACTACAAGAGATAGAGCAAACGGCATTTGGACAAAGGAGTATCCCTTCTTAAGGACGAGGACCTGGTGCTCATTTTAATGCATGAATCGTCCTTATCTGATATGTAGTTTTTATTTTAGAAAATAAATAAAAAAAATAAAAATTGACAAAAAAGGGCACATGACATTAACATGAAACCTAATTTTTAAAGTTATTTTAAGGATACAGTCTTGTGGGCAGTAGCTTAAGGAACATTCTGATGCATAAATCGTCCTTTTATGATGTATGGTTTAGAAGTTATGGCTCAAAAATCAAAAAAATCGCAAAAAACCACGTCAAAAACTATGATTCATGTAAAAAATTTTAAATAAGATTCTTGAAAAAAAATCAAATTCCAGAAAACTTTTTTCTGAATATGCAGTCTTGTGTATATATGTATTAGAAACAATTTGGTGTATAAATCGTCCTTGTAGGATGTATGGTTTGGGAGTTATGACGGAAAAAGCACATGTTTTTGGCCAGCTTCCACTCCAAAAAGTGTTCTACAACTCCTAAACTACAAGAGATAGAGCAAACGGCATTTGGACAAAGGAGTATCCCTTCTTAAGGACGAGGACCTGGTGCTCATTTTAATGCATGAATCGTCCTTATCTGATATGTAGTTTTTATTTTAGAAAATAAATAAAAAAAATAAAAATTGACAAAAAAGGGCACATGAAATTAACATGAAACCTAATTTTTAAAGTTATTTTAAGGATACAGTCTTGTGGGCAGTAGCTTAAGGAACATTTTGATGCATAAATCGTCCTTTTATGATGTATGGTTTAGAAGTTATGGCTAAAAAATCAAAAAAATCGCACAAAACCACGTCAAAAACTATGATTCATGTAAAAAATTTTAAATAAGATTCTTGAAAAAAAATCAAATTCCAGAAAACTTTTTTCTGAATATGCAGTCTTGTGTATATATGTATTAGAAACAATTTGGTGTATAAATCGTCCTTGTAGGATGTATGGTTTGGGAGTTATGACGGAAAAAGCACATGTTTTTGGCCAGCTACCACTCCAAAAAGTGTTCTACAACTCCTAAACTACAAGAGATAGAGCAAACGGCATTTGGACAAAGGAGTATCCCTTCTTAAGAACGAGGACCTGGTGCTCATTTTAATGCATGAATCGTCCTTATCTGATATGTAGTTTTTATTTTAGAAAATAAATAAAAAAATAAAAATTGACAAAAAAGGGCACATGAAATTAACATGAAATCTAATTTTTCAAATTATTTTAAGGATACAGTCTTGTGGGCAGTAGCTTAAGGAACATTTTGATGCATAAATCGTCCTTTTATGATGTATGGTTTAGAAGTTATGGCTAAAAAATCAAAAAAATCGCACAAAACCACGTCAAAAACTATGATTCATGTAAAAAATTTTAACTAAGATTCTTGAAAAAAAATCAAATTCCAGAAAACTTTTTTCTGAATATGCAGTCTTGTGTATATATGTATTAGAAACAATTTGGTGTATAAATCGTCCTTGTAGGATGTATGGTTTGGGAGTTATGACGGAAAAAGCACATGTTTTTGGCCAGCTACCACTCCAAAAAGTGTTCTACAACTCCTAAACTACAAGAGATAGAGCAAACGGCATTTGGACAAAAGAGTATCCCTTCTTAAGGACGAGGACCTGGTGCTCATTTTAATGCATGAATCGTCCTTATCTGATATGTAGTTTTTATTTTAGAAAATAAATAAAAAAAATAAAAATTGACAAAAAAGGGCACATGACATTAACATGAAACCTAATTTTTAAAGTTATTTTAAGGATACAGTCTTGTGGGCAGTAGCTTAAGGAACATTCTGATGCATAAATCGTCCTTTTATGATGTATGGTTTAGAAGTTATGGCTCAAAAATCAAAAAAATCGCAAAAAACCACGTCAAAAACTATGATTCATGTAAAAAATTTTAAATAAGATTCTTGAAAAAAAATCAAATTCCAGAAAACTTTTTTCTGAATATGCAGTCTTTTGTATATATGTATTAGAAACAATTTGGTGTATAAATCGTCCTTGTAGGATGTATGGTTTGGGAGTTATGACGGAAAAAGCACATGTTTTTGGCCAGCTACCACTCCAAAAAGTGTTCTACAACTCCTAAACTACAAGAGATAGAGCAAACGGCATTTGGACAAAGGAGTATCCCTTCTTAAGAACGAGGACCTGGTGCTCATTTTAATGCATGAATCGTCCTTATCTGATATGTAGTTTTTATTTTAGAAAATAAATAAAAAAATAAAAATTGACAAAAAAGGGCACATGAAATTAACATGAAATCTAATTTTTCAAATTATTTTAAGGATACAGTCTTGTGGGCAGTAGCTTAAGGAACATTTTGATGCATAAATCGTCCTTTTATGATGTATGGTTTAGAAGTTATGGCTAAAAAATCAAAAAAATCGCACAAAACCACGTCAAAAACTATGATTCATGTAAAAAATTTTAACTAAGATTCTTGAAAAAAAATCAAATTCCAGAAAACTTTTTTCTGAATATGCAGTCTTGTGTATATATGTATTAGAAACAATTTGGTGTATAAATCGTCCTTGTAGGATGTATGGTTTGGGAGTTATGACGGAAAAAGCACATGTTTTTGGCCAGCTACCACTCCAAAAAGTGTTCTACAACTCCTAAACTACAAGAGATAGAGCAAACGGCATTTGGACAAAGGAGTATCCCTTCTTAAGGACGAGGACCTGGTGCTCATTTTAATGCATGAATCGTCCTTATCTGATATGTAGTTTTTATTTTAGAAAATAAATAAAAAAAATAAAAATTGACAAAAAAGGGCACATGACATTAACATGAAACCTAATTTTTAAAATTATTTTAAGGATACAGTCTTGTGGGCAGTAGCTTAAGGAACATTTTGATGCATAAATCGTCCTTTTATGATGTATGGTTTAGAAGTTATGGCTAAAAAATCAAAAAAATCGCACAAAACCACGTCAAAAACTATGATTCATGTAAAAAATTTTAACTAAGATTCTTGAAAAAAAATCAAATTCCAGAAAACTTTTTTCTGAATATGCAGTCTTGTGTATATATGTATTAGAAACAATTTGGTGTATAAATCGTCCTTGTAGGATGTATGGTTTGGGAGTTATGACGGAAAAAGCACATGTTTTTGGCCAGCTACCACTCCAAAAAGTGTTCTACAACTCCTAAACTACAAGAGATAGAGCAAACGGCATTTGGACAAAGGAGTATCCCTTCTTAAGGACGAGGACCGGGTGCTCATTTTAATGCATGAATCGTCCTTATCTGATATGTAGTTTTTATTTTAGAAAATAAATAAAAAAAATAAAAATTGACAAAAAAGGGCACATGAAATTAACATGAAACCTAATTTTTAAAGTTATTTTAAGGATACAGTCTTGTGGGCAGTAGCTTAAGGAACATTTTGATGCATAAATCGTCCTTTTATGATGTATGGTTTAGAAGTTATGGCTCAAAAATCAAAAAAATCGCAAAAAACCACGTCAAAAACTATGATTCATGTAAAAAATTTTAAATAAGATTCTTGAAAAAAAATCAAATTCCAGAAAACTTTTTTCTGAATATGCAGTCTTGTGTATATATGTATTAGAAACAATTTGGTGTATAAATCGTCCTTGTAGGATGTATGGTTTGGGAGTTATGACGGAAAAAGCACATGTTTTTGGCCAGCTTCCACTCCAAAAAGTGTTCTACAACTCCTAAACTACAAGAGATAGAGCAAACGGCATTTGGACAAAGGAGTATCCCTTCTTAAGGACGAGGACCTGGTGCTCATTTTAATGCATGAATCGTCCTTATCTGATATGCAGTTTTTATTTTAGAAAATAAATAAAAAAAATAAAAATTGACAAAAAAGGGCACATGAAATTAACATGAAATCTAATTTTTCAAATTATTTTAAGGATATAGTCTTGTGGGCAGTAGCTTAAGGAACATTTTGATGCATAAATCGTCCATTTATGATGTATGGTTTAGAAGTTATGGCTAAAAAATCAAAAAAATCGCAAAAAACCACGTCAAAAACTATGATTCATGTAAAAAATTTTAACTAAGATTCTTGAAAAAAAATCAAATTCCAGAAAACTTTTTTCTGAATATGCAGTCTTGTGTATATATGTATTAGAAACAATTTGGTGTATAAATCGTCCTTGTTGGATGTATGGTTTGGGAGTTATGACGGAAAAAGCACATGTTTTTGGCCAGCTTCCACTCCAAAAAGTGTTCTACAACTCCTAAACTACAAGAGATAGAGCAAACGGCATTTGGACAAAGAAGTAACCCTACTTAAGGACGAGGACCTGGTGCTCATTTTAATGCATGATTCGTCCTTATCTGATATGTAGTTTTATCATTATTAAATTAATTATTATTAAATTATCATTATTAAATTAAATTCATTGATCAACCTTACAGAACTGTGAAAACTGGCATTTATCGCAACAATTAAATCCATTGATCAACCATACGGAACTATGAAACTTGCCATTTAATTCTCCCGATGATGCAAAAGTATCGTATTCTGCAAACTTTTAAAAAAATGGCAATAATCTTATACGAGGTTAATACGTCTGCATTTACATATAACTGACCTCTAAACATAGTAATAAAATACAGAAATGTTCACTTTTTACATTGAACAAAAACATAAAAATATGTAAGCCTCTTGTGCTTTAATAATGCTTTAAAAACCAAAAAAAGGTCATCAAAATTTACCTAATAAAAGCATGTACAGAAGACAATAGTCACATATTGTATTAAATAAATACCTTAAACTTCATAAAATAAACTAATAACTTGTAAATATTTAATAAAAAAAAAATAACATCGTTTCAATATATGCTATTATACAATTATATAAATTATACTCACATGAAATTTTACTCAAAAGTAATATATATGAAATAATTAATATATATTATGAATGTTTAAAACTGTATACATATATTATGTTTAAAACTGTTTATTTTTAAAATGTTTAAAATGCTTAAAACCAACCAATTAAGAAATGCATGATAAAAATGCTCACAACAAATTTCGTCACAATATTACATTTGTACAAAATTATTCTAATAAATGTTAAAAATTTTATCATTGCATTTTAATTACGTGATAAACAAAGAATATAAAAATATATAAAAAAATAAAATGTTCTAAATGAAATTGTTTTACTCGGATTAGTTATATACATTTCAACATAAAATCTATCTGAAATAAATATCTTATTATAACGAAATGGAATTCTTAAATATTTTCCAATTGAATCAAAATATACTTTTGATTATGCTTGCAGGGTTTTCTGATTGGGCAGATAGGTATATTTTTGTTGGTGGTTTAAGATAACCTAATAAGAATACTAATAAAATTATAAGTATATGTGTATATAATAAAAAATATAATATTAATATATATCTATACTATTCTATACTATATATATATATATATATACATGCATCTACGATCAATGGTTTTGTCGTAAAATTGACATTTTAATAAAAAATAAAATCATTTTCTTAAATAAATTTCTTAAAATAAAATCATGACTGCTTGTAACTTTGGTATCTTTTAATAAAATACCTACATAAAAACCATTTCAACAACATTAAAGCAAATGGGTAACAAGCAATTTTCTTCTCTTCATGAAAAAAAAAACATATTTGCAACTCCTTATTAAAGAATAATTATTTCTTTAGCCGAATCTGAATTCCGTCTTTTTATTCGGCTAATGAAAAAATTATTATTTGCAGACGCAACCAAAATCTAGCTAGAATAAAATCGCAACAACAATGTCCAGCTAGAAACAACATCAATTCGTCAAACACAAAAAGATCCCAAAAATTAACACAAAAAAATAAGCTGTAAAAGTTGTGGCAAATAGAAGTTACATTTTCATTCACATACATACTTATAATATTGTTTTCTTCTCCTTTCGTTACTTGTCGTATTCATTTTCATGTTTACTTCTTCTTACTCACAGCAATGCGTCAATAACGAGTACAAAAACTCGTTGGTTGTCATTGTTTTGGTTTTTCTGTCGGTGGATGGCTGATAGTCTGGAAAGAAGTTGGAACGCTGGATGAAGCAATCTCTTGGTATAATTTATACTCGTTGATTCTACGTCAAAAATTGAATATCATTATTTTTTAACGTTAAAACAAAAGAAAAAGTAGGAAAATAGGGTTTTTCAAAGCGCCGCCATTTTTTTTAAAAAGGGTTTTATTAAAATCGGAAATCTACAAGGCCCCCCAAATTTCATCTATGTTAATAATTTTTTGGTTTTTCGTTTCAGATCACTTGACAGGGCAGTAGAGTGTACAGCGCACATCGGCTATCGCCACGCACGGCTTTGATCAGCGAGACCTTCAGCCGCCATTTCAAATTATTTTTCATCAAAAAAATTGTAAAATGTTCTTGAAATATAAACTAATAAATGCCACAAAAGATTTTTTCAAAGATTTACGTTCGCTCAAAAAAATATCCTGAAATTGCGTAACGTTTCTACTAGAACCTACACAGTACAAAATTTGAGGGTAAATTTTGTCTTTTTTATAACATTTGTGTGGTATAAACTTTTTTATTTCAAATAATTTATAAATTTTTTACCACTGAATATTATAAAAATTATAAAGCAAATATAATTTAAAAATTTTGTATGGATATCATGTGTAAATCAAAATATATTCTGATTCGAAAGTAAAAAGTTCACCGAAATCGGGAAATTTAAAAATATAATGGTTTCGATTGGTCGGACGAGAAAAATGGTCTGGAAAACTTTATAAGATTTGATGATATAAATTTTAAAACATTTTTGGTTTGGACTTATATGTACACCAAATAGTATAAAATTTATCCTCATATTTTTTACTGTATACAAGAATTACGTTACGTTTCTACTAGAACCTACCCTTAATACAATAAAAAATAAAAAACGCTGTATACAATTATATCTTCGCGACTATTGGCATAACGTTTAAGTCTAAAGTGCGAAACTAAAGGTGGGTTCTTAGGGCTTATGACAAAAATAAATAATGACGCCATCAGGCTAATATAAATTCATCATCGATGCATGGAAATATTGCACGGCACTACGGTAAATGTTTGTGTACCATAACAAAAGATTATGCCCTGGGAGAAAAAAATCCAAAGACAAACTCTAACAAAAACAAAGACAGACAGTTAAAAACCAATATAAAAAGCAATGGTAATCGTTAAAACAAAAGAAAAAACAAAAGAAAAAACAAAAGCAAAAGCAAAATTGATTGAATAAGCTCGAGAGCAAAATAAAAAGAAAATTAACATAAACAAGCACAAACACCAAGGAAAAAGCAAAAAAGGAAAAATAAACGAAAAAATAGGTAAACCAAAAATTAAATTGAAAGCAGTTTATGCAAACGATCTAAAGCAAACGAACAAAAGCAAAATAAAAAAGTAAAAGCAAAAAAGCTTAAGCAAGAGCAAATGAACAAAAACAAAAGAGCAAAAAATGAGTAAATACAACTAAGCAAACGTTGAAGTTAATTGAAACGAGCAAAAGCAAAAAAGCAAAATAAAGTGTGAATATGGTTCTTCTTTTTAATTATAATTTCTACCACATCTAATACTACTATTTTAAGTACTTTTTAAACTGTTTTTGTTACTACTACTACTTCTATTTTCTACTAAGCCAGAGCAAACAAGCTTAAGCAAAAGCAAATGAGCAAAAACTAGATATTAAGCAAAAGCAAATAAAACCGAGCAAAAGTTGCAGTAAATAAAAAAGAGCAAACGCAAACTAGCAAAATATGGTATTTATATGGTATTTTTTTTTTAATTATTGTTTCTTATATTTATACCACTATTTTTTAAAACTATATCTACAACTATCTACTGCTATTTTTGACTTCTACTTCTATTTTTTACTACGTATGGAATTAAGTTCTATTCATAGTTTGACATAATGCCCTACTGCTATTTTCGACTCTGATTGCTTCGACTATTTCTACAACCTATGAAATTTTGGTATTGTGTAAATGTGTGGTATAATGGTATGGGTTCATGTATTTGGCATGATGGTGTGGTAAAAAATGTATTTATCTTCTATTCCATACTACTTTTTTGTTCTACTATTTTTATTGCCTTTACTGCGTATATTCCCATCACTATTTTTTACTTCTATTTATGCTACTATTTTCTACTTTTGTTTTTAGTACTTTTTAATAGTCTATTTTAGACTTTAATCTGTGCTTATATTTTCTTATACGAATGAGATGCTTGTATTGTATGATGGAGTGATAGGATGGTATGGTCTAGTATGGTTAAGTATGATATTTATGCTTCTCCCACTATTTTATGCTACTTTCGCCTACTACTATTTTCTACTACTTTTTTCGTCAACCACTTCTACTTGTTATTTTACAACAATTTATGATAATATTTTTTAATACAATTTCCACTATTATTTTATATAAATACTAGCAGGCCATTGTCGCCACGGACGTTTTTTATCTTTCCTTAACGCCTTAAAGACGGGACAATGTTTTCACACATGTGCTAATTTTTACCTAATTTTTATTTGACTAATTTTTATGTGATACGGTTAGTTTTGCGACATCCGACTTAGTGATGCCATTTGTCATCATCGTCCTTATTGGGTTAAGACAATACATATCAAAGACATAAAAAATGGTATTTTTTTCTTTTGTTTTGTTTTGAAGCGCTGCTTTGCATTTATATGTATCTCACTTTTCGCCTTGCTCAAGGCTCATCAGTTTCAAGGCTTATTTATAAGGTTGTGGCACAGAAGAGCGAGCTCGTTCAAACTGTCAGAATGGATGAAAAGAAATCGAGAAAATGAATGCATAGAACAAAAAAAAGCACAGTGAAAGTTCAAGCAAAGGTGGAAAACTAGTGCATTTCTTGCAAATGCTCAAGAAAGTAATCACGAAGAGAAATTAAAAAATAGAGAGCAAAATGGAGTTTATTGAAACTCTCGCAACACAAACGCGTCAAAAGGCAACGAATAAGCAATGCGTGGCAGCTGGGATGATGTTTTATAAAAATTTAATACCTTAATTAAATATACTAATTAAATATAAAATTTCGAAAGAAAAATACCCCTAAATAAATTCTGTAGCACAAATATTATACTTTAAAACTTTGTCATAAAAATCGGCCCAATACTTTTGGAGTAAAGTCGTAACTTAACATTTTCAATTCAATTTTATATAATAGTATTGAAGTAATTTTGGAGTAAAGTCGTAACTTTAAATTTGCAATTCAATTTTATGCAATAGTATTGATGATTTGACTTACTATTTCCGGCTCTAATTCTAATACTATTTCTACAAATATTTTTCCTATTACTATTTTAACTGTTTTTTTACAATAATTTTTACTGCTATTTTATAGTTCTATTTTATTAGATAGATACTCTTTCCACTATTTTGAACTTTAATCTGTATTACTATTTTCTACTACGCTTTCTATGATAGCGTGATATTATGGTATGTTGGTATGTTTGATAGGTAAAGATGTACATTTCTACTAATTTTTGAACTGCTATTTTCAACAGCAACTTCTACTAAACTTTTCTTTAATTACTTTTTACTTCTTATTTCTATTTCCATTTCTACTACTATTTCTGCTACTACTATTGTCGACTTTTATTGCTACGACCATTTCCTGTTACGATTGGAATACAAGCAATTAGAACCTAGACTAGAACAAGGACAAGGTCTGGAACAAGGACTAGGACAATTTTGGAAATCTTACTCCTTAAAAACGTCATTGAATTTGTTTCTAAAAGAAACTAACTTTTTTTGTTTTTCTATCAATCACAATTTTAATTTTATCCCCTTGGCTCTCAATTTTATGACTACCAACTTAAGCCATAAACGAATAGAAATCCTGGGTAGATGTTTTTTTATAAACTATTTGTAAATTTTTAACACAAAAAATCTTGAAAGTGAGCACCTTATTGCTAATAACACTGTGCGACAATTAAAGTGTCAATTGGAATAACCTCAAATATCTTAATGGTTTCTAATAGTGCATGGTCTATTTATTATGCCCTCATACTCAGTTTTATCGGATTAGGTCAAATAAGAGAGAAATTCAAGGTCAAATTTCACGTTTAAGTTACAAATTTTTTCTTATAACTCTTTAACTAAATTCAAATTCCTATGTAGGAACTGCATCTAAATATTTGCAATGGATGGTTCTTTACATTTTGAGACCATTTTTTGCTCAAAAAGTTACGTAAGGAGGTTTATATTTTTTTTCGAAAACAGGGCTTTTAAAAAAAAACAAAATTTTTAATAGTTCAGTTACCTTGTATTTATCTTCAAAAATAATCAGATCCCAATGTGCACAAAAACGGATGCGGATCCGTTACGAACCCGTTACGAGTCCGTCAGTACGCACTACGCTTTCTTATGTTTCGACGGACCCATTACGAACCCGTTACGAATCCGCCAAAAGAGTCTGAAACGGATTCGTATATGAAGTCCGTAACGGATTCGTATCTGAAGTCCGTTACGGATTCGTTTCTGAAGTCCGTTCTGAGTTCGAGGCGGATCCGAAAAAATGGAAAAAGCAATTCGTATTTTTGAGAGGAATCGCTCTTATGTTTTATCGGACCCGTTACGAATCCGTCAAAAAAATTACCACAACGTTAACATAAAAGACTGTCTTAAATTTGTTTTACAATTTCTTATTTTATTTTCAGTGGATTAGGGATACGAAATACAATTGTGTACTTATTTTTATTTTAAACAACTTTTTTATTTCATTAGGCTCGTGCTCCTCAAGTTCTCCTTCAAATCGAAGAAAAGTACTTGTCAGAATTTTTAAATAACTATCATTAGTCATCAAGTTAAATGTGACTATAGGATAGCCGTACACAAGATATTTTTCGGAAACTTTTTTAATTGCGTGAATTTTGTACGCTTTGTCATTATAGCAGTAAAAGTTATTGGGATGCTTCAATAAAAAATAATGTTTAGCTGTTTGAAGAAACAAGTATGAGCCATCCTGGAACTTACCAACATTGTACTCGTTTGTTTAATATTTTGAATTATTTTTTTTACCATTTAAACTAGCCTCCACTTCTCTCTTATAAATTTTATTACAAAATAATTTTTTTTGTTTTAATTTACGTTTAATTTCCTGCAAAAAGTTTTCGAATTTGAATGCGTCAAACTTGTTTAGAGAACCTATATTTTTAACATATGTAGCTAAATGCGTCAAACGAGTCCGTTGCGAGTTCGCATTATTTAAAAAAAACAATAGTCTGAAACGTCTGTTTTGTATATGAAGTCCGAAATGGATTCGTGTCTGAAGTCCGAAACGGATTCGTATCTGAAGCCCGAAAAAGATTCGTATCTGAAGTCCGAAACGGATTCGTAACTGAAGTCCGAAACGGATTCGTATCTGAAGCCCGAAAAAGATTCGTATCTGAAGTTAGAAACGGATTCGTAACTGAAGTCCGAAACGGATTCGTATCTGAAGTCCGAAACGGATTCGTATCTGAAGTCCGAAACGGATTCGTAACTGAAGTCCGAAACGGATTCGTGGCTGAAGTCCGAAACGGATTCGTAACTGAAGTCCGTAACGGAGAGAGGAATTTCATACGAAAAAGGATCCGTTCCGGATGCGAAACGCAATCCGTTTCGGACAAAATGTACGAAGAAGTGAGTTCGTTACGGATTCTTAACGGATCCGTTTGGCACACTGGGATTTTGCTGAATTTTTGCATACACCTGAAGTAAAACAAAATAACCCACTTCTGAAAAGATCACAACAATTACGTCTGCGATAAGATATTCGGATTCAAAGATTACCAAAGATGGGAACTTCGTTAATGTAAGCCCTAGCGTAAAATCATTCAGATGAAAATTATAGATCCAACAACTTTCTATAAAACTGTCCTTAACATTTTTACTGAATGAGTACCGTTTTAATGATATGCGCGTAAATGTGTATATACAAATGTGTATATACAACATAAATGAAAAATTAAAACGGTTAAAATAAAAATTATTTTTATTTCTATTTCTTCTCAAGTTCCAATTAAAACCAAAGTGTTCACCGAAAGTAAACTGCATTAGGCCATTGAGCAACACAAATATTAAAACTATAGAAATTAATATTTATGTTATTGTTATAATTTATTTGAAATGACTTCTTTAAACAATGTTAAAAAATAATGAATTGCTTAACCTTTTAATGATAGTTGCAATTATGATTTTATTAATAAAATTGTATATTAGTTAATTTCCATGTCATCATTATCTTCATCATCTTCATCTCTTTGTGCAACCACCAGCAAATATCACCAATTAAAGCATCGAGCTTTTTACCATTATAGCGCTTTTCCATTGGCATGGCTATTTGGTGGAATCTTTCTCCATGTTCGTCTGATTCCGATACTAATTGGAGTTTGAAAAACACAAGATGATAATGCAGGAAATGAATCTTGAGTGACATAGAAACACCTGTTCTTTCAAATGATCTAAACATTGCGGCTACTAATTGTGGGTAGTTTTCTTATCGATTTTTCCCAAAAAAGTTTTCTATAACTTGTTTGGTTGCATTCCAAGCAATGAGCCCTTCATCGGGTAACCTTGCATCAAAACTCTGGCTCTTCATGATCTTTCGGATATCAGGTCCATTTAATACACCTATAACGACGGGAATAAATAACTTAATAAGTAAAACGCCAACTCAATCAAATATCTTTCTAGATTTATTTAACAAAAATAAGAGTAATTTTTTGCACTTGCCTGCCATAATTTTTGCGACGCTTAATTTAGGAAATACAGTTTTTAAGCAATCAAAAATTTCTGATCTTCGAACAACAAACAGTCTTAATAAAATTTTTTACTATTCCTAGTTTAATATGAAGCGTTGGCATCAAAATATTTTCCTTTATAACAAGAGGAGGACGTATGACATTATTGCCACTATTTGAACAGCTTCTTCTTGGCAGCCAGTCATACTTCGCATATTGGTGGACTTTAAAAAGGGTATTCCACAGACAAAGATAGCACATATGTTTTGTGTAGCCTGCTTGTAGTCCGCGCAACTAAGCTACAACTTTTACTTCGACTAAGTTGCAAGAAAGTCGCCATTGATGTTTTTGATACTCTACTTTGTCCAGCACAATTTCCATATTTTGGTATGTTTCTTTCATATCTGTACTGTAAGCAATCGGAATGGATGGTTTCTTATTGAACTTATGAAGCAGAACTACTTTCAAACTGGTTGTAGGCGAATCTATGAATAATCTCCAATCTTGCGAATCATAAGACACATCCATTGCTTCCATCAATTTTTCAATGCTATTTCAAAAAACAAAAGTATTTTCAGGATTGACTGTGAACAAGATTTGAAACTGCCTTTGTCGATTACGGTATCCAGTTACCTTTACTCCTGGAGCTAAATTATTTCCCAGATTTAAAAGAAAAGCTAGTTTTTCTGTTTTTCGTTGCGACAAATTGAGCTCAGTCATCATAATATCCATAAGATCTTGCGATACTGGAGTCTTTCTATGCGATCTAGATGGTACTGGTTCATAAACCTAATAAGAGTCAGACTGAACTGTTTGTGTTTGATATGAAGCTATATCATAATAAGTTGGAGGTACTGGAATTGGAATATTATTTGAATGTGGCAAAGGCCTCTGCTCACTTTGAACGCTTACGTATGTAATTTTTCGTTTTTTTGATTCTGGTTTGGCCAAAGAAATGGTTTGCATATACATAACAGTTCTCGCTTACATGCTCTCCAGGATCCCTTCACAGCATTGGTACTCCAAAAGGCTTAACAGCCCGTTTTCCTTTTAACCATGCCATAAAGTAAATACAGCAACTTCGACATAATTTGGTAGGTGTCCACGCCACGTTTTTTAGTATTGGCTCTCCGAAATATTTTTCATAAGCCATTTCAGCTTCCGCACTGAAGGAAGCAATGCTTTTTGTAAATGGTATTTTACCACAAAGAAAGCAATACAAACTTAGTTTATTAATGCAGTGACTCATTACCAAAAATCAATTTAACAATATGAAATTTATTTAATACACAAAACTTTTGAAAATTTCCGACTCAAATATCTGTGGTCACAAGGAATAATGACTAAACCCAAAATATCCAATTTTTGGAAGTATGCACATATCCATTTTTTGCCCAGAATTGATCATCACTTATGTCTGCACATATTTTGTTTGTAACGGTTCATATATTTCAAAAAAATAGGAAAATGGGTCTGTGCAACTAAAATAGCGTTTTTTACGATACTTTGAGTTTAGTCGTTAATCATGATCGTATCGATTAATCGTATCAATTAATAATGATCGTATTTCAAATTTCAAACAGCCCAGCTAGACACCTAACTGTTAGATATGCAAATGAAATCAAACGAGTAAGCTCACTATCATTAAAAGTATGGGTGGGAAAAATCTTTTGTTGTAGGGTTGTGGATCTTTTCAGAGGTGGGTTATTTTATTTTACTTAAAGTGTATGCAAAAATTCAGCCAAATCTAATTGTATTTGCAGATAAATACAAAGTAACTGAACTATTGAAAATGTTTTTTTTTTTTTAAAAAACCCTATTTTCGAAGAAAATATTAACCCCCTTACGTAACTTTTTGAGCAAGAAATGGTCTCAAAATGTAAAGAACCATCCATTGCAAATATTTAGATGCAGTGACTACATAGGATTTGAATTTAGTTTAAGAGTTATAAGAAAAAATTTGTGACTTAAATGTGAAATTTGACCTTAAATTTCTCCCTTATTTGACCTTAAATGTCTCCCTTATTTGACCTAATCCGATAAAACTGAGTATGAGGGCATACTACATATATAGACCATGCACAACTAGAAACCATTGACATATTTGATGTTATTTTTTCGTGTCGCACTGTGTAATTAAAAAAAAAATTAAATTACTAATTTTTAATGTAATCGATTTCACACCAATATATTTATATAAACAATACTAAAAATCCAGATATAATTTAAATTTTCATTAAATTGGCTTAGAATTTGTTTATACTTCATATACACATTGTAGTGAGTGATACGTAGTCAATTCTACAATCTGTAAGCTAAGTTTTATGATATAATTTTTCAATTCTCTTTACGAATGTGCTGTTGAAATCAAATGCCGATACCGAGATCTTGGGACTAAAGCTCTGCAGTTCAAACTTAGATTTTGCTGTGCATTTGCTATCTTTCCACCAACTATCCACAGCATGCCAATAACGCGGCTCATGCACATTGTTGCGATCTATCAATGATATTACTTTTTCACAAATATCACAGAATGGCGATACAACCTTCAGATTATAATATTTTTTCCACCAAAAATACTTCGCATATTCTCGTAAATTACGTTCCAAACTAAAAAGAAAATCTGCTAGCTCTCCGAGGCTACTAAAGGATGCAGCATCAATGTAAGAGTGCGCTGGTGCAAACTGTGTGTAGTCGGCACCACCCAAGGCCACTGGTACAAGACTGCAGTTCAATGCTTTATAGAAATTTTCAGAGACAAAGTCTTCACAAAGATCCTCTTCAAAGGCCAAAAAGAATTTGTATTTTCTGTCGAAACTGCCTGTGCAGATATCTTCTTGATAGTATTGCCTAAGGTTACAGATGTTTGTAAGTGGTTTGTCTGGCATTGTTTAGGGACATACTTACTCCTTGCGCTTGCAGTCGGAATGTACGTCGACATCCATGTATTGCTGCAATTCCTTAATTAAATTGCTATGTTTCGAAACATTTCTACAGGGCGCAACGACAGCGGATAACCTCGCCTTACTTCTTTCCAAAGATGTCACCAGTGACACTGATGGTGTACTTCTATCAGGTGTTATCCAAATTGCCGATCTTTGCGGTGAGGCCAATTCCTGTGACCATTTATATTGAAAATGCCAACGTTGCCAAACAATGTCCGAATCCAATTTGTAGCTCATGGTTAGATTGTAGAAATCTCTTTCCGGACGTAGATTACGATGTTGGCCAGCATTTGGATTGTTGGCTGCAAATATGAAATATGGCTTCGATGACTGTCGTTGAAGATGATCTCTTGCAATCGTCATATTCAGATTATCTATGTCAAAAATGATTGCGTCGTATTGCTCATTGTCAGATGACGATGACGACCATGATGATGACCAGTGGTTGGTATTTGACCATTGGTCAGAATATTCTGACCTATGTGTACTAAATTCACAGTTTGATACCTTGCATTGCAATTCATTGCGTAACTCATAGCTGTAGAGATTGTCGAATTGACCTAAGTCGTTTCCTCTCCCAGCTTTATATTTGACGTCCCAAATTAAAATTTTTCGCCTATTTTGATATTGGTCTTGCCAATTCTCGTCCTCATCTGGATTTGCATAAATTAAAACAAGCGTTACTGTAACTGCAGCAACAACCAAGAGCGCGATGAAAATAACTCCGCTGCAAATAAGAACTTTACGTTTCCTGGACTTCTTTGGCGGTGCCGATTGTGGCAGCGTATTTGGAATACTCGAATATGAAATATTGGTTTTTAGAATAGGTGCATCAAGGTCAGCATCGAGCAGCGATTCTTGCGACATGGACGCGGCCATTGTTAAAACAATTTTTATTGTGCTCTTCCTTAATATTTGTTATATGTACTTGAAATCAATTTTCGTAACAGACTGAAGTTTGTTATCAGGTTGTGAAGTCATTATATATTCTTGAGTACCCTACAGTGAAAATGTAGTTCGATTTGAACTGCTTTGAAGAAAGTACGATTTAAAAAAAAATTGGGTTTTCGAATAAATTTTTTCGATGCCATTGCATAAAGGGTGTATCTATTTAGTTTTTTGAAAAATTGCATTAAGAAATCCATTTCATAAAAATTGGATGTATTTGAAATAAATATTTTCAGTTACTGGTTGGTGCATGGGCTTGTTTACAACGTGTGCAATGTGCAAATAATGCAATTTCACTTATTTAATTACTTCTATTCAATTGAAAAACTATCCTTTTGCCTCGGTGATGTCAGTGTAGCGTCTTTAAAAATGTGTGTTTCGACCTGCTAAATGTCGATAACTTTATGGTTATTGCTATTATATTTTCCTTTGTTTGTTTAGCTGTAAAACGGTCGATTCATAAAACTTTGCAAAGTTAATCAATGATAAGATTTACCTCTTGTTTCCCCTTGAATAGGGTTTTTATATCCGACTGACTGTTATTTGCCAAAGTTGTGAAATCGATTTTTGAAAGTTTTATGGGTTTCGTCTAGTTAAGATATATATAAATAAATATAAATAAAGAATTGTAAACAAAGTTTATCAGCAGTTAAATTTTATGAACTGTAGCTCTTGTGGTAACAATAATATTTGTAGAATTTAGTGATTGCATAGCTTATGGAATAATAAAAGCAAATCAATACTTCTACATTTTATTTGGTTAAAAAGATTATAAAGCTTGCACCTTATATATAAATTTATTTCCACATTTGTTTGTCTATAATATATTAGAACTTGTCTACAGTATTTTTAGCTTATCTCTTGCCAAATCTTATCTCTACATCGATTACAAATTTTTTGTCAAAACAAGTTTCATTGCAATAAATTTTGCTAACAAAAACAAATATTGAATTGTGAGTTAAAGGCTGGACTCATATAAATTTAGCAAAAATTTTTATATCACTGTACAAAGTTCGGTTTCACTCTTTCAACTTATGAAGTTCGATTATTCATTCTTTCAGTAAAATTTTAACTTTTTTGGTTTTAAAAGTAAGTATATAAAGAGTTTTAAACATTTTTGGATGTAAAGGTAATTTTATTAAGTTGAAAAAAGGAACTTAAAGTTGCAAGTTCATATCAAAAAGTAGAAAAATGGTAAAAGATTTAAATTTTTTAACTACGAATATTAAAAATTTCCACTTTAACCTCAAAAAAGTCCACCACACTGCTTAAAAATTTCATTTTTTTTTTATCAAAAAGTTTAAAAATTCAATTTAAAGGTCGACTTTTTCAAACAAAAATTGAAGTTATAAAAAATCGCGCAAAAATATGAAAATTGACCCAATTTTAAAATAATATTTCAATATTTTATTTTTACCAAGTACAATTTAACAAACATTAATATGATTTTTATTTTCCTATATTAGGAAGCACTGCCTTATCGACACAATTTAGTTTAAACTAAATGGGACCTAATTAGGTCGCATTTATATCAATTCGCACACATCCTTAAAACTTAAACAAATTGCATTTAGTTTCTCTTTTTAATAGGCTGCCTTGGGCCTCTGCTTAGGGATTATATTCCTCAGTTAGTCCAACACCGGCTTCGCTGTCTATAACAAGAAGAATTGAACAAAAATTAATATATTAATCAATAAATACAGAAAAAACAGCATTTATAAAAATGAAAAATTACCCAAAAAAAAAATTAAAAATAACCCTTATGTAAAATTAAAAATTGCCCAAAAAAGAAATTAAAAATGACCTAAAACAAAAAATGAAAAATCGCCCAAAGAAAATTGAAAATCAACTTGGTGTTCGACAGTTTGTCGAAATGCACCATAGAAATGAAACGAGTTTTTTGCTTCGCCATAAGATAGTGTTCTAACTGAAAGGTGGCTATTTGTAAGGTGAATACCAATGAATATTGAAATAAATAAAGAAGCAACTAGAACAGATGGCAACCTGGGTAGAGTTGATGGCGGTGATCTATAAATAGCCTACTGCTTTGAAATGCCATATGACTAGCAGCCATACAATTCAAAAGAATGAATTCGTAAATCTGTGAAGTCATATACAAATTTTAACAGTGGGTTTATCACAGCTTAATCACTCAAAGACTACTGAAGAGGAAAATGTAGCGATTTCCGAAACAGACTGTCTAGTCAGCTAAGTGATTGACTCTATACAGAGTTGTTGTTGTTGTTGTTGCCTTCTTAAAAAACTTACTTGATCTTAAGCTCGCAATTTAATTCATATAATTACTAAAATATATTTCACATCTCAAGGAAGCAATTGATTCCGTGAACTCTAAGACAAATGACTTAAAGATTGAAAAGCCAATTTCCGTAGATTTCGTTTTTTTACCTGTGTATATATCAAATTGAAACAAATATCCCGTATCTGATTCAGCTATATACCACATTTTGAAACCCCATTTTACCGGCTTCTTTTTTATGCATTGTTTTAATACATTATGGCCTTTAAATTCTATCATGTGTTCATCGATTGCTTGGTATTTACTATTATTCATTGTTGCTTGAAAACACTTTATGACCTTTCATGACTGAATAGCAGAATTGTTTTCAGGTTAAATTTCCTTGTTGCAAAAATGTAAGTTACTGGGGATTTCCTCAAACCGATTGCGATACATAATATTTGCAATATAAGTAGTGTCCGACCGAATATTCGGTTTCGGTTTCGGTTAGCCGAATATTATAAAATGGAAGAATATTCGGTTTCGGTTTCGGCAAAAATTCCGATTTCGGTCGGACACTAAATATAAGGTACAGCCATATCTGGATCAGTTGACCCATAATGCTTTATAGTTGGTAATATATGATAGCCCATTTGGTAGTTCATCCCTAAAAATGCTTTCATTTCAACCCTGTCAACAGCAAATGTTCTTCCATTTTGCTGTGCATACTGAATGGATTCCAAAATCAAAATATTAATTAATGTTGCGGATTGTGTGTGCACTCGTAAAAAATGTTTGCAGGTGTCACTAAAGTTGATTTCGCTTCCAAAAATATTCATTTTACCAAATATACGAATCTGAAATTTTCATCAGGAATTTTGGCAGATTCTGAGAAATTTTCAGTGACACAGTTTTCTCTCTCAATTTGCACAATTTCAACTTTAACATCAATATCTCCCTCGACAAAAATTTGATCTTCATCATCAAGAGCCAGTGCGTCCTCCACCTCGCTATCCTCAGCCGTAAGTCGTTCCAAAATATCTTCCTCTCTTAAATGGAATTCCCTGGTGCCGTAATGCGTCATTCCTATAATTTACGAAATATATTATTATGACCTTAGAGTTAGCGATTATAAAATGTACTGAAAAGTTGCACTTGAGGACTATAGGCACACCTGTGTCCCGTGTGGTTTTTGCTTAAAAGGCTTAACTATTTTCAAAATTTTCAAGATAAAAACGACTCAAAAACAAAATAGACTTAACGATTGAATAAAGAAATATAAATTTATAATACAAATTAAGCAATGAATACTTATAATGTACGTATAATGTGTGTCATTATAATGAGTTATAATGACACAATGTTCAACTAACAAAAACTCGTGCAACGTGATTTTAGGAACGCTCAATTTCGAAAAGCTGATTTTCAAACAGAATTGCCATATCAAAAGTGCTTTATTAACTATTTTAGAAATACTATATCGAAATAAGAAACATGTTTGGATTTTAGGATAAGTTTTGATGAACAACAATATTTTTGGGATAACGGTGTCCCTTGGTCCTAAAAGGATTAAGCCAAAAAATAATACTTACAGGCAAAAACCATTTTACAGGCAAAAACCATACAGGCAAACCACAAAATACATGGAATGTTTTTTTAAAGTTAAAACCTTTAACGTGTAAGTTTTATAGAAATTTTGTAGAATGCAAAATTATAAATTAGACTTTGAAAGATTTGTTTGTAAGAATCATGGAACTGATGTCACTAAGCGTTTCTCAATTACATTAATGTTTTTACTTTGAGGGTTTATTTCAACTACTCGGGTTAAACAACATTTTGCAAAAACTTTGTTAAAAGGTCTCAAATAAAATTTTTAATCGGGTTGGAAAAAAATTAAAAGAATTAAATAAACCTGTTGTTTCGATTGACCTTGGAAAATCTTTTATTCTAGCTAACCTAGAAATATACTGTGACTTGTAAACTTTTATTTTTCTTGTATTCCGGTTAGGTTAAAAATGAGGACCTGAATTTCCAACCATAGGAAATGAAAATGGTTCCAACTATTAACTTGCAACATTTTTCTTCTTAAAGAAGACAAGTTATTTAGTTATTTTTGCAGGCAATGGTGCCATTTTGAACGAACATGCCTGCACCAATCGTCATTTTGTTCTTAAATGAAGAAAAATGTTTTAATCAAGTTGAAGGTAACTTGACTTAACTATAATCCTCAAACAGATATTTTTAATGCATTTTCATTGCATCAAAAAAAATTTGCTAAATTTATTTGTCACATTGATAAAAACCGTCCTTTAACCCATTAACCGCGGCTCCCAAACGCTTCGTAGGATTTTTTAAAAATTCCATATGCTTTCTTATATTGATCACAAGAACTACCACATTAAATTTTGACTTTGTATCTTTCACCCTAGTCGAGATATGAGTTGGGCATAAAAAAACCCAACTGGCGTTAATGTGTTATAAATGAGCACAAATTCCTTTTGCAACGCAAGCACAATTTTATATCAAAAATTTTCTATCAATAGAAGGTGTAGTTGGTTAGTTTGTTAAGAGAGCTTTTACATTATTTTAAAATATAACATTTTTTACAAATGAAAGTAACACAAATTTTCTGATTTTTATACTATATCACTTTTGACTTTGAAAATGTAGTAGTTCACGTAAAAATTTCGTGACACTCTCTAAAAACAATTTATAGCTCTATATTTTATTAAAGCAACAAACAAAGAATTTAACACTTAGCTGCTACGAATCCTGAGATATGATCAATTCTGCAAAAGCATTTTCATGGGTAAAAAATACCCAACCGCGGTTATTGGGTTAAACGCTTATGCACTGTCAGAAAAAACTATAAAGTAGGCGCCCTTTTCTTCTTCACCCTCGTGTTGGATGTTTGGACGCTTTTATTACTACAAACTTTTTGATTTAACTTTTTCGCTATTCAATTATTGTATTACGAACAAAGATAACATTTTTCTTGGAAATAATCCCTCGATAAGGCGCTGATAAGAGCCCTAATACAATTTATAAACTAAACCGATGCATAAAATTTGAAAAAAATTGGTTAGTTTCTGTTAACAGCATGAGTTCTATCCAATAACAAACAATAACAAAGTTCACAACAATCAATTTGTACTCAAATAAGATAAGCAAAACTAATAGGAAGTGACTTTAACTAGTTCACAGGTAAAGTACCCCAAGTATATTGGGACATTTTTTGTTAAATCGGTCAACAAAAAGATCGACCACTGCAAATCGCGCCAATATTCAACAGAAAAAATAATTTTTTAAAATTTTTTCGATGTTTATGTTCAGTGAAGAAGTAAAAATGTTATTTCTTCGAAATTTTCAAAGACGTGATTGTTTTTATGTAAAACTAGCTGAAACCCGGCGCGTTGCTGCCTCGTCCCGTTTCCAAAAACCCATCAAATGTTAACATTGAACAAAGCATGTTTAAATTGTGGTTAAATACTAAATCTGTGCTACCTGTAATTCCAAAGCTTTTCGATAAATCATAAAGTAACTTAATCATAAAAGCCATTACTTTTGATTGGAAAGAGATATTGGGGTAATTTTTTCACATAAATTATTTTTAAGACTTGAATTTTTTGTAAAAAATATAAAAACAACATTTTGGAAAAAATAAATTTGGCCAAAAAAATCAAAGGGTGTACCTTGTTGTTTTGATGACAAAAACATTAAAATAATTTTTGCGCTTATCTGGAAGAATTTTTGCAAATAAATGCTATGTCATATGAAAGTTAGTCAGATGTGCAATTTTTAATTGATTTCATTTTTACAACAAAAACAATTTTTAAGTCATTTTTTGAGTAAAAAGTCAATATTTTGGACCTTTTTTGACATAATTATAAAACATAGTTTCACTGACTAAAAGGTACAGTTCAACCCATTTTTGTAAAGTATATTTATTGAACTTTTGAACAAAAAAATTTGAATCAAATATATTAATGGACAGCAGAGATATTTGCATCCAAAGACCAAACTTTGATTTTCATGGCGTTTTTTTCTCATTCTTTGGTAACGATGTTTTTTGAAAAAGTCGTTGTACTGAAAATTTCTACAATTTTGAGTGTATGTGAGTGTTTTTGATGCCAAAATAACAGAAATTTTTTAAATTAAAAACAAAAAACTTCGATAAAAAATTATTATAATAAAATTGCCGTTAGTTGGAAAAGTTCGGAGGGGGCGTGTCAAAAAATTAGTATGTAACATTTTAAGTTAGAATAAATATAATATGTGCACCTAGTTTGAGCAAAATCCGTTGGGCCGTTTAGATTTGTATAAAGGCCAAACAAACAAACAAACAGAAAATTATTTTTATTACTATAGATTGTCAATTGTATGAAAAAATAGATTTTTAATCATAAATTTTGATTATTTGAGATATAGGCTTTGGCAGCAAATGTTGTAAATTTGATTGGAAAGAGATATTGGGGTAATTTTTCACATAAATTATTTTTGACTTTTTGTAAAAAATATTAAAACAACATTTTGGAACAAATAAATATCGCGAAAAAAATCAGAAAGGGTACCCTTGTTGTTTTGATGACAAAACCAGTAAAATAATTTTTGCGCTTAGCTGGAAGAATTTTTGCAAATAAATGCTATGTCATATGAAAGGAACGCCGATGTGCAATTTTTAATTGATTTCATTGTATGATGCCAGGCATAGTACCCTAAAATTTTCGTTTAAATCGGTCGACCCGCTTTTGCAGTTAGTGTTTACATCAAGAGTGGTTACATAAGACTTGTATTCCTCGGCAGACGTTGTTCGGCCCCAGACCGCCTTAATGCCATATACGAAAATGTCAAGAAATGCCAAAAATATTTACCATTGTCAGTATAACTGCCAAAAGTAACCATATGAATTAAATAGCCAAATTTTAGTCAAATACAATCAAAACTGTTTGAAATATATAATTTTTGTTGTTTTGTAAGCGGTAAAAAGGGGTGCGGCAAAATTATTTCCCTTAAACCATCTCGTACACGAAACAAATCGACTGCCAAAATTTTAGCTCAATTTAGCTAAAGCCTGGCGCACTTTGCTTCACTTTACGTTGACCCCCCGAAAAGTCAGTTTAACTAAAGTGGGACAGGCCTATTTTTAGTGCTCTTGCCGAGAGTAACCATATGAGCTAAATTACAAAATTTTTGTCTAATACGACCCAAACCGTTGAAATAAAACGTTTTCATTGGTTTGTGGGCGGTAAAAGGGGGCGTGGAAACCAATTTTTAGTACAGTTGCTGACAGTAACCGTGCAAACTAAGCCAACATTTAAGCTCAATCGACCAGTAGTAAATTTTAATGATTTCTCAAAAATTGGGTGTGGCTATATATCGATTACGCCCCTTTTTAGTACAGTTGCCGAAAGTAACCATACAAACTTAGGTATCACATGTTAGTCTCATACGGCCAAAACTGCTTAAAATATAGTATTTACACTGATATGTGGGCGCAAAAAGTGGGCGTGGAAACCAATTTTTCGTACAGTTACTGCCAGTAACTACACAAACCAAAGTACCAAATTTAAGTCTTATACGACCAAAACCGTCTGAAATAAAGCGTTTTCATTTCTTTGTGGGCGGTAAAAGGGGGCGTGGAAATCCATTTTAAGTACAGTTATCGACAGTAACCGTACATACTAAATTACAAAATTTTAGCCTTATACGATCCAAACTGACTGAAATATAATATTTTTATTGATTTGGGGGCGGTAAAAGGGGGGTGTGGCACATTTTTCCCCTCAACCATCTCGTACCTGAAACAAATCGGCTGCCAAAATTTCAGGTCAATCGGTTTAGTAGTTTTGGAGTCTATAGACATCACACAGCCAGACACACATCGTTTTGCTTTTTATATATATAGACATTGATTTGTGGGCGGTAAAAGAGGGCGTGAAAACATTTATATATAGTGACCGCCTCTTGGAGCACCTATACAGTAAGTTTCACTGTAAAAGTGTATAGAACTCTGGAATTGCCATGATTTCGAAAAAGTGGGCGTATTTATTTTACGACCACGCCCATTTTTTGTACAGTTACCGACAGTAACCATCTGAACAAAATTACCAAATCTTAGTTTTTTACGATTGAAACCGCCTGATATATATCCTTTTTTTGGTTTGTGATCGATGGAGCAAATTTGGCTTGTATGGGAGGTACCACGCCCCCTTCTCCAATCGTTACCAAACCTCACAGGAACACTCTCAAGATGTGGCTTTATTTTCTCTGAAAATTTCATAAAGATCGGTTCAGCGGTTTTGGAGTCTATACGTGATATAGCCACATACCCACATACCCACATACCCACATACCCACATACATACATCCATTTTTATATACAAGTATAAGATTAATAATTATGCTCAATAGCACTCAAAACCTTTCCAACGATATCTTGAAAGTAAGGATAGCATTAGAAATAATGAAGTCATTTCCATTTTAGTGAAAATAAATTAAGAACATTAGCATTATCTTTAATGCTATCGCAAAACTTTCAAATTTTTTGATGCAGATTTGAAGAGCCTTTTCCGACCTTCAATATCTGACAGTTTATTTTTTAATAACTATTCTACCAGCCAATATATTTACGAAAAACATGATTTTTGGAGGTTTTTGCAAAATGTTTTAGTTCACTGCACGGTTAGATTTCTTGGAATAAATTTAAATTTTTTTGGGCTTAACGATATGACCACACCAAAATTGTATTAAAGTTAAATACTGGGCAAATACTAAAATTAATTTTTTATAAAAATATGTACTGAAATTTAATACTTTGTATTAATTTATAATACTGATTTTGTATTAAAAATTAGGTTTAATATTAACCATAGTAACAAATTGATACCAAAGGGTATAAAATATCCTTTTCATATTTGAACTGTATTAAGGTTAGGTTAGGTTAAACCTGATGCCTTCGTGAAGGCTCACATAGACCAATTCAGGTCCTTAGTGGTACCGGTAGCGAACAAAAGGAACCTTTGTGTTTGTTTAAAAGTCTTTAAAGATTTGCGTTGAATTCGCAAACCTTAGGAGGAATTCCAGCGACACCTTGGCTACATCTTTAAGCGACGGGAATGTCGATGAGCCTAGGTATTTTAGTCTCGATCTAAGTAGGGCGGGGCATGTGCATAGTAGGGTCTCCACTGTGCCCGGTTCCTTGTACTTCCTGCAGTTGTCATCCGTGGTGATGCCAAGCTTCCTCGCGTGGGCTGCCATGCCCACAAGTGTCCTGCAATCTTTGCGAGGGCATGCCAAGATGAACAGAGTTCGTTTTTCGCATTGTGCATTGCACATGATTTTCGACATTTTGCACGATGTCGTATCTCTCAATCTACGATTCACTGCTAGTGTGGCTCTTCTTTCGAGGTTCGTGTACAACTCTTGTAGCGCAGTAAGTACATGTTCTGCGAGTTCTGATTCCAGCCCGGCGCCTTCCTTTGCTAAACCATCTGCCATCTCGTTTCCCTCAATGCCCTGGTGGCTAGGGACCCAGTAGATGCGCACTCTCTTCGAAGATTTTAACTGAACTGTATTTAAATTTAATGCAAAATTGTATTGAAATATAATACAAAATGCTTTGAAAATTAAATACAAAATTGACCATAGTATCGAATTGATTCTAATGGTATAAAATATTATTGTAATATTTAAACTGTATTAAAGTGTAAAACAAAATATATTTAAACATTTTGTAATCAATTGAGAAGTATAAAATTTAATACTTTTTGTATTAAAAATCTTTGTGATACTTTACTTGTATAAAAATTTATTCCAAGATTTTTAATCGTGTGGTGGCTATTGTAACATCCAAAATATTTTGTAAATCGTTATAAAAGAGGCCAAAGTTTATTTTTAGAGGGGTATAAATGAAAATGTTTTCTAATGGAATTCGTGGCACCTTAATATATTTACTTACATACATAATATATAAAAAACTTAACTTGAAAATGAAATGAAACAAAGACTTCTATATTTTGATTTTGAATTTTGATTAAACAAAATGTTCATCAAAACCCCTTCCCCATGGGTAAATCCTGGCTACGGCCGTGACAAGACCTACAGTTATTTAAAATGGACTGCTGATAAAATATACCTGCAAGGCTTAACAAACCTTTTTTATTTAACTACGCATTAGATGCAACCCAAAGAATATACAAAAATCAATTTCACCAATTGGCCAAATAACAGTCAGTCACGTATAAAACCCCCTTTTTGGGGCGACACAAGAGGTAAACGTTATCATTAGGCAGCTCTGCGAGGTCTTATCAATCGACTGTTTTGAAGATAAACAAACAAAGGAATATATTATAACAACAATAACCGTAAAGTTATCGACATTTAGTTTGTCGAAAACGCATCTTTATAGACGCTACACTGACATCTGCAAAAAAAAAGTCAATTAGTAAAAGTGGACCGAAAGTGAAATTGAATTATTTACACATTGCACACATTTCACCCAAACTGTGAACCAACTGGTAAAAAAAAGTATCTATTCCAAAATAATTTTTGTTGAAAACGTGTCTGTAAATAAATTATTACTTCGCAGCACCGTCTGTTTTTCTCACTCGTTAAGCAGTCTTCATCTACCTGCTTTTTCAGTGTAGGGTACTCAAGAGCATATAATAACTTCAGAACCTGATAACAAACTTCAGTCTGTTACGAAAATTGATTTGAAGTGCATATAACAAAAGTTAAGGAAGGGAACAAAAAAAAATTGTATTAACAATGGCCGCATCCATGTCGCAAGAATCGCTGCTCGATTCTGATCTTGATGCGCCTATACTGAAAACCAATCTTTCATATTCGAGTTTTCCAAATACTCTGCCACAATCGGCGCCGCCAAAAAGGTCCAGGAAATGTAAAGTGCTTATTTGCAGCGGAGTTATTTTCATCACGCTCTTGGTTGTTGCAGCAGTTACAGTAACGCTTGTTTTAATTTATGCAAATCCAGATGAGGACGAGAACTGGCAAGAACAATATCAAAATAGGCGCAAAATTCTGCTATGGAACCCTTATCTCTATAACGAAACAGAAAACGACTTGAATGCACTCAGCAGGGATTTCAATAATGAGCTAAGATTTTATGAGTTACGCAATAAATTGCATTGCAAGGTATCAAATTGTGATTTCACAAGTACAAAGAGCGGTTATTTTAGCTCATTAGAAAATTATGACGCAGTTATTTTTGACACTGATAATCTGGATGCATCGATTCTTAAAGATACTTTCCAGCATAAATCGTCGAAGCCATATTTTATATTTGCAGCCAACAATCCAAATGCTGGCCAACACCGTAATCTACGTCCGGAAAGAGATTTCTACAATCTAACCATGAGCTACAAATTGGATTCGGACATTGTTTGGCAACGTTGGCATTTTCAATATAAATGGTCACAGGAATTGGCCTCACCGCAAAGATCGGCAATTTGGATAACACCTGATAGAAGTACACCATCAGTGTCACTGGTGACATCTTTGGAAAGAAGTAAGGCGAAGTTATCCGCTGTCGTTGCGCCCTGTAGAAATGTTTCGAAACATAGCAATTTAATTAAGGAATTGCAGCAATACATGGATGTCGACGTACATTCCGACTGTGAGCTCGTGTCAACCAAAGCACCTACTGACATTTATTACAATAGGTACCCACCAAGAAGGCAACACCATCAAGAAGATACCTGCACAGGCAGTTTCGACAGAAAATACAAATTCTTTTTGGCCTTTGAAGAGGATCTCTGTGAAGACTTTGTTTCTGAAAATTTCTATAAAGCATTGAATTGCAGTCTTGTGCCAGTGGTCTTGGGTGGTGCCGACTACACACAGTTTGCACCAGCGCAATCTTACATTGATGCTGCATCCTTTAATAGCCTCGGAGAACTAGCAGATTTTCTGTATAGTTTGGAACGTAATTTACGAGAATATGCGAAATATTTCTGGTGGCAAAACTATTATAATCTGAAGGTTGTATCGCCATTCTGTGATATTTGTGAAAAAGTAATATCATTGATAGATCGCAACAATGTGCATGAGCCGCGTTATTGGCATGCTGTGGATAGTTGGTGGAAAGATAGCAATTGCACAGCAAAGTCGAAGCTCGAACTGCTTTGATAATATATCAACAAACGCTAATGTGCTTCAATATTAACACAATATTTACACGCTGCGACAGAATCGCACGCATGAAAAAATTCCACATAGATGTGATAAAATGCTATAAAATATTGTACCCGTGTAGCACGGTTGTCACTCGCTTATTTTTTTTTTTTTTTTTTTTGTACCAAGTTTTTCGATAAAATGTACCAAACAGGAAAACAATGTTCCAATTCTTTTTTTTTAATAAAACAGTTTGATAACATTTATTACAATAATTCACTACTGTGTATTTCTGTACATACGAAACATAAGTTATTTTTAGCATTATTAAGCATTATACGCTATTTTAACATTATACGCTATTAACAAAAAAAAAAAAAATAAATACATTAAAATTGTTATTTTGCATACGAAATATAATGAGATTCATTGCGTTGGACTCACAACTCTTTGAGCATTATGTTGTTTAGTGTTTTTTATTCTAATTTATTTCCAAGCTAAGCTTCTATCAGTTTAAAATCAAAAAGTTCGGGTTGAGCAGCTGCTGAGCTTTATGGAAGGCACATCAGACTATTTAAAATTTTTAAAATCATTGAAACAAATTTCTACCAACCCATTCTTCATGACCCTAACTTTTTCCCAAAATATAGGCAACATCACACAGTGGGGCCAATGCTCATTTTACATTGCAAAAATCATATCTTCTGAACTAATAAAGCGATTCGAAAAATTTTAAAAGCACTTAATAGAAAACTTTCAAGCTTTAAAATGAATGCTCGTCACGAGTGCCAAGTATTCGTGGTGCTTCAATATTCAATGTCAAAGTTGAAAAATATTTCCGGGCATATTTTACCTATAAAATTTGAATTAAAAAATTTTTTTTTCATAAATGAACTCTTTTGTATATTTTCAATAACTTTATTACATTTTCAAATGTTTAAATGAGATTTTCTAACTTAAAAACGTAAACTTACAATTTTTATTTTTGGGTGATTTTTTTTAGGCTAATTTTCAATATTTGCTGTTGATGGCTGATTTTCATCAAAACAATCAGCGACATTAACTTTAACCCTTCGTGGGACCCTAAGTAAATTATACGTCAAAGGTCCCTAAGGTCCGCTGGGACATAATATGAAAATTGCCTATAAAATGCACTAAAAATGATTGAACACGGGCAAATTTTGGTTTTAAATTAAATATTAATTATTTTTATTGAGATTTAGTCTTAATCTAATATTATTTTATTGTTCTGCTCGCTGAATCCTGGACGTTTTGCACGGCATGCAACGGTGCATCTGCTCTGAATGCTCCATACAAACAAACTTCCTGCAATCGCAGCATGCAAATCTTGTTTTACGTTGCCTGTTGTTGTGTTGTTGACATAAATAGCAAGTTTTCCGTTGATCCCTGTGTTGGATTGGTGGTGCTTCGCTTGTAATGCTCTCTTCTAGTGGTATGACGTTGTAGTCCATCATAGCTCTCTTGATATGGGGGTAGCGGGTTATACGATTATTGAGCGCCCTTTCTTCGATTTCGGGAGTAGCCAACTGCTGAACTAATTTGTAAAAGAACGACCGCCTCCTGTCGCTTTTCTGGCTCGGATTGAGGTCATTATAGGCGATAAATGACGCCAATGCAGCAACGTCCACAATATTATAAAACATGGCCAGTGGCCAGCGTTTAGTACCTCTTTTACACGGGTATGTACCTAGCATTTGGTCCATCGTGTCCACTCCAGCTTTATTTTTGTTGTAATCCACAATGGTCATTGGTTTTTTATGTGCTCCTTCGACAGCGTTTGTATAATGTGCTGTTGAAATGAGTACCACTGCTTTATTTTTCTTCGGCACATATTAGCATAGCGCAACGTTGTTGTCATGGTAGCCGAACAATGTACTATCAATTGGGCGATTGCGATTCTTCCTAAACTCACTGGGAATACAAGCTTTATTTGTGCGTAAGGTACCAACATATGCTGTTCTTTGGGTAATCAAGTTTTCAGCCAATTCAAGAGACGAAAAGAAGTTGTCTGCATACACAATGCGGCCAGTAAATAAGTATTTCTGCGCGAGCTTCATTGTCACTTTGTAGCCCAGCTGGGTTTTACGCTCCTGTCCTGGTGCTTTTCCAGAGTATATGATACCTTTGAGCGGATATTTGGTTTTTGCATCACATATCCACCACACCTTTATTCCATATTTTGCAGGCTTTGGTGGAATGTACTGTGAAAATGATGTCCGTTCTCTATATGGAAACAGTTGTTCATCTACTGTTAGAGCATCATGTGGTTCGTACCGACTTGCCAAATTAGCTTGCACCATGAGCCAAATATCATCAATTGCTGCCGTTTTGCTGCTCTGTGACCTTTCCATGCGTGTGTTCACGTTGTCAAATCGTATGTACCTCAATAGCAGTTTGAATCTTTTGAATGAAATTACAGCTCTGAAGATTGGTGGATGATTTGTATCAAACAGGCAGTAAGCTGGTTCATTGTTTGACTTATATAGGCCAGAAGCTATAAGCATTGCCAGGAACGCATCAAACTCCTTGGGTGTCAGTGGTTGCCATTCTTTGGGTCGTGTTGGATTAGCTTCATTCCACGCTTCAATAGTTTGTTTGGCTTTTCGGTAAGTTTCTCTTACGATTATGTGTGACATTTCCTCGGTAAAAATTGTTTTGAATATGCTCAATGGATCATCCGAAGTCATTATTGATCCTATTCCTCTACTTCTCATGTTGAAGATATTGTGCGATCTTACACGTGAAGTTGGTGGCGGCGCTTTCTTTCATTTCATACCATTTTTGCCAACATAATAGTCATCTGAAGTTGTTTCTTGATTTGGCGGCGTTTCATCATCATCGTCACTTGTATCTTCGTCCCAGTATTCAATAGTGGCTCCAATTTCGCAATCAGAGGCTTCTTCATTTATTTGGAACCATGGATCACTTATTTCATCATCGAAATCACAACTTTGTTCATTTAGTATTTCATTTATATTGATATTTGCTTCGCACATTTTTCTTTAGCTCAATTCAATTTAAAAGTTAGTACACAACTGTTGAATATTCTTGAAGCAACTAGTTTATATACCTTTTTTTTCCCCAACATTCAGGTAGGCACGCAGGTATAAGACAAATGCATCAGGGATGAACAAAGCAATAAAATAAGCAAACTTATACCTCCCCCTGCTCATTTCTTGGAAAACCCAATTAGCAAAAATATTTATTTTACCTTGAAACTAAACGCAGCTGCAATTTTGAGCCATAAAACAATGAATTCCACGAAGTAATACCGTTAATTTGCTTAATTTTCATACTATGTCCCAGGGGACTTTAGGGACCTTTCTCGTAGGCAGTAAAAGTAAATCCTTAGATCTCGGTAAAAACTGGTCCGATTTTAATGATTGAACCCGTAAAAAACGCAGAACTAAATGTTACAGGAATACATGGTAACTTTGGGAGGGGGTCGTAGTGGCTAAAATAGGAGTAATTTGCAACGAAGGGTTAATATGTAATAAATTAAACATTTCGGAACTATAGTTGCCATCTTCCAAATCCTTTCGTGATCGCTTGTGTCTCAGCGATGCAATAAGTGGATCCGATGAGGCTGCCAGCATGTTAAAAAGGTCTTCATTTTGTCTAACCCGAGAAATTTTGAATGTATTATTGTATCTGAATCTTCTGTAGTCCTTGTTCTTACACTCTTGTGCTTCTTCGGACAGCTCTCCAATCGGCAAACACTGATATTCTATTAAGTCCTTTCCATGAGCCAAATTCCTATGTACCGTGTGGGTTAATTTTTTCTGAGGATACAATCCAGTCAAAAGTTGTTTTTGATGCATTTTGCACTATTTATCATTTCCTTGCAGTTTATTACATTTAGAACAACAGCCAACCTTTTAATGATCTCATGAGTAACACCTGTTATTAAGTTTTCAAAAAATCTCCTCGACGTATTTCCATCATTCGTATTTCCGTATCCGTGCTTTGGGCAGTCAACTTTTAATCCTACCCAGTAGCGGATGGAATATATTCCGAATATATGAAGCATCAATTACCTTGTAATGACCACTACTTCCGACTATATTACCTTACTATGCATAAAAGGCCTTACATTTAACATTGAATGAGACAGGAGCTAAGTGATCGCCTCCCTTCAGCATTACTTAGAAGTTATGGAGTAACATACTACTTGTATTAAGTAATAAAAATCACTGCATTACTTTTTCTTGAATGCTACATTACAGGTAATGAGGTATGAGTTAATTACTTCTGCTATATGCAGACGCATTACATTTTGAAAAAAGTAATGCTTCCTTACCTGGTAATTTATTCTGTATTAGTTCTATGGTAGCCACTGGCAAATCCGCTGCTGGGTAGCTTCCGAGAGAACTCAGCTTGTATAATTTGCTTTCTTCTTTGTATATCCTCACTTTTTCGTGTGTCTTCCGTTTTTGTTTCTCCTAGCCGAGGAAGTGTATAGGCTAGCTTCAGAATAAATATCATACACTTTATTCTGCAGTGCAACGGAGAAATTCCCCAGCAGCGGATTTGCCAGTGGCTACCATAGAACTAATACAGAATAAATTACCAGGTAAGGAAGCATTACTTTTTTCAAAAAGTAATGCGTCTGCATATAGCAGAAGTAATTAACTCTGTAATGTAGCATACAAGGAAAAGTAATGCAGTGATTTTTATAACTTAATACAAGTAGTATGTTACTCCATAACTTCTAGGTAATGCTGAAGGGAGGCGATCACTTACCTCCTCTCTCATTCAATGTTAAATGTAAGGCCTTTTATGCATAGTAAGGTAATATAGTCGGAAGTAGTGGTCATTACAAGGTAATTGATGCTTCATATATTCGGAATATATTCCATCCGCTACTGGGTCCATATTCGTAGCAGTTCTCCTCAGTCGTTGAATCGTCTAAATTGTTTAAGTCTTTTTGAGTTTTTTTACAAATAGGACACCTTAAAGTTGAGGAGGTATTTGATATTTCATTTAGAACTTTTCCATCAATCATTGTCAGAAAAAAATTAACTTTTCCAAAGAAAGAACCATACAAGTCAGGTAGTATTTATAATACAACATTACGCAATGTTTTCAATCAACAACACCCACGCAGCATCTAGTTATCTAGTTTTATATCGGGCGTTTTTACATCGCACTACTTCGCACATTTATACTATATACATATGATAGGTAAATATTTCACCTATTACGTGTATGTGGTTTTGTGTTGACCCTAGTTGACCCTTGCTAGTTCTATTCCACCACAGTTCAAAAAGTACCAACATTTTTGTGTATTTTAAAACGTTTCTGGTTTAATATGTATTTCAGTAATATTTAAAATTTATACAGCAAATTACTGAGAATAAACATACTTTTCAGATAAAATAAAAATATTTAATATCCATTGTTTAAATCGCCCAATATTCAGTTTGAAAGTTGCGAATTTTCGTAAAAATTTTAATTTATTCGTACTTACTAAAAGTGTCTCAACTTTGAGGAGCTCTAGCACCCATAATTGTGAACCGAATTAAAAAAGCTTTTGGATTCATAATCCCTGGAGTATTCTCTATCGATTACATGTCATTTTTGCCAAACGCGTTTGTCCAAAAAAATGATTTTTGCAACGCTTTTCGGCCCGAGGCCCAACTGTGCGTCATAACAATTTTAAAAAGTAATATTTGAAAGCTGAAAAGATTCTACTGAGTCAAAAGAACGGTAGGGTCGCATTCTATAAGATGATGCAAATTATTAATTTATGGTCTTAAAGAAATATGTTTGTCTGACATTACTTGTGAAGATGTTATAATATTAAAATCTTTCAAATCTTCTCTTCCGTAATTGAACCTGTCTTGTTTTAAAAATTGTATATATAATCTTTGAAAATAAGAACAATTTTCTGAGTGCAAAACAGGCTTAAATTTTGAGAGAACTTAATAAACTATAATTAATTAATGCCTATTTTTTCCAAAATTTTAAAAATTTACGTTCATACAAATATTTTTTTTTATCTTTTATGCAAAAATAAATAACGTAAATATTTGAGAAATTTTAAAGTTTTATTATGCAAAATAAGCCTTTTGAAAATATCTTTAATATGAAACTAAAATCGTTGCTCTATCTCATACTTAACTGAAGTTATGATCAAATGAAAAACAGTCCTCAAGAAAAAAAACCGAATTTTTCAGTTTTTGAGTACCCATAACTCGGTAACCACTCGAAAAAAATAAAAATTACAAATTGATTTTCTAAATTGTAGCCAATACTACGTGTATACAAAGTTTAAACAAAATCGGAGAGGTCAGGTTGATAATTTAATTTTTTTTGTCGAAAAGCAATGGAATCTCTCTATTCCTTAAGATCGGGCTGTTAATATCGAAGGTTTGACGAAGCTTAGAAGGAGAAACCAGTGTTTGAATTGCTGACTGATAAGAATAGTTTTAGTGCAAATTTTAAAAAAATAATACGATATGACAAAAAATTTAAAATTTGCCCTACATTTTTGCAAAAAATTAAAAATTTTTTTTTTAATTTCTAGTAAAAATAGCGAAAAATTGTTTTGTAAAAGTTTATAGATTTTTTACGGGCTTTCCATTTCTGACATCAAAATGGTACCATAAGACAGTTGGAACTGGGGTCCAGTGAGTCAGTACTATAAGGGGTCAAGTGAGGTCAATGAGTCTTAAAAACAAAAAATTGGTCTCCCTAAGGCAAAAATATAGACATAAAATTTTTTAAGATTGGACGGTAAATACAGAAGTTATGAAGAAATATGACAATGCGCGACCCCTACGTTCGGTCAAAAAAATTTTTTCGAAATTTTCTTTCAATAGTGCTTCAGATTAGATGGTGTGCGGTGACTTTTTTTTGCCTATAAGGCGAGACGGTCTTATGTATATATTAGGGCGGGTCGATTTATTTTTCGACAATTTCCCTATGATTTCCTTATTCTATGGGTTATTCCATGAAAATTTGCCAAAGGAACCATACCTCTATCGTTAAAATCGAGTCCCCTACTTTTTGTTGGTAGATTTTTTCCCAAATTGACGTTCGTATGAAATATTACCTACACGTTCACATCCATAACTCAAAAACTATCGATCGGGTTTAATCGCCAGTAGGCGCGTTGGAAAGGTGAGCTCATTTTGATCAACTTACAAAAAAAATATCTCCAACATTGGTCCTAAGGTTCAAAAGTTACGGGCATTTTTGTCCAAATTTTGGAGCATTTTTCCATTTTTTTCATGATTTTGTCCAAGAATATTACTTTCATGGCCATTTTTTTGGCTCAATTTTTTTGACTTACGAAGCTTACGAACCTTACGTTACGACTGGACTGATTTGCGCTTTACATTATTGGCATATTTTTTCACAGGGTGCACACCCTGTGTTATGTTTGTTTTTTTCTTTTTGTTTTTAGTTTCTTTATAGACTTCTTTATTTTTGTTGATTTATAATATTCCAGTGTATGCTAGTTTTGTTTGAGCGTCATTTCAGTGAAGTGTTACTTGAAATAACTAACAAATAATCAAACTATTTTGAAATTTAGAAAAGATTTAAAGGTAAGTGTAAAAACATTGCTAACTATTATAGTTAATAGTTATATTATTATTCTATGAAAAACATATTTAATTCTTTTAGTGACGGTTTAAAAAATGGATTCAGAGCCTGGTTCATCGCAAAATCCAACACATACCCAACGCAGTAGTTTGCAACATTTGGTCTCTCATGATGTTTTTTCTTTTGGCCTGTGAATTACCTGATATTAATCTGTCAACTAAACGAGATATATTGAAGTACTATTTTTTCTTGGCCGAACGTTCAAAAGCCCAAAGCAAAATGTTTTCCTATAAAACATTTACTCCCCAAGTAGCAGACAGATTGTTAGAAATTTGGAATCAACTTAATATTGAACTTATACTCAAAGGTAGCATCATTAGAAAATTGAATAATTTGCTTGACGCATATAGTAATGCAGATAAACAACGAGTAAAACGCGCAACAGAATTCAAAAAATTCGTAGAATCAACAAACCAATTATTCAACATTGGAAAATGTAAATGCAACTTGAAAGAAAACGACTGCTCATGTGGATCTATCCCAGAAAACTTAAAAGAATTCATGCGCGATCAATATAATGACAGAATACAAACGATACCGGAACACGATAGTGGAAGTGAGAGACGATACCAACGACTATACCAACAATCCCAGTGAGCAACGTTCCTACATACGAACCACATTATGACGAAATGGAAGTTGATGTAAGAGGAGGTTCAGATTTAGTTCTACCACCACAAACATACACTCCCAGATACAATACTAAAAACTATGCAATGATGTGTGACAGATTTGGTGTGCATGACAGAATGGGATCAGCATTGGCAACAGCTCTGATGGAAGACCTGGGCGTAAAAGATGCTCATGACAATCTTGTCATCATGGATAAAAGTAAACTTCGTAGAGAAAGAGAAAAATGGAGACAAGACGCACTTCGTAAGCGGTATGATGGCTCGAATTTGATATCATTTTCATTCGGCAGGAAAAATTATGCTCTAACTGTAGAAAAAATTGATGAGAAGTTGCATCCAAGGATGGTTAAAGAACCTCATCTAGTTGTTTTGAGGGAACCAAAATGTCAATTGATAGGCTACACAAAACTAGAAAGTGAAACTTCGGCAAGCAAAGTCAACAAATTGATCGAATTCTTCCAAGAAAAACAATTGTCTCTCGATTTATTAATTGCCATATGCGCTGATGGTGAACCAACAAATACTGGCGTACACGCTGGAATTTTGCGACTATTCGAAAAACAGTTAAAGAGACCACTGCTCTGATTTGTGTGTCTTCTGCACTTTAACGAGCTTCCGTTTAGACATTTGTTTGACACTTTAGACAAATCAACCACCACTGGACCACGATCAACTACCGGAAAGTTGAGCTCAAAAATTGCTGATTGTGAAAATCTTCCGGTATGTAATTTTTATAGCTGATTCTTTACCATTTTTCATTCTATTTTTTAGCTTTTATGTTTTCTTTTCAGGTGGTAACCGATTTTGAGGAAATCGCTTTGGAAAATATGCCTCCTGGTGATTTAAATCCAGAAGAATTATCTACCGATTCGAGGTACTTCATGTTAATGGCCAATGCAATTTCTAATGGTGTGGTTCCTGCGGATTTGTCTCACATAAAACCAGGGCCAATTGCACATTCTCGTTGGCTGACCAAAGCCAATAGATTATTACGGTTGTATGTGACAACTAATAATCCAACTGAAAATTTAAAAATTCTGGCTAACTATATAATAAAAGTATACACGCCAATGTATTTCAATGTTAAGTATTATAGCTCTGACGCATACGGTAGTACCTTACTTTTTAAATTTATTACTTGGACACGATTTTTACCACCGAATTTACTTGGAGTTGTAAATACAGTAATTAAAGATAATCCATATTTTGCACACTCAAAAAATATCTTGCTATCTATGTTGTTTGATGATAGAATGGAAAAACGAAACATTGCTATAAGGAAGGTTTTACATTACCGAAGAGATATTGTCGACCAAACGGAACTTAGAGTTTATAAAAAATCTCTTATAAACTTTAATTGTACGGAATATACAAATATGATTGATTTAAATGACAATACCATTTTATTCGAACCACCGTTTACGTAAAGTTATTCGTATGAACATTTGGAGGGATATTTAAATTACGAAGTGCCACCGTTCGATGATCCACAAATTCCTTTACACATTCAAGGAACGGAAAGACATGTCCAATTGCTGGCTGCCACTGCTAAACGAGTTGCAGGAAAGAATGTAGAAGGCGCTATGGTGACGACATTAGAGAGCCGTACGAAAACACCAAGACTTGAAAGCAAACAAGACTTTCAGAAAAAATAATGTTTTTTTTCACATTTTGTCTTTTACTACACTCAAATTGAATTTTTTTTTTGATAATAGGTGGATAAATACTTTATTATCTCTTAATTTGCATTTTTGTAGAAAAAAAATAAAAAGTTAAACAAAATCAAAAAGTTGGTTTTATATGTTATTTTGTTTTAGCAATATCGCATGAATTAATCAACCGAATGCGATAAATTTGGGCTTAAACTCTTCGTTTTGAATTGTAAATTGAATTAAATAATGGATTGAGCCAAAAAAATGGCCATGAAAGTAATATTCTTGGACAAAATTATGAAAAAAATGGAAAAATGGTCCAAAATTTGGACAAAAATGCCCGTAACTTTTGAACTTTTTACCAACAAAAAGTAGGGGACTCGATTTTAACGATAGAGGTATGGTTCCTTCGGCAAATTTTCATGGAATAACCCATAGAATACGGAAATCATAGGGAAATTGGTGAATTTTTTTTACTCCCTACAAATCGACCCGCCCTAATATACATGTATATTTATTTATTTATTTATGTACAGCGACCTGTTATGGTAGCTTTTGAAAATACTGATACCCTTTATTCCATTTCAGCAACAGATGCAATTACGTAGGAAGTTTCATCAAAATTGATTCATCCGTTTGGACGACATTAAGGCATAAACATATTATTACATATATTCTTACGTTTTTGTAAGTTTAAATTATCTATGTTTTATTTGCAAGGGGTAAGGTTTATCTTCACACAAAATTTCATCAAAATCGGTCCAGTCACTTGAAGGAATAAAATCATACCTGCAGCACTTGTAGATGTGATGAACAGAGCAGACCGAAACAGCACGAAAAAAAGTCATTTTCAGCACAGCAAATAAGCACTAAAAAATGACGAAATAGCACAATAATAAGCACTAAAAACTCTTTAATTAAAACAAATATTTTTAAACAAAAAAAAGTTTATAATCATATTCCTTTTTTAATATAAAAAAACAGAGAATGTACACTCAAGGTAGGTATATTTTAATGTAAACACTAAAAGAAAATATATCAAAAAATAAGTTCAGTATACTGCCGTCCTAAGAAAGAAAGTCCCAAACGCCACAATTCCAAAATTGAGATAAGGGCAGATTCGGAGAGTGAATGAGTTTCTCTTTTTGTGTTAAGTTAAGAATTTCCAGTTTCAACTGCAAATGACTGAAAAACGTTAAGTTAAGTGGTCACATCTACCACTTCTAGAGTAAAAAACAGTAAAAGCTGAATATCTCAAAAATACTGAAATGGAAATATGACTTTCTTTCTTAGGACGACAGTATAGTCATTGGGGTACTTATATAAATATTAGAGTATATTATTAGGTGCTGCTTTAAATTGCTGCTTAAAAAAATTAATGAACAGCGCTTTTGATTTAGCAAGTGTTTAAATTTTGAAAATGATCGCTCAAAATCCGACGATGCTACAGGACAGTATTTAAAAAGAGCAAGTTCTTGCGGTGAATAGAAATCAAGAAACTTATTTCCTGAATCAATACATTTATGAATAACTTTGTTTATATCTAAAATTATGGGATATCTTTTGTTACTCTGAAGGAGGCCAAAGTCTTGCGTGTTTTCTTTACAATGTCCAAGTACTTGGGTTTCAAGTTTTTCAATTGAACGAACGATCGAGGAAAACTGGCATTTAATGAATGCGAGCTCAGATTTTAAACTGTTGAATTGAAACAGTTCTTTGGCCACGCAGATTGCATCAGAATCTTCGTCACTGAATTTTTCCGTTACAGTTTTAACTTCATCAAAATTATAGCAAAAATAAATGGCTGCTTTTAGCCACGTACCCCATCGCGTTTTTATAGGATTTGGTGGCAATTGAGTATTTGGGAAAGCAAGTTTGAATGCATTACGACATGATAAAGCTTAAAATTACGAAACAAATTACAAGTAAGCAGTGAAAAAGCAATAGTCGGTCTAGCTCTTTCACTTCATGTGTAAGGAATAAAAATATAAAGTGGTTCTTACTTTTATTTAAACTGATTTAACATTTAATATATATCTATTGACAGTTGGGAACTGAATGCGGATAAACTCGGCAATTCGATGCAGACCATGTGCAAAACATGTTAAATGAATCATCTTCGGATATAAAACTTGCAGCGCACTGGCAGCGCTTAGCATATAGGCTGCTGCATCCGTAACAAGCACCAGCACTTTTCCATATTCAATGCCTAAATATATGCATTTGAAATAAACAAATTAACTTAAACACAAATGTACCATTTGGCCACGCAAGCTCAACGAGTCATTGAAAAAGGCACCCACATTGCTAGCGTTCACCCATACTGCTGCTTCAACTGTTGCCACATTAAACAGATTCGATGTTTTACGTTCGAAAGAATTTTCGTCGCCATCTTATATGGCGAAAACAAAATTGACTATCAGGCGTTGTTCCACATCCATCGTTTCGTCAATCGACGAGAAATCATCGCGACCATCTTCTTTTTGCACTTTGTACAAAGTGCGTAAATATCTATTCCGAAGTACTGTTTCACTTGGTACAATGACCCTCATCTTTGAATTTCCTTACTCGCCTAATCAAGGAAAATCACTACCTGAGGGAATTAATGCTACATCTAGGGCACCTTGTATATAATTCATGCAGCTTTGAATATAAAAATACAGGTGTCCCTATTTCTTTGCACATCACTCTATAAAAGACAGCAATAATTTGGCAATGTAACTCTACAATCATGGTTGTGAGCTTAGCTGCATTGACCAAATTTTTCGGTTCAACAGCGTACTAGCCAACGAAAAAAAATGTTGCTACCTTTTCGCTGTCAAAAACGCAATGCATTTCTTACGGAAGATTTCTTTTCGCTTCTACAGCATACGAAGCTTATATTGCAAAAAGCCAAAATTAATTTCATTTCAATTTTGATCAGTTGAAAATCTATTCAATAGCTTAAATTAAAATCTAGGTATGTTTGATTTTGCCTTTTTAACGCTTACTAGTTTTAACGGGCTTACTAGTTTATAAAATATACCTTAAAGGAGTTTTTAGGCAACATTTTTTGAAAATCTCCCCGGCAGACGTTGTCCTGCCACAGACCGCCTTACTGCCATAAACAGAAATACCGAGAAATGCCATAAACAGTGAATTAGACAACTTGTTACAGAAAAGCTAGTTTTAAGAGATAAAAAATAGATAAAAATTAATTTTGTTTTTATTTTATTTCTGTGCTTATAGTTTTTAGCTTAAGCCAAAATATAAATATCATTTAAATTAAAAGAAATTAATTTCATGTTCACAACCCAAAAATTCATTATTCACTTAAAATCGTACAGAATGCTTTAATTGCAAAAAATGGATTAAACAAATGCCGAAATAAAAATGTTTAGTACTTCGTTGGACCACATTTTTTGTTGGCAAGATCTTGCAGTCTTTTTGGCATAGAATTGATTAAGTTTTTGCATGTTTCGATGCTACCATGCTGCCATTCTTCTCTGAGAGCCTTCTTGAGGTCAGCTTTGTTAGAAATTTTGTGATCTCGTAATTTTTTTCTTCAAGATGTTGCCAAAGGTGTTCGATGACATTCATATCCGGTGATTGGGCGGGCGTTTTAATGACTTTTGCGCAGTTGTAAAGTGTCCACGTACATGCATTCAATGAATTATGTTTAGGATCGTTCTCCGCATAAAGTTTGAAAGTTCTTCGGATTCCCATTTTTTTAGCGCTTGGAATCAAATTTTCTCTAAGCATGTTAATAAAGCTGTATTGGTTCATAATGCCGTCGATAAAAACCAAATTACCGACTCCGTGTGCTGACATGCAGCCCCAAACCATCACGGACCCACCTCCATGCTTTACAGTCGGACGTAAATTACATGTTCCTAATTAGGAACATTTCCTAATTAGGTTTTCTCCACATTGTTTGTACTACACATTGGAACTATTTGTAGAGCGCTCTAAAAACATCTTTACACTTGAGTGGGCCACCTTACAAGAAATTAATTGTAAAGCTAGAAGTATATTTTTTTGGTCTTTACTCACTTCTTTTAAAGAAATATTTGCTTCCAAAAATGCAGCACAAAGATCCATAGGAAACATAGAACTCGACTTTTCCTGATACTGGGAAAGTAGTATTTGCTTTGAGTACTTGCCTCACGTTCTGACGCCACGGTCTTAGGTTTTTGGGAATTCAAGTGTTGCTCGACATTATTAAGCCTTTTTGTCGACACTTGCGTATTGCAAAACACACAAAACAAAACAGAGTCATCGCTGCTAAAAATGCCCGGATGCCCGGATTTATACGGGTGATAAATTCTTTAAATGGTTCTTTCACTTTCGGCATACCTTTTTCATTTTAGAGTAGTCGCACGCACTATTCAATTTCCAATTTGCAAAAATTTTGTATCTAAATGTTGATGGCGACTGCTTTTTAGCACAATTATTTTTTATAAGTTGTCAAATAAATAACAGCAGCTAATACTTAAACGATAATACGGAGGTGTTCAAAATATTGTGCATTTGATGTTTGGATAAGTTTAATTTTGTGCATTAAAAGGAGGCATAAGAGATGCCTGTTTGCAAGATACAAAAAAAAAAAAAATATTGGACTGGTAAAGTAAAGCAAAAATGTTGAAAATAAGTACTTATAAGCAAAATAAGTCGAAATAAGCACAAACACCCTGAATAAGCAAAATGCTGGGAAAACAAGCAAGAAGCATTTAAACTCGCTCTGGTGATGAAATATGGAGATCAAAGAACTCGTATATATTGTTCGGGAAAAAAAATTATATACAACCGCGTAAAGCAAGTAGGAGCACCTACAAACTTGTATTTTATTTAGTAACTAGCTGAAACCCGGCGCGTTGCTGCCCCGCCCCGTTTCCAAACACCCATCAAATGTTAACATTGCACATAGCATGTTTAAATTGTGGTTAAATACTAAATCTGTGCTACCTATAATTCCAAAGCTATTCGATAAATCATAAAGTAACTTAATCATAAAAGCCATTACTTTTGATTGGAAAGAGATATTGGGGTAATTTTTTCACATAAATTACTTTTAAGACTTGAATTTTTTGTAAAAAATATAAAAACAACATTTTGAAAAAAATAAATTTCGCCAAAAAAATCAAAGGGTGTACCTTGTTGTTTTGATGACAAAAACATTAAAATAATTTTTGCGCTTATCTGGAAGAATTTTTGCAAATAAATGCTATGTCATATGAAAGTTAGTCAGATGTGCAATTTTTAATTGATTTCATTTTTACAACAAAAACAATTTTTAAGTCATTTTTTGAGTAAAAAGTCAATATTTTGGACCTTTTTTGACATAATTATAAAACATAGTTTCACTGACTAAAAGGTACAGTTCAACCCATTTTTGTAAAGTATATTTATTGAACTTTTGAACAAAAAAATTTGAATCAAATATATTAATGGACAGCAGAGATATTTGCATCCAAAGACCAAACTTTGATTTTCATGGCGTTTTTTTCTCATTCTTTGGTAACGATGTTTTTTGAAAAAGTCGTTGTACTGAAAATTTCTACAATTTTGAGTGTATGTGAGTGTTTTTGATGCCAAAATAACAGAAATTTTTTAAATTAAAAACAAAAAACTTCGATAAAAAATTATTATAATAAAATTGCCGTTAGTTGGAAAAGTTCGGAGGGGGCGTGTCAAAAAATTAGTATGTAACATTTTAAGTTAGAATAAATATAATATGTGCACCTAGTTTGAGCAAAATCCGTTGGGCCGTTTAGATTTGTATAAAGGCCAAACAAACAAACAAACAGAAAATTATTTTTATTACTATAGATTGTCAATTGTATGAAAAAATAGATTTTTAATCATAAATTTTGATTATTTGAGATATAGGCTTTGGCAGCAAATGTTGTAAATTTGATTGGAAAGAGATATTGGGGTAATTTTTCACATAAATTATTTTTGACTTTTTGTAAAAAATATTAAAACAACATTTTGGAACAAATAAATATCGCGAAAAAAATCAGAAAGGGTACCCTTGTTGTTTTGATGACAAAACCAGTAAAATAATTTTTGCGCTTAGCTGGAAGAATTTTTGCAAATAAATGCTATGTCATATGAAAGGAACGCCGATGTGCAATTTTTAATTGATTTCATTGTATGATGCCAGGCATAGTACCCTAAAATTTTCGTTTAAATCGGTCGACCCGCTTTTGCAGTTAGTTTTTACATCAAGAGTGGTTACATAAGACTTGTATTCCTCGGCAGACGTTGTTCGGCCCCAGACCGCCTTAATGCCATATACGAAAATGTCAAGAAATGCCAAAAATATTTACCATTTTCAGTATAACTGCCAAAAGTAACCATATGAATTAAATAGCCAAATTTTAGTCAAATACAATCAAAACTGTTTGAAATATATAATTTTTGTTGTTTTGTAAGCGGTAAAAAGGGGTGCGGGAAAATTATTTCCCTTAAACCATCTCGTACACGAAACAAATCGACTGCCAAAATGTTATCTCAATTTAGCTAAAGCCTGGCGCACTTTGCTTCACTCTACGCTGACCCCCCGAAAAGTCAGTTTAACTAAAGTGGGACAGGCCTATTTTTAGTGCACTTGCCGAGAGTAACCATATGAGATAAATTACAAAATTTTTGTCTAATACGACCCAAACCGTTGAAATAAAATGTTTTCATTGGTTTGTGGGCGGTAAAAGGGGGCGTGGAAACCAATTTTTAGTACATTTTCTGACAGTAACCGTACAAACTAAGCCAACATTTAAGCTCAATCGACCAGTAGTAAATTTTAATGATTTCTCAAAAAGTGGGTGTGGCTATATAGCGATTACGCCCCTTTTTAGTACAGTTGCCGAAAGTAACCATACAAACTTAGGTATCACATGTTAGTCTCATATGGACAAAATTGCTTGAAATGTAGTATTTACACTGATATGTGGGCGCAAAAAGTGGGCGTGGAAACCAATTTTTTGTACAGTTACTGCCAGTAACTACACAAACCAAAGTACCAAATTTAAGTCTTATACGACCAAAACCGTCTGAAATAAACCATTTTCATTTATTTGTGGGCGGTAAAAGGGGGCGTGGAAACCCATTTTTAGTACAGTTGTCGACAGTAACCTTACATACTAAATTACAAAGTTTTAGCCTTATACGACCAAAACCGACTGAAATATAACATTTTTATTGATTTGGGGGCGGTAAAAGGGGGTGTGGCAAAAATTTTTCCTCAACCATCTCGTACCTGAAACAAATCGACTGCCAAAATTTCAGGTCAATCGGTCCAGTAGTTTTGGAGGCTATAGGCATCAGACACACATCGTTTTGCTTTTTATGTATATAGATATTGATTTGTGGGCGGTAAAAGTGGGCGTGAAAACAACTGTGTAGGAGCACCTACACAGCAAGTTTAACTGTAAAAATGTGTAGAACTCCGGAATCGCCATGATTTCGAAAAAGTGGGCGTATTTATATGACGACCACGCCCATTTTTTGTCCACTTACCGATAGTAACCATCTGAACAAAATTACCAAATCTTAGTTTTTTACGATTGAAACCGTCTGATATATATCCTTTTTTTGTTTGTGATCGATGGAGCAAATTTGGCTTGTATGGGAGGTACCACGCCCCCTTCTCCAATCGTTACGAAACCTCACAGGAACACTCTCAAGATGTGGCTTTATTTTCCCTGAAAATTCCATAAAGATCGGTTCAGCGGTTTTGGAGTCTATACGTGATATAGCCACATATCCACCCACATACCCACCCACATACCCACATACATACATCCATTTTTATATATATAGATATACTAGCTTAAACCCGGCGCGTTGCTGCCGCGGCCCCGTTGCCAAACGCGAATAAAATGTTATCAGTGAAACTGTATATGTAAATTGTGGTCGAATACTCAATTCCATGGCTGTGCGACCTATAACTCAAAAGCTGTAGAATTTCTCAAATTTTGGTTGCATGGGAGGTGACACGCCCCCTTGTCCAACGCCATACAAAGTTATCAGTAAAACTGCATGTGTAAATTGAGTTCGAATGCTGAATTCCGAGGCTTTGTTTGCTTTGTTTGATTGACTCAAAAGCTATTCGATATCGCAAATTTGGGTTGTATAAAAGGTGCCACGCCCCTTTGTCCAACTCCCATAAAATTTTATCAGTAAAACGCCACGTGTAAATTGTGGTCGAATTTCGAATTCCAAGGATGTGCGGCCTATAACTCCAAAGCTATTCGATATCGCAAATTTGGGTTGTATGGGAGGTGCCACGCCCCCTTGTCCAACTCTCACAAAATGTTATCTGCGAAGCGGCACGTGTAAATTGTCGAATATCGAATTCCGAGGCTAAGCGGCTTATAACTCCAAAGATATTCGATATCGCAAATTTGGGTTGTATGGGAGGTGCCACGCCCACTGTTATTAGGAGGTTGAAATATACTTTACGACCTATTCTCATACCTACAAAATATACATACAAAATTTCATGAAAATCGGTTGAGCCGTTTCGGAGGAGTTCGATTACGTACCCCGTGACAGAAGAATTTTATATATTAGATATTTTTGCACACTATATTGCAGATATGTTTTTCGATGTATTTTTTTTATTTACCCGCTAAAGTTTTCAAAGAATTTCTCTTATAGCATTAGAAATACAAATATTTAAAAAATCACCAACATTTGTTATACTACAAAACAATAACAAGACATTTTTGGCAAGAAAAAATCATGCATTTTTATTTTGATTACAGTTTAAAAAGTGGAGCTTACTAAATAGGTAGTGAAAATTACTGATGTTCAGAAATTATTTTCGCCAAATAATTGTTAGCTTTGATATCGCTGTGTGTCTTAACTATAAAAAATGTCGGAACTTTTTTACTGGTTTCTCTTATCAGGAGTACTTACTGGCGACAAGTAAACATTTTTTTGGAATATTGACAATTTAACTTTTTTCTACTTATGACCACGAATCTCCCACTGTGCGACGGCAACATCTTATTTTGCAAAAGATTTAATGCAGAAGTAAACGAAAACAAAATTTACCATGCCAATTAGTATTTATTAACAGCAAGGCATAAGAAAAATTTGAAATACCGGCTTGGAATTATTTTCTTTATACACCATCTCGTCGGAAGAAATTCGAATCTACTTATCTGTCACTCCTTCAACAACACTTTCAAGGATACGCAGGGCACTTGGTTGAGAGCTGCTCAATACCACGTGGCAATCTTTTAAAAATAAAATCTCTGTGGAAAGTTTTAAGGACGAAGATAGTGAAGCAATTCGCATGGCAAAATATTTGTTTACAAAACAAACAAATTGTCATTTTTTTTAGTGCCTATTTCGAGCCTAAGACGGCTTTTTTCGTGACTATTTTAATCCTCTCTAGTTATGAGCATAAGTTAAACATGGAATAACCGTACAGAATGTTGCGACAGATCCAACCAATGTCCTTCTCCACTAATTTAATCTGCGAAACGAATTTATTTCAAGTGTGGTGAAGTGAATTCTTTTTCTTTGTGGTGCATTCATTCGTAATGCCAGCAACAATCTGCGCAGCTGTTTTAACTGCATTCCACAATTCAACAATTTTTGGTTTTTTTCCTTTAATTTTTTTTTTTGCATTTATTCAGGCGCGCTGCTTTGAGGTGGAATTTTTCAATGCCAACCAGAAGCTGAACACGAAAGTGAGCGATTGACAGGCTGTTAAGGAGATGGACGCTAGCAGGCAACGCTGTAGGATGAAATTGCATTCATGTGAAGTGCAGCGAATGGCAGCTAGCGCGGCATCAGCGTTGTTCACCTGTTTTTTTCCATTTTCTGGTAGTATCTTCGGTTCAACGATGAGGATGGGGAATCCGTTCGACTGTCAAATACTTGGATAAATGCGAAGGCATCGACTGGCATTGCAAGAAATTGAAAGCAATTGAATTGCTTTTGTGGCCAGGTGATACATACAAAGCGCATTGCTCGACAACGGAAGGAGTCGAAACGATGTGGTGAGAAGTGGAGAATGACGTGTGTGTTATTTAGGCCATAAATATAGCTGCCTGGAGAATCGATACAAACTGGTCGATCTGCAAGAAGTTTATTGAACTGGCTTTGATTTAGGCTTTAATATGCATAGCATTTCGGAAAGCTTAGACAGTGGCGCACGATGTCAGTAGCAATTGTTGGATTGATGTTGGCAGCATGACAGCTAAAGTTTTAGTAAGTAAGAAATTGAACTAGTAATCTATTCTATGGATGCAAACTATTTGAATATGCTGAGTTTAAGTAGCTTGTTGTCAAAGTTATGCAAGGATATGCTGCTGAGAGTTTCATACAATCAGCAAGATGGTAATGCTTAAATGCAAGGCTTGTAAACACATCCCTCCAGGAAAAATCGGAAGGCTTTCATCTTAAAATGATAAATAAACATTCTCCACCGTATCTTTTGAAAGCTTAAGGGTAGTTTTGTATTTATATTGTTTCCCCACCGCTTCTTTTGGAAGCTTAAGGGTAGTTTTGTATTTATATTGTTTCCAAACCGCTTCTTTAAGAATGCATGTGGAAACTTTTATTTATTGTCAAGCAATGACAATAGCAAATATTAATATCATTGTTTTCTAGCCACTTATTGTAGAATTCGATAGTCTAGTGGTAGCGCGCTCGACTCTCGCTCAGGGGTCCCGGGTTCGAATCCTGGCCGAATCCATTTTCATAACAAGGGAGAGGAATGTTTCCACATTAATTCTTAAAACTGGGCATAGGACTGCTTCCAATTCACTTTATGGACAGCGGAGAGAAATGTTTCCACATGACTTTTTAACACAGCGGGGAGGAATGTTTCCCTCTAATGACATGCTATGTTAAAAAAGCAATGGTGTGTGCAACAAAGGGGAATGCTTCTTACATTCCATGGAATGTTTCCTGGTAACATCTGGGAATGCTCACATTTCCTGGTGGGATTGATTTGGCGCCATAGATCAAAATGCTACTGTAGACGAGGACAAATATCGTTCAAGTTCATAGCCTAGAAAACGGCATATAAGCCCGAAAAGGAAGTCATGACCTTGACAACCTATAAATTGTGCGTTAATAGCAGGCTAAATCTGGCACGCTACTACTGCTGCTGCTCACGAAATCACCGATCAGTGCATCAGCAGCGCACCGCAGGACATCAACGACAGTGATCTGGTTGACGTTGCTACAGGTGGCGCTTACGTTAATTGAACTGCAGCGTTTGGTAAGTTTTGCAAATAAGATTTATGGATTCGACTGCCATCGATTGCTGGCTGGTAGACAAGCAGCGTTGGCAATCGTTAATTTTTGTGTGTGTGACTCTTTTGCGTCAGTTTTTGAGAGAAAACCCTTTTTTCCTTTCTACTCAATAATTTTCTGTGTTGCTTATGGCCTTGGGTTTGAATTTTATGCAATTTTTATTATGACATTTAAGAGTTGTTGGTTTGACACATGATTTATGATTACGGTGACCATATTTTTTAGAGCAAAATACAGGACAAACCAAAATTTTAAATATTCCATATATAGGATGTTTATTGGATATAACAGTATATATTCAGAATAGTATACATACAGAACAGTATACATACTAGGGGTGTCCACTTAGAAAATACATCGATGTTTTTTTCGATGTAATGCATCGAGACAGTGCATCGATACTTTCCGATATATCGTTGAGAAATATCAATGTTTTCTAAAAATCGAATACTTTTTCTAGCATTGCATCACAATACTAAAGTCAGTTAGTTCCTTTACTATTTTTAATTTAACTATGATTATTTTAATTTATTAAAAGCTCTTACAAAACCAATGTCCCTGTGCGTGCGACTTTTATCAGTAAAAGTGCCTCTACACTATATGTTTCATACATATGACGCGTCGTTTTGAAATGTCGTTTTGAAATGTCATTTGTATTTGCGTCTGTAAATTTTTGAATTAGAACAGTCTCTAATTTTGTGTGTTTTTCCATCTGTACTAAATGTCAGTTTGATAAATTTTTTATGTGCAAATAGAAGAAAAGGCAAATTTTAAGATATTTATTCAATAAATTGATTTTTAATGAATTTATTCTTAGTTTGAATGACCAAAGGTGGACACTTTAGAGCTTTACGGCCTACAACAATTTCAAAAGCTGTATTTTATTTTCAAATGACGTGTCAGATAGTGTGGAGACAAAAGAAAAAACTGAATGACAAAAACTTAATTTTGACACACAGAAGAAATTCGGTATGTAATTTTTTTGACATGTCATCTGTATGAAACATATAGTCTGGGGGCATCTTAACTAAGCAAAAGAAAAACAAAATTTTTTACAATCATTCTCTGATTCAGTAGTTGTTTATTTAAAAAAAAAAATAAACGCAATAAACATAAGAATATTGGTTGTTCTAGAAAAAAGTCAATATATAAGAATGTTGGTCATAATTATAACAAAAATTAAAAACGAGAAAAGCCTCCACAACTATAGAAATTCCAGTATTAATTAATGTCTTATTTTCAGTGTTTTCCTTTTTAACTATTTTTCTTTATTTATTCTTTTATATTCATTCGGTAGTTCAAATTCATTCGATGTTATATGAAAATACATCGATCCATCGAGTGTATCAAAAGCTTTTCAAAACATCGGATCAAGTCGATGTATCGAATTGTAAACATCGAGTAAATCCGATGCATCGATGTATATCGAATATCCCTAATACATACGAGTTCAATAAATGTTTTTAAAAAACAGCTAATTTTAAAAACAGATTAGCTTATATAACGCTTTGTATATTGATTTGCAATTTTGATATTGCTTTTCATAATTTAAGTTCATTTTATATTAATATTTCAGATATTACTTGTTCATTAACCTTCAAACGCATTTGGTTTTTTGTAGCCTAAAAGACTTTTAGTGCCAAATCGACACTGTACATTGCAACCAAAGATTTGAGTTTAATACCATGAAAAACCAAATTTTTTTGCTTATATTCATGTTACGATAAAACATTTATTGTAAAAAAACTCAAAAGGAATTTTCCAGATTTGTTTGCCACATTAGAAATATTAAACTAAAATAAATAAAATAAATAATTTCATGAAATGTTAAAAATAACAATGTGTTTGTCATTCACCACTAAATTCGAGCACATTTTTTACATGGGGAAAGAAGATGAATTGAACGAACTGAAGATGACCAGTAACAAAGAAAGGTATTGCTCATATTGCTGTTTTTAAGATGGGCTTTGACCGTAAATTAAAAGACAATTAATTTGATCTTTTTTTGTTTTTATTACACGATATTTCGGCTCAATTTGTGGGCCTTCATCAGGACTATAAAATATGCAAGAAAAACGCATAACATTAATCACAATATAAACACAAGAAAATCACAAAAATTACCATAAAAACGTGAAAAATTTTATATATTATTTATATGAAAGAATATGACAAACAATTTTTTAAAAACAATTTTTAAAAACTTAAAAAGCTTATTGTGCTAAGCCGCGTCGAAAACAGATGTTTGCCACCTTCATCATAAACCGTGTTTATGTTAAGTCAAATATTGTAAATATGAGAACAATTGTCGGTGTTCGTTTTATAGTTCAATAGTGTTATTGTTGGTGTGTTTAATATGTGGAGCATTTCTAGTGTATACCTTCTCGCGTAGTTCGTCTCCTGTTGCAGTATTTTTGTAGTTGGGAAATTTGGTGAATGGTTGTTTTGCAAACAGTGGGCCGCAAGCGCTGTTTTGTTAACCCTTTCAGTAAAAGCGTCCATTATATTGGACAATTTTGTTTTTGTATTTTAATCTCTTTTTCTCGTAAATAAGAGCATTTGTTTTTAAAGTAACGGGTCTTTTGAGTAAATTATGTCGTTCTTCTTTACCACGTTTCTTAAATTGAATTTTCTGGTGCAGTTTAGTGTGTTTTTTTCTTAATTTATAAAGTGCACAAAAGTTGAAAAAAAAATTGAGTAACTTACTGCAAAAAATTCACTATTTTTCGTTGAAATTGGAACGCAAAAAAAATCGTAAGTATTGATATATTTTTATTATATAAAAATATATTTCGCGAAAGAAAAAAATAAAAATAAACCACCGTTTTACGGGGATGCTCCAAAATGTGCATGTCCCTTATATTGGACAATTGTACTCAAAGTCTTATTATTATTTCTTATTTCTTATTGAGGTTATGGCTTCGCGGCGTGATTTAACCGAAGAAGAGATATTGCAAGCCCTTCAAAGCAATTCCGATGTAGAAGATTTGGATGCAAATGAAGATTGTGAGGAAATGCAGTACCTTTTTGACCGTGTTGTGCCTCCTGAAACCATGGTAGTACCCAGGAGCGATGAGGCTCGAACCCAAGAAGAAAATGAAGTTGATTGTGACAATGTAGAAGAGGTGGAAGAAGTTACTTTGCCTGTAATTGTGGACACCATACTTAGCACTGGTGATAGCCCAAAAGACCCTCCTTTTATTCGATGCACTCCACGGAAAGAAATAATATGGGTAAATAGAAAACATCAACCACCTGTCCAAAATGAGTTTTACCCTATTCGAAATGAGTGCATTGAAATCTGAAGCCCATATTCATACTTCATGAAATATTTTGGCGACGATTTTTTTGCCAAGGCAGCGTTTTATACAAATTGTTACGCCGTTCAAAAAGGTAAATATAAACATACTCCAAATACATACCAGCAAAAAAAAAACTTTTCTATATTTCAGGCTCATCTTCGTTCCGACCATGCACTTGAAATTCTTATACTATTCGCGCAGCATTTTATGATGAATTGCATGAGATTTCCTCGAGTTCGCATGTTTTTCGAAAAACGTTGGGCATGCCATTTTTCTATGAAAATATGACAGTGAACCGTTTCTTTGCTTTGAGAACGCATTTGCATATTACTGATATATCTGAGCGTCCTGCGAAATGTACTGATAGGCTATATCAAGTCCGTCCTGTCCTTGAACAAGTGCGTCGTCGTCTTCATTTACTGCCTTTAGAGGAAAATCTCTGCGTTGATGAACAGATTATCCCTTTCAAGGGAAAGTTTGCCGGAAAGCAGTATGTGAAAGGAAAGCCTTGGGTAAGTCCATGGGGTATAAAAGTATATTTTCTTTGCGGAAAAAGTGGAATGCCGTATGATTTTATAGTTTATCAAGGCTCTACTACTCCATTGGATGCAGAAAGTGTAAAATCTATCGGTAGCGGGTCAACTATTGTGTTACAGTTGGCTAAACGTATTCCCGTCGACGCCAAAAGACACAAGCTTTACTTTGATAATTATTTCCCTTCTTTTGCTCTATTTGAAATTTTGTACGACAAGGGGATTCAAGCGGCTGGAACAGTTCGGGTAAACCGTTTTAATCAACCCCCCCTTCCTGACCCAAAGACAATGGCAAAACGTGGACGTGGATATTCAGCGGAGTGCTTTAGTGCCAATGGAAAAGTAACCTTTACCAGATGGTTCGACAACAAAGTGGTCAATTTGGCGTCAAATTTTATTGGAATTGGTAATAAAGACAAAGCAAAAAGATGGGACAAAGAAAAAAAGGAGTACATAGAGGTAGATCGGCCGGAAGTTGTTCGTTTGTACAATGATAGTATGGGAGGCGTAGACCGCATTAATATTCGCATACAATATTACCGCATTAATATTCGCTCAAGAAAGTGGACAGTAAGAGTAATAATGCATTTCATGGATTTGGCGATGACTGCCGCTTGGATGGAATACAGGCAAGACTGCACTGCCAATCTAGTTCCGAAGAAAGATATTTTAGATTCCCTTAGCTTTCGAGCTGATGTTTCTAATATGTTGGTGAAAGTTCAGCCAAGACCTGTCGAAATTGAATCAAGTTCAAGGCTCCGTGGTAGGCCCTCTGCTACCCCGCCAATACTCTCTCCCATTCCAAAAGGAACGTACTGTTGTACGTTGCCAACACTCACTCCCATTCCTGGACCTTCTACTTCAACCAATGCTAACCATGATTGCTCCACAGCGAAGCGCAAGAGAAATCAGACACCGCCACCTGAATTGCGTAAGGATTTTTCACAACACCTTCCAAAATTTATTCAAGCTAAGAATGCTAGTCGCTGCAAAATGGAAGGATGTTCAAAAAAAACCTTTATTTTTTGCCAAAAATGCGAAGTATTTTTATGTGTCAAACGCGAAAATAATTGTTTTGCTCTTTTTCATGAAAAATAAAATACAATTTGCGTAATTGTGTTCAATACAGCTAATGCAGCTAATAAAACAATGAATTAATAACCAAATGAAATCACTACTTTTTTACATACTTAGGGTACCACTGTCCAATATATTGGACACTAAATAACGGTAAAACTAAAAGGTTTATTAAATTTTTGGTCGCATTTTTGGAATCAGGGGCCCGAAATTAGCCGATATACCAATTTTCAAATTTTTATCTCCAACGGCTGATTAAAAGTACTGAAAGGGTTAATTTGGTTGTGCCAACATAAACTTTGTTGCATATGTCAGATCCGTCACCTGTGCATTGTATTTTGTAAACCAGATTACATTTGTCCATGTCTTCTACTTTACTTTTGTTCCTGCTGTGAAGAATTTTTAAAGTATTGTTTGATTTTGTTGCAAAAAGTGCGCAATTATTTTTATTGTATGCTAGCTGATATACCCGGTGTTACTCGAGAGTCACTTATATAAACATTTTAACATAAACTTCTCGATTAAATGTTTTTTAAAATCGGGAATATTGAAAAACATGTTGAATTTTATTTGAATTTTATTTTATTTAATTTTATTTATCTACCGTTAGAAAGGTAATTGAACGAACATTAATCCAAAAAAATTTAGGAAATTTTTTGTTGTTGGTGGTTCCATCACTTGCGGTGAGCTAATTGAATTCAAAGGGGTACGAAAAACTTATTTTAAAAATTAAAAAGAATTTTTATATTTACTTAATCTTAAAGCAAGTAACAAAATAAAAATTATGGTGGGACTCAATGCGTCCTTGAGATATGGACATTTTAACGTCTAAACAAAGATTAATATTAAAAAAAAAAAAATATATAACTGTTTACCAAAAAAAATTTTCATTAAATATATTAAAAACAGCGGAGTTATTGGCATTAAAAGTAAAAACTTTGATTTTCATATAATTTTTTTCTCATTATTAGCTATCAATGTTTTATGAAAATTCGTTGTGCTAAAAATGATTGTACCTGCTAAAATTTCTATTAGCTGCGTTTTTTCATTGGAGATCAGGATCATATAATCGCATTTGCAAGCAAAGCAAAAACAACAAAAAGTCCAGCAAGTGAGCTAGACATTTAAATTGATCCAATTCTATGTTTTTAAGTGTTTATGACGCTAGATGACGCTGCGACTGAAAAAACTGGCAGTACTGCATTATTTTACTTTTTAAAAGTTTGGTAGCATAGCATTTTCGCAAAATATTTCGCAAAACTTATCTGCTGGCTGTATAAGAACATCAGATATTCTTCTGTAAGCAGAAAATAGCGCCACCTGTCTGTAATCCCAAACGTGTGGGGTAAAATCTGAAGAAACTTTTGAAAAAACAGTATTCAGCTTTTCACCGCAAGGTGTAAGTATAGTCTGTACCTACACATCTTACAAATGTGGCGCCATCTATCTGTGAATTTAACGCACAGATCAAAACTAATGAAATAATTGTGCTGACCAGATGCGCATATGTTTTATTATATCGCCATATAGCTAAAACTGATTACATGAAAATATTAACTTTAACAGCATTCTTATTCACAGTCATTTTTTCGATGAAATTGTGATATATATACAACATTTAAAGTACCATAGATAAAGAACTAAGTGACAACGGTGACACAATAGTGAGAAAAAATAGAGCCAACACAACAAACCAAATTTAACAGGAGGGGGCGGGGAGTGGGGAAGCAAAAAATAAGTAGATCCACTATAAAGAAGATTTTATATAATCCAAAATAATCGTAATTACTTCAGACACACAACTGCATTCTTAGAGATAAATGGGTACGTTCAAACTGAATAGAGAATTCTAACACAAAACTAGGTTTTTTATTAATAGTCTGGTATGCAAAAATAGATTTTTAGCCATAACTTTTGATTGGAAAGAGATATTGGGGTAATTTTTTCACATAAATTATTTTTGAGACTTGAATTTTTTGTAAAAAATATTAAAACAACATTTTGGAAAAAAATAAATTTCGCGAAAAAAATCAAAGGGGGTACCCTTGTTGTTTCAATGACAAAAACAGTAAAATAATTTTTGCGCTTAGCTGGAAGAATTTTTGCAAATAAATGCTATGTCATATGAAAAATAGTCAGATTTGCTGTTTTTAATTGATTTCATTTTTACAACAACAACAATTTTTGAGTAATTTTATGAGTAAAAATTAATGCTATGTCATATAAAAGCTAGTCAGATTTGCTGTTTTTAATTGATTTCATTATTACAACAACAACAATTTTTGAGTAATTTTATGAGTAAAAAGTCAATATTTTGGACCTTTTTTGGCATACTCATAAAACATATATACACTGACTTAACGGTACAGTTCAACCTATTTTTGTGAAGTGATTTTATTGAACTTTAGAAAAAAAAATTTGAATGAAATATATTAATGGACAGAGGAGATATTTGATATTTGTATCGAAAGATCAAACTTTGATTTTCATGTCAGGTAACGATGTTTTATGAAAAAGTCGTTGTACTGAAAATTTCTCCAATTTTGAAGATATGTGAGTGTTTTTGATGTCAAAATAACAAAACAATTTTAAAATTAAATATACAAAAATCTCCGATGCTAAAAGGTTTTATAATAACAAAATTACCGTTAGTTGAAAAATTTCAAAGGGGGCGTGGCAAAAACAAGATATGTTACATTTTAAGTTGGGATGCACTTAATATGTGTACCTAGTTTTTTGAGCAAAATCCGTTGAGCCGTTTAGACGATAGATGTTTGATTTCCTAAATTTTTCCGTAAACCCAGGTATGTACGTGATTCCTTTATAAACTTTTGGTTCAATCGCTAGTTTGACACCTCTTTGCATGAAATTGTTGTCATTCAAAGTTTCTATTAAGCATGTAATGGTGTGTTGTGGAAAGTCGTTGAATCTTAATATTTCTCTGATACGTTGAGTGTTGTTTTTGTGAAAAATCTCGTCGCTTATGTTAAGAACTCTTTGCACAAAGTTTTTAGCCATATTTAGAATAGTTTTTTTTAGGGTGTTTAGAATGGTAATTTATAAGTCTGCCCGATGCCATGGGTTTCTGATACCAGTCGGATTTCATGATATTGTTATGTCTATTAACTATTGCGTCCAAATATGGCAATTGGCCATCTTGCTCCTTCTCGCTGGTAAATTTTATGTAGCTGTTGCACCTATTCAATGTTGTTAGCGTGCTGTCTATATGTTCTTTTTTTACTATTGCGAATATGTCGTCTACGTACTTTGTCAGTAGTCTTGGTTTTTTTGGTTTACGTTTATCAAGAAAATATCCAAAATCTCCTCCATTACAATAGCCGCTATAATAGGCGATATTGGTGAACCCATTGGCATCTCTTTTAATTGGCAGTAAATTTTGTTGTCGAAAGCAAAATAATTATTTTGATTTATACAATAACGCAAAATTTCCATATATAGTTTTTTTTTTGTGATTTTCTTGTGTTTATATTGTGATTAATGTTATGCGTTTTTCTTGCATATTTTATAGTCCTGATGAAGGCCCACAAAGTGGGTTTTATATCACAGGTTTCTGTTCAATGAGGATAAGGAGCAAAACTAATTCAAAAGCTTAATAAAACAATAACAAAGCAAAATAAAAAAAAATGTTCAATAACTTTTATGGAATACAGTGCAAAAACAGAACACTTTATAAAAAAAATACAATACATTCATATGTTTTTCATAACAAAATAATTTATACAGAACATTGCCTTAAGAAAGAGAACTGTGCTGTATTATACAATATGATGGTCACCGTATTTATGATAGTAAAAAAAATCAGTGTTCAAGGCATAACTGAATAGCTCAATGTATGCAATTTTTTAGAGGGCACTTCAAGCTCTAAGATAATAAAAAATTTAATTTTTCAAATATTTTGTCTTTATTTAGTAATTTTATATATTCAATTCAATGTAATAACTATAATATTTCATTTAGTACTCTCTTTTTCATATATGTTCTTACGCATGTTTCATATATAAAAGGTTACCCTTTTGTTATGCCTCAAGGCCACAGATATGTGTGTTTTTGTGTTTTCGAATTTGAAATTATCTTTTGAATTTCTAGAAACTTTTTAACCAACGCAGAGCTTCTAAACTTCAAAAAGCACCAAGTTTCGAGCACATTCTATGCTACTCATGCTAAAATTCTTAACATGTGATGATTTTAAAAATGTTAAGCATAGTAAAATGCAAAAAAAAAAAGACCAAAAACATAACGTTAGATACCACATCACTCTAACACACGGTTGCCACCTTTGTGGGAAAAATCCCATTTGTGGTTATTTTTAATTGCCGTTAGAAATGGGAATTCCCATGGGATTTTTTAATTGAGTGTGGTTTTCTTTAATTCACGGTGGATTTGTTTTTGTTTTGTGGGATTTTTTTTTTTGTTTTGAAGGATTTCTTTTTATTTTTCAGTTAAAATATGTATTAATATATATAAAGTGTATATTTTTCATATTTTTCTTTGTCAAAATCGTCTCAACCCATCTATATGATTTTCGCAACGAACTCGTTAAGATTTCGGTTACTTTGGTTTGGTGGGAAGTTCTTTAACTCTTGACGTAATTGCGAAAATTTTTTTCAGTGAATTTTTTTTCTTTTTTTATGAATATAAAAAATTGGTATATCCTAAAATTGATTTGTGATTGGCCCTTATTACGAGTTGCTTTCGACGTAATCTTCGAACAACGAGTATCGAACGTCAAACCCGGTCTAAATGTTAGTTGTTCATCGAATTTTAAGTCGAATAGAATTTTGCTTTTATGCAGTGCCTGCTGAGCAATAATTGTTAAAAAGATAAGAAAAGATAAGAAAGTGATTGTGTTTTGCTTTTTAAAGACTGAAAACTAATTTGGAACCATTTTTGTAAACTTTAATTTTTAATAGAATATATAGAATAGGTAATTTTTAATAGAAGAGAGATTTTTTTGTTGTTTTTTTTAATACAAATGGGATTTATCGTAGTTTTTTTAAATACAAATGGGATTTTTCGTGGTTTTTTTTTATTTGCGTGGGATTTTTGAGGTTATATTAAATGTGCGTGGGATTCTTTGTTGTTTTTTTTAATTGCGATGGGATTTTTTTTTTTTCAATTTTATACCATGGGAATTTTCGTGGTTATTAATTTTTGCTATTGTGGGGAAAGGTTTTTTTCGTAGGAATTTGAGGTGGCAACCGTGCTCTAACATTACGTCCTCATCCCAGCCATCCGAACGGGTTTTACAGTGGAGTAGGAGCCAGTAACAGTGTAGATAATTTTACTCAAGCTTAATATCAAGACAAAAATGATTTTTTAGAGCACAAAAAAAGGGTCAAAATAAACACAAAATAAAATATATGTACTTAAATAAGTTTTTTTTTACTGAATTGCAAAAGTTCTTATGATCCGTGCACTAGGATGTAAATATTAAGGCAATCAGAAATGCAAAATTTCGAGTTCAAGATCTCTTAAACCGAGTGTGCTCAAAGCAAAACACAGTTTTTACTGTATATTTTTAAAAAAATTTTAAAATTTTAAAATTTTTTTAAAGATATTAAATTTCCGTAAAAAATAACCGTAAATACCGATTCCAAAATAAAATTAATCGCTTAAACGAATGCCATTGTCCCTGTTTGCAAAACTTTAGTTCTTTAACCTTCTGCACTCTGTCAAATTTCATAATTTTATTTTTTTTTAATTTTTGGTTTTAACCGATGCAAGGCACTTGAGCACAGTCAATGTGAAATTAATAGAGCAAGATCCCAGGGCCCCCAGACGTTACTTATTTTCTAAAAAACCAAATGTTTGGGATTAACTAGTGTAAGTATGTATTTTTAATGTATGCTTGGGCTGACGACCAATTTACAGGTACCCGATGCTAAAGGTAAGTAAAAAAGTATTCACTTTTCTAAAAGTTTCAATGCTAATTTTTATGCATGTTTTAGAGCATTTAGTTAAAAATTAATACACTTGCTTGAAGACTGTCTTCTGTATAAATTTTGTTTAGTTTGTGTTTCTTTAAAAATAAAATTATTTTATCAGAAACGTATGTTTCCAAGGGCGTCCGCAGGATTTGTTCTAGGGGGGCCAAAGGCATAACGGAGTCTAAAATGCACATAAAGGTAATGTAACCTATAAAATTATATTTTCTGAGATTTTTGGTACTAATCTTGTTTTTATGATACGCTGGTTGACACACGCTTGTACATATAATAAAATTATATATATATTTTAAAGATGGGGTAAAAATCTTTCTCGTGATCCTTCTCGCATGATGCCCAAAACATTTTGAAATTTAATTTTTTTTCATGTAAATTAAAAATTTTTTCTCAATAAATATTTAAATAAATAATTCTAAATATATTCTTTAGTAAATTAAATAATATGAGGTCTTCTTTATCCTTAAATATAATCGCATTGGTTACTATTTAGCCCCCAAGTTTTCCTTTTTTTCAAATAAGAATACAAAAATTTCGCAAATTTTTTTTAAATTAATAAAACCAGCAAGATTTTTAGACCATTTTTCCAGTTTTGGAGGCTCATAAACCAATAGCGGTCTGAAATTTATCAGATTTGGATTTAAGAGGTAAAAATCCATTTAATTTGAAAAAAGTTAAGAATTAGAGTTGTTGCTATTCTTGAAATGTTCCCCTCATGGACACCAACTGACTTGTTTCTTTTTTCAACATGCATCAGTTCTAGCAGCATGCAAGTTACTAAAGTCGAGTTTGGAAACATACCTTTTATATGAATTATTTACAAAATTTATTTTTTTAATTCAAAAAGGATAAATAAATACATAAAGAGGTTTAGATAGGTTTTGGGCTCCATTCATTTTCAAATCATATTCCAGAACCTTCCTGCAAGTCTTGATTCTGAATACTGGATGTAATATAAGCACGTGACGCGAAAAAATCCATAAAAATCTCAAAATGGGTGGACACCTGCTAAAAAACGTGAATTTGGAGAAGCATAAAATAAATGTTTCCAACCGAGTTTCCTATTTCAATTTTAGTCATAAAAAACTTTTGATCATAAGATATTCTAATATAAAAGCGTTTTCTTAACAAGAATTTGCAATCAGATTTTTTTTTAAATTAGTGCTTGATCTAAAATTTTCATACTTTTTTCAGAATTTCCTAATATTTTTTTTGGATTTGCCCTCGGCTAGATCGCTTCAATTTTCTCAAATTTAAATGCTGCAAGATTGTTAGCAATTTTATTAAATTTACGAAAAATTATCCAAATTGGATCATTTTTATGACAGAAAAACGATTTTTTTAAGTCGACTTTTCAGAAAACATTTAGTTTTTCAAATTTATTTTACTTCGTTTTCTTCTCGTGTTTAATTGCTTTAAAACATAAATTTGCTTATCGTCTATGTTCATATGTGTTCTTGGTTTAAATGCTACTTACCATCTGTTGCTTCTAAGAATGATCTTTGACTAATAGGGATATCATTCCTTATTAACCCTCAATTTATCGTACGAATGACTTCGTAATTTCTTCCATTACATTCGTAGTATTTAATAATGGTTTCGTACAATTTACGAATAAAAAAATAATATTAGTAGATAAAAATCATTCGTAGGTTGACTGCACGCATTTTTCGTAGAATGTACGAAGTATTAGTTGAGTTTAAAAAATGTACAACCGAAATCTTTCAGCCTGGTTTGTTGAACAGTTACCAAATATAAAGAAATGTATGATTGCAAGATGGCCGTAGTCTATTGGAAGAGTTAGTGGCCCGTCAGCTAAGAAACCGTTGTTCAAACCCCACCTCAGATAGAATGTTTTGTGTTTTCGTTATTAGTAAGTGTAACAAATGTATTCGTACAATATACATTTGTTTTTGTACGAATACGAATAAAATATTTATATATGTACCAAACTACGTCCAATCTACGAATACTATTCTTGATTGAAATCTACTAATAAAATTCATAAAATGGAAGCAGTTATTAGTAATATTTACACAAAAATTTTTTTGAGAATACGTATTGTAAAGTGCCTGTGAAACAAGGATAAATGAAATGGTATCGTAACTTATCAATGCGACGGGTAGAACATACTACTCAAAAAGCATGCATGGTTTAGCTTAGCTTTATTTATAAATATACTTTTAAAAAAGTATTTTTGAGTTTTCTTCAAAATATTTAAACAAATGTGACCTTCTCCGAGAAAAGGGACCTAGTGTGTGAAAATGAAGTCTTGAGAAAAACGCATTTAAAGTTTCATAACGCATTATCACCGTGAACACACCTTGAATGGGGAGATGCGATTTGGTATGGTTAGTTATGACTAATGCTACCAACTCATGTTATTAAAAAATAAGTATATTTGCTACTTAGAACACTGAAAAGTAAGTATTTGTAAGTATAATTTTTAAAAATAAGTATAAGTAAGTATATCACCTTAGAAAAAAAATTTTAATTTTTTCTTGTAATTAATAAAAGATATAAGAACCAATTAATATAAGATATAAGAACTATTGATACTAATATAAGAACCAATAGAACCCCACAATATTCCGTAAGTGTTGTTACGCCCTCTTTTTGTTCTTCTCGAAAAGTTTTGTGTAGGCAATCTAACTAAAACCAAAATTCTTCAGATAAAAAAAATTAATTTTATATATTTGCAGTTCATATACCTAGTGAACCAAAACTATCTTTTTTAATTCATTTTTAAACTTTTTCGGGTAGAAAAATTCATTTTCGATACTCATAAATTAACCTTTTTGGACTCATTCGTCGGACTCTCAAAAGCGAACCTTTTTTTTCTTCAGAAGTGAGTTAATAAAAGAATTCTCGACTGTCTATTTTTTGTTCGGAAACGAGTTGAAAAAACTATTGAAAAGTTATTTTTCGGCACTCATACATTAACAATTTTTAACTTTAGCTCATTCGCCGGACTGAATTGCCTCTTAAAAGCGAAACTTTTTTTCGAAGCTATAGAAATGCACCAGTGATCTGCAAGCGATGGCATTTTCGCTACTTGCAATCTACCCTCAACAAATGTAGTGACAGTCTGACCGCACTACGCAAGCGCTGCGATTGTTGTGTCGAACATACTTGCAACATTGAAGCCAACTGTGTATGAGCGTGTCGTAAGACCACAATAATGCATGTTCGAGTTGTTGGTTTGATAACCAGCGCAGGGTCTTTTCAACTTCTGGTATGCAATGGTAAGTATGGTCATTTACAAGCAAGAAAACAAAGACATAAAGCGTAACTCCTGCATAAAAAAACCAGCGCTTATTTTGTTCTCCGAACACAAAGTATTTGCAGTAACATTGCAGTAACATTGCAGTTACTTTGCGTGACTTTTGAGAGCTTGTAGCTCATAAGCTAATGGTTCAATTGAGCTGATTTCTTTTTTAAAATAAATTCTAAAGTTTAATTGAGTGAGCAATAAAATTTGTTAAGTAAATTTTTAAAGATATTTATTAAATTTAGTTTTTTAAGAAATTATATCAGACGCCATTTTACTATAAAACATCTATAATCACTGATTTTGATAAGATTTTGTATGCATGCAGATCTTTAAAAAAGCTACAACTTTTGTTCAATTGTTCAAAATTTTGAAATAATAGGGTCGCCACCTAATAATATGTCTTTTCAAGAGTTTAAAACTGACATATTATTAGGTGGCAGCCCTATTATTTCAAAATTTTATAATTTTGAAATTCTGACATCATCTTCGAAATAAGTTACCCCTAAAACTTCCTAAAACTATTTACTCTATTCATACTGAAGTAATCTACAAACACTTGAGTAAAAATGCAGTGTACGCGCTGATATCATCGTTCGTAAGCTTACTTTTGTATCACTGCTTAGCCGAAGTTGAAATCAACCTGCAGTAGCTCAAAATAATGCATAATTATAACGATTGCCGTTCGTGCGCTGTGGTTTATACACATAATTATTTTATGCAAACATCTATACTTTCCACTGAAGTCGAAGCACACATCACACAGTGTTTGACTTTGGTACAATTGGCTAATGCAACATGCTTGATGTTGTAAGTGAGCTCGATGGCGTAGAATATGTTGCATGGTATTAATGATATTGAAGTCATACAAAAACCAAGTATGTACTGAGTGTAAAAGCAGTTGCAGTTCATCGCTGCAGGTCTCTGAAATGCACTTTTTAATAATTAACATTTTGTTATGGAAAAAATTTTCACGAATTTGATCTTCTCTAGCAGAACATTGATCATACAAATTAAAAAAAAAAAATTTACGAAAAAGAAATTTCTTTCCGAAAACGTACTCAAAACTATCACTTTACGCAAAACATTCACATATGGTTCGTTGGGTATATTACATATATATAAAATAGTTTGAAAACAAACAAAAGTATAACAAAAAGTTAAAAGTAGTATGTACTTTCAAAGTAGTGAAATAAAAATAAAATTAAAAAATCAGATTCAAATGAAATAGGCTGGGTCGATTTGCAAGCCTATGTTGCCTGGGCGATTTGCCTGGATCGGGCATGAAAAGTTATTAAAAAAAAGGGGCGATAGAGGTGCACTTTACCCAATCACATCTTAAATTTTATTTAGGATTTTTTTTCCAAAAATTTTTGTATATAAACGTGCACAGCTAGAACAAAACTGATGCCAGATTCAACTCAAAACCGGTCTCACATTGATACGTTTTAATACAAAAGTTTATCGTTTTTTAGATCCCCTAGGTGGAGCTGTGGTCGATTTAAAAAAAAAATTGTATTTATAAACCGATAAAAAGCGACCACAGCGCCACCTAGGGGATTTAAAAAAAAGAAAAAATTTCGGAGGACCACACAAACATATGTGAATATAAGGTGGATAGCTTTTGTGGTTCAGCCGTGATGGTCAAAAACCTTGAAGTTTGTGAATTTTTTTCTTTAGGAATTTTTTACGATCAATTTTTGTTTAAAAACGTATAAATGTGAGACCGGATTTAGGTTGAATCGGGTACGAGGATTTAATTTCTGGCATCATTATTGTTCTATCTGTGCACGTTTATATACAAACATTTTTGGGAAAAATTCCTAAAGAAACAATTCACAAAATTGAAGATCGCCCCAATCGCCCAGGCAACATCAATTTTTTAACCTTTAAACAAATCGACCCAGCCTAAAATGTATACAGAGATCAAAGCAAAGTTATCATTATTAGCCCTCACCGTCACTGAATTGACGTGCCACATTAACTGGTTTGTTTTATTTTTGCTTGGAATCGTATTTGTCTTGGCTGGAAATGTTGTTTAATATGTCTTGTCCTTAAAAATTTGTAAAATTCGATACAGCTGTATTCAATATTATTTTTTACAAATAAAATTGACTCCAGTGTCTGTATTTTTAACGCTGTTGACTCCAATATCCAAACTTTTTATGCTTTTGCAAGCAAAAGTTCAACCAGAGCTGAAAAGTAAGCATGAATAAGTATAAATCGTAAAAGTAAGTATACTTATAAGCATAGAATTTTAGTAAGTATATGAAGCTGAAAATAAGTATGATACTTACAAAGTAAGTATAGTTGGTAACATTAGTTATGACCGACTTTGGCATTTCATCTTATTCTACACCCTTTTAGGTACCAGAATCCACTCTTAAGTCCAAACCCGTTTTTTGGCACACTAGGTCCCTTTTCTCGGAGAAGGTCACATATACATATAATGAAAATATCGTCACGTGAAATCAAAAAAGCCGTAAGTTACAATAAATTCAAAGTCGACTTTTTAATTGATTGAGTGACTCATACAACTTATTATTGAAAAGTAGTTGTTATTTCGTTTTTATTAAAAAAGTTTTAAAATCCAGTGCCACTTACAATTACAATAAAAATGTAGAAAGTTTTTTGACTCTCCCCTAAAATATTTTAATTGTAGCTTACGGCTTTTTGATTAAATATGAAGATATTTAAAAAATGTTCACTGCCTAGGGGGGGAAGTGCCCCCCTGTGGACTTCCATTTGTGTTTCGATAACAATAAACTTTTAGTCAATAGTTAGTATACAATTGACTACGCAGCAACCCGTTTTGTGAAATACCGTTAGGTCTGTAGATGCTGTTTTTTGTGACGACAGTTGCATACTCATTTGTTAAGTTTGCATTTGATTTACGATGGCGAGAGGAAAAGTCCTTCCACAAGAAGGAAAATTTCTTACAGAAATTGCTTTTATTGTAAAAAAAAGTCGTGCAACAGTTCAAAAACTCATCGAAAGATATAATGATCGTGAAAATACAGAAAATTGCTTGCGATGTGGACGGCCAAGCCTTACGACAGAAAGAGAAACTCGAAGAGTTGTAAGAGAGGTGAAAAAAACAAGGAACCAGTGCAGTACAAATCGCTCAAAACCTCTCCTATCAACGTGTTTATAAAGTAAGTGCGTCAACTATTCGTAGAGTCTTAAATACTAGCCGATTGCACGGAAAGAATCCCAAAAAAACCTTACATTTCAGCCGCAAACCTCCTTAAGGTATTACCTGCGGTTAAGAAAAAAATTTTCGACTTTTTTTTCATAAATGTCTTTTAAAATCTTTCAAAAATCCTTCGAGTGTCGTTTTTCTTGAAAACCAGAAGTCGGATGAAGATGTGGCGGTCGGCATATTGTAGGCAATCACGTCAGGAAAGCCCTGAACTAGGATTAAGCTTTAAATGAAGCAACTAGTTCTTTTATAGCTAGTAAAACAGCTTGTATTTTTTAACTAGGTGGAATACAGATAGTAACTTATCTAGTAACTTTTTGGTTAGTAAGATTTGACTAGTTTAACAGCTAGTACTTTTTGACTAGTTTTATTTTAACTAGTGAGCTTACTAGCTAAATTCATAACTAGTACGATTTTTCACTGCAGGATAATAAACACATAATAAATATATGTATACTAAAAATATTAACTTAGCGACCGTCAAAAGAGGCCTCTACACTAGAATACTGCCTTAAAGTTTTGACTACGAAGTGCATGCAGATAAAATAACTCCTATTAATAGTTATTTATCTCCATAAATAATATTATAAAATATTTTACTTTTGGAAAATGAAAAAATAAATTTTTTCGAAAATTCTAACTGGTTGTGCCCTCTTAAATGAAAACAAATACTACTGGTGACGTCAAAGCGCGCGCAGGAACTCATGTGTTATGACTTCAATTACGATGCGATAGATAGTTAGCTAGATTAATTAAATTTATATCGTTTTTTGGTGCAGTAGCTGGTACTGTACATTGGAACAAGTAGTTAATGTATTTATATCAAAGGTGGGGGGACATAATTTCCAGTGACGTCATGCCTTATTCAGGATGGACGTATGGCCGTTATGGCCGTAAAATCATTTAACTTTTTACGGAAATTTAAAAACAATATTCCATACATGGGAAGATCATTAAGAAAAAGAAAATGGAGCTTCGAGCGAAAATACTTTCCACGTATGGAACCTTCTGTCCATACCTTTCTGTCCGTTTTCTTTTAAACATTATGTCCGTTTCAAAGCGGACGTAATAACCATGGACGTTGTTTATACATTAATTTTTTGTGGATTTTATGAAGGTTTTTCTTTTACTATGACGTCACTTTTGATCAATAGAAGCTAGGTCAAAGTCCTTCCAAGGGCTGAAATGGCCAGTTTATTTTTTTTTTATTTTTTTTTATGACGTCACTTTGTATTATAGGTAGGAAAAGTTTTAATATTATTTAACAACCTCTAACCGGCTAACATTCGAAAGACAAACTGGGGAGCATACAAAAGGGCTTTAGCAAAACATTTGCCATCAGGTCCTATAGATAAACCAAAATCGGCAGCTGATCTTGATAAACTAGTCGATGTAGTAACCAAAGCAATGAATTGCTCTCTTGCTTCCTCTTGTCCTAAGAGGACTACAAGGGGGAAGCCAAAACCAAAGTGGTGGTCCGCCGTATTGGATGGACTGAGGACTGAATCTAGAAGGCTCTTTAACGCAGCTAAGCGCTCGAGAGCTGAGCTTGACTGGGCAGCCTATAAGGTATCCCTTAATAATTTCAAAACTGAAACCAGAAAAGCCAAAAGATCCTCTTGGAAACGATTCTGTGAAGGAATCGAAGAAATCTCAGAGGCTTCTAGACTGCGCAAGATTCTCGCTAGCACACCATGCACACCCGGCTATCTCAAAAGGTCGAATGAAACATGGACAATGTCAGGTGAGGAGTCTCTTAACCTCCTACTAGATACGCACTTCCCTGGTAGTAGTGCGCCTCCTGGTGCACAACTGCCTAGTACTAGTCGTTCTACGCAGGACACCGAAGGCATAGTCTCTGACAGGAAACTAAAATGGGCGATAAACAGCTTCAAGCCCTATGAATCACCAGGGCCTGATGGTGTTTACCCTGTAGAAATAAAAGAAGCTTCGAAATATATTTAGCCTTGGCTTCGTATTATCTTCAATGGCTGCATAAGCCTCACTTATATTCCCAATGCTTGGAATAAGGCCAGAGTGGTCTTCATACCCAAAGCAGGGAAGACATCACATACCACCCCCAAAGATTTCAGACCTATAAGTCTAACGTCATTTCTGTTGAAGACGTTAGAACGGCTACTAGATCTATATTTACGGAGCAGTATCGACCCTGCTCTCTTATCGGCATCACAGCATGCATATAGCAAGGGAAGGTCCGTGGAAACGGCTTTACACTCATTGGTCGGTACCATTGAAAGATCCTTCCTGCATAATGAATTCATTTTAGTTGCTTTCGTAGACATAGAGGGAGCATTTAATAATGTCACGCCACAATCTATACGACTAGAGTTGCGTAGGCTAGGTGTGAACAAAAGCATTACTGATCTTATAGATGAGCTGCTCAACTGTCGAGTAATCTTATCAGACCTAGGTGCGTACTGCGCTGTAAGATCGGTGACAAGAGGTACGCCACAGGGTGGTGTGCTATCTCCACTCCTCTGGAATCTGGTAGTGAACAATGTACTGCTGTCTCTAGAGAGGGAGGGCTGTGTTGTGGCAGCATACGCCGATGACCTAGCAATCGCAGTCAGAGGCAAATTTCCCACTACAATACGCGACGTCATGCAAAGAGCTCTTTGCAAACTCGAGCAATGGGCCAAATCCTGTGGTCTTGGAGTAAATCCGGCCAAAACAGAACTGGTCCTTTTCACAAGGAAACATAGAATTCCGTCTCTCACACCAATCATGCTTAATGGGTCTGCATTGTCCTTATCGGAAAATGCAAAATATCTAGGACTCATTCTTGATAGGAAACTTAGCTGGAAACTTAATATTCTTGAGCGTACGAAGAAAGCGACAGTTGCGCTGTACACTTGTAAAAAAGCTATAGGGAAAAGATGGGGGTTTTTCCCCAAATATCGTTCACTGGTTGTATAAAGGGGTCATTAGACCTATACTTCTATATGGAGCATCGATATGGTGGCCTGCCTTGGACAAGGTCACATATTTCAACCAGCTCCAAAAAGTCCAAAGAATGGCATCTATTTGCATCAGTGGTGCTCTGAGAACAACACCGACTGCGGCTTTAGAGACCTTATTACACCTTCTACCGCTTGACTTGGTTGCTAGGCAACAGGCAGCTTGTTCGGCGGTCAGACTTAGGGAAACTGGAGTATGGAAAAGCCTGGGTTCAGGACACGCATCTATACTCTACAAATTCAACTTCATTCCACCAAGGACTGATTATTGTAAACCACTGCTTTCCTTTGATGGAAACTACGGTACGCTTATTCCACCTAGAACATACTGGAATAAAGGTGCGCCGTGGAAACCGGGGTGTCTTTATTTCTATACAGATGGGTCAAAATTAAATGGCAAGGTCGGGTATGGGGTCTACTCAAAAGAATTAGGGGTATCCTTAGTTCGTAGGCTGCCGGATCACTGTAGTGTTTACCAAGCCGAAATGATGGCGATTAAAGAAGTTGCAACCTGGCTCTCACAGAACGTCATCTCTAAACGAGAAATACATATTTTCTCGGACAGCCAAGCAGCGATCAAATCGATTGAGCAAGTATCCATCAACTCTAAAGTAGCCAGAGAATGCCGTGCTGCATTAGGCGAAATGTCAAAGTTCTTTGAAATGAAAAAGCAGACGAGCTTGCTAGGAAAGGTACATCGGTGACTCTAATGGGTCGAAACTCGCCGAGCATCCCGATGGCAACTGTCAAAATGCTACTTAATGAGTACACCACATCTAAAGCCAACTCAAGATGGGCCGAACTCTCAACATGCAGAACAACAAGGCTTATCTGGCCGACTCTAAACCCAAAGCGATCGAGAGTCCTTCTCTCGTTGGGAAGATCAGAGGTGGCTACGTTAGTGGCTGTTACCACAGGGCACTGCCTAATAGGCAGACATGCCTCCAGATTGGGAGTCATCACTAATGACTTCTGCAGAAGCTGCAGGGACGAGGAGGAGGAGGAAACTATCTCCCACCTTCTATGGTCCTGTCCCGCGCTTGCGAGAAGAAGGCATAAACATTTGGGGTCATTCTTCTTTTCGGAGCTTGACGACCTGTCGGGGACAAGTGTCAAACGTCTAACAAGCTTTATTAAGAGCTCAATGTGGTTCCACTCGGACTGAAGGCCAAGTGTGCAGCGGTATCACAACGGACCTCATTGGTCTAAGTGAGCTGTGGTACGTGCGTTTTGGTTTTAAGCACGTACAGCGGCTGCCGCCTCAACCTAACCTAACCTAACAACCTCACAATTCCAAATGTTAAGTGCACAGAAAAGATTAAAACACATTTCTTACTTACTTAGTTGTCGCCACAACCGTAAGTCGGTCTTGACCTCATCTAAGAATTTGCGCCAGCCATTTCTGTCTCTCGCTTGCTGGCGCCAGTTGGAAGTTTCAAGCTTCGTCAGGTTGTCCTCTACTTGGTCTTTCCAACAAAGATGCGGTCGTCCTCTTCTGCGTTTACCGCCGCTGGGTACCGAATTGAATATTTTCTTCACTAGAGCGTCGTCTTTCATGCGCTGAACATGACCTAGCCAGCGAAGCCGCTCGATTTTAATGCGCTTGACTATGTCGATGTCAGCGTACATCTCATACAGTTCATCATTCCACCGTATTCGGTTGCTCGGCATTGACTCAGATTGGTCCGTAGATATTACGAAGAATCCTTCTCTCGAAGGCTCTTAAGGTCTTTTCACCTGAACTGATTAAAACACATTGGTGAAATTTTAAGCTATTATATTAAAGTTTGTGGAATTTTAAGAGAGATGATTAATATCATATATTCACTTTGTATAGAAGGTGAAACTACACCTATTTCATTCGATTTTGACGCAGTTTATACTCAGAGTGCATATTTGAGGTTCACGGTTATTTGCAAATTTGAAGTCATTACAAAAAGTTTTGTGACATTTAACCAGATCTTTCCGTTTATTAAAGCATAAAGATAAAGTCGTTTAGTATGGGAGGTGGGTGGTTTTTTTCCATTTATCTCATTTTCAAAATAAATGTATATTTTTTTTAGTGTAAGCTTAATACGTATATTGAATTTCACAGTTTCAAAGTTCAAACGGAGAGGCGAACAAACAAATGTAGCTAAAAGCTCTTGAGGTGATGCTGATCAAGAATATATCGCTCATTTGCTCAAATAACGTCATAGCTCAAATAACAAGATTTTTGGGTTAACGATGCAAAATTGTTCTTTATGTCATGCTTCATATTGTGTAAAAATTTAATGGTTTTATTTTGAATATTTTCCGCGTGAGAAAAGAAAATGCTTCTATCTCTGCATACAAGGTGTGAGTCAATTGAAAACTTTAAATCGTTTTTATCCGTTCGATGCCTTATTATCAAAATCAAAATCTTAAAAAAACTCAATCAAACCACAAAAAATCAAGAAAGTTACTCAATTTACTTTGAATTGTTCTCTGGCGGTAAATTGTTGAAGTGCTTACAAAAAGCTTATTCGACATTAATTTTCGAAATGGGCAATATTTTTACAAAAGAATTTCATCAGGTTTAAACCAACTTTAAAGGCACTTGGCCAAAGATTCTTTTAAGTTTATTTACCTTTAACTTCACTTATGCAAATCTCGATGACCTAATTTTCTTTAAAACACGATGTTATTTTAATATGAAGAAGTCAAAGTGATAATCAAGCGATATTTTCTGAGACTTACTTCTGAGCGATAACTTCTGAGATAACCAACGTGCTCTGATGATGCAATTTCATTTAAAAGCGTCCAACAATTGCGAACAGGTGCAATTTATTGCCAGCAGCACTGTTCTCTTCCTCTCTCTCTCTCCCTGCTTCCTTGCTGACCATCAACATATAGCCGCTTATATAAACCAACCATCAGCGCACGCGTGCATCTAAAGATCGCCGTTAAGGAATTTTCTTCCCATTAGCTACTTCAGTGCACCTCATCTCTCGATAAACGAATAGCTTCCGTATGCGACGCCACTTCTATGCTGCGTCCAGTTGGAATTTAATGCGATTCTATCGATGTACACCAACATTGAGGCGCATTGGCGCATGCTCAGTGCATGAACTCAATACGTTTTAATCAAAGTCATTGTGAATATCAAACGAGTGTTTGGTCGTGTGTTGCCTAGTACAAGCAATAAATTCTTTTAGACAACCACACAGTCAATCACAAAAGTATGTATGCACTGTGCATTATTCTAAATTGATGATGAATGAGATAAGCCTGTTGAGACTCTCACTTTTTTATACTCTTATAAATACTTTCGTGTTCTTTGGCATTCTAAAAGATGTGATGATGCCATATGCTGATAAAGAAATGTAACTTAAATGAAGGATCCAACAGGAAAACTATTCAAAACACACTTTAAAGAATTGTAAGGACTGGCTTCAGATCAATAGAATATAAGCTCTTGATTGGAATGCTCATCACCCGATCTCAATCCAATTAAGAACTTGTGGGAGATATAAAATTGATATGAAAATAAATAGAGAAAAGTGCAAAACCATGGAAGATCTATAGTAAGCCTTAAAAATAGCCTGGGAAGGATTCGAATTCGCAGGATGTAATAGATGCCACGAACTCTGCCAACTACTGACTCATTGCGATATGCTCTAAGTTTTCCAAAGTTATGGAGATCGTAATAAACTTCAACTTTGTGAACTATCTGGAGCCAAACCAACTGCTCAGTGACCGTCAATATGATTTCCATAGGGCTCGCTGGCGATCTTATGGCGTTCTTAACTGAAAAATGGAACCAATGTGTTCACTTTTTCAGCGAAAGCAGGGTTGTTGCTCTAGATATTGCAAAAGTGTTTGACCAAGTGTGGCATAAAGAGCTCGTGTCGAAACTTATTGCAATGGTTTTGGTGGCAACTTTGCTCAATAGATCACGTGCTTTCTCAAGGACAGAACAATTCGATTTTGCCCGAGGAGAACGCCGTTAACTCAGGTGTACCACAGGGTTCCGTTCTATTTCTAACCTTGTTTCTGATTTTTATCAATGACATTTTGTCGTTGACCCATAATCCAATACATTCGTGTGTGGACGACAGCAGCATTTGTCATTCATATTCATTCAGAAACCGCACAAGCTCTATGGAGAGAAAAAGGCAAAATATGAATGATACACTCCTTAATGATCTACAAAAAATGTACGAGTGGGGTCTTGTCTTAGAGAAGAGTTCAATGCATGCATGTCATATCCAATGAATGATCATATTTTTGATGTGTCGAAAGAAGCGGGCAGGTGCTTAGGAAAATATTTCACTTCAGCTGATCTTCGCATGATCTACACCTCAGATATTAGGCCGAAAATGGAGTACAATTTGCACATTTGGGCAGGGGCTTCAAGATATTATTTGGAGCTTCTGGATCGAATTCAACTTTTTGAATTTGGATTGCAATGCGATGAAAGTATTTCATCCTCTGGATGAAAGTATTTCATCCTCTCTCGAAATCTTTTAAGAGTTCTAAAAATATCTTATAACTGACAGCTAGTGTGTAAAATCAAATTGAGTTTAATAATATTGTGGTTTTAAAAATGCTTTTATGCAATGTGGAAGCAAAGCGCATTATTTATCCCAAGCTAATATCAGAATTTTGACTTCTCAAACGTCATAATATTTTGAACTGTTCAAATCTTGAGATTAAAGACTCAAACATAATAGGCTCGAGCTGGCTGTAGCTTATGTCAAAAAGCAACGAAAAGCTAGCTCAAGCTCTGCCAAATACTCAATTTGACCAAAATGACATGATCGGGCTCGTATTTAAGGGCCAGTTTTTCAGTACGAGTTTAAGGTCTAGCCAAATTGAGCATGCATTAACTCGTGCATTAACTCGTAACCAGTTAAACCGAGCTTAAACGACCAATTTTTGTGAGTAAAACTAGGTTTAAATTGACTAAAGTTTAAACTCGTACTGAAAAACTGGCCCTAAGTCATTAAAAAATTCGCCAATTTGTATATTAATTAGTTTTGTTTGGTTTGTTCAGTTGAATTGTGATAACAGAAATGAATCGCGAAAATAAGTTGATGTTAATTTCATTTATATTCGTTTGAAAAAAACAGCTTACGATTCCTTATGATTCCTTACGAAACATTCGATTTTAATTGCTTTGGCTGCAGCCAGATCAAGTTAACGAAACTTGACGAAAAAGCTGGTTTGAGCAATTATGGGTTGTACGCATCATTTCTACATAGTTGTATGAAATTTGACATTAGCTTCAGCCAGCTCGAGCCTATTATGTTTCGGCCTTAAGATAGCATTTCGAGGCAAGGAAAGCAATTAAAATTATATTCTTCAAGTTGGCGGTTCCAAAAAACAGTTTTTTAACTGAACGCTTTAATTGAAACGTTTAAAGAAACGTTTTCTATAATTTTACATCGAAATATTATAAATAATAGTATAATATTATGTTTGATAGAAGAAGTATTAATATATTGAATTATAAATATATCATTTGTATTCTCAAAAAATTAGTTGCATGGTAACCCTAGCATGAGCGCCTGCATTGCGAAAATTATAACTGCGCTCATTGTGCTCAGAGTCGCCTAAAATCAATGTTGCATCCTCAGTTATATAAAAATCAGGCGTTTAATAACTGTAATCGTAAACACTGTGCAAATTATCCAGTTACCGTATAGAGTATGTATTTTGCCATAAAAAAACAAACAATTCTAGTAATATTTTGACTGCTAAAACTTTGAGAAAAAAAATATTTATTTTGTTTTTTATTATTTTACGCAAAAATATTACTTAAAATTTGTCTGATATTCTGCCATGTGAGAGGTTCTAATTGTACCTGCGAAAAAAGGCTATACAATTTGATCAATATTCGCCACATAACTGATATTTTGCTATATTTTTTATCTTTGAACGTTGAATATTAAAGGCTGTACGCTTACCCCAAAGTTTAAACAAAAACAAACGAATAAATTTGCGCTGTAAGACGTAATTGTACGTCAAAGCAACATCGCTTTTTGTAGCTATGTCAAATAATAAATACCCTTTTAAGAAAAAATATGCAGAATGTGCAACACTGCTTTTTCATTACAGCATGTTCTCGCTCTCACGTGTTCTGTACATCTACGCTCTTCATCCTCTCAAAATTTTCCGCTTCACCCCCGAATTCATTCAGCAGACGACAAAGTTCACTGCCTGCCCACTGTCGACGCACGGGCAAGAATTCTGGACAGCCCTACTGTAAATAAATGCTTTAATATTTGTTTTGTTTAATATTATTGTTTCTTCTTTTCTTCTAGCGCAGAAGAATTTTAATTATGAGTATTTGCAAAGTCTAATGTACTAATATTTTAGTGGGACTAAAATTTAGTCCAACCGTGTACTCATTGCTTAAGCCACTGCCTTTGTACAGCAAAATAATTCATTTTTATTGTACTAATATATAAAACTAAATAAATTAATAAAACAAATATATAAATAAAATTTTCAACTTTGTTTCCACGCTTCATTTTTCAATTTACTTAATTTTTCATATTATCACTCTATTTTAGTAAAATATGTGCAATCAAGGGTCTGTTTTCGAATGTATTTTTTTTATTTTTTCAGAAAATCTGTAGCCGAGCTATGATATGGCCCGATTTTCATCTTTGTTTCAGCACACCAACTTAAGCGCCATCTTTATATATATAAAAATATATATGTTAAAAAAATATTTTTTTTTACATGTAAAATTATCATGCAAATGAAATTTTTTATATATATTACACATTTTTTAGAAAACATCTTCCAAAATATGCCTAAATATTAACCGCTTTTGCCTAAACCTTCCTTAATATGCCATATTTTCTGCACATTTTGTCATATTTTTGGCACACTTTGTATGGTGTCAAAGTGTTGTGAATGCGAAAGGCAACAATAAATCCAATGTTAACGTACTTTTGTCATTGACTGTAGATCAAAGCAATCATATGTACAATGTACATAAATTTATTTAAGTCCGACTCGACTAAACTAAGAAATTGCTCAACCATTACAACTGAATGACTGTCACGCACCTGGAAGAGATCTCTGCTACAACAACAAAAAAATGGGTAGCTTCTAATATATGATATATAAAGTTACAAAGTGCCTCACGTCGCGTGTCTGAAAATGATCGATTTGCAATTAAAAACTAATAAAAACTGTTTCTTTAGCAACGTATAAAACAGTGTCGTACAGAAAACCAGCAGGTTTCTTAGATGTTGCAGCAGGTTGCCATACAATTTAAAATGTTCACAACTGAAACTATATTTTTTAAGCAACGGTCAGGAGATGCCCCCCTATAAATGTGTAAGCAATGTGTTGATTCGAAAGATGGGTGATAGTTAGTTAGTTGGAGGGTGTATAGAAGGAGTATGTGCTGGGTTACGTACTTCAAATAAATAATAAACATTAATCCATTTTAAAATTTTATAAAGATATGTTTAATTACAAATTGATGTGTCTCTATTGTGAACTGCATTACCGAAAGTAGCTGTGTTTCTTTTGATTATTCAATATATCTCATATGTTTGTTATCGAATTTTTATATAATAGAAAGGGAAAAAAAGAAAGATAATTTTTCATTTTCGGGCCACGTCAAGAAAAATCAGTTTTTTCTCATCAAGCTGAAGTTGAAGCAAGACGTTTTGGTTAAAGAAACTACAAAAATTATATATTTTTGCTTTAGTAATTTTTACATCATTAGTAAGATTAATTAGAATTTATTTAAACTCCAATTTTCCAGTTTAATTGATATTCAGTGGTTTAGATTAATTGGAATCAGAAGCAAATATCTACTGAACCATTTTGGCTAGTTTAAGCAACAATATAAAGCAGAGGTTTACAAGAAAATATCTGGAGATTTCAATAATATTAAAAACAATTAAAAAAAATCATATAAAAAGTATTTATTAATCCTGTAAACAACAACAATAATCGAGGAAAAAGCACAGCTAGTGGAGCGGCCGAAAGTGGTCGCTCACAAAGGTTAAATCGAAGCTGGATGCTTAGAGTTAATTTCTAAGAAGATAATGGATAAGAACAAGTTATTCTAAAACGAAAAAAAAAGAAAAACAAAATATATATAATTTAAAATTTTAAAGAGAGTATATAGAAAAAAAGAGGTTATTCATTAACTGGAACCACGTGGAGGTAATAGAAATGTCAGAAAGGAGAGAATTTTAGTTTCTACTTCTAACTCAGACAGATCGGTTCGCGTGTAGTGAGAAATAAAAAAGAGAAATACATAAAAAAAAAACGATTAAAGAAAAATTTTCATATTTTAAGGTTAGAATCAAAGAAGTAAAATATAAGGAAGTGGTGTAATAGCAGAAAAGTTTGGTATTTTCTATATTGGTGTTGGTTCACACAAATACAGAAACAATCACAAAAGGCCGTATTCGGTTGTATCATAAAAGAAGGCCCAAACTGTTAAAGTTTGTTCTTATGCATTAAAATTTTAGAAACATTTCAAGATTAGCAACAACTCTAATTATTTAAAAAATTTTTGATCGCTCGCAATTGGCTTAGAAGTTATAGGCATCCAACGTCGGAAAAAGTGAACTAAAAATTTAGCTGATTTTTAAGTTTTTCAACAAAAGTAAACTTTATGGGTATCAAAAGACAGATAATAAAAGGATCTATTCAACAAGATATCAAACATAAAAATACATGCATTTAAGATACAACCCTTTTTTTACTTAAAATCTTGAGGTTGTTCCAAATTTAATAAATGTATCAAAAGGAGGCCTTCGGATGCTGCTTAGGGTTTACAAACCTCAATAAGTACCACACAGGATTCTCTGTCTACAGCAGTTCTGAATGTAGTTATCTTTTTAATAATTCTCTTTTTAATGTATTGCTTTCGTAAAAGAGAAACCACTAGTCTTTCAGACAAATTCTAATTATAAAAAATTATATCTTAATGAATTCTTATGGAATTCTAAATTTTACATCTCGTTGAATAGATACGCACATTACCTTTGTTTTAATACCCATAAAGCTTAGTTTTGTTGAAAAACTAGAAAAACTGCAAGATTTTTAGGTAATTTTTCTATATTTGAAGGCCTATAAATTCTAAACTTCAACTTTAATTACAAATTATATTAGGTTAATTTTTTATAATCCTTATTTTTTTGGGTTTTTCTGCCTAGTTGTTGTGTAAAAATCCAAAAAATTTAACAAACAGGTACTAAATCTGATTCACTATGCTGAAAACAAGAGCGCCCCAATCATGTATTTAACTGCGAAAAATGACTGCGCCCCTGAAGCAGTATTTGTGTTTTGACAGATGTGGTTTGATCAAACTGGCGGAAAATCAACGGGGTCTAAATTGCATTTTTAAACCATTTTTAATAAGAAATATATACATTTCTAACACCAATAAGTTAAAAAAATATCGTTAGAAACTAAATAAAGCACTTTTGTTAAAAGAATTTAAACCGTATGGACATATTTACCTGTGGAACGAATGCGCATTGTTTTTAAGTTTTCGGGAACTATTACAATTCTTAACCGCACAACTCATATTGCATTTGTTTTAGTGGTTTTTTTCTTTAATTTTGTTGCATTTTAAGCAGTGAAAAATTAAATTATTTTCAACTATTTTGCTGAGGAGTCTTCCAATCAGATGCCAGGGTTCTCAAAAATGTCAAAAAACACACTCTTTCTCGCTCGCACAATTTACGAATGGTGCGACAGTTCACGTACAGTGTATGTGTAAGCAACACCATTTCCTTATATTTTACTTCTTTGGTTAAAATATGTGCAGAAGAAAAAAAAGGTTAAAGAAAAGAAACAAACTTAAAATTGAATATTTTAAGATTTGTAAATTTAATCTAGTTCAAAAGAAAAGAATACACATATATGTAAAGTGGCTGTGCAAGATTTTAGTAAAAGTGGGTTAAGAAACAAGAAAGCAAGACAGAGACAGATATAGTGTAATAGTGGAAAAAAGTAATTAATTAAAATAAATAAATAAGGAGGTTGGAAAGTTATATTAATAAAAGAGAGAGAGAAAAGAAGCTGATAAAAGAAAACAACTTATAGAAATATTTAACTTTAATCAACATTACTAATTAGCAACAATTAGGAAGAGCGCAAAACTAAATTTTACCATAAAGGAGCAGCAGAGCATCGTTAGAAGGCCTTCGGCGAGATCCTGTATATATAAGTGAGTACAAATATAAATTTTTCTTGTTGTTATACCTAAGTATGTGTAAACATTAGTTTGGCTCTCAACCTTTTTAAGACTTAGTTATAATTGGAACAGGTTGGAAACGAACTGTATACTAGACTTGACAATTCAATGAACTTTACAGAATGATCAGCTGTTTGAGAAAAAGAATTATTTAATAGAAATATACACAGCATACAAAATTCGTACAGTGGGGTAAAAGTAAAAAATTTCTTATCAGAAAAGTACAATATTTTTTTAAAAAAAAAAAACCAAAATTTTACCGCTTATAATATTTTACTTTAAAAAAAAAACATAAAATGGCACTCCTTATTAAATAGACCTTTTAATATTTTTACACTTGCACTAGGTTCACAGTAAATAAAAATAATATTTATAATTTTAAGATTAAATATTTCTGCCATGAATTTGTATATCCTTTCTATCGTTATAAATATATGTTTATTCTAGTTTTGAATAAAAATTATAATGAATTGGTAAATTTCGAATAATGATTTGAAATTAAGTGGATTGATAATGCTAATTGGGACTTCTAATTACATCTAGAAGTCATGCAGGGCGAAAATAGAACGGCCGTAAAAATGTTCGCGCTGTTTTGTTTGGTATTATGTTCAGGTTTATGTGGTAGTCGCTTGTAAGTTTGTCTACGGTTCTGTCTGTCTGGCTACGTTTGATTTTATTTAAAATTTGATTTTTGACTTAAATTTTTTTTGTGTGTGCATAAAAGAAATATTTTTGTTATCTTTTTGAATTGCGTTCAAGTGTTCGTAGATCTCTAGCTACTTTTTATCATCAGACCCTCGAAACTGAAGCTCCGGGACGCACACGGGTTAGCTAGAGGATTTATTCTCTTTCAAGATCTCCTTGTTGGATTTGGATTCTTTAAAAACATCATAAGCGAACATTGGCGTTGGAAGCGGGGGGAAAGGGGCAGTTGCCCCGCACTTTTTTAGCTAGATAAACAATTTAAAAGGAAAAGTTATTCAAAATATCAGTTTTTTTACAACGATAATATTTTTGTATTATATATTTTCGTCTTCTTTCTCTCTTCTTCATGTTTCATGTGAAGAAATTTTGGTGAACTTTTTTTGCACCACCATTTGTACTGCCCCCCATTTGTACTGCCCCCCATTTGTACTGCCCCCCATTTGTACTGCCCCCCATTTGTACTGCCCCCCATTTGTACTGCCCCCGCGCTTGTAAGCGAACTTAAATATAATAACATAGAAATACTCAGCGACAACGAACTCGATTCAAATCGTTCATAACAAGTAGTATCGGTGAAGATTTGTTTTAATATATGAGCTGCGCAGAGCTCAAGTGGCGTCGTTCCAATTTTTTCCTTAACAGAGTTATAAGCATAAAAGTAAACAGCAAAATAAAAATTTATTTTTTAGGGGTCCGAGCTAGAAACTGTTAATTTTCATTATCTATGAATAATATGCAATACTTTGTTTTTGCTTTAACTCATTCTCTCATTTTTTTGGAGCACAAACAACGTAAGTCCACTATTAGTACAGACAGCGCATTTGTTAAGGAAATCGCCGAAGGATGATTTTTTTTTTCTTTTATAAGTAAAACAAAAATTAGGAAAACAAAAATATTACGAAAAAAGCTTTCTATAATCTAAAACAAGCTAAAAAGTGGAAATTTTAAAAAATTTCGAAGCACAAGCAATGTAACCACAATTACTACATTTAGCGCACAGGTAGCGCATTTCTTAATGAAATCGCCAAAGGATGAATATTTTCTTCTTTTATAAGCAAAACAAAAATTAGGAAAATAAAAGAACTACACAGAAAATAAAAAAATTGATTTATTACCTAAACTTGATTAGGTAATCTGAAATTTTCTACTTCACCTAATCTTTTCGACAACTTTTCTACTTACACAGTTAATAAAACAATCATGCATTAGGTTTTTTACATAATTAAAAACTGTAAATTCGACTGAAATTTTGCTTAGAAAATAACCAAATTTTTTATATATTTTACCTAATGCTAGTTGTTGTATTCGTACTTCACTTGTTATAAAAAATAAAATTATTTTGAAATTTTCTTAAATCATTTTTCAACAATCATTTTTTTCAAATAATTTCGAACGTTTCATTGAAAAACAAACATACTTAAAAAAACATATTAAACTTAGCATATATCGGATAAATAAATTTTATTCCCTTATACTACTGGCAATGGAGCAAACTGGGGACCAAATAATTGTTCTGCCAACAATCAACGTTTGCTCCCAGATGATGGAGCTATTTTGGGATTGGGGACTGGAGGAGCATATTCCTGACTTCACAGGTATTTATACTAGAATAATTTCAGCAAAATGTCGCTAACAATCCCTTTTTTATATAGGGACTTTATTTAGCTATGTCCGTCTGTTCGTCTGTCTTTTTGTGATCACGAAAACAGCCGTAATGTTACAGCTATCTTAACGAAATTCAAAATACGTATGTATAAGTTTTTCATTCAAAAACAAAGATCAAGTTCGAAAATGCGCCAAATCGTATGAAAACCACACCTTACTTTCTAACAAAGTGACTTTACCAATTCGGTAAAATTTCTTTAAATGTCACTTGAATTAATACAATGGCTTAAGTTTTTTGAAATTAGTTTAAGTCTTCACTATCCACTTAATGTTTGGATTTTAAAAAAAGACCGAAAACTTCGCCCAAAATTTTTTATATTTAATTTTCATTAAATTTTTATGAAGTCTCCGATATGGTTTGTATTCACTATTTCACATAATTATATTATATTGTGATAACTTTGGCCAGAAAGTGTTAATAAAACAAATCGCGTTATTTTTCTAGTGACTAAGCAATAATATTTTAAGCCACCTAATATTTTTCTCTCTTTATTCCATTTTCAAATCCGTTGAAATTTAAATTTTCGTCTAGTTCTGTAAAAAAAAACTCATGTGAACAAAACATAATATTCATAATAATTTGGTTATTTTAAATTATTTTTAGAACTTGAGTAATCTATTCCATGCTACAATCCGCGGGAAAGGGATTTTATATTAAATTTCAACAAAACGGAGCGTTTTCAACTGAAGAACGGCACTTGCTTGTTACAATAGTTGCAGAAAATTGGCTACATCAATACAAAAAAGATTTCAAAAAAGGACTTTGAAATAGCTGCAGAACAAATAATAAGTTTATTTCCATGTGAAGATAAAGTATGTCAGGGAGTGTACACAATAAAATTGAGGCAGTGATTTAATTTTCCTCGTTTCATACGTAGCAAACATGGTATATTCAACGAGATATATAGGTACCGAGGCTGTCAAACACCTGGTATATTATAATTTGCATGTTTTGTTATTTGCTTTGCTTTTATTCTTAAAAAGCTGATTTTGACAAGTGCTGTCCTATCACAAGAGAGAATTTTATCTACCACTTCTACCAGGTTGAATATATCTTGCGTGGCAAGAATATTTTCTCCGCCTCCAAAATTATTAGAAAGTTTATCGTGTGCACTCTTTAGTCTTACATTTTCGAAAACAAAATAATATTATTATTTTAATTCAAACTATAGTATGTAAACACTGGTTTTAAAGGGACACGCGGAAAGTTAGCGGAGAGGTATTACGCCCTCTCCAAAAAATATAGGACCAGGGTTTTTTAAAAGTAGGTATAATTTAAAAAGAGCAGCAGCCCCCGAAGAAATAACACAAGAATCAAATGTACAAGGTTGTTTAGAGACATAAGAATAATTTATTTTAAAATATTATTTCTATTTATTTTACCCTCTACTAACAATTTTCAATTCAGTAGCTATAGAACAATCAGATGGAGAAATTGCTGGCCATGAGATGTGGTTGATTCTCCTGAATCACTTAATAATACGAAAGGAAAACCTATTTTTAATCAAACTTTTTATTGTTGTTATCATGTGCTAACTATTATCAACTATTTTAACCACTTTGTCTTGTATAAACTCAGAATAACTCTTTTTTTCTTGTGAACAGTTAATTGCACCTGATTTTGCAATGTTTTTGTTATTAAAAATGTTATGTTTAAATAATTATTATTGTAATTAGTCATATAAGTGATTTAAAAAAATAATAGGTAATAAAATCTCATTTTAAATTTCAAAACTTATTCATCTTTATTTTATTTATTTTGATTGGTTTATGCATTTAGTTGGTTATTTACTCCAAAAATTAAGTTTCCTTAACTACATTAAAATGGAAAAATTATCTAAGGAATTGGATTAATTTTCTAAAATAAGTCGTTGTTTTCTAAAGTAGATATGGTATCAAAATAAATAGTTTATTTTTCTAAAATATTTAGGTGCCGTTCCTACTCTTAAGTAAGAAAGCCATCTAAATAATAAGACGAATTTTTTAAAATAAGTGGTTGATTTTCCAATTCTAAAGTAGATATGCTATCAAAATAAAGAGTTGATTTTGTGAAAATATGTAGTTGCCGTTTCTACTCTTAAGTAGGCCTTGCCATCTAAATAAATAGATAATTTTTCTACACTTAGTAGGTGGCTTACCTACTCTGAAGTGGACATTGATTCAAAAATAAATTGTCAATTCTTCTAATTAATTATGTGTCTTATATATTTTATGGTTGAAAATACACCTAAAGACTTAGGTGCTTTATTTACTCTCGCAGTAAGAGTACCTAATTCAATTCCAATATTTTAGCATTTTGAAATTTATAGAGCATCTAAACAAATTCGTTGACTGAAAATCACCGGATTAATTTAGTTGAGTTTTCTACATTTTCAGGTAAGATTTCTACTCCTTTTTTTCTGTGTATGAAAAAGCTTTCCATAATCTGAAACAAGCTAAAAGTTTGAATGTTAGAAAATTTTTTAAAAGTTCGGAGCACCAACTACGTAAGTCCAAGCCTTTGTACAAGTAAGCCATTTCTTGAACATTTTTTTAAAAAAAATTTATTTTGTTTAGATGTATGAATAGCTTATTCATTGCTTATTATATACTTTCAGAACAAATGTTGTAATTAATTCCTTGAATTTTATAAGGATTTTTGCAAACATCTTAATATCTCAAAATCAATAATTCACGTAAGGGTCCAATCAATTCCTCTAAATAATCTATCCCTTTCCTTTCAGGTCAAAGACCAAACCTTGTTTGTGTAAGACGCATGCCTTGGTTCTTTATCTTTAAAAAAAAAAATAAATAAAAATTGGACTTACGCACTTGTGCTCTGCGTAGCTCATATGAATATTGTAAATTTTATTGCTGTGTCAATGAAACTTTCTCATGTACTGTGCTTCTGTATCGTAGTAATAAGATTTGCAGAGGCTGATAGTTAAAAGATTATGAAATAAAATTGTAGAATTGCAATTGCTCTTAACCCTTATCCGACCCTCAAAAAAAGTCACAAATAAAACCCTAATGGGTGAAATTTCACCCATGAGTATTTTGTACGCCTAATTAACTTAAAATTATTAATTTTCTTTTATATACGTTTGTTTTGTTAAATTACAGTTTATTATTTACAGTTTGTGCAAAAGTAGAAAGTAGTTTTATGCTCACCTCATATATATTTGTTGCAGGAAGGAATATGCTTTTCGGTCCTTTTTTCGCATGTGGGTGAAATTTCACCCGAAGGTCGCTTAAGTTACTTTTTAAATATTTATCGTTATGTTTTATCAACCACAATATTGATATAATATTCTTAAAGAAAGGGACATTTTATACAAATATCATATATTTCATTAATTTTGCATTAAAAGTGAGCCATATATAGCGTTTTAAACTCCAAAATGGGTGACATTTCATTGAAAGGACGCTTAAGTTACTTTTCAAATATTTACCGTTATGTTTTATCAACCACAATATTGATATAATATTCTAAAAGAAAGGCACATTATATACAAATACCAAACATTTAACTAACTTTGCACTAAAAATGAGCTAGGTATAGCGTTTCAAACTTCAAAATGGGTGAAATTTCACTTGAGGGTCGGGTGAGGGTTAAGAACTTTGTACCATAAGAAAACTTTTTTGTTTTGGACGATACATTAACTCTTCTCTCAATTTTAAAATATATTCAATTTTTTTTTTGTTTTCGTTGAGGGGACATTTTTAACCCTTTAAACTTTGCCACAATTAACTTAGCAAAAGCTTGGTAGACCTTAAAAATAGTGCACTAATTACCAAAATGACTTTAAAGTTAACTTTTTTAACCTTTTTTTTTTTGTGTGCGCAGTCTTAAAATAATGTCTGATTGTTATCTAAAATTGCAAACACCATTGTTTCGTTCATTTTGTTGTTATTGCTGTGAAGGTACTACATGAATTAAGAATTGGCCAATGTTATCAGCAGCGACAGTTAAAATCAACAAATAAAAGAAACAACTATAAGTAACTCACAAAATAAAACACAAAATTACAACACTTTTTGTGACAGACAATCAGCTAGTGGCACCTTGAAGCAAAACCCATAAATTGCAGCTATGCATATGGGAAAAATGCTATTAAGGTCTTTTTTTTTCATTTGTGCAGCTTGGGTGAGTTATAGCCAAACAGACTGACTTATCGCCTAAGGAAAAATGACGTGCTTGAGAGCATTTTGCTGCTTTACATATGTTCAAAGAGATGGCATCTATTTGGTCTTTGTTTGCAATTTTCACGAGATCTATTTCTTATAACATCCTTAAATTTTTTTTTTTAAACCCGCAGATATAAAAAAATAAATTCTACCGAAATTTGGTTTTTAAAAAAAGATCAAAATACCAAGGCATGCGCCTTATACAAAAAAAAGCTTGGTCTTTGACCTGAAAGGAAAGGGATAGATTCATTTAGAGGAATTGATTGGAACCATACGTTAATTATTGATTAGGCGAAACAACCGTGAAAGACAATTTGAATTGCTTTTAACCGAGGCTAGTGTGATGCCTTAACCTCGGCAAGCATTTCCAGCCCTTAGTTGTGTTCCTGTCCTTTAATTCCACATTTTCCACAATTTAGTTGTGAATTTTTAGTTTTCCTAAAGTTTTCTATATGACCTTGTTATTTATTTTGTTGGTTTTCTATGATTGAATTACAAACTCTAAATGTTTGATAGTTTAAATAATTCTTGATTTTAAATACAAATTCTAGTTGTTCGATAGTTTTATTCCATAATTCTTAAATGTAGGAAAGAACAAAGAAAGTGAAAAGAACCATGCCCGAACCCGGATTCGAACCAGGGACCTCTGGGTAGATAGTCTAGCGCACTCTCCACTAGACTACAAAGACCGACTATTTGGGCATTTCCACAAAAACGTACCCCCGCCAGTAGTTAAAAAATATTTTGGACTTTCTTATTATAATGTCTTTTTTTAGTAAAATTTAGTATATAGAAGAGTTCTCAAAAACGCTTAGAGTAAGATAAAAAAAAAATAGTTTCCTTTAAAATTGAAATTTAAAGTGCACATTTTTTCCACGGTATCTTACAATTGTAGGCAATGAAAACAGTCCTGATAGCTGATAGCACAAGCTTTGTTTGAGCTATCATACAAAAGAATTAGAAGGCTGCAAGCTATCTTTGCAATTTCTGACAGACTTTTCTGAAGTTACCCTCAAATACACACACCCGTTATAACTTAAATAGAAAAAGTTTAATAATCTTTTAACGGAATAATTAAATAACAATTTGACCTACAGACAGCAACAAGGTATGTGCATTTAATAATAAAGTGGAATTTAAATGGAGCTAGCTTGACCTAGTTGGTATTTTTTTATATTGAACACAATGAATGGCCCCTATGAATAAGAGTATCAGATTGGATTTTACTACAATTCAAAATAAAAAACCTTTAAAAGTAGTAAGTTTATATGAATAAAGTGCTCTTTACTACACTACAAGATTCAGCTGTTTCGAACTTGCTACAAATTAGCCGGATTGTTATGAATAAAAGTAGTGATTGCTACTGATTTTGAGTAGTAAGCAAAATGGAATACTACAAGTTTGTAGTAAATTATTTATATATATTAAATTAATTGAATTAATTTAATTTGATATTTATTTGGGCAGGCGAAAAAAAGATTTGTTGAAGTTGAAAGCAAACTACAAACATGGCAATCGGCCATGGACAATTTTAATGCACTCTTCACATTCACATTATTATGGGTATTCACGATTCACTGCACTAGCCTGAGCAGTTGAGTATTGGAAGACTTTCACAGTTGTGCAGTTAGGTTTTCGTGAACACTCCACTATCACTTTTCTCAAAGCTGTCAAAATTTTCAATACGCAGAAGTATACATTTGCTTCAGTCTTCAACTGCACTGGCAAAAGCACAGAATCGTGAGTACCCCTATTAAAATTTACCAGCTGCGACGAACATATATCACATTTTTGTAGTAAATGCTACTTTCGAAGTTAGTAGTCATATGATTTCGAACAAAATTTTTATTCATACGGAATCCAAGCTTTTTTGTAGCACTTTTTGGTAGTTACTACAAATTACTGAAGATGCTACTTTTTGTTCATATGCGCCAATGTCACACCAGTTACCTGTTTGTTTTCTTGAGTTATTTTTCCATGCTGAAAAAAAAATATTATTGCAAGTAATGCAGATTTTCTGCTGCAAACATGGAAAAACCTTTCACCAATAAAAAAATATTCAGATAACGCATTATTTCAAGTATGCTGATTCTATTCTTCTTGGGTTAAGTGGTTTCTCCAAGTTCAAGATTGGATAACTAAAATACTGTCTGGTCGTAGAAGTTGTTTTTTTTACAGAAATTGCGTGAAATGATTCGCATGAAAATAATTTCTTGAACAAAAAACTTTTTAAGATATATTTTAAGACGTTATAACGTCTTAAATATTTTTATTTATATTTTCACACCTGTAACTTTTTGCTGTTACCTTTAAAAATCGCTGTCAAAATAATAACAATACTGCTACATTGTACTAAGACCACAATTCTTATTCAAAATACTGCTAAGGATAGTTGGGAAGTCCTATTTATTTAATATTTCTTTTAAAAATTTTATAGAATTAACTAGTGAAATCAAAAAATATAAAAACTACTTTTTTTTAATGTCACACCCGTTTCCTCCTTCTCAAGCTATTTAGGGTAATAAAGGACATTTTGAGGGTTTTTTTTTAAATACTAGCAATATGTCAACACACGGAGCTTTAAAAATATCGAAAACTATTGCCGAAGGGTCTTCAGGGTTTTCAATATATGCAAAGAATTCGACTAAATGTGTCACAGCCGTTACTGTGGAAATGCCCATAAATAGTTATTCCCGTTTTTTCGAATTAGAGTTTTACTCGACATCTAGCATAAAGCAATGTGGTCAAAATCTTTGATAAATTTATTTCAGTTAACTTATCCAAGCGCACAGTTAAAAGTATCTAAATATATTAATACGAAAGCGCAAAACTTTAGCCCCCTTTTTACCGACTTTTAGACAACACATTCGAATGAAACTTATATCATTTGAAAGCTGTTGTTCATAGCAAGTGCACAATATAATTTTAAATAAAATTTTTTGTCGTTAAGAAAGGTACATTTTAGAAATTAAAAACACTTTTTTGCCCATATAAAAACAGCGACAAGAAACCAAGCCACACGTTCTACTCACACATTCGCTCTATTGAGATGCGTTGCTGTGGGCGAGTAGTATGTGTGGTTGTTTAACTTTTTCTTTCCTATCTTTTCTGACACATTCAACCAGCGTTGCTGAGACAAAACAAAATAAAGGGAGTCTTAATAAAAGTGTAGCCAGTGCTGATATTTTATTTCATTGTAAAATAGACATGTTCCGATTATATATTAATAAAATTGCAAAGCTGTCAAATTTAAGGAAAATTGTTAAAAATTTAAATCGTGCACTCCGATTTGACAGTATTTTTGATAAATCAAAATAAAATAATCTTTATATTATGATAATAAAATACTATTAACAAAGTTTTTAAAAATTTGCTTAGGAACAAAGAGATCAAATTCATGAGATATATACAGCTCATTAAATAGAATCGAAGCGCTAGTTATTGGATCATTTAAGGCGTAATTAGTTTTACAATATTTTATATAGAAAAATTTTGAACTTCTTAGATGTCTTAATGGAATATTGAAAGTAATACATTCTAATAGAGATGGACAGCCTATAATTCCAGAAATAATATCAAATACAAAAATTAATAATGAAATCTTGCGTCTTGAATCAAAAGATTTAAGTCTCAAAATCATTAACCGCGAATTATAAGGTGGTAATGGATCATGAAAGTTAAATGACCGCAAGTCATACCTGGTAAAATTTTTTTTAATTCTTTTCAATCTAAGAAATGTTGAGATATAAAATGGACTCCAAATAATGGAAGCATATTCCAATCACGACCTCACAAAGGAATTATATAACATTTAAGAGCAAATGGATCAGAAAACCCAGTGCTGTTTCTTCGTATAAAGGCAAGTAAAGAATAGGCCTTGGGAATAAGGGCGTTGACATGATGTATAAATGTAAATATTGAGTCAAAGATAACCCCAAGATAGCGAGTTGTAGAAACGCTTTAAATTTTAGAGTCTAACAGAAAATAATTGTTACATAACGTATTTAAAGAGAGTTTGGAGAGGGTGATATGAAAATACTTTGAATAGTTTAAGGTAAGGCCATTTAAGTTATTCCAATTTAAAACTCTAGAAATGACGGCTTGCAAATAAGCAACATCTGCAGATCATGATATTTGCATAAATAATTTTAGATCATCCCCATACAATAGAAAACAAGAGTTAAAAATATACTTGGAAATATCATTTATTCAGCTATAAATAGCTTCCCTGAGACAGCTATAAATTCAAAAGACTTGATATTAATTATACCAACAAAACATGTCCTGTCCGATAAATAAGATTTAAACCAATTTAAGAAATTTGAATGAAATCCCATTTTCGATAGCCTCCAAAGAAACAATTTATGATAAACTCTGTTAAATGCTTTGGAGAAATCAGTATAAATCACATCAACTTGAAATCCAAGTTCAAAAGATGATACACAGAACTCCGACAGGAGAGCTAAATTTGAAACCGTGAAGGGACCAGCAATAAACCATGTTGTTCAGGGCAAATATAACGTTTAATTAAACAACTTAATTTTTCTTTAATGATACTTTCAAAGAGTTTAGAAACACTTGATAATTTAGAGATTGGCCGGTAGTTTGTCACATTGCTTTTAACTTTCAACACTTAAGAAAATTTCCTTCAAATAAAGATTTAGTAAAGATAACACGCAGAGGAGCAGCTAAGACATGCGCGCATTTTAGGAAAATAATTGTAGGAAAACCATCAGTATCTTCTTTGAAAGATGTTTTCATATCCATTATGGATTCTATGACGTCGTCAACTGACACAGACATGGAACCAATATCAGTAAAAGCTTCGATGGGATTCTCAATATCATTTACAGAAGAATCATTGTCTAGAGCGAAGTTGGACTTGAAAAAGTTCGCATAAAAATTTACTGTTTCAACAATGTTAACTGAGCAATTATCATTGAAATATATTGAAGTGGGAATTTGCTTTTATATTTATACGTCAACATCAAAAGTTGTCTTACGCTTTTTTATTATTTATTTTAGAAGAAGGTTGCAGAAACATGTTCTATTTTAAATCGATGACCTATGACCCGAAATAAGAGCGTTGAAAGTATATATTGTTATTAGTAAGGGATCTAAGTATTAGTAAAAGGTAGAATGAGGTACCGGATGAAAGGTTTGAATGGAGGCTTCTACAATATGTGTGGGTTTTGACCTTTGATAGGTGACCTTTGACCTGAAACAGCATAGAAAGCTTATTTTTTTAATAAAATCTTATCTATACGAGATGGAAGAAAATGATTGTAAAAGGGAATTTTAGACATTGAAAAAATGTGCAAAAAATGAGACTGAAATTTCTTGCCATCTCTCACGGATACCTTACAATACAGGTAAGAATTTATTTTATGTATTATGTTTGAATATTAAAAATTGAAAAAAAAACAGAAACTTTGCAAAAGTGGTTGAAATATTTATTTAGAGCGATACGTTAATGCCTGCCATTTAATTTTTAAGGATTATTTCATGCAAATGTTTCCTGCTGCTACGCCCGAGGTAAGCTCCAATCCGTAAGCTCCAATTTTGGCATACTTTTTCCAGCATTTCGGCCGATATCTCACCAATGGCAGCTGTAATGTTGTCTTCAAGGGCTGCAATTGTGGCTGGCTTGTTTCTGTATACGAGAAACTTTACGTAACCTCACAAAAAATAGTTTAGTGGTTCAAATCGCATGATCTTGGTGGCCAATGGAATGCTCTAAAATCTGAGATTAATTGCTCACCAAACTCGCCTCTCAATAGCTCTCCATGGTATAGCCTCTCCATGGTATTGCGTGCCGTGTGGCATGTGGCATGTGGCACCGTCTTGTTAAACCACATGTCAACCAAGTCCAATTCTTCCATTTTGATCAAAAAAAGGCGGTAATCATCGCACGGTACCTTGCTCTATTGACTGTAACGTTGCGATTTTCATTATTTTTAAAAAAGTACGGTCCAATGATGAAGCCGGCCCACAAACCACACCAAGAAGTGAATATTTCAAGGTGCATTGGCAACTCTTGAACTGCCTCTGACTGCTCTTCAGACTTAATTCGGCAATTCTGTTTGTTAACGAACCCATTGAGCCAAAAATAAGCTTCGTAACTGAAGACAATTTGTTGATAAAAAAGTAGATCTTCATGCAACTTTCCAACATCTAAGGCCCATTCACCAAACAAACGACGTTGTGGTGGATCACCCGGCTTCAGTTCTTGCACAAGCTGTATTTTGTATGGTTTCATAAAAAGGTCCTTACGTATAATCTTTCAGGTTCACAAAGGGACGAATAGCGAAATTACGACGACAAAAGTAGACATTTTTTGTTTTAAAATGTAACCACTAGTACGCTTTAAATGTTCTTTATAATAGTCTGCAATAAACCTATAATTTTTTTTCACGCATCACAATAGTCTGTGAGTGAATGCAAAGTCGAATTTTCTTTTCAAGCACCCATATCGGTAAATTGCATTTGAAGAATTGCACATCTACTGCACACGCTAATTTTTTTAAAATGCACTGGTAAGTTTTTCTAAACATGGTTTGAAGCATCATGTATGTAGTTCATTTTAAATTTTTATTAAAATAACAATAATATATAGTAAATACTGTATCTTTTTGAAAAATTTTGATATTTTTACTTTAACTGGAGCTATAAAAAAAATTCCACAAAATTCTACGATATTTCTTTACAAGTTCGAACAAATAACACATAATTAGTGTAAAAAAGTTAAGAGTTGGTCCCGGTTTTTAACTACTACTAACTCTTTAACTAGTATTTTCTTCAATTTTTATATTATAAAACAAAAATTTCCGTTTCTTTTTTTTTCATTTATGTTAATGGTCACCGTAGCCACATTAGATCCGTCATTTTGAATTTTTAAAAAGCTAATGTTGAAATCATATTCAGTGACCTCACAAGCCCGGAGGTACCAAGTTTCATTAGAATCTATTAATTTCATATAAAAATGAGTAGGAAATTATCTTTGAATGGACCTGAGTTAAAATACCCCCAAGACTGCATTTAAGTATATTCCAAGTTTTCAATGTTGTATTATTTTGATGACGTCATTTTTATAGGGTGTGGCCTTTATCTAAATATTTAAAATTTTCGATTTTAAAATTAAAAGCTTATGTTTAAAATAGCAAATTTAAACCAATATTTTCTTTATTTTTGGAATGGAAGGTTTTGCTATAATGATGACGTCACTTTATATAGGAGGTAAGTGGAGTTTTCGGTTTATTTAACAAACTTGAAACATCAAGTGCATTGTTAAGATTAAAGCTAATTTGCAAAATTTGAAGTCATTGTCGGTACTAATTTTTGTTGAATTTATAGAGATTTTACTGATTTTATAAAGTAACTTTGTATGGGAGGTAGCCGTGGTTTTAATTCGATTTTTACAAATTTCATATTTAAAGTGCATGTTAATTTTAGAAGCTTATTTGCAAAAATTTAAGTCATTAGATTCATTTTTATGCAATTTAAAGAGATTTCATCGTTTTGGTAAATTCACTTTGTATCGGAGGTAGTTTTTATTCGATTTGGCTCATTTTTAAACTTAATCTCTATTTTTGAATAAAAAGCTTATATGTATATTGAATTTTGTTACAATAGTCCTTAATTTACGGCTTTTTATGGCTATAACAGACGGACATACGGACAGACAGACAGACAGACATGAGGTCATGCTGTTAAAAAAACATATAATCTTCTAAACCTGGCACGCCTCCTTATCAGCAGTATGCGTGGGGTATAAAAATAATTTTTTCGTCGTAATTTGGGCTATTCGTCCCTGTGTGAGGTGGTTGAATAACACAAGCCCAATTGCTGACAACGGCGACGAATTGACATATCACGATCTTCATTGAGACTGGCCGATACAGCAGCAATATTCTCCTCGGTACGCACTCTCCGCATACGGTGCATTGGTGAATTAATGTCTAATAAAGTGAAACTAGTGCGAAATTTTGTCACAATGGCTTGAATAGCCTGTTCGGCAGGGTGATTATGATGACCATAAAATCAACGTAATTTGTAAAATTACTCCCGTATTACTCTCACAGAGCACGAATTTTTATAATAAAATTCAATAATTTCTAACCACTATATGTTTTGGTAAAATGGCAAACCTTATTGACGATGACAAACCCTAAGCGCTATATGGTCATGGTAAAATGGCAAACCTTATTGAGAATTTTTAGCTGTGACACATGTAACGAATCACGCGTGAGGTGTCAAGTTTACACTGAAAAAATAAAAAGCAAAAAAAATCATCTTTTATGTATTGGTGTATACAAGAAAATAATTGAATGGCAGGCGGGCCCATCTCCCCCCTGTTTCGAGCTATAAGCAGAAGTATAGCAAAAAAATAGCATTCATAAGTGTCATTAGTTTTAATGCAATAATTAAAAGTATTACAGATAGGAATCTACTTGAAATGGGTTTGTAAAGCTTTTTGATTATTTAACTAATGCCTGTTAAAGTTGTTTGGTATTTTTAAATCTAATGTTGAAATCATATTCAATACCAAGTTTCTAGGTCATTCAAGTCTAAGCTGCAGACATATTTTTTCCATGCCCTATTTCTGCTGTTGCGGAGAATCTTTAACTCCTTTGTGTACCAGGGGTAAGCACAATTTTTCATAAATTTGAGGCTATACGGCACGGACAGAGAAAACATAGCAAAGATTTCCATATAAAAAATTTATTAAATCATTAAGAGTGTTATTATTAACATATTCTAAAATACTTGAAGTTTACTTTGAAGTAAATAATTCAGCTTCAAAAAGTCAGCTTTTTTAAAATTGAATTAATAAACTTTATCTATTGAGTATATTTGTACTATATTTTCTATATTATGATCTGATGGTCTGATTTGTTCTAATGCTCAATGGTGGATGGTATTCATCAACAGTAGTCAAAGCATGAGGGGCCCTCTCAACAATCACATTTTTACTGTCTGTAGTTAAGACCAGGTCAAGAAGTCTTTCACGACTATTATAAAAACAACTCACTTGTTGTAAGTCAGAACATATATTATCAACAAACATATGCTCTTGGCGTGTCTTCGAATTAGATGCACAAAAATATGTATCATCGTCAGAAGATTCCCATTTCAAGTCAGGCAGATTAAAATCACCTAACAATAACATGTCGTCATTAACGTCAATTATGCTTATAACGTATTCTATGCAATCCGCAAGGCTTGCATACACTTCTACACTGCTCTTACGAGGAACGCATATTAATAAAATATAATAATAAAAATATAATAATATAAAAAGTTCGATATTAGCAGAGCAGGGAATAACAATAATGGATCTAACGAAGGAGTTCCTTACAGCCAATAAGACATCTCCACCGACAGCAGAAGTATTGTCAGCGTGTCTATCTCTTCTATAAACTTCAAAACTGTTATCAAACAATTCTAAGTCAGTAACGCTTCCGTTTAACCAAGTTTAAGTCAATGCGATAATATCCTCAGAGAAATTCTGACACATTAAAAATATGTCTCGCGTCTTAGAGCGTAATCCCCTTACATTTTGATAGTAAAGGGATAGTCTTTTCAGTTTTGTTGATATTGACATGCGGCTTGAGCCGTCCCTCTAGGCTTATCCTTAGGCTGAAACTCTGTAACGAGTATATTATCAGTCCACAAATTAGAGTTTAGAACAGTTGCAAACTATTCAGCTGGAACTGTGAGAATAAAGGAAGCATGGGTAGGCTTATTACCTATTTTTTTTGCACGAACAAAATGCATTTTGACTCAAAAAGTTATTATGTTTGATAAAGCATAGTGCTCTGTTCAGTTTCATGTGAAATTTCACTCAAATCTCTATACAAAATATGACAGCTGCGAAACAAGCGTGGAAATTTTCACAACATTTTCCTCAGAGCAGAACTCTGTTCCGCAGCATGAAATTATATATGTTCTCTGAATCTCTCTGAGAAACGTTGCCATAGAAGCTTATATAATTTCCAAAACGCAACAAACTTTAAGTCAGAAATTTCATGCAACAAAAAAATGGATGTTGCCAGCGAAATTTCACGCAAACGAACAAAGTACGAGGCTTAAAGGTCAATACATTTTCAACAGTTGTGTCGGCCGGAGGCCATGAAATAAATACATTTTTTTTCTCGACACTGCTTGATAAATTTCTAGGCTCAATAGGTGCCAAAACTGAACTATTAGTCAAAGAAGGAATGTTAGGAGGCATTGGCGTCGGAAGCGGGGGGAAAAAGGGGGGCAGTTGCCCCCCAATTTTTAGCTAGATAAACAATTTAAAAGGAAAACTTCAAAAGTTATTCAAAATATCAATTTTTGTACAACGATAATATTTTTGTATTATATATTTTCCTCTTCTTTCTCTCTTCTTCGTAAGCATGCTTGCGGATAACCATTTTCTTTCTCTGTGTTTGCAAAAAGATAGAAGAAAATGTAGAGTTTCCACTGCAAACCCACCACTTCAGTTTAAAAGCACCCATAAGTATGTAGCTTACCCTGCAGCTACACGTGACAGTGCAAGTTCGAAAAACTCAATACATTTGAACATTTTTACTAACACACTCACATTTGATTCACTGTCTGCCTACTGTCAACGAAAATTCATAGACAGTGGAATTTGGCACTTGCGGACAGTAAAAGTGTTGTAAAGACAGATTAAAGTGTTGATTTTATTGTATTTTTGGGGAAATTTTTTTTGATTTTTCAGGATATCTGCTATTTTAACAATATCGGTCATTCCATGTCAAATCGGACGCTTTTGTTCAAAAAATAATTTTGACGATTCCGAGTTTTTTAAAATTTTGCACGTCGATAGAACTTTAAAAACAAAAAATATTTGCATACTTCTTTATTGTTTTTTTGCAGTTATACACAGTGAAAAATTATAAAGATAAACAAAAATTGTCATTTGGACATGTACTCAAACAACTATATCTTCCAAACCGTAAGTCCTACAAGAATAAAATTTAAGACATATTTTAAAGATCCTGAATTGCTCTTTATTGTGGTGTCCTTTTTTACCAACATTTTCGAGAAAAATTCAAAATTTGTTGACCACTAAAAATTTCATTCCCATTTTTCAAGGTCAGCACCACTATTTTTTGGCACTTTGAAAATGTTATCGTATTGAGGCATTCATTCTTAAAACATTCTCAAAATTTGATGTTGGAGAATCAATGTTAACTATTTTCAACGAAATTTTCAAAAACTGACTACAAAATTTTTAAGTACAAAATACTTTAATTTTTAATTAAAAATAGAATTTTTAGTATTTTTTTACTAAACTAGGTACATATCGTCGCTGCGCCAACAAAAACAGCTATATGTTTTTCAGTAACTTTTCAAGAGAGCAAAAAACAAATTTTTTTAGAGCATTTCTGGTACTGCGAGCAATAAATGTTTTTGATCATTTCTAAATCATAAGAGGTATAAAAAACTGCAAATGCAGAAATGTGGGTAATAGATAGTGTAAACAAAATATGCTATTAAAAAATTTACAAAAAAGAGAATGCAGTAAGAATGAATGCCTCAATACGATAACATTTTCAAAGTGCCAAAAAAAGTGGTGCTGACCTTGAAAAATGGGAATGAAATTTTTAGTGGTCAAAAAATTTAGAATTTTTCTCGAAAGTGTTGGTAAAAAAGGACACCACAATAAAGAGCAATTCAGGATCTTTAAAATATGTCTTAAATTTTTTTCTTGTAGGACTTACGGTTTGGAAGATATAGTTGTTTGAGTACATGTCCAAATGACAATTTTTGTTTATCTTTATAATTTTTCACTGTGTATAACTGCAAAAAAATTGAAAATTATAAAAAGAAAATATGCAAATATTTTTCTCTTTTAAAGTACTAACCTCGTGCAAAGTACCAAATTTTTACAGAAATGTGAGTTTTGAAAAGCGTCCGATTTGACATGGAATGACCGATATGCAACACTGGTAACTTGCTTTCGGTAAAAAATAAAATGGAGGTGAAACTAAATATAGCGCAAATATTAAAGTTAATTGCTTTGTATCGTGAACGTGAAAAATGAGTTCATTTAGTAATTTTTTAAGTTCATACAGAACTTTTATTTTTGCTAGAACTGTTGCCTTTGACGACATTTTGAAAATAAACTTTTACTATCACGTATGGCCGCAGCGTAATTTGTAGCTTGTTTCGAAATATTTTCAAAACATTTCGAAGTTAATACATATTTTCAACTGTCATACCATTACTATCACGTGTGTCTGCAGGGTTAATGCTTGTTAATTTTGCAACTCTGGTAAGAAAAAATTTGACATGTTCTTAGGGGCTTTCCATATTGGACGACATGTTGTACGATAAGTTAGATGGAAAACTAATGCGACTATTTGATTGAGCGTTCGAACGATCCAACTTGTAAAGCAACATCATTAATTGCAAGCTCTCAAGCAGAACACATCCGGCTAATAGCTAAGCAACTTTTAGATGCCCTAACAATTGAACAGTAATTTTACATAATTGTAAAATATTGTACAATCAGCAGATAAAAACCAAAAATTTCGACTATCGTTTTAGCTTACGCATGGTACTACATGTTGTACAATCTGCCATGTTGGTCCAATGTTTTGGACCATGCGAAAGCCCCTACTGTGAATTATCTGATGAAAATCCACCTCGACGCTTTGAAGAAACATCAAATCCGGTTCCTTCAGTACAGTTGCCATTATATGATCGGCTACGAAAAGATTATTTCAAAATTTTAGATCTTCCCTCAAATGAGATAACGGCTAGATTCGATCAAACAGGTTGATATTTTACTTTTTTTTATTTTTGCAAGTTTACACCAGTTTCACTAAACCAACTCACTTTGATTTAACATTCGGTGAGTCGGTTGAGTGAAGCTAGTGTAAACTGGCACTTTGTAAATCTTATTGTACATTAAAACAGATCTTGACACTCTAGAATCGTTGGAAAATATTGTAATCGAAGCCTTCAACGGAAAAATGCCTTCTGAACAAAATCTAAAAACAAAACTAGATCTTTATGCAGATGACTTTTTTGCAGATGAAATTGCTGAAGCAATTGCCTTGCCAAACACCTTAAAATTGTAGTGGCATTGTATCCCAATTTGCGAAAAATTCGGATACTGTAAAAAAACTATTACATGAAGTTGAAAAACTTATTGCTTTGCTTTTGACTGTGCCTGCATCAGCAGCTTCATCTGAGCGTTCTTTTAGTGCACTAAGACGACTTAAAAGGTATCTTCGAGCAACTATGACACAGAAACGACTCACTCATGCGGCACTTATACACATTCACAAAGATAAAACCGAAGAATTGAATTCGATGGAGGTGGTGAAAGAGTTTGTTTCTCGCAAGGACAGAAAGAAACATTTTGGAATAATTTAAATTGATATAACTTTTTGTACCTTATTGCATATAAACCATGTAAAGATATACCTAGTCTTGCTTTATAAAAGCAACCATTATTTCTTATATTTTCATATTACCATATGAAAGATCCTTTAAAGAATGATTTCTAATATTAAAATTGAAAGAACTTTTAAAAATAATGAAATTTTAATATTTTTTATATATTTTTATATTTGTTTTATTTTAAACTAAAATAAAAAATTTGTTTATTCACATTCATGTTTCTTTGAAGAAATTGTGGTGAACTTTTTTTTGCACCACCATTTGTACTGCCCCCCCCATTTGTACTGCCCCCCAGATGAAATTAGCTTCCGACGCGCTTGTTAGGAGGTTCAAAGTGCATGTTAATTGTAGAAGCTTATGTGCTAAATTTGAAGTCATTAAATTCATTTTTATGCAATTTAAAGAAATTTCATCGTTTTGGTAAATTCAATTAGTATCGGAGGTAGGTGTGGTTTTTATCCGATTTGGCTCTTTTTTAAACTTGATCTTTATTTTTTAATAAAAAGCTTATATATCGAGTTTTGTTACGATAGCCCTTAATTTACGGATTTTATTGCGTATGCGTGGAGTATAAAAATAATTTTGTCGTCGTAATTTCGCTATTCGTCCCTATGTGAGGTGGTTGAATAACACAAGCCCAATTGTTGACAACGGCGACGAATTGATATATCACGATCTTCATTGACACTGGCCGATACAGCAGCAATATTCTCCTCGTTACGCACTCTCCGCATACGGGTTCGTAGATTAATGTCCCATAAAGTGAAACTGGTGCGAAATTGTGTCACAATGGCTTGAATAGACTGTTCGGTAGGGCGATTATGACGACCATAAAATAGACGTAATTTGTAAAATTACTCCTGTATTCTCGCATTACTCTCACAGAGAACGAATTTTGATAATAAAATTCAATGATTTGCAAGCACGTAGGTTTGTTAGTCTATTCATAGTAAAATGGCAAAACCTATTGGGCATTTTTAACTTTGGCACATGTAACGAATCACGCGTGAGGTGTCAACAAATTTACACTGAAAAAACAAAAAGCAAAAAATTTATCCTTTACACAGGGTGTCCCAGATCAACGTTTCAATCCGGCGCTGGTTCATTCCTTGGGCCAAGACAAAAAAAATTGTATAGCAGGGGTCCATCTCCCCCCTGTTTCGAGTTATAAGCGAAAGTATAGTAAAATATGGCATTCATAAGAGTCATCAGTTTTAATGCAATAACTTAAAAAGTATTTGCAGTCCTAATTTCCTGTATTTGCGTTATTATAGAAAGTATTTGCGTTTCTTATTTCTAAATAATTCTCTGCAATATTTTATTAAGCGGCTTCATCGTACAGCAAAAAGTAAGAGCCAATTAATTATTTTATGAAAACATAAACTCAAAAAGCACTTACAACCCAACACGGCAACAGCAAAGTTTTGCTTCACAAATTGTTTTTAGACATAGATACATAATAAAGATATGCATATCTTAGACATAAATACATAATAAGGATAAGCATATCTCTTTATTTTTCCCATATATAATATTTTTTAAATTTTCTTAAAATAATTTATTCGCTCTTACTCATGGCTGTGCGGCTGAGCCGCATGGTGAATTTTGCAAAGAATTATTTGGAGATTAAGACTGCACCAGAAAAAATATTGGAACTTTTTTTTTTGTAAAACGAGCTTAAAGTAAAAAAGACACAGTTTTGATAGTATCGTAAGTACAGGCGTAGAATTCCTTTTTATACAGTAATAGAGAAAAATTCTGGTTATTTTATCTATATTTTTCAGAACTATTTTAAAACATTTCATCTTCTAAATAAAAATTATTCAAAAACGAATTTGTTGTTGTTGTTGCCTTCTTCAAACTTACTTGATCTAAAAAGCTCACAATTAAATTCACGTTAAAATTTGCTTTGTTTTATAAAAACTTTTCGTTTGATATATATATATTATATATGTTAATGCTCTTTACTACAGGAAAAATAAATAATTCAAATTTTTCCGATATTTATTTCCATTTATTAAATGTAACTTTGAATTAAATTTAGTTGTAACCAACATAAAAAATTAACAACATCACTAAAAATATCAAACGAAAACTTTTTATAAAACAAAACCAATTTTTACATGAATTTAATTGTGAGCTTTTTAGATCAAGTAAGTTTAAAGAAGGAAACAAAAACAAATTTGTTTTTGAATAATTTTTATTCAGAAGATGAAGTGTTTTTAAATAGTTTTGAAATACATATATAAATGAAAAAAAAAACAGAATTTTTCTCTATTACTATATAAAAAGGAATTCTACGTCTGTACTTACGATACTATCGAAACTGTGTCTTTTTTATATTCATCAAGATTCGAATTTAATGCCCCTATTATGTAAAATAACTCAACTTAAGTTGACTAGATTCAACTAAATTTTTTTCATATAACGTATTACATTTATTTTAGTTGAACCATGTAGTTTGCCTTAATCTTTTAAGAATTTTCAAACAACATAGTTCAACTGGAATGTATGTAATAAATTATGAGAAAAAAAATTAGTTGAATCTAGTCAACTTAAGTTGAGTTGTAATACATAATAGGGGCCTAAATTTATGCCATATTCGCTTGATGCGTCGTTTGTTCTTGTCTTTTTTCCCCTCTCTTTTTCACCCGTTCGCCAGAAAACTCTGAAATATGCATTGAATCAGTTGAGTTGCCGTTTATTCTTTAGTTTATTGTTGCAACTTAATAAAAACTATTTTAAGAAAAGGTTACAATTGTCTAACAACAAATAAAATTAATATACAAATTAAAGTTTTCTGTATGACCTTGTTATTTATTATGTTGATTTTCCTTGATTTAAATACAAATTCTAAATGTTTGATAGTTTAAATCATTCTTGATTTTAAATACAAATTCTAGTTGTTTGATAGTTTAAAATCGTTTATTGAGCTTTAGTTCAGGTAAGAACAATTAACTGTTCTAACTATTTAATCAAACAGATATATAATTAATCAGCTAGTGATGTTTTCCTTTTCATAGTGAAAATGTTGTTGTTGTTTCTTTGGAAAAATTCGTTAGAGCAATTAATTGTTCTAACCTGGGGCCGAATTACAGCATCCGTGAACGAACGAGCTTTCGAATCGAATAAAATTCCACTCCGATTATTTTTTCGTATTACAGCATTCGATCGAACATGAGTCGAAATTTTTGTATGGCAGCAATCGATTATTTCATCATCTCTAGCTGTCAAATACTATTTTGTAATTAAATTGTGTTGACGTGATTTTGTTTGTCGATTTTATATCAAATAGAAAATGTTTCCATTGATATATTTTTATTTAAACTCCTCGGAATCGAAAGATGAAGAAAACATAGTGAATCAACGGATAGCGAGAAGAAAAATTCGGGATAGTAGCAATCCCTTGTCATTGCCTTACAAGCAGCGTAAGTCACATAAAAACTGTCATAAGTGCAGTTTATGGCCCAAGCGTAAATAATTTTTATCTTGCTTTTATTAAATGTATTTGGGCCTCTTTTATCCAAAAGTGCATAAATAAAATGTCGGTCTTGAATGGTTAGGAGATAAAATTCAGTGAGAAATAAATTTGCAAAAAGTTACCATTTCAAGTGTATGAAAACAACCAAATTTTTTTAATGTGAAATAAGTTGTACAAAAAATGTTCACTTATTTAAAGGTTGAAATGTGATCTCTTAAATTAGATATCTTTTGATACTTTTGAACTAAGGAGACCCGTTTAATTCCAATAAGGATACGTTTAATAAAAGTAAGAACAAATTATTTACGCGGTGGCAATTATTCTTAAAAAGCATGAAAGCAACACAAAGTAATATGAATTGTTTTCAGATTTGTAAAACGCTTCCGGCTTTCAAAAGAAGCTTTTAAATATGTGCTGGACGAGCTTAGCATTGAGGGTCATATGTCGACGCATGTGCCTAAAATGCTCCAGTTAGCAGTGACGTTATCACTATTGGCCAGTGGTAGCTATCAGCACACAGTTGGTAATGATTATTGCCTTGGACTGTGCCAAAGCGGTGTGTCCAAAATTGCATTAAGGGTCTTAGTGGAAATAGAAAGGAAGCTGTGTCCAAAAATTATTCAATTTACACCTTTGTGCGCTCGCCTTGTGCAAACGCTTAATTATTGCTGGAATCGGTGGCAGCAGTACAACTACATCAGCGCAGCTGGCAGCAATGACCAATGGCAGCAGCGACTCTTCCGACAGCAACGGCAGCCCGTCATAAAATGGCAAAACTGCTGTAATGAGTGCCTTAAATGCAGCACCCACATTAGTCAAATTTTGTTGACGTGATACTTTTGACCATAGTAGAATTAGAGAAGGTATATGCATTTCAGAGAGGCAGACTGCCGGAACTGTCAAAACGAAGTTGACAGCCCATACAAAATCTGAAAACGATGAGAATGCGATAAGAAAGCAAAAATAGGCAAGAATAGCAAAATGCTTGAGTTTGACAATTCTGGCTATGAGAAAAAGAGAGCAGTCAGAAATGCATATACCTTTACTAGTTCTACCATGGTTTTGACTATCACAAAAACAATCTGTCCACAGGATAAAAAAGTAACGTCCAAGCAAACCGATGAACTGCCACGAAAAGCATGGGAGCAAAAGAGTGATGAGTACAACAAACTAATGTAAGTAACATGCACAAAATTCTAGTTAAATTTAAAGAGGTGTATATTTTGTTGGTTTTTTTAGTGACGCTGGTTTTATTGCATACTGCTCCACACGTCCCTATGACTCACTCATGCCGTCCGTCTATAGTTACGGCACTCACAGCCCTTTGCCGTCACCTAAGGGTGTACGCGTAGGCGATTTTAACGTAGGCGATTTTAACCCTACATCATGCATTAATGGTGCTGTTGCCAACAAGGATGGTAGTGGCGCTAAGACAATTTATGGTATGGACAAAAACATGACAAAGGCGGAAGACATTAACTTCCAACAACAGCAGCAGCATATACTAAACGATCGACAGCAACAAAAACATATTTGTCGAATGAACAGTCTTTGTAATTTTTGTCAATAAATGTTTTACTTTTTGCCAATGGCATTGATTGTTTAACAGATATTTCATAATTTCAAATGCGTTTAAAAGATATAGTCGACTAATTCATAAGGGTCAAAAGTTGACCCTTATTTGTAAACCTGCGTTATTTTAAAATTAAATATATGTATTTCAAGTTTTCTATATGACCTATTTATTATGTTGATTTTCTAAGATTTTGTATTTTAATTCTAAATGTTTGATGGTTTAAATAATTCATGATTTTAAATACAAATTCTAGTTGTTTGATAGTTTAAAATCGTTTATTGAGCTTTAGGTCAGGTTAGAACAATCAATTGCTCTTTTTTTGTTCTAACCTGACCTTAAGCTCAATAATCAATTTTTAACTATCAAACAACTAGAAATTGTATTTAAAATCAAGAATGATTTAAACTATCAAACATTTAGATTTTGTATTTAAATCATAGAAAACCAACATATATGTGTTTCATTTAAAGCACTTTAAATATCTCGTTAGCTTTGCTTTGCATGTTGCTCAAATAGAGGTTAAAAGAGAAACTTTTTCTCGCTGAGAATAAGAAAAAAAAAATTGTATGATTATGCTCTTATCATGACAAAAAAAAAATTATATCACAATAAAATTATAAATTTTTAAAAAAGAAGTTAGAAACTCTGTGTGAAATGGAGTTTAAGTGTTTTATATTATGTGAAGTTTTAATTGAAACTTTTTTATTAATTGAAACTTGAAATATACTAAAATAAAGCTGTGGGGTATTTTAACTTCACTCCAGTCAAAGAATCTATATTGTTTTCCAAAGAAAATAAAAAATTTGTTTAATTCTTAACAAAATTTATTTTATTTTTGTCTTTTTTCATAAAAAAATTTTAAAAATCACTAAAATTTGATGTACAAAGAATATTTTTTCTCTCCTACATGTAAAAACAAATTGCAGAGTACATTGTATCACAGATTATTTAATAAGGTCCTTACACAATAAATCCTTTTTTGGTGGGCTGGCGGCATTAAGGTTTCTTGTCAAATGATCCCATAAATTAACAGTCGTCGTTGTCAAGTCGATGGGCTCGATAGGAATTCCGCTAGCTAAATTTACTGAATCGTGTTTATTTCATTAACATTTGTTCTCAAATAACACATATTTTAATAATTATTAATATTTTAAATGTAAAAATAACTTACATTTTTTGTATATGCAAAGCAAATAGTCCCACTCGTCTACAATTTTCCAATCGAATGAAATTTCGAAAAACTACATCGAACATATGCTCGTTCACGGAAGACATAATCCCGAAATTCGTCTCCAATTTCTCGTTCATACTTAGAAATGATAAAAAATCGATATATTTTACTCGTTCACGGCAGCTGTCATACGAAACTAACAAAAGTCAACAGATTCCGTTCGATCACGGATGCTGTAATTCGGCCCCTGAAGTAAAGCTCAATTTTATTTGCAATTTCAACGATTTTAAAGAATCAAACAACTAGCATTTGTATCTAAAATCAAGAATGATTTAAACTATTAAACATTTAGAATTTGTATTAAATCATAGAAAATCTACCTTAATATACAACTTTATATATACAACTTTATATATGGTACGCTTATATGAAATACACATTGCATAGTCTGCTGACAACGAAACGGTCCGCTTCAGTGCTTTTTAAAGTGCACACCGTTTTCAACCGAGCCGATTGGCTATCTGGGTAACAAAAAAAATGAAATCAACTGATGAGTATTTATATATGTATGTTTTACATACATATTAATAAAAAACAACAACAACAACAACAACAAAAGCAGCACAACAACGAACGACGTGATTACGAACCAAACAAGAAAACACAACAACAACCTTAAAAACAGCATAAGCAGCTACTGCAGCTAAGCAGATTGTGCATTTCCCATGCGAATATATGAATTTTTCATCTTCTTAGATTTTGCTATTTTATTAGATATTCGTTTTATTCCCACTAAAACTGATATTTTGGCATTTTTGTTTTCTTTGTACGATGAATATTAAAGGCTGTAGGTATACCCCAAACTGACAAATATCACTTTGAAAAAATTCGTGAAAATGACCCCCATACAAACCGCGCTGTAAGACGTAATTCTACGTAAAAAGGATAAATATAAAAAATATATTTTTCATATTTGAGTTGCTATAAATTTTTCCACTTTTAAAAATACTAAAAAAGTTTTACAGGTATTAGTTAACTAATTAAAAAGCTTTAAAAACCGTTTTAAATCGGTTCTTATTTATAATATTTAATTTGCTAATAATTAATTGCGTTATAACTGATGACACCATTGACACCATGAATGCCATTTTTTGCTTTAACTTCCGCTTATAGCTCGAAACAGGAGGGAGATGGACCCCCCACTGCCATTAAATTGTTTCTTGTCTTGGTCCAAGGAATCAAACAGCGCCAGATTGAAACCGGATAGTTGAAAAATTAACATTTAAAATAATAAAAAAAAAAATTCAAAAACTGACATTGTTTTTAAAAATTGTCATTGCAAAAATGAACCAAAATGAAAGTTCACTTAATGTTTTCGCATCGAAAAAATTTACCAGTTTTGATTAAAAGTTCATAAAACAGGAACACTGCTTGTCATAGATGATGATTTGATCAAATGTCCTTGAGAGCTCTGTACCAATTAAAATTACATAATTCTTAAATAAAAAATTCCATAGAACTCAAAAATGCTCCTCACAACCGAATTATTCTTGGGATGCTGTGTGGAAGTTTACGAACAATTAAATGGGATCGAAATAAAATTAACAATTGGCGCCAAAGAAGTCGCTCTTGACAAGCCAACTTTTTGGTGTGCGGCGACTCGCCGCTAAACACCTACTCGATTTCCCAGGATGCTTACTTATATATGTTGTTGTTGTTATTTTTGTTCTCTCCTACAGTCTTAAACGTATCTCCCTGTAGGATTAGTGTGCATTCAGCTTTAAGGCTCATCCAGTCATATGTGGTTGGAAGGCCAAAACGTGCTGCAAGCACGCATGAAGCTGGGTTTGGCATGCATCGACACCAGCTAAAACAACGAAAACAAAAACGCCAGGCACATCATCCAGACATTGGTATCACACCTTCGAGCTAGCGCCACAGCCTGGCCAGTTTTTGTGATTCCTACGTTCGTGGTCTGAATCATGATTTTGTCTCTTTGTCAGATAAAAAATTGTTGCGCATGAGCATTGTGTTCGGCTGTGTCTGCAATTGCGTCTGAACATTAATAGGTCTTCACATGGCGCGCCAGACACTTTGTTACTAGCTCTTGAAATGCTTGAGGGCAAAATTGATTATCGTTTTGCCAGAAAAACATGACCTTCAGTGTTGTCGCATGTTGTTCTTAGAATTGTTAAGAGAAAAGTTTTAGGAAATTTTGAAATGAAACGAAGTAAGAAATATTTCTTTGTTTATTAATTTTTTTAAATTTTTTTTAAATTTCTACATATAACCCACGTTAATGTTATGCCCAACTTTTGCCAAAACTGTTCATATGAGGAGTCAACACTATGCTAGAATAGCCTTGATATAATCATCTAGTGAGTGGCTTGTACGAAAACACGTACGCACCACCCACACACATCGCACACCACACCTGCACACTTTGTTTACCGTAACGATAATTGAAGAGCATCCATGCTATACTTTACTTTCAGTTTTATTGCATTACTCCTTTGATGCGGTCATTAACCACGTAAGCCATCATTGCCACAATCATCATGCAACTTTGAGGTTGCTGGCTACTGTTTTCTTCGACTGCAGCTGGAGTGTTTGTTTTTGGCTTTGTTCTGGAGCATCATAGGAGCATCATTGATGTCAGATTGTATGCGAGCGTTGATTGTGGCCAAAGGTTGCGCGCAGTGTGCGTTCCTCCTTTGTTCATTCTCAAAAAGAAATTGTTCAGGAATTGGGTTATATTTAAAACAAAATTTAATATGCAGGTTGTTTCATTATTTTTGCCTTTAGAGAAAATGCAAAATTTTATTAGTACTATGTAAAATTTAAATTCTCGTAAGCGAAACAGATAAGAACCATTTTCTACCGTGTTTCCCACCCAATTTTTTGATTTCAATGAATAAGAGAAGGGAGAGGGAGTGTACCGAATACTATTTATAGAAACTCTCCTGCTTTAACCCATTAATGACAACGTATGATATATCATACGCGAAAAAAACATTTTTTAAAAATTCCTCAAAAATCCTCAGCCACTGAAAAGCTTTTGCTTCCAACAGTAAGAGAAGGTCAAAAGTATGCTTTTTCCAAAAAAAATTATAAACTTTACATTAAAAGCCTTTTTGTGTAATTTTTCGCGCCAGCTCGTGTAGTATTTAAAAAAAAGTGAACAATGCCACTCAGGTGAGTAATTTTGGTTTATAAACCTCAAGAAAAAAGAAAATATAATTAAAAAAGTGCATTAGGTTAAAGTGGAACGCCTACGCTACGAAATGAAATGCGTTTAAATTCATGCGCTTCGCCACACCCAAATCCTTTAGATTTTTTTTTTAAACTTCAGAGTTTTCCTTCTTATATTAATACAAAATTTTGCTGAAAATTTCAAAAGCTAAACTCAATGGGTTCTGGTAGTGAGCATTAATGGGTTAAACAGGTATTAAACGCTTTGTGGATTCATAAACACGTAGAAGATCCCAGTGTTGCCAACTTTTAAATTCTAAAATCCACCAAAAAGGCGAAAAATGCGCATTTTATTCAAAAATTCACCAGATTTAATAGGTTTTTAAAAATATAAAACACAAACAATAAAGTCAACATAATATAAAACACCATATTAAGTTTAAAAATTAAATTATATTCTAAACTGTTAGTTTTTTTATTTTTTTAAAAAACAATTAACTTCACAGGTTTAAATAAATTAAAAATACTTAAAATAATCTAATCTAACATTAAAAAAGACTAATGACTTGTAACATTAAAACACATCTTGAGATCAATTTCCATTAACTATTAAAGCACTAACTAAGTCACATTTGGTGCCTCCGAAATTAAAAAAAGCTCAAAAAAATGCACCAGACACAATACTTAATTTTTCTTGCACCAAAATTTTCAAAATGCTCCAAATTTGGTGTAAAAAGCACCAAATTGGCAACAGTGGAAGAACCGGCAGTAGAAAAAAATATTCGGCATTGTTTCGTTCGGTATAATTTTTTTACACTGTGGCAGGGTTGATAAATAAATTTTTCATTTTAGTATACAAATTTAGAAAAAAGTGTACTAAATGAAAAGAGAAAGTATGGAATAAATATTGATACGGTCTGTTTTGTCACTCCGTTTAAAACGCTGATAAGGAGGCGTGGCAGGTATAGAAAAGTATATATATTTTTGAATAGCATCACCTCCTGAGCTGATTTTGCTAGGTCAGTCTGTCGACACGATTACAGCCGCAATTTTAAAGTTTGGTATATGTGTTTTTTTAAAAAAACAAAGATCAAGCTCGAGACTGAACAAAATCAGATAAAAACCACACTTTCTTTATTACACAATAAAACTTCTGAAAACGCCGCAAAAATTTTTGCAATAACTTGGTGTTGTGCACATAAGCTTTGAAGTAAAATGTTCACCATATATTTCAAATTTGTTCAAATCGGATAAAAACAACGCCTATCTCCCATCTAACGTTAATTTATCAAATCTTTGATTTATCTAAAAATAACACAAAAATTCATGTCATGATTAAAAATTTGCCCATAAACTTTGGCCTCAAGAAATCATCATATAATTGAAATTTTTAAAATCGAAAAAAAACAACGTCACAACCTCCCATGCAAAGTGAATTTAACAAAATGGTTGATCCAATGACTTAATATTTTGCATATGAACTTTGGTCTCAAAATATTCATCATATATTTGAAATTTGTCAAAATAGAGAAACCACGCCTACCTCCTAATCAAAGTACTCTTTAGGAAACAAAGCGCTTCAAAACCACTTGCAAAACACTTTACAAAACCACAATAGCGCTTTGTTCTCGCTTTAAATAGAGCTTTATTTAACATTGTCATGTCATTGGAAAGAAGACCTTTGTTCTCGCTATGAAAAGTGATTCAAAAAAGCGCTTTGCTCTCCTTTCGGAAAGAGCGCCTTCTTTGTTCGTACCTGCATTCGCGACTTCATTTTCGATGGCGTATATTTTTGCCCGATGTAATATTTTACAATTACGTTTTGAATATCCAAACCACTTGCCACTAATTGTATTACCTTTTTATGAAAACATTACAATTTAACACTTTATAAACGTTTTAACCTTATTTTTTCATTTTTTACTGCAACACTTTTTCACGATTTGAACTTTTTGCATAGGCAAGTGATGAATAATGATGAGAAAACAACAAGCGATGTTAATGGTGAGAGCACGATTAGTCAGCAGAGTAGATAACGAAAAAGAACGAAGAATTTCGAAACCAAACAGCTTTTTCTAAGCTTAATTTGTAGCGGGAGCAAAACACTTTTCAAAAGCACTATTCAAAGGCAGAGTGAAGACCTTTTTACTTGCTTTTTAATAAAGCACTTTAAAATTTCCGATAAGGTAACTACATGAAATCGGTTAAGTCTCTAAAAACTCTGCAAAAATTAATTTAATAAATTAAAATTATGAACATATCGTCGCCTGAGAAAATAAATGTCGTATGTGAAAATTTTCACTTTTAAGATTATTGAGCAAAAGAGGCTATAAAATCTACAAAAATAGCGGTAAGAGCACAAAAACTGCATAATCTATTGTGAAATGTGTCTGAAATTAGGCCTGAAATTCTGAAGAATATTGCTTCGCTAGATACTGAATTATAGCTCCATTTTCTCAATACTCTCAGTAGTGAACATTTTCACATACGACTTTTATTTTCTAAAGCGACGATATGCTTAGAATATTAAAATTCACTTTGACTTTGGAATTTATCAAAATTGATATAAACTCGACCAGTCTCCGATACAAAGCGACGTCATTAAAGTAGCATAACTTTTATAAATACCACAAAAACGATTAGGGTATTCACAAGGTGTGCTATCATGTCATAATGTCATATTGTCCTAAAATTTTACACTAGTTTAAACATTTTATTGTTGCCTTCCATATAAAAAAGCAGTAATATATTACAACTCTGAAAGCTATGTTTATTGAAGTGTCGTTATCAAACAGCTGCTTCTTATTTGCATTTATTTATCTTGTAAATTTTAGTTGTAAAATTTTAGGACATTATATGATTTAGAATATGACATGATAGCACACCTTGTGAATACTCTAAGTGTGTATTAGCAGCATATTTAACACATAAACTTCCACATTTAAAATGTGTTCTACAGTTGAGTTTTCGCAAAATTGGATGAACACCACAACCGTAATCTATACGAAGTGATGTCATCAAACTTTTAAAACATTCATAACTAAGAATATACTGTGTAAGTATCTGAACTTCGGCCCAGTTAAAGATAATTCCTTGCTAGCTTTTATTGAAATTAAAATAAATGTGTTCTTAACAATTCAGTTCATAAACCTTTGAAAAAATTACAAAGGTTTTATTTATTTTTAATTAATCACAAAGTTTTTTATAATCACAAAAAGAAACACAAGTGCACAGTAAAAAATATGAGCATAAATTTTATACTATTTGGTATACATATAAATCCAAACCAAAAATGTTTTAAAAGTTATACCGTCAAATCTTATAAATTTTTCCAGACCATTTTTTTCGTGAGACCAATCGAAACAACTATATTTTTAAATTTCGCGATTTCGGTGAATTTTTTACTTTCGAACCAGAATATATTTTGATTTACACATGATATCCATATAAAATTTTTAAATTATATTTATTCTATTATTTTTATAATATTGAGTGGTATCAAATTTATAAATTATTTGGAATAAGAAAAGTTTATACCACATAGTCGCTCCCACTTTTTTCGGTTCCTGATTTTTACTCCGACATTTATTATGTTGTTGGTGCTTTGAAACAGTAAGTGCTAATGAGTGTTTGGACATATTATTGATTGCACTCTATTATGCTGTCCATCCATATTTGAGCCTTCATCATATCTTTGAACTCTAAAATTTTCTACAGAAAGACCTTAAGTGCCAAGTTCATCCGAAATTGTAGTTTTTACAGATGCTGACATAATTGATTTAATGAAATCCTAAAAAAAACTTCACGAATTAAACATTTGGTGTTTTGGAATTGAACAGTTAGTGGCTTACCGCAACAAACAGTGCAGTAAGACTGAGAGAGTCCTACAACTGGCAGAATAGGCCATATGGACACAGCAACATTCTTAACCCGCTACCTCGGGAACTGATTCCTAGAAACACGAACTATAGCACTCCCAAACTCGACATCATGAAATCATTTATAACCCCAGACAAAATATTCGACAGGGAAATGGCATTATACCAGCATAATTGTGGCAAATGAGCAGAGTTCTGGCAGTATGCTGAAATGTGGTGGCGGCCTGTTTATTTTTTATGAAAAAAGGCTGCCAGAAAGTAGCAGCATCAAGGCATGGAAAAGTCAGTAGAAGGCATTGAACTGAAATATTTGGGCAGGCTTAGAAATTTTGTTTTCTACAGAACAGAATGTTTTGCCTATACTGGCAGGCATGTGAACTCTATTAAAACAAGCATTGTATTGACATCCAATTGAAATGGTCTAGCAGCTTAAAAATGTTTTGCTATCTAGACAAAAGAATTACCTCGTCTTATACTGGAAGACGCTTTTATTCTGTCTAACTCTTTTGAGCTCTAACTTTTTACTGGCATTAACTTGAAATTTTTGAAAACCTTTTCCTATTGAACATGTGAACTTGGCAGTTACAATTTATTTTTTTTTTGCCGTTTTGTGTTATTTGAAAATTTATAAAGGTAAGGGTGCTTTATTCGTTTTCAATCATATTTAGAGGAACACTAAGAATTATATTTGGTGCAACACAAAACATAAGAAATATCATTTAAATGTAATCCAAAATTAATTTTTTTAATACATTGTGGCGAAATCTACTGTATTTCAGGTGATCTAATATACTGGTGTACAATAGTGACTTCAATATTTGATACGACCGTCAGTTTTGAATAATTTTTAGTGCATTTGCTAATTACTAAATAAAAGTCTAGTTAAAAGTTAAAGTTAAATAGAGTGCTGCTCTGTCAAAATACCACATGAATGATAAATTCCTGGGGTCATTCATGAATCTATTTTTGCATTGATTGCGATACAGTTCGCTATCGTAAATGTCTTCTAGCCTGTCAATATTTTCTTTTTTCTGCTAAAATGGTGAGCACTTGTTTGCAGAAATCTGGACGAGAAATAATTGCTTGCAGCTGTGCCCCTTTTGAAAAGGTGAGCAGATATCCGAAGTCGTCTGTGCTATTATATTCCTCGCATTTCTTTTCACTGGTCTGTAGCAGTTGTTGCAGTGCTCCGTACACTCAATAGCGTAATTTATTTTTATGAAATGTTCTTAAAGACATAAGTGGAGATGAGCGTTTTAGGGCATATGGATGGAATCAATCAATTCCAACAAACTGCTTAATGCAGAACCGCTTAGTTTGTGTCATAAAACTTATGCTAGAACTGAGGTGAAGACTTTAGAAGTTGATACCAGAGATCCTAGAACAAATCGATCTTTTCCAGTAATCGGCTCTTCACTATCCTCGTCTGATGCACTGGTTTTAAGAAGGATGAGTGACCAGCGAATTCATCATCTTAATTAAAAACTTTAACTGATTATATGGTACAAACATTTCTCTGTCAAATTTCGTTTAGGAAATCTGCTTATTTTTTGCGTGTTGGACTATGTTTTTATAGAGCAATAATTTTAAAACTCACCATTCTTATCATTAAAACTGTTCGCACACGTAGTCTCTGGTATTTTTGGTGGCCATGCCAGAGTGGATTCCCTTCATTGTTTGGGTTTGCTTACACCTGATATACTAAAGATAAACTTTTTAAAAAAAAAAAACTTAGAAATTTACGTTCGAAAAATCTCACTCAAAATTGTAAGTCACAACATCAAAGCCATTCAAAATTTAGGTGAATCGAAAAAATGGACAAACCCAATGACCAAAAACTTTAAGTTAAATAAAACAAGCTCAGATATATAAAATATAAAAAAGAAACCAATATTTTACATTCAATACCATGTTAATGCCCCATCCAATTGCTTGCCACTACTTGCATGTGTTCTGCTCTGTACATTAAATGCCAACTAGCTTCCACTGAACGCCACTTGCATGCTCTCTTATATGTACCTTTTTGAGCCTTTGTTAGCCAGTCTGCTGTTCTGTACAGTGGCAGTCAACTGGCTGGTTTTGGTACAATTCCCGCCCTGCCCTGGCAAAATTGGTTCAAAATAATTTCATTTCTATTCCAATAAATAAACTACCTGTCTGCCGTTTTAAGTTCATTTTCCAGCCAAAAATTTTGTCTGGGGAATCAAGTTCCCACCAGGGTGGAGTGGTGCAATGGGGGACCTGATCTAACCTTCGATGTGTCCTTTTACACTGACGGCTCCAATATGGAGTGCAGACTGGGAGCTGGCATATACTCTGAGAAACTGGAGGTGGCGGACGCTTTTCGTCTGCCAAACTCAGCCAGCGTCTTCCAGGACGAGCATTTAACGAAAAGAGAAGCTTGTAGTGCCTTAAGTAGAGCCAACACCAATCACCTGAATGCAGCTATTCTAAGGGATAGCCAAGCCGCCTGTTCGGTCAGAACACAACTTCATGCATGTATTTTTCTTTAAATACTACTTTAATATTTTTGTTAATATTTCTTAGCATTTTGCCTTGCAAATTTGATGCAAGCAATTTGCACTCACAGAACTGGCGATGCTATCAAAACTTCGCTTCTTCTAGCCGTAATATTACGGTTCTCAAAAAATTTAATATGCGAGGCTCTGACAACTTCCATAAGGGCTGTTAGATTCCTATTTAAGAGATGCTCTGTCGGTTTTGACAACCTCACAGAAAGTTGTAAGAACTTTTAATGGTGAGAGGAATTCGGTTTTGATAGCCGAATTGTGGAGAGGTCATAACAGCGCCTTTTGCGATGGTGAGAGGAATTCGGTTTTGACAGCCGAATTGTGGAGGGGTCATAACAGCGCCTTTTGCGATGGTGAGAGTAATTCGGTTTTGACAGCCGAATTGTGGAGGGGTCATAACAGCGCCTTTTGCGATGGTGAGAGTAATTCGGTTTTGACAGCCGAATTGTGGAGGGGTCATAACAGCGCCTTTTGCGATGGTGAGAGGAATTCAGTTTTGACAGCCGAATTGTGGAGGGGTCATAATAGCGCCTTTTGCGATGGTGAGAGGAATTCAGTTTTGACAGCCGAATTGTGGAGGGGTCATAATAGCGCCTTTGCGATGGTGAGAGGAATTCGGTTTTGACAGCCGAATTGTGGAGGGGTCATAACAGCGCCTTTTGCGATGGTGAGAGGAATTCGGTTTTGACAGCCGAATTGTGGAGGGGTCATAACAGCGCCTTTTGCGATGGTGAGAGGAATTCGGTTTTGACAGCCGAATTGTGGAGGGGGTCATAATAGCGCCTTTTGCGCTGGTGAGAGGAATTCGGTTTTGACAGCCGAATTGTGGAGGGGTCATAATAGCGCCTTTTGCGATGGTGAGAGGAATTCAGTTTTGACAGCCGAATTGTGGAGGGGTCATAATAGCGCCTTTTGCGATGGTGAGAGGAGTTCGGTTTTGACAGCCGAATTGTGGAGGGGTCATAACAGCGCCTTTTGCGATGGTGAGAGGAATTCGGTTTTGACAGTCAAATTGAGGAGGGGTCATAACAGCGCCTTTTGCGATGGTGAGAGGAATCCGGTTTTGATAGCCATAAATCCTTATGTTGAGGTTGTCAGAACTTTTTCTATTTAAGCTACTTACCTCTGCGCTTTTAAGTTTATCTTTCTTAATGCCAATTTCTTAATGCCGTTTGCTTAATAAAAGTGTTATTTTTAAATATTTTTTAAATATTTAATTTAAATCATTTGAAAAATATTACTTTTTTGATCAAATAAATATAAAATTTTAATTGTTCATAGAACTTTACAAACTAATTTTTTTAAAAATTTTTTCGTATGGAACTTTAAAAATCGCATATTATAAACGACAAACCATTAGCATGCATCTGAAACATGCTTACAAATGGTCCTAGACAATGGAATTGTAAAATAGTCCTTGCCTTTTTCAATATAATAGGCATAATATTTATTATCAAAGCAAAGCGATTATCAAAGTAAATACCGATTAACTTTAAAATCAATTTTTTTAATATTTGCCAACAAGCACGCTGCAAAGCCAAAACTAAAATGGAGAAATTTGTCTTTTGTGGTTTTAGTATCTTCAGTAAAAGCGTGAAAACCGTATTGAGGCTACAATAGCCGTATTGGAGTTTCTCTACACGCAAGATTTAAAAGTTGGTTGCAGTAACCACAATACTGAATGTATCACAACTGTAACCACAGCTCTTATTTTCAAAAGACGCTCAACATAATTTTTGTTTTTTTTTATGATTATTGCAGATTCAATTAGGGCTATGAGAGCTTGCATAAAGTGCTTGCAATAAACTTTCAACTAAGGTGACTTCATTTCATATATTATAACTCTAGTATGGCTACTACAGCCTCATCTTTTTCATGGCAGCCGTGTACGAAATTCAATAATTCCCTGAGTGTGCCATGTAAATTTTATTGTCAAACTTTCACACATATTCTTTCTTCTTATTCATATTCTTTATGTTCTTCATATCCATGCACACATACATAAAAGTCAGTGAGATATATATCATATGCAAAAGAAGTTGGTAAAATCTCATCGAACTGAACACATCAAAATTGTAAATTGAATTTAAACATTAAAAGTAAAATAAAAACTTCTAAACTAGTTGTTTATATATAAACAATTTGATTCAAACCCATTACCGCCATTAAAGCTTAAGCTACGATCAGTACTAACTCCAAACTGGTAGGGAAGTGTAAGGATACACTGGCCCGGTTATTTCACCAACGTAACATTACCATAATCTGGGTTCCCGGCCATAAGAACACATATGATAATGAAAAGGCGGATAAACTGGCTAGGCGGGGTTTCTCCCTTGGCGTTTCAAGAGTGGAACCAGTCGAAGTTCCACTGAACACTGTTAAGGAAGCAATTATCTCTTACTACTTGGCCTTAGTCGGTCGCAGATGAAGAGGACTACTAACCTGCAATACAACAAAAAAATTATGACACCTTTACAACCTAGGTAGAACTAAAGAGATGCTTTCAAAATCCAGAAATGACACAGCCAGACGTACGGCTATTATTTAGTGCGTCGGAGTACACGCCGAAAAAATTGGACTATCCTTCAACTCCCACTGTCGCACCCACAACACAAAACGAAAAAGAAACTCTAACACACCTCCCGGGCACCTTCCGCACCTACCCGGCCCTGGCCAGGTCTAGACTAAGAGCACTAGGCAAGCCCTTCCTTAGCAATCTAAAGGAACTTTCAACTACAAAAATTAAAAATCTTCTCACGTTCAATAACCGCATCGGATGGTTAAAACCTAACAGTGCGTTACTCCCTCAACTTACAGGAACAAGAAGTTATGGTATCAAAATGGCTCACTAGAGCTACTTGGATCCTACTTATGTATATGTAGCATCACCATCTAAACCAACCAAACATTTGGTGATCTCCACATTTCGAATACAAAGATTTGATCTTGCAAGGAAAAAAAAGAGCAACTTTGTTTGCTCTAGGTATAAGAAATATCGTATTTGTGGAGAAATTGTCACATATCTTTACAAAATATAAGTTATAATGGGGGGCCTTAGCCCCCACAGTACCCCTGGATCTACGCCTGTGCACTATGTTGATTTTCATCGTTGCATCTTAACATAATTTTTTCCAACTAAAAACAAGTTTTATAAGAAATTTAAATTAAAAACATTACATTTGCAAAGTTACATTTTTGAAAAAGTTTTATTTTATTCTAATCAAAGCTAATCAAAACGAATGCTACTATAAATTTTGTGAATGTTTTCCTCAAGAGTATTTGATGTATCAACAATTTGCTAAAAAAACACACATGCACACACGCACTTACACACAAAAGTATACAAAAATACAAAATGTTGCTAGAATAGAGCTAAGAACAACAAGCATGGTTAAGCAATCTTGCAGCGTAACACAAAAGTTCCGACCACCATGGGTTGGTCTGAATTCGGTGTGTAGACTGGCGAATGATGTTGCACCGTATGTGGTAACATAATGGAACGCTAGGCCGAACACAAGAGTCGATGTCGAATAACAACAACGGCAATATCAAAACCAACAACAACAAATTGTTGCCACCAAGATAACCCAGTTCATCCAAGAGATGCAGTTGCCATGTGTTGCAATGAGCTTGATTGTTGCTGTTGCTGTTCCTGCCGCTGATGCTGCTGCTAGGGGAAGTGCGTACCGCTGAGTGCGTTGGGGATAATGATCAAGTTGCTGCTTTTTAATGAAGTCGAACTTTTTAAATATACAAATAAAGATGATGATGATGCTGATAGTGAGGGAGATGACGATGGTGAGGTTGTCGATGATTTTGTTGAAATTATAAACAACTAATACAAGTTGATCGACTCTTGCTTTTGTTGTTTCAATGTTGTTGTTGATGTTCGTTGCTCTTTGTTGTTGTTGAAAATCAACAGCCATAAATATACAAAGAAAAGAAGGTTAAAAAAATTTTAAACAAACACCAGCAACAATAATAAAATACATATCACTTATTTTTCTTCAATAAAGTTACAACTCGAGAAACAGATTTTTTCAGGAGAAGCATTTTTTTAAACGGAGGAAATTTTTCCGAATCTTCCAAATAAAAACACGAAATATGCTATTAGTTTTGAAAAAGTTTGACCCTTATACAATGTCACCGCCAAGATAATTTCCGGTTTAACCATTTGTGTGTAAGAAATTTTTAAATACATACATACAATAAAGTGTTGTGATCATAAAATCTGATATTACGCTAGAAATAAATCAAATTTTATCAGCAAAATTACATATTATAATCGTAGTGCTTTTCAAAACCCCTCCCCCCCCATAAAGTAACGTGACATATGAAATTAATTCATTCGAATGATTATATATTTTGACTAGCTCTGACAATTTTCACTAGTATTAGTGACTAGTATGACTAGATACATTAAATGAACAATTGGAAAAAAATCAATAAGTAATATCATCTGTAAAAGCAATTCCATCTGCGATCCAAGATTCGATGCTCTCACTCACTGGGATAGAAGAAGCTGGTAGCTTTGTTGAGGATTCTTCAAAATAGAATTTTTCATCGGATTCTATGTCGACCCATTCAGATGAATCCTCATTTCTAACGCAAAGAAATTCACCTGGTCTTTGACAGAGTACCCTTAAAGGCTGCACCCGAGCTGCACCAAGTCCTGTGTTTTTGTGTAAATGCTTTCTGAAAATTGATTTATTTAAATAGTATTTTTTATTCCGATTTATTGTAAACGATATAATACAAACTTATGACAATTCATAGAAGTTTTAAAAACGACAGGTAGGACACGACCTTGAACCGATTTCTTCTTTCTGAGAAGAACAGAACATGTCATACGGTATCTCCTTTGATCAAGAACATTCAGGCCTTAACGTCAAAGCCTGTCGCAAAAGCAAAGACCCAAATTTTTCAGACGTGTGCTGAGATGGTGAAGGAATACCAAAAGGTTACTGTGTCGAGGGAAAAGGCGGTGGAAGAAATCGTTGAAACAAAAGTTAACCATCAATTTAGACGATCAGACATAAACATGTAAGGTTAAAAATTTTTGAAATGATTGTGTTATTAATTAGAGGTTTTTCGTCGATTTTTAATTTTTTAATTTTTTTTTTAATTTTTGGTAACGTTACAATATCTAAACACCTCCCCCTCCCCTACCGTTACTTATCGTAGTACATTTCAAAACCCCTCCCCCCCCTAAATTGGTAACGTAGTTTATGGACGACCCCTTATTTCGTACATTGTGTATTTTAACATTTAGATGTATGCAACCGTGAAACTGGGAGACTTATCGATAAATTTTAACTGCAAATGTGTAGGCTCATCTTCAGCAAACGTAATCAAAAAAGGGGATTCCCAAAAAATATTGCGTTATGTTAAGCAATAACTGAAAACAGATACACAGCTAAAATCCAGCTCACAGCTTATTTGATAGAGACACTTCTTTACGAATACAGGTAATTTTGTCGTAACGCTAATTTGAATAAAGTTTTTTTTTTATTCTATTAGTTTTGAATTGTTTTTAGCTATTATACCACTTAACTTTATAAGTGATTCAACAAGTTACAGTGCTGTAAATTTACAATATGAGTCGTCGTACAACCACTGAGCAGCGTGAATTGGTAATCAACCATTTTACTAATGGGCAAAGTGTTCGAAAAATTGCTGAAATGGTCAACTTGAGCGCTTCTACGGTCCAACACATAATTCAGAGCTTCAAACATGAGAACTGGTTGCAAAACAAGGGTTAAATGAGATTGCATTCAGGTCCAAAGAGGAAGCCCTTCAAAATTGGCGTTCTAACAAGAATACTAATACAAAAAGACTTCGCATTGAGGCAAGGAATCGCTGTAATGCAATTTTAAAACGCGAAAAGTTTCTGCACGAAACTCGCATTCGAGAACAGGTTCCTCTCTGCCCCAAAGGGAGCAAAAATTGTTGGTCATTTGTTAAAAGAGTGAAGAATCAGACATCATCATCGATTGCAACTTTTTTAAAAGATGACCAAATCTTCACAGACTCGACTGATAGGCTGATAAAGCGATCCTATTGGCTAGATTGTTTGCACAAAATTTCACTCTCTTGAATAGCAATCAGCCACTGCCCTTGGCTGATCAGATTGGGGGTGGATCTTCTGCAATGCTGGAGATCTACTTTCGAACGAGAGCAGTTAAAAGAGTCCTTACAAATCTCAACGTAAACAAAGCCTCTGGCCCTGATGGCATACCGCCAATTGTGCTTAAAATGTGTGCTTCTTCGCTGGCTCGGCCTTTGCGCAACCTTTTCAACATCTTCTACAGAACAGGAGCATTTCCATCTTGTTGGAAGGTGGAAAATGTCCAGCCGGTGCCTAAAAAGGACGATGCCACGAGCCGTGCAAACTACCAACCGAATGCGATATGCTCTATGCTTTCCAAAGTAATGGAGAGCGTAATAAACTCAATTCAATTCAATATTCAATTCAATAATAATTTATTTATCAATCAATTGGTTTATAGAAGTATACAATTTTTCAAAATACTTCTAATACTACATACAGAATTGATTAATATATACTACATTCTGTTGTTCAATTAGAACAAGTGGCGAATGCAGTTGTGATACATAACATTAAACAAAATAGCTTAAAATAAAGTAAGGTAGTGGGGTCTTACAACAATTTTGAAATAAAGAACTCAATATAATAAAATAATATAATGAAGAATACATATTAATTAAATTATAAAACAAATGAATTTAAATTAAAAGGACACAGTGTTAAGGGAGTCAATTACATTGAAATCTTTATTAAAAAGCCATAAATTCACTTCTTAAAAAAACACATTTTTGCTACGCAAACAACGAACATTATATGGTAAACTCTTAAAGACTCTGGGAGCAGTACATGTAAAGAAGGAGAAAAAATGATTTAAGTAGTGAGGCGGAATGATTGCAAAGTTTTGACTGTTAGTTCTCAAATTGTGGCTAGAATTATTTCTGCTCAATAAATAGCCGGATCTTTTAAAAAATATTTGTAGCACTCTAAATTAATAGAAATGCTTAATGGGTAAAATGTTCAAGCTTTTGAACAGAGGAAAGCTACTTTCAAGTCGGTTTTTGTTACAGATAATACGAATAACGTGTTTTTATGCGATAAGTAAAGGATTAATTTTATTTGCATGGGTTCCACCCCAACCGACTAAGCCATACTTTAGTTTTGAGTAGAAGATGCCATGATCAATGCAAACTAGAAGTTTAGAGGAGCAAAACGATTTAAGAAGATAAACATGTCTGGTAGCGCCCATAAGTTATCTTTTAAGAGCGGTTGTATGATCAACCCAGTTCATTTTCCAATCCAGTAGCAGTCCGAGATATTTAAATGACTTAACGCAGTCAATAGAAAAACATTTTGACGAGCAATTTCTAGAATCATAAAAAGTATTTGACTGACACGAAAATGTACATATATCATTATTAATTACGTATTTTGTACATCCTGCACTATGAAAGGTTCCTAAATTTAAACCAATTCCCGCTACACTGAAGTACATAATTTTGGTATTATCACTCAAAACTAATTTGTGAGATGAGAACCAATGTCTTAATAGTTCTAAGTCGTGTCTTATATCACAATGTACGCTTAAGGCAGAATCACTGGTGAACGTACATGCCATATCGTCAGCAAAAGCTATCGTTTTACTCAAAAAAGGCTGACTAAAAATTGAGTTAATGTAAACAAGAAACAGAATAGGCCCCAGAACAGAGCCCTATGGAACACCTATATTTATATTAACAAAGCTACTAAACTCTCCACTTATTCTTACTCTCTGCTTTCTATTTGACAAATATGATTGAAACCAGCAATATATAGAACCTCTGAAACCACATCTCCAAATTTTATTGAGTAAAATTACATGATCGACAGTATCAAAGGCTTTTGTGATGTCTACGAAGAGCGCAGCACAGACTTTTTTATTATTTAAACCACTGTAAATATTTGTGCAAAAATTTAAAAGTGCATCTTCGGTGGATAAACCCTCTCTGAAGCCATACTGACAATTGTTTAAAAATTTGGTTTTAGCTAAGAATTGAAGCATTCTCGATTTCACAGCTTTTTCAAGAACTTTCGAAAAAACCGGCAACAAAGAGATGGGTCTGTAATTATTCAAAACAGATGCATCACCTTTTTTAAATAATGGAAAACTACTGCATATTTAAGACTATCAGGGAATATTCCAAGGTTTTTATACTTTTATTAAAGATATTACAAAGAACATCAACAATGTTAAACACAATTTTTTAATAAAAACATTAGAAAAACACCCATCAGAACATGAATTAGAGTTCTTAAGAGACATAACAATTTTGTACAACTCAAAAGGCGAAATAGGTTAAAAAAAAGCTTTTTAGATGTAACGGTTCATTATCTAAACATTTACAAAAACTGCTAACTCCCGCGCTCGAAAAAACATCCGTGCCTATTCTAGCGAAAAAATTATTAAAGGCATTAGCCTTGTCAATATCCTCATATAAAGATGTTCCTTCAAAATTTACAAAATAAGTTTTGTTGTTATTATTGTTTGTGGACTTAATTAAAATATTGTTTACCAATTGCCATTCCTTTTTAACATTTCCTCTTATTTTATTAAATTCATTAAGGTAATAATTCGTTTTACATGTTGAGACTTCCATAGAAATTTCCTTGCAGAGAACTTTGTATCTAAATTTAAGATTCATGTTATTAGGGTTCTTGGAACATTTTTTGAAAAGTTTATTTTTACTTTTAATTTTTTTCAATAAGTCACCACACATCCAGGATTTTAACTTTTTTAACTTTGAGTTACACTTGTTCACTTTAGTTGTAAATGAATTTACGTGACCAGTTAAAATATCTAAAAACATATTAAAAGCGTTTGATGGATCTGGCTCACAATACACATTATACCAAGGTTTAAACATTAGTTTGTTGTTTAATGAAACAAAATCAGTTTTATTAAATGAAATTTCAAGCAGCGGATGCGTTTTCTCTGGCAAAATCACATTATCAAAACGTAAACACGTCATACAATGATCAGAAAACGACTTCAACGTTATGAACTATCTTGAGCACAACCAACTGCTCAGGACTCGCTCTACTGGTGATCTTATGGCGTTCTTAACCAAAGAATGGAATCAATGCGTTAATTTTTTCGGCGAGAGCAGGGTTGCTGCTCTAGATATTTCAAAAGCATTTGACCGAGTGTGGCATAAAGCGCTCGTGTCGAAACTAGTTGCAAATGGTTTGGATGTCAGCCTTGCTCGTTGGATCACGTGTTTCCTCAGGGACACATCGATTCGTGTTCTAGTTGACGGTATTTCGTCTGAGGAGCACGCCATCATCGCAGGAGTATCGCAGGGTTCAGTTCTATCGCCAACCTTGTTCCTGGTTTTTATCAACGACCTTCTGTCATTGACGCATAACCCAATACATTAGTTTGCGGACGACAGCAGCATTTGTCATTGATATTCATTCAAAAAACACCCAAGATCTATGGAGCTTGACAGAAAAAAGCAAAATATGAATGGCACACTCCTTAATGATCTACAAAAAATCTCCGAGTGGGGTCTTGGTAATAGAGTAGAGTTCAATACAAGTAAGACTCAGTGCTGTCTGTTAACCCACAAGCGGGTGAATTGCCGCTTAGCTTCCCTCAATATGAATGGTGTGGATCTTGTGGAATCAGCCACTCTTGACGTTCTGGGCATATCGATCCAATCTGATCTTCGATGGAATGATCATATTTTCCATGTGTCGAAAGAAGCGGTCAAGTGTCTAGGTTTTTTTAAAACGGTGCAAATATATTTCAGCTGATCTTCGCATGATGGAGCTTCTTATTTATTTCATTCTCTCTCAACTCTCTTGGGCATCGACAAAATTGTGGTTACTTAAGCCTTCTGTATACAGCTCGTGTTTTTCCCTGGTCCACTCGGGCAGCTGTCCAAGCCCACCCCTTTACCATTGCATCAATGCCCAATAGAACCTCGCATTACCGTGATAATTCGTTCTTTAGTCGCACGGTTAAGTTGTGGAATAGTCTCCCTGCGAGCGTGTTTCCCGGCAGTTTTGAGCTGCGCAAATTCAAAACAAATCTTCACCGACACTACTCCATCCATCCACCCTCCAACTAACTATCTCCCATCTTCCGAATCAACACAATGCTTATACATTTATAGCGGACATCACCTGAGCGTTGGTTCAATCTAAAAAAAAAAAAAAAAAGAAAAAGGGCAGAAATGCACCGAATAAAATTTTCAACGCCTCAGACGAGCGCTATTTTGTAAGAAAAATTAAGGCAAATTCCAAGTTATCCGCTTCAAAGTGTGCTGCTGAGGTTCGCCGTGAAAGTCCTGCAGTGCTGAAACCGTCCGATCTATGACTCGTAGTCATGGTTTGAACGGCCGAGCAGCACGAAAAAAACCATTTATCTCAAAGAAAAACATTCAAAGCTGATTTGCCTTTGCCAAAGAGCATTTTGCTGTGACTTCCGACTTCTGGAATACTGTTATTTTTGCAGACGAGTCAAGGTTCAATATTTTTGGCTCCGACGGGATGTTATATGTCAGGCGCAAGGCAAACACCGAGCAAAACAAGGAGAACCTCAAACTAACTAACTAAGTAACGGTGGTGGCAGTGTGATGGTTTGGGCCTGTTTGTCCGCAGCTGGCATGGGAAATTCGGTATTGGTATTTGGTATAAAACAAAGTACCTCGATATACTCAAAAACAATTTGCTCCAAAGTGCTGACAAGCTAGGTTTGCGCGAAAAAATCCGGTTCTACCAAGATAATGATTCGAAGCGTAAGTCCGGAATTGTGCAAACTTGGCTAACTTGATGTCACCACCGGCACAGTCACTTGATATGAACGTCATAGAGAATCTTTGGGCTATTTTGGACAACAACATTGGAAAGCACAAGATTTCGAATAAAGAAGACTTAAAGAAGGTGTTGCTTGAGGAATGGCAGAAAATAGCCCCTAATATTACACAAAAATTGGTTGGTTCAATGCCAAAAAGGCATCGGGCCCTTCTTAATGCTAAGGGTAATCATACTAAAGATTAAATTGAATTAAAACTTAATTCTGTTAATTTTCCTTTAAACTGTATCAAATAAGCTTTTACATGGAATCTAAATTTTTTTTCGTTTTTAGTTTTTTAAAATGTTAAACACCTATTTTTTGATTAAAAAAGTTTTTTAAACAAAAAACAAACCTTTCTCTTAAAAACGCCATCAAAAAATTGCTTTTATTGTTACGGAATCTGGAGTTATTTCAGCCAATACTTAAAATTTCTTACTGTAAGAAATCAGCTGGGAACTATGTACATAGATCGTGGTAAAGCAAATGTTTTTACATAATTAACTTGATTATCATATTTTTTGGACTATGACGTTATTGATGAGAACGTACGATGTGTAACTTCAACAAATCGTACATGCAAGGGCGTCCGCAGAATTTGTTCTGGAGGGGGCAGGGGGACAAAGCTATAATTGAATCTAGGATGAATATAAACAAAATGTAACTTATATAATGTAACTTATATAATTCGTAAATGTATATTGTACGAATATATTTTTTACATTTACGAATCATCATAATATCTAATAACGAAAAAAAACATTTTGTCTGAGCTTGATTTTGAACCTCGGCTATTTAGCTTACGAGCCACGCACTCTATCAGTAGGCTACAGCCACTTTCTAATCATACTGTTCCTTATATTCTTTAGTTGTTCGACAAACCAGCAAAAAAAATTCTGTCTGAGCTGGGGTTTGAACCTCGGCTCTTTAGCTAAGGGACCACGCACTCCAGCAGTAGGCTACAGCCACTTTACAATCATACAGTTAATTATGTTCTGTAGTTGTTCGACAAGCCAAGCTGAAAGATTTCAGTTTTAAATTTTTTAAACTCAACTCGTACATTCTACGAATAATTCGTACGGCTAACCTATGAATGCATTCTTTCTACTAATATGATTTTTCATTTGTAAATAGTGCAAAAGCAGTAGTGAATAGTACAAATAAATTGAAAGAAATTACTAAGTTATTTGTATGAAAAATTTATGAATAATATTATTTATATTTACACAGTCTTTTGTGCAATGCACTAATACGAATTTATTTATTTTTATTTACGAATATCATTAGTACATAAAACGAATATATTCGTTGATACTACATCAGGTATTAGTAACATTTTCCGAATGAATTCGTAAAGGTATCACAATAAAAATACTTTGCGTATTGTACGAATATTTGTAGAATGTGCGAATATTTTGTTTACGAATATAATTCGTAGAAATAAAACTAATAAATCACTATTATATTTTTTGAGTCTATGAATAAGCATAAGTAGTTTCCAAAGTAGTACTCAAATGTGATTGATGCAAAACAAAGTGAATCAAATAAGTACAGAATTTTAAAATTATGTAATTATTGTTTTAATAGAGTTGTCACCTAATAATATGTATTTTTTAAAGTTTTATACATCATTTAACAGTGTTAGGGAGTCGCTGAATTTGAATCTAAAGTCAGAATTTAAAATTTTATATGGTCAATAGGGTTGTCACCAAAATTTTTTGTATTTTTTCGAATTCGATGCTGACGCGAACACTAGGTAAAAATGGGTCGCTGAATCCGAATCCATTGTCAGAATTTCAAAACTATGTTATTCTTTTAAAATAGGGCTGCCACCTTATAATATGTATTTTAAAGAATTTTAATCATCATTAAACAGTGTTAAGGAGTCGCTTATTTCGAATCTGAAGTCAGAATTTTAAAATTCCATATGGTTAATAGGGCTGCTACCTAAATTTTTTTGTATTTTTAGGAATTCTTGTAATTTTTAAATTCTGACAACGGATTCGTATTAAGCGACCGTGCCAGCACCGACTGCGTAAAAATTAAAAAATTAAGATGACAACCCTGTTAACCATATTGAATTTTAAAATTCTGAATTCAGATTCGAAATCAGCGAAATGATGGTTAAAATTCTTAAAAATATATATTATTAGATGGCAACCCTACTGCAGATCTCTGTTGGGAATCCATATTTCGAATATTGTTTTAAATATCACACTCGAAAGCTTGATGACGAAAGCTACTCGCAAAACCATACTTCCTCTACAAAAATTGCTCAACGCGCCTAAAGAAGTTTTCACTTCAAAAAATCATTCTTTTTCCCACTCATTTTATGTTAATAACCCCTTTGATATGTGAGCTTTAACTTTGGGTTTTAATCATTTGAGTGATTTTCTTAAACATTCAAAAGGAGCTACTGTTTTATGACTAAAACAAACATTTAGAGATAAGTGCTTTCATAAAAACATTGCTCAGTTCGAGGTTGGGTGCAGCTTATGATAATAGCTAAAACAAGACATTATAACAACAGCCACAAACTAAAGCTTAATTTAAGTAATTAAACTAATTTAATTGGACTCGTCACATCAAAGATAAGCAAAAAGACTTCAGGTGCGTTTGTAGGTGTGTTTGAGTGCATGTTTTTCCCGCAGGCCAGTCTCACAGGCCAGTCTCAGGAATGAAGGATGCGTTCATGTCGCTTGCGTATCGGGCGAGCATCAAAAGAAACAACATGTTGTTGTATTTGTTGCTCTGCCACTTCAAACCCAATTAACGCCAACCGAACAACATTGCGAAGATGCAGATTAAGTGGTGCTGCTGGTGCTGTTGTTGGTGCTGATATTGGTGGTCCAAAACAAGTGGCCATGGGAAAAAATAAAGGCTTGTAGACATAGCAGTGTAGTGATGGGTTCGGCATGATTTCGAGGACACATAAGCGTGCAATTAAGAGAGCTTGTCCGCCAACGCCAACAACATTGTTGTTGTTGTTTTCGTTATTGTTGCGTATTGGTGGTTGGATTACTTGTTACTGTTCCTTGGCAACCCGCAGGCAGGCTAGCATCAATTAACGCATTGATTCACCTAAGCTACAGATTAATTTCAAGCAGCACAGAGCATAGCGCACGTTCGCAACCTTAATGAAGCGATTGCAGTGCAGCCAAGCGTCACACACACACACACACACACACACACATGCGGACACATCGATATAGCACTACAATTTATCAATAATCACAACAACAATTGAAACAGCTAGAAGAACATCCAATGATCGTTCATCTATTAGGAACTTGCTCAATTATACAAGCCCTTAAGGCTGCAAGGATAATCAATCCATTGCTTGGTGCTGCTGCACCTTAAATGATTTTATTTTTTGTGGCACTTTTATATATGCTGGGTTTTAGTTTCGATTTTTATAAGCCTGTCAGACGCACCCACTATATGTATTTTGCACGTCTTTTAAAGCCATCGCACCTAGCAGGACTACTTAACGCGTTAGTTACGCTGCGGCTTAAGTGGCTGGAGTGTGCAAACAATCACGTTGGCTCAGCTTAACTCTGCGCTATTAATTAAAGACCAAGTGCTGAGAATCTACGATCTTTTGATGACGCCACCATGACAAAGTATTCTATTTAAAGTGGCGGCAACCGTGTTTCTTTTCTTTTCGTTTATTTTCGACCAATTAACTTCTATGAGTAATGCCAAATAATGGACTTAAATATGTTATGCCCACCTTGTTTTCTAAGGATTCACTTAAAAAAGAAAGTAAAATAAGCACGATCTATTGCTGGATTTTTAGTATTCATTCAATATTGCTTGAATGCATTATATTAGTGTGGTCCCGAGTAAAAAAGAAACGGTCAAACAGAGATCAAACAAGAAGTGTATGGGCGAACAAGGGCCGAACAAGGGCCGAACATAGTATTGAAATAATCAAAAATCCCACTCGTCATAACAGCTGCCAAGCACAGGCTGTTCATGTTCAAACTGATCCGTGGAATCAAAAGTACATAAAAGGCTGATATAAATATTTCATTAATAACTGTTCCCATATAGACATAAAATCGTATTCGTACCTGAAACTGTAACGTTGTCTTTACATATGTTGATATCTCTTGACTGTAATTCTATAAATTGTAGCTCTTTGATACTTTGTTTGAGGAAGGTATTGACGATGAAAATATCAAAACACTGGCATCAAAATTGCTAGTGATGGAAATTCGATTTTTTTTTTTTGCCAATTTTAATTTTCAATGCTTGGGGAATTCCCTTTTAAAGGGCGCAAATGTGGAACTATAACCTCAAATTGGGGCAAAAGCTCCAAACTAATAAGTTTCTACATCTTCTGCTCATATATACCGCCTAATTCTACTAGTGATATTTACTCATTGCATTTCTTTAATATATTTAAAATTGTAGAGCGTCTTAAAGATAATGAGTATCCATTGTTATTGGGTGATTTCAATTTAAGCAAAGTAAACTGGACCTATTCTGATAATTTTTCAGCTTTAACTCCAAACATACCAGCTAATGGGTCCGAAGTAGATTTTTTAGATTCTATTCTATCTATTGGGTTGTATCAAATTAATTCTATTCGAAATGCCTTAAACAATATATTAGATTTGGTTTAATGTATGCTGTATGATTTAATGTATGATTTAGAGTTTAATGTATGCTGTTCTGAACCAATTTGCCCTTTGTCTAATAACAGCGTCCATCACACTGCTCTTTTAGTTCAATTTGATATTCTGGCTCTAAAAAATCCACTCCATGGTGAGCGTGTTTTTGAATTTGCATTTGCGAAAGCTAATTATACTGAAATATCAGATTACTTAAATAGTATAAATTGGTGCACAATCTTTGGTAATTGTCTACAAGATAATTTTGATTTATTAATTAATGTCATTAATGAGACGTTTCAGAAATTTGGACCTTTGAAAAAAGTCCACATGAGCAATAAACCTAGTTGGTATAATAAGCCTCTTGCTAATCTAAAAAATATTATGAATAAAAAACATAAGAAATTTAAGAAAAATGATATATTCCGTCATGAATATTGCCAGGCACGCACAAATTATGAGAGTCTTAAAAAGTTTTTGTATAGAAGTTACTTACTTGCTTTAGAATCAAATATAAAAAGTAATCCTAAATCATTTTGGACTTTTTTGAATAATAACAAAAATACCTGGGGCCTTCCTAAAAATATGTTTTATCTTGATAAATATTCGAAAAACCTCCAAGATATAAGTGAGTTATTTGCTTTCTTTTTTCAATCAAATTATGCTTGTGATAATGCTTCTAACAATCATGATCGTGTTACGCCCGTCGATGTACCAATTACAGACCTTGGCTGCATCTCCTTTTCGGAGTATGATGTCTTTGTAGCTTTAGTAAGTCTTGATGTTAAAAAGGGTTGTGGGCCAGATAATATTCCGTCCATATTTCTTAAAAACTGTGCTTTTGCCTTGTGCAAGCCGTTGACTCATATTTTCAATACGTCACTCCGAGAAGGGAAATTTTTAGAAATCTGGAAGATATCGGCAATTACTCCAATTTTTAAATCAGGATCAAGGCAAAATATTGCAAATTATCAACCGATAGCTAAATACCACTTATTCCTAAAATTTTTGAATCTTTGGTAAAAAATAAAATTTATAACTCCATTAAAACTAGATTATCTGATATGCAGCATGGATTTGTGTCAGGTAAATCTACCTCTACTAATCTAACTCTTTTTACACACTTTCTGTCCAATAATATGGAAAAAGGTCATCAAGTAGACGTCATATTAACGGATTTCGCAGAGGCTTTCGATAGAGTTCAACACTCTGTTTTGATTAATAAGCTAAGTAGCCTCGGATTCCATTCCTCGCTACTTATATGGTTAGAGAGCTACCTTGTTGGTCGTCAACAATATGTTAATATTGGTAATAATTTATCTAAATACATTGACAATTATTCTGGTGTACCCCAAGGTAGCCACCTGGGTCCTCTGTTGTTTGTTCTGTTTGTTTGCTTTTCTGAGTGCCTGATGTATGCTAATGATGTAAAGATCTTTAGATGTGTGGACTCTCACGAAGACTCCCTATTGCTTCAACGTGACATGGATAGTCTCCAATTTTGGTGCGAGACCAATAAATTGCATTTTAATGTGTCTAAATGTAATGTAATGTCTTTTTCTATGAAGAATCAACTTTTCGAAGGTTCTTACGGTATTAATACGGTATTGATCGAGAAATTCGACTTGAAGAAAGACTTAGGGGTTTTATTTGAGCGAAAATTAAGCCTTGTCAAACATTTTGATGCTATTATATCAAAAGCGAATGCGATGATGGGATTTTTATCGCACAATACGAAAGAGTTCTCCTATTCCTTTACCGTGAGAACCACTTTCTTTTCAATTAAAGGTCGGTTTTAGAGCATAATTGTGTTATCTGGGACCCTTAATATTCTATACATATTAAAAGAATTGAAAATATTCAAAGGCGTTTCACTAGGTTAGCAATTCGCAAGCTCCACTGGGATTTTATGCCTTCCTATGAAGCGCGATGTGCTCTTCTTGGACTAAAGTCTTTGGAGTTCCGGCGAAAGTATTTTCTCGCCCTATTTGCTCGGGATGTAGTGATGAATCATATTGATTGTGCACCACTTCTATCTCTTTTCAAATTTTATGCACCTGAAAGAAATTTTAGGCAAAGGCAATAGTTCTATATACCCTATAGAAGAACTAATTATGACAAATGTGACCCGGTTTACAATATGACCAAAACGTTCAACATTATCTTCTGCTCGAATGAAATCACCCAAAATAGGGTAGCATTTAAAAACGATATCATGCTGAATTAGTTTTTTAACCTACGATTAAATTATGTACTTACAGTAACTGTATAACAATAAATGTTCATAGTTGATTGAATAAATAAATAAATAAATAAATGAAAGTATTTTTCAATTATGTTTTGAAAATGCTTGAAATTTAAAATAAAAGTTAACTTACTACAAGGAATATTCAAAAAAGCTTATTTTTTGCCCGTTTCGATACATTTTTACAACACAACTTGTCTATTCATTACGTATACCAATGATTTGATTTTAATTTTGCTAAAACTTTCGATTGCATGTATAAAAATTCCGTTTTGGCTGAGTTTATCTCTTCAAAAAGATTCTAAAATCCTGCAAAAAATGCCTACAATTGTAATGTCAAAATTAATTATTTTTATTATGTATGTATGCGTATTAAATAATTGTACACGTAGTGAAATAAATTTACATATACCACAAAACAATCCAATTAAAATAATACTTACACATTTAGGCTGTGTGCGAATTGATCTAAATGCGACCTAAACTAAATTGGGTCGATAAGGTAGTGCCTCCTAAATAATTCAGGAAATTCTCGAGCTACCTAAATGCTTCCTTAATTAGGAAGCACTGCCTTATCGACACTATTTAGTTTAGATCGCATTTAGATAAATTCGCACACAGCCTTAATAATATAGTATTTACTTAATCAATTACACAAAATGAAATCGGCACTAGAATACAGGCAAAGTGATGCCAATCAGTTTTTTAAAGTATTTAAACCCTTCAAAATTTAGACACAGCAACAAATCCCGACGAAAAACGCCGTGTCTTAAACGCCGCACATAGGTTCTAAATTGTAAAAAGAAGGTTAAAGCCTCAGGGAGTTACCTAATTGGCATTAAAATATGGACATATAGGCTCTTGGGGTCGCTGATCACGAGACTGAAATTAAAAGTTTTGAATTAGAAATGGCTGCTTTCGAATGACGGCCATGAAACGCTACCTTTTCTAATAACTGCGGGGGCAATTTGAGAAGTAAGTGCATTTTTTAATTTCCCGCGTACTAACTTTGAATGCAACACTGATCCTGTCAATCTGTTAATAGACTACTGTCAAATTTTCAGCTCGCTACGACGCTTAGTTAAGGCTTGATTACCCAAGCGAAGTAACGTGAGGTGGCGCAGCGGGATGTAGCGTAGTGCGACGTTGCCTCGAGGATAAGCGATTACCGAAATCGTAATCCAACGTAGTGCTGGCGCCGTAGTGCAGGGCAGGGCAGGGCATTTTATTCTAGTAGGCTTATTTACTTCTCCTCGTCAATAAAAGATTGCATTCTTTCTTATATAGTATTCAAATTTACAATAATGTGAAGTTATACAAATTTTTTGCTTGTAACACAGCTGTCGAACTGTCAAAAATCGTAACGGTGCGTAGAAATCTATTTTCTACAGACTTCTATGCTGCGTCACGACACGTTACGATTTCGGTAACGACTTGTACACATTTATTATTTAACAGATTTTAGCATGACAATTGGCAACGTCGCGCTACGTTACCTTACGCTTGGGTAATCCAGCCTTTAGCGTTTGGCAGCCATTGACAGCAGACGATTTTGTGAAGTTTGGCGAAAATGGAAAAAATTGAATTTCGTGTGCTTATTATGCATTATTTTTTGCCCAAAAAAACCATCAGCCAAACCAAGGAAAGGCTTGATAAATGCTATGGAAACTCTGCACCATCGATTGGAATGATTCACAAGTGGTTTACCGAATTCTGCTGCGGTCGTACAAGCACAAGTAACATCGAACGTTTTGGACGCCCAAATGAGGTCACCACACCAGAAATGGTCACTAAAATTCTGTGTTGGCCGATCGCAGAGATGGGCAAAATTTCCATGGAATTCCCACATTGCTCTATAGGATTTGACAAACGATTTGATGAGTGCTAACATAGCAATAAACTCTATGCAGTGTATGTTGTTGTTGTTGTTGTTGCATTGTTTAAAACTTTTCTGAGAGACTTCAAGCATTTCTACCGTTTTTATAAGCGAAGACAAAATTGAAAGAGATGATTTTAGAAGAAAGTTTTTTCAAGAGTGCCAAAGAGATAGTTGTAGGTGAGAGGATTCACGCATTTCTAGAGTAAAATATTTATAATTTTGGTATACATCACGATTTTCTATTTTTTTTTTAAAAATGGCATACCTACATAACGGAGAACTTCACAGAAGCTATAGACCATACCTTTTTGTAGACGCCAAGGTATGTTTATCAATCTCTTTAGTACACCAACAAATTTTCTATCCATTATTAATATGTTTTTCTCTGAAGAGACGCTAAAGTTACCAAAAACGTTAATTCCAAACGTTTGCCATATTCCAGGTGGAGTTTGACCCCTATGGTCAAATGGTTTACCATTCAATGGTTAATTGTAAAGATGAGATAATTAAATTTTTTAATAACAAGTATATCTTCTAAGAAACAAATAAAAATACAATGGCATTTATCATTGCATCTGTGATGTAGAGCTCTAATGCCTGTAGCAGGGCCGAAATTGCAATAAAATCAGCTAGTGATGTTTTCCTTTTCATATTGAAAATGTTGTTGTTTCTTTGAAAAAATTCGTAAGAGCAATTAAAGGTTCTATTTGTATTTAAAATCAAGTCTGATTAAAATATCAAACATTTAGAATTTGTATTTAAATCATAGCAAATCAGCATTCATATATGTTGTTAAAAAAGTTAGAACCTACTTAAGAAGACTATTAAAATTGCTCAGTTTTGGATTTCGAATAGGTGCCGATCAGATGTTATGCAACTAAAAAAGTTAATGACTACGGTTTTTAGTATAAGATAACCAAGCATAAATTCATCTTCAAATTCTTTCATCAAAATTTAAAACTTTTCAGCTCACCCATTAGGTATTTTTTTATGGATTGACTCATAAATATGTTAAGTAAACATAAGTAGCATAAAGGAAATTTTACGAGAAATCATAATTTTTAATAAAAAATGTATGGGTAAAACGTTTTTTTTTTAAATTCATGTTAAACTTAAAAATGGTGTATTTTTTTCAAAATTGGCTGGTTTGACCAACAAATACTTCAATTTGTAACACAAATCTTTACTAAAGTTGCATATTGTGGAAAGGGCCATAAAGTTATCTTTCTAAAACGCCTTAAAGAAAAACTTTACGTAAAAAATTTTCTTTGCAAGAACATTTTTAGTAAAACAATCTCTGGAAAACACAAAATTAGAAAAAATTGATTTCCTCCAGCAAAAAAATTTTTGCTCTTTTTTGCATCCTATTCTTTAAAATAATAAAATAATTTGTTCCATCTAGCTTGTATGTTACGGTCCACTGTGAGGCGTTTAGGGTTTATTTAAAAATAATTCTTTTAAAAGTTCTGTTGGATCACTCGAAAGCTTTTGACACGGTCGATCACCAGATCTTATTCGCAAAATTATCTAGCATGTTTAATTTTTCCACTAATGCAACCAGACTAATGAGCTCATGCCTGACTAATAGGTCACAAGCAGTGCAACCGATGATGTGCAACTTTATACTAGCTGTCGCAAGTCTGATATTCACTCTTGTGTTGCAAGGTTTGAATGCAAATTTAAGTAAAATCAATGATTGGGCATCTGCTTATGGTCTATGTTTCAACCCAATGAAATCAAAATGTTTAATAATAGCTAGAAAACACAATCTTACTTCGCATATTCCAAGTGTCACTCTAAATGGCTCATGCATCGAAGTTGTAGAAGCGGTCAAAAATTTGGGCATTACTTTTAATAGCAATTTAAATTGGATGAACCATGTGAATGTCACTGTAGGAAAAATCTATGGTATGCTCCGCAGCTTGTGGGCTACACAGTATTTTACACCTCTCAGCATTAGAATGCTATTGGCAAAAACGTATCTTGTACCCACTTTATTGTACGGATGTGAGATTTTTGCATATTGCGACGCTGTAAGTAAGCGTAAGCTAAACGTTGCTTATAACAATATCGCTCGTTATGTCTTCTGACTTAAACGAGCCGACCGCATATCACAGTATGCAAAACAAATTTTCAGCCTAACTTTAGACAATATCTTGAATTTGAGGGTGTTTTCCTGCATAAAATTATCTTTACAAAGGAACCACTTTACTTATATAAAAAAAAAAATCAAATTTTTAAGATCTCAGCGCGGAAACAATTTAGTTCAACCAAAACATATCTGCTTATCGTCCGAATGGCAGTTTTTTGTAAATTCCATGTCTTTGGAACTCGCTTCCACCCTTTTTACAGCGTATTTGCAGCGCAGCAATGTTTAAGTCCAAGCTCACTGATTATTTATCTTCTCTCTAAATTCACAACTATTTTCGTTCCTCTTCATATTTTATTCATTCTAAAATTAATTTCTCTACTTCCCTCATTTTCTTCGACTCACAAGCTTAATTTAATTTTTCTTTAATTTTTGTATAAGTTCAACCATCGTTATAGTTTTTTCTTAATTTAATTAAATTTAATTTTAACAAATTTTTTAAAATTTAGTGTTGATTATTAACTTCATCATTATTCATCATTATTTATCATTAATTATTGTTTAAAATTAATATTTTTCTTCTTTTTTTTTTTTTCTTTTAATGTTTTTTAAATATAACACTCTGTTGATTTGTATAACTACATATGTAATCGGTGCTTCATTATAAGTTTATTCTTATTAGCACTTAAATTTTTGTGATAGTCTTGTGATAGAAGCTTTACTTGGGCTCATAGGTTTGGAGAGAAATTGATGGGAAATGTCTCCTTTAAGCTTCACCTGTCTATTTCAAAATATTTCATTTCATAAAGTAGTAATGACACCAAAAAAAAAAAGACTTGGTGTAAAGGAGTCTTCACTTCAGTAACATAAATTTTTCAAGATTTTTGCTCTTTATTATTAACTCAAAGTTCATAATTTATTAACTTTTTTGAAGTTAGAACAATTAAAGAATTTCATATAATGCTGCTATCACATAACTTTAAAGTAACTTCAAAGTTAAGCTACTCAGCGTGCAGCTTATGGTTGAACTTTCAGTGTTGCATTATTTAGATTAACTTTACTAAGGAATAAATATTTTTCTGTTTTGCAGCAGTTGGTCAAAGCTTGAAAAAGTTAAAAAAGCAAAAAAAAGGAAAACTTTTACTCTCTGAGTTTAACTGACCGTGCCATGCTGTGCCATGCCTGCACTTTAAATGACCTATTTTTACTACTGAGTACATGAAATTAGTCAAAAATTAACATATTTCACAACAACTTTCATCAAAGGCGAGAGAGAGAGAGAGTGAATGCTGCGCAGCTTTAAGAATTTTATTTACTGAATTATTCTGTATCACGAACAAGCACACTATCGATGAGGAAGACACGAGAAGTAATACAATTTTGTATGGAAGAAAATATTGCTTTTCGTGTCTTTCTCGTATCGTTGGTGAGCATCTTCGTGATACAGAATAATACAGTTAATCTTACTAAAGCATTTATTTTAAGTTCTATAAAAAATTTAAAGACATTTGAAGAAATAAAATGAACATCTTTAAGCACTCCTACAGGGTCATCCAAGTCACACAGTTATCAAACAGCTGGCAATAAATTTTATTGATTTCATTATTCCAATCACATCGCACAACAACTTCCGATGTTTGAGACATGGGCTACGCTGCGACAACGCCAGCCAACAAGCTTGACAATTAACGTATTTCTATATAGTGCTGCGCTGTTCATAGTATTTGGTGGAATATCTTCTCTTCTCTGCAATTGATTTGTAGTCTTTGTGGTGTGCCTGCACTTTTAGGAAATCAACGCTCCCTTCCTGAGTAACAATTTTGAACTCGATTTTTGATTTAATATTACAGAGTATTCTTGGCTCGAGTTGAGAATTTCTGAGCAAAGCAGATATTCTACGCTTTAGCTTGTGTTCATTTTCATTCATTGAAGTATGTGGTTGGCAATTCTGTGTGCTCAATATGCTAATTAAATGAACGTGTTCTGCTGTCTTTAGTAGTAGCAGTCACTTCGTCACTTCCGACTTCGTTCACTGCAGTTTTGCTTTGAATAATTCTCATATGATTATTTTCCGTGGATAGAAAGTTTTTGGCTTATTCTGTGTCTGGGTTCTTTTCTTCAATGGTTCTTTGGAAATTTTAGTGAATTGATGGATTACTCACTACCGCTGACAGTGTCAACAAGCTAATTACCGGATATGTTTATTTTGTATATCCTTTTTTAATAAAAGTGTGACGGTTTGATGTGTTGCATAAGCAGTATTTTGAAATTTTAAACACGTTTTAATTAGTAGTTTTCGGAAATTAAGGTCTTTGTTAGACTTCAAGTATTGCTGTAATGCAGGAGTTTTCTTCCATTCAAACTATTGCTTATATTTCGAATATGTTGTGTTTTTTATAGTTCCTTATAACTTCTTATGACTGCAGCTATGTCGATTTGTAATACCAAAGATTCTTTGCAGTTATACCCATTTAATTTCGAGCCTTTTTTTAATGTCAGTCTAGAAGCTTTTTCAGTAGGTACGTCAATTGTTTACGTTAGTTATAATTAACTTTTATAATAAACAAGCTGATTTTTTTAGGATTGAAATAAAAATTATTCAAACCATTATTTAAAATTAAAAATTTTAAAATTTTCTTGTCTGAAAGCAACAAAGTTGACTTTTGATGTGGAACTACGTCTTACAGTTTGTATGGGGGTCATTTACTATTTATTTATTGGCCAAGTAAAGCAATTTACTTATTCGAATCAGTTTTTTTTACTCATCCCTTTCCTTGATTTTGGTGTCTGAAGATATGCAAATCGAAGTGGGCGTAATCCACCCACCTGAATGACATGAATTCAAGAACACGTCAAAAGGAGAGAAGAAAAGAAAGAACTAAAAGGAACTTCCATACTTACATATTTTATATAACTAGAGTTCGGCAGTGGTCGAAATTTGAACTTTTCACTGTGACCTACACTGTGGTATGAAATCGGTTTCATTTTCAAATGAGCGTAGAAAAGGGTTAAAAAACAAATCTATTTCTATTTTCAGTTTGCCGCTCAGTGCTAACCAACTTTTCATACAAAAATACGTTGTACTGAGAAAATATACAGTTTTCGAGATAACGCAATAATTGTGATGTCATAATAACGGGAAATTTTTGTATATACTATTCGTGAAAAATACTACCAAAAAGCTTTCGTGTACCGTTATTTTTCTCAATCAATGACTTTTCCAATAAAAATACGTTGTACTGAGAAAAGCTACAGTTTTCGAGATATTGCCATAATTTTGATGTCAAAATACCGGGAATTTTTCAAAATTTTCTGTTTGTAAGAAATTTCACAATCCCAATATATATTCGCACATGTTACATAAAAAAATGCTTATTGTAGGGTATCTGTAAGAGATAGCGAGAAATGTTTGACATACTTATTTACATCTCAGCAATGTCTAAAATTTCCTCTAACACCGTATTCTTCCATCTCGTATAGCTTAGCATTTATTTAAGAAATTCTTTTTTGAACGCTCATATTTCAGGGCAAAGGTCACAAAAAGTATTCGGTGCACTCTTTCTCCCTACTCTTATTCATTTGAAAGAAAAATTATCCAAATCGATTTAGAAACACGCCTATTTATGTATTACTTTAAATTTAACTTAGGTAAGGAAATGGCTTAAAACATAGATTTGTGTATATAACTTTGGAGTGGTTTGAAATATTTGAAAATTTTTGCACAGAAATTATTTTTTAAGCTGTGGAATTTTGTAAAAACTATAAAAACAACATTTGAAAATCATTGGGGGTAGCTCATGATTTTCGATGATAGAAACTGCTTGTTGAATTATGTATCAAAATGAAGCTATTTTTGCAGATAAATGATATGTCATATAAAAGAGAGTAGTAAAAAGAAAATTTAGAAAAAAAAAAAATTAAAAAAAACAACTTTTGGCCTACTTTTTGAGCATAAATTAAATATTTTAGAGGTTTTTTGAAAACAATATAAAACATTGAATTGGTGAGGAAACGGCTAATATTTTCTTATTTCTTCAGAGTCATTTAATTGAACTTTTAGACAAAGGAAATTTGATGAAAATCGATTGGAAAATGGCTGAGATATTTGCTTGCAAAATCAAAACTTTAAATTTCAATCGTTTTTTTCTCATTCTGGGGCGATGACTTGCTTCAATGAAATGCATTGTACTGAGACAATCTACAGTTTTTCAGATATCGCCATAATTTTGATGTCATAATAACGGGAAATTTTTTAATATACTATCCGTGAAAAATTTTACAAAAAAAAAAGCTTTCGTATACCGTTATTTTTCTCAACCAATGACTTTTCAAACAAAAATACGTTGTACTGACAAAAGCTACGGTTTTCGAAAAGTCGTCATAATTTTGATGTCAAAATAACGGGAATTTTTCAAAATTTTCTGTTTGTAAGAAATTTCACAATCCTAATATATATTCGCACATGTTACATAAAAAAATGCTTATTGTAGGGTATCCGTAAGAGATAGCGAGAAATATATGGCATATTTTTTGTACATCTCAGCAATGTCTAATATTTCCTCTTACGGTGTAAGTATAGCTTAGCTTTTATTTAAGAAATTCTTTTTTGAACGCTCATATTTCAGGTCAAAGGTCTCAAAAAGTATTCGGTGCACTCCTTTTCCCTACTCTTATTCATTTGACACGGGAAAAAACAGTATCGAACTGTATCGAACGCCTATTTATATATGAAGGGCTTATTGTAATAACGTGATAAGCCACATGATCTAAAAAATAAATTTTTTAGCATGAATACATTACTCAATGCATTGCGTAATTCAATAATAAATTCAATAAAACCTCGCTCAACAGTTGAGCAACTGTTGCAACTTCTGAACGCATCAAAAACCCGCACCTTCGGGATATTTGCCTGTCCAAAGCCAGGAAAAAGGATGATGTTTGGATATCGGGTGGATAATTCATTGGGCGCGGACCATGAATTGATCTCAAAATGTGTTCATTGGTGCACGGCTCTTTACTGATTCATCTGATTTCTGTAAAACAAATGGTCCACCTTGAACTTTGGTTGTTGGTGCCAAATCTTGGAGAAGGCATGGTTATAGTATTAAGTTGTCATGACATATAGAATTGCAATGCTTTCGATGGACGATCAATCCATTATAACTTGAAGAACGGGGGCAGTCATCCATCAAGACGAGGAGGCCTGATCTATCGTTGGCTGCAGACCTTTGTTTTAGAATTACGGTTCTATGTAAGAGATTTAGTAATCTGTGATATACTACGGCACGCTTTCTAGTTTTCCGAAAGAGGATTTTAAGAATCCTTAATTAAGCTAACGTAGTTGCGTAGATAGGATTGTGGTTCTCTTGCGGTATTAAATTATCGGGAACCAATTGTTATTTTAACCTAGTCATGAACAAATCTAGTGACTGAATGTGTCACAGTCAAATATAAATGTTCTAAGAACTTTTGGTATGTAGACGGGATGTTGAAGAGCCTTGTCTGATGGAACCTTTTGCCCAGGTATTGACTGTCATGGGCTGAAGTCATTCGGGGTTCATTCGTTCTGGTTGGAGACCAGAAAGGTCGGTGCGAATTACACCACGTTTAACTCGGGTTTAAAGTACTAAGAGAGTGTTGGTAGATGGAATTCTCGATTATTTCAAACACTTAATGTTAGGAAGGTAAGCAACTACCGGATCAATATACAGTTACCTTTGGAATTTGAGGACAGGTGACGGGGAAACCTAAGCAATCTGAGTAGCGTCCATCAATTGATGGGGAAACTTGATTATGTAAGTGTCAATACCATAGGCCTTGATGTACATATAGTATCGCCTCCTAGTTTTTCATGACAAAGATGTGCCAATTCTTTGATCATGATGACGAAGTGGAGTGCCAAAAAAATGGGTTAAATTATTGGTATTTATACTCGATATGACCTAGTCAGGTACAATTTTAGTGCATGAAGGTGTCACGGTTATGTACATAGTTCAAATTAACTTTTAGTGTTGGTCTGTGCTATGGAATTAGGGGAACCCATCTGGTGGATCCTTTGAATACCGAAGGGGCGTTGGCCGACGCAAAATATTGGGCCCTTGCGATGGAGCACTGTAGAATTAAGCCTACACGGCAGGGGTCTACGTAAAACACAGAGTAGATTTATGAATGAATCCAACCTAACTCAGTTAAATCTAACAAGTTTCGTGGAGTTTCATGGATTTACAACTCAACTCGCGTTTCCATGGGAAGTTTATCCCTAGTTAACCTCGGCTCAACTCACCATGGAAACGTTAGTATAGGGCGAGAGTGACACAACTCAAAGTAATAACACTGTAGGGGTACTCACGATCCGGAGATATTTGCAAAGCTCATATGCAACAAAGAGCTCCACTACAACAAAATACACGTGCTGTCAAAATTGCTATTTTTTTGCACAAGAGCTCCAACATGCCCAGTAATGCTTTTGTTCTGCTGTTAATCCCTTTTTTGCACTCTATGATTTTTGACAGCAAATGAATAGTGATGTTTAATTGAGTACCATTTTAGTAAAAACTTCTTCTGAAAATAAAACACAATAAATTAAAGCACAAATCAATTTCAATTAATTTATTGATATTATTTAAGCATTAACTAATAACAGCAGAAATACAACAAGCAAATAATAAAATATCAAAACTTTTCGACGATTTTTGAATATAATATAAATATTTGGTACAAAATTTAAGTTACAAACTCAATTCCACATAACTAACTGTCAAAGCGCTCTTATTTTATATTGTCTGCGTGTGAAGTGTAATTCACAGTTTGTAGTTATTTTTTGTACTTTTGCGCAAGAGCTCCGCAAAGAGCTCCGGATCGAGAATACCCCTAATATGTGTTTAATCAAAACTTTCTTCAAAGTGGACACTAAAATTATTCCAGTTGCACTTAATTTGACAGTTCTGACAATTTGACAGACTGCAACGCTGAAAATGCGATTGAAATTGGTTTGTGTACATAGCTAAGCGTGGTTTGTACAGTACTAAACGGTGGTTTGTATATACATTAGGCTGGATAGATTTGCAAACTTATGTTGCCTGGGTGATTTTCGGATCGGGCATAAAAAGTTATTAAGAAAAGGGCGACAGGAACACTTTGCCCTATCATATCTTCTATTATCTGAATTTTTCTTTAGGAATTTTTTAAAAAAAATTTTGTATCTAAACGTGCACCGCTAGAGCAAAAATAATGCCAGAAATGAAATTCACGTACCCGATTCAACCTAAAACCGTCTCACATTTATACGTTTTCATATAAAAATTTACATTTATATGGGTAATTCTTTTAAAAACCGAACACCATTCTGACCGCCACATTTTTAATTTGCCCCAAAATTTTTTTACGAGTTCTATATCAAAAAAAAAAGAGACACGTGTTTAAGGATTTTTTGTTTTTGATAATAGAGGGCGTTAAATGTTTGAGATTTTCATGTTTTTTGCCTTGGACACTAATTTTCAAAAATTCATAACTTCGGTTCTTTTTAAGCTAGAGACAACTTTTTTGTTTCATTTTGAAGATAAAAAAAGTGAATTTTAAGAAAAATTTAAAAAAATTTATAAAAAATTATGTTTATTTTATATTATTTAAATACAAATTCTAAATGTTTGACAGTTTAAATCATACTTGATTTTAAATACAAATTCTAGTTGTTTGATAGTTAAACTGTTGAAAGTTTATCGCTTATTGAAAGGACACGTTTATTAAAGCTCAATAATCGATTTTAAATAATCAAACAACTAGAATTTGTATTTAAAATCAAATTTGATTTAAACTATCAAACATTTAGAATTTGTATTTAAAATCAAGTATGATTTAAACTATCAAACATTTAGAATTTGTATTTAAATTATTTAAAATCAACATAATAAATAACAAGGTCATTTAGAAAAAACTTTAGTTTATAAAAAATTTCATATTGTTATGCACAATTTAATTGTAAAAAGTTGTCGCTAGCTTAAAAAGATCTGAAGTTATGAATTTTTGAAAATTAGTCTCCAAGGCAAAAATCACTAAAATCTCAAATTTTTAACGCCCTCTATTTTCACAAAAAAAAACAACAAAAAATAAAAAAAAAATCCTTGAACACATGTCTCTTTTTTCGATATACAACCCGTAAAAAATTTCATGCAAATCAAAAATGGGTCGGCAAAACTGTATGGCAAAATCAAATGTAAAAGAATGACCCCTGTGCAAAAATTTTTTTAAAAAATTCACAAAATTGAATATGTGATAAGGTAGAATGCACCCCTAACGCTTCTTTTTTTTTAATAAAATTTTATGCTGGATCCGAAAATCGTCCAGGCAGCATATATTTTTTACCTCCATACAAATCGACCCAGCCTAAAATACATATTTATTTTTTAGTATAATTTTCATTTTATCGAGTTTGAAATCACAACTTTACTTAAAAAAGAACTTTAACTTAAAAAAATATTTTGAATCTAGCATAAGACTAATTGTTCCGTTTCGAGTCGGAATTATTTAAAAAAAAACGAGTCCGTTGCAAATTATTAAAAAAGGAGCCTGTCTCGAATTGAAAAAAGATTGCGCAACGGATTCGTCCAACATCTTTATAAAAAATAAATTAGCGTCTGGGTGGGGTTTAAGCCACATAGAGTCCCTGCATCCATAGCTGCAAAAGCCCAAAGTGATTTTCCAGTGGTAAATGGACACGTAACGAATTATTTCTTAAATGCAATATAGTTGAGAGACCTCCAACACCTGTAAACAATTCTGAATTACATTTGTTCGGGCATGGCAACTAAAACACTAATGACATCTACCTAACACAGTAAGCGACGATGGGAGTAGGTATGCACAAGATAGAAGACAACAAAAAATTACGCACAAAATTGGAAAGAACAAAAAAAAAATTAAAAGAAAATCCTCTCTACGCCAAAAACACAACAAAACGAAAGAGAACAAAACAAAAGCAAAGGACGCCACAAAATATTTTGACAATAATTTTTTCAATTTAACTAACGAAATTATTAACTCTTATAAAGCACTTTAGAATTAATGTTTAATAGCTATGGAATAATGACGTATGGAGATTCTAAATATTGGTTTTTTGATACGCTGGGACGTTTTGTTTTATGAGGTTTGATGAAAAAATGCTTGAGAGTCAAAAAATTAAGGGGATGGGACGGGGGTAAATGGCGTCTCATCAAGGTCAAAGCTAAAAAAAATTGTGAGATTTTCTGACAAATCAGCCCACAGCTGCTCAGGAGTCGCCGATAGAATGGTAGTTTGTATGACTGACCCTCATTAATTTTTCATCATCAACATTTTTTCCAAACAAACTTATCCCCTTTCTACGCCCCTTTTGGGGGTCTTTCAAACAAAAGTGACGTTTTTATAAAATCTACTCCCAAGGCGCCTACTGCTACCAGAATACCCCTAGAGGATTCAAGTGCATGCCCAAGCCCCATAAATTTATTCTTCTTCACAATTCTCTTGAATATACTAACCCATATCTCCACTACTTAAGGGGTCCTCCATAAATATTAAACTAACATCATAATAATATCCTTAAAGATGTACCGGGCCGAATATTTAAATAACAAATATTCCTTCCGCTACAATTGCTTTAAAGCCCGCTTTTACCCCTAACATTTTCATTTTTTTTCGCTTTGAACATGCTTTACAATCAATTAATCAATGATAATTTTTTTGATTCTTTTTTAGTATTCTATTCAATCACATCTTTGTAGTAGTTCAATGATATATTTTATAATTGCTGAACTGTTCCGCTTTTCCCCCACTTCACTTTTTGCTTTAAGCTTTAGTTCAAGATCTCTTGATGATCGATAATTTATAGAGCAGTAACCCGAAACTATTGAATGCAGGCGTCTTCTTTAAAACTATCTAATAAATAAAGCTTACCTAATCACAACTAATAAATACTAACGTCTATATTAAGCCCTAAACATATTCTCCTACGCAAAGTCGCAGCATGTGTTTGCCTTAAATGAAAAAAAAGCACAAAAAAAAACAAAAACAAACAAACAAGCATGGCTCAAATAACTTTGATGTCATTGCGAGCATTCTATGGAAACTAGAAGTTTTTGGACCAAGAACTTGAGTGTCATGTTTTGTTTCATCATTAATTTACGGTGCTTTAGAAGGAAGAGAGAGAGAGAGAGAGAGAGAGAGGAAATTAAATCGTTATACGTTTTAGTTAAAACGATTTACAGAATCGATTTTTTTTTTTTTTGGAAGTGCGCCCACCCAGTAACCGCTTTAATAGCGAGCGACACCAGTTTTGGCCGAAAGTTCGAAGGTGGTCAAACGGTAACCCGCATGTATGGCGAAAGAAACACTTTAAAGTCACACATAAAGTTATTGTCTATGTATTTTTTTTTATTGTTTTGTTCTTATTCATGTTTTGGTTTTCAAATCATTTATAGTGAGAAAAACTAGCTGTGACATTATTGTCAGTCAAAAAGATTTAAGGCGGACACTCAAAAATTTGTATAACGTCCAAAGAATGAGAACGAGTGACAGTGACAAAACTGTATTGAGCATTTATAATAGTGGAAGCAAAATAAAATTAATTCTAATAATTGTTACCAAGTCAGCTGTAAACAGCTCTGTTCTAAGCAACTTACTGAAAATTAAAGTTGTTTAGGCTTTTTTGGGCCTTTTTACGAGCTTTCTGCGATCTTATTTGGTATGGCTACATTTTATTTGATGGCCAAACTTTTCGTTTTCTTGATGCCAATCTGACAGCAATAAAAGTCTATTTATGTTGCTTTGTTCCTAATGTAGGATTCAAGCCGCTTTTTAATAGAGACACTACAGCTAGTGGCATTCTTAGAAATGCGAGTACCATGGATTGGAATAAAGGTTCCGATGGGTGCTTTATTGCATGGGTGTTTTATTCAAGGATATTGCCTGCTGTTTTCAGTTTGTGTTTAAAATAGTAAATACTTAAGTGTTTAGTAAAGGCATTCATGACATATCGACATATCGTTCAAATGTCAAAGCTATTCTGTCGAAATGTTATATTTAAATGTTCTTGATTGTAAAATTCCTTAAAAACATCATCGAAATTAAACAGAACCAATAAAAATATTTTTGTGTTCTCATCCCTTATGGCCAAAAATATTTTCAGAATGCCAGAGAGTCTATGTTTTTCATAAGATTGAGGCGCATTGCAACAGTCTGAACCACAAAAACTATCTAATAAATAAAGCTTACCTAATCACAACTAATAAATACTAACGTCTATATTAAGCCCTAAACATATTCTCCTACGCAAAGTCGCAGCATGTGTTTGCCTTAAATGAAAAAAAAGCACAAAAAAAAACAAAAACAAACAAACAAGCATGGCTCAAATAACTTTGATGTCATTGCGAGCATTCTATGGAAACTAGAAGTTTTTGGACCAAGAACTTGAGTGTCATGTTTTGTTTCATCATTAATTTACGGTGCTTTAGAAGGAAGAGAGAGAGAGAGAGAGAGAGAGAGGAAATTAAATCGTTATACGTTTTAGTTAAAACGATTTACAGAATCGATTTTTTTTTTTTTTGGAAGTGCGCCCACCCAGTAACCGCTTTAATAGCGAGCGACACCAGTTTTGGCCGAAAGTTCGAAGGTGGTCAAACGGTAACCCGCATGTATGGCGAAAGAAACACTTTAAAGTCACACATAAAGTTATTGTCTATGTATTTTTTTTTATTGTTTTGTTCTTATTCATGTTTTGGTTTTCAAATCATTTATAGTGAGAAAAACTAGCTGTGACATTATTGTCAGTCAAAAAGATTTAAGGCGGACACTCAAAAATTTGTATAACGTCCAAAGAATGAGAACGAGTGACAGTGACAAAACTGTATTGAGCATTTATAATAGTGGAAGCAAAATAAAATTAATTCTAATAATTGTTACCAAGTCAGCTGTAAACAGCTCTGTTCTAAGCAACTTACTGAAAATTAAAGTTGTTTAGGCTTTTTTGGGCCTTTTTACGAGCTTTCTGCGATCTTATTTGGTATGGCTACATTTTATTTGATGGCCAAACTTTTCGTTTTCTTGATGCCAATCTGACAGCAATAAAAGTCTATTTATGTTGCTTTGTTCCTAATGTAGGATTCAAGCCGCTTTTTAATAGAGACACTACAGCTAGTGGCATTCTTAGAAATGCGAGTACCATGGATTGGAATAAAGGTTCCGATGGGTGCTTTATTGCATGGGTGTTTTATTCAAGGATATTGCCTGCTGTTTTCAGTTTGTGTTTAAAATAGTAAATACTTAAGTGTTTAGTAAAGGCATTCATGACATATCGACATATCGTTCAAATGTCAAAGCTATTCTGTCGAAATGTTATATTTAAATGTTCTTGATTGTAAAATTCCTTAAAAACATCATCGAAATTAAACAGAACCAATAAAAATATTTTTGTGTTCTCATCCCTTATGGCCAAAAATATTTTCAGAATGCCAGAGAGTCTATGTTTTTCATAAGATTGAGGCGCATTGCAACAGTGTGGACTTCATTTAAAACTTTCGAAATGATTTGCTGTTTGTTTGGTTTGGAAATATTTTGTGTTGCTCTAATTTTTTGTTTTTTGGCAACATGTTGAAATATTAAATTACAAACATACACCACAAATAGCTCAGAGGCATACGCACACACACACAAACACACACAGCTGTGCAACTTCTTGTTGCATTGCTATCGCCCAAATAAACAACTCGAAGAAGATTCATTGGAGCTGGTATTGCATTGAAATGTTTACAATGCAAACTGTCTGCATGAAGCACCGAATAGGTGGCCACACTAGCAGCAGCATCACCATCAACAACAACCACTATGCAACGGATGCAATGCAAAAATTGTTATTTCCTCCCCCCTCCTTTTTAATCCTGTTCATACTTCATATTCATACACATGCAAAAAACCTCAAATAAACAAATTTGTGAATACTGTTGATTATACCGAATATTCGAAATACAAAAAACCACAACTCACATGAACTCGCATACACCCGAATACTCTCCAATGAAATAATTCACATACTCGTTTATGCTTAATTTATACAGCAATGCGAACGATTTAAGTGCGCCACCCACTTGAAATGAGCAGAAAACCAGTTGAATCAACAACATCTAAGCCATGTTGACTGCTATGAGCAGTCGAAGCAGACGATGGCTTAATAGTATTCCAACAGTTTTTTTTTCAGTTGGAGAGCAGTAAACGAGTATGTAAATTTCGAACCAGCTAAACCTTGACGGTGACAAAAATGGCTAATAGCGAGAAAAATCGTAGGCTAAGCGTGTCAATAACGCCTACCACAAATAAATCTATTAAATAAATCAATTCTTTGTACAACGCGTTTGTGCTAGAGAACAAAGTAGCAAAAATACAACAAAAAATTAACATTAAACGGCTACCAGCAAGAAGATCATCTAATTAGGTAACGCTAGAAAGCGACTTATGCATTTTAATCGCTAACTGCTAATGCATCTCATTTCTATTTGTTTTTGCAATATAATTTATTATAGTACAAACTTAAATACAAAAATATTAAACCCATGTGAAGCGATTGGTAAAGATTCATACCAAAGTTCTTCAAAAATTTTGAACTGGATTTAAAGCTCTCAACGACTAAAAAAATAGTAATAATTATTAAAATAATAATAATAATAGTAACATATATTAATAACATTTTTTTTTTTGTTTTTTTTTTAATTTTTGAAACAAACGAAGTTCCTTTGTGTGGTTTGCGAGTGGTGTGATTTGGTGGAAACCGACACGTTACAGTGAGATTGCTGTGTGTGTATGCGTGCGAGTATCGAGCAGACTACAAACTACCCAGTAGTTTCGTTCTTAAAGAAATCGTAAAAGAATCATGCGTTATTTTTCCGATTCATGAACGAAACATGCTAATTCGGCCATACCTTTCACCGACGAAAACATCATAAAAATATTCCTAATTCGTACAAGACCGCAATGCAGAACGATGTATAAGTTTCGAAAACGAAAAGAGAGAAAGTTAATGAAATTTCGTTAATGAAGTGAAGACCCAAATGTTGTTGTTGTTGTTGTTTATTCTATCATGAATTCAATGTTTACATATGTAAGTTACAAATTTTGAGATTTAATCATATGGATTTTACAGCAAATAAATGTTCAATTTGGCAATACAGATAGCCACCTCAAATAAAAATAGTATTTATAGGAAAATTATAGTAAAAAACCTATATTAATATCACAAAATGTCTATATTAATGGGAGTTTTGTGGTCACTTTCTTCAATTCCACTATAAAAATAGGGGAAAAAGACACTGTTTAAGACAAACTCCGTATGAGGGCGTGAGAAGAAAACCTGCATCTATTGATGAATGTCAGGTTCAAATCGTTTATGATATTTGAGATCATTTTTTCTTGAGCTAACGTGTGTAATTCTAACGTTGAGAAAATTTTTGGCAAACCGAAAATAGTTTTAAGATTCTTATTTTGTATAACTTGAAGTCTTTTTAAATGCGTATTTGCAAAGTTTATCCAAACGGGGCAGGTATAAGTCAAAATAGGTCTTATACACAATTTGTACAGCATAATTTTATTTCTGAACATGTCAGTTTAGAATTTTTATTCATGAGGGAATAAAAACTCCTACTATGCTATCTATATGGTTTCGAAATAATAACTTTTCATCAATAATTACTCCTAAGTACTTTACTGACTTTGAAAGAGGTATTAGATTTCCTTGGACTGAAAACGGTCTAGTGGGAACTCTCTTCGGAGATTTGTTGAATGGAAATATTATAGCTTGGGTTTTTCCACTATTAACTTTAATTTTCTATTTGTAAAAATATTTAGTAGCCAATTTCAGGGCATACTGTATTTTTTGATGATTTCATTTGAAACTGTACCCGATATTATCAAAGCGCTATCATCTGCATAGAAAGCTAAATCAGCATAACATGAAGATTTGAAATCGGACATATAAAGGGAATACAAAAGAGGTGATAGGTCAGAAGCCTGAGGCTATCCGGCAGGAATTTGTCTTTCTGAGGAACTGACTCCTTCTACTTGCACAATAAAGACCCTATTAGTGATGAAGCTTCTTATAATTTTATAAGATATAAGGGAAAGCGTAAAGTTTTTAGTTTAGGGAATCAAAAGCTTTCTCTATGTCTAAAAGCACAATACCAGTTGAGTTTCTTTTCCGTTTGTTTTCTTTTACAATATTAACTAATCTTTTGACTTGATGAGTAGTACTATGTTCTGCTCGAAATCCGAATTGAAATTTGTTTATAGCATTGGTTTCTGCAGCAAATATTTTAAGCCTATCTAAAATAACCTTTTCAAAAATTTTATCTAATCAGCTCAATAAGCTGATAGGTCGGTAGCTATTAGGTAGTTTCAGATCTTTGTTCGGTTTTGTTTCGACCCAAATATTTCGTTCATGAAAATACTGAGAAAGTTGATGAAATTGCGTTTATGAAGTGAAAACCGAAAGCTTTTGGTTATTTTTTAACTTTACATGAAAATTAAAGCGCCATCTAGCAGAGAAAAAATTGTTTTTTAAAAAAAAAAATTCAAATTTAATTCCCTTTTTAAAACTGGCTCAACCATTAAAATCGGTTCACCCATTCTGTTTTTATAGAAATTTTTAAAATAGTATTACATTACAAGTGAACCTCCACGGTCCTTCGAAGCTTAAAAATCGAATTTCTCAAAATTCTGACGTGCTACAGCAAAACGCCGAGAGACGTATTTCTTTATTTTAAGCCTATTTTCATATTATGTTAACATTTCTCATGTGTACTCAAAAAAAAATTGATTTTGTCGTACTGTGTAATCGAGGTTCTAGTTTCCAAAATTCAGTTGTGAATTTTTTGTTTCAATAATTCTGAAATGTAGTAAAGAACAGAGAAAACGTAAAAAACCATGCCCAAAACCGGACTCGAACCGGGGACCCCCGAGTTGATAGTCTAGCGCTCTCTTCACTAGACCACAATGGCGTATGCAGCAAGTTTATTTAAGAAACCACCAGAAAAAATTCTTCGATGATGCCCGAGACTACCCGATGTAGGAGGCGAGTGAGCTGTGTGCAATCAAATAACTCAAATTCAATATACAAATATAAATCATATAAAAATCAAACAAATATAAATCAAATAACAAATCAATAAAAACACCATACATGGGCACACTGCAGTAAATATTTACTAGAAGCAGTAATCAGTAAATTTTTACTGGAAATGAAATTCAATTTGCATTACCAGTAAATTTTTACTGATTACTGGAAAAAATTGCAGTAAAAATAAATTTTTACTGATTACTGGAAAAAAATTGCAGTACAAATAAATTTTTACTGATAATGAAATTTAATTTGCATTACCAGTAAATTTTTACTGATTAGTGAAAAAATTTGCAGTAAAAATAAATTTTTACTGATTACTGAAAAAATTGCAGTAAAAATAAATTTTTACTGATTACTGAAAAAAATTGCAGTAAAAATAAATTTATACTGATTACTGAAAAAAATTGCAGTAAAAATACATTTTTACTGATTACTAAAAAAAATTTCAGTAAAAATTTATTTTTACTGATTACTGAAAAAATTTGCAGTAAAAATAAATTTTTACTGATTACTGAATAAAATTGCAGTAAAAGAAAATTTTTACTTATAATGAAATATCATTTGCATGATAAGTAAAATGTTTACTAGTTACTGAAAGTAGTAATTGGTAGTTAAAAATCAATGTAAAAGCACTAAGAGCCAGTTTTTCAGTATGAGTTTAAACTTTAGTCAAATTTAACCTAGCTTAGTTCACCAAAATTGGACGTTTAACCTCGGTCTAGCTTGATATTCTAGCATGAAGTTAAATAGACTTCAATTATCATATAATGTATTTTTGTTTGGCTAAAGTTTGAAATCGTGCTGAAAAACTGGGCATAAATGAAATAAATAATTTAAGAAAATTAATGCTCTTTACACATGTATTATATATGGGTATTTCCACAGGAAAGTCTACCGTGACCAAAAAATTAAAACTTATTAAAAACTTATTATTTTATGATATTATCTAAGAGAAACATTTTAATTTTATTAATTTAAGCAATTTGTGCATAAAATTATTAACCATGATGATCACATCGTCTGCACTGTTTCACAAATATAGTTTTTCTTTTTCGTAAGTGTTTAGTAAATGTTTCATAAACATTTTTGTTTTATTAAAAATGGAAGGCATTGGCTGAAGACAATGAAAAAATGGTTGATGCAATTAAAGGAAAATATATTGAATTTGTTTTTAATTACCTAATTACATAATTACTTAACTACCTAATTACTTAATTACCCAATTAAATTGCAATGGAAAAAACTGTCCCGTGCGACCTGTCCCGTGCGACCGAGCTTAATATTAAATTAAAAAATAAGTGTTAAATATTATTGGGTAAAATAAAAGCAATTTAAAAGAAACACCAATGCACAATATCCATAAAATAAACTCTTTGAAATATTCCTTCAGACTTCGCTGAATTCGGCGCTTGAGTTGTTGTCCTCGAAAAAAACTTCCGTTTTTGTCCCGTGCGAACCCCGTTGTTTTTGGCAATTATTTTGAAAAGGAAAAATTACCGATAATCAACCTTAGCACCACTTATAGAGCTTACTATGAGTTATAAGTTAAGACCATTATCAAAATATAAATCCGTGTTATTACTACATTTTTTCAATTTAACTGCGTACGACTGTCCCGTGCGACACCATGGAAATGCCCATATGTATATTATTATGTCTGTAGATATGTTTATACATGTATGCACATGTATACACTTATGAAAAAGCTACACGCTGTTAGCTTTTCTAAAATTATCATTGCAGAGTTTTTGCCTTCTGGAACGATTCACAATCCCAGCGAATGAAAATAACCGTTCTACAGGTGCCGATGAGGGTAATGTGGTATTATATTTCAGAAAAACATTTTTTATGGCTGGATGGTTTCTTAGACAATTTGTCGTTGTGTCTCGATCGACGAGGTATAAAATTGTTTCTTGGAGATAATTTCCCGAGTCATTGGAAACACATTGTATGCTAACTTCTATTGAAGGAGATGAACAAATTCATACATTAATGCAAAAATGTAAAGTAAAGTTAAGTGTAAAATCTTTACCATTATCCCCAAAATCAAGAAATGATTTTTTCGGTGTCTGCGTCAGAACACGAGTTTCGGCATCGGCTATTTTGCCATACTTCATCACATAAGTGCTGAACATTTTTTTACTTCTTCTTCTGTTTGTGTTGTTGCTGTTTCTAAAAGAGCTTTCAAAAATCGCAATTTTATGTCAGGAGCACATATAGCTGCAATAACAGCATCCCAAGCTGCAGGCTGTATCAGGAAATATTTTTTGAAAGCCACAGCAACCACAGATGGCTTTATGTTTTTCCATGTGTTTTTTTATGTGGCTGCGTTGACCAGTGGATAGTGCGTTCAGTTTTTTAGTAATCAGTCAAAAATTGTTTTAACTGCCGTTTTTTTCAGCAATCAGTAAAAACTTTATTTTGCTTCATTTCATTAAAGTAATTAGTGAAAATTGATTTTTACTGCAATTATTTCATGTAATAAGTAAAAATTTATTTTTACTGCAATTTTATTCATTTATCAGTAAAAATTTATTTTTACTGCAATTTTTTCAGTAATCAGTAAAAATTTATTTTTACTGCAATTTTTTTCAGTAATCAGTAAAAATTTATTTTTACTGCAATTTTTTTCAGTAATCAGTAAAAATTTATTTTTACTGCAAATTTTTTCAGTAATCAGTAAAAATTTACTGGTAATGCAAATTAAATTTCATTATCAGTAAAAATTTATTTGGACTGCAATTTTTTTCCAGTAATCAGTAAAAATTTATTTGTACTGCAATTTTATTCATTTATCAGTAAAAATTTACTGGTAATGCAAATTGAATTTCATTATCAGTAAAAATTTATTTTTACTGCAATTTTACTGGTACTGCAAAGTGCCCATCTATGAAAAACACTATATTTCAGACGAATTCGGTTTTATTAGACTAAAATTTTGTAATTTAGTTCGTATGGTTACTCTCGGCAAATCAACCAAAAATGGGCGTGGTCGAAATATAAATACGACTACTTTTAAAAAATCATTATAATTCCTGAGTTGTGCACGTTTTTATAATGAAACCTTGGTTTTTATTAACCCTGCTGTTAGGTTAAAAAAAACTTACGAATTCGAGGTTAACGGACCATTTTGGTCTATACCAATTTTTTTTGAAAACAAGGGGCGTAAGTCTATTTTTTATACTTATTTATTTCAATTAAGTATTTGGCAACAAATATTTTCACTAAAAGTTATATTTGTATGCTTAACAAATCGTTTTGGCTATTCATTTTGTTTTGAATGTTTGTTATTATATTTCATACAAATTAAATTTGAAAGCCAATAGTGGGATTCCCCTAATTTTGTTTTGTTATGCCATCAAATCAGCTATTCAAGTTACTGTTGACATTCAATAAGTTGTGTTTTTTGTGTGAGTTCCCTTTTTGCATTTTATCATGCAGACATGTGTGTGTGTGTGTTTTTTTTTGTGTTTTTGTGATTCCCCTGATTTTATTTTGTGATGCAGTCGTGTAAATTGTTTGCATTAGTTGCAGTTCAGTTTGTGTCTTGTTTGTGTTGTGTTGTGTTTATTTCTTGTTAGAATGGAAAATCGACGTTTTTTGGACACCGATGCTATTGCTGAAATCCTAAATGACAGTGCCTCGGATATTTCAAATTCAAGTATTTTAGAAGAAAATACTGAATTTGAAAATACCGAATCAAGTGATTCTGAAACAGATAGTGAAGAAGATGTGGCTGCTGCTAGCACTGTAGATCCATTGTTTATTGCAAAAAATAAAATGCAATGGAGTGCTGTTCCCTTACCCTGTTCTATTGGAACTCGTTCTGAAAATATTATTTCAATACAGCCAGGACCAACTCGATTTGCTGTATCCAGGTGCCAAGATATTCTTTCATCTTTTTTACTGTTTTTTCCACCACCATTAGAAAAAATAATTATTGAAAATACCAATATGTATGGCAGAGTAAAATTCGAGGGTAAATGGAAAGACATTGATGAAGCCACTTTGCGTGCTTATATTGCAGTACTTATTCTTGCTGGTGTGTGTCGGTATGTATATTTATACAGATTTTTTATTTTGGTTCAGTAAAAGAGTAGGCAAATTTATTTGTTATATGGCAGCGGCAAAAACGAAGACATACATGGTTTGTTTGATAGACGTTTTGGTCGTCCTATATTCCGTGCAATTATGTCTGAGGATACTTTTCAAATGATTACAAGAGCGCTCCGGTTCGATGATGTTATGAGCCGAAGACAAATGCAAAGCACCGATAAGTTTGCTCCTATACGTGATTTGTGGAACCGTTGGGAAGGCATTCTTTCAATGAGTTTCAACTGCCATGAAAATGTTACTATTGATGAACAACTGGTGTCTTTCAGAGGACGATGCTCTTTCAGACAATATATGCCTTCAAAACCTGCCAAATATGGCTTAAAATTTTGGTTGTCTGTTGACTCTAAAACAAGTTATGTGTGGAAGATGCAGCCATATTTAGGAAAACAAAGAAATGATCAGCCTGAGAAAAACCAAGGACAGCGCATCGTATTGGACTTGACTGAAGGTTTGAAAGGTCAAAATATCACGGCTGCAAAAACATTGACAGTGAGCTGACGTTTCAAGTCGATATGTTTTACTGTTGAAAAGATAGAAAGGAAAGAAAAAAAAATTTTACCAAAATGGTCCAAGCCTAACAGCAGGGTTAAAACCAAGTTTTGGTCACTATATATATAAATGTTGACAATCCTACTTTTACTGCCCTTCTATGTATCGAAATCGTTCGTGCAGTATTTCTGAAGATCTCAGGAACGGTAACATCCAAGACCGCAAAATTTACAATATCTTTTATTAAGTTTCATATCTCCGTTAATAAAAAAAATTCAGCACCCACTTTTATCGCCCACAAATCAATAAAATTACTATATATCAAACGGTTTGGGTCGTATAAGACTAAAAATTGGTAATTTAGTTAGTATGGTTACTGGTGACAGCTAAACAAAAAATGGGCGTGGCCGAACTATGCTTACGTCCCATTTTTAGTGGATAAGCGTGGAGCGAAGCAAAATGCGCCAGGTATAAGCTAAATTGAGCTGCAATTTTGGCAGTCGGTTTTTCTCGAGAACGAGATGGTTAAGGAAAAAATTTTGCCATACCCACTTTTACCGTCCACAAATATATAAAATAGCTATATATCAGACGGTTTGGGTCGAATTAGACTAAAAATTAGTAATTTCATTCGTATGGTTACTGGCGGCAACTGAACTAACTCTAGGATATGCGACTGCTTAGGAGGCGGTAAGTGACCCTACTGGGCCTAGCGAGACCCATAAATTATGGCCAGATATCTTTACTATTTTCGTCCATCTGGATGTCCTATCGCCAGTTATTATTATGTAGAAGTGTTTTTAGACACTACATCTGTGTGTGGGTGTAGTTTTTATGTGATTTCTAAAGGGGGTGGTGGGTTAGGATTCCTTAGATTTATAACTATTCAGCAGCGTAGACGAATTTTCTGCGTGATGTCGTGTTCAAGGCATATGAATTTCTTTGCATTTTTTTACACGACAAGAATGTTTTGTGCCTCTTTTTGCCATTCTGAGCATTGCACTACTCACAGACTTTCCGTTCCATATAATTCAGGGTAATGCAATTGTGTCTGTTATAATAAAGGTAGAATTACGAATTTATAAAACTTTTTTTTTTATAATTATTTGACAAAAACATTGAATGAAATTTGAATGTTTCTATTCAATGTCCTATTTTTCGTGTGATAAGTAACAAACTGGGTTGTCAAAACCTTTAGAAATTCACGATGCTTATAGGTTTTTGCCACTCTTGAAAGAGTAGCAACTGAGCATCTGGTCCGTAGTGCTGACACCTGCTTTATTTTCGTTGTAAGCCAGAAATTTATGAGGCATGTTTTTCCGAAAGGATAATCTTCTTCATTCTCTAGTTTTTTAGTAGCAAAAAACTGTCCTCACTGAGCTGCTGCTGGTCTGTCAGCAGCCTAAATATTTCAGAACAATATCAAGCTCTTCCCACACTTCATCATTTATTCCCGACATTTCAATTATTACTTACAATAAAAAAAAAAAAAATAATTAATGTGACCATATGCACACAAGAGCTTTACACATATAATGGAATAAAGTCATGGAACGTGATCGTTGGTTTGAACATATTTTGTTTAGTAACTTACGTACATTTCCCATACATTTAATTGACGGGCCTCGTGAGGCCCAGTAGGTTCACTTACGTCCTTATAATGTATAAAAACAGATATGTTTCTTCTACGAAAGTAATGCAAATTCTTTTCAGTTTGTTTTGTTACGTCTATAAAACATTAGCTGTAGTGTGCATAAAATATTTCGGAGCTCAGAATCAAGAAAAAAATTGACGACTTCTTAAAGTCAATGGGCCTAGAAAAGCCCAATCGCACATCCTAGGGCTAAAAGCGGACGTGGACGCACTACAGTTATGCCGGTTCAGATATATAAAATCGTTTTTTCCGATTGGTTTGAAAATACTTATATAGCAGTAAGACGGTTTGTGGCAGGACAACGTCTAACTGGGACTACTAGTAAATTATAAAATGCTGTGAAGTTGACGTTAAAAATTACTCGTATATAAAATAATTTATTTTACGCCAAATTAATAGCCTAAATTTTGAGCACATAAAATAATCTAGTGGCAAACCTCTTCCAGCTGTCACGCATCTCTCATCAGCTACTTAAACCGGGGAGGTCAAACTATTCTACAAAGTACTCAATTGCAATTTAGGGTGCTCGCAATTATCAAAAGTTCTCAGTCTACCCATAGCCAACTGCCAAAGTCAGTGTGAATACCCCTTATGTAAATTATATTTAAGTTGATATAATGCCATTTTTGTTTCTTCCAAATTAATTACAGCGTGAATCAAAGTAACTGTCGCACCTATATTAATTCCAATTACACAAAATGAAGCAACAGTGGAATATGTTGTTTTTTTACGACTCTGGCATTAATTGTACACTTATTGCATGAACTGTTTCAAAAAATTTGTCAATGATAATAATAATATTGCGAAAGGAAATAAGTGCACAGATCCTTCGCCGGTACGCAGGTTGCAGTATCATATTTTCCGACGAAAAAATCTTGTTTTTGCAAGCAAGCCACAACTCGCAAAATGATAGAGTGTACGCAGCTTGCATGGCAGAAATTTCTTAAAAAAAAAAACTATTGAAGGATTTCAAAATGTTTCGTCAATCATGGTTTGGGGCGCTTTCTCCGAAAGAGGCAAATTGCCCCTTCTTCTTATCGAAAAAGGCGTTAAAATAGTTCGGAATATTACTTAGAACATGTTTTTAAGAACTATCTTATGCCGCATGCCAAGCAAATTTACGGAGAGGGTTACTTTTGTTTTCTGGTGCAGAGCATATTTGCCATGTTTTATTTCTGTTGAAGGAATGCCCTCCGTCATCCCCTGACCTAATCCCCCTGGACTTTTCTATTTGCTGAGCAAATTAACGAACATAAGCACATGACAGTAAATAAACTTAAGCGATGATCAATGAAAATATCAGATGATATACCTGAAAACCAGATGCGTGCCGCATGCTTGTCTCACAAATTGTTTTAAATTTAAAAAAAAAATAATGGTGAAAGATTCGAAATTAATGATGAAGAGTTATAAAGAAGGCTTAAAATAAAAATAATAAAAATTTTTGTTTTATAAAGTTTACACAGTGCTTTTGATTTATGGCATAAAACAAGTGCAACAGTTAATTTCATTCACGCTGTAATTTGCAATTTATTCCTTATATAGAAACCTAATTTTTAAAGTATTTTTACTAAAATTATAATATATTAAAAAACAAGTTCCATTTATTGTCTTACCTTAAGAAAATTTCGATTTTAACAAAAACAACTTAACAACAATTTAGCACTTATTTTTTTAGCACAAAAAAAATTAAGGTTAAAACACATTTACACAATATATGATTTGTTCCACTTAGGGTCAGTTTTTCAGTCAAATTAAACCTAGTTTAACTCACCAAAATTGGACGCTTAAACTCGGTTAAACTAGATATTTCAGCATTCGTTGAAGTTAAATTGACTTGAATTATCATATGATGTTTTTTTGCCTCTGTTTAGTTTAAGGTTGCACTGAAAAATTGGCCCTTAAAAGATAAAATTTAAAATTAAACTTCTGTACCATTATATACTCTAATTTTTATAATCAAAAACTCTTAAGCTAATTAAAAACTACTAGTTTTTCTCCTTGAGTGTGAGTGTCAGTCTTGCGCTAGTCGCTCACACGTGCCAAATTTGGAAAGATTAAAATAAATGCACTACTATTTAACATCGCCTGCTGACTGCCAGTATCTGACAAACATTTATTCATATATACTATACTTTTGTATATATAATGTTCTCTCTGTAGGCTGTATAGTTCGAGCATACTTAGTATTTAAATTTCTCTGACAACGTCTCTCCAAAGTATTTAATATTTAAATTTCTCTAACGCTAGCAAACAAAAAAAGTCCAGTTCTGATGACATAATCTGTGCCAAAATTGAAATGGTCTCATTTTGTCAACAAATAAACAAAAACATATTTCAAGTGCATGTGTGCGATACACGCCCAACAAGACTGAACAAAAAAAAATGCCGCCTGACTCCTGGCTGTCTAATGGAACTCGAATGGAACTCGTTGCCAACAAATGGCCATACAGAAAGCGGCCCACACATTTGCCGCCGCCTTCTTTTGCCCCAATCAGTCTCAACCTGCTAGATACACAGTGTCAGAGAACTATTTTAAAATTATACCTTCTTACATATATCTCATATCTAAAAACAACGAATGTTGCGCCTTCTTAAAAGATTATTTTTAATATCGTATGATTTTGTCTTTGCCTAAATATAAAAAGTTGATGCTGACAAAAAAAAATCTATAGTAATAAAACTCATTTTCTGTTTGTTTGTTTGTTTGGCCTTTATACAAATCTAAACGGCTCAACGGATTTCGCTCAAACTAGGTACACATATTAGGTTTATCCCAACTTAAAATGTTACATACTTAGTTTTTGCCACTCCCCCTCTAAAATTTTTTAACTAACGGTAATTTTGTTATTATAAAACTTTTTATTATCAGAGATTTTTGTGTATTTAATTTTATAAATTTTTTGTTATTTTGACATCAAAAACACTCACATATCTTCAAAATTGGAGAAATTTTCAGTACAACGACTTTTTCATAAAACATCGTTACCTGAGAATGAGAAAAAAACGACATGAAAATCAAAGTTTGGTTTTTCGATGCAAATATCTCCGCTGTCCATTAATATATTTCATTTAAATTTTTTTTGTTCAAAAGTTCAATAAAATCACTTTACAGAAATAGGTTGAACTGTACCGTTAAGTCAGTGTATATATGTTTTATGATTATGTCAAAAAAGGTCCAAAATATTGACATTTTACTCGAAAAATGACTCAAAAATTGTTGTTGTTGTAAAAATGAAATCAATTAAAAATTGCACATCTGGCTACCTTTAGTATGACATAGCATTTATTTGCAAAAATTCTTCCAGCTAAGCGCAAAAATTATTTTACTGTTTTTGTCATCAAAACAACAAGGGTACCCCCTTTGATTTTTTTCGCGAAATTTATTTTTTCCAAAATGTTATTTTTATATTTTTTACAAAAAAGTCAAGTCTCAAAAATAATTTATGTGAAAAAATTACCCCAATTTCTCTTTCCAATCAAAAGTTATGGCTAAAAATCTATTTTTTCATACCAGACTTTTAATAAAACTGAGTTTTGTTTTAAAATTCTCTATATAATTTGAGCGTCCTCATTTATCTCTTAAGAATGAAGTTGTGTCTAGAGTGTGATTTGTCATTGTTCTCACTATTGTTTCACCGTTGTCACTCAGTTCTTTATCAATGGTACTTTAAATGTTCTATATATATCACTATTCATCGAAAAGATGACTGTGAATAAGAATGCTGTAAAAGTTAATTTTTTCATGTTTAATGTGTTATTTGAACAATATTGATGAAAGTCAAATTTCCACGCCAATTAAATGTACCGAAATATAAAAGACAGCGAAATTTTGACATTTTAACTCTCCAATCATGGTTGAAAGCTTGGCTGCATTGAACAAATTTTTCGGTTCAATTGCGTACTAACCAAAAGTATGCTGAAAAGTATGCTGGAAAATATTATAAATTAGAAATAAGTACTGCATTACCTAAACGATTCCAATATTTTAGAATAGTCAGTAACTGTTACTCAATTTAGGCTGTGTGCGAATTGATCTTAACCCTTTCGGAACTTCTTTTTTGTTTTTAACTTTAAAAATCATTCTTTTCCATTTTGTTGGTTGCTGCTTACACATACGCAATTAATAATCGGAAGTAATTTTTTTAAATTTTGTTTGCTAAAGTTGTTTTTTAGTATCATGCCATATGGCATAGAATGTACTTAAAGGGAAAAAAAGACCAATATATGAATTTTGAGTTTTAATACAATTTTAAAGAGTTGATGCTAAAAAAAAAATACATATTCACGTGTTTTTGAAAGTAACAATTCAACATTAATACTGTATAATGCATTAACCCTTTCGCGACCATAGGCACGTATGTGTCCCAAAGAGGAGAAAATTTTTAATCTTTGCTCATTTTTGGCGTAATCAAGTCGTCATAAAACGAAATCAAGATCAAATCCAATGAATAATTTCCCAAAAGCTTATGGTTCTGAAAGGGTTAAGTACAAACAAAAATACAAAACACCTATTCCTCGAAAAGTATATAGATACTTTACATTTTTAAAATAATTATATATATTTTTAACGTAATTATTCACAGAATTCAATAAAAAATATAAAAAGAAAAATTGTATTGCTCATATAAAACATTAATGCTATACAAAAAGTGAGTTCACCACCATATTTTGTGGTTTTTATTTTCCGAAATCGTTTTACAGAGGTGAATGACAATATCCGAGCAAAAACCTCATTTTGATTCCCCAACAATTGTATTTTTTCCTTGATATATTTCGAGATCATATACTATTCCATTTGAGCTGCATAGGCAAAACATTTTTATTTCTTATTTGATAGGATTTTTGGGCATATACTGCTTCAACCCAGTTTTTGCTTTGCACGGAATCATCATTTCATCAGAGCAACAGTTTTCATCTTTGTGAATATCATAAGTTCTTTTCAAGAACTTATTTATAAGTGGACGAACTTTATAAAGTTTGTCATTCGAGTTCTCCTCTACACTGAACTTTAGATTAGTGCGTATTAAATGAAATCTATTTTTTGTTATGTGCTTATGAAAGGCTGGTATTTCAGTAGCACCACTCCGGTCATCGCTAATCGAGGATATCCGATTGTTTCAATAATAATTTCTAGACCGATTAATGTCAGAATCTCTTCTCTTGTAACATTATTTGCAGTTCCGGTTTTCATAAGGGAGGCTTGATTTGTTGCCTGAACAATTGAGTCAATAAAATCATATGGAAAATAATTTAAAAAATATAAAACAGGAGTTTTTATATCTTGCTTAGGATAATTTTCAGAAAAATTTGAGCTTGGAGCTATCCACGCTCTCTTTGCCCATCGAAATTTTAGAATTTTGATGAAATGATGGATCCGCACCTTCATGCAAACCTAATAAATTCTCTCTCTCATTTATATTTTTCTCAAATAAATCATTATTTCCATCCGGATTAGTTAGCTCCTCGATTAAAAAGGAGTTATTATTATTATCATTTAGAGTTCTCAATAGAGTATCCAAAAAATCATTTTCTTCTTCCTCATTATCAAAGTTAGATAAATATGAGTCATCAAAATGAATTAAAATATTTTCTATTTGTTCGTTGTTAAGTTTATTAGACATCGTAATTACGCAAGCTAGAAATCAAATTAATGCATCAAACTGCCTCAGCTCTTCTCAACCAAATGAAATATATAAGAACTATTAAGTAAAGTGAAAAATCGTCCAACCTCTTCTTAGCCAATTGAAATATTTTAGTACAATACAATATGAGTAAAAAAAAAATAAGCGCTGCGACTCTATTCAATCAAATAAAAAATTGTATTTCCTTTGGATAAAATCTATGCCATATGGCATAGTAAGAAATAAAAAAAATCGTGCATCCTTATTGAACTATGTTTGGAATCGTACTTTTTTTATACTTAATAAATAAATAAATATCTACTAAATGACTTAAATAAAGTTATTAAATAAAATAGTTTTTATATTAAAAAATATAAAAGTACGAAGTGATTTTCTTTTGTAAAATACGAAACTCGATAGGCACGCTCTTTTTCTGAACTTTTACAATTTACTGGGTCCACTAATCAAAATATTGTTTTCAATAATTTGTACAAAAAACTTAAAAAAAAAATATAAAAATATAACGAAAGTAGTATATACAAGTTTTTTTATTTAAAATCGGTACTATGCGACTATGACGTATGGCATAGAATAACCGAAAGGGTTAATGCGACCTAAACTAAATTGGGTCGATAAGGCAGTGCTTCCTAAATAATTTAGAAAATTCTCAAGCTACCTAAATGCTTCCTAAATGAGGAAGCACTGCATAATCGGCACTATTTAGTTTAGGTCGCATTTAGATCAATTCGCACACAGCCTTAGTTCTTTTCACAAACAGCTTAAACTTGCGGCAAATAACATAATGGCACTTCTTGCACTGTTCTTGCTGAATTTATGTCGATCAACTGTTAACGCCAATAATATTTTTACAGGTTGCTGTATATACTATAATAAAAATTAAAAAGCGACTGCTTTTTTAACTTACACCTTTTTGCTATAAAATAGGAATTCAGAACATTTAAGAAATTGCATCAACTATCAGACTCAATTTATATTAATTTTTAATTTAGAGACAATCCAATTGTTATTTTCCAACTGGAAAAACTACTAAAAAATTTTAGGAAGATTTTTATAAATTTTATTTTCATTAGCGAAGTGCAAATAACATGCTTACCAGTAACCAGTAAATTCAGTTTAGAACTAAAAAACAGTTTTTGATTGTAAAAAACAGTGATAAAATGATTTCTTCGTTAAAAAAGCTTGGTAAATTTTTAACTAATATTTTTATAGTGATCTCAAACTTAAATTCAACACGTTTTTACAAAATTCCAAAATTTACAAAAACATTTAATCGAAAAGTGTATATTAAAATGTTTATTGACTCTCGATAAATGTGACTCTCGAATAACACCGGGTATACCAGCTAGTATTTATCTAAGCACATTTATTTAAATTGAACTCGTCAGCTGTCAGCATTTGGTTTTTGTAGCGCACGGATCTGCACGGGCCGTGTTCGGATTGGCTATTAAAACGGTGTTATTTATTAGCGCATGGAAGAATTAAAGACAACATTAATTTGTATTTGAGTGTATCTTTTGTGGTTTCTGTTGTTGTTGTTGTTGCTGCTGCTTTAAAAAGTGACAAATTAATTAATTTATTAGGATTTTTATATTTTATGCACACTTGATCTTTTGATGTGCTTGGCTGTGTTGGCGTCTGTGCGTTTTAGTTACACAAACACACAACATTTGATCGAAATTTTTTTGGTTTTTTTTTCAGTATTTCAGAATTTTCAGAATGGCTAGACGTCATTTTAACTGTTGCTTCTGTGTGGGCGTGTTTTAATATTATTATACATTTTGTTTTAAATCACACCTATTTTTTCTGAAATATTCAAATAAATATATTTTATTCAAATAAATATCTGTTGACCATGAACAGTGGCATGTGTGCCAAAGACCTATCTCGGATTAATAATTTTAAATGCTTGAATATCACAGACTATATTTGAAACTGTTGTATAGAAAAATCATTATACTACAACATGATCCTTGCCTTTAGGGCTAGATGATCATCGTATAAAAAATTGTGTTGAAAGATGCCAAGCAGTAAAATTTTATCAATATTATAAGATTCACTAATAATTTTTATAAATTGAAATAATAAATGATAAATAAAAAAATTTTAATATAAAATAAATAATAAATAAGGAGCCAATTTTTTGTTGTTTTTTTTATGTTAAGCAACACTCTCTTTTAAGAAACTTTTCAAAAATTCAAGAAAGTAATAAAGTAGAATAAAAACTGAAGTGTTTTAGAAAAATGTTTCTTATCCCAGGAAATTTTTTCCTTAAGCCTGGTTTTCACTAAGTCAATTTCAATGACAACAATCACTGATGTCAGTAGGCATCTTGACCATATGACGTCAAATGCGTTTTCATTGAAACCCAAAAACTGACACAAATTCGAATGTCAAAGACTGACGTTGAATTTTTGTGTCAATTGACTGCCATACTGTTTTCATTTTCGATGTTATTTGTAAAATGGCATCGTTTTTTCAGTTGTGTTTTTTCATCAACAACATGATGTTTTATATTTGAGATTGATAGAAAATATTTCTTTGTGATGAAATTTGTAAAATACTGTTAATTTTATTAGATTAATAGCAAAAGTGCACTTAAACAAAGATTATCACAGTGGCCGGTGTTGGCTCAAAAGGCACCATCGCCACGTTCTATCGCAAGATACGTCTTCGAGATTCGCGCAAATGACAAATTCCTGGCAAAGCGACCACAATAACGTGAATCCCGAAAATGCTTCCCGTGAAAAATCCCTTGGAAGTGACACCAGCCACCTGGTGTCCCTGAATCCCTGGTGAATCCCTGTTTAAGTGCACTTTTCCTTTTAAACCAATTAAAAAAACAATATTAAAAAAACTTTGCCAGTAGTGAAACAAAAAAAAATTAAAACAAAATTTTTTGTAGGCAACAACTGACACAAAATGCCAACATGTTGGCATTTCGATTTTTCTTGTCATAAAACGATATTTTCATTGACAAGCAAAATTCTATCTGTTCTCACTTGCTTGTGATTTGATATGACAACAGTGGTCATATATGACAACAAATGTAAATGACAATACGTTTCCATTAGATTGACAACATTTGTGATTTAAAACTGACCTAGTGAAAATCAGGCTTTAAACTAAACATTTTATATTCCCTCGATACAAGAAAATAATGCTTAAAGTTAAAATATCATGCTTAATTGATTAAACAACTCTTGCTTGCTACAAGCATATAATAAAAAAAATAAAAATAAAAATGAAAAATTGGCCATTTCAGCCCTAGAAAGCAATTTTACCGAGCTTCTTTCGATCAATTGTATACATATTATATTGACATATACAAGAAATAATAACTTGACATTAAAAATTCAAATAACTGTGTCGGTTTGTAAGCGATTTCTTATTCTGGACTTCTCAATATTGTGAGACTGGCTGTGTAACTGGCTAAACGAAGCATCGTCAGGTTGTCTTCTACTTGGTCTTTCCAACGAAGATGCGGTCGTCCTCTTCTGCGTTGACCGCCGCTGGGTACCGAATCGAAGACTTTCTTCACTGGAGCACTGTCTTTCATGCGCTGAACATGACCTAGCCATCGAGGCCGCTAGATTTTAATGCGCTTGACTATGTCGATGTCAGCGTACAGCTCATACAGTTCATCATTCCACCGTTTTCGGTGCTCGCCATTGACGCAGATTGGTCCGTAGATCTTACGAAGAATCTTTCTCTCGAAGGCTCTCCAGGTTTGTGATGCATAAAGTAGGACGTCCATGATGAGCGATTTATAGAGCGTTATTTTCGTTCGTCGAGAGAGGACTCTGCTTCTCAATTGCCTACTGAACCCAAAATAACACCTGTTGGCAAGAGTTATTATTCGTTTGATCTCAATGCTGATGTCGTTGGTTGAGTTTATGCTAGATCCCAGATAAACGAAGTCCTTCACAACCTCGAAGGAGGTATTGTCAACTGTAACGTGGGTTCCAAGATGCTGGGACTGTTTGTTTGTTGACACCAAGTATTTCGTCTTATCTGCATTACCTGCCAGACCCATTTTACTTGACTCCCTTTCTAATCTGGAGAATGCTACACTGCCTTCGCAAGTATTATGATGGCAGCATAACACTCTTGTAGAATATTGTGCCCCTACGTTTCAGATTAGCAGCTCGGATGATTTTCTCCATCATTAGTTTGAAAGAGTCTCAAGATAAGGAATCACCTTGTCTTAAACCTCGTTTGGTGACAAATGGCGGGCAGAGGTTCCTCCCGTTTTTAGCAGCGTTGCTGGTGCTGCTCAGTGTCATCCTGCAAAGTAGTATTAGTTTTGCAGGAATACCAAACTCAAACATGGTGGAGCACAGGTGCTTCCTTATTAGGTTATCGTAGGCGGCTTTGTAGTCGACAAAAAGATGGTGGGTGTCGACTTGTTTTTCTTAGGTCCTCTCCAAGATTTGTCATATCGTGAAAATCTGGTCGATGGTGGACTTTCCAGGTCTGAAGCCACACTGATCTTTCACATAAAACGCTCGACAGGACCTTATAAACGATATTAAGAAGACTTATCCCACGGTAATTGGCACAATTAGAGGGATCGACTTTCTTGTGGATTGGGCAGAGCACACTGAGATTCCAATCGTTCGGAATGCATTCTTCCGACCATATTCTGCATAGATGCTCGTGAATGCATTTAACTAGAGCTTCGCCTCCGTTCTTAAACAGCACAGCAGCTAAGCCATCAGCTCCCGCGGGTTTGTTGTTTGTAAGCCGAGCTAAAGCCATGAAAACTTCATCATAGTCGGTCAGCGGAACCTCAATTACGGATGACAGCGGAACCTCGTTGTCATGCGTAATTGAGGTTTCTGGAATATCATCTCTATTGGCGGATTTGTTGTCAGCGTCGCTATTTTGAAGCTTAGAGAAGTGTTCCCTCTATAACGTCAGTGTACTCTGGACATCTGTTACTAGATTCCTGTGTTCATCCTTGAAGGAAAAGGCCCCGGTTTTCAAACCATCGGCAAAGCGTCTTATTTTTTTGAAAATTTTTCGGGCCTCATTTCTGTCACCATACAACTCAATCTTCTCATGCTCACGCTTTTGTGCCTCTCTTTTTTCCACCTGAAAATACGTCTCTCTTTCCTCCTCTTCTCTTTGTATCGCTTCTTAGCAGCGCGCGTTACAACCGACTGCAGGGTGGCTTTTTAGGCGACGTCTTTGTCTGCAGTGGCGTCGCGACAATCCTGGTCGTACTACTGGTTCCGGAGAGGACGGTGGTAGCCAATTACCTCTTCATCAGCCGCACGCATGGAGTTGGAAATGTGTGTCCTCTGCGCGTATATCATCGATTGGTGGAGTGCTTTGAAGCAGTGAAGGAGTGCTTTGAAGTTGGAAATGTGTGTCCACTGCGCGCATATATCATCGATTGGAGGAGTGCTTTGAAGCAGGAGTGAAAGTCGAGTGGCGAAAGCTTCGGCTGTCTGTTGCGATTGCAGCTTGTCGACGTCTAGCTTTCTCTGTGCAGGGTTACGTGCATTCTTAGCTGCGCACAGACGTATACTGATCTTGGCTGTGACAAGATAGTGATCCGAGTCAATGTTTGCACCACTGATAGTGCGTACATCCAATACACTAGAAGAGTGCCTTCCCTCGATCAAAACTTGATCAATTTGATTTTTCGTTTTTTGATCAGGGGACATCCAGGGGGCTTTATGAATATAAAGATGCTTGAATCTAGTGCTACTAACGACCATGTTTAGTGTTGCGGCGAAGTCCTCATTCCGTTATTGGAGGTGTTGTCGTGGAGGCTGAACTTTTCGACTATTGGACCAAATATATTTTCCTCGCCCACCTTAGCGTTGAAGTCACCGAGCACAATTTCAACGTCATGATTAGGGCGTTTTTTCGTTAGCATTTTCAAGGCGCTCGTAGAAAATTTCCTTGGTCTCATCGTCCAAAGTCTTCTGTCGGCTTATTTTAGGCTTATATTAAAAAATTTAACCTTGATGCGGATTATGGCAAGCCGTTCGTTCACGGTTGTGAATCGCAGGACGTGGAGCCGTCTCTTGCCAACTACAAATTCGTATCCAAACTCGTGCTTCTCCGCATGGCCGCTGTAGTAGATATCACAGGGTGCATGCCGAATGCAATCCTGTCCCTTCCATCGCATTTCTTGGATAGCAGTGATATCAGCTTTGTATCTTTCCAAGACATCAGTCAGTTGGATAGAGGCACCTTCCCAATTAAGGGTTCGGACATTCCAGGTGCATATCAGTAAATCATTATCAGTATTTCGTTTGCGGAAGTCGTCATCAGATTTGGCGATCAGTTTTCTTCTTTTCTTAATTGTTTTCATTGAAATGTGTTCTTATGGGTGGGCTTCAAACCCGACGCACAACCTGCTTTAAGCCTTAGGGTCCCGCCGCTCAGATTAGCCGCCAAACTGACGGTTGTCAGTTTTGACGTTGCCCAGGAAACACCACGTAGAAGTTTGAGGCGATTTCACAAGGATTATGCTGGCCTAGCCAGGTTGAGACAGTCAGGCATGTTACCTTATAAAGGTTCGCCTCCGGTTTTCCGGAGGCAATGATAACAGGTGCAGTAAAAAGTTGGACAGTTCTTTAAAAATTAAATTTCAACCCAAAAACCAGTAGCTCGGTTCTGTAACTTTTATCAACGCATTTCAGACCAGATTCTCTCACTTTTACTTCATTGTGACGTCATTCTTACTTGCTTGCACTGCTTCTGTAGTAAATGAGAAAAATCAGTGCCTCGTCTCGCTTGTTGCAATTCTACTTTCGAAGGAATTAATACCGAATAGACGAAGTGTTTCTGTAATCTGTAATATGCGACTCGAATCAATTGAAGTTCTCACTACGTTCTAACTTTGTGAGAAACATTTTTGCTTGTTTGTACAACAGTCATATTCAATGAAGTTGTGTAAATAAATAAATTGCTTATTGCAAGAACATGAAAGCCACATAAAAAATTTTCTGAAATAATCGACTCTAAGTTTTTGTAAAAACTTATTTTTGTATGAAGAAATGGAATTGAACACGGAAACTTTTACAAACAGGTTAGAAAATCAATTCGAAATAGCCAAAATCTCTTCAGTGGGTGTTGGCAATGCATTGAGTAATGTATTTGGCCTAAAAAATTGATTTTTTATATCATATGGCTTATCACGTTATTGCAATAACCTCTTCAAATATATCCACGGTACATATACTTATACTGGGTACAAGGTATCAGCTTAAATTTTTTCATGTTAACTATAAATATAGTATTAATATAGTCTTGTAACAATGTATTGATTATTGAATATATAAGCTGAATAAATGAAATTTATTCTGTGATAAAAATTTTATCATTGTATTTAGCAAACGCGTTAAAAGAGTACTGTGATCCCAATTTGTGGATAAGATTTGTGTAAATAATATTAATATCACTTAGTTTCAAAATGTTTAACATTAAAACAAGTAATTGTCAGCATAAATAATACAAATATGCTTATTTCTGCAGTATTCATAAACTAAGTACCCACCGGGAAAAAAGAATCAATTCACTTATCCAATTATTGATTCTAGAATTGATTATTTTTAACATTGTGATGTCCTACAAAAAGTAGCACATTCTTTTCTGCCTTCCACTTGAATCACTGCTGAAATCGATTCTTTTATTCGCTTATAAAATGGATTCTTTTAAATGAAAAAAAGTATGAATTTTTTGAATATGAGAAAAGTATGAATCGCTAACAAGCCCTTTTGGAATAGATATACATGAATGAATTCCATAATGCAGAGGTTAGTATGACAGAATTGAATATCTTGTATTCTTTTTTAAATAATTAATAAAAAATTATATTATATAATTCAAATTAATCGAGATAATTATTAGGTAATTTGAAAGAATAAATAATATTTAGACAGACGAGATTTAGATTATAATAATACCACATTTATTGCAAAAATATTGATGTTATGATGTAGGTTGTTCCTTCCGTTTTGCTTTGAATGTATCCTTATAGTATTTACATTTTGACTTGCGTATAGCTTCCTTCATATCTTATTTGGTTTGTTCCTGGTCGTATACTTCCTTGCAAATGCACTCTGCATTTAAAAAAAAACATTAAGAAATGATTTAAACAAGTAAAGAGCAATGGTTTTTCATAACTTACCAAACAATACATTATTAAAATTTTCGAGCCTTCTGAAGCAGTTTGTTCCTTCAACGCTGACAAATCAAACAGAAAGTAAAATTTTTAAGAAACGCGTGAAAGGAAAACAACAGAACAATCGTTTTTAAAAAATATCTGACAAAGACAAAAACATCAACAAAAACAGAAAATACAAATCATAACAGATTGATTCTTTTTTCGCCTATAGCAGAATTTGTTTCTGAATCAATTCGTTTTTCACTTACCATAAAAGCAAGCAAGGAATCCAACAACATTTACATATTATAAATTGTTATATACTTCATAATCGAATCCTGCAGCAATAAAAACGAATCAATAAATTTTTTTGTCTATTGATTCCAATTCATAGGTTTTGCTTTAAATTTATATATTCTTTGGAATGCATTCTAAAATGCATCACAAAAATCCATTCAATTCCTGATTTTTTTACGAATTAATTCTCATTTTCCCGGTGGGTACTTATTATATTTATATTTGTTTTTTATTTTTTGTTTATAAAAGAGCCTCATGAAATTTCACAAAAAGTTTTCCGTCACTTATTGCAATTTCATACATTTCTTTTCGCTTGTGTATATTTTTCTTCTCGGACCACCGCAAGCACTGGAGTGTCTGAACTGATGATTGGAAGCGTGTAATCTGGTCTGGAGAGACCCGTATTAACCGGTATAAGTCGGATGGGAAACAATATTACTACCCATGAAAAGCTGCAGAAGCATCAAGTTAAGAAAACGATGAAACATCGCGGTGGTAGCCCTATGTTGTGGGGCTGTTTTACATGGTGGTATATTGCTCCACTTGTAAGAATATTAGGTATAATGAAGAAAGCAGACTACCTCAACATCTTACAGACCAATTTGCCAGATTTCGTTTAACTAAGTGCATATCACACATAAAAGGTGATATTCCAGCAAGACGGGAATCCGAAGCATACAGCAAAAATTCAAGAGTGACTAAAAATCAGCACTTCCAGCTTTTAAAATGGCCTTCACAGAACTCTGACTTACACCCACCCGATTGAAAATTTGTGAACTATTCTAAAAAAACGGCTAGCATCTTACAAAATGGCCCCAAGAACATCGACGAGCTATACGAGCACCTTCTGTTAAATCAAAACAGAATTATTGTGCTGGATGCTGCCTACAAAGCAATGTTTTTCAAAAGCAAAGGTTCGAAAAAGCGACAGCATTGATTCTGCAAAGATTTGTTTGTTGTGCTCTTTGCTTACTTCTTTATCACGAATCAATCTAGGCTCCAACAGTTTGCTTTCACAAACCAAAGAAGGCGTGAAAAAGGTTTTTTTTTTTTAAAAAGTTATCTTATGTTTACACATAAGAACATACTTGTTTTCTTAGGTCGGGCTCGTAACAGTGTTTACATGAAAAATGAATGATAGCATATTTTAATGACTATATTTTTAAATAATTTTAAACATATATAATTTTTTTTAGAATTATATTTGAGCTTAATGTCAAATCGCAGATCAAATTATTAAATTCAATGCAAATAAATAAATGCACCTATACCTATATTAACTATATTATTAACTTTTCTTAAAAAAAAAAGAAAAGAAAAAGGAATCAAAAATTAATAATGCCTTAAATTGGCTCATCCATTAACCATGCAAAAAAATTCAAGAAATGCATAACAACAAATAATATTTATTTTTTAAATTTTATTGCAAATGCAATTATATTTTATCATATGAAAAGAATACTTTTCTTTGCGTTTAATACAATATTTACAAGATTATAAATATGCCAAGGCTAAAGTATTACCAAAAGTTTTTCAGATTCGACCCATTGAAGTGAGAGTTCTTTCATCAAAACGCACGATTTGAAATTCTATGAAATTATTTTATGGCGTCTGGTGATTATATCTGGCGCCAAATTTATGACAACGTATTATATGCTAAGCACCTCTCTATCAGCAAATGTGCTCTTCAACGATGTGCTGTCTCTTGATGTCAATTTGCCATAAACTTTCTAAAAAGTGTTAATTAAAGCTGTCATAATCGGAGACAAACAGACACCAAATAGTTTACCAAATGTATCAATCAACACATGACAAATCCAGACAGTTTCCTAAACATCTACAAAAAAACACGGAAAAAAAATGTTTCGAAGAGCCTATGAGTAGGCCCGGCCCATTGCCAATCAAAGCATTTATATAGCGCTTACGACAGCCAACAGCCATTAAGTCTCGGGCTGGCAGACAAACACACCGATTACAGGACAGACAGCAAACATTTGAAAGAATAACATTAGAATAACACAGAATTTCGATCGCTTGTATGGGACACGACTATAACAAGAAAGCTCAAACAATTTATTGTCACTCTGGCGTTGGTGGTGATGTTTGTGGTAGTGTTGGTATAAGTAGTGGTGTTAGCAGTGGCGGCGACTGTATTGGCGGCCACATCAACAGACGATCATAAATTTTACCGCTGATGAGCTACAATCAGATTAACGACGAGCCGTGATATCGCACGATCCAACAACCAAGAGCAAAGATTCTTTTAATACCACAAAGCTTATATGTGTAGCTCCCAACACCACCGAGACGTACGCCCCCGCAGCTATCACCCAAAAGCCGCTTAAAATAGAATATGTTGTTGATGTTGATCGTACGATTGTGAGCTGATCGCTGTTAATCGTATGTGTGTCTTTTGGCCGTTTTAAGCCCAATGAGTCTCAATAGCATTAAAATTTTGAAAATTTTTGATCATCAGACATAAAAATGAAGAAACGAAATGAAGAAAGAAGAAAAAAAAACCAAACAAATCTAAATCATTAACCATTAAATGAATGATATTATGGCAACAATCATCATCATCTGCATAATTAATTTAATATCCTCAAGTGTTTTCTTTTTATTTTCTTCGTGTTATGTTGTGGCTGCTGTGGATATTTGATTACAGCTCCGAGTATTTCGATGCAGATTTTTTTAAGAGTAGTCAGCCATCCATTAAATAATGGCGGATGATATCAGATAATAATTCTGCTCAGGTTGGAATCAAAGCCCCCAACCCTCATTTTTTTGTGGCGGAATTTTTACTTGTGTTTAGGTATTCTAATTATACAATCATACCCAAGTGAAAAAATGTAGGGTTAAATATAAGGAATTTATTACTCATACTTTTCCAAATTCAGCAGGAGTTCCTTAAGGTAGCGTCCTTGGTCTAGTCTTGTATCAGATATTTGCATTGGATCTACCAACTAGCAACCGATTAGTCACTTCTATATTTGCTGATGATACAGCTTTTTTTCTCACTAATTCAAACCCCAAACCCACTAAAAAATTATAAAATTTTCTGAAGGCTTCACTTCTTTCGTGCGTGGCAGCTACACACATACTTTTTTTTCTTAATTTTAGTTTTAAATGCTTAATTTGAGCAAATGAGACTTAGTTTTAAATCTTCCTAAATGCAGCAAAGTATTTGCTTATTGTAATAATATTATTTCTCTCTGTTTATGAAATTGTGCATATTTGCTTTTAGGTTAAGATTTGATAAATTATAGTTAGTTTCAAAGGCGCCTGCTACACGTTCAATATTTATTGTGAAATTTGGCGTTGCAATATCCCGCCAGTATCAAAAGTATCAATTGGCCCATTCACGCTAGCTACTTCAATAGTTCTATACGCACTAGATACTTTTTCGACCCAAGGTAATGCATAAATGGGTCAGTTCAATCAACTTCCAGCTCGATTGTTTCTTGTTTATGTTTTTAACGTCTTGACTGACTCATAAAATTTATTCTTGCGAACTTATACTTCGAAGTGACTTTTTTGAGAAAACATGACATATAAAGCTTTTCAGTTTTGTTGAGCAACATAAATAAAATATCGGGATGAAAAAATATAAATATATTGATTAAAGAATATCAGTCACTCTGCCTTGTTTTTTTTTTCTTCTAATATCAACTAGCGAAGTAGATGACTAGTGAAGTAACTAGGGAATGGGTGTGTAAAAGGTAGCAATTGACCCCTTCCTATGACATACTCGTGTAAAATTCGCCAGTTGAATACAAAGAAGGTATATTGAAGTGGAACTAGTACTGGCTACCAAGGGGCTAGTGAAATCACTAGTTTTGTACTAGTGCCATTAACTGTAGGGATATTGTAAAAACTTTTTGAATGTTTAAGTGCTCAATAAATATAGGGGATGGGATATCGATTATCTAAATGTTGAAATTTATAATAACAGAAATAAAGTGTTTCCTTTGTGCGTGTACAACCCTAATCTAAAATGTAGCTTAGAATCTCTACTTAAAGACATCTCTTCCTACGCCATAGACTTTCAACACTTTTTGTGTGCTGATTTCAATGTACAATATATGTTGTTTCAAACGACAATCTCTGTTTAAATCTAATAGATAAATTTGCTCAGGTGGGTCGCAATGTAGTCAATTCAATTTCTCCGACTAGGTTTGCAAACTATGCTTCTCCAAGCTTATTGGATATCTTTGTTGTTTCTGATCTAACATCAGTATTGCTTTTTGATCAATTGTCATTTATATCCGATCATAATCTATTATTTTGCACACTAGATATTGATCTATCTTAACCTGCTTCCTATACCACTTTCTCTTTTCGAAATTTTCAGAGTATTGATTATGGATCACTGTTTGATAGCTTGTCTCTTATTAATTGGACTAACTGTTGGTTTCTGAGCTCAGTTGATGAAAAATGACACTTCTTTATTGAAAATTTAACTGCTATTTTCGAAGCTAGTGTTCCACATTGTAAGCGCGAAGTTACCAATACGTCTTACCCAGTGGCGGATTATCCATAAGGCAAGTTAGGCACGTGCCTAGGGGCGCTGGGTTACAAGGGGCGCTCGTGAAAGTTGTTAAACGAAAAAATAAGTAAGTATCTACTTAAAAAAAAACTCATATTTTCTGTGTTACACAACCTCTTGTCTTTAGGCTAAGGCAAAAACAAAGAACATCTGTACAAAACAGCAACACAAACCACACATCGAAAGCACTTCTGAGCAGAAACGTTGTGCAGGAGGGGAGCTAGGGTAGCACTGCCATACGTCCCGGTTTTCACGGACATGTCCCGGCCTTGAGATCGGTGTCTCTGTGTCCCCGTGCGCAGCAAAAAATGTCCCGGTTAAAAATTTTGAAGAAAAAATTAAAAGTGTATCAGTAAAAACTGAACAATTTTTTTGCAAATTCGTGCAAATGAATTAAAATGGAACTATTTGTTTTTAACAAAATTTCTGAATTCCAAGAGCGAAAATAAACTTGTTAAAAATAATGCCATTTTTATTCGCTCTTCCAGGGCACAAGGGAAATGGAGCGAGTATTTTCACTGGTCTTCTTGCAATTTTGTAAGGAAAGAAACTATCTCATCATAACCACCTTGGAAATCATTATGCAATACAATTTTAATTATTCTATGACTTGCACAGAACTTAATAAAAATATTAAAACGCATGTTCTTGATGAATCAAAGAAATCTACAAAATATGATCGTACCAAACTTTTATTTTGAATAAGTCCTAACAATATTTTTTTTTTACTTTATTGACTGCATTGATTAATCTTAAGAATGGGCGTTGTCTGAGAATCAATCCATTTTGTTTGTTCACTCATTATCTCAATTGAATAATTCGTGTGTGTTTTACGGCTTTTTGGTTAAAAAATATATACGCAAAAATCCAGCAATCCTTTGCCGATAATCGATTTCGAAAGTTAAGCGTTCCGGGAACATTTGCCTTAGATGAATATGGCCGATCTTTTATCTAAGAATGATCCTGCGTGACCACGAGAATCAGAAGAGCATCACAGAAATGGATGCAATCAAGACTCACATGTTGGAAGCGCGTTAAATCGCATCCATCCAAATGACCTCTTTGGGTTCGAAGGTAACGCTGAAGCAGGCAGGCAGGCAGGCAGGCAGGCAGGCAGGTTTGCTTACTTGTTCCATTGCGAGAAAACTCGCTTCATACGATTTCGTATAAACCTGCTCAAAGTGTGCAGAGTTGAAGCAGGCAGGTCAGATCAGATCAGGTTGTTGCGAGAAACCTGCGCCAGCCTGAGTTAGTTCTTTTTGTGTTGTTTTTTGTAATTTTGTAAGGAAACTGCGTTTTTTTATTATATTTAGAATACAAGACCAATTATAAAAAATTATTCAACAACAACAACGCTTTGAACGAAACAAACATCAACAGCAACTACTGCGCACATGTTTATGTGAGTGGTTAACGTGGATTAAGATTATGTTGTTGTTGGTGATAAGTTGTGCACGCGAAAATGATAGATTGATCGAATGATCAATTTTTGGGCATGTAAGAAACAAAAAAAATATATATAAAATAAATAAAACAATCAAAAATTAAATTGCTTGGTTTTACAATTTTTTTAATAATTTGAACAGTAAAACCAGGGTCTAATATGTTGGCAGCCCTCAAATTCCAAAAATCTTGTAATACAAAAATCAAAAATATTTAAAAACCATTAATTTTAAAGTCATTCCAAATGATATATAACGTTTTTATGGTTTTTCTATGATTTTTTTTTTGTGTTCAAAATGCCAGAAAGTGCCTGTACTTTGCGGATTTTTGAAAAAAATCAAGTTTCACAAGCTATAACTTTTTTCTTAGGATTTTGGTTTTTTTAGTTTTGTGCACAAAATAGCTCAAGACTACCCAAGTAACAATATTAGCCATATATTCATTCTTGCAGAGCTTATAGTGCTATCTTATATAGCAGCAAGCTTCAACTATAGCTTTAGTCGCGCTACTAAAGCTCTTGCAGAGAATATATAAGTCTACTTTCTTGAGTTTAAAAGCACTATTTTTACTTCATATGAGGAGTAGAAGTAGCTGTAAACTTTTAAAAGAGTCCCTGTCAAACTCAAATAAGAGATCTTGCAAAGCTCTTTTTTATTATTCGTTTAAGTATGTATGTGTTAAAAATAAACTCAATAAATATATAAAATTTGACAAGTGCTTGTGATGATAAGAATGACAAATAAATTAAAGAAATAATAAAGTGATTATTATATCAGACTCATGTTCGTGTATTCGTTATATGCTGCGAATTTCGGTGCGCTTTTGAATTTATCGGAAACGTGAATGTAGTACTTCGAAAAACTACAACGGGCTTAACAAATAATTAAAATTAAGAAGTGTTAATTATTTAAAAATAGTTGGAAAATTTTTAACATTCTTTAAGATCAACAAAAAATGATTTAAGTACTTTATTCTTAAATATATGTATCATAGAAATCATCAATTTTGTTTTAAATATTATTGTAAACACTAATATTTAGCTTGCTTCAACTCCGAATATTTTTTTATTTTTTATAAGATCGCCATTTTTTTCAAAGAAGCTCTTTATCAGATTTTTTAGTCACTTGTTATTCCCAAAAAATTTATTGCATTACAGTATTTTATATCTATTCGCTTTAAAAATGCAATACAAAAATACACATTAAAGCAAATATTATACTCAATCTACGAGTTTTAAAACTGCGGTATAGTAATTTTTATTACTTTAAAAGATCCTTTACAGAGCAAGTAGTAAATTTTAGAGTTCTGCTCTTTTGCAGATTTGATAAAATCCTTTACAGAGCTGTATAAAGTATTAAAGCTCAAAATGGTAAAAAAATCATATTTAGAGCATTTTCTTTAAAATTAAAAGCAACTAGCAGCAAACAAAGCTGCGGTAAAGCTTTAACCGCATATTATACACCTATAGAACACTTTTAGGACTCACTCGCACCTAGTTGCTCCAACAATGTTACTTGGGTATACTTTAAGCATTATTGTTGTTATTGGTTAACTTTTTGTATTTTTGGATTTTTGAGAACTTTTTTCGTAAATGTACTCAAACTCGACCTCTTCAAAAGGGTACACTTCTAATAAAAATTCCATAACGACCAAGTTATTCAATTAATGGCACAATTTTTTGTATATGTATTAAGTGTTGTTTCAGAATATTGTTTAACAACATTCCATTGCAATTTTTTAAAATTTGGATTTTTTCGATTTTTTTTTATTACAAGAAAGAAAATAGAATTTTTTCGAAAAGTAAAATATTACAACTCTGGTAATTTTCATCCGATTTTTCTCACCGATGACACGTTGTAAAGGTATTTAAATCTGCTATTGATTAAAAGTATAGAATTATTTAATCAGTTTACAGAATTTTAATACACATTTTAATGACGAAAAGCCTCATTTTCGCCCTTTATACCAATGTAATGAGATTAAATCGCAATGAGCTTTAATTTATCGGTGTCCGGTTTGGATAAAATTTCTGGAGATTTATCTTATCGACCAATAGCACATTTCTAAACACCGAAGGAAACGCTAATTTTGGTTTAAAAGTGGCACACCTATCGCACACCCTCTTCAAAAGAGTCACAACTCAAAATGTTTACATATATACTTTTTCGTTTAAGACTATTTGTAGTGATCATAAACATCGGTTTTTTTAATTTTGTACACATATTCTTAGTCTTTAAGTAAAACAATCGTTTTGTCTCTTTTTTTTATGGAATCCCTTGCAGAAAAAAATTGTAGTTTGCTATTCCTGAAAATTAAATTTTTTGAGTTGTAGCTCTTTTGAAGAGAGTGTGCTATTTATGTATAGAAAAGAAACATTTTTGATAAACGCCGTTAGCGCAGGATGCAAAATAGAAAGAAATAAGGAAAAAAATAAATAACAAACTTTTTCTTGCACTGATCTGATCTGGCCTGCTCGCATTCACTCTGCACGGCTTATTTACTAAGCAGTTACCTGCCTGCGCCTGCCTGCCTGCCTGCTCTCATCAGCGTTTACTCTGTCCGCAGACTTAAGCTTAGTATGTTGTAGGCACGAAAATTTTTGGGCATATAACTCTACACGTGAAATGTTGAGTTATATGCCCAAATAACTCAAAACGGAGAAAAAAACTTGCTGTTCTGGTTGACAGATTCATATTTTTATTGCTGCAATTTTATATCCTATAAAAGCCAAGACTACACATTAATAAACTATATAAATGCAACAATAAAATTGTTAAATAACAAATTCAACACTTAAACATACTTACTGCTTATTTTTTATTGTTGAATGGCAAATTTCTGCGCCAATTAAATGTACGGGCATGTAATCGACAGCGAAATTTTGATTTTTCAACTCTCCACTCACGAATGGAAATTTGGGAACATGCAATATTTTTCCCTTCTTCAGCGTACTAGCTGGCAAAAAAAAAATTTCGCTGCCTGTTCGTTGTCAAAAATCTCAATGTATTTCTTATGGAAATTTTTTTCGTTCCTACAGAATTGTTAATAGTGGTGATGCTGCTCTCTTGCCGTAGCCAAGAAAACGGATCAGCTATCTACAAAAACTATTGGAAACTATCTACAGAAGCTTGCATCCAATTGAAACTTTATCTGAATTGAAGGCCCGCCCGTTTACACAAAATTCTCTTAAATTTATTCTAAGCTTTGATGCCTTACCCAGTAGATCCTTATTCGCTTGTGTTTTTCCTAATACGAAATAAAATCATATTCATTGTATCAGTTTCAAATAACTAAGGTATTTATTAAATTGGTTTAGGGTTCCATCGATTTTATTAACATATTCCAGAACCTCCAGAAGGCCAGATTCTGAAGCCTGGATGTAATATAAGGTCTTGACGCCAAAAAAATTCCTGAACAATCTCAAACTGGGTGCCGCTAAAAAACGTGAATTTGAAGAAGTATAAAATGGATGTTTCCAATCGAATTTCCTGTTTACATTTAAACTAAAGGTCTGCAGCGAACCATCCGTTCTGCTTGTACAAAGAGTTATAACAAGTAAAAGCCTGATAATATTGATACAAATACAACAAGGAGTAGAACAGAACATATGCTTATATGCTTTGGAACGAGCAGAGAGCTTATCATCTCTTTCTCTGGCTCTCATTATAGTGCAAGCTTTTTTTCTCTTCATCTGTTCCACTAAGTGGAGTACCTGTTTTAACCCTTTTTTAAATGGATATATCCATTCAATATGAATATTCCAGATCGTTCTCTTTGTATTGATGTTGTGTTTTTCTATTTCTTTTCTACTAAAATAAAGTAATGGTGAGTGTCTTTCTGTGAATGGACGTTTTTCGTATTTTTGGCAAATTTCAAACATAAAAAAGTACTTAAATGCATTGTACTAATATAAACTGTTTCCTTTTTTGTTGTTTATTTTGCTCTTTATTCTTTATGCTTGCTACGTCACATACTCCAGATGTTCCAAATAAAGATAACAGTATAATCGATATATCTGTTTGTTCTGTATGTGCTCAAACTAGTATTTTTGATACTAAGTAATTTCACTCTCTCATACCTATTCCATCGTTATCTAAAAGAGAAATATTCCATGCATACTCAATGCTTAGAGAGCGAAACAGATACAAGTAGATATAAGAAAAAATAACAACACACAACTGGTGTACTTGGATGGTTCTTTGCAGAGCTTTAATTTAAACCATACAAAAACTTTTGACCATAACATATTCCAATGTAAAATTGTTTGTCTAACCCGAATATGCCATCAGATTTTTACAAAAGTTAGTCCTTGACCCCTTATTGACCTACTTTATTAAGAATTTCCTAATTTTTTATTTCAATTTTAAGCTAGAAACTTAACCTTCGCCTAAATGGCTTAAATTTTTGCAAATTTACATGTTGCGGGATTGTTGGCCATTTCACGAAGTTTAGGAAAAATAAAAAAATTATCCTAGTCAGATCATTTTTACGACAGAAAAAATAATTTTTTGTTAAGCCGACTTTTGAGAAAACTCGTGCCCACCCCTGTTATAAAACTTGTACATTTTACACAATTTCACCGAACTGCTTAAACCCAAAAATGGGGTTTTTCTCATACTACGAAGTCATGCTTTGAAATTTGCCGAAAAAGTTATTTTTTGCGAATTTTTAGTCAAAATAAAAATGCAGTCTACAATACCCCTGCCACCTCTAACAAAATTGTAGGTATATCAGTTTTTTTTTTAAATGTAATGTCTGGGTGAAAAAGCCACCTCTAACCTCTTGTCTATCTATCCCTTTGTCTCCGCACAAATCAAATTCAGTTCAGTACGCAATTGCTCTTATCTTCAGATTTTTAATGTAATCCGTAAAATAAATGTTGTTCTCATAAAGGTTCTGCAAGTATTAATAAAACTAAAAATGTTAAAAAAACAATGGAGAAACCATAAGTAAAAATCGTATAAACCCAAAATTGTGTTGTTTGCAAAAATGGAGTTGATTTGTTAATTTGACAAATAAATTGTTTTTCGTTATGTTCGTAAAATATGGCGGTAGATTTTTAATATAATTTACTTATGATATTAAAAAATTTGATAAAAAGCAATTTTATATTAAAATATTCATGAAATGTGTCAACAAGTATTTATCTTCAACACACATCAGAACCTTCACCAATATTTTAAGTCAAGCTGATGTTAAAACTTTCAAAACTACAGGCGAATCTTAAGCCGTCGACCGCATCATCTTTATCCACCTTGAAACTAATTTAAGTGGATTTCTGAACCATACAAACATAATACTTTGCCATGCAATTTATTTAACGATTAAGCTGTGTGGAGATGATGGGTGGACATAACAACCCATCATCTCCACACAAGCCCATCAACCCATCGAACACACTATTTCCACCATCAAGAAGGAATTTGTACAGGTCCTTTGGGGTGCAATAAAATAATGTAAGCACCACAAAAGCGTTTCTATACTAAAGTAACCAGCCTTAGTTTGTACGTAATGCGGAACGTTTTGCCCGACTACCCCGACTTTATGATGATCCACTTGGCAGAATGAGAAAAAGAAAATTGCAAGGAAAATTCTGTCTTTGTCGACGGCAATAAAAAATCAGCAAAGCGTGTTGTGTTCCTTTACTTGAGCATAAAGATGTCGGAGGATTCCGCACAAGGCACACAGTATGAGCATAAAAATAAAAGTAAATAATATACATTTAAAAATCTATCCAGGCATTATATTGTATGGGGCGCATCCTCTCTCTACTACTCTCTGTCTAATTTGCAACAGTTCTGGAAAAAGATCTTTAATTCTCAGCCCAGCCCAGCCCAGCATGCAAGAAAATTTTACAATTTGTGAGTGTTAAAATTGCAAAAGGGTTCATTAATAAATCGAAATTACGCTACATTGAAGAAGTTGCTACTGATAGCTTCAATCTTGGACACATATCAATTGCTTTAATAAGCATCTCTCTTTAAATATCATAAATGTTATCACAAGAGAACCTTTTTTGAAATTGGTATGTATTTAAATATAGTCGTTTTTAAATTCTATGTTTTAGCCTTCTATTTAAATTGCTGTTATTTAATACCAAAACTAAAACGTTGTCGGTCGCATATTTTAACTTGTTAATTAAGCATAAACCGCATTTAGACTCGTTTTAGTACCATTTTCCGCAACCACATCAAAATGTTTGCCTTGTTTAAGCGGCGGTGAAACAACGCGAACACCTGTAATGGCTTCAGTCTGGCGTATTAAATTTGCGGTTTTTCTGATTTTAATACCATTTATCTGATTGCGAACGTTTAAGTTTATCTGCATTAACATTAAAGGTTCAAACAAAACTCTAACAACCGAGCTAGAGTCGTTGGAAGAGCCAGCTACAGTGGGAACATTCAAAAGAATTTTTTTAAAAAATGTTACAAGAAATTTATTTACGTCAAATACATTTTGGACGAAAAAAATTTAATTAAACTTTGTATATTACGAGCATTTACTATATTTATAAAATTCCAACATTCATTAAAATTTTTCAACTTTTGACACCATTTTTCTTTTTTATTGCCATTCATCATGTGTGCTGCCATTTTTTAAAAAATCAAATTGAGAATAGCTCTCAGCAGTGCTGTAGCCAAGATTAACCCATGGGTGACGGTTTTTGATGAACATTTTTTTATTTAAATAGAAAAAAGTTCCATTTTTACCCCTCTAAAAACTAAACTTGTTTTTTTTATAACGATACCTAAAATAGTTTGGCTGTAACTATAGCCGCCAGTGAGCTAAAAACTTTTGCAAAAACCTCCAAAAACCATGTTTTTCGTAAATATATTTGCTGGTAGAATAGTTGTAAGACAAAAGCTGTCAGATATTTAAGACCAGAAAAGGCTCTTCAAATTTGTAACAAAAAATTTAAAATTTTTGCAATAGCATCAAAGATAATGCTGTTTTTCGAGCTTTTTTTTAAATTTTTCTAAAATTTATTTTCACTAAAATTGAAATAACTTCATTATATCTAATGCGACCCTCTCTTTCAAGATATCGTTGAAAAGGTTTGTACTGCTTGAATTCATAGTCAGAGTTTCTAAAGTTTATACATCTTAAAGCTTAAATATCTTATTATATATATAAAATGGAATGTGTGTTTGTTTATTTGTTTGTTTGTACCTTATAGGAGACCAAACCTCTGGACCGATCTTCCTGAAATTTTCACAGCATTTAACTGGGACTCTGGCATGATTAATAGGGTACTTTTTTCGACCACGCCCACTTTTACGCCCACTTTTTTAAAATTATGTAATTGCCATATAGTTTTTCACAGATTTACTTCAAATTGTATACACATTATACTCCAGGCGAGGTAGAAATAAACATTTCTTACGCCACGCCCCCTTTCATGCCCCTTTTCATGCCAAATTTAAGTTTTTAACTTTTTGTTCTCTGTACAAATTTGTTCCTTCCAACGGACTATTTTTTATTTGGTAGTATATTGCTCTTAATACTGTTAACGTCGCCATATTACTATGAACCACGCCCACTTCACCGCCCCCTTTTTTAATTCAGATACTTACTTAGACTACTAACAATGTTTGCTATACAAAATACTTTTTTTGTAATATGTATTTACCTAAAGTTTTATATACTTTTTATCTACAGGTAAGGTAGCCGATTTTTTTATTACCAAAATCCCCCTTTTTCGCTCCATTTTACTTTAATTATAATTAATCTGCTTTCAATCTATATATATAAAAATGAATGTCTGTCTGTCTGTTTGTTTGTTTGTTTGTGCTTTATAGGAGGCCAAACCCTTGGACCGATCTTCCTGAAACTTACACAGCATTTTACTATGACTCTGGAAAGAATAATAGGCTATATGAAGTTTTTATTGGACAAAGGGGCGTGGCACTGCCCATATAACCCAAAAATTTTAAATCGCCATATTTTGGGCATTTTTTTACCTACGTTGATGCTATTTGGTACATATGGTATTGGCATAATTAGGAATACGTACCAGGAGAAAAGTTTCCCTTTTTTAGGAAAATTAAAAATCGCTATATAGTCTTAACTACTGGACCGATCGTCATTAAATTTTCACAATAGGATATTCTTACGAAATAATAAATTCTTGACTATATAAAGTTGTGAGTGGACGAAGGGGCGTGGCCTCGCCGTCATATCTTGGGCATTTTTTGACCAACGGCGGCAGTATTTGCTATATATGGTATTGGCATGAATAGAAATACGTACCAAAAGAAAAGTGGGCGGAGCACGCCCCTTTGTTTGCGATATATTGGAGGCTGGACCTGATAACCGATCTTAAATTTTCACAGCGTTCAGCTTTGACTCAGGAATACTTATTACATGATAATATTTTTCGACCATGCACACTTCTGCACCTACTTTTTTACTACGTTTATTAACGGCTTTACCACAAATTTAAATTACATATTAATTAAAATAGTGGGGTAGCCCCATTCTCTTTCTTCCACCACTGTCTTCAAAACAGCTGATTTTATAATACGTATTAATTAAAATAGAGAGTGGGGTAACCCCATTCTCATTCTCCCACAACTGACTGCGAAACAGCTGATTGTGTAATTGCTGCTTTTTGATTGGTCTAAAAAGAAAAAGGGGGAGCATGAAGCAAATTACATGCGATTCAGTGCTGAATTCTAATTGGTTTACAACAAAAAAAGAGGCGAAGCATTGCAATAATTAAATTAAATAAATAAATTTTTGTAAATATATAAATACTTTTAATTTTATTTTATATGAGGGGGTAGCGAAGCACACTGGGTTCAGCTAGTTAAATACAAAATAAACATATTCTGAAAAAATTTTGTAAGAAATTAAAAAAGAAATAAAAGTTAAGTTATTGAATTTTAAAAGTTTTTATATGGAAATACAATAAAAATAATTTTTTAAGTAATAAACTTTTTTAACATACACGTTCTTAAAACGAACTAAAAAGTAAAAACTTTTTCTAAATTAAAGTAGTTTCTCCTAGAGTGGGGCTTTTAGCTCTCTAAAAAACGTGGGGCGCATGCTATAGAGAAGAGTAAGGAGTCTTAATAACAATTGTAGCACGTTAGTGAACAAATGATTTTTTTAACCCAGGTCCCTTGACTGCCAGGATAAAAGTCCTTGCATGGCTGGTAGATTCCAGTTTGCTAAGGTTAGTGATGCAGGATTAATATTCTCTATAGCATGCGCCCAACGTTTTTAGGAGAACTAAAAGCCCTACTCAAGGAGCAATTATTTTATAGTTGTTAGTTCGTTTTAAAAATGTGTTATATCGAGAGCTTATATTCAATTTGACCTATCTACAAAAACAGTTTTTTTTTCAGGAGAGCAAAAAAACCGTTTAAATCTTTCAGTGTACAAATATTCACCAACCAAGGTAACAGAATTGACATTGTATCAAAAGAATGACGACCTTCCATAAAAAAAATTTGTGAAATCTCGTACTTTTCGTATAAGTGTAGATGGGTTGTTTTGTATTTCAAATATTATTTTTTTCTTAAATGAACTAATGATCAGTAGATAAGTCTTTTTATTCAATAGAAAAAGTAAATTCTTCGTGAATTCATTGACGATTTATTCAGATTTTAAGAAAATTATGTTGGTTAACAAATAATTAACAAAAACAATATAAAAATATCAAAATAGCAGTAAAGAATGATATTGGTCTAATTATTTAATCGCTTACATATTTTTAATATTATCATCAAAATATTGATATTCTGATAAAATTATAGACTTCAATTCTTGGAAATGGTTACACTTTTTTGCAGGGTTCAGAATATTCACACACCTTCACTCACAAACATTTGCTTGAAGCACACAACACACAATTTTATTTTCATTTCATTTTTGTGTGTAACGTAGTTATCGTGTTGTTGATCATCCAACATGAATTCTTCGTTTTAATATTTGCTTGTGCGTCACAAACTCAAACAATGATCGATCTCAACAATTCTCTGTGTTTCAGTTTTACACTTATGTTTGCGTCAAAATGTTCATGTTGGAGAATTTAGGCCTTTGTCAAAACCAAAACAAAGACAATTTTTCCAACATGAATAAGTGGTGTTTGCAAAATTGCCTTTGTTTGTGTCGGTCATTAAGATCGATCACTACCGTCGTGTGGCGTAAAAAACAAATGCTGTTCTGGTTGCTGTGCAGCGTATTGAACTGATTTTTGGCCAAGTGTAGCAAATGTCGGCGTCTAAAACTAAAACTGAAACACAGAGAATTGTTGAGATCGATCATTGTTTGCGTTTGTGACGCACAAGCAAATATTAAAACGAAGAATTCATGTTGGATGATCAACAACACGATAACTACGTTACACACAAAAATGAAATGAAAATAAAATTGTGTGTTGTGTGCTTCAAATAGTGTTTATTGACATTTATGTTGGAGATTTCTGTTACATGAGTGAAAATTTCTGAACCCTGCTTTTTTGCTTAAAGGCAGCAAAGCAGGTTGCAAATTTGAGTCATGATTTCTCCGCTGATGATGCATAATCTACTTCTATGCCTTCTTATGCATTTCCTTCTCTATTTTACCCTGCCTTTGTAGTCTAACGAAAATTTGTTACAATTTTCTTGAATATTTCCGAAAAATTGTGTAGATGAGTCCTTTTGTATTCACAAACAAAAAACTTTATTGTAGATAAGTCAAACATTTAAGGAGGGAAACTTTGCTAAACTCTCTTTTTTTTTGGCATTAAAATAAATCTCATTGGTTGCAGATGAGTCAACGATTTCTTTGCCATAAAAAACTCATTTTCGTAGAAAGTGTAGATAGGTCATATTGAATTTAAGCTCTCGATATTAAAAATTTTTTTTTACTTAAATAATTTTTTTCTGATATTTAAACTTTCTAAAAAGCTTTAAAAATTCTCCACTGAAGGTGATAAAAACTTTTGTTCAAGAAATCGCAAAAGTTTTATAAATATTAAGAATGAAAAAAAATAAAAACGGAAACAGCCCATTGACATTGCTGAGGCTCGAACTCACAATCTTACGACCATTAAGCGAGCGCCCTGTGCTCTGAGCTACAGAACTCACAAAGAAATTTATTCTAAATAGCAATAAATCAAACAACTTTCTTATCAAGTAAAAAAACAAAATTTATTTAATTTACTTTTTTACAATTTTTCTTTACCTTCAGTGGTGAATTTTTCAAAATTTGAATTTGTTTCATAAAAAAAAATCGGTTCAAATTGTTGAGGCTCGAATGCATTAACCTGTGGTTATATATCAATTGCTTTACGCTATGAGCTACAGAACTCACACCAAAAGTTTATCTAAATTAGGTAATAAATTCACTTCCGTATTCAAGTTTTTGAAATTTTAAAATGTCAATGAAATTTTCAGTATTTTTGTTTGAATTCTAATATGTATGTACGTATCAAAGATCTGCAACGAAAACTTAAAAATAAGTAGTACTCGAGTACTATTCGTTCACAACTCAGAGATTCAAATCAGAGATTTGCAATGATTCACATTTTTGTATCATGAGCCTCTTACTCAAATGTGAGTTTGAATAAGTACATATAAGTAGTTTCCAAAGTAGTTTCCTTAGTAGTACTCATATGCGATTGATTCGAAAAAAAGTGAATGACATTTTTGAATCATGAGCCAGTTAAACAAAAATGAGTATTAATGAGTATAAGTAGTTTCCAAAGTAGTATCATATGCGATTGATTCAAAACAAAGTGAATGAAATAAGTATAGAATTAATTGAATACTAGTGATAGTCCCCCGAAAATCGGGTGGGTGTGATATAAGCAATAGGGATCTTATAAGTAGTAGGTATTATGACAGCCTTAAATAAAAACCTTTCGATATACTCATTTTAAGAGTTTAGAGCGTAGTTTCTGTGCAACAATCTAATTTTAGTAACTTTCCATGAATAAATATAAAATTTTTTTTAATATTTTCCCAATCGTGAAGTAAAAAAAAATCACTCTTTTGTTGAATGTATATTGCGATCAAATGTTTTTATCCCTCTTTTATAGTGGCAAATTTCAAAAATAGAGTGTCTTCAGAGGAATGGTATATATTAACGAGTTGAGAAAATTTTTCAATTTAACTGATTTTACATATCGTCGCTGCACCAGAAAAAACAGTTATGTGATTGTTGTAAATTTTTTTATAGCATATTTTGTTTACACTGTCTATTACCTATATTTCTGCATTTGCAGTTTTTTTATACCTCTTAGGCCGCGTTCATAGTGGATGCTTTGGCTGAAGCTGAAGCATAAAGCTGCTTTGTCTAGCTTTTTTTGATCATAGTGAAAGCTTATTCAACGCTGCACAAAGTAGCTTATTGAGCTTATTGGTGTTCATAGTGCGCGCTTTATGCTTGTGGCTGAGATGCTTTGTTTCATTTGTCTCTTTGGAAAATACTGCTCTCAATTGCGTTTTGCAAAGTAAATGAAAGATTTTTTTGTTTAATGAGTATCTAGATTCGCGATGATCATCAATGAAAGATCAAACCAATAACAAACAAAAGTTCAAAAGGAACTTGAAAACACAAAGCATAACAACGGTGGAAAGTGCAGCACAAAAAGTACCCAAGAAGTAAGCAAGAACATCGAAAACTATGTAAACAAACGAGATAGAATACACAAGTGCATACAACTGAAAAGCACCACAAAACGAAACAACAACAACACAACAACAATTAAAACTTCAGCACAAAAAAATCCAACAAATAAAACAAAATCAACGAAAATATTGTTAACAGGCAAAATAAATAAACAAGTGCCGAATAGCCCTTCAAAAATGCTCTTAAACAAAGCATAAAAAACAAAGTTATTTTTCTGTGTGAGCAAACGAGATGGAGATATAAGGCGCTGAAAAGCATTTGAAAATAAGCTTTATGTTAGCTTTATGCTGGCACTATGAACACTTTGAGCTTTTTCCATACGATTATACACAAAGCGTTTTTCAGCTAAACCTCTCGGCTAAGCTAAAAGCGTTTACTATGAACGCGGCCTTATGATTTCGAAGTGATCAAAAACAGTTATTGCTCGCAGTACAGTGGCGTAACTATATTTTCTGCGCCCGCCCGCAGATTTCTAAAAACGCCCTGCTATTTGCATTTTGAGTAAAACTGTCTGATAACTAAGTTTACCAGAAGCATAGGCAGGGGTGATTTTATCATTAGACTGAGTAGGCGCAGCCTAGTTCGGAACATTTTTTGGGGCGGCAATATTTTTTTTGCTGCAAATTTTTGTGAATAAATATTTTATAATTGTTCTTATCTTATTTTTTTGAAAGTTACGAATTACAGTTCGGGGTTTCGTACCCTTACTGAAATGTGAAATTTTCAGACAAAAATGTTCATATTTAAACGCGCAGTAAGTGATTTAAAAGTTGAAAATCTGATTTTTTTGGGAAAAAGGTTTTCTTTTTTCACAAAAATCGCATTTACTAGTCATGCAATATAAATTTGAAAAAAAGAGTTCTGCAAAAAAATATATTGAACGTAAAAATTAGACAAAAACTATCAGAGTTGTGATTTTTTTAATTAATGAAAAAATCGAATTTTTTCTTGTTATTTAAAAAAATCGCCTAAATCTAAGTATCACAGTGTTTCACTAAAGTGCAATGGAAAGATTTTGTGAAACTATGGCTAATATTGAAACGAAAAATGGTGCGATTACGTTGAATAACCTGGTCGTTATGAAAGTTTTTCCTAGAAGTGTTTAGAAAATTTCAATTCTGAGTATTTTAACAAAAATATTTCCAAAAATGTAAATATTAAAAAACAACATCATGGGTCGTTTTGACGTAGTCTTGAAATGTTTAGTGCCAAAATTAAAATCCTCAAAGTGGCATTTCTGGCATATCGAATACAAAAAGATAGGCATAATAAATTGGAAAAAAATAAAAAATATTTTATTAAGATTTATTGAAGTTATTAATACGAGAACTTTAAGTTTTTTTCGAATTTTTATGATTTGTTTTGTATTTTGTGCCGCAGAAGTAGTCGAAAAATTTATTTAAAGACTTTTCGTACGTCCTTGCGGCGACAAAGAGTTTCTTCTTTAAATTGTTTTTGAAGGCCTACTTACAACTACTTTGAACAACTTACTGCTTACGCTACTTTGAAACCTAAATTATAACTTTGCAAAATATTTTGGTATTTAAAACAAAATAATAATATCAAAATTGAGTCATTTTCGAGATACCAACAAAGATCTGAAGGCTGCTATGCGCATACGACACCATAAACATGTACGATAACACGATAAGGACGGCATATTTTTCAAGCCTAGGGCGCTCACTGTAGTAAATCTACCTCTAAGCGTAGGATAAAACAAGAGAACTCTCGGCAAAAAAGAGAACAAGAAGAGACTATTTTTTGTTAAAAAGTTATCATTTATTGCAAAAGTAATATTTTTAAAATATCTTCTTTCATAAATATATTTTATAAATTAAATATTTTCGTATTTCTTGAATGTTTTGGAAACTTCAACTTAATTCATCATCAAGGTGCTTGAAGGCGCCCCTGACTTTTTTGCGCCCGCCCGCGACGCGGGCTCTGCGGGCCCGCTTTTTACGAAACTGTCGCAGTACCAGAAATGCTCTAAAAAAAATTTGTTTTTTGCTCTCCTGAAAAGTTACTGAAAAACATTTAACTGTTTTTGTTGGCGCAGCGACGATATGTACCTATTTTAGTAAAAAAATACTACAAATTCCATTTTTAATTAAAAATTAAAGTATTTTGTACTTAAAAATTGTTTAGTCAGATTTTGAAAATTTCATTAAAAAAAGTAAAAATTGATTCTCCATTATCAAATTTTGAGAATGCATTAGGAATGAATGGCTCAATACGATAATATCTTCAAAATGCCAAAAAAAATAGTGGTGCTGACCTTGAAAAATGGGAATGAAATTTTTAGTGGTCAAAAAATTTAAAATTTTTCCACAATAAAGAGCAAATCAAGACCTTTTATATAATAAGTTGGGGATTTGCCGAAGCAGACCACAGTGGGTCCCTTTTCGTCTCAAGACCTTTTAAATGTGTCCTAAATTTTTTTCTTGTAGGACTAACTGTTTAGAAGATATAGTTGTTTGAGTACATGTCCAAATGACAATTTTTGTTTTTCTTTATAGTTTTTCACTGTGTATAGCTGCAGAAAAAAAAAATAAAAAATTATAAGAAAGTATGCAAATATTTTTTGTTTTTAAAGTTCTGTTTAAAATTTTTTTTTAAAATTAAAAAAAATCGGAATCGTCAAAATTAGTTTTTGGACAAAAGCGTCCGATTTGACATGGAATAACCGATATATGCTACACATTTTGGACCACACCATTTATATTTTCGCAAAAATAAAAAAAAATAGGTGACAGCCGCATAAACCATATTGAATTTTATAATTCTGACTTCAGATTTGAAATCAGCGACTCCATAACACTGTTAAATGATGTTTAAAACTATTAAAAATACATATTATGAGTACTACTTTGGAAACTACTTATACTTATTCATACTCATTTTTGATTAAGTGGCTCATGATTCAAAAATGTGATTCACTTTTTTCGAATCAATCACATATGAGTACTACTTTGGAAACTACTTATACTCACTCTGACTTATTTTTGTGGAAGTGCGTCATGATTCAAAAATATCAATACTACTTTGGAAACTACTTATTCTTATGCATACTCATTTTTGTGTAAGTGGCTTCTGAGTAAAAATGTGATTCACTTTTTTTCGAATCAATCACATACATACATATTATGAGTACTACTTTGGAAGCTACTTATACTTATTCATACTCATTTTTCAAATAATAATAATAATAATAATAATAATAATTTCAGTATCAAATAATTTTGTATTTTAGCCAAACAAATAAACGTACCGACAAGAAAATAATTGATTATTGTGTTGTCATTCAGTTCTGAGCTATATTTTAAGTTTCAAAACTGTAGCTCATCGGGAATATGGTTAAAAATAGATTTCAAGATTTGTACGGGACATACATGAAGTGAAGCTAACAAAAACGTGTTAAAATATCAAAAATTAAGCTTTCGTTTTTTTCAAATTCTACCAACACATCCTGCTCTGTTACTGTGTAATCACGGTGTATGCTAAGGAATGCACACCCGTTCAAATGGATCTCATTGAATTACGGAGGTATGTTTTAAGAAATTTCAGTGATAAGAACAATCTCTACAGCCCTATTCTGGCAACTTAACAATTGTTAACAGTATTTTGAATATTTCTATGTGTTTGTTGTAATTTCTTGATGTCAAAACGAAATTTGAAGCTCAAAAATAATAAATTTTGATAAAAATTGTAAGCTGCTTTTCAGTTATTGACAATTTCATTCACAAATTTTGGTTTTTCAGCTTCAAATTTTGTTTTGGAAACAACAAGCATATAGAAATATAAAAAATACTGGTTAACAATAGTTTATTTGCCAGAATAGGGCTGCTAATTTATCTCAAATTAATAAAGTTTTAGAGACAGAAAAACTTTTACACAAACTTCATAAATCTTAAAACCTAAAAATTCACAAAATTACTTACACAATTGACTTAAAACTTTTCCTCGGGTCAGAATCATTCCTTAAAAATTAAATGAGACTAATATCCTTATTTCGAAATTTAATTGTTAAAAACTTTGACTATAAAAGAGCCACAATGATAGGGGCAGAAAAATTTATTTAATAACAACTTGTTTTATGCCGTAAATTACGAAGAGGCTGTGATGCAATGCCTCCATAAGTTGAGCTAAAGCAAAACTCCCTACAGAACTTACAATAAGTTCTATTTGCATATTTGGAGTAAGCCAAGCAACTTCAAGGACAAAACCATGGATGCTGAAATTTTAATTTTTGGAGAACCGCTCGAGGGATAATTAAAATCAGTTGTTGGCTGAAGTATACTTTAAAAGCTTTCTAGGCAGTTCGATTTAGAAATGTTTTTTAGTATACATGTTTATGTAAACGCCATTCTTCTTGACTTCACTATTATCATCACTACATCATCTACAACTACCGATGTCAAGGGTAGTGACACGGTGGCCACCTCAAATTCCCACGAAAAAAACCTTTTTCCCACAAAAGCAAAAATTAATAACCACGAAAATTCCCATGGTATAAAATTGAAAAAAAATCCCATCGCAATTAAAAAAAACCACAAAAAATCCCACGGACATTTAATATAACCACGAAAATCCAACGTAAATAAAACAAAACGAAAAATCCCATTTGTATTGAAAAAAACCACCATAAATCCCATTTGTATTAAAAAAAAAACACAAAAAATTTCTCCTCTATTAGAAATTACCACAGCAAATAATACAGACATAGCAAATTGTCAAAAATGAAACAAAAAGTTTAAAAGAACAAGTATATTTCATCGTCTGTGTTTTAATCAGTCTTTTAGTAATAATATTTAATAAAAAATATTTTTTTAATCCACCTTAAACCTGTATAAAGTTTACAAAAAGAGTTCCAAATTAGTTTGTAGTCTTTAAAAAGTAAAACACTATCACGAAATTTTTATCTTTTTAACAATTATTGCTCAGCACGCACCGCATCAAAAGCAAAATTCTTTTCGACTGAAAATACGATGAAGAACGTACATTTCGACAGGGTTTGACGTGCGATACTGGTTGTTTGATAACCAGCAAAAAATTGGGTCGAAAGCCACTCGTAATAAGGGCTTATCACAAATCAATTTTAAGATATACCAATTTTGTATATTGATAAAAAAAAATTCACTAAAACATATTTTCCCAATGCACGTATTTATGTCAAGAGTAAAAAAACTTCCCAGCAAACCGAAATCTTAACGAATTCGTTGCAAAAATCATATAGATGGGCTGAGACAATATTGACAATGAACAAAATATGCAAAATATACACTTTTATGTATATATATTTATAAATATTTTAACTGAAAAATAAAAATAAATCCTTCAAAACAAAAAAAAATCCCACAAAACAAAAAATCCCACATGAATTGAAAAAACCACGCTCAATTAAAAAATCCCATGGGAATTCCCATTTCCCATGGCAGTTAAAAATAACCACAAATAGAATTTTTTCCACAAAGGTGGCAATTGTGGGTAGTGAAAACAATAGTGATGGTAATTTTGAATATATCACGTTTGATCCGATAAATTTTCAGTAAAATTTAATTTTTTAGTCCCGGCAGACCTTTTGCAGGTAATGCCCATTTTCATGAATAAAATCGTACGATAAAGTGGCTGTCTGTTTTGTGTAAAGTAACTAGTCCCGAATTTAAGCAAATGTTTTTTTATATTAATATATAGAAGGCAAGCACGCTGCTCCGTGCCCAATATCTCTCAAACTGTTCTCAAAAATGTTCAGCCTGAAAGTATGCACAGAAAATGGATTTGATCAGTGTTAATTTTGGCCGATTTTCAAATCTGGTCAAAAGCATCTAGTTGAAAATTACAGACCGATCGTTAAGCTATCGGTTATACCAAAGGTTCTGGATAAAATTGTGAATAAACACTTATTTAACTTAGTTAAAAACCGTAATGCAATTCAGCAACATGGTTTTTTATTGGAAGATCCACAAGCACTAATTTAGCTTTATTTTCTAATTTTTTCATAAACGCAGTAGAAAAAGGATCGCAAATCGATGTTTTATATACTGACTTTGTAAAAGTGTTTGATAGTTTAAACCATAAGACTTTGTTATCTAAATTTCGTCAAATGGGAATTCACTATAATTTTTTGAGATGGTTAGGCTCATACTTGTCAAATAGGAAACTGATAGTTAAGATCTATCAATCATTTTCAAAAGCAGTAGGTGTAAAATCGGGAGTTCCGCAAGGGAGCCACTTAGGCCCCCTTTTGTTTATTTTGTTCATAAACGATTTATCTAAAAATTTCACTTCATGTTAGTTTCTGCTTTATGCAGATGATTTGAAAATGTTTAAAATTATAAACAACCTTGAGGACTGTAACAATTTTCAAAATGATATTAACCTACTTATTTCCTGGTGTAGCATAAATGGAATGAATTTAAACTTTTCTAAATGTCATATCTTAACATATTCTCGCAAAAAATTAACCATATATCACAACTATTTTTATAAGTCCAATATTACTTTCACACGCGTCGAATCCATTAAAGACTTGGGTATTTACTTTGATACCAAATTATCATTCGGGTCCCACAGGAAATATGTCATATCAAGAGCTAACTCACAACTCGATTTTCTAAAGCGAAACTCTAAAGAATTTTTAGACCCATTCACATTAAAATCAATTTTCGTGAGTCTGGTAAGATCTATTCTCGAATACGCGAACATAATCTGGGATCCTTGCTATGAATGTGACATAAATCGAATCGAGAAAAATCAAAAACGGTTTACGAGATTCGCTCTAAGACGATTATTTTCGTGGGAAAATATGCCTGCGTATAGCGACCGTTGTAAACTACTCGGCTTGCAAAGCTTGGCCATTAGACGCAATACGCAGAGTGTCTTATTTATTAAAGATATTGTAGATAACAAAGTTGGCAGTCCGGAATTGCTTGCTTTCATTCCATTTTGTGCTCCAACAAGATCTCTAAGAGAAACAACTTTATTTTATGTATCATTATTATCATAGAACGAATTATGGTAGCAATGAACCAATATCTAAATGCCTATCTCGATGTAATATAGTTGCTAAACATGTTGATTTTAGTTCTAATAGAATGATTTTTATGAAGAATTTATTTGAATATTATTTAAGGAATTAGGTTAAGTGATATCTGTTAGGGCTGGACCCAGTAGGTATATATATGAATAAATAAATAAATGTTGGGTTTTTACAATAGTACGTTTTTGATCTAACTACCTCTTTTTTTCATCCTTTTATAAAAAAGCTATAACGAATTTAATGAAATTTTTTTGATTCGATGTGAGACGAATGTAACAAAAAATATAATTGTATCAGCTGCAAAACAGCACCTGAGTTGCTACGTTTATAATGGTTGCAAGATCAGTTTGTAAAGTTGTGCATGAATATGATTGTTCCAAGCTCGACTTTTTGCACTTTTACACTTGAACTAATTTTTCAACACTGCTTCAATACGTAAAGTGGTATTTGAAATGGCATATTTGTATTTTGCTAAAATCAAGTGAATAAAAAATCAAACTTTAAAAAGAGAAAAAAGTGCTTTCGGCAAATGGCTCCAAAAAAGAAGTGTGCGGAGGACCTGTCCTACACTGAACCAAAAAGGTACATTATATAAATGAAAAGGTGCATTAATTTCAATGAATTATTCATTGATTTTGGTCCAATGAACTGTGGTCATTGATTTCAATGAATTTTCTTCATAGTTTAATGAATAGTTCATTAAACTTAGTGATTTTCAATGAATGGTTCCTTGAATATCAATGTACACTTCATTGAATTCAATGAACACGTTCATTAAAAAATGCTAAAATTAATGATTTTTTCATTGAATTTAATGAAAAGTTCATTAAATTCAATGTAAAGTTCATTGAATTCAATGTAAGGTTCAATTAATTCAATGTTTAGTTCATTGAATTCAATGTATAGTTCATTGAATTTAATGTATAGTTTAATTAACCTTACATTGAATTCAATGTATAGTTCATTGAATTCAATGTATAGTTCATTGAATTCAATGTATAGTTCATTGAATTCAATGTATAGTTCATTGAAATTAATTTATAGTTAATTGCATTCAATGTTTATTTCATTGAATTTAATGTATTAAGTTAATTGAATTTAATGTATTTAGTTTATTGGATTCGATGTACAGTTCATTAAATTTGATGTATTCAGTTTATTGAATTCCATGTATATTTCATTAAATTAAATCTATTTAGTTCATTGGAATGAATGATCTATACATTAAATTCAACGAATTATTTGTTAATCCCTCTCTAAACATTTTTAAAATAAGGAACTAATTACAATTTCAACAATATTTTTTTATTTTAAAGAGTCAGTTAATATACAAATTTTCGAAGATTTTGAATAGTTTTTAAATTTATAAAAATATACGGCAATAAACTCTAACACGAGAGTGCATGCCGCAGGATATTTTAATTGAAATAATTGAAAAATTTTAAAGCACACATCTACGGCTCTAATAAAACTAGCAAATTGAAATTTTACACCATCCATGAACACATAAAATTGTTGGAATGAGGAGAAGTTCTTCTCTCCAACAGCAAGGATTAATGGTTGAATATTTTCGCCTTTAGTTTTGAAAAACTCAATATGCTCCTCGACTTCCTGGATGCTGCTTCCAACAAAAACGAATGCCTCTTGGGAACTGGTAATTGTATGCTTTAGGAAAGTTTTTCTTCCAAAGTTGTAATTACTGCATACTTTTTGAGTGGGCACCAAATACCCATGAAGGCTCCAAAGAAGTTTCATAGCAGTACTGTCTGGAAAGATATTAATTGAAAAAAATAACTAAATATTTATTTAGCCTCGAGAAAAATTAAACTTACCACTGTAATTAGTAAAATCTTCAATTTCTGCCAACTTTGCCCGCACAGCTTTATCTTTTATGTGGTTTTCAACCTTTAAAAATGTAAACATTTTTTGAAAATGAAGGCAGCAGTCACTTAAAATGCCAGGGATATTTCCTACTATTTACTAATACTAACAGTAATTCAACAGATTTAAATTTTGTTTTACATTCAAAGCACAACATTTTCTTCACTTTTAATTTAATTTATTATCATCTTTTACCTAAAATTTACACACACGTCTTCACAACTTCGCGTTTCACTTCAAACAAAATTGATAAGAGAATAAATTAGTATACATTGAATTTAATGAGCTGAATACATTGAATTTAATGAACTATGCCTTGTATTTAATGAACTATTCATTGAATTCAATGAACTATACATTGAATTTAATGAATTATACATTAAATTTAATTAACTATACATTGAATTTAATTAACTATACATTGAAATCAATGAACAATACATTAAATTCAATGAACTGTACATTAAATTCAATGAACTATACATTAAATTCAATGAACTATACATTGAATTCAATGACCTATACATTGAATTTAATGAACTATACATTGCATTTAATGACCTAAACATTGAATTCAATGAACTGTTCATTAAAAATCAATGTATGTTTCGTTAAAATTTGATTTACAACTGGAATCAATGTACTTTTCATTGATATCAATGAAAAGTCCATTAAAATAATGAAAACAAATCATTGATATTTATTTAGACATTTTTAATGAATATAACTTCATTGATTTCCATGAACAGTACGTTAAAAACTATGAGCATTTCATTAAAATTCAATGATTTTTTCATTAAAATCAATGAATTAATTTTAACGTATGATGTTCATTAAATTTGTTTTTTCTGTGTAGGCTTTTATACTAGTTGAATTATATATTCCCAATCAAATTAATTTTTCAGTCTTTTCATGAATTTTTTTTTTCTATAACATACTAAGAACTACGGTATTTGTTTCAGTAAATAGTTGATTTTTTTAAAATAGCGTAAGAACCTTTCACTTTGGAGATGCATTTTTATAAAATAGTTTGTGACGTGGTGGTAAAATTTGATCCTATTTTAATAATACTAAAATATTCCAATAAAAAGAGGTTTTTTAAAATTATTTCTTGTTTAAAAACAATTTTAAATATTTTTGCTTAAAACAAATAAATACAAATTTTTATTCTTTTTTTTTATTTAACGAAATTGGCACTTTGTTTAACTAGCCTTCTTTTAAAGACGACAAAAATATATATATAAAGAGGTGGTAAAATTTACCACTACCTCCACAGTTAAAGGTTAAACACGCTTCCAAAATCATGTAATGTGGCAGTCCACTTTAAACGTTTATAATTCCTTAACCATTAGTAATACAAAAAAAAGTATATTTCTATAAAATAAGGGAATGAGCGAGCTCTATCAAATGCAGAAAGAAATTTTCAATTATTCTATATTTTTACCGTAATATGAGCAAAAATACACGTACGATTGTAACGTGCCAGTTTAAATGTCTGACCATGTGTTAAGACATGGTTAAAAAATTTAAAAAATACTCCAAAAACTTCTTAAATTAGTAAATTTTGTTCATGTCTCAAAACATGATAGTTTTGCCCACTACCGCACGGTTTTGATACTCACACAAAGTTAAAACTTGGATAAACGACATGAAAACCAATATCATTTTAGAGTAACACAAACAGGAACAACAACAAGGAGAGCAAGAACCAAAACCATGAATAAAGAGCCCGCAATGATTTCTAATAAAGGCTCGTCTCCTGTGTCCACGGTTGTTTGCTGCTAGGATCTGGAATAGTTGGGGAGGGTTTGGAATGGGACAGCAAAAGGCGTTGGTGGTTGGACCGCACAAACTAGTTCGTGTCTGTTTGCAGAGGACAAACTGTAAACTGTAAAGTGTATAAAGATATGTAAATACAGCCTAATTGCAATTGTGGCTTTGAGTATTTTAGCCAAATAGTGGGAAGAAATGCAGACCCACACAAGCGCGTGAGCACACGCACACACACGCACGCACATGCTTAGCTGTGCAATTTTAATTTAGAATATTTAAACTGCTTGCATGAGCGACAATTTATTTATCGAGCGCTTAAATCAAAGCTTATTTTTTATTATAACGCCAAATCTATTTAATTTAAATGTATTTTACGGATAGCTGCATGGCGTGCAGCTAGATTGCTAGAACTGTAAGCCGCTAATTATAGCCGAGAGCAGCTCCACTGCAATTAATTGCATAGCTAATTGAAAAAAAGACAGACATGAACAAAATTCAATTAAATTTTTGATGTTTAAAAAAGTCAGCACATTTCATAAGGACATAAAAGGACACACAACGCAAAAAGTTTAACTAAAATAAAACTATGCAATGCTATCAGCAGATAGCAGCCCCATTTTAGTCGAGTTTTACTTTGTGTTTTTTTTTTGTTTCATACACATTCAACGCTGAAGTTGTCGCTTAACGTCGATTTTAATTTTGTCACCAGAATCCGTCCATTCAAGGATAACTAGGATAACAAGGATAACATTTAGTTGAATGTGACCGTTGTTAGAATCAATGAAAACACTTGCTTCTCTTAATTGCCTTGAAATTGTTTTTGATTTGATTTGATTTCTGCTTGAAATAAGTTTGAAATTGTTTTATTGAGTTGAATTGTTGCCTGATTAATTTGTGTTATTTTGTGTGTTTACACAAAAACTTTGAAATCTGCTAATAGTGCTTGTAGCGGCACAAAATGTCAACGTGCTTTTTGATGTTGGGGTTGTTCACGATGTGGCGTATTTGTTATACATTTTGGTACAAACTTTACAAATTTTACATCTAAGTGTTACCTTACGTACCTTCAATAATATCTGGTGATTTTTGTCTGTGATACACAATTATACACTGGGAAAAGTACATTTTTATTGTGTTATTTTTTAGTAGCAAACGTATGGAAAATAATCAAGTTTAGCCAAAATACACCATATAATATCAAATACGCAACATCGTGAATGACCCTAATATTATCTGGCTTTTTGATCTTTTCTACCATAAATGCCATCTGGTACTACCAAAATGCGAAATAACCCAAATATCATTTTCTTTTGTCCGCTTCCCGTTACATGCTTTTTAAGCAAAATCTTAGAAAAAATAAAAAAATATAAAAAATTGATATCTAAAAAGACGAAGGAGGTATGATAAATAACTCTAAAGTAATAGTTCGTTAAGAGTATTTCTGCTTATTTAAAAATGATAAAGCAAACATACTTTTACGATTTCCTTAAAGCAACAAAAATATTGTTAGCAAATAAATGCTTAGACATAGTAAAGCGGTTCTTTTGTAACTTTTACCTTCGTTACATGACTTTTTTTCCCTGTGTATAAAAAGTTATTGATATTATTTGTGATCAGCGTTTCCATATGGTCCGATATATCGGATATGTTACGATTTTAATACTTGAATCCGACGTTCTGATATTTGACCAAAATTCTTGAAAATGTTACGATTTCAGAAAAAGTAGATCCGGCGTCCGATTTTGCATATATTTTCTGTACATATATATATGAAAAGAAAAAAAATTAGTATAATAAAATTGATGGCAACTTTAAAATAAAAATATGCTATGGTACTTCCGCATTTCCAATAATGGAAAAATTTATTTTTGAATTGTTGAGCTTACCGAATTCCTCAGCTAACGTTGAGCGAACTTTTAGTCAAATAAATATTAATAAAACTAAAGTTCGCAATAGATTAGAGTTAGATACAATGGAAGGAACTCTGCATACAAAAGTTTGTCTGCGTATGAAATCTTTTAACTGTTTTAGTCTTGAAATTAATAAAGAATTGATAAGCAAATTTAGTAAAGCAATGTATATATGACTTCGAAAAATTATATTTTTTTACACATATTTTATTTCACTAAAATCCTATTTTTTTTAGTTTTTGCTGGCTTAAAACAACAACATTTTTTCGTTAGCTTGAAACAAAAGCTTTACATTTGTAGAGTTAAAATTGAAAAATTATGTGTTATAGCTCTATGCATTTCATTTTTACCGATTTAAGAGATCTACATTAAACCAAATTGTGTTGCAAATGTATTTTTAATTTGATTTTTACTCTTTGTTTGAGTGTTCAAAAATATTTTTAAAATGTAGTTTATTATAATAAATTTTCTATATTTATAATGATTATTGAATTGACTTTTGAAAAAAATGTGATTTATTTAAATAAATAAACCTTAAATATACGTCATACGTCTAATAAAATGCAATATTTTATTTGTCTTCTTTGTTGTTAAATGCGACTGAAAATTTCTTAGTTCTTGTTTTCAGAGTTTCACAATTCCGATGAGAAATCCGACGAGCAGAGTGCAAAAGTTACGCTGTAAAATTTTTTTTTCATGACAACACTGTTTGTGATTGGAGTGTTTAGAGAATGTAAAAACAAAATTTGGATGCTCTGCAATGTATAGAAACGAAGCTACGCAACATTGCATATAAACAATTTCATGCAGGAAAGCTATAAAAATTACTATATGATGGTTTAAATCAGCGATGCCCACGAAAATTATTTAAAGAGAGCAAAAACAACAACAGCAACAAAAAGCAACAATATAAAAAAAAAATTTAAATCTGGATGCATTGACGAATGCTGGCAGAGTCCGCGACAGCAAACTTATGTATATGTACACTGTAAAAATAATGAATCAAGTAATTCCAAATGTTTCAGTTCTTTTGCTAGTCAGATCTGATTTACCCAGCTGTAGTCGCGTGAAGGTTTTCAGATATCTTTTTAATTTTTTGTTTTACAGTTTTGAATTGTTTGGTTTTTTATTTATTTACATTTTTTATGTTTTTTTTTTTTTGTACATTTTTTATTATTATGCATTTTTTATTATACATAGGGGTATAAAAACCCCTATAAAAATAATTTATTCTGATGCAATATAAAAAGGTACCAACCTGCAAATATTCAGTAACTTATTCGCAATGTGTATTCGCATAACAGCGCTATCGAAATGAAATTAATTTTGGGCTTTTTGCAATATTCGCGGTATTACACGCGCAACGACGATATAAAGGGTATGTTCCCGTACTCGATGCAAGTAGCTTGAAGATGCTTGAAAGTGTAAGTTTAAAGCTCGAGAGAGAAGAATAACATGCAAAATGTCAATCTCTAATCAATTACAATTACTTGAATCGGAATCGAGTACGGGAACAGACCTTATTATATCAATTCAAGCTGTGAAATTATAAAAGATTATTCGTCAGTATAACAGTTTTATAGCTACTAGCCGATAGGTGGCGCTAAATACCTTACATATTTTTAGGCATATGCTGAAATTAAGAAGAGAAAAAGCAACACAACAACAACAATTATATGCAAACTTTAACTCGCTATAACTTAAAAAATATAAATTTTTAAGAAATAAAATGTTCAGTTTGCACATTTACAGGTCTAAACCTACCAAACCATACTAAATTTATTATTATTGGACTTGTACTTAAAAAGCTTTACGCCGGACAAAATTTGTGTTTGCGTAATGTATATAAGGAATAAGTGTTGGCGTTGAACAGTTCACGGCAGTACATTTATATGTTGCAATGCATTTATATATATTTCTTGGGATTTACTGACTACCTTCAGAGCGCGTTGCATGTTTTTTCTATGAACCCGCAAGTAAAAATTTTTCGGTGATGACAGTGTAATGCAGAAATATAAGCTGAATTTGAAAAAAATTTTGTTTGCGTTGTTAAGATTGAATTTAACATAAATAAGTTTGAATTATTTTTAAGTGGAATGCTCACTTAGGACAAATTAAACCATTATGCATTATTTCAATTTCAGAACACACGGTGTGCCTAAATGAACACTACTATTTTGAATGGGGGTAGATCACAGGACATATTCTTTCAGGATATTTTAAGAAAATACTATGCCTTTACATAGGTACATGGAATTAGTTTTTTGCTAGCTCAATAAATGCATATTTACTATATTTTAAACATCAAAATATATTTTTCGAAAAAAAATTAATTTGGATATTGATTTTGAATTAATAGTTCGAAATAACAAAAAAAAAACATTTAGAAGCGAGGCTGAAATTGCAAACTGAATTCGGCGAATTACAACAATCATGAAAATATTGAAGTTGTTGTAAAAGAGTGGAAAGAGTTAGGCGCTGGGCATCGCTGGTTTAAATATTACTTTTTATTTTACATGTTTAATATGAAATTATATGCTCTAATAACTTATCCTAAGAGATAATTTGATATATTTTATATATTCAATAAAAATAGAGAATTGAAATGCACCTTCAGCTATGACTAAGACAATTTTAAATACAGGATAGTAAAAACTATATAAAATATCAAACTGATCTGTAAGGATTTTTGTTTCAAAAGTTGAAGCTCATTGCAAATTTTTTAGATACATAATTCTATGTTCACACTGAGAGCTAAATGCGTATTTACGATATCCACATTTACAAAAGGCCCATTACTCGTTGTAGGAGTAACAGGGACAAATATACAGGGACACATTTAGCTCTCAGTGTGAACATACCATAAAACATTATCCATTATGAAGTCGTTTAAAGCATTTTCTAGCTTGATTAATACATAGTCTATTCTGACATTTTGAGCAGTTAACGTGAGTGCATCCATTGCACCCTGGTAATTGGCATGTAAAACTCTTGTTGTTCCATTATGGGCAGTGATTAAAATGGTCTAACCGAACTCCTGTTTGAGGTTGTTGGAAACTTCTCTGATGTTTCGTCTTTTATTCAAGGTTTTTTGATACTTCGGAAGGTCTTCCACGTTTCGTTTATAGCTTTCCTACTTTGCAAAGACTTTCTGCCACTTGTAAACAAAAATTGTTTATTGTTATGTTTCCATGATTACTGCTTTTTTGTTCCTACCGCTTGTACAATAGCCATGCATTTACTAATGTGGTATCTATCAAATAATAAACAATATCATATACCACTTTTTTTGAGCGTATTTTTATCTTTTAGCGGCCTAATAAATGAGTCGAACAAATAACTCCGCCATTAATTTGTCGCATTGCGAAACAATATTCGAACACTCAATGGATATGTTTTTACAAAATTTGTTGTCAAGTCGTTCAGCTTTGATCTCAGGACTCTTACGACAATAGTTTGACATCAAATTAACAACTTTATTACCTCTCTATGAAACCAAAGATACTTCAAAATTATTCTGGGAGGCTACATTTTCCACAGACACTCCTCGAGATTTCTTCATTAATTTTGGAACAGTCGATAGCTTTGAGTTAGGAAATCTATTCCGACGGATTGTACCCAGTGAATGTATTCCACTTTTGACTAGTTCAGTCATTAGTGATAGTGTTGTATAATAACTCATATTTTGTGGAACACTACTGTTCGTCAACGGAAAGGAAATTTTCATATTGAATCGACTAAAATTGTTTCTGAAAAGTGTTAATTAACAGTCGATCTTTAAAAACCCGATCAATATTTTTTTAAATTGATTGACTAACAACGTCTCCTGTATTAGAGTGTTTCCTGAAACAGGTGTCTAATAACCCCGATAACAATCGGGTATTTGAATAACAGACGTTAGAATGCATTTTCCAAAAGATGGATTGTCTGGTATTCTTATATGTGGAATAAAATATTGTTCTTTCCATATAGTGAGGGCGTATTTCTCTTTCAATGTTAGGATATTACAAATGTCTTCAACTTCAGTATGTTTTTTTTCATATGTACTTTATGTACGATTTGTCTTGACGTCTACGTTATCATCTTCATGATCATCATCTTCACTTAATTCATCCTCGCTATTTTCCTATGAATTAAAAGCTTTATAAATTTGATCATCGGTAGCAAAACCCTGCAAAAGTTTTCAGCTTTAATTAAACTTTAATGCATGAAATGCATCTCATATTTGCAAATTGCAATGTAATTTTAAAATGTCTCAAATGCATATTTGCAACTAAGCCATTAATTTAATGAAATTCAGGTTATGTTGCACACAAAAATTATTAAGCTTCAAGAAAATTAACTTATATTCTAGAATACGTTTTTATGATATTTCTTGTATAATCATTAAAAATATTCACTTATTTTGTCTACGTGTAAGAAGGACCTTGTTCGACTTAATATTTCGGACAAACTAAATCACCAATATGACAAAATGAGGCAACAACTAATAAAATATGTATAAATATTTTTTTTTAAATCCCGTTATGAATATTAACAGAGTGTGTACGCTACATCTCATAGAAGTCAACATTGCATATGTGCAATCCCATGCAACGAAGGGTTAACATTTTTATTTTCAGTATATCAGTTGAAATGACATAATTTAAGTCTTAAACATAAATTACCTCATTATATTTATGTATGCTATAATTTTCTTGTAGAGCTGTAATATTTTGCGTTAGTTTCTCAACTTTTTCAAAATTAACAGCGTTGAGTTAACATATAACTATTGTGTGAATTTTTATTTTTTTAAATGAGTTTTCATTTCTGCATCAACTTTGTTTTATTCCGAAACAACATTTATATCACTCGTTGGAAGGTATAATATTTACATTATTTTTATTACAGCATTAAAATTAGCCTCAGCAGTTTTTAGCTAAACTAGTTTTAATTACATTGTTAGCAGCACATCTGAGAAAATTATCATTATAAATTGACTCTATATTTATGTGGTTTATCATCATTATAATACTCAAACTATCTAAACTATTGTTTTGAAACATACTTACCATGTAACAGAAACACAGTCGAGTTATGAATTTATTTATTACAGCGTGCACAGTGAAATGTTTCTATATAAGCTATGGACAAAATTAGATGGAGTTGAGTTATTTAGTAATTAAAAGGATATAAACCAACATTTTTTTAATCTATATAAAGGGCATTTGAAGAAGGTTTTCTTATGTATCGAAAACAATTATGTTATCAAAAAATATTTTACCTTTTTTTCTTAGTATGAGAATATATGGGCTAATTGCAATGAAATATAAATCACTTAATTTAAAAAGTCTGTCTAGTATACATGGGAGTAGTCAGGATATTATTCAGGGGGGAGCGGGAGACATACAAACGCTGTTGTAAGAATGATTTTAATGAGCGATATGGTCTGAACTGTGACACATTCCAATATTTAAAAGGTAATGCTGCTGGAGTATTGGTAAGCTGATTTTAATATATGCGCGAAGAAATTTTTAATCAAAAGTAATTTCTTGTGAGCAGACATCAATAAGCAGGTCGGTCATGAATACGTGAGCTTCTTCTGCTAATCCTATATGCCACTGACTCGAAGCGTGGCTTCTACAATTCTCATGCACATTTTTATATTTGTTCGAGTGTTCCTAAAACGGCTTGAACGTTTTTAGGTGGAAAGAGGATGCAGTAGTCCAAGCAAAGTTTTTTTTTTAGACTGAACCAACGCTCAGGGGATGCCCCCTATAAATGCGTAAGCATTGTGTTGATTCGGAAGATGGGTGATAGTTAGTTGGAGGGTGGATAGATGGAGTAGTGTCGGTGAAGATTTGTTTTGAATCTGCACAGCTCAAAACTGCCGGGAAACAAGCTCGCAGGGAGACTATTCCACAACTTAACCGCGCGACTAAAAAACGAATTATCGCGGTAATGCGAGGTTCTATTAGGCATCGATGCAATGGTAAAGGGGTGGGCTTGGACAGCTGCCCGAGTGGATCTGGGAAACACACGAGCTGGTGGCGTCAGGCCATGTATCTCCCTTGAACACTTCTCATGGTAATACCTATACAGAAGGCTTAGTCAACCTACATTACGTCGATGCTCAAGAGAGTTCAGAGAGGATAAAATACTTTCATCTCCTATCAAATATATCGCACGACGTTGAATTCGATCCAGAAGATCCAAATAAGATCTTGAAGCCCCTGCCCAAATGTGCGAATTGTACTCCATTTTCGGCCTAATATATGAGGTGTAGATCATGCGAAGATCAGCTGAAGTGAAATATTTTTTGCACCGTTTTAGAAAACCAAGGCACTTGCCCGCTTCTTTCGACACATCGAAAATATGATCATTCCAACGAAGATCAGATTGGATCGATATGCCCAGAACGTCAAGAGCGGCTGATTCCACAAGATCCACACCATTCATTCTGAGAGGAGCTAAAGGGCAATTCACTCGATTGTGGGTTAACAGACAACACTGGGTCTTGCTTGCATTGAACTCTACTCTATTAGCAAGACCCCACTCGGAGATTTTTTGTAGATCATTAAGGAGTGTGTCATTCATAGTTTGCCTTTTTCTCTCAATCTCCATAGAGCTTGGGCGTTTTTTGAATGAATATGAATGACAAATGCTGCTGTCGTCCGCAAACGAATGTATTGGGTTATGCGTCAACGACAGAAGGTCGTTGATAAAAACCAGAAACAAGGTGGGCGATAGAACTGAACCCTGCGGTACTCCTGCGTTGATGGCGTGCTTCTCGGACGAAATACCGTCATCGTTCCGAATACCAAATACCGAATCGTTCTGTCCTTGAGAAAACACGTGATACATCAAGCAAAATCACCACCAAAACCATATGTAGCAAGTTTTGACACGAGCGCTTTATGCCACACTCGGTCGAACGCTTTTGAAATATCCAGAGCAACAACCCTGCTCTCGCTGAAAAAGTGAACGCATTTATTCCATTCTTCGGTTAAGAACGCCATAAGATCACCAGTAGAGCGAGCCCTACGGAAACCATATTGATGGTCACTGAGCAGTTGGTTGTGCTCCAGATAGTTCACAACGTTGAAGTTTATTACACTCTCCATAACTTTGGAAAGCGTAGAGCATATTGCAATGGGTCGGTAGTTTGCAGGGTTCGTGGCATCACCTTTTTTAGGTACCGGCTGGACATTAGCCACCTTCCAACAAGATGGAAATATTCCTGTTCTGTAGGAGATGTTGAAAAGGTTGCGCAAAGGCCGAGCCAGCGAAGAAGCACACATTTTAAGCACAATTGGCGGTATGCCATCAGGACCAGTGGCTTTGTTTACGTTGAGATTTGAAAGGACCCTTTTAACTACTCTCGTTCGAAAGTATATCTCCTGCATTGCAGAAGATCTATTCTCAACAAAGGGCAGTGGCTGATTGCTATCCGAGAGAGTGGAATTTTGTGCAAACAATCTAGTCAATAGGTTTGCTTTATCAGCCGAGTCAGTGAAGATTTGGTCATGTTTTAAAAGAGCTGGAATCGTTGACGATGTCTGGTTCTTAACTCTTTTAACAAATGACCAAAAATTTTTGCTCCCTTTGGGGCAGAGAAGAACCTGTTTTCGAATGCGAGCTTCGTGCAGAAACTTTTCGCGTTTTAAAATTGCATTACAGCGATTCCTTGCCTCGATGCGAAGTCTTTTAGTATCAGTATTCTTGTTAGAACGCCAATTCTGAAAGGCTTCCTCTTTGGACCTGACTGCAATCCTGCAAGTCTCATTAAACCATGAGTGGTCTTTTGGTTTAATGCTTCTCATCTTATTGGGAATGAAAGACCGCATACCCAATAAAATAATTTCTTGTACCATGACAGCCGCGGCATTCACATTTCTATCAGAGTAACATAATTTCCAATTGAAGTTGCGATAAAAATTATTTAACGCAGTCCAATTTGCCTTTCCATAAAACCATGCAGTCCTCTTCGGGGCTTTGGGCGTAGAGGTGCAGGGGTTAGAATATGGAAAAACAGCGGAGATGGTACAATGGTCCGAGTTACCAAGAGGTGCGTTGACACTCACATCATATTTTTCATGAATTGAAAAAGGTTAAGGGTATTATGGCTATGCATATCACTTTAAGGAAAAAAAGTGGGTTCCTTCACTAGTTGAATCAATTGGTTCGATTCAGCAAATAGCTCAACATAATGCCCAACAGGTGTCAATGGGCCCGAGTGACGTAACCAAGCCGGGTTGTGGACATTGAAATCGCCTGCTACAACGATCTCACTGTCACGAAACAACCCCAAAATATGCGTAATCGAATCAGAGAGAGAGAGTCCAGTGTGTTAAAAGTGGGCTCTCTCCCTAGATTCGGGCTTCTATAAATAAAACAAAAATGCAGCAAGTGAGAGCGAAGCCTCAACCTAACCCACATTGAGCTAAACTCTGGATCGGTCACGTTCAGACTCCTCTCACACTGGTATGCTACATCCGTTCTTATAAAAAGGGCGATGCCTCTATGCAAAGAAAACAATGGCAGTAAGCGGTACCCAGGTATATGAAAATCCAGTGGATCTGCATCCTCGGCCACCTGGGACTCGCCCAGTGCCATTATTTGAGTAGAGTACAATGTACATATGTATACCGAGAAAAAAATTCGCCCTCAGTCCACGAACATTGCAAAAATCTATGCGAAAACGACCCGACATTTCCGCACCATGCAAATAAGAAAATTAGTGCACCTTTAATTTTTTTTTTTTTGAGTATATTAACCACAACGCAAAGGTTTCTAGCCAATTGTGACAAGACAACATTTAAGTTTGGATCCAATCACGTTCTTCTTAAAACCTTAGATTTGTGGAGGAACCCAAGGGCATTTGACCATAGCAATTTCTTAGATGTACTCATTAAGGCACGTCGGCCAACCCACTTGGCTAAATCGTTTTCGCAGTAACGGTTTACCAATACAGGGTTGTTCAGAAATACAGGGTCCGCCATATAACGTTTTTTTTTCAACTAGTGCTTATTTCGTGAATGGTAACACTTAGCTCATGTCTGATTTGACAGATAATTAGTTTTATCCTTCCGCTGAACGAATATGGTTGTATATACGCTTGAACAACGCTAAGAAGTGGGCCTGCGATCGACTTACAGAAGATGCCGATTTTGCCAAAAAAATCATCTTTTCAGATGAAGCTCATTTTGATCTTGGCGGGTATGTAAACAAGCAAAATTGTCGCATTTGGGGCACAGAAAACCCGCACGCATACATTGAAAAGCCGCTGCATCCAAAACGGACCACTGTTTGGTGCGGATTTTGGTCCAGAGGCATAATTGGGCCATTTTTCTTCGAAAATGAGCAAGAAGTGGCCGTTACAGTCAATGGCGATCGTTATCGGGCCATGTTTAACGAATTTTTGTTCACAAAAATTGAAGAGGAGGATATTGGCAACATTTGGTTTCAGCAGGACGGCGCTACGTGCCACACAGCCGAAGCTACACTCGATGTTTTGCGCCCTGTTTTTGAAGATCGCATTATCAGTCGCAGAGCTGATGTCGTTTGGCCACCTCGGAACTGCGATTGGACACCGTTGGACTATTATTTGTTGGGTGCCCTCAAAGATAAGTGTTACGCCGACAAGCCAGAGACAATTGACGCTTTAAAGGACAATATTCGTGAAGCCATTGGTGAAATACAGCTGCACACAATCAATAATACGCTTAAAAATTGGACCGATCGTGTAGGCTACTGCATGGCCAATTATTTTTCATTATTAACCGGAAGAATTTTACTTCCAAATAAAAAAAGAAATTTGAGAAAATATTCAGTAATTTTTTTTTATAGAATTTTCAAAAAAAAAAAGTTATATGGCGGACCCTGTATTTGAAGAATCAAAATTAAGGAAATTATCTTCGGTACCACTTTTGGTGCCCGAGACATAAAACCTTATATTCATATTTTTGAAGAAGTTAAAAAATTGAATTCAAGTATACAAAATATGCAAATTTTTAACTCGCCAAATTTAAGGAAAAGGCGAACAGTATAATCAAAATCGCCAAAATTTAGACAATCAGATGGTAATCAAAAGTTCTGTGCTAACTCGAGTGTACTTTTAGATTCGAATATCCTTCACACAACACCTTGTGGGTAAAAATCGAGAGTGGCATCGTGCTTGCCAAAACATTGTTAGTTAAAGTCTATATTTATTATTATTATTATTATTATTCTTTATTCAGTCTTTGGACAATAGTTCCTTACAGACTAGATTTAACAATCAAATATAAGAGTATAAGATACAACTAAGATACAAATAAGCTATTTACATGTATTTTGAAAGCATCTTTGGTAATAGTGAAATCAAAACTACTATTTACTGCTAATTCATTAAATAATGAGAAAGCTCTTGATAAAGGCTCATTTTTTGCATAGTTTGTTCTATGATTTTTTATAGCAAATATCTTAAAATGCCGCAACTGTCTTGAAGGTACATTAAACTTAATCAGCTCCAATAGAGACGAACAATCGATATTACCGGATAAAATATCATATATAAAGACCATAGATTGAATCTTTCTTCTACTTTCTAAAGACTTTAGTCCTAATAGCATAAAACGAGGGCATAAAGTCTATGAAATTTAAGCAGCGTAAAACATGTCTCGTTAAAGATTTTTGAATTCTTTCCAAGCGAAATGAATGAGTGGCATAGCAAGGATTCCAAATAAACGAGGCATACTCAAGCCTTGACCTAACAAAAGAGTTATACAAAAATTTTAGCGTTTGAGGGTCAGAAAACTCAGAACTGTTCCTACGTAAGAACGCTAGGATGGAGTAAGCTTTTGGAACAATAAAGCTGATATGGTCAATAAATGTGAGCTTCACATCAAAAATCACGCCTAGATCGCGAATAGTATCTACCAGTTTTAAGGGTGAGTCTAAAAGAATATACTCAGAATTAACGACGATTGTCGCCTTAGAAATACTCATATGACAACACTTACTGGGGTTTAATGGTAAACCATTAATTATGCACCAGTTAAAAACATTTTCAAGGTCAGACTGCAGTAGAGCAACATCGGTAAAATCGCAGATTCGCTTATAAAATTTTAGGTCATCAGCATATAGTAGGAAACATGAATTTTTGAAACATTTGCTTATATCATTTATGAATAATATAAAAAAACAAAGGCCCAAGAATACTTCCTTGTGGAACACCAGAGGTAGCGATGAACTTATAAGATCTGACATTATTTATAGACACAACGCATGGTCACGCATCTAAGTATGATTTTATCCATTCTAAGAATATTGAATGACACCCCATTTTTGCAAGTTTAGCAACCAAAACTTTGTGGGAAACTTTGTCAAAAGCCTTAGAAAAGTCCGCGTAAATTACATCAATTTTATGACCATGCGTAATAGACGAAATACAAAATTCAGTAAACAAAGCTAAGTTTGTCACTGTCGATCGACCAGCAACAAAACCATGTTGTTGAGGACAAATGTGGCGTTTAACCAGGAAGAATAGTTTTCCCTTTACTAAACTTTCAAATAATTTAGAAACATTGGAGAGTTTAGAGATAGGACGATAATTCGACACATCATTCTTACCACCACTTTTAAAAATCGGAGTAATTGAGGCAATTTTCCAACATTGAATGAAGGAACCAGTTGATAAAGATTCATTAAAAATCTTACAAAGGGGCGCAGATAAGCCTAGTGCACAATTTTTAAGCATAATAGAGGAAATACCATCTATGTCGACTTTTACAGTTGATTTCATAGCAATTAAAGAATCAAAAACATCACGCTCCGATAGTGTCAACAAGCCAATATCCATAAATGTTTCGACATTTGCTAACATCAGCTCATCTGGCGAAACAGAATCATCAGAATAATTGGATTTGAAAAAATCTGCAAAAAGATTAACGGTATCCGCGAGAGCACAAGATTGTATACCATTATAGTGCATAGACGTAGGTATGTGCGAATCCTTTTTCTTCGATTGAATAAAATTCCAAAACGATTTCGGGTTGGATTTAATGCTACTTTCAAATCGCAAGATATATTGCCTATAAAGAAATTTATTTAAAAAATTAAACTCCCTCAAAAAATAATTCGAAACACGTTGCCACACTTTTCCCATCAAAAAGTGCACTCCAATTAATATTCTGAAAGCATTCTGTTAAATAATCAAAATTACAAAATTTAAAGTTAAACGGACTTTCAAGAACATGTTCATTAACAATAAATTCATAAAATTCTATATTAAGAACAAGCGGAACATGGTGCATATCAGAGGGAGATATAGGATATAAGCATTCTGATAACTCATATTTTATATTATTATTGGGGGTTGGAATTAATTTTAAAGGTTTTTTTTCGGTTTTTGAGCATTTATTTAGAAACAACGGTACAATGTATATTATTCAAAGTATTGTCCATCGTTAGTTACAATATTTTCCCATCTTTCTGGCAGCATATGGATTCCGCGCCGGAAGAACGATTCGTCTTTTGAGGCAATCCACGAATCGACCCATTTTTTGGTATCCTCGTAAGAAGTGAAGCGCTGCTCAGCCAAGCCATGCGTCATCGATCTGAATAGGTGGTAGTCGGAAGGGGCTATGTCTGGACTATAAGGCGGGTGGGGTAGCACATCCCAATTCAGCGCCTCCAACGTTTCCTTGACGGTTCTTGCAACATGTGGCCGTGCGTTGTCATGTTGAAAAACCACTTTGTCGTGTCTTTTGGCATATTCCGGCCGTTTAACCTTTAATGCTCGGCTCAATTGCATCAATTGTTGTTGGTAGCGTTCCCCAGTGATGGTTTCGTTAGGTTTTAGCAGCTCATAGTACACGACACCCTTCTGATCCCACCAAATACACAGCATAAGCTTGGCGCTATGAATATTCGGCTTGGCCCTCGATGTTGATGCATGGCCGGGTGGTCCCCACGATTTTTTTCGCTTAGAATTATCGTAATGGATCCACTTTTCATCGCCAGTGACAATACGATGCAAAAAACTCTTCCTTTTATGCCGTTGAAGCAGTTGTTCGCACATGCAAAATCGCCGTTCAACGTCTCTCGGCTTCAACTGGTACGGCACCCAATTTCCTTGCTTTTGAATCATTCCCATGGCCTTCAAGCGTTTGCCGACCGTTGATAAGTCGACTCCCAATGATTCTGACAATTCTTGAAGGGTTTGACACGGGTCTTCATCGAGAAAAGCCTCCAATTCCTCATCTTCAAACTTTTTCGGCTGGCCCGGACGCTCTTTGTCTTCCGTATCAAAATCACCACTTTTAAACCGACGGAACCAGTACTCACAAGTAGAAATCGATGGAGCATAGTCCCCGTAAGCCTCAGTAAGCGTGCGTTGTGCTTCAACCGCTTTTTTCTTCAAATGGAAGCACAAAAGTAAACCTTCCCGCAAATTGCGTTTTGTTGGAACGAAAGTCGACATGTTCACAGAGAAAAAAATATATGTTGTTTACACTTCAGTGGAATGACACATACTAAAAAATGAAGCTTAGACAATGTGCTTTGAAATGAATATAGTCACAGGTGTGCCCGATGCGATCTATTGATAGTTACGCCATCTCTTAGAAAACCTTTAAAACTAATTCCAACCCCCAATAGAAACAAAAATTAAATCTAACATTCTATTTAATTTATTTGCAAAAGAATTTATTTGCAATAAGTCTAAACTTAATAAACTATCTACGAAATTAATTTCATGCGAATAGTTTACGTTGGTAGCTATTAAATCTTTATCAAAATATGACCAAATGATTATATTAAGATTAAAATCGCCAATCATACATAATTGGCAATTATTGTCCAGCGATGAGCGAAGAGATAAGATATTATCTATATGTGCAGCATAAATTTCATCAGAACTATTGGGCGGAATGTAGGATGTATAAATATACAAAGAACCCAAAGGGCTAGCAATGAAAACACCAAGTTGATCCAGCAGAGAGTCCGAATTTTGCAACTTACACAAAGAGCAACGAAGAGAGCGTTTAACTGCAATCAATACTCCATCTCCACGGGAGCAACCAGTTTTAGTAACATCTCGGTCTTTACGAAACACTTGGTAAATAGAAGTGTCAAAGAATTCGCCATCAAAGAAATCCGGGTTGAGCCAGGTTTCAACAAACACGATTAAATCAAAATCGCCATATGATGTATATCTTAATATGGCAGCTGCTTTAGTTCTGATACCAGACATGTTTTGAAAATACATCTTCAGCTTTGTACAAACGCTGCCAATAGAAGGTTGCGAACATATTAGTCGTTCTTTTTTTCGCTCTGCCCCACTGAAAATTTTTTTGATTTTGAAATGGGCGCACTTTATTTATATATTTACTTTTGCTTTAAGACATATGTAGTTTTTCTTACAAAAATCAAAGCATTTTTAAATTGTGATTTTTTACTGTTTTTCTTAAAAAACAAATTTGTCCTTCTGGGAGACGTCCTTATTTTTTTTCTAAATTTTTTTTGGGAGATCTTGACCACCCAATGCAACTTTTGAGACCTCTTAGAATACGATCTAAATTTTTCGATACGCCCTACTGGCCTGGCCATCTTCTGCGTCGAAAACTTATCTGCGATTGATTATGAATGGAATATTGTCATACTAACGCTATTATTGCGAAAGAAGTTCTGACCGTATTTTCCCGACACTTACGGTATTTTTCAGAAACACTCATCGAGTTGGCATTCTTCGATAGATATTTTTTCGTGAAAACAAAGCGATTAATGGACTCCGCCTTTGAGAAGAAAAGCGATATCAAAAAGTATAAGCGATTATTTTTCAGGACCGAATATTACTATAACAAAAAATGCATAGTTTTAGACTCGGGTAAGGTTTCGGAATTAAACGTTGAAGGTATTGTTAAGTCAAACACTCAAACATTTTTAGACTCATTGGGCGCGTTCTGCAGACAAAACTGTTGCTCAACTGTTGACTAAAAACTGTTGTCTGCTGAACGAGCTGGTGCATGCAAGATGTTCGGTGAGCGCTCGGTAACGAGCAGTTTCAATGCTACGTGCGCTCACTTATCATAAATACACCTGATTTTGGTTGTCAACTCTTTGAAGAACAGACTAAAAATGTAATTAAATATTTAATTTAGTTTTTATCGAAAAAGAAATGAAATACTAAATAACTTTTAACTTAATTAATAAATTTAATTAATTAGTATTTTATTAGTTAAAGTAATTAGATCCATGGACGGAAAAAGCTTCTTTAAGTCAAAGAATTAACCAAAATTTTCTAGAAATTGTTGAAGCAAATCGTTTCGTTCATTTTAGATTTCGTTTGCTTCATCTTTTCTGGCACTTAAACTACCAATAGCCTATGTCCGCTGTTGCTAAATTTCAATAAATTTTTCTTTGATGGTAACTTCCTTTGGCCATAGAAGCCTTTTTCTCTTTTCGAGAAATTAAACAGCTACCGACTGACCTCGTCAAGCAGAACACTTCCCAAATTGGTTGACTGTTGAAAAGCACATGCGTCCCCCGAAATCAGATTTTCATGCAATATTTCGCTACCAGCTTGCATGCCAAATGACGAAATAGTAGACCCAATGTTGATGGTTCTATCGTCAGAAAAAATGTCTTCCATTGTTGCAAAATACTCCCAGGGCACGCGACCTTGGCCAGTTTTGGTGTTGTTGTCTTTAATTGTCCTATATGTTTTCTTCATATTTCTCATCTTTCTGTCCAATATATCGCCTGTCATACCAGGGCATTCTACATTTGTCATTTCCTTCGAAATCTCGTTCCATAAAGCTTTCTTTTTGTAGTTGGGATCGCGAAACTTTTCTTTACGTGCAAAATACATTTGCAGCATCATTTTGGTATTCTCCGGGCTCCAAAGCTACAGCAAACTCTCTGCACTGTGATCTTCCTGAATAACTGAAAAAGCGGCAAATTATATCTATACATTTACTAAATTTACCAAGATTTTCCTTAATTCTTACCATATGATTCTCCTGTTGCCATTTTTTAAGTTTAGTTTTCGTGCAAAATTTATTTTGTTCATGCCGCGAAGTTGGCCGTTCTTGTGGTAATTGTTTCGTTGAAAATTCTTTTTTAATTATTTTTATACAAGCCATAATATAATACGTTACGATACAAATTTTTCCCTTTAAAGAAGTAAAAATTTTTCATAGTTTTATTTAGTTAATTGAACTTAAAAATCACATAAAGTGTAATTTAGGTCCGTAAAAATGGAAAACTGAAAACATTGAATTAAACTTTGTATTATGCAAGTATTTGTTATACTTATAAAATTCCTACTTTTGTTAAAATTTTTCAACTTTTGTCACCATTTTTCCACTTTTGTTGCCATTCATCGTGTTTCTTGCCATTTTTTTAAAATTCAAATTGAGATCACCGCTCAGTACTCTCACTATATTAATTTAAAAAAATTTTCTCTGTTATGAAGGTTTAAAAAATGTTCAGTAACATTTTATTTTTCAGTCGCGGTAGATCTTTTGGTGGAAATGCCCATATTAATTTTCATAAAAATCGATTTTCGGCGTTTTCCCCTAATTTTGTTAATTTTGTGCAGCCTGTAACTCCGCCAAAAATCGCGCCAATCTTTTTTCCTCCAATTTTAGTTTTTTATTTCCGTCAGTGCTGCTTCATGCAAAATTTGACCTAAATCAGATATGGCCATTCCATAAGGCCGGTACATTTAAAATGCAATTTCTGTATGTATATCTATATGTATAAACATATAAATGTACTAAAATATAATAACAGAAAATATTGCAAGTGTGAGAAATTAGATTTAAAACCATGCGCCCCAAAAAATTTCTTAATATTTAAGGTTTCTACATAGAACGTGATATCCTTAATAATTTTCGTAATTCTCAAATGCTAATAAAGCTGTGACACAGCACCAACCTTCGGGTATATTTTTATGACCTTTATTGTGGTAACTTATTTAGCTGTTCCATGGCTTAGATAAAGAATGAAAAAGGCGCTTAAAAACAGTGTGTTACTATGTAACACAATCAAATAAATAAACTTCTGTGGCCAACATTAGAACATCACCAGCAACAATGGTATGTGTATTAAATCATCTTGCTTCAGCACAAGCTCCTGGCGCAAATAAATCTTGGAAACAGGTAGTAGCAGATAGATAGAAAAAAAGGGAAAACAACAACACAAACATCAGTTATTGTACAACAACATACCGACATAGATGATAATAAAGTCCGGTGGCGCTAACAGGATCGTAAATTAAGCGATATAAATCTGGGTGTAACAGTGTGTTTGTGTGTGTGTGTGTATGTTTCACAGACAGTGGAAAGGAGCAGTTCTGCATCCATTCATCCATCCAGCATGTGCTCAGAATTTAACAATTCATCCATCGTTGCCTCAAACTCGAGCTCTTGTGAAACACTTACTGGCTCATTGGTTTGCACAGCTCGAAATAGTGGATGAATGGATAACTGGATGGATGGAAGACTTAATGAATAGTTGCTTTTCGGTTTCATTAGATTTTCCACGTTTATTTTCTTTTTAGTTATTTTTGCCTAATCATTTTGTCATACATTCACTTGTCGTTCGTTGTCGCGGTTGGAATTTTAGTTTCCTAACTTGTTCCATGGATTTTTTTTTTTTAGTTTTGTTAGTGTTTTTCGATATTATTTGTTATTATTTTTCGATTTTTCGAGGAATTCCCTTTGTCTGTTCAGACCATCCAGACCAGACCAAACCGAGTTGCAATGCATGAGATGGATTACGCGACGCGTCGCTAGAAATGTTATTAAATATTTTTATTACCATGAGTTCCTACATGTTTTTGTTTTATTTTTCGAGATCTATGCAGTTACAGGCTTTGTACAAGATTGTCGTTATGGTTGCCCAAATTTTAGTTTTTTATTTATGACTTTCCTTGGAAGTGGCAAAGAAAGGATGTCACAGCGCATAACTGGACAATTTATTTATTCCTGCTGAATGTAGGAATTCAAAATAGCTTCCTATTTGCACATAAGAACTTTTTGGTAATGAAGAATATTTTAAGGACGTGAAGGAAAATTTTATGGCAGGGAGTTGTGTTGGAAAGAAATAAAAATATGTTGATAGATAGTTTTTTATCATGTGGTACTTTGACGTTGTTACTGGTATCATTGTTCCTTATAAAATGCCTATAAAAGTAGTCCAAGATACTCGCACTACTATTTCCATATTCTTTACACAAACTCTCAGTGCATTCAAGAAGAACTAACTGTGTTTACTTTGTAAAAGCATGTTCTTGAGTATATCTTCATATCTTTATCACCAAAGAACATGAAAAACGCAAAAATGATGACTGCGGTTGAATGCACAGTAGCTGCTGATACAACATCTGTTGGTGTGTATAAATTCACATATATGGATTTTTTTTTTATTTATATTCACTATCATAACAAAAGTGAATAGCAATAAAAATTTATGGCCATAAGATATTGTTATATTTTTTCAATACTAAAGATTTATGACGCCTGCCTCTGCCGAATGTGTGAGAAATAGTCATAATTTGGTATATTTATTTGTGCAAAAAAAAATTATAATAACAAATGTTTTTGGCATAGTTTTCGTAGTCAAAAAAATGTCCCACTTTGACACAAACTAACTCTTACATTTAGTTTTTAATTGCATTTTAGCTAAAATTTCATGCGAAATTTAATTCCACAAAATATACGACAATATTTTCATAGAAGCTTTGTGGCTAAAAACTCGTATTTTTTCATTGCAATCTTTATGTTTTTGTTATAAGTGCAGCATATTTATTTTAAAAATACATCAGTTGCACAAAAAGGAAAAAAGTCATCAACGTTTTTAATGTCTGTCAGGCCCGTAGCCAAGAGGCGTTTTTTGGGGTTCAAGCACCCTTAGTCTCAAAGCGCATACAAAAGTAATTCAAAGAAAACTATTACAAAAAAATTATATATGTATTTAAAAAAGACACAGTTTCGTTAGTATCGTAAATATAGACGTAGAATTCCTTTTTATATAGTAATAAAGAACAATTCTGGTTTTTTCGTTTATATTTTTCAAAAATATTTTAAAGCATTTCATCGTCTGAATCAAAATTATTCAAAAACAAATTTGTTGTTGTTGTTGCCTTTTTCAAACTTACTTGATCTAAAAAACTCACAATTGAATTCATGTAAAAATTTGTTTTGTTTTATAAAAAGTTTTCCTTTGTTAAATTATGGTATTTCAAAAATAAATAGACATTTCAAAGCACAACGCATGCTTAGTAACGCATGCACAAACCTGCGTAGTAGTAATACCACTATTGCGAACCAAACGAACAATAACAACAGCATAAGCAGCTACTAAAGCAACTACTGAAGCAGCTTGCGTATTTCTCATATGAATATATGAACTTTTTCTTTTTAAATTTTGCTGTTTTGTGGCTTTATTAAAGAAGTGACCAAATATAAAGTTTAATATTCGTTTTATTCGTACTCTAACTGATATTTTGGCATATATTTGTTCTTTGTACGATGAATATTAAAGGCTGTAGGTATACCCCAAAGTGTCAACTATGATCCTTAAATGGGCTTGAAAAAATTTGTTAAAATGCCTCCCATACTAGACATGGGTTACGCATCAAAAAATGCTGCGTTAATACACTAGCCCAAGCGCATTTTACTGTATCAGCGTAATGCGTTAACGCAATTGCGTCATGATGTTTATCAGCACAGGATGGTTTTTAGTTCGATAACGCATTTCTTTATGTGGTCAATTTGTTGAATGCGGTGTCTTGTCCTAAGCGCAAGTTGTCCTCATTTAGGAAAAATAAATGGAATCATATAACAAATCCTGAAACAGTATATCTGATTTAAAGAACTCGTATTGCTCATAAATTGATTTAAAAATTTTTAAACAATAAGATATTAATTAATATGAAACCTTACTGAATAAAGACCATATTTTTAGCATTCATTAAATTTCCTATTCAAAAAATTAAAACAGATCGATTTTGTAACAGAAAAAAGACCCAGATTATATCATACAAAAAAAAAATTAACCAATTTTATACTTCATGCCTGCAGTCAAACTGTATTCCGTTCAAGGTTAATGTAAGCAATCACACAGATATGCAAACACATTTCTGGTACGAAAGACAAGTTGGATGCTACTTTAATTTCATATACATATCTAGAAAGCATTCAAATCTAAAGAAATAAATCAGCATGATGCAATTATATTTTAATGCGGTTTTGCAATACTGCGTTACTTTTAACTATTAACGAATTACGCATCTACAACGCAAAAACAAACAGTAGCACTGCTTACGTTTGTTTTAACGCTGGCGAACACGTTTAAACATTGTTATACATATTGAAAAACCATTCCGTGAATGGCAAAGCATCATAACAATTAAACGCTCTCGAAACACTCATGCTCTACAGCAGCGATGCCCACGAAAATTATTTGAAGAGTGCAAAAACAACAACAGCAAGCAACAACAAAATCAAACAAATTTTTTAATCTGGATGCAATGACGAATTTCCAATAACACGAGTGCTGGCACAGTTCGCTGTCGCGGACTAGTACTATTACTATACTAGTACTATTATATACAGTACTAGTACTATATACTATGTACACTGTAAAATAATGAATCAAGTAATTTCAAATGTTTCATTTTTTTCTAGTCAGATAACATTCTGATTAACCCAACTTTAACCACGTGGGTGTTTTCAGATATCCTTTTTTTTTATATTTTGTATTATAGTTTTTATTTGTTTTTTTTTTTATTTTTTATTTTCTTTTTTCATGTTTTTTTTTTGTGCATTTTTTATACTTTTTTTTAATCTTATAATAATTTTATTTGCTTTATCGTAAATTTGTTATTATCTTACTGTTTTATTGTTAACTACTTTGTTATATTGATAAGATTAAAATCTTTTTAATCTTTTTATCTATTCCGCAAATTATTTTCTTGCCATTTCTCAAATATATAATAACCCCTACACAAATATTTTATTCTGATGCTATATCAAAAAGTACCCACCTGCAAATATTCAATAACTTTTTCCCAATGTGTATTCGCACAACGAAAAATATAAAAAATACGACGCATGCTGTTAACGTCTACAATGCGAATAACAAAAACAGTGCAAAATAGCCGCGATCAATGGTGCCAAACAACAAAAACAACAACATGCAAACGCAGAATAGCTATCGATGGTTCGAAAAAATAAAAACAATAACATTAAGAAACGAGGCAAACTGAATTCGGCGAATTACAACAATCATCAAAATATTGAAGTTGTTGTAAAGGAGTGGAAAGAGTTAGGCGCTGGGCATCGCTGCTCTACAGCATCTTTCCTGCAACTCCCTTTCCATATTTAAATGAGTTCATAATGCATCCTATCGAACATTCTATCGCTATGTTTGAGGCGTCGTAAAATTTGAGCAATTTTCGATGAATAAATATTTCCTCATTTTGCTGTAAACGTGTTATTTGTATTACTGCGCTATTGCGTTAATTTTTTTAAAACAAGTGTTAGCGCAGTAACGCATTTAAGTGCTTCAAATCAAAAGCGCAACGCATCGCAGCGTTACCCATGTCTACCCCACACAAAATCGCGCTGTAAGACGTAATTCTACATAAAAAAAACCAAATAGAGAACTTTAAATATTTATATAGCAAGTAATCTTTTTTGTACCTAAGACCATTTAAAATGCTTCAATATTCAAATTTGCTTTAAGCACCAAGAGTACGCAATTTTCTATTCAAAAAATTTAAGCAGATCGATTTTGTAACAGAAAAAAGACCCAGATTATATCATACCAAAAAAAAAATGCACCGTACACCATTGAATCCAATGCATTTTTGGAAGTCAATTTCGAAAAGCAAATGTTTTGTTTTACTATTGCTATGAATTGTATCTGTCAAATGCATATGAGTTTGAAATGCATCAAAATTTTACTCCGCTCACTTTATAATATTTTATTGTGTTTGAATTGTGTTGTCTACTAAAATAATTGACATACTTTCTATGAAAAAATGTTATAATTTTTTGTGAAGCTTAATTTTCTGACGTTAGGTGAACAGTGTTCTAAAGGTCAACAAACTTTGAAGCAAAAAATTTGTCTCCTCGAGGCAAAAACATCAATATATCATACCTAAAGATCGCACTGTAATGCCGAAGATATGACGAAAACATTAAAAGCGCGACCCAATTTAAATTTATTTTCAAAAATGTTTCAAATTTGATGGTGTACGGTGCACTTTTTTTTGTCTATAAGGCGGTACGATCTAATATGCAGTACACTTAAACTTTAAAAACACAGAGTTGACTTAACTCGAGATATATTAAACATTTTCAGAACTACATACTCCAAGAAATAAAAAATTTTAACAAAAAAGCCAACCAAGACGCTTTCTGAGTAAAGAGGAAAAGAATTTATTCAAAATATAAAGTCTCATAATCATAAGAAACTTTAAGAAATAAACTTTTTTTATAAATAAATATCAGTGAAAACTTTCTGAATTAACTTTTTTACACTATATGAACTCTTAACTACTGCCCTACCTCTAAAAAGGTCTCAAAGCTTACATTGCGCCAAAGAACCGTTATCTTTTTCTTGTCAATTGCTCTTCTGCTGCACTTTTTGCTGCTTCATAAAGATAAGACAATAGTCGAAAATCAGTTTCTTTCGAGATTACAAGTATTTATTGCGTAAAAAAAAAACAGTTCACATCGTCGCGAATGAAAAGCAGAGACTGGAAAACATCCTTGTTCCTTTTGTTGAGGCAAATAGGGAGATTCCTTTAATTTGACAACAAAATAACGCTCGCATTCACACAAGAAAATTAAACGAAGCGATATTTGAAAGACTGCAATTGAAACTATGTACTGGCTGGCCTGGTCTTCGGACCTTAATCCCATGAAAAATGTGTGGGCATATTAGTAGAAGAATTTATGCAATCAATGCCAATATGACAGTAAAGACGAACTAAAGGCTGCAGTTGTTGTCGAATGCGGTAACTTGGATGTCAGCCTCTTGAAAAAGTTATCTGAATCGATGACAAAAAGATTGTTTTGCATTGCAAAAGCTCGTGGCGCATCTATTAATTATTAATTAGTAATAAAACTTTAAAAAACATGCAACTAATGCTTATGTATCTAATTTAAATAAAAGTGAAAAGTTTCTTATAGTTTTGAAAGAACCGAAGAAATGGTTGCTTTAAAATTTTTTTTGATAATTAAAAATAATTATAATAATTAAAGATTTTTCTAAATGACCTTGTTAAAGGGGCCATCCCCTTTGGTTCTGTTCGGGCTCTATTCCGGTTCGTTTTGACAGTTTCGACGGTCGCACTCTTTGTCGTGAGCCAACCTGGATTTGTTGCAGCATGCTTGTTTGTATCTTTCATTTTCTTCCTCAAAACACCTGATATGACATTTTCGCCTTATGAGCAACTAGCAAATAACCGCTGCTTCGCCTGCAATAAAAATGTTAAGTACCATAAAAAAATTTTAAATCTTAAAATCAAAGTATTTAGTTGTATTAAAACAAATTCAAAATACAAAAGTTGTTGTATTTATTTTGTTTAATTATGAAAAAATGGCATATATATTAAGAAATTACTTTATTTAATTTGAATAACTTATTTTAACGGTAATTGTTATGATGACATAAATTTACCTGGCTTTCTTCTTTTTTACTTTTGAAAAAGTCCTGAATAACAGCGTTATTAAAAATTTGGATTAAAATTTTTAAAATTTGTAATTAAAAATGTAATTTTTTACATATATTCTGAAAATAAATATATTCTTCTTAAATTGTTGTGTTTAACCGGCCTTCTTCAGTTATTAATTGTTTTTAGTGGGCTTCGGCCAAAAAACAATTATTCATAAATTTAAAAAAAAACCGTTATAATGACATCAAACTTTTGGCGATTACTCAAAAACTATAGACTTTCTCAATGCATAACAGTGCATTCTTGTATGGACAGTCGTTGATTAATAAAATTAACGGTAATTTTCTTTTCTTTCCGGAAATATTTTGTACGGATATTAGATATGTTTTAAAAAACCTGTTATTATGACATTAAAATTCTTGCGATATCTCAAAACTATAGATTTTCTCAGTATAACTCATAAGCCTCAAAATGAGAAAAAAGGATTAAAATTTCATGTTTTGACTTAGCAAGCAAACATTTCCGCCATTTTTAAATCGATTTTCATCCAATTTTCTTTGTTTGAAAGTTAAGTATATTAAGAAATTAAGTAAATTGGGAAAATGAGAAAAGGTTTACCGTTGCCTCACCAATGCAATGTTTTATATTGTTTTCAAAAAACCTCTAAAATATCCAACTTGTGCTAAACAATAGGCCAAGAGTTGCTTTTGTTGTACATATTTTTTTAATTTTAATTTTTTTTTTATTTTCATTTTCCTTATTCTTTCATATAACATAATTTACCAGCAAAAATTGTTCTATTTTGACACAAACAGTTTCTATCATTAAAAATCATGGGCCACCTACCCCCCCCCCCCCTATGATTTTTTGATGAAAACTAATTTGCTTAAAATGTTGTTACATTTTTTGCAATGAGCTACAACTTAAAAACTCATTTATGTGAAAAACATTTTCAAATTTAACTTAAAAAATAATTCTGTGAAAAATATTTCAAATATTTCAAACTATTCCAAAGTTATGTACATATATCTTTGTTTAAATCTATTTCCTTATCTATATATTCATAGTTAACGTTAAAGTTATAGTAGAATTTGTCCTGACCCAATTCAATGAATTTTTTGTGATCGTTTTCTGAATTTGTAAAAGTGTAAATTGACCTTCGAACAAAACACATGCTAGACGTTTCCGTTTGAAACATCAATGCATGACGATCAGAATTTTCTGATATATACATCATTCTTATTGATGTATAGTATTGCCCTGCAGACGTTACCCTGCCGCAGACCACCTTACTGCGATATACGAATTTTCATGCTGTTCGGAAAAAAAAATTTATATATTCACCATTTTTAGTACAGTTGCCGAAAGTAGCCGTATGAACTAAATTATCAAATTTTTGTCTAATACAATCAAAACCGTTCGAAGTATAACATTTTTGATTAATTCTGGGCGTTAATGGGGGTGTGGCAAAATTTTTTCACTTAAACCATCTCATACTCGAAACAATAGAGTGCCAGAATTTCAGCTCAATTGAGCTTAAACCTATTGCGCTTTGCTTTATTCCAAGCTTATCCCCCGAAAAGTGGACTTAACTAAAGTGGGTCATGCCTACTTTTAGTAAAGTTAGCGAAAGTAAAAAGATTCCCAAATTCTAGTCTCATACGACCAAAATCATCTGAAATATAGCATTTTTTGCAAAAAGTGGGCATAAAAAGCAGACGTGGCAAATCTAACATAGGAAATTACGAAAACCTTTGTAGGCTATAACAATCAATATTATGATAGGAATCGAATAAAAAAAGAATTATCAAAATCGGTTCAGCGGTTACCGAGCTTATTCTGGATCAAATTTCGTGAGTCTCCTTTTATATAATAGTAAAGATAATACCGTGGCGGCCGTAGCCTAGTGGGTAGAGTGCGTGGCCCCTAAGCTAAAGAACCGCGGTAGCCCGGGTTCAATTCCAGCTCAGACAGAACGTTTTTTCAATTGAAATAATTTCTCTGTTCGAAATGGCCAGTTTATTATTATTATAGATAAATATAAAAAATAAAAACTTCTTTTGCAACAACCTTTACTTGTTATTTATCTATATGACAGTAAAATAAAACGCAATGCATAAATACATAGACAATCACTCAAGTTGGGTGCTTTCATTCAATATAACACAACTTTTCCTTTTCTCAATAGACTTTCTTTAACAAAAGTAATAATTTTTTTTTTGAAAAGTACAGGCTTACAGCAAAAAATATCAAAAATTTTTTATTTCTTAACAAAATTTGCGTTTAGTTTTTTTTTTAAATTTTCTGAAAAATACGAAAAATCCTCGAAAATGTAATATATTCCGTTGAAACTTTCAATTTTGAGACTATGACCGCTTTAAAAGAGGAGGATTCCCAAGTGGGAATTCTGACCCCTTGGGACTATGTCCGCTTTTAAGAGGTCATAATCCCAACTGGTTTCAACAAATACTGTTATCTGTGTAGATAAGCAATAACAGCTTAAGTCTGATTTAAACGTTTCGAGAAATATGGCTTCAAAGTTTTCAATCGCCATATAAGTTTAATGAAAGGGCTTTTTATTTTTATGTCCTAACTTTGGCTGAGGTCATGCTAGAAGCTCCAGATTTTGTGTGATTATAGTTCTATATGCGTGGAACACAGATGAATCAATTAATCAGATCTGTTTTAAGTCGGCTTTAGCTATTTTTACTGTAGACGGCGGTTGAACTTACTGAGGGTTGGAATACCTAAGAAGCGGCCCAAGGCCACCTATTAAGAAAGGATTTATATCCAGAAGTACTGTAGACAGCGTAAAACGGGCGATCTTTCATTTTTTTTTTGCGATTTTTCATAGCACCGATGCATTCTTCTTTGATCATTTAGGTAAATTAGTAAATAGTTACTTGAAAAATTCAAGTTGTTATCAACGTTCCGTACAAGGGCAAATAAATTTGTTTATGACGAAAGAATTTGCCTTTGTACGGAAAGTTGTTAATTTAGATATATTTACCTTACCTAAATACTTAAGTAAGTATACAAAGTAAACAAACAAAATTAAACATAAATGAACCTAAGTTTGGGATTATGTCCTCTTAGAAAGCGGTCATTGCAAATTTGAAATTTGGAATTATGTCCCTTGGGGCTATGTCCCGTCACCCAAAAAATGATGTAGGCATTTTGTTTGTTGAAAATTTTATAAGCTTTAACTTAATAAATTATTTTAATTTTATTGCGAGCCTTAGATAAAGTAAGTTTTTTAAGAAGGCAACAACAACAACAGCAACTCTGTAAAGAGTCAATCATTTAGCTGACTAGACAGTTTGTTTCAGAACTCGCTATATTTCCTCTTCAGTAGTCTTTGAGTGAGTGAGCTGTGATCAACTCACTGTTAAAGTCATATATGATTTCACACATGTTTGAAAAAATGCTTCTGAATTTTACGTTGAAATCGGCCACTTAATCATATGACACTTAAAACAGTAAGCTATTTATAGATCACAGCCATTAACTCTACCAAGGTTGCCATCTGTTCTAGTTGCTTCTTATTTATTTCAATATTCATTGTTGTTCGACAGTTTGTCGAAATGCACCATTGAAAGTAAACTAGTTTTTTTTTTGCTTCGCTAGAAGCTATTGTTTTAACTGAAAGGTGGCTATTTTCACAACTACTTTTCATGACTTTGACCGAATTACTCATGACTTTGACCGAAATCGATCAATTATTAGATTATTTAAATAATTTGACATTAATTAAACTTATTTGGCAGTGCTCCGCCATAGTTAGGTAATTAATTTGTGATCTATTAAATTATTACATGAATTTAATTGCGAGCTTTAGATCAAGTAAGTTTTTTAATAAATTATTGTTTGGTTATTGTTGTTTGCTCTGTAGATATATGTGATATAGTGGAACCTTATATAGAGATGTAGATATAGTGGAACCTTTTTTAAAAAAAATCAATCTACAGTGGGCAATATCTCAAAAACAAATAATAAAATAAACTGGCCATTTCAGACCTTGGAAGGACTTTGCCCTAGCTTCTATTGATCAATTGTGTTGTGCGTGTTATTAAATGTTTGATCACAACTGGCCGAGAACTAGACCTACGTGTTTTATGCCGACTCCGAACGGCTTATGTTCTCAAGAAGCTTTACATGGCAATTTTTACTCTCTGAGGTTTGTCATTCTCTGCAGAGAGGTGGCGACCGAACAGAAAAATTAATTCAATTGAAAAAACTTTGTGTCTGAGCTGGAATTGAACCCGGGCTACCGCGGTTCTTTAGCTTAGGGGCCACGCACTCTACCCACTAGGCTACGGCCGCCACAGTGTGACAAAAAAAATGATATTTTCGGAATCACCAACCAATTTTACGTTAGAAAGGGTAGTGCCATACATTGTACAAACGACTTTTCGAAATTTGTAAGCTAGTGTAATTGAACACAAAATTATAGACAAAATAAAAAATAAACTGGTAGTAAAAAAAATTATGTCACATTAACAAATAATTTTAAATGTTATTTAATTAATTAAGCACAAAATGCCCCCTTATCCCAAAACAATTTTTATCATAAAAATGCTACCCCTCCACAGAAATATCCTGACTACCGGCCTGATAATAGTTCATAGAAGGTTTTCGCTACTATAAGTTGAGATATATAAAGTGTTTGATTGAAAACGAATCCAATTGGAAATCCAATCTCACTTTTATACCACCAACGAGCCAAGGATGAGGATATCAAGTATTTAATATGAAATTTCAAATGCGATTGTAGCTCGCGTTGTGCTGTCCTTGTCAAAGCAAGCACACATAAAACAACAACAAATAAGGTCAATAGAATGGTTTGTTATCTTATAAAGAATATGAACTCTTGCTGCAAATAATAATAGAAATAAAGTCAAGACAATTTTTATTGTTTAACAGTTGGACAAGGATTTCGTAGCGCAATCAATTCGCTGACATTTATGGGCAAGTAGAGAATTATGTGTATATGTATGTATAAGAGGGTCAGTGCCATATATAAAAAACAACTAGTAGGCAAAACAAAAAAGGCGTGGTGTTCATCCAATTTTGCTAAAACTCAAATGCAGAGCACGTTTAAGATATTGAAGATTATGTGTTAATATGCTGTTAATACTCACATTTTTGCGGAATTTATAAAAGTTATTCTGCTTTGATGACGTCACTCTGTATGGGAGATCGATCTAGTTTTATACACTTTTGGCAAAATCCAAACTCAAAGTGAATTTTAAAGATCTTAGCATATGTGCATAGTTTTAATTCATTAAATTAATTTTTGCCGAAGTTTAAGAGACTGGACCGTTTTCATATAAGTAGTTACTTCGAATGTTAAGTTTTTATACTATTTTGACAAATTTAAAATATATGGTCGGTTTTTATAGCCAAAGCTTATGGGAAAATTGTCAAGTTATTACATTTATTTACCGATTTGTTAAAGTCACGTTGAATGGGAGGTAGGCGTGGCTTTTATCCGATTTTATTGTTCTGATAAAGTAACTTTGTATAGGAGGTAGGTTTGGTTTTCATAAGATTTTTCTTATTCTCATCTTCTTCATCTTCATCTTTAGTTTTCGAATATAAGCACATATACCAAATTTCAATCCATAGCTTTAAAATTGCGGCTGTTTTGTTGTCGACAGATGGACAGACAGATTATATATCTTTTCTATACCTGCCACGCCTTTTCATCAGCGTCACAAATGGAGTCATACAGTTTATTTATACATAGGTACCGTATATCTATCAAAAATTTAGGGTGTTTTTTTTTTGAGAGAACGAAAACTGAGAGATAAAGTATATAAAAAAAGTCCTTTCGATTGGTATACTTTTTTTGCTTTGAACCAATTTTTGAATCGCCTTTTTGTACTGAGTCGTAACTTTTGTACTGAAGACCCAATAATGGTTGATTTAAAAATAGAACCAAACCCATTAATCCATTTCTGGGATATAAAAACATAGAACTGCTAATTACACAGTGCAACACGAAAAAAATAACCATAAAAACACCACTACGTAATAAAAGACCAAAAAAAAAGACCCCTGTCTTCCAGTTTTGCCTAAAGTCTTCCAGGTTTTTTTTTATGGGCCCCCAAAGATGTGGGCCTCGGTGTCATTTTTGCAAAAAAATGATCATTTTCTCAAGCTCATATCTTGCAAACCGTTCGGAATTTTGATTGACTCTCTGAGGCAAAGTTGTAGCTCTTGTCATAAAGAACAAATATTGTGAACATATAAAATCAAAAAACTTCATCTTCAAGGTCAAAATCGCAAAAAACTTTAAAAAATGAGCGAAAAATGGTCCAAAAAGCGTTTTTTTTTATTTTCCGCTTTTACGAACAAATTTACTTCATGAAAAATAAGCCAAATTTCTTTGGCCTGGTAGGGCCAAATTTTCTTACAGCGCTGATTAAAACCCCAAAGTTTTTTTAAGAAGGCCGATCCAACTTCTTGAGATATAGGCCTTTATAGCTTGAGTATATAATCGCTTATATCTCACCCATTTCTTATCCGATCTGGTTGAGATGAGTATCGTTGAGAAGACCTTTGAAAACGCTGTAAATCTGTATGTAAATATGTTAATTTTTATTAACTCATTGGGGCAAATAAAAAAAAAAGATTTTTTAACCTCACTTTTTTAATAAAAATCTGGTTTTCTAAAAAAAAAAGCCCTAGTAAAAAAACAATTGAAGTGTAAGAAAATAAGCGATTTCTTTAAAAAAAAGTTGATTTCAAAACGTTGAACGTAAATAATTGTCAGTCAGGAGGCCGAGTGTGTGAGTGCACTGTACCTTCATTGATAGTAAGTGCATTCTAATAAAAATTCTCAAGCTGGTGGGTGAGTTCCCGTGCCCAAACTGCATTGAATTCACATGAAAACAAGCCAATATATAAAAAAAATACCTGTAAACACATTTTAGCTCTTGTCATAAAAATGAAATTGAGAACATATAAAATCAAAAAAAAAAAAAAATTCTATCAAAAAAACTACCTGGAAGCAAACATCTGCATTGAATTCACATTGTAGCTCTTGTCATGTTTAATGTCTTGTATGTTTAATTAACGCTCAAAAATTAAATATGCATGGCCAGAACCATGTGTTTGTCCAAGGGTTAGCACCGTTTAGGTAGCGCTTAGGTATCACGCGATCACGCACCGACCGCAGCAGCACAGGCAATGCAGTAAGCTCAGCACACGCAACAAGGGACGCAGCACACAAATAAAAGCGACACGACGCTCACATCGAGCCATTACACAGCGCGACGTCAACGAGAGCTCAACGGTGAAAGTTATAAAGTGAAAGTGCTACAGCATAATTCGCACACAACATTGGCAACTGACAATTTCAATATGCAGTGTGAAAATATTGATTTATTTTGCTACGTTTGCGGTCATCAAATCAGAAAAAAAAGTTCTACAACATTTCAAAAGGAAAAGAATCTTTTAACTAGTCAATTCAAGAAGGCATATAAGTTGTTTTTCGACGAAGTAGACTTGACCGGTGAAAATTACACACCTAATACAGTGTGTCGCCAATGTTATAACAATCTCATGGCATGGTATGAAGTATTGTAAGCCGATGAGCAAGGAGAACGGTTTCACCAAACCACAATGCCCATGGAAAAACGGTACAAAGGCAAAAAACTCAACGCATTGCTTGCAGAGGTAATATCAATTTTTATTGATGCATTGTTTTTCATTCCTTTTGTAATTTATTTTCTAATTCATTTCAGGTATGTTAGTGGAGTCACAACATCACCCTGTATGATGTTAATGAAGTATCTGAAGAAGAAAAAGCTAATGATGGAGGGCAGTCTTGAAGTAACGTGCCTGTGGACACCATAAGTTCTGAATCAGAGTCAGATTCGGACGATTCGGACGACGATTTGGATCCACAACTTAAGAGAGTGCGATTTGCAAGTCCAGGGCCATCAACATTATAAACATAATACGAATATTTTTTTTTATAATTTTTGTAATAGATAGCATAGTATTGTAGTGCCATCCCTGCTGAGACTACTAATCCCTACAACACTGAATCATTATTACTTAATATCTATGCTACTACTCTTTGTTACAACCCTAGCTCTAAATGTCAACCAATACCACCTAAGAACTAAGATTAATAAAATCAGTAAAAGTATAACAATGAAACCTGCAACATGCCTTTTCACTTACGGGAGAAGGCTTTATAGTATCTCAATGTTGAAGTAAAGAAAAAACAAATGAAATTAAAAAAATTTCGGGAAATTTTTCACTTTTGCGGCTACCTAAGCGCTACCTAAACGGTGTTAAGAATCATTCCTAGGAAGTTCATATGTTCTAAAAAGTTGTTTATTGAGAACTTAGGTTCATTTTTGTAGTCGATTATTTCCTTGAATTTTGAACGGTTATCTACGGTTGCTACCTATGGACCTGAACAGGGGAAAAAAGGTAAAAAAAAATTGAATTTTTAAAGTTTTTTGCGATTTTGACCTTGAAGATGAAGTTTTTTATTTTATATGTTCATAATTTTTGTTCTTTATGATAAAGAGCTACAACTTTGCCTCAGAGAGTAAATCAAAATTCCGAACGGTTTGCAAGATATGAGCTTGAGAAAATGATAATTTTTTTGCAAAAATGACACCGAGGCCCCATATCTTTGGGGGCCCATAAAAAAAACCTGGAGGACTTTGGGCAAAACTGGATGACAGGGTCCTTTTTTTGGTCTTTTATCACGGAGTGATTTCCGTATATGGTTATTTTGCCATGACTTAAAAAATTACACACTGTGTTACCATCCCATTTGACAAATGGTCTAATGAAATTTGACGAGATTTTCAAACTGAAACTAATTCCTATTTAATTTTTATGGGAGAGGCTTAAAATCCCCAAAAATGCCCACCTTAAAAAAATTCCCCAAACACAAAATCCCAAAATATATTCCCAACTTGGAAAAAATCGCCAACTTGCGGTTGTACTTGCACTTGCACTCTAAACTTCTGAAAAGAGAATTATATCCAGAAATACTGTAGACAGCGAGGCCTGTAGGTGTTGGACTTACTGAGGGTTGTATTCCCTAAGCAGCGGCCGAAGGCCTCCTATAAAATAGGAAATTATATCCAAAAGTTTCGACATTGAGTTATAATGCCTTTATGTTTCCATTAATATCATTTTTAAAACAAATAAAATGATATTAAAAATAATTATCTCAAATTTATTACTTGATAAGCTCACAACCACTAAATTTATAAATCAAATAGAAGTAGGCAATGAAAAGTCTGTACTGTAAAAATTATTTCTTGAACATTAAATAAAATGGAAGTAACGTAGAAAAATCCAATAATGGAAATGAGTTGTTATTTGCTGATGGATACGCTTATCAACTGCATTCTAAAAACAAAAAAAAAATAATTTCTCTGGTCTTGTGCTCAAAGGAAGCTGTTTTTATGTAAAAGTGTTGTAATTACAAAAAAAAATTATCAAAAGCACCAAATTAAAAGAGTGCCTACGAAAAAGAACCGTGATCCAAGCACCCATCAATTGGCTACAACAAAAGCGAGTTCTAATTTAAAGCAAATGGCCAGGTCTTCAGGACTTCAACCATCGCAAATAATAAGAGAAGTTGTTGTGAACTGCGAGCCAGAAAGCCGGGTGTACCTTTCTTCTAAGCGAGCACAAAAGCTAAAATTTTCCCGAAATCGCAAAATCTATGACAGTCGCAAAATTTACAAGACATTTATATCCCAGAGCATCTAAAATATTTAGAGTAGGTGATCCTTTTGTGCTAAGTGAATGCCTTTTCGTTGACGATAAAAATATAATACTGGGTACATCAGATTCGTTAAAAGCTTTAGGGAGTTCGGGGTGCTGGATAATGGATGGAACGTTTTATGTTGTTCCAATAATTTTCCGCCAGCTTTTCACAATTCAAGGCTTAATCGATGGTCAGTTTGTGCCTCTTATTTTTTGTCTTATGAGCAAAAAATCTAAGCAGGCATTTGAAGAATTCTTTCATCGACTGTTTTTCTTGGCTGCTTCGCAAAATATTCACTTAAATCCAGTAAGAATAATAACAGATTTTGAAAAAACTATGTCATCTGCAGCAATGGAATATTTCCCTGATGTCGAATTTAAAGGCTGTTTTTTTCATTTCGGCCATATTGTTTGGAGTGCAAAAAGAAGGAAGAAGAAGGTTCGCCAGAAAATATGGAAATGACGCTACTTTTAGTATGGAGATTCGCATGTTGAAAAGCTTGGAATTTGTTTCTCCTGAAGATGTTTTTCTCTACCGCAAAAAGTTAATTGCCAGCACTTAGGACCACGACTTCAAAAATATAAGTATTTGGTTTAAGGAAAATTACTTAACTGAAAAGCCCGATCGAACAATCCTAAATACGATCCTAAGTTTTGGAGTGTAGCAGACTCCTATAAAGAAAACTTTCCGCGCACTCAAAACTCCATCGAGGCCTGGCATCGAAGACTGAAAGTTGTTTTTGGAAAGAAAAACTGTGGTGTTTACGGAATCATCAAAGAATTGGGAAAGGAAATAATTTTAATAAAAACTAACTGGGAAAAGTTGCAGTCTGGAAGAGCCATATTCACGAAGAAAGGAAATTTAAAACGTCGTGAAAGTATTAGAAAAATAGTTAAAAATCGTATTAAATTAAAGAAACTTGATTACTTACGAAAAATAGCGAAATATTTCGCTTACTTAAATTTGTTACTTGTTTTTTAGTTTATAAAATTTTGTGTGTTCTATATCTCTTATTACTTTTTTGTTATATATATACTTATATATATATCTTCGCCCTAATTCTAATAGGATGTAAGTAAAAATTGGGCAAAGTAATGTTTATTAACGGTTAAGGTAGATTGCTCAAAACTACAGCTATGTCCTTTTTTAGTTTTTAATGTTTGTATGAAAAAAAGGGAGGTAGAACGTTTGAAACAATACATTATCGTATGAACTTCATACAACTAAAAAACCGTTTTCTTTGCCTCCTGAGAATAGATAATTTTGACTTACGTCGTATTAGAATAAGGCTGACGATATGTCTTTCATATTCTTGAATAAAAAACATATGTTGACCACTAAAATCAATTTGAAGGTCAATATTGTCCAAACACGAAATCCCTCGGTTTGTGTGATTTTAAACCTAATCTACACGCATTTCACACAAACTATGGGATTTTGTGTTTGGGGATTTTGATTTTGGGGATTTTTTAATTTTGAAATTTTTATTTTGAGGATTTTGAATTTGGGGATTTTGTTTTGTGGACTGTGTTTTTGAGGATTTCAAGCCCAACCCACTTTTAATTTTTTTTTATATAAAAGTATATCAACACTTTTGGGTTAATGACATTTGCATTATTCAGAAAATATACAAGTTAGGTTCTTGTAATTTTGAGCAAATGATTTTTAGATAAAATGAAGTAACAACACAAGAATTCTACGTCATTTGCAACGCCTACCTTACAAACAAATTTTTTTTTATAAGAAAAACTACAAAAAAATGCCTTTTTGTAACTTAAAGAATAAATTAAGTTTATTTAACTACACTTAAGCACTATTCTAAAAATTATTTAAATCGTTTTACCAAATAAACGAAGTTTTAAAAAAAATTAAGGAAAAAGGGTTGTTAAAAAATATTTAGACACAACTTGCTTAAAGTTATGAATATAATATTATTTTTTTTACATATAAGAGTACCTAATGTCTTGAAAATCAGTGTCTAGTTTTAGGGCCTAATATGATTTTTAAGCATTTTTTCAAAGTAACAATATTTTCTAATATGCATGTAAAAGAAAAAATTTCTTGCATATATATAAAATAAAAATAATATATATAATGAAAGTTACAGCTTTTGAGTGATATATCTGTGGTCACAAAGAATAACGACTAAACTCAAAGTATCGTAAAAAACGATATTTTAATTGTACGAACTACGACTCATTTTTTTTTTAAATATAAGAAACGTTACAAAAAATATATGTGCACACATAAGTGATGATCAATTCTGGACAAAAAATGGATGTCTGCATACTTCCAAAAATTGACAATAAAGTAAATTCCACATCGCTATTTTACGATATTTTGAGTTTAGAGTAAATTCCACATCGCTTTTTTACGATATTTTGAGATTGATATTTTTAATTTCATTATTCCTTGTGACCACAGATATGTTGATAAAAATTAGATATTTTCTACTTAATTTAAGCTAAATTCAAACTTCTTCAAAAATTTATAAGCACTCTTCTACAATTTTTTTATTTTTTTCAGAAAATATTTTGTTTTTACTTTTTTTAATACAAATGTGCCTAAGACCTTAATACACACAAAAAATTATAGCAAAATATACCTTTCGCTTAAAGTTATAAATATTTCAAATCGTCCTTAATTTTTTGCTTTGAATATGCAGCTATTTGCTTTGAAAAAGTTTCAGCTTCCACGAATTTTTTAAAAAAACTAATGAGAGTATGCAGTTTTTAGCATAATTTTTATAATGTTGAATTATTTACCTGCCACCAAAAAAAAAAACCTTTTGTCATTATAAAATCGAAAAAGCGCACTGTGCATCATAAACAAAAAACAATCCAAAAATGGCGGCCAATTGACTGGTCTATTTCTTAAGATGATGCGTTCACTAAGTGTTTTGATCAGCTGTATGTCATTTTTCGCAATCCTGATAAAAACATTTGTCTTCTAAACAATTAGTAGTGGCCTTGCTCTGACAATAATGTGATCGACGGTTTTGGTTTTGCAAAATTAATTAGTCTCCGGCATGCAAAAAGGTCATAGCAGTGTGACTTTTCGGGATGTAATCCTGGCTCTCAAGGATCTAATACAAATTTTGCTATCTCCAAAAATGGCAATTTTACTAGTAAGCCTAGCCATTAAGGAAGAAATTAGAGTACACGGACAGATTCTTTCAATTATTGAAAAATTGTGTGTCTAATTTTTATTTTACACCACCTATTTTTCTTCCTCTAACTACATGCAATCTGTAATTGAAGCCGCTTTCATTCATTCAATATACACTGTTTTCAGCCGTAACTTTTAAAAAATTTTTGTGCACTTGTCTAATTCCCAAAAATTTATCATAAGTAATGGATGCAATAAAAATTATTCACACGCTCTCTTCTCTGACCTTAATAGAACAGTTAATGGTGACTTGCTGATGAAAATATAGCACAACAAAACAACAAATAATCATAGACAAAATTCAAACTAAAAGTTTAGTTTATCAGTTCCGCAATAATGGGTGCGAACTATTATTATTTTAGGCGAACACATAAATACTAAAAATATTTTTTTAGATATACATTCATTTTATTTTTTTTTGAAACAGTTAAAAAATTAGTTTAAAATTGATGACAACATAAAAACAACAACCTAGCTGCTATTAATACCCGAAAATAGTGGTTGTTTTTTTTTTGTTCACAGCGAGTCAATAAACCATAATTGCGTGGGAACACAAATAGAATGTAAAAATTTTAGCTAATTGCTTGTTAATAATATCAAAACAACTTGTTTTAAATTAGCTAAAAGATGCCGCATTTTAAATGGAAAGAGCCAAACTGATTGCATGTTCATTTCTGGAAACAATCGTAATAACTTTCATAAAATCAAATCTTCGCTTAGTTGTGAAAGAAAGAGTAATAAAAACCATATCATGTTTATGACAACAAAATGAGATACATTGCAACAGTTGCATGCCGAAAATTATACAAGGACCGACCAAAAATGTATATCATACACATATAAAATAATCATCTTCATCATCGTCAGCAACATCATCAGCAACAGAAGTAGCGGAGGCAACAGTTATAATAACAAACGCTGTCTGTCCTATCTATCTGTCGGTTTGTTAGCCATGTTAACACATAAAAGTCACAGTTTTCACAAAAAAACGTGCGGAACTTTTTGTAACTCATAAAAATATAACTTTTTTTATCATAAAACTTTTACGAACAACAATGTCAAGAAAAGAAAAAAAAACTTTTTCCCACCATTATTCCCTAAGTTCGAGCAGTCAAAATTTTGACCAACTTTCTTGCAGTTGACAAAAGTCAAGCAGAAGTATTTCAACGATTATGCTTCAACTTGTAGATAAAGAAACTTCAACTGCTTGAACTACGAAATTTTGTTGCTTTTTGCATTTTTGAGTTTTTATGCTTGTCTTTATTTATTTTTGGTCTTTTTATTTTTATTCATATTAAACCTTAAGTTTGACGAGTATTTAAAGACAGCTTTTGTGTACATGGCCCAGATAATGTTGTAGTTGTTTGTTGTTTTATGTTTCATTTTAATTAACAAACTTCTAATCATTTGTCATATATACGAATTTAATAACCTTGTTTTGCGGAGTTGAGCTTGAATTGTGTGAACTTTTCTCTTGGGTGGGCTTTTATGTAGTTTTATTGAATCATTTATGTGGAAGTCTCGGCTGAACTTTAATCTTTTTGGGTTGTTTTTTGTTTTTGTTTTTGCTTGACAGGCAGTTTTTTTAGCTTTATCTTAGCAAATTTTGTGGTTTATTTTGTGTTAAGGTTATTCTCATAGCCTTTGCTCACTCAGTTTACGGTCCCAACGGGTAGCGAAGTTTAGGGTCATCTTTTGTGTCAAAACTCAGCGTTAAGATCCGCTGTAGTGGATTTATTGTACTTGATGTTTGGTCAATATTGAATGCAAGCCCCATTACTTGTTTAAGCAAATTTTTAGGTTATTAATATCAAAATTGTTTATTTTTTAAATAACCCTAATTTTGTTAAATTCATGAAAACATAATAAAAAAAATTGCAGCAGTTGATATACAGTAGTCTCGCTAATCCGGATATGGCCTAATCGTAATCCGGACAGAGTTAAAAATCAAAAATTTCCATTATGCCCCTTGTAATCCTGACCTACCTCAGTTTCGCTTATCCCCAGATATTATAGTCAATTACTTTATACTTATTTATAACATTTACAGTGATGTGCAAATAAACAGGGACACCTGTATTTATATATTTAAAGCTGCATGAAATACATACAATTTCCCTTACCTTACCTTACCTTACCGTACCTTACCTTACCTTACCTTACCTTACCTTACCTTACCTTACCTTACCTTACCTTACCTTACCTTACCTTACCTTACCTTACCTTGCATTGCCTTACCTTACTTTGACTAACCTCACCTTACTTTGCATTACCTTTCCTTACCTCACCTTACCTTGCCTTGCCTTGCCTTGCCTTACCTTACCTTACCTTACCTTACCTTAGCTTAGCTTAGCTTAGCTTAGCTTAGCTTAGCTTACCTTACCTTACCTTACCTTACCTTACCTTGTCTTACCATGCCTTACCTTAGCTTACCTTACCTTAGCTTACCTTACTTTGACTAACCTCACCTTACCTTTCCTTACCTTGTCTTACCTTACCTCGCATTACTTCATCTTACCTACCTTATTTTACTTTGCCTTACATAACTTTAGTTTACCTAACATTTACTTACCATTCCTTTCCTTACCTTTCCTTTCCTTACCTTACCTTACATTACCTTGCCTTACCTTACCTTACCTTACCTTACCTTACCTTACCTTACCTTTCCTTACCTTTCCTTACCTTACCTTACCTTACCTTACCTTACCTTACCTTACCTTACCTTACCTTACCTTACCTTACCTTACCTTACCTTTCCTTTCCTTTCCTTTCCTTACCTTTCCTTACCTTACCTTCATTTCCCTTGCCTCGTATTCTCTTACTTTATCTTACCTACCTTATTTTGCTTTACCTTAACTTGCCTTATCTAACAATGCCATACCTTCCCTTATATGCTTTACCTTACTTACCTAACGTTGCCTTATCTTACATTACTTACCTAACATTGCCTACATACCTACCTTACTTTGCCTCACCTTACTTTACCTGACTTTACCTTACCTCGAATTCCCCTACCTTATCTTTCCTTACCTTATCTTACCTCGCATTCCTTTTCCTTATCTTACCTACCTTACCTAACATTGCCTTACCATACCTGACATTGCCTTACCATACCTCACCCTACCTTACCTTACTTTACCTCACATTCCCTTACCTTATCTTAACTACCTTACCTTACATAAGATTGCCTTGGCTTGCCTTACCATTCCTTACCTCACATATTTCTTACCTTATCTTAACTACCTTACTTTACCTCAACTTACCTTGTCTTATCTCGCCTTGTCTTACCTTGCCTTGTCTTAGCTTAGCTTATTTTAGCTTAGCTTACCTTACCTAACCTAAAATTTCCTTGGCTTGCCTTACCATACCTTACATGTCCTACATACCTACCTTACCTTACCTTTCCTTGCCTTAGGGGTCGTCCATAAACTACGTTACCAATTTAGGGGGGGGAGGGGTTTTGAAATGCACTACGATAAGTAACGGTAGGGGGGGGAGGTGTTTAGATATTGTAACGTTACCAAAAATTAAAAAAATCGACGAAAAAACTCTAATTAATAACACAATCATTTCAAAAATTTTTAACCTTACATGTTTATGTTTGATCGTCTAAATTGATGGTTAACTTTTGTTACAACGATTTCTTCCACCACCTTTTCCCTCGACACAGGAACCTTTTGGTATTCCTTCACCATCTCAGTACACGTCTGAAAAGTTTGGGTCTTTGCTTTTGCGACAGGCTTTGACGTTAAGGCCTGAATGTTCTTTATCAAAGGAGATACCGTATGACATGTACTGTCCTTCTCAGAAAGAAGAAATCGGTTGACCTGTGTTGCCACAATACCGAAATACAAGGTCGTGTCCTACCTGTGGCTTGTATTTCGTTTTTAAAACTTCTATGAATTGCCATAAGTTTGTATTATATCGTTTACAATAAATCGGAACAAAAAATACTATTTAAATAAATCAATTTTCAGAAAGCATTTACACAAAAACACAGAACTTGGTGCAGCTCGGTTGCAGCCTTAAGGGTACTCTGTAAAAGACCAGGTGAATTTCTTTGCGTTAAAAATGAGGATTCACCTGAATGGGTCGACATAGAATCCTATGAAAAATTCTACTTTGAAGAATCCTCAACAAAGCTACCAGCTTCTTCTATCCCAGTGATTGAGAGCATCGAATCTTGGATCGCAGATGGAATAGTTTTTACAGATGATATAATTATTGATTTTTTTCCAATTGATTGTTTCTTTAATGTATCTTGTCATACTAGTTACTAATACTAGTGAAAATTGTCAGAGCTAATCAAAATATATAATCATTCGAATGAATTAATTTCATATGTCACGTTACTTTATGGGGGGGGGGGGTTTGAAAAGCACTACGAAAAGTAACGCAGGGGGAGGGGGGGTAAAAAAACGGGAAAATCAGTAACGTAGTTTATGGACGACCCCTTATCTTATCTTATCTTAACTTACCTTACCTTACCTTACCTGACCTGACCTGACCTAACCTTACCTTACCTTACCTTACCTTACCTTACCTTACCTTACCTTACCGTACCTTACCTTACCTTACCTTACCTTACCTTACCTTACCTTACCTTACCTTGCCTTACCTTACCTTACCTTACCTTACCTTACCTAACCTAACTTTACCTTACTTCACAATTGCTTTCACCTTAATTTACCTTAACTTGTCTTATCTTGTCTTGTCTTACCTTAGCTTAGCTTACATTACCTTACCTAACCCAACATTTCCTTGGCTTGCCTTACCACACCTGTCATACCTTACATGCCCTACATATTTGACAGCCTTTGACTTACATGCCCTACCTTACATACCTGCCTTACCTTACCTTACCTAACTTTACCTTATGTACCTACCTTACCTTACCTTACCTCACTTTACCTTATTTCACAATCTGAAGTCATTTCGATCTTTCTCACAAGAGTTCGTTTTATTAATTTTTTTTTAAACTCATTGACAATTAAATACAATATTAATTCGCAAATGTAAAAAAATTTAATTACAGACATTATTAACAGAGCTGCAACATTTTTTTTTTATAACAGCAATAATGAGATCAAAAAATTATCTTCTTAGACTAAGTGTGTGAATTTTGAGAACTTCTGACAAAAAGCCCCAATCAAAACTGTTGAACTGATTGTTCTTAGCGGCACATTCAATAATATTCCTGTTGATGATGGATGCCTTTTCATGGCAATAATGATGACGTCTTTAATTATTAATTATTACTGTGGGGAAACTCTATGAGTTGGCATGAAGCACAGACAATCAATCAAATCTTATAAATGAATTGGTGATAACTCCATCAGCAGCAGCAGCAACAACACCAACAACAATACCAACAAACAACCAAAGCATCAGTATTAATATTAATCCTATTGTATATTGTAACATATATTGATATTATATCTGAGTCTGGTTTGAACTTTAGGCCAGAAAATAATAATTAAAGCAAATAACACTATTGTTGTTGCTGTTGTTGTTGTAGTTGTTGGAGCTGCGTGTGGTCGTTGCCTGGTCGTCGGTCGGTTTAAGTCAGCTTTTGATGCACACAAAAGTGATGATGTGAAGTAATGCATGCCGTTGATGTTGATGATTCTACAATAATAGAACTTAAAGCATGTTATTGATTGCCTTTTGTTCGCTATTTCATAGTGGTTATTAAGATGCACCTTCTACTGGGCAGGCGATTGCAACGTATAGGCTAGAAGCGTAAATTAATTTTCTAATATTTGTAGAATTTAATTCTTGAATGCTGTGCACCACACGCCATTAAACGCCCATTTTTGGTGTAAGATTTTCAACAGTGTGCCAGTTTTTGATGGCTTATGAGCGGCAATCTTAGATTGTTTTTGAAAATAAATAATTAAGTCATTTTGAGCACATGTGTAGCGTTTCACTACGGTTATTGACTTGATTATTTGAAGAATGTTCTACTACCTTAAACTTCATAAAGCGGCTATGTTCAGCACTTAAATTTGCTGCAATAATAACACTAGTCAAACGTTATAAAATTTAAGCCGGAGATTTGAAATAACTTTGAATTGTTCCGTGTGCATTAGGGTGGTTTAATTTAAGGCTGATCAGATAGGGGTAAGGCGAGGCGCATCCCCTATCTTATACTCGTATATGTATAAAAGCAAAGCAACATCTGTCTGTCTATCTGGTCGCTATAGACTCCAAAACTGCTATAAATATTCCATAGTCAACAGCATTGTAGGCTTGCACATTTTTAAGACATTCAAGATCTAGACAAAGAGCTAGAGCATCAGAAGTGGCATGTATCCATGGTTTCAAGTATGCTTTTATAAAAAACATGGAAATATCACGGAAGCCATATTCTTCGTCTGTCGTAAGTAGAAAGTTTTTTCAAAACATAAACATTTTGAAAGCATATATTGCCTTAGGCATCCACCTTGCACTATGAATTGTTCCTGGAACTAAAATTTAAAAGCTGGGTCTCTTCCATCCAAAAAGACAAAGCCTAGTTCAATAAATTTTAGAAAGTCTATCCTCGGTTGCTTAATTTGCAAGAATTGTAGAAAATATTGAACTTCCTTTGTTACATCATTAACCCGAACACCCTGTCATTGCCATATGGCAACGCAAACACAAACACTTAATATGTGCTTATTTTAGTTTAAACAATTTTATATTTGCATTAACAGGTCATTCTGAAAATTTAAAAAAAATTTACTCAGGGTGATTTGGGCTAAGTAAACATTTAACGTGCTCATCTTCTTCACCTGCACTTTATTTCTTCTTTTCCGAATACGACCACGAGTCTTTAAATCCCTAAAATATGCCCACTTTTGGAATAGATTTTTTTTTAGCGTAAATTCCAACACATCTCAAGTGAGTGCAAAAAATACGATCTCAAAAATATCATTTAAGCCTAAACCAACTAAACCTTTAGAACCAAATATTTGGCTTTGACAAAAATTTATTAAATACTAGTATTCACCAGCAAATGTTTTCCTGTCGCAGATCACCTTAGTGCCATATCAGAACTTTTAATGCTCATCAAAAAAAAAAAAAATTGCATACATCTGGAAAGTAGGCATAATTATAGTGCGACCATGCCCATTTTTAGTACAGTTTCCGACAGTAACCATATGAACTAAATATCCAAATTTTAGTCTAATACGACCAAAACCATCTGATGTATAGCACTTATATTGATTTTTGAGCAGTAAAAAGAGGTGTGGCAAAAAAATTTTCAAAACATCTCGTACTCGAAACAAATCGACTTCCAACATTTTCGCTCAATCTAGCTTATACTCAGCGCGCTTTGCTTATACCTGAAAAAGGGACGTAAAATCAGTTCGACCACTCGTATTTTTAGTATAGCTTTCGACAGTAACCGTACGAAATAAATTACCAAATTTCAGTCTATTACAACCAGGACCGTGTAAAATATAGCATTCTTATTGATTTGTGGGCTTTTTTAAAATTAAAAAATATCAAATTTGTGGTACAGATTTATTTAGGGGTATTTTTCTTTCAAAATTTTAATAATAAATACATATAATCAAGGTATTAAGTTTTTTAAGAAATCATCTCAGCTGCCACGTGTTGAGAGATTTTTCTCTTTCTCTTCGTGCTGAACCAGCACAGCGCAACAATTAAAAACTTATGACATTCGAGCAAGGCGAAAGGTGAGATACATAAAAATGAAGAGCGGCGCTTCAAAAAAAAAAAAAAAAAAAAACATAAAAAAAGAAAAAATACCAGTTTTTATTTCTTTGATACGTATTGTCCTAACCCAATAAGGGCGATAATGCCACATAGCATCACTAAGTTGGATGTCGTAAAACAAACCGTGTCACATTAAAATTGCTTAAAGTCACAATTAGATTGATAAAAAAACGTCCGTGGCGAAGCTAGTATATAGAAATATGGTTTTGCTTTCTTGTACCCATTCTATCACAATAACTCTTTCACAACACTTTATAAACTCACTTTTACTTCAATTGCCCATATAAATTCAACAGGCTTCTGCATTATCGTTTCATGTAATGCCAACAAGTTCTGATCTTAATATAACAACGTTTTTATAAGAAGATTTAATGCAGTCTTGGAATTCAATCCCGACTCTGATCAAATTTCGAGGTGGATTTCAGAACATTCCTGATTAACATTAACATAACCATTAACATAAACATTCTCATTAACAGTAACAGTATCATTAACATTAAAATTAACTTTAACATTAACATTAACGTTAACATTAACATTAACATTAACATTAACATTAACATTAACATTAACATTAACATTAACATTAATATTAAAATTAACATAAACATAAACATTAACATTAACATTAACATTAACATTAAGATTAATATTAACATTAATATTAACATTAACATTAACATTAACATTAACATTAACATTAACATTAACATTAACATTAACATTAACATTAACATTAACATTAACATTAACATTAACATTAACATTAACATTAACATTAATATTAATATTTACATTAACATTAACATTGGTATTTGCATTTGCATTAACATTAACATTAACATTAACATTGACATTAACATTAACATTAACATTTACATTTACATTTACATTTACATTTACATTTACATTTACATTAACATTAACATTAACATTAACATTAACATTAACATTAACATTAACATTAACATTAACATTAACATTAACATTAACATTAACATTAACATTAACATTAACATTAACATTAACATTAACATTAACAATAACATTAACATTAACATTAACATTAACATTAACATTAACATTAACATTAACATTAACATTAAAATTAACATTAACATTAACATTAACATTAACATTAAAATAAACATCAACATAAACATAAACATAAACATAAACATAAACATAAACATAAACATAAACATAAACATTAACATTAACATTAACATTAACATTGAAATTAACATTTACATTGACATTAACATTAACATTAACATTAAAATTTACATTAACATTAACATTAACATTAACATTAACATTAACATTAACATTAACATTAACATTAACATTTACATTTACATTTACATTAACATTAACATTAACATTAACATTTACATTAACATTAACATTAATATTAATATTAATATTAACGTTAACATTAAAATTAACAATAACAATAACATTAACATTAACATTAACATTAACATTAACATTAACATTAACATTAACATTAACATTAACATTAACATTAACATTAACATTAACATTAACATTAACATTAACATTAACATTAACATTAACATTAACATTAACATTAACATTAACATTAACATTAACATTAACATTAACATTAACATTAACATTAACATTAACATTAACATTAACATTAACATTAACATTAACATTAACATTAACATTAACATTAACATTAACATAAACATAAACATAAACACAAACATTAACATTAACATTAACATTGAAATTAACATTAACATTTACATTAACATTAACATTAACATTAAAATTTACATTAACATTAACATTAACATTAACATTGGCATTTACATTAACACTAACATTAACATTAATATTAACATTAACATTAACACTAACATTAACATTAACATTAACATTAACATTTACATTAACATTAACATTAACATTAACATTAACATTAACATTAACATTTACGTAGACATTAACAATAACATTAACATTAACATTAACATTAACATTAACATTAACATTAACATTAACATTAACATTAACATTAACATTAACATTAACATTAACATTAACATTAACATTAACATTAACATTAACATTAACATTAACATTAACATTAACATTAACATTAACATTAACATTAACATTAACATTAACATTAACATTAACATTAACATTAACATTAACATTAACATTAACATTAACATTAACATTAACATTAACATTAACATTAACATTAACATTAACATTAACATTAACATTTACATTAACATTAACATTAACATTAACATTAACATTAACATTAACATTAACATTAACATTAACATTAAAATTAACATTAACATTAACATTAACTTTAACATTAACATTAACATTAATATTAATATTAATATTAATATTAATGTTAATGTTAATGTTAATGTTAATGTTAATGTTAATGTTAATGTTATTGTTAATGTCAACGTAAATTAATATTAATATTAATATTATTATTAATATTAACATTAAAATTTAACATTAACATTAACATTAACATTAACATTAACATTAACATTTACATTAACATTAAAATTTAACATTAACATTAACATTAACATTAACATTAACATTAACATTAACAATAACATTAACATTAACATTAACATTAACATTAACATTAAAATTAACATTAACATTAACATTAACATTAAAATAAACATCAACATAAACATAAACATAAACATAAACATAAACATAAACATAAACATTAACATTAACATTAACATTAACATTGAAATTAACATTTACATTGACATTAACATTAACATTAACATTAAAATTTACATTAACATTAACATTAACATTAACATTAACATTAACATTAACATTTACATTTACATTTACATTAACATTAACATTAACATTAACATTTACATTAACATTAACATTAATATTAATATTAATATTAACGTTAACATTAAAATTAACAATAACAATAACATTAACATTAACATTAACATTAACATTAACATTAACATTAACATTAACATTAACATTAACATTAACATTAACATTAACATTAACATTAACATTAACATTAACATTAACATTAACATTAACATTAACATTAACATTAACATTAACATTAACATTAACATTAACATTAACATTAACATTAACATTAACATTAACATTAACATTAACATTAACATTAACATTAACATTAACATTAACATTAACATTAACATTAACATTAACATTAACATTAACATTAACATTAACATTAACATTAACATTAACATTAACATTAACATTAACATAAACATAAACATAAACACAAACATTAACATTAACATTAACATTGAAATTAACATTAACATTTACATTAACATTAACATTAACATTAAAATTTACATTAACATTAACATTAACATTAACATTGGCATTTACATTAACACTAACATTAACATTAATATTAACATTAACATTAACACTAACATTAACATTAACATTAACATTAACATTTACATTAACATTAACATTAACATTAACATTAACATTAACATTAAAATTTACATTAACATTAACATTAACATTTACATTTACATTTACATTAACATTAACATTAACATTAACATTTACATTAACATTAACATTAATATTAATATTAATATTAACGTTAACATTAAAATTAACAATAACAATAACATTAACATTAACATTAACATTAACATTAACATTAACATTAACATTAACATTAACATTAACATTAACATTAACATTAACATTAACATTAACATTAACATTAACATTAACATTAACATTAACATTAACATTAACATTAACATTAACATTAACATTAACATTAACATTAACATTAACATTAACATTAACATTAACATTAACATTAACATTAACATTAACATTAACATTAACATTAACATTAACATTAACATTAAAATTTACATTAACATTAACATTAACATTTACATTTACATTTACATTTATATTAACATTAACATTAACATTAAAATTTACATTAACATTAACATTAACATTAACATTAACATTAACATTAACATTAACATTAACATTAACATTAACATTAACATTAACACTAACATTAACATTAATATTAATATTAATATTAACGTTAACATTAAAATTAACAATAACAATAACATTAACATTAACATTAACATAAACATAAACACAAACATTAACATTAACATTGAAATTAACATTAACATTAACATTTACATTTACATTAACATTAACATTAAATTTTACATTAACATTAACATTAACATTAACATTGGCATTTACATTAACACTAACATTAACATTAACATTAACATTAACATTTATATTAACATTAACATTAACATTAACATTAACATTAACATTAACATTAACATTAACATTAACATTTACGTTGACATTAACAATAACATTAACATTAACATTAACATTAACATTAACATTGGCATTTACATTAACACTAACATTAACATTAACATTAACATTAACATTAACATTAACATTAACATTAACATTAACATTAACATTAACATTAACATTAACATTAACATTTATATTAACATTAACATTAACATTAACATTAACATTAACATTAACATTAACATTAACATTAACATTAACATTAACATTAACATTAACATTAACATTAACATTAACATTAACATTAACATTAACATTAACATTAACATTAACATTAACATTAACATTAACATTAACATTAACATTAACATTAACATTAACATTAACATTAACATTTATATTTACATTAACATTAACATTAACATTTACGTTGACATTAACAATAACATTAACATTAACATTAACATTAACATTAACATTAACATTAATATTAATATTAACATTAACATTTAACATTAAAATTAAAATTAACATTAACATTAACATTTACATTAACATTAACATTAACATTAACATTAACATTAACATTAACATTAACATTAACATTAACATTAACATTAACATTAACATTAACATTAACATTAACATTAACATTAACATTAACATTTACGTTGACATTAACAATAACATTAACGTTAACATTAACATTAACATTAATATTAATATTAACATTAACATTAACATTTAACATTAACATTAACATTAACATTTACATTATTATTAACATTAACAATAACATTAACATTAACATTAACATTTACATTTACATTTACGTTAACATTAACATTAACATTAACATTTACATTAACATTAACATTAACATTAACATTAACATTAACATTTACATTTATATTAACATTAACATTAACATTAACAATAACAATAACAATAACTTAACATTAACATTAACATTAACATTAACATTTACATTAACATTAACATTAACATTAACATTAACATTAGCATTAACATTTACATTAACATTAACATTAACTTTAACTTTAACTTTAACTTTAACATTTACATTAGCATTAACATTAACATTAACATTTACATTAACATTTACATTAACATTAATATAAACATTAATATAAACATTAACATTAACATTAACATTAATATTTACATTTACATTTACATTTACATTTACATTTACATTAACATTAACATTAACATTAACATTAACATTAACATTAACATTAACATCAACATTTACATTAACATTAACATTTACATTAACATTAATAATAACATTTACATTAAAATGGATTAGTTCTCCTAGTTGTTCATTTACCGAAATGTCTTTTATGTATTTTTTTTTGTTTCGTAAAAATCAAGCAATTGTAAGAAACTCTGCTAAATTGCGAGGATAGTAATAGCTCAGTAGATTGTAGATATAAATATTTGTTTATTGTTGATAGCAAAAGCTAAAAGAATAGTTAAATCCGGTCATTGCATCGATTGTGGCATCAAGATATTCTTTGCTGCATCAGCAGGCAGTCAGTCGTCAAGAACATTTCGAAAGCATTTGTCAAAGCCATGGCTTGCGTTACACACACACACCCACCCACTCCACCCCATGAGCTCACAAATGTGTATATACTCCAAGCTCTTGACTTGTTTGAGTGCTTTTGGGTCTTTTGAGATAGTTTTCTCTTTTCACAGCGACAGCGCGTGCCACATTCGTCCAACTCCCAAAAGTATTCGACCAAAGAACAAATATGCGGTGTGCTTCAACGATTCAGGAATCCCCCAATCGAAAAAGACAACACCGCAACATGTACGCGTCAAGCTGTCCCAATTGCATTTATTCCACACCATCTAGTCCAAATCTCATTCTCTGTGCATCACAAGCTACATAAATACAATTTCGCATTTGGGCCATAAATAAACGAAATTTGGCCAAAAAGCAGAGTAAAAAGAACAAAAAAATTGCATACACTAGCATTACGAGAAAATTCACATGCACAAACTCATTTTTATGTGACAAAATTAATGGGTATATAAGTGTGATGATGTGTGTGTGCGTGTGTGTTTGTATACATTCGCCCGTTCAATTGCTCCCTTGGGCGAAATAGTGAAAAACCACACACGCTTTACTCGCTGCAAGCCCGTGGTTTGGCGGTGGATACGATGAAGAACGCACTTGGAAAATGTTGACAGATTGAAGCGACACGACATGCTTTAGTTTAGTGCAGAAATATGTACAATGTGCCCAAATATTGCAATTTAAACGAACATTTTCAAATTTCACTTTTAACAAAAACCTAGAAGCTCTTAACGAATTTTACACAAAGGAAATGAGTTGCTGATATTTCACATTTTCTATTTTTTTTTTTTTTTTTATTATTCATTCAAAAATATGCTTAAAATGTTCACTGCAGTAGTATCTCTTAAAGATCTTAAAGAATGTTGCAAGAGTGGTGAGAGTTGAACTTTATGAAAATGATATTTTCGTCCACGTTTACTGTAGAATTTTTTAAATTCTTCTTTTTATGATCCAAAAAGATACACTGTAAACATTTGTTAAATTTCATAAGTATTATTAATAAATTTACAAACGCAGAAGCGATAGCGCAGAATTTAAATAATCCATTATTACAACTATTAGGAGTGAGTACCACAAAAATAGCAACAACAAAAACAGAAAGAATAGCAACAACAATTATTTATTTTTTTAAATTAGCTTATTTGGCCAATTGGCCAAATGACCAGTTTATGTAGATGTTTAGTTGCAGCCACTGTTGCACCATCCAATAAAATAGAAATTTAAGCCCGTCACCAGAGACGCTTTTGAAGTCTGTTTATGGCAAATTACCAAAAATGTAATACAATATTTTGAGAGGGCACTTAATTCATACATGACACGAAAAACAACAGCAACAACAGAAATACCACCAACAACAAGCAAAAACAAAAATTAATAAACTACCTAGCGCAATAAATATAAATTTATACTTATTGGGATTTTGTAAATCTGTAACACGATAACGCTTTGTTTAATGTAGTCAAATTAATTTGGCTTAATTATTCTGACACTTCTGAAATTTATATTTTTGCTCTAAATATTCAAAATGCAGAATTATTTAACACTCACACATTTGACATTCATAAATAATAATGTTTAACAAAAAATTAAATAGTCATTATTGATGATAATGTGAAAATAATTAACACAAGCTTTGGCAAATATTTTATGTTTGTTTGCTGTAGACAAAATATTAAATTTAGTTCAAGCTTAATTTTAAAAAAATGCAATTCAGATTATTTGAATTATTAGCTACATTAGAGTGGCCCGGAATTTTTTTTTTTTCAATATGTTTTACTTTCAACTAAATTATGTTTGTTCCATTTGACCTTAAAACCAACGTCTAGAATTTGTAAGGCGATGGAGAAATTCATTATTTTCTTGTTATTTAAGAAAAAGTAAAATATATACAAATATGAGAGTAATTCAATGAAATCTAATGGATATTTTTCCTAACACCATAACTAATATAAACAGTAAAAACTGAAGCGATTACGGTAAAAAATTGAAGTGAAATTTTTCGAAAGTTTCGAGTTTGGATATTTTTACAAAAAAAAATCCCCAAGAATCAAAGACTGCAAAATTTAAAAAACATCACTATACTTATGGCATAGTTTTAAGCTATTATGTTCAAAATATTAAAAAAAGACAAAATTCTGAAGCGAAAGTTGTAATATTCAAACTTAATTTTTTTCAAAACCCTTCAAAGTGCCTTTTGTGGCTTAACGAATACAAAACAAATTAAAAAAAAAAAAAAATCGGAAAACATATGTTTTTCATTCGAAATGACTTTTATACTTTTTTAATCTATTTTTGAATTTTTGAAAAAAAAATGTTTTACCAAACTTTAAACAAGCATTTGTAAAACTTTAAATTAAAAAAAAAAACAATTCACAAGCAATTCAAGCTCATCGCGCATATTGAAAATCAGAACATATAGACGTATTACTTAATACTAGTGATGGGACGATTTTCCTATTCGATTAAACGAAAAATAATCGTAAAATGAAAAAATAATCGAATGAAAGCCATCAATAGTAAATGATGCAATATAACCATTGTCACGAGCAATTTAACAAGAGGCACATTAGGAGCATCTTTAAGGAAAATCTATAGTAATAAAACTCATTTTCTGTTTGATTGTTTGGCCTTTATACAAATCTAACAAAATACCATTATGTAGAAGATAATATCATTATGTTTTCAATTCAGTAAAATGTTTGAAGTATAACTAACTTTGCTATTTTTGAAGCTATGTTAATGATTTTTTGATGACGTTGAAAAGAAAATTAAATAAAACATAAATTTGATGCTAAAAAAAAATTTTGATTACTTACGCGAAATTTTAAGAAAATTGTGCTCGAAATTAAAATTTTGTAGTTTCCACGGACTTATTTCATCTTCACACGGGCACAGCTCGGTAATGGATAGGTTGGCTGGATTCGTTGGTATATTGTTAAAAAGGCCAATTCATTGCCTTTAAAATAAACTCTTAAAATAAGTTTTCCATTAGTTCGATTTTCTGCTGAAAGCAATAGTATAAATCTAAGTCATGAAATAACAATTAACCCCGTAACTCCTAAGGAAAATAGACCTCCCTCTCCCATACGATTTGTTGCTAAACTTGACCTTCTCTTTCACCTCCGTAAACATTCGCACTCGAACAAACAATTCGTTATTAACAAGTGTTTTGAAACAAAGTATGTGCATTGTGCTATGTCATGGTAAAATGTTCGTAGTTGTTTTAAAAACGTTTCGTTTTACTTTTCTATTTAAAAATGTTCGTTTTTATTTTTGTATTGCGTAAAATGTTTTCAAAATATTAATTTTAACCTACTATATTATAGTAAAATATTCGTAGTTGTTTTAAAAATGTTTCGTTTTTTTTCTACTTAAAAATGTGCGTTTTCATTTTTATATGGCGTAAAATGTTTTTAAAAATATTAATTTTATCCTGCTTTATCATAGTAAAATATTCGTGGTTGTTTTAAAAACGTTTCGTTTTACTTTTCTATTTTAAAATGCGTGTTGTATAAATTATTAAATACAAATTTTTGTATGGCGTGAAAAATTTTTAAAAATATTAATTTTACTAAATCTTTTTAAAATTTGCGTTTTTGATTTTCTGTTTTCTCAGTGTAGTTAAGAACATACAAGAAGGTATGTATTATATATATGTTTTTCATATACTTGTTAATTTTTATTTTCGATCTATTACATCAAAAAAATAAGTTCCTTTTCTTATTCTTGCGTTTATTTGCCGAAAAACGTTTTAAGCGCCATCAGTGAAGATGTTATGCTTACTGGAAAAACGTGTTATCATCCATTGCTTTTTGGATATAAAACGTTTTTCCATTACGAAAGTATCTAAATCCTTTTTAATTTTTTTCTTAAAGAATTTTGTTTTTTTTTTTTTATATATAAATTTTATATAGGTAAATTTTTTTAATACTCTTACACCATAAAAGTTGAAAATTAAGTGTACAATTAAAAACTATTTTTCACTTCCTGAAAACTTGCAATTTTGTAGCTTACAACGTTATTCGCGGCGACGCTCCAATTGTATTGACGGTAAAGTGACTGCAAATATCTCTTGAATTTACAGACGAGCTTTTTTGTGTGTAGTATTCACCCTGTAAAATTACACTTAAATTTGAACTTTTGGAAACACCGAGACACCCCAACTGATTTTTGGGTCATAGAATCCAGTGGTGTACACCGTTTTAAAAAGTTAGCTCAAAATAACGAGATGTTTCGAATTTAAATTTGAGGGAAAAACCTGCAAAATCTTTTGTTAAATCAATTTATATATTTTTTTCGACAAAATGTAACCGTTGAAATAATAGACATCTATTTGGAAGCAGAATTAGTTTACCTCTTACAATTTGGGGCCATAATAATTACAATAACTTTGGGATTCAGGATTTTGCGATTCGGGATTTTGGGATTGGCATTCCTATTACAAACAGATGCTACAATATATATATCAAAGATGAGTGCTTTGTAACATCGCTTTAACTTGAAATTTAGTGTGACAACTTGGAATTAAACTCACTTGATAAGAGAAATCTTTCTAAAAAATAAAAGCATTTTATTGACCATTTTGAAAAAATAGAAAAATGAGTGACGAAAAATGCAGATCACATTGCGAAAAATGGCATTCGAAGACCGTTTTGCTAGAAAAAGAATAGACTCAATCCTTTCTGATTTCTGCTGGTCGATTGCAAACAAAGAGTAAAATTTGAATAAATGCAAAAAATTTATAAAATCATCAAAATAAGAGCAGATATAGTTCCATGTCCGCTTGAAAATGGAAGTCCATTATTTCTAGATATAAGTTTTGGCAAATAAATAATAAACAAATTGATTTTAAGCAAGTTTTTAAAAATTTTTCATTTAAATAAAATCAAAAATCGCCTCAAGTCTTCTACAAATTTAAAAGCGAAATATCTCGTGATTTTGAGCTAACTTTTCAAAACGGGGTACACTACTGGATTCTACGATTCAAAATTAGGTTCACGTGTCTCGGCGTTTTGGTGTGTCATTTTCACCTACTAACAGTGTTATCGTAAAACATATGACTCTTTTTACTGTAACCTTAATTAGCTTTAATCATCATTTTTAAAATAAAAAACGGAGTTCAAAAGAATTCATTCGCTCAAGATTCAGATTTTTAAAGACGAAACTGGTCTAAAAAGTGACCTGTGCGCCGCTAACGCTCAGATAAATTCTTTATTTACCGTTTGACCTGGATTTTGACAATTCCTTTGAGCGGGTTTTCTAAATTATAAATTCTCTATACTTTTTTGACAGAATATATATCTGTGCACATTTCACAAAACCACTTAAGTCGAGATATGACAATTATCCAAGTTTTTCATCATGGGGATACATTTTTAAGTAGTTTCTTTTGCTCTTTTCAGCGTATTTCTACGGTATTTGATTTAGGAGATAACACGTATGATAATTGCACTTATCTCGTTTTTTTTCCAAATGATATTTTACAAAATCACTTATTTGAGATATGTTAAAAATTAGTTAAAATTTAAAAGAAATATTGTAACAATCTTTTGACAAAACAACTTATCTCGAAATAGTACTCTCAATTTTTTTGTGATTTCCTTTTGACAAAATATCTTATTTCGAAATAAGATCTTTTGTTAAATGGAAAAAATATCAAACATATATCCAAATAAGTTGATTTGACTTTATTATGCGATCGTCTTTCGTCGTGACAACACATCTTATGTCGACTTAAGTGCTTTCGTCAAATTAAAACTTATAAATGCGTTGATACTTAAATCAAGTAGAGGGCTTTTGCCAAGTGTAAATTTTGAAAATATATTACTTAAGTTCTTTTTTGGGGTAATCAAGCAAACTGAAAAGAGGTCGGTTGTTTGCAGCAATGGCGATGAACCCAGCAAAAAAAGTGCTTCCAAAAGAAGCATAATTGGAAGGGAAAGTCTTGAATCCCATCCCTTCCCCTTTCATACCCAGTAGGCATTCTTTTAACATATGCATGTCATTGGAAGGAATGCTTTCCTTAATATTCTTTAAAAGTGCTTTCAGAACTTTTTCAATGGAAGATTTCTTTGAACCCTTCAATGAAAGGATTCTGGTAGATGTTTTCCAGAAGAACTTTAAGAAGGCATTCCATGGAAGGGAATGGTTTTTGTGATTTGGGAGTTAAAAAATTCCCTGGGAAATAATCCCTTTTGCCGACATTTTTGCGATTTTGGTGTTGGAAAAGAGAAGTGTTTGGATTTTGTTGGGGGTTTGAAAAAATTCCACGTAAATATCCCTTTTCCTGATTTCCAAAGTGTATTGGTGTCGGAAGTAGTAAGTGATTGGGTTTATTTGGGGGTTTAAAAAATCCCATGGAAAATATCTAAAACATAAATTATAATTATATATAATTTTTTTACTTTAATCGAATTCAAATGCCATTTGAATGTCTTCTAGAAGTAGGTTATAAGAATGCCTCTTGAAAGAACTTCTTTATAAAGCTAAGTGAAGCACAGTTTGATCTATAGAATGTCTTCTGGAAGCAGTATCCCTAAGAATGCATGTCAAGGATAACTATACTTGAAGGACAAATAATAGTGGAGGTGAGTACAAAGGTTTGGAGTGTCACAGTATTTATTTATTTTTTTTATTTATTTATTTATAGTGCGATAAGAACTTAGTTCTTTTAATGTACAAGTTGGAACAATATTTTTAGGATTATACAAATTAAAGATTTTCTTAAACCTAATTTAAACAATTAAACTTATTATAAAATTAATCTTAGTGTGAAGTAGAAATAGAGAAATCCAGATAGAGTATACAATTGAAGTAATTAAGTGAGAAAAACAAAAAGTGAAAAGAAGAAAGTATAGATTTAAAGAAAACTGGCGAATTTATTAATCGTTATTAAGAAGCAAAATGTTGAAATACGGCAAGTATAAATCTTGTTATTTCCCTTAAAGCTCTTACATGGCTTGGTAAGGAATTAATAAAAAATAAAAATCGGTAATAAAAAATAATCTTGCGGAGTTGAGGTAGTTGAAACTCGGTGGGGTCAGCATGAAACTTCTTGTTGAGTGACCAAATCGATTTTTTTCAAACAAATAAGGAGGCGTTTTAAACACTATTATTTTATGCAGAAAGAAACAATTTCTAGCATTGAGATAGTTAATAATATCACTTCCAAGAATAGATTTTTTAAACTGCGATATATGATCAAATTTTCGCAGCCCATAAACATATCGTGTAACCTGGTTAAATGCTAAGTTTAATTTTAATGGAGATCGGGAGTCCAAATTGCTATAAACACATTCTGCATAAGTAATTATAGGTAGTATAAGTTGAAGAACAAGCTTACGTTTCAATTCAACTGGCGTATAATCAGCTGAAACTCTTAGATTACGCAGAATATAATATACTTTCTGAACCACACTGTTGATGTGGTCACTGCAGGTAAGTGTAGAATTAATATGAAAACCTAGATTTTTGATTTTGCTGACGAAACTTAAAATAAGGTCCGGTATATCTTCAAAGAAGACATTATCTTTGCTGATGGGTAATACAAATGATTTCTCAGCATTAAGTTGAAGCCCATTGCTAACAGTCCACTGACTTATACTTTCTAGATCCTCATTAAGCCTGAATACCAGGTCTTCCATGAGACCAGTTCTACGTGAGAGATATATCTGAATATCATCAGCATAAGCATGCATGGACGAATGCCTGCTAACGCTGAAAATATCATTTGTAAAAATGGAGAATAAAAGAGGACCTAGTACCGATCCTTGGGGAACCCCACTGCAAACAGACGAAAGACTTGAAAAATTTTCACCGACCTTAACTTTCTGTACTCGATAGGAAAGATAGTTGTTCAGGAGTAACACAGCGCTGTCACTAAAACCATACTTATATTTAAGCTTATAACATAGTAAATGGTGATTAACTGTGTCAAAAACTTTTGAAAAATCGAGTAAGCATAGCAGAGTTACTGATCCATTGTCATACGAGTTTCTTATATCGTCCAAAATCTTTATCATAGCAGTAGAGCAACTATGTCCAGCGCGGAAACCTGACTGCTGTGGAGATAACAGCTTATTTTGCAATAGGTAGCTTGATATTTGATAAGCCATTAGAGATTCACAAATTTTTGATAATGACGACAAAATGCTAATTGGCCTAAAATCATTGGGCTCATTCGCTGCTGTTTTTTTGGGAACAGGAAGAACAATTGCAGTTTTCCAAGAACTTGGAAAGCAAGATGTTGTGCAACAGTGGTTAATAATATATGTCAGTGGACTGAGAATAAATGGTAAGATTTCTTTTATGAATTTAATATGAATTCCATCTGCTCCGACTGCATTTGATTAAATTTTTTGAACGCATTTTTCTACATCGCTTTCACTTACTGCAGAAAACTCAAACGTTTGTTCAGCATATTGTGTTGGATTTGAAAAATTTATGTAAACGGAGTTTTGCATTTGTTCTGCAAATATCTGTATTTGTAGATATTTTTGGGGTTTTTTCTTTAATATTTATCATTTTTGTTTTATTATGATTTATAGGTGAAAAATTTGAGTGGAAGCTTGTACTATGGATACGATATGATAAAAACAAACCTGGAATACTGCAATATAAAATATCTCTTCAATTAGATGAAATTTTTAAAGAGTTAAATATTAATCAACGTCATTGGAAGATGCAAAACACCGATTTGACAAGAAGTTATACAGGCCTGCTACCTTTAATAAATCATTCTACCGTTAATAAATCCAAACCTCCACAATTTTTATCAGAATTTAAAAGCTGAAGGAGCGTGCACCATTGAAGTTGACCCAGATTTTAATGGAGTTGATATACTGGAATAATATTAGTATATAACTTTTTTAACAGAATGTTATTTTAGTCATAAAACTTTATTACTACTTTTATAATTAATTTTGAAAACTTTTTAATTTTATGTGTATGCATTCAATGAAATTTTGAACTTTTTATCAATTAAGTTTAAAATAAACATGACCTATTGTCTGAAAAATCAGCTTAATTCAAACATTTTCTTAATTCTGCATTTGACAAAACATCTTTAGTCTACATAAGTGCAAAAAATTTAAATACATAATAGTCGAATAAAATTCGAGAAAAGCACATATATTCAGATACGTTTAATTTTATTTCAATAATCAGTTTTACAAAACTACTCACTTTACATTATTAAAAAAATCCAATAAAAAACTAATTTTTACAAAAATCCAATAATGCCAAAATTAAAAAAAAAATATCTTCATAATGTAAAATTTTAACATTGATTTATAAACGTGGGCAAACAGTGTTGTGCAGCTCGAAAGTAGTTTTTCACTCTCCTGAAAAAATTGATACTTCGAGATAAGTGGTTTTGTCAAATGTCCACAGATATCATCTGAAAGAAGTTAATTTTTGACCATTTACATTAAAAAAAAAATTTATTTAAATAAAACAGATTATTTTGTCTGCACAAAGTTCAATGACTTATTTCATGCATCAGCACAGGTTTAAAATTTATTCATTTCCAAAGGAATCAGCAAAAAAAAAATCGAGCATAATGATGGGTTTGTGCACCTGCCCTGACCACAGCTGGTTGCGTGTTTGCAAAAGTTAAGAGAAGTTATTTAATTTTGTTTTTGAACAGCTTAGATTTTTTTTCAACAAATCGCTAAAAGAGTTGAAGACCACATTTTTAATAAATTCACAAATGCTCATCTTATATTTTAACGATAATATTTAGACCTTGTTTGGAAATGGCATAAATGTGCCATAAAACTTCAAGTTGTCTTAATATGTATGGCTACTTCTTCGCCAATCGTAATTGAATAGAATTTGTTTTAATTAATTGTGAGCTATGTTAATTTTACATGACTTTGATTAAGACCTTTAGATCAATTAAGTAATAAAATAAGGCAACAACAACACAGAAGACTAGACATACTGTTTCGAAAGGCGCTACACCTTCATCTTCAGTACTCTTTTGTGATTAGGCTGTGACCAACTCACTGCTTTTTTACGTTTAACTTGATCTGACAATTGTTCGAAGAAATAAAATCAAACGTGCAAACATGATTTAGTAAATTCTAATGTTTTTTGGCAACGTGCAAAAATTTGCACGATAGTGGTAAAAAAGACGGTTCGGAGGTAAATAAATAGTCTCATAAAGAACTTTATGATTTATTAATGCCCCTATTATGTAAGTATTATGTATGCGATGGTATGCGATGCCGCATCGCTTCAACTACATTTTTTCCATATAACGTATTGCATATATTTTAATTGAACCATGTAGTTTGCTACCATCTATTAAGAATTTTCAAACGACGTAGTTCAACTGAAATGTATGTAATAAGTTATACGAAAAAAAATTAGTTGAATCTAGTCAACTTAAGTTGAGTTGTAATACATAATAGGGGCCTACATCATCAATGTAAAAATACTATGATGTGGAATGGAGCAAGATTTTTCTTTATGTTCTTAGTTGCTCTTCTCTCCTTTCACGCTACTCTTTCTTGGTTAATCGCTTGTTTTGGTGACAACTACCAGAGGTCGTGAACACCTTTCTAAAATTTAGCTAGAAAGTAATGGCCTTATTTTGCAAAACGTAAGCAATCACCTTACTTTGGGTGAACCTGGGGTTTTTCATATCTCTGTGTATATTCTCTATACTAAAACCTTGACAAATTTCATTATTATTTGGGCCTCGGTTTGCGTAACTTTCAAATTAGCCTTACAATAATCATTTAAATTCAACTTATATTTCAAATTTTTTTTAAACTTAAATACATTACCCGAGAACAAATGTTATCGACCGAACAGTGGCCGAATAGCGGTCGAATAAGGGCTGCATGGTCAGCCAGGAGTTTAAAAACCAAACATGGTCTACAAATAAAAGACTCACTTGTCCGAACAGCGGCCAAACATGGATCAGACAGTGGCCATTTTGCAAAATTTTCTATCATAAATTTTTACTTACGAGCTTATGTTAAAATAAAAACATATATAATAACAACACAAAAATCATTCGATGTATATAACAAACGCATGCGCAACAACAAACACAATCAAATTTGTTATTCATCAAATATGCTGTAGCGCTTACACGACAGACAACATATGCATGCGAAAATATCAAAAAAATTATTCAATGTACGTTGCTGATGGTACAATTAATGGCGTGTTGCTCTTGAAAATGTTATTTTTGCGCATGTACATATTTTGTTATTGTCATACATTGAAATTCGTTAATTGACATTTATTTCATTAGCTGACAATCACCATACTTTCTGTATGTCATACTTAGTATGGCATACTTTCTGTATGTATGACTATGAATATACAATCGCCCTTTGTACGGCCGCTGTTTGACCCTTGCTCATGAGCATGAACAGAGGAGATGCGATACCGACTCCTCCTCTTCCTCATCCCTGCAACTCCTACAGAATTCATTTGCATGAACCCCCATTCAAAAGGCATGCCTACCTATAATACAGTGTCCTGTTATAACGCCTATCAAAATGGAGAGTTCTTTCCTCGCCATTTGAGTGAGCTTAATCGTTTTTCAGTAAAATTAGGCCACAACTGTCTAGATGTGTTAGAGGTGGTGCTATGCTTCCACCTGAAATTAGCCAGTTCTGTGGCATGTTGCCTTAGAACCAGCTTGCAAGACGCAAGTAGCATGTCTAATTTTCCATGTGCGGCAGCAGCATTCCCTAGCGAGCTCATCCGCTCTACAATTTCCCGGAATGTCCCTATGCCCTGGAGTCTAAACCAGATGGATGTCGAACTTATGAGCCATCTCATCAAGAGACGGGCGACATTTAAGGGCTGTTGGTGATGTTAGGAACACACCTGCAATGAATTTAATCGCTGCTTGGCTGTCTGTAAAAATGTAGATATCTTTAGTTGATATCTCACTATAGCTCAGCCATTCCACAGCCTATCTAAGAGCCATTATTTCAGCCTGGAAGACGCTGCAATGATCTGGCAGTCTAAATGAGGTTCTGATGTCCAGATCCGTTGAAAAGACGCCTCCCCAACTTTGCTGTCAAGTTTTGAGCCGTCAGTAAAAATATGCGCGCCAACTTGGCTTAGCGGCAGTAACCCGTCCCATTCTACTCTGGTTGGGATAACTGTGTGAAAGCCGTTCTCGAATGAGGGAGTGGCAATAGTGTAATCGATGCTGCTGGGAACTGCTCCTGCAAGATCGATAATTGAAGAAGAACCTGTATGAGTGTTGGTCCACTACGAAGTTGCTCTCAGGCGAATGGCTGTTTCCTGCGCCATCCTTTTTTCCACAATATCAAGGGGTATTAAGCAAAGAACCGCATTAAGCGCTTCCGATGAAGTGGAATAAGCGTTCCGCTGATACATACGGCCGCAGTTCTTTGTACTTTCCCTAACAATTTGCAATTAGACTGTGTTTTTAGCGCTGTCCACCACACACATACACCGTATAACAAAATTGGCCTCACTATAGCTGTGTAAATCCAATACGCAATGTTCGGGGTAAGCCCCCACGTTTTACCTAGAGCTTTCTTACAGACATATAAAGCAACATTGGCCTACCTAGTTCGCTCAAGAATATTCGGTTACCAGCTTAACTTTCTATCCAAAATAACCCCTAAGTATTTTGCCTCTTCCACGAAGTTTAGCAGAGTGCCATCCAGACGTGGAGGAATTATGCGCGGAATTTTATATTTCCTCGTCAAAAGGAGCAGTTCAGTTTTTTTGGAGATTTACCCCCAGCCCACAATTTCTGGCCCAAGTATTGATACCGGAGAGCGCTGACCCAAGCAACTCCGAGAGAGTATTAGGAAACTTATCCTATGTAGCAATAGCTACGTCATCCGCATAGGCAATCACCTTGCAACCCACTTTTTCTATTTTCCTCAGAAGTTCATTGACTACCAAGTTCCATAATAATGATGATAAAACACCCCCCTGAGAAGTGCCTCTACTCACAAATCTCCTGGCCTTTGAGTCACCTAGAGATGCACTGACGACACTGCTGGTCAGCAGGTTTTTTATCAGTACACAGAGTGACTCATCCACCAAAAGCTTCATGAGCGCGCTAATGATTACCCCCGAAAGAACATTGCGAAAGGCACCTTCGATTTCCACAAAAGTTTCAGCTTTAGTTAAAAACCAATTTTTTACACGACTACCAAATTAATTTTTCTGTGTTATTGACAAAGTTTTACCATTTTTAAATTTTTTTTAATTTTATATATTAAAATTTACTGAAAACCGATCTATGTATAATTATAAATATACAAATATGTATATATCTAGGTTTAGACAAAAGTCTTGCAATCACCCTTTGTACGACAGCTATTTGACCCCTGTTCGGACTATGTTCGGCTTTATTTAAGAAACAGTGGTTTTACACAGCTTCTGCATTCATTTCAATGAATTATTAACAAAATTTAACCATTTTTTTATATGTCTTCCAATGTTATTTAAGTTTCTTTTTCTATTTATGATTTCACTGAAAGCCGATATATGTATAATTATAAATATACAAATATATATATATGTATAAAGGTTGAGACAAAAGCCCTGCAATTGGCCGTTGTATAGCCGCAGTTCGACCCTTGTTCAGACGATGTTCGGCCAAATTAAATAAAAAAATATACACGGCTACCAAATAAATTTTAATGTATTTTTAACAAAATTTTAATATTATTAGATTTTTTTAAATGTTAGGTATTTTTTTTTCTTTTTTATGTATGATGTCACTAAAACCGCTTGTTTCATCTCAGTTGTTCCGAAAACAGGCTTCAAAAATATAATCACCCCTATTCTTGAATCCGCGTCGAGTAAATATCGTCGTCGAGAGATCGCTTACACCAATGAATTGTCGTCGAAGATTTAAATATTTATTTGACGACGTTTGCTCAACAATTGACATGAACAATCACTGCAGATCTCAACGTCGAAATTGAAAGATTCCAGAATACAACAATTTTGTTTCGACGTCGTTTTGAGAGCGAGCGCGGGTTCAAGAACAAGGGCGAATAATTTTCGTGTTATTCGAGAAAGTGGTTTGTAAATTTCCAAAAATTTGACAACTCTAATTCCGACCGTGTATGTATTTCATGCTAATACTAAATTGTTCTTAACCTCAATATTTTTCTACAAGCAGTCATAAAGTCGATCTTAAGAAATCTTATGCTTGTGCAGAAAAGATTTTGCAATATTTTTTTAATTTGCGTAATTATTAAATTTTACATGTTTTTTAAAAAAAAGGGTTGCTAGTGCTTAAATTCATGTCATTGCATTCAATATGTCTGCAATTCGAAAACCACAAAAACTGACCACATTCTCAAATATTTTGCAAAAACTTTTGAAAATCTGTAGCAACACTAAAATTATGTCTACCACGGTGCAGCAATCTTCCTAATTGCGACACGCAAAAACTTCAACAAAAGACAAAACAAAAAAAAAAACCAACTCAAAGGATAGCCTGAGGGTGCACAAGTGGTTTCAGTGGATCATCTGTTGGCATAAATGAGTGGCCAAATGTGTTACCTGTCGATCGCACAGCAGCAACAGCCTCTTGACAATCAAATATCGACGATAACGTCAAAAAAAGACAACGCACAAAATGTTAACTGAAAAAAAGGAGGCGAAAAAAATGGCAAAAGCAGGACAACGCGATCAGCTAGCCGCGTGCTAAGCGAAAGCCAAAAGCGAGTCCATAATTTGCAAGCTTCAAATTAATCTAATTATCGGCTGCATTTTTAACTCTAGATCAACACGCAGATCACGCAGTTTGGAGATTTAGTCGAGGCTATGATTTGGCTGGGTTTGCTACCATCAAAGCCATGGTTTATTTTTTGTGAACTACAAACTTTTCGCATTTTTTTGGGGCAAACTTGTATCGTGCTGTGGTATTCCTGGAATTGCACTTGTGCATTTTTTCAAGTGAGTGAGAGTGCAGCGTCTACAAATTGCTGGGATCTTCCTTCAGTTGAAGCGGCACTACATGCTACCATCACCGTTCATGGAGAGTCAATTAAATGCTAACAATACGTTGACCAGAAGTTAGTCAATTATTTCAGCTGCCACAAATTAATGGTCCAGACAACTTGTCCACCAACTTAAGCCATTTTTTGTGGCCAGATTCCGCACAAGCTGAAGATCATCGTTTACGCATACAAGTAAAGCAGATCAGAGCAGAGCACATCAATCTGTGCGCAGCCGCAGAAGGTCTTCATTAAATTGATGGCTGCGATGTTGGTTGTTGGCTTTTGTTTGGCTATAGATCGGCTGTTGTTTGACTTTGTTTTGATTCAGTTTAGTAGAGTTCTGTTCTGTGCAAATATTGTCAAATGATAGCATAATGTTTGCCACTGCTGCTTCTTCTACTGCTCCATTAAATGATGATTTAACGAGGGTTTCAACAGCATAAACTGGACCATGTTCATCTTCTTCTTCTTCTTCTTCGATTCACTTGCATAAACAACCAATCAGCGAATTAAGCTCGTCCGTTAAAAGATCTACTGTGGCAATAAAGCAAACGTTTTCATGGTCAAAGGACAACTTAATAACGTCACTCAAGACATGATTCCGTCCCGTCCAGGGAACATACAAGCATTAAATGCCATTAAATGCTTGCTCCTTACTCGTTCGCTTCTTACTGATTGACGTATTTTTCTTTGTTAACAATTTTATATCTACTACGATACGAAAATATTTTGCAATGACTTCCCAGAGTTACCACTAAACGCTTAACCACGTGTGGTCCTTGCAGGGTGCTCAACATGGTCTGTCTACTACTGTTCTCAACGAATGACAGATAAATGCAAAAAAAAAAAAACAATTTTAAATCTGATCGTTGTTGAGAGCGCTTCTTCATTGGCTTCACTGTCAACTGTTTTAAGTTTATATCCCTGGAGATCTGAATTTGATGACTATATCAAGCTGCTGTTCAGCTGTTATTTGAGCCTATGTACCTATGTGTTGAGTCGAATTTTAATTTTAAATGAAATTATATAATTCTATGGACAAATTTTACAATATGAATTAAAAATGTATTAGCATAAGGCTTAAAATTAAAGTAAAATGTAAAATTAAAAAATTTTATAGGAGTCTGTCTATTTTTTCCTCAGCATTGTTTTTATGAAAGAAAGCTCTATTTTGCTTAGTAAATTCAAAGAAATATCTGTATACGAAGATAAATTTTTAATCATTCTATGATTGAACCAAGCAATAACTCATTTTGTTTGAAGTGTGAATAAAATGTTCAATGGAAGTAGCTATACTCTCAATTAAAGTAAATAAAAACTGAATAAAATACTCATTGTTTAAATATTTTTAGTAGATTATGTAAGCTAGGGACACGATTTCGGAAGAAAAAAATATCGACACCTACTTTTTTCGTATCGAAAGAAAAGTATCGATGCCCACAAAATATTGAAAGGAAAATATCAATACCATGAATATCGAATACTTTTTCGTTTTTTTTTTTTTTGCATGGTAAATAAAAACAAAAATGTAGTCTCGTGGTTCATAATTTACCATTCGATTAGGTTAAAAAAACTGGCCGTTATGAAATTTCTTGTTAGAAGAGCACCATTTCAGAAATGTTGAGTTTAGGTATTTGAATGAAAAAAATCCCCCAAAACTCCAGATATGCAAAATTTTAAAAATTTTTTTATAGAATAGTTAAGCATAGTTTTGATTTAAAATCAAGTATGATTTAAACTATCAAACATTTAGAATTTGTATTTAAATCATATAAAGTCAACATAGTTTTCAGTTATTTGGGCCTATTCTGCCAGATCTGTTATTCTGTTATGAATTTTCTGTTATGAATCATAAAAGATGCCGACCATTAAAGATCTGTTAAAAGTGGTATTCTGCCTTTCGATCTTTTATGGTACCCTGTTATCAAACTTCGAAAACAAAAATCTATTACAATTCCGTTCACTTCTGTTATGAAACAGCTGATAGCTGTTAATAAAAATAAATTATTGGATATGTATTTAAAATGCCAGCGCACATTCACTTTGTCCAACCTAAAAAGCTGCACGAAACGCACGTCAGGAAGATCGAACGGTTTTCTATTTAGGCGTAACTCCAGTAAAGTGGCCCAATGGTTTCTTCAATTTAAGACTTGTCTTTAAAACACACATTAATAATTATAAAATCTTACATTTGAATCCTTTTTTGAGCCATTCTTAATGAAATTTGTAAATAGACATCAATTTTTCAGACCAAAATGTTCACGTTCTAAAAATTTGTTCCGATAAAAGACAGAAAAATGTATCTATTTTTCTTTTGTCTTTCATAACAGATTTCAAAGCAGATTTTGTCATGCATAATTCCAAATAAGAGATTATGTAAAAGGTTTTTTGACAGTTTGAAAAATCTGCTATGATTTATAAAAAATTTATAAAAGATTATAAAAGATTTTCGTGCAGAATTCGAATTTTGGTCTCGTAGCAGATTTCTTGACAGCTCAAAAATTTTTATGGGAAATCATAACAGAATTTTTTCATAAAAGATTGTGCAGAATAGGTCCAATTGTGTGCAAAAACAAAAATTCGGATACCAAAGTTGTAGCTGTTCAAATTTGACATTTTTTTCGAAATTCCTCAAAATGCTCTTTTGTGGCGCATCGAATAAAAAAAAAGTATAGCAGTAAGGGGACTGCCAACCGAAGCGAAAACCTATTTATAAAATATTAATATTCCCTGGAAGACGTTGTCCTGCCACGACCGCCTTACTGCTATATAAGAATTTTCATGCTAATACAGGGTTTCGGACTATCCTACATGTAGGACGGATTTGACAGGTCGGATGGACATGTAGGAATGTGCGAAAGCTCATAATGCAGCTCATACTACATATTGGATGAAAATTAAAAAGTTCTAAAAGTTCCGCCATGATCTTGTTCTTCTCTGTGCGTCCTTGTTTGTAGATTTCCTTGGTAAGTGTTGTTGGCGCACTTAGCTGGAAATTTTTTGTAGACGTTGTGAACAGGGTTGCCACTTGTGAACAAATTTAGTTACCAAAATGTGATCAAAAATTTACCAAAATTAAATAAAAATTAATTCAACAAACAAACATTTTTTTAAAGTAAGAAAATCAATAAAATTATCATTTTTGTTAATAAAAAAGCATTTATTTAAAATTAAAATACTTAAAATTAATAAACAGAAATAGTGTTAACATAAATTTAGTTAATATTATTAAGTATAACATATTTCTTGTTTAAAATTTCTTATTTTTAAGAACTAAAAATCACAAAAAAGTAAAATGCATAAACTCATCTATAGTAATAAAACTCATTTTCTGTTTGTTTGTTTGTTTGTTTGTTTGGCCTTTATACAAATCTAAACGGCTCAACGGATTTCGCTCAAACTAGGTACACATATTAGGTTTATCCCAACTTAAAATGTTACATACTTAGTTTTTGCCACTCCCCCTCTAAAATTTTTTAACTAACAGTCATTTTGTTATTATAAAACTTTTTACTATCAGAGATTTTTGTGTATTTAATTTTATAAATTTTTTGTTATTTTGACATAAAAAACACTCACATATCTTCAAAATTGGAGAAATTTTCAGTACAACGACTTTTTCATAAAACATCGTTACCTGAGAATGAGAAAAAAACGACATGAAAATCAAAGTTTGGTCTTTCGATGCAAATATCTCCGCTGTCCATTAATATATTTCATTCAAATTTTTTTTGTTCAAAAGTTCAATAAAATCACTTTACAAAAATAGGTCGAACTGTACCGTTAAGTCAGTGCATATATGTTTTATGAGTATGCCAAAAAAGGTCCAAAATATTGACTTTTTACTCAAAAAATGACTCAAAAATTGTTGTTGTTGTAAAAATGAAATCAATTAAAAACAGCAAATCTGACTACCTTTCATATGACATAGCATTTATTTGCAAAAATTCTTCCGGCTAAGCGCAAAAATTATTTTACTGTTTTTGTCATCAAAACAACAAGCTTTTTTCGCGAAATTTATTTTTTCCAAAATGTTGTTTTTATATTTTTTACAAAAAAGTCAAGTCTCAAAAATAATTTCTGTGAAAAAATTACCCCAATTTCTCTTTCCAATCAAAAGTTATGGCTAAAAATCTATTTTTTTCATACCAGACTATTAATAAAACTTAGTTTTGTGTTAGAATTCTCTATGTAGTTTGAACGTCCCCATTTATCTCTTAGAATGCAGTTGTGTGTCTAAAGTAATTACGATTATTTTGGATTTTATAAAATCTTCTTTATATTTTTGCCTCCCCACCCCCCGCCCCCTCCTGTTAAATTTGTTTTGTTGTGATGGCTCTATTTTTTCTCACTATTGTGTCACCGTTGTCACTTAGTTCTTTATCAATGGTACTTTAAATGTTGTATATATATCACAATTTTATCGAAAAAATGACTGTGAATAAGAATGCTGTTAAAGTAAATATTTTCATGTAATCAGTTTTAGCTATATGGCGATATAATAAAACATATACGCATCTGGTCAGCACAATTATTTCATTAGTTTTGATCTGTGCGTTAAATTCACAGATAGATGGCGCCACATTTGTAAGATGTGTGGGTACAGATTATACTTACACCTTGCGGTGAAAAGCTGATTCAAATTTAACCCCACACGTTTAGGATTACAGACAGGTGGCGCTATTTTCTGCTTACAGAAGAATATCTGATGTTCTTATAAAGCTAGCAGATAAGTTTTGCGAAATATTTTGCGAAAATGCTATTGCAACCAAACTTTTAAAAATAATGCAGTAATGCCAGTTTTTTCAGTCGCAGCGTCATCTAGCGTCATTAACACTTAAAAACATAAAATTGGATCAATTTAAATGTCTAGCTCACTTGCTGGACTTTTTGTAGTTTTTGCTTTGCTTGCAAATGCGATTATATGATCCTGATCTCCAATGAAAAAACGCAGCTAATAAAAATTTTAGTAGGTACAATCATTTTTAGCACAACGAATTTTTATAAAACATTGATAGCTAATAATGAGACAAAAATTATATGAAAATGAAAGTTTTTACTTTTAATGCCAATAACTCCGCTGTTTTTAATATATTTCATTAAAATTTTTTTGTCAAAAAGTTCAATATGTTTTTTAATATTAATCTTTGTTTAAACGTTTAAATGTCCATATCTCAAGGACGCATTGAGTCCCACCATAATTTTTTTTTTTTTGTTGAAAAGGTAATTGTGCTTGCTTTAAGCTTAAGTAAATACAAAGATTTTTTTAATTTTTAAAATATGTTTTTCGTACCCCTTTAAATGCAATTAGCTCACCACAAGAGATGGAACCACCAACAACAAAAATTTTCCTAAACTTTTTTGGATTAATGTTCGTTCAATTACCTTTCTAACGGTAGGTAAATAAAATTAAATAAAATAAAATTCAAATAAAATTCAACATGATTTTCAATATTCCCGATTTTAAAAAACATTTAATCGAGAAGTTTATGTTAAAATGTTTATATAAGTGACTCTCGAGTAACACCGGGTATATCAGCTAGTATACTTATCAAAATGAAACGTATATCGACTTTATTTGAATTAATTAAAAAAAATAAAACACATATAGAAAAAGTACAACTTTTTTCTTGTTTAAAATTTATTTATGATATTAATATAAAAATCACAAATAAGTAGTAAATTCAGGTAAACTCAATTTTTTTGGCACAAAACAAAACAAAAAATTATAAATGAATGGTATAAAAATGGGATCCTTATCATTTTTTTTTTTTTGAAATAAGTAGGAACTAAAAAAATATACCGCATTCATTGGCAATGAGTATTGATTTTAAGAATGTAAATTAATAAATACAAAGATATGGCATTTAATGCTTTAAAAAATTATCGGTTTCCTCAAGTTTAAATTTTAATCATTTTTTAATAACTAAAAATCAGAAAATACACAGTTCGTTAGTTTTATAGGATATCAATTCTAACTACGGGCACTGATTTTAAATATAAGGAAACTTTCACCATCACCTCAAGTTAAGGAGTTATGAAAAAAATATGATATGCAGTTCTTTTTCCAATAACTGCTCCTAAGCGCAAAGTATTTTGCCGATATCTTTTAACGTTTTAGAAAAACATGTTGTGAAAGAAACGAAAATTTTATTAAATTTATTCAGAGCAATTTTAAGCGGCTGAAAGCCCCTAATTTTTCAGCAAGTTAATTTAGAAATTTTTCATGCAATCAATTTTTGTTTTTTCAAAATATATCTGGAATTATCCACAATATCAGCAAAGGTCATATGAATGCTTAAACTTCAAAGACAATGATTCAGACAATTCACAGTAGCACATATGTTTATTATGAAAAAGTTTTAAAATTTATGATTTTCAAAACAAAAGATGAAAAAGAATTTGTTTACAAAAATGGTTAGACCTAATCAGATCTATTATGAATATCTTTTCAAGTGGAATTGAAAAAGAGAGTTCTCATTTTTAAGATCAGTCTCAAGAACATTCAGGAAACTTAACAAGGAAAAAACATTCAGGAAAAAATAACTTAAAAATGTCAAAAATATTCTAGAGCTTTATCTTAAAAATTAAAACTCTTTTTTCCGATTCCGCGTGAAAAATTAAGCATGCTATCATGCTGAATATATCCTAATCAAAGCTGTCAAATACAATTGAAATCGACTGATGCAATTCAAAGATATTATTCTGTTTGAACATAACAAGTTTTACATTTTTGCCTATAACTCCTAAACTAGAGCTGATGGCGGAAAAAAAGATCTCAATCTTAAATCTAACAATCTTCTTCTGGTGACCACACATAATGAGGCTTGTCTCTCATTTCGCAGAGTTCCTTTGAAATCATTATGCTATTTATGGTATTAAAACCGAACTTATTTCGTAGCTTCGTTTTTATAAGAGACTTCTTTGTTAACGTTAAATTTCAAGATTGAAATATTTTGACATTTTCTTTTGACATGATTCGCAATATTATCAGATGATGCGTTCAAAAAACTAAAAAAATGTTCAATACAAAACATAGAGGTTATGCTGCATTAAAGAATGTTTAATGTAATATTAAATACAATTTTTTATATAAATCATGCAAACAAACTGATTATTTTGAATTTTTTGGAAAAACTAAGGAAAAAAGTTACCAAAACTATAAAAAAATTACCAAGTGACCAAGTCAAAAATTTTCTACCAAATTTGGTAATTAATTACCAAACTGGCAACCCTGGTTGTGAATTCTAATCGTGTAGCTACAGTCGGCATATGAAATTAGAATTATTTATGTTAAGAGCTTATAGCAATTTATTAAATTTTTTATATTTTACTGAAACTATTTCTTTTAAGCAAAAGTGTTACCATATCAAAAACACATATAATTTAAGTCATTTATTTAAATTATTTCATTATTGGATCAATATAAAAAATTGAAGCTTATTTATATATATTTATATCATGACACTAACACAATATACATGTTCACCATATCTATATTGCGTTGTGTTTTAAAAATAGAATATTCTAAAATTAAGAAATATCTATAGCATATAAATTATATTTAATTCATATAAGAAATTGATGCTAAACCGTTTAAAAAATAGCATGCTTAGGATAAGCAGACTTTAGTTATCCAATTACTACTGAAAATATTAATTATTTTGCAGGTTTATTACGTTATTGTTATTATATAAATATACATAAATACTCTTTAAATTTCCTCAATGAGTTAAATTGTTCATATATATGAACTATATATATGTATATATGAACTATATATATGTATATATGTATTTCCGATACGGCAACACTTTTACTACAAACAAATAGATTTACCAATATTATATATACTCTTTAATTCATATATTTAAACTGTTTTCTAAATTAGTTCGATGTCATATGCTGACTGTAGCTACAAAAAAACATCTACAAAAAATTAAAGCTTACTGTACAACAATAACTACTTAGCAAATTAACAACAACAACGCAAAGAGAATGCTAAGATCCCAGTGGTTGCGCAGCTTTAGAGGGGATGAACCGAATTGGCGGCGTAACATATACAGCACTTTGCATGCTATATTTTCTGTTTGCCTGCTAGCAAGATCTCAAATGGAAAGAGGAATCAAAAGAGACTTCAGAGCTAACTGCTGAAATAAAATGAAATGTCAATTTTTCATATTTGTATTTTGTTTGACTGTCGTGAAGTCTCTTTTATTGCCTCCACTTTAGAACTTGCTAGCAGGCAAACAGAAAAAATAGCAAGCAAGTGCTATTTATTTTTCGCCACTAATTCGGTTCATCCAAAGAAGTAAAATATAAGGAAGTGGTGTAATAGCAGAAAAGAGTGGTATTTTTTATATTGGTATTGGTTCACACAAATACAGAAACAATCACAAAGGGCCGTATTCGGTTGTATCGTAAAAGAAGGCCCAAACTGCTAAAGTTTGTTCTTATGCATTAAAATTTTAGAAACATTTCAAGAATACCAACAACTCTAATTATTTAAAAAATTTCAGGTCGCTCGCAATTGGCTTAGAAGTTATAGGTATCGAACGTTGGAAAAAGTGGACTAAAAATTTAGCTGATTTTTTAAGTTTTCCAACAAAACTAAACTTTATGGGTATCAAAAGAGAGATAATACAAGTATCTGTTCAAGATATCAATTATAAAAATACTTGCATTTAAGGTAAAATTTTTTTTTTTTCACTGGCGAGATTTTTCCAAATTTATTAAAAATTACTAAATGTATTAATAGGAGGCCTTCGGCTGCTGCTTAGGGATTACAAACCTCAGTAAGTACAACACAGGCTTTGCTATCCACAGTACTTCTGGATGTAGTTATCTTTTTAATAATTCTGTTTTTAATATATTGCTTTCGTAAAAGGGAAACCACTAGTTTTTCAGACAAATTCAAATTATAAAAAAAGTTATATCTTAAAAAGTTATGCATGGAATTTTATTTTTCACACCTCATTGAATAGATGCGCGCATTACCTTTGTTTTAATACTTATAAAGCTTAGTTTTGTTGAAAAACTAGAAAAACAGCAACATTTTTAGGTAATTTTTCTAATTTTGATAACCCAATAAATTCTTATCTTCAACTTTAATTACAAAATTAATTAGGTTAATTTTTTAAAATCCTTATTTTTTGGGTGTTTCTGCCTAGTTGTTGAGTAGAAATCAGAAAAATTTAACAAACAGGTACTAAATCTGATTCACTATGCTGAAAACAAGAGCGCCCCAAAAATTTTTCTACTGTGAAAAATGACTGCGCCCCTGAAGAAGTGTTTGTGTTTTGACAGATGTGGTTTGATCAAACTGGCGCAAAATCAACGGGTCTAAATTGCATTTTTAAACCATTTTTAATTAGAAATATATACATTTCTAATACAAATAAGATAAAAAAATATCGTAAGAAACTTAATAAAGCACTTTTGTAAAAAGAAATGAAACCGTGTAGACATATTTACCTGTGGAACGAAAGCGGATTGTTTTTAAGTTTTCGGGAACTTTTACAACTCTTAACTGCACAACTCATGTTGTATTTATTTTTGTGATTTTTTTTCTTTAATTTTGTTGCTTTTTAAGCAGTGAAAAATACTTAAAATTAAACTATTTTCAACTATTCTGCTGGGGAGTCTTCCAATCAATTGCCAGGGTTCTCAGAAATGTCAAAAAAACACTCTCTTTCTCGCTCGCACAATTTACGAATGGTGCGACAGCTCACGTACAGTGTATGTGTTAACAACACCATTTCCTTATATTTTACTTCTTTGGGTTCATCCCCTCTAACGCTGCGCAATCGCTGTGATCATGTCATTCTCTCTGCGTTTTTGTTGTAGATTTGCTTGGTAATTGTTGCTGTGCAGTTAGCTTTAATTTTTTTGTAGATGTTATTTGGTAGCTACAGTCGGCATGTGACAATCGAAGTATTTTTATAACGCTTTATATATATGTACATAAAAGTACTTACACAAAAAACCTGCAAAATAAATTTATATTTACAGTTGTAATTGAATTACTACAGTCTGCTTATCATAAGCGTTCTATTTCTTACCGCCTAATGTTGTAAATCGAAAACGCAAACAAACGACAAGTAAGACACGAGAAGCAACACTTTTTTTATACGAAATTCTATTGCTTCTAATGTCTTGCTTGTCATTGGTTTGCGTTTTCAATTTACAACACTAGGCGGTTAACCTGTCTACATACAAATATAATATTAAATTATATATAATTTATATACCATATCTATTTCTTATATATTCTTATTTTAATATACAACATAAACTATATATAGCGTGCATGTATATTGTGTTATTATATTAAAAGACATAAATAAAATTTAAATTTTTAAATTAATTCAATAATGAAATAATATAAAAAAATGATATAAATTATATATATATATATTTGATATGGTAGTGCATTTAGTTAAAAGAAATAGTTTCAGCCATTTATACTAAATTCCAAAAATTGATTTAAACTCTTATCTAAAATAAATCAGTTGTCATATGCCGACTGTAGCTAAAAAAGTCTAAAAAATTCCAGCTAACTTTACAACAACAATTACATTTTAAATCTACATCAACAACGCAGTGAGAATGGAAATGTTCACAGCGGTTGCGCAACGTTAGAGGGGATGAACGAATCGGCGTCAGAAAATAAACCGTATTTTGCTTGCTATGTTTTCTGTTTGCCTGGTAGCAAAATCTCAAGTGGTGGAATGGCCAAATTATACGAGGTACTGTTAAAGCGGAAAGCCGCTGACCGAAACTGTCAAAACGAATTTGACATTTCATACAAAATATGCAACCAATGAGAATGCAATATGAAAGCAAAAATTGGCCAAAATACCAAAATGGCTGAGTTTGACAGCTATGGTCACTAATAAAGAGAACACATTCAGCCCTATCACTACTTTGTCTAGTTGTATTATGAGTGGTGGCATCAAAAGGGACTTCACGCCAGTCAAACAAAAACTAAATATCAAAAATTTTAAATTTATTTTATTTAAACCTACAGCAGCTCTACATATACATTGAAAAAGCTATATCATTCAATGTTTCGCAGCGGAGCAAAGGGAGGAAAAAAAACGATGCGTCAGCAGAGGAACTTATTGATGGTTGCTTGCTACATTTGCTGAGCGCCTTGTAGTCAAGATCCAAGAGCGTCATTTAAAAACCTACTCGCTGTCTGTATTGATGACGAGAGTTACTCGCAAAATGACGATGAGGATGACGCAAACCAAAGATTTACCCTCTACCAAAATCGTTTAACGAGCCTAAAGAAGTTTTCACTTCAAAAAAATAACGAAAGTTCTTGAGTTTGTGTGTGCGTGGGCCAACGATATCACCATTGGTGGCACTTCGAGGACGTTCGCCAGTAAAGAAAGCCAATTTAACTTTGCTGCACTTGCTGATGCACGTTGAGAGATCGTTGGCCCACACACACGCACACACAAACTCAAGCACTTTCGTTATTTTTTTTTATTATTTTGTTATTTTTTAAGTTTTTTAAGTTTACAATATTACAACTTTACGAAATAAGTTGCTAGTACAAGCACAAGCATTCGAATGAAATATGTCGCAAATTGAATAAAATGCATATTAAATAAAATATTTGTACTAAGACACGATCAAAATGTCAAACGTCAAAACTTGCAACTGTCAAAATTTCATCATCCATTTGACACAGCAAAAAAAACAAATTTATTTCAACACACACAAATTTTATTCAACCAGATATTTTCTATCCTACCACGAATGATATTTAGCATATCAAGTGACAGAATACGTGAAAATTTAATAGAATTAATGGAAAATTTGCAATACTTTGGCGTACTCGTAGTTTTAACAAAACAATGATAGTTGACAACTCTGAAAATAAAATGCCGCATTGGTGAAAATAAAAAGCCACTGACAAATACAACAAGTGTGAAAATTGTCAAAATTTGTTTGATGATTTATAATAAAATAAGAGCATGCATGTAATTATTTGAATGTTCAGCATATTCCTTTATCACAACTTAAAGATTAAAATGTTAAAACACTCAATCCATACATTATTTTTTTTTGTTTGCAAAAGAAGTTCCAGCAGAAAAAAGCAGAAAAAGAAGAAGATCGTTCCATTTTTAAATCTCACCATGCATAGCAGTTGTTTAAGCACAAGCAAATTTTTCAATAATGTTGACAAATACAACAACTGAAGAAATTGCCAAACTTTAAAGGCATATATAGATCAATATAAAGCGAATTAATAATAAGTTTTGGTTGCAAACATCTTATTGCAACCTAACTTAAGTATTTATATACTAACAAACAGATTATGTGCATTAATTTCAGGAGTTGCCAAGTGATTTCTTTGTGAGCTTGCGGCCGATTAAGAACAAGATTGACGATAATTGTTGATATTTTTATGCACAAATACATGCAAACATTTTTTGAAGTTATGTTTTCTAATTTTCCTATCTTGTTATCTTTGCTGACTGTATTGATGACGAGAGTTCCTCGGAAAAATACGATGACGCAAACCAAAGATTTACCCTCTACCAAAATCGTTCAACGCGCCTAAAGAAGTTTTCACTTAAAAAAAAAAATCATAAAAGTGCACGATAAACATTATTCTTTTTAATTCGAATGCAGAAATTTAAAATTTTTTGATGCAGATTGGGGGCACTTTTTCAAAAATATTATTTCAGATCATTTCACTTTTTCTAACTAACGCATCAGCCAATATTTTTATAAAAAACTTGATTTTTAGAGGGTATTTCAAACCATTGCAGCTCGAGAAAAGCTATCACTAGAGTAGAAATATTTGGGGAATCGTCATTACATAAGCCAGGGATTATTTTGAGGAACTGCCCCGAACAACTTTCTTTCGTGAGGCGCCTTAATGTATATATATGTTTTTCTTTTTAAAATGCCTGCTTTCGTTATTTTACTTAAATAAATACTTGTCGTCCTGCTCCCAATGAAGCGATTGAATCGATTTTTTATATTTTTTGTTGTTCAGCAACCCCCCCCCCCATCCCTCCATCCCCCATCAGAATCTACAGCTTTGTAAGCAGCTCACATTAGTTCAAATATAAATTGAGTAGGGAAATTAATCCCATGGTATCACAATGGGCCTCATTGACCTAAGTGTGTCTCTGAAAAGTGACAGCCACTTTACCCTAAACCCCCCCCCACCTTATGAAACACTTATCTACGGCGTTGTATACAAGTAAGACCTTGGTGGACATTAAGTCATGGTGACTGATTTAAATTGCTTCCATTAGCCTCTTTAAATAACAACTGACTGTTATAGAATTTAAAAATTTACGACTTCGTTTAAAGATAAACTCAAGTTTCGATGACAAAAAAAATCACAAAAAAACATTGAAATGTACAAAAGATGCAATTTATTTTCAAAACAAATTTATAAATACTCATTATAGTAATAAAAAAAGAAAAAAATTGCTTTAATAAAAAATAAAAGAAAAAATGCACAGTTTTCATTTAATTAAATTTCAGATTTATTTAAATTATTTTTTATCCCCACGAACCTTCTGTTTAAATGTTTATGTAACAGTTTGGTGTTTTTTATTTGTATGTGTTTTCATAAGTTTTGTACGTTTACTTTCGTTTTTTATATTGTTTTACATGGTTTTTCGAAACATTGACATATTTATATACATATACGTATTATACCCAATAAATATTACAACAGGACAAGTTAGCATTAATTTACATAATTTTTTTAATAAACTACTATTTGGCAGTTCGTTTTTGCTCTTTTTTATTTTAATAATTTTTTTTCAACAGTATGTTTGATTAACTGACTTTTATGTGAGGCAACAATTGAGCAAATATGTTGGTATGGATGTATGTATGTTTGCAATATTGATTTATTTGCTTTTTTTGTTTGTATCAAGCATAAATACTGCAATATTTATGTTGTAAAAAAAGCATTTATTTTAACAGTTATTTAAGCCTTGGCCTTTTTTGACACGACAACATAATTTTGACAGCTGCCGTTGGACTGTTTTATGTGCTTGCTCGTTTTTTAATGTTTGTTTCAATTTGTTTTTTGTTTCAATAATGATTTTATGTACATATTTTTTATTTATAAGAATTTTATTTAATTAATTTTAAAAAGTTTTACTTACACAAAAACAATACAAATTTAAAACTCAATGGAGAATGTTTTTTTACAGCTGTGACTAGACTTTAAATATAACTATTCACAGCAAAAAATACTTGTTGAGTCTCTGAATAATATTCGACTATGCCAAAATGTTTAGTTTTTATCATTTAACATCATCTTAGGCTTTATTTTCTCTAAAAACTGCCTAAAAACTTTCATCTAACAAAAATATTACGTATTTGAGTTACTTAATAACTTGCTCATTTTTTTAGAATAATAAGTCAATACTATATATATCTAATAATTTAACACATATTTAATTTTTATTTAGTTTTTTAGCTTTAGTTCTAACCTTATATCATATTATTTTCAGTCTTTGGTTATTATCACAACAATGCTTTACAAGTTTTTGGGTGTTCAGGATCAGCCTATTTTTATTTTGAAATGACCCTGTCTTATCCTGTAGCCTGCACAGTTGGATGTTTATTAAATCAAAATTCAATTTTTACATATTAATACAAAAAGACCAAGTTGTTCATTAAAACTAAATAAAAAACAGTTAACAGATTTTAAAAGACATTAGATCTTTGCTCTTGTAATTCTTACAGAATGAAAACATTTAAATAAAAAAGACTCTTACGAAACACCTAAATCATGAAGCAAATGTTGCTTGATTACTTCACCCTTCTCTTCGAGTATTTGAGCCGTCACCGTATTCATCAGATTGAAGACTATGGCAAATATTGTGAAAGCCGAATAGACGCCTAGCGCTAGCCACCAGACAAGGCTCTCGTGTGTCTTGCGCTCAAAGTTCTTCAGCACAAGCAAACCTATTGTAAAACCCGCCAGCGCCCCTGTGAGATGAGCTATATACGATACCGAGGGCGCTGTGCTGCTGGCTATCTCAAAAATGCTATATTGCATGTAGAGCGCATAGCCTAGATCACAGGATACTGCAAATATAAGAAGAAAGAGAGAAAAGGATAAGGCAAACTTATTAAAATGTGGCTTTTTGTACTGTCAATATAAGTTATAGTGTAAGCACAGATAATATAATAGAAAGATGTGCCACCGCCATACAAGCAAGTGGCACAATAAAATTTGAATGTGGATTTATTATAAGTCCACATAAAAGCTTTATGAGAGTCAGCGACCGCACGATTCAAAGCTTTTGAGAGCGCGAGAATAAGTAAGAGACAATGTGAGCAAATGTGAGCATAATATTGAATAGCAATAGAAAAGATATGTAAAGATTTGATGCACGAAACATCTGAATAAACGATTTGAATAAATTTAAGTTTTTTTTTAACTAAACTATTGTACCTAACGAATATTATATAATTTTAAATTATTATATTTTTTGGCATTATCTCTTATCTTTTTTTATATAATTTCAAGAATATAATATCATAAAGATGGCATAATCTAGGTATATTTTGTGTGTTGACTTGGTTTTTTTTACCACATGATATTTTTAGTGTTATATTATTGTAAGGGCGATTCCATCTGTTGAAGCTTAGCCGCGAATAATGTTGTAAGCAATATTTTTTAAGTTGTTTTTTGCGGAAAAATGTTTAACTTAACTACTTTTATATATTTTTATTATGTTATTTTAAATACATGCTTGACTATATGAAAAGTACTCAGAAATGCAATTTTCAATTGTTCTTATTTATACAACAAACACATTTTTTAATAATTTTTTAAGTTAAAATTAATATTTCAGACCGTTTTTGAAAAAAAAAAAATTAAAAAATATATTCACTAACCTAACGCTACAGTTGAAACTATTTTTGTAAAGTGCTTTTATTGAAACTTTGATCAAAAAAATCTGAATTAAATATATTTAAAAATAGCGGATATATTTGCATCGAAAGTCAAAGTTTTGATTTTCATGTCGTTTTTTCTCATTCCTGGGGAACGATGTTTTATGGAAAAGTCGTTGTACCAAAAATTTCTGCAATTCTAAAGATATGTGAACGTTTTTGGTATTAAAATTACAGAAATTTTTTAAATTTAATTTGCGAAAAAATTTTTTCAAGTAAGATTTTCAATATCAAAATTAGCGTAAGTGAAAATGGGTGGAATGAACGTGATCAAAACTAAGTTATTACAATCTAATCTAGGATGCACACAATATGTGTTCTCAAATTGAGCGAAGTCCGTTATGCCATTTAGATTTGTATAAATGTCAATTAAAAAAACAAACCAGGAAATAAGTTTTATTAATATAGACTTTGTGTTAAATTGTATGAGTATTAAATTAGATAAATAAGAACGAATGCAATTCGAAAATAATTGAAGAATTTTCAAAGATTTTTGCGATTTTTTTAAGTTTTGAAAAATATGTCCCCAGTTATGATCCTATAACTTCAAAAGTATTTTTTCATAATACAAAATTTATACATGTTTGCAAATAAAACGTTTTTATCTTTCATTTATGTTATCATTTGTATTGATTTAACGGTTTTTGTATAAAATTTCTAAATACTACATTTGTGAAAGAGTTTCAAAAATATGGTTAATTCTCAAAACTACCTACTATACAGGCCAAATATACGATATCGGATAGCTTTATAATTATATTTCGAAAAGCCTCAGAATTCGGTATTCGACCACAATTTACAAGTAGCGTTTCCCTTGGGCGTTGCGCAAGGGGGCGTGGCACCTCCTACACCACTCAAATTTGCGATATAGAATTTCTTTGGAGTTATAGGCCGCATAGTCTCGGAATTCAGTATTTGACTACAATTTACACTTTCCACTGATAACATTTTATGGGTGTTACCCCTCCCACACAACTAAAATTTTTGATATTGAATGTTTTTGGAGTTATAGATGGCCGCACAGCCTCGAAATTCGGTACTCGACCACAATTTACTCGTGCCGTTTCACTGATAGCATGTTATGGGCGTTTGATAAAGAGGACGTGGCAGAAACAGTGTTTCAGCTAGTTATTTATACCAGCGTGAAGATTTCATTGCTTTGTTTTGATTTATTTTTGACGTATCTTTGTTTCCGTTATTTCTGTTATTTTACTCATTTCAAAGAGTTTACAGTGTTGCAAATCCTATTATAACGTAAAATTGCAGTTTAGGGATTTTTAAATTTAGCTAAAAACGCTAAGAACATTGTTTGTAAACAAAATCTTTAGTTAAATATGTGATAATTGGGTTTTTAAAGTCTGAAGAATTTGTTTAGTACGAACTCAAAACGTTGACTTTGATACAGGTAATTTTGAGTATTTTTACTAAAACCAAAATACGTAAAATATCCAACCTGCTACAATCATACTTTTTACCTTAATATTTTCGTTGAAATATTTTTTTTAACAGCAAAGTAAAAATAAAACCAAATTATATATCAAAGTCATATTTTTGCGTACTTTAATATGGGGGAAATGTTAAATAAACGGTATATTTTAAACTCTTTCACAAATGTAGTATTAAGAAAATGTCCAAAAAATCGTACAAATAGTCGTATAAATAATAGGTTAAATAAAAGGTATTAATGTCTCATTTATAAATATTTATAAAACTTGTAAAATAAATAAATACTTTTGAAGTTACAGGATCATAACTGGGGAAATGATTTCAAAACTCAAAAAGGTCGAAAAATTCTTCTAAAAAAAATTCCAACCAACCTGGAAAAGTCTTAATAATTTTTATTATCTAGAAAAATACTCAATTAAATTAGCAATGTCGTTTTCGTCGCGCAAGCTTTTTTTCAAATTGTTTACCACTGTTATTAATTTGTTATTCACTTTTAAATAATAAATGCAATGAATAAAAATTTGTAGTTATTCACTACTATTTTATGAATAAAATGTTCGCTGTTAATTTTTTTATTAATTTTTTATTCATTATTACTTTTTTTTTCATTCTTAATTTTTTATTCATTATAAATTTCGTATACGTTTCTAATTTTTCATTCACTTTTGAATAATAAATAAAATGAAAAAAATCTTGTTATTCACTTTTGAATAATGAGGCAAATTAATAATAAATAAAAAATTTATAATGACTATAAAATTAATAATGAATAACACATATATAATTATAGAAAATTTTGAAATTCTTTTTGAATTATTTGTACATAGCATTCATATTAAAAAAAAAATTAATTATTCTGAATAACGAAAAAAAATAATTGAAATTAGTTACTAATCAATTTTTTAAAATTCAATGTGTATAAAAAATTGTATTTATATACAATTTTGAATTCAGTTTTCCTTAAGATTCTGAATATATATGCAGATTTTACTGCTCTGGCTGAGTCAATCAAAAATAGTCAATATTATTAGCAAGCAGTGAATAAGAAAAATCTGCTTCGCACAAAATAAGGAAATCATGAAAATAATGCCAATAAACAAAAACATTTGTTGCTGTCAAGCAGAGATCACAACTGCTTGGTTCCAACAACAACAACGGACAAAAACAATTACAACATTAAATTTCACGACTCTCGCTAGCTATGAGAAACCATGCAGTGGTGATCTATGCTGTGAAGCATCGTGGAGTGAAGAGTGAAAGAGCATTGCAGAGAGAATATGCATGCAAGGATTGAAAACTTTTCTCTCAAGAAAGCTTTTAAATCGCGCTCACAAAAGCTTACTTATTGATCTGAAAATTTTTTGTTACTTTTTAATGTTCTACGTGGCACATCTTTATACTATATAATCTTTGGTGTAAGTGTCAGTCACGGCGAGAAAAAAATCAAGCAAATCAAGAAAAATGGATATCGTTTTTCACTCATGCATAATGTTTTCAAGCCAGAATAAGCCATGATCAGTTGTAGATGAATATTAGGTGCAGATTTTAAAAAAGGCGTCCGTTTTATGCAACAAGCTCGAGTTAGAAAGCTTAAGGCAATAATTTGAAAAATTATACTTTTTGTTATTATTTGACTATCAGCCCTTTTCCAGAATTAGTCGTAGCGTAAATTTTGTTTCGGATTCGCAATGGCGTATTCTACAATCCGAACATCGTCACATCGCACGCGAAAATTCATAGCATTGCAATTCCAAAATCCGAACGCATCTACTTTTGATAGCTGTTTTTTTTAATTCTTGCTATGCCTCGCCTGAATTTTTTACGACAAAAGAAAACAACTTAATTTTTATAAAATTAGGTCGCTATAATAAAAATATGTAGGTATTTTACAGTTGTTTCAGCAAAATAGGCAACTTTCGGTTAATGTAGGTCAAATATTTTTTTAGCCTATGAATATGTTATATGAAATTTTGTTTCTAATTTCGTTATTAATTTCATACGGATCGAAGAAATCTCGTAAAATTCTTTTATGAGTTTTCATAGCTCATATTTCAATTGTGATCCTATTGCGAAAATTGCGATTGCAATGGAATCCATTAAAAATCACAGTTAAAAAATACAATAGGCGAATTCACGATTCAGTGCACTTGCCTGCGTAACTGAGGACTTGAGCACCTGTGCAGTTGTGCAGCTAGATTTTCGTGAACACACCACTATCACTTTTTTTGAAAGCTGTCAAAATTTTCAATTTGCACAGTTGGACAACTGCTCAAGTCCTCAAGTTTTAGGATACAGTAGAAAATCATTCGCACAGATTATTGACGTACTTTTTTTTTGTTTTTGAAAAGTGCACTAGTCCTCAACTGCACTGGCAAGTGCATTGAATCGTGAATACCTCTAATGTTGATCAAAAACACTTCAGATCTTAAATATTTCTTTTTATATGTCTGCTGTTGAGATTAGCTGTTTTAGAATTCCCGAAAGTAAATTCGAAAAACTTTTTAACAAAAAAAAAACAACTTCAAAACCACTACAAAGTAAAAAATAATTTTAAATTACTTTTCGCATTAATGCATAATTTATTTATATTATTAAATTGGAATTCTTATTATTATAATTTTTTTCTATTTTGTATTATTACACTGTGCGCTTTTTTGTCTCTTTTTTGTCTGTATTTGACAACTTCAACGTTTTTAACTTCATTTTGGTATAAATCTCGTGGTGATATTTGTTTTATCACATTACCGAACATTTTAGAACAAAATTTTCTTTTTTAAGATATATCAAAAATTACTCAAGATATGCACTCATTTTCATGTTGATAACTCTTGAACCATTAAGATTTTCATTTTGTTTTCTGGGGCAAAGTTCTTTCTATAATTCTGGCCAACAACTTTGCTGAATAAATGAATATGAAAAAATTGCTTCCAGTGGATCTTATCGAGTGATTCTTACAAAAAGTCAAACGAAAAAAATTCGAACAACATTGCGTATGAGTAATATTTTTTGCTTTGCAGCATTGAAAGCGGGCAAGACATGTATCGCTTACTAAAGGCTTAAAATGATTTTTCGTTATATATTTGTTCAACAAAGTTGTTGGCAAGAATAATAAAAAGAACTTTGCTGAAGAAACCAAAATGAAAATCCTAATGGTTAAAAGAATTCTCAACATGCAAATGAGTGCATATCTGGAGTAATTAAAAAAAAAAATTGCACTTAAGTCTTCGGTAAAGTGGCAAAACGGATGTTACCATGAGATTATTCATATTAAAATTAAGAGTAAAACGTTGAAAGTATTAAAAACAGATTTTTGTGCCGCACAGTGTTATCATATATATTAATTTCTAAATGAATATAAAACCTTTAAAGCCGATAATATTTATGATAATAATACAAAATAGAAAAAAATTTTTATAACAAGCTTTCCAATTCAATAATATATATATAAATAAATTATTAAACTAGACCGAAAATTAATGTGAAAAGTAATTTTTAGTAATTTAGTAATTTGGCTTTATTCATATATTAGTACATAAGAAATAGTTATTCTTTTGCGCACAATAAAATAGTATAATATATATCTCGAACAAACATAAGATCAGAATGAGAAAGAAACAAACAGTTATTAAATTTATATTTAAAAATTATTTAAGCTAAATTCTAAAAGTAGTTTAATTAAAATAATAAAATCAACAAAAACTTATATCTAATGAATAATTAAATAAGAAAGGGTTAAATGCGAAGAAGAGAGAAAGTAAAAGAGAAACGAGAATTCAAGAAAAATGTGCAGATATTAATTGCTTGAAGTTTTGTGCGTTGGAAATAGATTTAAGTTACCTCGGCAAGGAGTTCCACAACCTAATGGTGCCTACAAAAAAAAAGTCTTGAGGAATTTAAATATTTAAATCGAGGAACTACCAAATTTAAGCTTCTGGATGATAAACATAACTGAAGTTTAGAATATAGATAGTTTGGAGTTTTTGAGTGTATCAGCTTATGCAGGAATATGCAATTTCTCGCCTTTAAATAATGTTCCACATTGCATCCCAGAATTCGGGTGCTTAGACCAGTAACATGGCTAAATCTTCTGAGACCATATACATAACGGGCCGCATAGTTTAACGCCACTTGCAGTTTATGTAACGAATGTGAGTCTAGATTACTAAACACCACTTCAAAAAAATTTATTGAAGGCATAATCAACTGTAAATTTTAAATAATATTTTACTTTGTAGTGGTTTTGAAGTTGGTTGAGATTATGACAGCAATTTTGCCCATTCTTGTAACGAATTTTGGTACCCTAGTGTCAATATTAGAGACACAGTGTTTTTCTTATAGTGACACGCCCTTTGAAAAACTCCGCCTACTTTCTTGATTGTGTTTTGTTATAATTCTACCTATTCTTGTACCGAATTTCAGTACCCAAGTGTCAATATTATTCGAGTTACAGTGTTTTTCTAAGATTTTCACGCCCTTTGTCAAATAACGCCCACATTTTTACCGTAATTTGTAATAATCGTGGCTCCCCTTTTTCTATTATTGCCATTTGTCGAATAACGCCTACTTTTTGGACTATAATTTTTAATAATTGTGCCTACCCCTGTACTAAATTTCAATGCCCTAGTGTCAAAAATAGCTGAGATACAGTGTTTTTTAAAAATTCCACGCCCTTTCTCCATTACCGCCCACTTCCTTTATAGTGTTTTGTAATAATTCTACACATTCTTGTAACGAGTTCTATTATGCTAGTGTCCATATATATCGAGAAAGACTGTCTTTCTTATATTGCCACGCCCTTTTATTTAAAACCGCCCACTTTCTTGACCGTACATTATCATAATTATTCCTACCCCTGTACCTAATTTCAGTGTCCTAGTGTCAATATTAGTTGAGTTACAACGTTATTCTAATGTTGACACGCCTTTGCCGAATAACGCCCACTTCCTTGACCATAATTTGTTATAATTGTTCCTACCCCTGTACCGATTTCCAGTACCCTTGTGTCAATATTAACTGAGATACAGTATTTTTCTTATATTGCCACGCCCTTCTGTCCATTAACGCCTACTTTATTAACCGTAAATTTTCATAATTATGCTTACCCCTGTACCTAATTTCAGTGTCCTGGTGTCAATATTATTCGAGTTACAGCGTTTTCTATTATTGCCACGCACTTTATAAAATAACGCCCATTTTTTGACAATAATTTTTTATAATTGTTCCTACCCCTGTACCTTATTTCAATATCCTAGTGTCAATTTTATTCGAGTTACAGTGTTTTTCTATTATTGCCACGCCCATTTGTCGAATACCGCCTTTTTTTAGACGGGCACCTCCGCGCTTAATGTCTCTATCTGTTGACAAAAAATTGCGGCAATCGGGCTAGTACTTTAGGAGTAATCGATGTACACACATTAAAAAAAACCAACAAACATGAGAACCTCCTCCTTTTTGAAGTCGGTTAAAAAGGGTGAGGTTACACTCTGTTTCATTCGGAATTTTGATAAGTAAATTTGCCGTATTCGTAGCGTAGCTTTACGTTCGGAAATTCATTACGATGGATTATGGAATAGGGCATTTTCTGGAATAGGACTATCATTCTAAAGCAATAGCTGTTTTCGATATTCACTTTATTTAGTACTAACTTTTAGTACTAGAAATTATTTAGATATTTATTTTTAGTACTAGGCAATAAAACTTGTACACTTATATTAAAAATGTTTTTAAACATATAGTACACCGTAAAAATTTTGGACTACTTTTTTTAATCTAAGCTTTGGTTTAGATGCATTTTAATCCAAAAAGTAATATTTTTTAGCTTAATTTAGAGAGGTCTCAAGCCCACGTTCCTTAAAGAAACTTACTTGCATTCGTAATGATGCAAAATAAGCGAAACCTTGTTAACTGAGTTGAACGAGTGGATAAGGTGTTGTACCAGCACATCAGAGGACGTGTGCTCAAATCATGACAAGGTCAGAAAAGTTTTTATTTTAAGTTTATATTTAAATTGCTTTTCTTTAAAGTTTTTGCTGATTAAAAACTAATCTTTTTTTGGATTACAAAATTTTAAACTTTTCCTTAGATTAAAAAGTAATCTTTTTTGGTGTTCTCCTATATGTAGTCCAAAAAGTTTAAATTTAGTCCCAGACTTGTAACCACGTAGTAGTTTTAAAAATATCGGTCTTTAGATTTATTAACCCTCTGCGAATGGTGTGGTAGTATGACAGAGACCTGGTTAGAACATAAAGGAATTTTCTAAAATTTCCTGCGGGTTGTTTTTGTTGTTTTTTTAACCTTTCTTTAAGTAAAATAACTGTTTCGAAGATAAATGCTAAATAATCAAGTCAATTTTGTTTTTTTTTTATTTTTTTTTTTGTGTTGTACTAATATGACACAATAATATTTCTATAATAAAGGCTATATTTTTGATAACGTTTTTTGAAACGGAAAACAGGCGTTTTTTCATCTGATTAAGCTTAAATCTTAGAGAACGTTTTGAAGAATTTGATTCTTAAATGATGAAAATTTGTTCAAGGCTACCGTGGATATAAGTATGTAGTCCGGTGCTCGAGTTTAAAAAAATATTTTTTTAAATTTTTTTTTAAAGTAGGTATATACAACATAGTAAGAGTATACTGCATAATTTTGAGACCGAAATTCAAAATATAGGCCATGTTAGAATGACAAGGCCAGTAACACAATTTTTGTGCCCACTTTGGAAGAAACAATAAAAAAATTGTAAAGTAAAAAATTGTAATATAGTTTAAAATATTATTAATGACACATAAAAAAAATTAACAATTGCATTTTATTTTCTTATAAAAAAAAATCTGAAATAAACCTTGAAATATAGGCTGGAGTAACAAAATACATCGTTAATTGGATTAAGTGAATTTAAAATATATAAACTTTATTATGTTTAAGGAAAAACAATCTAAATATGTTAATTTCAGTATTTTTGAAACTACACGAGAGTCATTTTATAAAGGGCATTTGTTTTGAAGAATATACTATACATAAAAACATCATGTTTTAAAAATTTTAAAAAAAAAATTTGAGAGATCATAAAAAAAGCCATTATGTAAAAGCCATATGCTTTGAAGAAAAAATGGCAAAAAACACGTCAAGAAGCCAAGGTGATCAAAATCAATCAAGGCGCTAATAATGTAAAATCAAATTTATATTAGGACTTAGCCCAATATTATTAACACCTGTTTTATGCAGTTCCAGCATCAAACAATTTAATTCGAATTCAAGAAATTGTAATCAACTATAGGAAATAAGTACGTATATTAAAACTGTTTTCTAATTATTAGAAAGAAATGGTGGAAAATAGTTAAATTCGATTGGTTTATATACTTTTTAATTTAGAAATATCGTTACAAGAAAATTATTTCTCTCTGTGTACAAGTATCAGCATCAGTATCAGTGTCCGTATCAGTATCAATGTCAGTGTCAGTGGGAGTGTCAGTGTCAGTGTCAGTATCAGTATCAGTGTCAGTGTCAGTGTCAGTGTCAGTGTCAGTGTCAGTGTCAGTGTCAGTGTCAGTGTCAGTGTCAGTGTCAGTGTCAGTGTCAGTGTCAGTGTCAGTGTCAGTGTCAGTGTCAGTGTCAGTGTCAGTGTCAGTGTCAGTGTCAGTGTCAGTGTCAGTGTCAGTGTCAGTGTCAGTGTCAGTGTCAGTGTCAGTGTCAGTGTCAGTGTCAGTGTCAGTGTCAGTGTCAGTGTCAGTGTCAGTGTCAGTGTCAGTGTCAGTGTCAGTGTCAGTGTCAGTGTCAGTGTCAGTGTCAGTGTCAGTGTCAGTGTCAGTGTCAGTGTCAGTGTCAGTGTCAGTGTCAGTGTCAGTGTCAGTGTCAGTGTCAGTGTCAGTGTCAGTGTCAGTGTCAGTGTCAGTGTCAGTGTCAGTGTCAGTGTCAGTGTCAGTGTCAGTGTCAGTGTCAGTGTCAGTGTCAGTGTCAGTGTCAGTGTCAGTGTCAGTGTCAGTGTCAGTGTCAGTGTCAGTGTCAGTGTCAGTGTCAGTGTCAGTGTCAGTGTCAGTGTCAGTGTCAGTGTCAGTGTCAGTGTCAGTGTCAGTGTCAGTGTCAGTGTCAGTGTCAGTGTCAGTGTCAGTGTCAGTGTCAGTGTCAGTGTCAGTGTCAGTGTCAGTGTCAGTGTCAGTGTCAGTGTCAGTGTCAGTGTCAGTGTCAGTGTCAGTGTCAGTGTCAGTGTCAGTGTCAGTGTCAGTGTCAGTGTCAGTGTCAGTGTCAGTGTCAGTGTCAGTGTCAGTGTCAGTGTCAGTGTCAGTGTCAGTGTCAGTGTCAGTGTCAGTGTCAGTGTCAGTGTCAGTGTCAGTGTCAGTGTCAGTGTCAGTGTCAGTGTCAGTGTCAGTGTCAGTGTCAGTGTCAGTGTCAGTGTCAGTGTCAGTGTCAGTGTCAGTGTCAGTGTCAGTGTCAGTGTCAGTGTCAGTGTCAGTGTCAGTGTCAGTGTCAGTGTCAGTGTCAGTGTCAGTGTCAGTGTCAGTGTCAGTGTCAGTGTCAGTGTCAGTGTCAGTGTCAGTGTCAGTGTCAGTGTCAGTGTCAGTGTCAGTGTCAGTGTCAGTGTCAGTGTCAGTGTCAGTGTCAGTGTCAGTGTCAGTGTCAGTGTCAGTGTCAGTGTCAGTGTCAGTGTCAGTGTCAGTGTCAGTGTCAGTGTCAGTGTCAGTGTCAGTGTCAGTGTCAGTGTCAGTGTCAGTTTCAGTTTCAGTATCAGTGTCAGTGTCAGTGTCAGTGTCAGTGTCAGTGTCAGTGTCAGTGTCAGTGTCAGTGTCAGTGTCAGTGTCAGTGTCAGTGTCAGTGTCAGTGTCAGTGTCAGTATCAGTGTCAGTGTCAGTGTCAGTGTCAGTGTCAGTGTCAGTGTCAGTGTCAGTGTCAGTGTCAGTGTCAGTGTCAGTGTCAGTGTCAGTGTCAGTGTCAGTGTCAGTGTCAGTGTCAGTGTCAGTGTCAGTGTCAGTGTCAGTGTCAGTGTCAGTGTCAGTGTCAGTGTCAGTGTCAGTGTCAGTTTCAGTGTCAGTGTCAGTGTCAGTGTCAGTGTCAGTGTCAGTGTCAGTGTCAGTGTCAGTGTCAGTGTCAGTGTCAGTGTCAGTGTCAGTGTCAGTGTCAGTGTCAGTGTCAGTATCAATATCAGTGTCAGTGCCAGTATCAGTATCAGTACCAGTATCAGTATCAGGATCAATATCAGTATCAGAAAACACGGAAAACGGATCCGTGGATTCATGGAAATAGGTGCATAGCAATTTATATGAAAAAATTATTATTTTTTATGATTTTACATTTCCAAAAAATACTCGATGAAAAATTCTTTGAAAAACAATGGAGTTATTTTTAAAACTCTTCGGACTTGGTCAGTTTTGAAGCTTCTTTAAAAGCCTAAAGAGGAACATAAACTATACCATTTCCAACTGTTATTCAGATAAAATCAATTAAAATACAGAAAATTTATTTGTAATTAAATTCGAAAATTTAAAATTATTCCATTACCAAGTTATTGGAATTTGTGATTGGACATCTCAATTCCTCAGGAATGTGATTGGAAAACTTCTCAACTACATTACAGGAATTGTAATTGGTAATTAGACATCTCAAATCTTAAGGAATGGAATTGAAAAAAATTGTACGTTTCATTACGATAATTGTAATTGGCAATTGACAGCCTCAATTCCTCAGGAATAGAATTGGGAAAATCGTTTTGTTAGTAGATTAATGAAATTTTGTACAGACAAGCGGAGGTTGTGTACCAAGCACCTTGCAAAAAGTGGGCGGGATTATACCAGGTAGCGTAGCAGCTATATATTTTGTTCTAACTCAAAATGTGGTATAAAATTAAAAAATTGGTCTCTTTGATAATACATTTATTTGTAAATATTTCATTTATCTTCTAACAGAATGAGTCTCATAAAGTTTTCTTATAAATAATGAAGACGTTTTGAGTCAATGAAAAAGTAATTGAAATATGAACTTCCAATTACAACTCATATAATGGAATTGACGATTTTTTTTCCAATTCCATTTCTGAGGAATAGAGTTTTTCAATTACCAATTACAATTCCTATAATAGTATTGAAAATTTTTTCAATTCTGTGTTCATTTACCAATTTCAAATCCTGTTAGGAAATTTACAATTTTTGTTTCAATACCCTTCCAAGGAATTGGGGTTTCACCATTTACAATTCCTGTAATTGAATTGACGATTATTTTCAATTAGATTCCTGATGAATTGAGAAGACCAATTGTAATGAATACTTTTCGAACCAGCTAAAGAAAATTAAAATAGGTAAATTTAAATTCAAAAATTATATTTTAAATTCAGTTGATATTCATAAAGATACATTAAAAGGTCTTTTTAATTTCAATATTTTTTTTACAAATTAATTTTTTTCCATATAAAGGCTACTACATGTGCTTAGAATACGTGTTTCAGATTTTATGTCGATATCTTTAACAACAGGGAATATATATAAATGTAATCATCTATATACTAGCAGAACGAACTGCATGTCCGATTAAAACTTTAAACGCGATTTTTACAAAACATAATTTTTTAAAACGGTGCCAAAGATTATGGGAAAAACTATAAGTCTGAAAGAACAAAAAATTTTGGTATTAAAATAATTTTAGCAAAAACTATTAGATTACCAACAATCGTCTCAAAAATTAAAAATTCAATTTTTAAGAACGTTAGAATTTTTAATATTATAGTAATTTAGTAATTTAATAATACTTTAATATTTTAATAAAATATTAATTATTTAATTATTAATATTAAATATTTAATTAAATATTTTAATAAAATAATTAATAATATTTAAGGAAATTTTTTAATATTTTTGTTCAAAATAACGCAAAAAAGTGCATGGTATCAGCTGATAATAAGTAATCTTATAGTTTTAGTGTTATCATTCATATGAATAAAGATTTTTTTTTTTGTTCTGTTTTAGAAGTCAAGATATCGTTGGCACCGTTTTGGAGTCCGAAAATGAAGAATAAACTGTGAAACGCTTGCAAGGGCAGATAGACGTGTAAAATTAATAAACAAAAAGATTCTATATATACTTAATAATCTGTAGTTTTATGTAAGAAACTGTGATTTTAATTATAGCCAATAGTTTTAACAAAACAGAAATTCAAAACAGAATTTTGTTTTAAAACGATCAAGTGAAAAAGGCAACTTAAGATTCAGAAATTCCATTTCTATTTAAAATTCCAATTTAAAAAATGTATTTGAAACTAAAAAAATGTCAATTGAAATTCAGAAACTTCCTTTGTATTTCAGAAAAATCTATTAACATTCAGAAATTGTATTTACAATTTAAAAAAAGGAATTAAAATTCAAAAAAGATTTATTGAAATTCAGAAAGGATCAAATAAAATTCAGAAAATTTATTTAAAATTTAGAAAAAATTTATTAAAATTAAAAACTATCAATATATCTTATCAAAAAATTAAGAAAGGGTCGATTAAAATTTAGAAATTCCATTCGTAATTTTAAGAAATCGATTTAAATTCAGAAATTTAAGAATGGACCTTTTTTAATTTTAATTTGAAATAGAACTTCTTAATCAGAATTTATGTTTTCTGGATTTCATATGGAATTCGGTAATTTCAATTAATCGAGAAAAGTGTTTTCTCAAAATATTGCCGACTTTTTTTTTTTTTTTGTTCTTGGACTAAACTATTTTTTTAACCTAAACCGCACATAAATCAACTTACCAAATATCACCACCGACACCAACTGTGATATTCCGTAACGCATCTGTCCGAAATTCAGCAAAATATTGGCTAGTTGAGCAGATAGCAGCGCATACACACCGCCACTTGCTCCCACCAGATACACTTCCGAATCGACAACGCTTGTGCCTAACGAGCCGGCAAAGACGCCAGCCAAGTAGATGACCGCTATGCGCAGAGACGCGTGCACCATCTCTAGCGGCAGCCCGTACAGCAGCTGAATGACCACATTAAAGCTCAGATGAAACCAGTTGGCATGCAACACCATGTAGGAGATAAAGCGCCAGATCTCCTGACGTCGATCGGGTCGGTAGAGTAGCACCGAATCGCTAGGTATAGCTGAACTGCTCAGCTCTGGTTGAGATTCGACGGTCATGTAATCATAGACAAAGACTCCAATCTAAAAATTATTGATAAAAAGAAAAGAAAAAAAAACATTAGGACAAATGCAAGCTCCCCAAAATTTTATTTATATTTTAATCAAATCACAAATATCATGGTGGTGAATCCTAATTTTCATCACTATATTTTAACGATTAATCATTTTAATGACATTTTTCGGTCATCCTGCCCAAACACACCCTCACATATGTACCTATGTGCCAATATAATAACATCTTCTGAATACGCAATTTTATCGAATGCATTCCTGATTTCGCACATAAGAACATCATTTACGGAATTTCCAGTGAATTCCGTCTACAAATGAATTTTCCTACTCATGCCCTTCTCTGCCTGCTTTTTCCGGCCAGACGAGGGCACATTTCGACGAGACACCGCGTCAGACATATAAACACATGCGTTTCCTTTCGATGCGAGCATGTCATGTGGATGGACTCTATTTTATTATATAAATAGCGAAAAGCATTTGTTTCTATGCGAACTCATTGTAGATATTCGCATTTAGACTGTTAGACTGTCAGTGGAATGGACGGAACGACTGTTTGACGGGCATATAAATTCGCTGAGGCAACAGCGATGTTCCCCTTTTCGGGCTGTATGGTACTCTACGGCACGCACTTGGTGGGTCTTCCGTCTAGGTATTCTACTGGTTCTTTTTTTCAAGCAATAAACAAGCAAACATACAATTATACATAACGAGCTATTTGTATGTCTTGCAGATTGGCCATCTATTATTATGTGGCCACCACAAAGCCACAAAAGTTATTGTATTTCGAGTTTGAGTCTACGATGAAACATGAGGCGAATCGCCTTCACCGCTATAGCTTATGTTTTTCTGTAAGTGTTGTTGTTATTTTTTTATCCTATTGGACGAAAGTTTCACTCCGGCACGACACAAAAAACTATTTACTGAATAAACTTATATGTTTCATACTCTTCAGACAATTCAGTCACAGTGACGGAAATGACAGAAGTGTATTTAAATAAAAATAAATGTAACTCGTAATCCAAATTTCATCATCACAATTTTCACAGTTTGTGTGTGGAGAATGGCTTATAGATTTTTACCAACACCACTTGTGCGACAAAATATAAAATATTTTGCTTATTTTACTATAAACAGTGTTTAGTTAATAATGTGCACAAATTTGAAATGTTCTACATTAGTGCCTATCTATCGCACTTAAATAATTTCAGATTTTAAAAAGTTAATTTCTTGGCAAAGTCTTTGAAAAGCATGTCAAGAAAAAATAATTATAATCTTTTCTAAAGCATATTACTCTAAACAGTTTCATGTGAAATTCCATTCAAATCTCCATACAAAAAGTGACAACTGCGACACAAGCGCAGTTGTCAGAGCAGTTCTCTGTTCCGCTGCGAGAAATCATCGCGACATGTTTCTGAGCAACAATTTTCCACGACAATTTAATTGTACTGCCTATTTTTTTTAAGTAAAAAGAGAGAGATCATATGAAATCTCCCAACTTATTCTCTAAGTCTTTCTAAGTCTCTCTGAGAAACGGTACCATAGAAATTCCTTGCAACAAACTTTAAGTCAGATATTTCACGCAACAAATAAATAGATGTTGAATGCAAAATTTCACTCAAATGAACAGAGTACTAGGCTTAAAGCATAGTACTCTGTTCGTTTACGTGAAATTTCGCTGGCAACATCTATTTATTTGTTACGTAAAATTTCTGACTTAAGGCTTGATTACCCAAGCGTAACGTGAGGTGGCGCAGCGGGATGTAGCGTAGTGCGACGTTGCCTCGAGGATAAGCGATTACCGAAATCGTAATCCAACGTAGTGCAGGCGGCGTAGTGCAGGGCACTCATTTTATTCTAGAAGGCTTATTTACTTCTCCTCGTCAATAAAAGATTGCATTCTTTCATATATAGTATTAAAATTCACAAAAATGTGAAGTTAAACAAATTTTTTCGCTTGTAACACAGCTGTCGAACTACCAAAAATCGTAACGTTGCGTAGAAATCTATTTTCTACAGACTTCTACGCTGCGTCACGCCACGTTACGATTTCGGTAACGACTTGTACACATTTATCATTAAACAGATTTTAGCTTGACAATTGGCAACGTCGCGCTACGTTACCTTACGCTTGGCTAATCCAGCCTTTAAAGTTTGTTGCGGGGAATTCCTATGGCAACGTTTCTCATAGAGACTCAGAGAATAAGTTGCGAGATTTCATATGATCTCTCTCTTTTCACTTTAAAATAAATAAGCAGTACAATTAAATTGTCGTGAAAAAATGTTGCTCAGAAACATGTTGTCAAAATTTCACGCAGCGAAACAGAGTACTGCTCTGATGAACATGTTGTGAAAATGTCCACGCTTGTTTCTCAGCTGTCATTTTTTGTATAGAGATTTGAGTGGAATTTCACATGAAACTGAACAGAGTACTATGCTTAACAATCAATACAATAGTTTTCGTATTTAAGCCTAGTACTCTGTTCGTTTGCGTGAAATTTCGCTAGCAACATCTATTTATTTGTTGCATGAAATCTCTGACTTAAAGTTTGTTGCGAGGAATTCATATGGCAACGTTTCTCAAAGAGATTCAGAGAATATGTTGGGAGATTTCATATAATCTCTCTCTTTTCACTTCAAAATAAATAGGCAGTACAATTAAATTGTTGCAGTACAATTAAATGGTCGTAAAAAAATGTTGCTCAGAAACATGTTGCGATAATTTCACGCTGCAGAACAGAGTACTGCTCTGACGAAAATGTTGTGAAAATTTCCGGCAGCTGTCATATTTTGTATAGAGATTCGAAACTGAACAGAGTACTATGATTTAGCTAAAGCTGCGTATATGACACCTGCTGCACCTGATACAAGCGTGGAAATTTTCACAACGTTTTCATCAGAGCACTACTCTGTTCCGCAGCGTGAAATTATCGCAACATGTTTCTGAGCAACATTTTTTCACGACAATTCAATTATACTGCCTATTTGTTTTGAAGTGAAAAGAGAGATATCATATGAAATCTCCCAACATATTCTCTGAATCTCTCTGAGAAACGTTGCCATAGGAATTCCTCGCAACAAACTTTAAGTCAGAAATTTCATGCAAAAAATAAATAGATGTTGCCAGCGAAATTTCACGCAAACGAACAGAGTACTAGGCTTTAAGGTTAAATATATCGAGAGCTTATATTCAATGGCCTAGCAATACACAAAAAAAAAATTAGTGAAATCTCATAATTTTCGTTTAAGAGTAGGTAGATTGCTTTATATTTAAAATATTTTTTTTTAATTAAAGTTTTTTCGATAAACGATTTTAAACTGTCAAACAACTAGAATTTGTATTTAAAATCAAGTATGATTTAAACTATCAAACATTTAGAATTTGTATTTAAATCATATAAAGTCAACATAATATTTTTTTTTCTTTAATAAAATCAGTAGATAGGTCTAATAATTCAATAGCATAAGTAAGTTCTTCGTGAATTCACCGACGCTTTTATTCAGATTTTTAGAAAAGTTTGTCGACAACATGTAAAAAAAAGGAACAAAGAATGGTATTGGTCTATTAATGTAATAGACCAATTAGCAGTGTTTCAATATTATCATAAGAATATTGATATTCTGATAAAATTACAGACTTAAATTCTTGCAAATGTTTATGCAAAGATTTCTCTCCTTAAATTAGACTTATAGCCTTATTTTTGTAAAATGTACGCCATCACCTCACTTGGGTTGTTTTTTTTTTTTGCCTGGCAATAAATTTCACAAGAAAATTTTCCTGAGAGAAAGAGAGATAAAAACCCCAAGTGAGGAGATTGCGTGCGTTTTACAAAATTAGAGTGGGGCTGCCATAAGCCTACAGCACTTGACTGGGACAACTTTGCATTTTATTTTTTATTATTCCACCAAAATACAAATACGCAATTTTAACATTATAAATTGCCGATAGTTAAAAAAACATAAATCAAAATAGTTTATAGGTTCACACATTAGATCGATTCTGTCGCTGTAAAGTTAATCTTATTACCCAAGAAATTCAGGAGTAACAGGGACAAATATATATAGTAAATGCGCATTTACGAAATCTACATTTACGAACGGCCCTTTACTTGTTGTAGGAATAACAGGGACAAATATATATAGTAAATGCTCTAAATGTGCATTTAGCTCTCAGTGTGAACATAGCATAAGACTGGTAACGAATTTCGGTAACAAGATTACTATTGATTACTATAACGCAAGATTACTATAACGCACAGAATTGATCTGATAGTATGTAATACATTTACAGTAATTCTTCTCATCTCTTGAATAATTATTGATTTAAATTAATTTTCTATTCTATTATCTTTTCTTTTCTTTTATCTATTCAATCTTTTTCTTTGCTTAAAAACTTTCTGCTTCCTTTCTCTTTTTTAAATGAAATTTTTTAACTTCATTAATTAATAATTTTGAAGTTATATATATTATTTATATTTTAATATTTTAATTTAATAATTTATTTACATAATTTTAAGATAAATGTTAATTATTTAAGTAAATACATATCTATTCACTTGATTTTCCTACTTTGATGTACAATAAAAGTGAAGTATTAATGTACAATTCTAATTTTTTAATAAAAAAACCTTTATTTTTGCTTTTATCAATTCAGTCAATGAGGTAGAAAGAATATTGTTTGGACTTATTCATAATAAAGGAGTGGCCTAATCATATTTTGAAGATTTTTTTTTCGTCAAGAACATACTTTTGCGTTTTAATAAAGTAATAAATTTTGTGTACCTCATTGGCTAATTAAATTTGCATTGCATAATGCTTTCCAAGGTGGTTATGTTGAGCAAGTTTCTTTCCTTACTCCAGTGCGAGGACACCAGTGAAAATACTCGCTCCATTTACGTTGTGCCCTGGAAAAGCGAACAAATGTTGCACTTTTTAACCGACTTCAAAAAGGAGGAGGTTCTCAAGTTGGTTGGTTTTTTTTTATCGATAACTCCTAAAGTACTAGCCCGATTGCCGCAATTTTTGTAAACAGATAGAGAAATTGGACGCGGAGGTACCCGTTTAAAAAAGTGGGCGGTATTCGACATAAGGCCAATAAGAGAAAAACGCTGTAACTCGAATAATATTGACACTAGGACACTGAAATTAGATACACGGGTAAGCATAATTATGAAAATTTATGATCAATAAAGTGGGCGTCATTGGACAGAAGGGCGTGGCAATATAAAAATACTGTATCTTAGTTAATATTGACACTACGGTACAGGAAATCAGTACAGGGGTAGGAATAATTATTACAAATTACAGTCAAGAAAGTGGGCGTTATTCGACATAGACGTGGCAATATTAGAAAAACTCTGTAACACGAATAATATTGTCACTAGGACACTGAAATTAGATACACGGGTAAGCATAATTATGAAAATTTACGGTTAATAAAGTAGGCGTTAATGGACAGAAGGGCGTGGCAATATAAGAAAAATACTGTATCTCAGTTAATATTGACACTATTGAGTATTGTCAATTAAACTATTGACAATTAAACTATTGACACGGTACAGGAAATCAGCACAGGGGTAGGAACAATTATTACAAATTACGGTCAAAAAAGTGGGCGTTGTTCGACATAGACGTGGCAATATTAGAAAAACTCTGTAACACGAATAATATTGACACTAGGACACTGAATTAGGTACAGGGGTAGGAATAATTATGAAAATTTATGGTCAAGAAAATGGGTGGTGTTGGACAAAAGGGCGTGGCAGTAGAAGAAAAATACTGTATCTCAGTTAATATTGACACTAGGGTTCTGGAATTTGTTACAGGGGTAGGAACATTATTACAAATTACGGTCAAGAAAGTAGGCGTTATTGGACAAAAGAGCGTTGCCATATTAGAAAGACACTATTTCTCGAATAAGATGAATAGAATTATTACAAAATACAGAAAGTGGGCGGTAATGGACAAAGGATGTGTCACTTTTAAAAAAACACTATATCTCAGTTAATTTTGACACTACGGTACTGAAATTTAGTACAGGGTAGGCACAATTATTACAAATTATAGTCAAAAAAGTAGGCGTTATTCGACAAAGGGCGTGGAAATCTTAGAAAAACACTGTAACTCGAATAATATTGACACTACGGTACGGAAATTCGGTATAAGAATTATAACAAAAAGCAATCAAGAAAGAAGTCGGAGTTTTTCAAAGGGCGTGTCACTATAAGAAAAACACTGTATCTCAAATATTGACACTAGGGTACTTAAATTCGTTACAAGAATGGGCAAAATTGTCGGCGCTAATATAATCAGACTTTTATAAAATAAGCACTCCGGCTTTAAAGGTTTTATATTCAAGGAGAAATTAATATGTTTATGATAATAATACAAAATAGAAAAAAAATAATATTTATAAGATTTCCAATTTAATAATATATATAAATTAATTATCAAATTTGACCATAAATTAATGTGAAAAATAATTTAAAATTATTTGTTGCTTTGAAGTTGGTTTTTTTTTTTTTGTTAAAAAGTTTTTTATTGACATACTTTTAGTTTTTCCTTCAACATTTTTAACCGGGACATTTTTTACTGTGGATCGAGACACGGGGACATCGATCTCAAAACCGGGACATGTCCGGAAAAACCGGGACGTATGGCAGCCTTAAATTAGAGTCATGATTTCTCTTCATTCTGCGGAAAAGGCCCATTGCCGAGTTATCGTCCAAAGCTGCATTAATATTTATAAATTTTCTAAGAGAATTTCATTCAATTATAAATGCACCTGTTATTTGTCCAATATCTTCTCCGCTGATGATTCATAATCTACTGATATGCTTTTCTATGCATTTCCTTCCATATTTCGCCTTACAAATTTATTACAATTTTCTTTAATATTTCCGATGAGTCCTTTTGTATTCACAAAAAAAAAACTGTATTGCAAATAAGTCAAACATTTAACGTCGACAACTTTACTAAACTATCTTTTTTTATTTATATAAATCTTATAGGTAACAGATGAATCAATGATTTCTTTGCCATAAAAACTAAATTTCGTGGAAAATGTAGATAGGTCATATTGAATATAAGCTCTCGATATTTAATTTTAACTCTGTTTTCTAATGAGAACAATTTTCTATAAAACATGATATTTTGTTTTTATTTACACAGAACAAAACAAGTAGAGTGCAATCCACCATTCATAAGCATACTCGTTAGGGCGAAGCAAGTTTTTTTCGAAGAAAGTATATAGCATATTCGTTTTCTACGCTAAATTCCAAGCAAAAATGCTGAACAAACTATATCCTAAAAATGATGTTGGCCCTTCCCAATTTTTAATTTAAAAAAGCATTTTTTATTACAATTTTTTAGTCGAACTTCATTTCTCATTTACAAAATTTTGAGTATTTATTTATATTTTAGAAAAAACTTTGCAAAAATTTAGAAAATCATGTATACAGACTATCACATAAAATTGTTTTTAGTTTTAAGACGAGGAATTATTTTCTAGGGGTCATAGATTTTTTGAAATGAACTATAATATAAAATGTTTTCTATATTTTGTGTTATTTGTACGGGGGCCTCTAAAATAGATACCCCTACAATAGATGTAATTTTCTCACTTCCAAAATAGCAAATCACGGACATTTAATATTGTAATTATCATTAATATTGTAATTAAATAATAAGTAATATTGTTGTTATCACAAGAGATGCAACGTATAGTGATTTGGCAGGATACTGGATATCCGGCGAGCTACAAGGCCGAATGGCCGAATATCCGGCGGCCGGATGGTATTTGCAATGCCTTGTTGTCACCAAATTAAAAATATTTCTAGTGCTGCCATTTTTTATGGCAAATAAAGTTGAAAACACCTTTTACAAATTAAAAATAATTGATAAAATAATAACCGAGAATGAAGACATCGCTTGTCATAACGTACACTCAGAAAAAAAACCAACAGTGAAACTCTTAAATCCCATTCAATCCAATGAGTTTTTGAAATTAACAGTCTGGACTGTTGATAAAATAACTGTTTTACTCAATTCTCATTTGAATTTTCAATTGTCCTGCACTAGGATGGCATAGGATATCAATACATATTCACATTAAAGGAAAGGGGGGAAAAATTTCAGTTAGGAATTAAGTAAAATAGTTATTTTATTGACAGTCCAGACTGTTTATTTGAAAAAGCTCATCTGTTGGATAGGATTTAACAGTTTTCACTGTTAATCCCTTCGTTTTTTCTCTGAGTGTAGCTTTCAGCAACTTGCAGTAGCGTTTATAACGAGACTCTTTTCTGAAGCTGGCTTAGTTTACGAAAACCTATTGTCTCTGAACGCTCTTCTTAACTTTGATTATTAATTTTAATCATTTTTCTAACTGAACATTTTTTTAAGTTTTTAGTTTATATGTATATAAATTTATCATTAAAGTAAATGCTAAGAATGTAATCTATGTTTTTTGGAAACTACTTTGCAAATTTTTTGCTACATTTTCACATTTAAATAAAAGCCGCCCTTATTAGTACCTATTTAAATGCTATTGACTTAAAAAATTTTTAAATGCAATCATTTTAAGAAACTACCCGGCCGGATATCCGGGTACCGGATATTGAGTTACTATCCGATATCAGCGCGGATAGTAAATTTAGTAAATATAGAGTTGCATCTCTAGTTATCACAAACCATTAAAATTAGTATACCATTTGAAGCACCAACCAATGACAGTGTAAATCTATAGTAATAAAACTCATTTTCTGTTTGTTTGTTTGTTTGGCCTTTATGCAAATCTAAACGGCTCAACGGATTTCGCTCAAACTAGGTACACATATTAAGTTTATCCCAACTTAAAATGTTACATACTTAGTTTTTGCCACGCCTCCTCTGAAATTTTTCAACTAACGGTAATTTTGTTATTATAAAACTTTTTACATCGGAGATTTTTGTATATTTAATTTTAAAATTTTTTGTTATTCTGACATCAAAAACACTCACATATCTTCAAAATTGGAGAAATTTTCAGTACAACGACTTTTTCATAAAACATCGTTACCTGAGAATGAGAAAAAAACGACATGAAAATCAAAGTTTGGTCTTTCGATGCAAATATCTCCGCTGTCCATTAATATGTTTCATTCAAATTTTTTTTGTTAAAATGTTCAATAAAATCACTTCAAAAAAATATGTTGAACTGTACCGTTAAGTTAGTGTATATATGTTTTATGAGTATGCCAAAAAAGGTCCAAAATATTAAATTTTTACTCAAAAATGACTCAAAAATCGTTGTTGTTGTAAAAATGAAATCAATTAAAAATAGCAAATCTGACTACCTTTCATATGACATAACATTTGTTTGCGAAAATTCTTCCAGCTAAGCGCAAAAATTATTTTACTGTTTTTGTCATCAAAACAAGGGTACCCCCTTTGATTTTTTTTTTGCGAAATTTATTTTTTCCAAAATGTTGTTTTTATATTTTTTACAAAAAAGTCAAGTCTCAAAAATAATTTATGTGAAAAAATTACCCCAATATCTCTTTCCAATCAAACTTTATGGCTAAAAATCTATTTTTTCATACCAGACTATTAATAAAACTTAGTTTTGTGTTAAAATTCTCTATATAGTTTGAACGTCCCCATTTATCTTTAAGAATGCAGTTGTGCATCTAGAGTAATTACGAACATTTCGGATTATATAAAATCTTCCTTATAGTAATCTATTTAGTTTTTGCCTTTCAATTACCTTTCTAACGGTAGATAAATTAAATTAAATGAAATAAAATTCAAATAAAATTTAACATGTTTTTTATTATTCCCGATTTTAAAAAACATTTAATCGAGAAGTGTATGTTAAAATGTTTATATAAATGACTCTCGAGTAACACCGGGTATATCAGCTAGTATTAAATAAACGGAATATTTTTATGCAAATTAAGTAATTTTCTAATATTAACAGGTTTCAATTCTATACTGTATACTCTCTATACTGTTATTCCTTTTTATAGATTATTTAAAATCAAAATTCAAGGAAGAAAGACGACTCAAAACACTTTGATAATTCGAAAAATGTATGGAAATGTACAAACAAAGCAAGTAAATGAGTGAAAAGCTAAACATTTGCTTGACATTGATAAAATCCGTTATGTTTGGTTTTATTGTTTTAGAAATCAATTGAAATTTCTAACAATTGCAATACATGGAATTATTTCTTAAAGATAAAAAAATACTCGAAATGTTGTAAATAGCTTCGATCAAAAAATTTTAATATTCGATTTTTCTTTTAAAAATTGGGAATTTTTGGGATATAGTGTATTCAGTATTTTGGCTTAAAATTAAGCGTAGACTCCGAATATGCTATACACTGCCTTCAAAAATTTTACTTCGAACAAATTACTCCGCCCTAATACTCGTACTTAAAGATATAAAAATAGATTTACGAAGAATTTTTTCCCAAACCGTTTCTACAATCATTTTCAACACTGTAATTTTTGCGTAATTTGAACATCGCCGGGCAAATTTATGAGGCGGCACATAGACTCATTCGGAAATGGTATTTCGCAGTGTCTCCCTTTAGTCTGGCACACAACAAACCCCATTTTGCGGTATTTATTGGCAAATGTGCAATGTTTGCATATGTTTCAAATAATTTGTCAGAGTTTTTTTGTTTTTACGAAAAAATATACCTCAAATAATTTAGATTAATTTATACGTGACTCATATGGCTCATGTCTTTTGATAGCTGTCATTAGATATCTAATTATAGATAGAATACCTATGTTTGTAGGCATGTAGTTGCCATAAAAATTGTTCTTCATGAGTTGATTTTTAACATTAAATGAGCTCTTGCTTTATCTCATGTAATCGTCGAGATATATTGTGAGATAAAATAAGTGTATAAATCTATTTTGATTAAATATATCTAAAAAATCTGTATCTCTTTTGTATGCATACAAAAAAAAAACAAATTAAGAAACCTAATCACTTAAATAAAAATAATATGCAAATGAGTACCTACATAAAAATGTTCAAGACAATATAAGGTATTAATGGAATAACCCAATCCACAACGTATTTTTTTTAATTTTAATATAACTCCTCACCATCAAACATAGAATGATTTAAACCTGAGGTTAGCACATTTTAAGATTTAACATTAGCCTTGCCATATGACAAGAACTGGGTGAATTGCACTGAAAAAATAAAAACAAAAATTGATGAATTAAGATTGTGAGCTTTAGATCAAGTAAGTTTTCAAGAAGGCAACAACAACAACAACAACTCTGTATAGAGTCAATCACTTAGCTGACTAGACCAGTCTGTTTCGGAAATCGCTACATTTTCCTCTTCAGTAGTCTTTGAGTGATTAAGCTGTGATACACTCACTGTTTAAACTAGCATATGAATGTGCAGATTTTGGAATTCATTCTCATGAATTGTATGGCTGCTAATCATATGACATTTCAAAGCAGTAGGCTATTTATAGATCACCGCCATCAACTCTATCAAGGGTTGCCATCTGTTCTAGTTGCTTCTTCATTTATTTCAATATTCATTGGTGTTCGATAGTTTGTCGAAATGCACCATAGAAATGAAACGAGTTTTTTTGCTTCGCCAGAACTGGAGAGGAAAATTGATATTTGGGTTTAATTTCATTAGCACAATGTACTTAAGAGAGTTGAACAACTTCAAAATCATTGTTTGTCATCCTTGTCATTTAATCACGCCCCAAATTGCGGTTTTATCCATTATCCAACTGTTCAAACGATAACCTAACTAATCAATAATCTAAGTTTTCTCTACTTAAAAAACGTAATTTTTTTCTCAAGTGCCGGCAAAAGTTGTTTACCTAAGAATGAGGTGCAAACTTTAATCCGTTAAGTGCTTCAAATGCTGTGATTTTCTCATGAAACCGACTTGGCATAAGCTCTCCATGGAATTCTTGTATCAAATGGTATTCTAACATGACATTTAAGCATGCAACGACTGGGGTTGTTTCGCCAATCATGGCCCCATTCATGCCTTCCTTCCACCCACTCCAGCTCAAAAACAATTCCTGCTCGTTCAATACAATTTTTATAAAGTGTTGCCATTGGTTTCGTTTGGGTACACACAGTGTTTGGCATTTTATATTATTTTATGTTTTTGTTTTGGTTAAGCTATTTTTATGTAACCTTATTTATGCAAGCCATCCATGCAAGAGTGACGCAAGAAATTTAACAATTTATTGAACTTCACCGACCCCTCAGGTGCCAACATTTGTCGCCTTCTGTCATTGATTGCTGGCTGTTTGAGGTATGAGTTATGTGGGTAGTAAAAAGTCTGGGAAAGGGTCAAACGTAAAGTAGGAAAGTTTTGGGTACAATTTGATGAAGTTTTGACATATAACAAGGACTTTTAATCAAAGTGGTTAAGGGAACCATAGTGCTCTTCCATAGTGGTAAGGCAATTAAAAAGAGAACTAATTTTTAACCAGGGGCCGAATTACAGCATCCGTGAACGAACGAGCTTTCGAATCGAATAAAATTCCACTCCGATTATTTTTTCGTATTACAGCATTCGATCGAACATGAGTCGAAATTTTTGTATGGCAGCAATCGATTATTTCATCATCTCTAGCTGTCAAATACTATTTTGTAATTAAATTGTGTTGACGTGATTTTGTTTGTCGATTTTATATCAAATAGAAAATGTTTCCATTGATATATTTTTATTTAAACTCCTCGGAATCGAAAGATGAAGAAAACATAGTGAATCAACGGATAGCGAGAAGAAAAATTCGGGATAGTAGCAATCCCTTGTCATTGCCTTACAAGCAGCGTAAGTCACATAAAAACTGGCATAAGTGCAGTTTATGGCCCAAGCGTAAATAATTTTTATCTTGCTTTTATTAAATGTATTTGGGCCTCTTTTATCCAAAAGTGCATAAATAAAATGTCGGTCTTGAATGGTTAGGAGATAAAATTCAGTGAGAAATAAATTTGCAAAAAGTTACCATTTCAAGTGTATGAAAACAACCAAATTTTTTTAATGTGAAATAAGTTGTACAAAAAATGTTCACTTATTAAAAGGTTGAAATGTGATCTCTTAAATTAGATATCTTTTGATACTTTTGAACTAAGGAGACCCGTTTAATTCCGATAAGGATACGTTTAATAAAAGTAAGAACAAATTATTTACGCGGTGGCAATTATTCTTAAAAAGCATGAAAGCAACACAAAGTAATATGAATTGTTTTCAGATTTGTAAAACGCTTCCGGCTTTCAAAAGAAGCTTTTAAATATGTGCTGGACGAGCTTAGCATTGAGGGTCATATGTCGACGTATGTGCCTAAAATGCTCCAGTTAGCAGTGACGATATCACTATTAGCCAGTGGTAGCTATCAGCACACAGTTGGTAATGATTATTGCCTTGGACTGTGCCAAAGCGGTGTGTCCAAAATTGCATTAAGGGTCTTAGTGGAAATAGAAAGGAAGCTGTGTCCAAAAATTATTCAATTTACACCTTTGTGCGCTCGCCTTGTGCAAACGCTTAATTATTGCTGGAATCGGTGGCAGCAGTACAACTACATCAGCGCAGCTGGCAGCAACGACCAATGGCAGCAGCGACTCTTCCGACAGCAACGGCAGCCCGTCATATAATGGCAAAACTGCTGTAATGAGTGCCTTAAATGCAGCACCCACATTAGTCAAATTTTGTTGACGTGATACATTTGACCATAGTAGAATTAGAGAAGGTATATGCATTTCAGAGAGGCAGACTGCCGGAACTGTCAAAACGAAGTTGACAGCCCATACAAAATCTGAAAACGATGAGAATGCGATAAGAAAGCAAAAATAGGCAAGAATAGCAAAATGCTTGAGTTTGACAATTCTGGCTATGAGAAAAAGAGAGCAGTCAGAAATGCATATACCTTTACTAGTTCTACCATGGTTTTGACTATCACAAAAACAATCTGTCCACAGGATAAAAAAGTAACGTCCAAGCAAACCGATGAACTGCCACGAAAAGCATGGGAGCAAAAGAGTGATGAGTACAACAAACTAATGTAAGTAACATGCACAAAATTCTAGTTAAATTTAAAGAGGTGTATATTTTGTTGGTTTTTTTAGTGACGCTGGTTTTATTGCATACTGCTCCACACGTCCCTATGACTCACTCATGCCGTCCGTCTATAGTTACGGCTCTCACAGCCCTTTGCCGTCAGCTAAGGGTGTACACGTAGGCGATTTTAACCCTACATCATGCATTAATGGTGCTGTTGCCAACAAGGATGGTAGTGGCGCTAAGACAATTTATGGTATGGACAAAAACATGACAAAGGCGGAAGACATTAACTTCCAACAACAGCAGCAGCATATACTAAACGATCGACAGCAACAAAAACATATTTGTCGAATGAACAGTCTTTGTAATTTTTGTAAATGATTTACTTTTTGCCAATGGCATTGATTGTTTAACAGATATTTCATAATTTCAAATGCGTTTAAAAGATATAGTCCGACTAATTCATCTTTGGTCCAAAAGTTGACCCTTATTTGTAAACCTGCGTTATTTTAAAATTAAATATATGTATTTCAAGTTTTCTATATGACCTATTTATTATGTTGATTTTTTAAGATTTTGTATTTTAATTCTAAATGTTTGATGGTTTAAATAATTCATGATTTTAAATACAAATTCTAGTTGTTTGATAGTTTAAAATCGTTTATTGAGCTTTAGGTCAGGTTAGAACAATCAATTGCTCTTTTTTTGTTCTAACCGGACCTTAAGCTCAATAATCAATTTTTAACTATCAAACAACTAGAAATTGTATTTAAAATCAAGAATGATTTAAACTATCAAACATTTAGATTTTGCATTTAAATCATAGAAAACCAACATATATGTGTTTCATTTAAAGCACTTTACATATCTCGTTAGCTTTGCTTTGCATGTTGCTCAAATAGAGGTTAAAAGAGAAACTTTTTCTCGCTGAGAATAAGAAAAAAAAAAATTGTATGATTATGCTCTTATCATGACAAAAAAAAAAATTATATCACAATAAAATTATAAATTTTTAAAAAAGAAGTTAGAAACTCTGTGTGAAATGGAGTTTAAGTGTTTTATATTATGTGAAGTTTTAATTGAAACTTTTTTATTAATTGAAACTTGAAATATACTAAAATAAAGCTGTGGGGTATTTTAACTTCACTCCAGTCAAAGAATCTATATTGTTTTCCAAAGAAAATAAAAAATTTGTTTAATTCTTAACAAAATTTATTTTATTTTTGTCTTTTTTCATAAAAAAATTTTAAAAATCACTAAAATTTGATGTACAAAGAATATTTTTTCTCTCCTACATGTAAAAACAAATTGCAGAGTACATTGTATCACAGATTATTTAATAAGGTCCTTACACAATAAATCCTTTTTTGGTGGGCTGGCGGCATTAAGGTTTCTTGTCAAATGATCCCATAAATTAACAGTCGTCGTTGTCAAGTCGATGGGCTCGATAGGAATTCCGCTAGCTAAATTTACTGAATCGTGTTTATTTCATTAACATTTGTTCTCAAATAACACATATTTTAATAATTATTAATATTTTAAATGTAAAAATAACTTACATTTTTGTATATGCAAAGCAAATAGTCCCACTCGTCTACAATTTTCCAATCGAATGAAATTTCGAAAAACTACATCGAACATATGCTCGTTCACGGAAAACATAATCCCGAAATTCGTCACCAATTTCTCGTTCATACTTAGAAATGATAAAAAATCGATATATTTTACTCGTTCACGGCAGCTGTCATACGAAACTAACAAAAGTCAACAGATTCCGTTCGATCACGGATGCTGTAATTCGGCCCCAGTTTTTTTTAGGTGTGCGTGAAGTAGTTTTTGCTTTATTATATGAAAACATTTGTATTTTTATACGCTCAATGTGTGCTATTGTTTGCCGCAGTAAAAAAATTGTTGTCAAGTTATGCTTTTTACACGATGTTTTATGTTTAGATTGAGGCGAGCACAGCAGTGCCACACACAGTGTTTTTGTTTTGTCAAAAATAGAAAAAAACAGTTTCAACTTGAATTAAAACTAACAAGGATTTATCTTCGACTAGAAAGAAGTTAAAATACCCCATTCGAAGTATTAAATGCTGTATTATTTTGATGACGACACTTTTATAGGGCGTGGTTTTTATCCAAATATTTCAACTAGTCTGCGAGTAGTTGGCGTCTGGACAGGAACGACTATTACGAGAATGCTCGTAGTTGGTAGTCAATGTGTCAAGGAGGTTGTTCAGTTTTCATAAAGTAACTTTTTATGGGAGCTAGGCGTGGTTTTCATCCAATTTTTTTCGTAGTGGCGAAATATGAGCTGAGTAGAGCACAAGTGGCGTAAATCCAATTTTTTCCTTAATATAGTTATAAGCATAAAAGTAAACAGCAAAGTAAAAACCTTTTAGGACTCTGAGGTTAAAACTTATAAGTTGCATTATCTATGCATAATATTCAAATGCTTTGATATTTTTTTGACTGATCTTCTCATTTGTTCGGACCACAAACAACGTAAGTGCACAATTACTACAGACGGGTGCACACTGGTACATTTTCAGAGAAGGCGGCCAAAAATTCATTTTATTTTTTGTAACCGATTTTAAAACAAGTTAGCTCATTTAAAAGAAAACACCTTAGAACCTATGGAGCCAAAAAATTGAGGCGAAATATTTGGTATTTCACTCTGAACAGGGTGATTCAAAATATAATTTTTGTGTGTTTTTGTAAAGTTATCATTTTTGTTAAATTTTCCTTACTTTAAAGCCTCATATTTGTTTTGTTTTCAAAAAAATTATCTTCGGGTAATTTTTTTTTGAATGCGTGTTAAATTAGCTAACATAAGGTAAAAACTTGTTTATTCTACATAACTCAGTAGTTTTTTTATAATATTAAGATAAGGATAGGTTTTTATCAAAAATTTTCGCCTTTAGTGGAGTATAACTAATTTGCATCAAAAGTCTTCAAAACAAATTTTACATTGCCGGAAAGGTCATATTCTCTTCTAAAAGCACATGCCAAATACTTCTGACCAAGTCTGACCCGGGAGGAGCTAGAGCTATTTTTCGATAATATTTTTAATTATAACAAGTAAACTGGCATATAAACAATAAATTTATATGTAATGTTATGATCAATATTAAAAAATATATATAGTTTAATATGGAAGTTTTAACAAAATGAAGTTAATATAAAAATAAATCGGGTGATTAAAAAATTATGAAAGCTTGCACTAACTTCATGCAAAGTTTCAATGGATACGTTCCAGAATAAGGTACTGTGAGAGTCGAAAAAGTACTATTGTTTAAACTTGATGGTACTATTTTCACAATCGTTTTTATCATCTCTGATTTGAAGTTCTGTCTTTGCTCCCTTTCATTTTATCATAATAAATCATTTTATCATAAAATCAAAATCACCAGCCGAACAACAAACATCTCCTTTGTGCTCTAAACCATGATTCAATTACTACAGGTTGTCCATTCATTTGACGTTTACTCAGAAGAATGAAGATATACACCCGTAAAATTGAAAAGGAGAGCAAAAGAGTAATTTTTTAATGCCATCAAAGTAATCAGTTGCAGGAATATCATAATTTTTCACAGTACTAAATACCCGAGGATACATTTCACTGCTGCTTTTTCTACTTCGTTCTGCACTGCTTGTTTGTTTTGATAGAAAATTTAAGTAAGTTTTTAAAAAACTAATTTCAATATTTTGTTGTGCAAATCTTTTCACACCGCTGACGGCTTATGGATCCACTGTCACATTATATTTTTGAATTTCATCACCAAAATAAACTGTTTTGCCAATACCGAACGTCTTAATAGTCGCGATTTATATATTAATTGAAAAAATGGCTCGCAACAAAATTTTAAAACAATTTTCAATAATAATTATCAAAGCAATAATTATTATAAACGCAATGCACACTATTTTTTGCTGCTAACAACAAAATATAGAATAAGTACTTTTTTTTAAAAATATACAACAATACACTGAAACATAACTTTTTTCATAAAAGACCACAAAACCCTGGTTGTCATTTATATTTGAGAGAGAATATATTTTTTTTTTACAAATTTACGGGTGTTGTCAAACGAATGGACAACCTATAATAATTGAATCATGCTCTAAACCGCAGCAATACTTTAAATCGAATATTTATTCAAAAGAAATTAACAAAACAAAACAGCAAAACAAAACAAAACAAAAATTAACAAAGCAAAACAAAACAGTAAGAAATCTGTATATTAATTTGCGGAAAACGTGTGTCACTTAAATGCTGCCTAGCTTCAAATATTAAAATAAAACAACTTCGAAACTCTAATTTTTAAAAATTTAAACTACTAACTTTTGTATCAGTGAAATGTTATTTTGTAAGGTAAGTTTTTAATTCTGCTAATTACCTGATTATATTTGAGTGAAAATTTGTTTGAGTTAAATGAATTATTTTTTTTTTTTCATTATGGTTAGATCAATGGCTAATTGTAAGTTCATTTATAAAAATCTTGCAGAAATTTATTTGCTACAGAAAAGTAATATTGATGTTTTGTCTCACATAATGAAAGATGGTTTCTTTGATTTATGCGATCAACAAGAAATTGCTTTACACAAAAAAACAATTACAAATTTTTTGTTTAACTTAAAAAATCGTTGCAAAGGTTGTCGTCATGACAAAAAAAAAGTTCTTTCAATTACACAAAAAATGGTTGGAAAATGAACTTGTTTTCAACAAGCCACAAACTACTGGAAATAGAAGTACAAAAGCAGGGAGACCAACAAAATCAATTAATGAATGTAGTGAACGTACACGAAGACGCAAACTTAAAAAGGTAAATGAAGAAGTTTCTCACAAAATCGTAAAGGAATCTTTTTTTCATCAAATACGTCCAACACAAAATAAAAAAGACAAAATTGCTATAATTGAGAAAATTGTAGAAGCGAGCCCTGGTCGCACAAAAAGGGTTCTTAAAAGCTTTGCAACACCAACTAGAGATCATAAGTTCAACCCAGAAGAAGCGTTAGCACTTTTTTTGGATTTAAAATTAACAAAACATCAGTACATGGAGTTACGAAAACGAACTAATGAAAAAACAGTCCTATTTTTCCCGAATACCGTGATATACTTTCTGCAAAAAGAGACTGCTTGCCCTCAAAAACTGCTATTGATATTACTTCCATTTCTGCAGAAGTAAAATTACAAGATCTTCTTGAACACACTGCAGAACGATTGTTGCGTACCCTAGATGAAGACTGTTTGAAAATTCTTGGGGATTGCAGTCTTACCTTCATTTCTAAGTGGGGGTAAAACAATGCAATGCTGAAGATTCATCAGATGCGAATTTATTCATGGTATCGTTGTTCCCATTACGCTTAAGAAATGATCGCATTGATTTTCAACCGTCAACTAGTAGAGCTACAGGGACTAATATCGATATATGGAAAAATGATACACCATCTTCAACAAAATATTGCAGACCAATTCGATTCGTTTTTAAAAAGGAAACGCATGACGTCACAATTGAAGAAACCGATAAAATTCAAAAACAAATTAAAAACCTTCAGCCAGTAATATTTCCAATTAATAATCATAGTATTAAAATTAATTTTAAAATGCTTCTCACTATGATTGATGGAAAAGTGACTCAAGCTCTAACAAAGACAAAGGCATCTTCAAGCTGCACCATTTGTAAAAAAACATCAAGTCAGTTAAGCCAACCTCCACCAGAAGACAATGAATTTAAGAAAGCCTACGAATACGGAATGTCTCCACTTCACGCAAGAATTCGTTTTATGGAACATATTCTAAAGTTGGGATACGATTTGGAATTCGGACCTTTTGGTGAAACAGTGAGAAATAACGAAGAAAATCATGAAAAAAGAAAACAAAAAAAAAAGAAATACAAAATAAATATATGGAACTAGGCTTGATGATTGACCAACCAAAACAGGGAGAAGGAAACACAAACGATGGGAATTTAGATCTAGAAGATTTTTCTCTGACCCAGAAACTGCAGCTTCTATTACTGGCGTTGATGTTGAGTTAATAAAACGGTTTAAAATAATATTAGAAGTAATATCTTGTAGCAAACAAATTAATTCCAAAAAATTTGGTCAGTATGCCAATGACACAGCACAAATGTATAACGAAAAATATGGTTGGAGAAACTTACCGTCTACAGTGCACAAAATTTTGTATCATGGTGAACAAATCATTCAACATAGTATGCTTCCGATTGGAGATTTATCTGAAGAGGCACAGGAGAAAAGAAACAAAGACTACAGATTCTTTCGTGAGCACAACACTAGAAAGATGTCTAGATGTTTTACTAATGCGGACCTTCTCGCTATTTTGCTGTGTTCATCAGATCCATTTTTGTCCAATATTCGAACAAAATGGAAGTCTACCTCAATTGATTTAGATGAAGAAGCTAAAACACTTCTCGAAGATGATCAACACAGCTATGTAGAAGACATTTTTACCAAAATAATTTAATTTAAGAATAACAATTCAAATAGGTTAAAAATATTGTTATTAAACAACAAACTTAATTAGTTTAAGTATTTGATTCCTTTTTATAAATTTCCACAAAATTTGGTAATATCAAAAGAATGAGATAATAGTTAAAAACAAAATTAGATATGAATATTTACTACCTAAAATCCAAAAGATTTTTTTCTTTATTTAAGTAAAATAACATAATATAAATAATTAAAAACAAGTCAGCTGCTTGTAAGCTTAAAATAAAAATTAAATATTTTATGTTGTTTTATTGTTTCTGTTTTTCAGTTGCAGCAAAAAGAAAAAATTTAATTTTTTTTACTAACTTATTTTTTTGAGTGTACGAATGTAAAAATATACAAAAACGATAGTGCTTTACATTGTCTGCTTTTAAGACAAGTTACTAGCCTGTTGTTGTCAAAAAATTGAAGCATCGCACTAAAATTTAGCAAAAACATATTATATAGAAGTTTAACCCTTAATACGTAATTATTATATTGCTTCATTTTTACGATCGATATCTTAAATTAAAGGTAAAAACTTCAGTTCTCCAACAAAAAACCGCGTTGAAATATGTTGACTCCTTCACAAGTTATAGATTTTTGGTCGCCTTCTCTGAAAATGTACCACTGTGCGGTGCATTTTTTCTACTTTTATAAGCAAATAAAAACATTCGAAATAAAAAAAAATTATGGAAAAGTTTTCCATGATCTAAAATAAGCTAAAACAATGATATGATAAAAATGTTCGGAGCATTTATTATTATTAACAGAGTAAAACTTTCCAAACAAAAAAATGTTTTTTTTTCATATTATTAGATTACACCCCAAAAACTATATATCTCAGCCCAGTGGCAAATGGACACATGACATAACCAATTATTCCTTAAAATCATTGAAGTTGCGGGGACTCCGAGGTCTGTTTACAATTGTCAATTACATTTGTTCGGGCATGGCTGCTAAAAAACTGATGACATCTTCCTTACACAGTAAGTGACGATGGGAGTAGGTATGCACAATATAGGAGATAACAAAAAATTACTGACGCACAAAACTGGAGAGAACACAAATAAATTGAACAAAAATCCTCTCTACGCCAAAAACACAACGAAAACGAAGAACAAACCGAAAAGAAGCAAATACAAGCAAATGACGCCACAAATTATTTTCACAATAACACTGCGTTACAAGTTTAAAAAAAAATATAAGTACCCACTTCAATATTTTCTGTCTATTTATTCTTACACATCGCTTAATAAGAACTCATAATTATTTTTTTTCTATCACGTACTGTTTTTTAGGAATGGTAACTAACAATTACACTGTTGTAGATCAATTTTGGTACTGAGGTAAGATCCAACTTTTCGGGTTTGGCAGAGTCCCCCGAGTACAACTGTGTCCTTGGTTTTGTTAAATTGGCGCAAAATTTTAAGAAAATTATGTGTTTCCAAATGGTCCATTTTGAGTTGATCTAAGCCTTTTGTCATCGCTATTAATTGAGATATCTCGCGAACCAATAGCACGATTAAAAGCAATACAGAATACAGAAAGGTATTAAAATTTCACGTCAAAAGTTAATATGTCACTCTCCGATCCGCCGTTTAGTTTTTGTGTAATTATTAAAAATTTCCAGTGTGCTTATGTATCATTTTCGGATTTCGTTGTCGGAAAAATTGCGGTATTGAACATTAATAAATTCAGTTTTCAAGATAATGATAAAAAAAAGTGTTTTTTCAAAAAAAAATGAGTGTTGCCAAAAAAAATTTAATCGGTTCTGTTACGTATGTGGCAGATTCACTATTATGCCAAATAAAAGAAAAATTTCTGATGAAATTTCAGTACTATACGAACAGTACTTTAATCTACAAGTAATTCATAGTGTTGATTGGGTGCCTAAAATCGTATGTGCGTCGTGTTCGTCGCGGTTGTATGATTGGAAGAAGGGTCGCCGTAAAAGCATGCCATTTGGAATACCAATGATATGGTCCGAGCCAATCGACCACGAAAAAGATAAAAGCTATGTATGTGTGAATGATATGTTCGGTATAAACAGACCAAAGGCGCACCTTATGTAGTACAAAAGCGTTCTATCGGCTCAAACACCACTTCCGCATTCGAACTTACAGAGTCCGCCATCTAACGTTTTTTTTTTTTCAACTAGTGCTTATTTCGTGAATGATAACACTTATGTAGCTCATGTCTGATTTGACAGATAGTTAGTTTTATCCTTCCGCTGAACGAATATGGTTGTGCATACGCTTGATCAACGCTGGGAAATATTGCGACATTACTTTGAAAAATCATGGTAATGTTGCAGAATGTGTGCGAAAATTGCGTATGGATTTTGGAAGAAGAGAAGCACCGTCAGCTCCGTATGTTCGTTATCTTGTGAAAAAAGTGAAAGAAACTGGCATCCTCATCGATAAACCAAAGCGTGAAAAGCCAAAAGCAGTGCGTACACCCGAGAATATTGCTGCTGTGGCAGAAAGTGTGCGTGAAGCGCCATCAACATCAATTCACCGTCGTTCTCAACAATTGAACATTTCGGAGACATCATTGAGACGAATTTTGCATAAAGACCTTGGTATGACGCCATACAAAGTCCAATTGGTTCAGGAGTTGAAGCTAACTGACCATCCAATGCGTTTTCGCTTCGCTAAGTGGGCCTGCAATCGACTTACAGAAGATGCCGATTTTTAAAGATAAAGCTCATTTTGATCTTGGAGGGTATGCAAACAAGCAAAATTGTCGCATTTGGGGCACAGAAAACCCACACGCATACATTGAAAAGCCGCTGCACCCAAAACGAGTCACTGTTTGGTGCGGATTTTGGTCCAAAGGCATAATTGGGCCATTTTTCTTCAAAAATGAGCAAGAAGTGGCCTTTACAGTCAATGGCGATCGTTATCGGGCCATGTTGAACAAATTTTTGTTCACAAAAATTGAAGAAGAGGATATTGGCAACATTTGGTTTCAACAGGACGGCGCTACGTGCCACACAGCCGAAGCTACTAGACTCGATGTTTTGCAGCCTGTTTTTGAAGATCGCATTTTCAGCCGCAGAGCTGATGTCATTTGGCCACCTCGGAGCTGCGATTTGACACCGTTGGACTATTATTTGTGGGGTGCCCTCAAAGATAAGTGTTACGCCGACAAGCCAGAGACAATTGACGCTTCGTAAACGACGCTTTGACAATTCGTAAAGCCATTGGTGAAATACAGCTGCACACAATCGATAATGTGCTTAAAAATTGGACCGATCGTGCAGGCATGGCCAGCCGAAGCAGCCATTTGAATGAAATTATTTTCCATTATTAACCGGAAGGATTGTACTTGCAAATAAAAAAAGAAATTTGAGAAAATAAACATTGGTTTTTTTTATAGATTTTTCAAAAAAAAAAGTTATTTGGCGGACCCCTTATAAGGCGCATGCCTTGGTTCTTTGATCTTTTTTGTAAAAAAAAAAAATGTGTACAGAAAAGGAGTTATTGCAAAGATTTCGATATTTCAAGTCGGCTGCCATCAAAACACTCAATTTTCTTAGTGGAAAATTTGTGCTTCTCATTTCATTCATTTTAATGATGCGTTTAACCTTCGCCTTACGGAACACTTTTGTGTGCATCGTTTACTGGAACCCACCCGGGTGGCCCATATGATTCTGTATACAAATGCATATATATATATATTCACATATAAACATAAATATACATACATTTGTTTTCATATAAACATATTCGATTTGTGTTTGCCAATTTCAAATACACTCAAAAAAATTTGGTAATAGACAGAAAAGTCTGCTGAAAAGGGAAAAGCAAAAAAATTAGTTTATTCAGCAAATATTTTTCGCTATCGGTAAAGTTTTAACGCTCGAATGCAAACAATTAGTCATTATGGCAGAAAATTTTCTTGTACAACAGTCAATTTTCCTGCTGATCAGCAGCAAACAAAATCTGCAAACATATTTTATTGAGTGTAGTGATAAGAAAAAACAGGTTTGGGGAGACAGAATTGCAAACTATTGTAGACAAAAAGCAACAAAAACACGTCACTGAAATTTCTAACGGTAATCGGAATATGCACAATGCTTTGTAATTTAGTTTCAACATCATACTTTGTTAGTTTCATCAAAACAACGTACTGCATAAGACGCATCTAAATAATTATAAAAAAAAATATGAGCTGTAGAAATTCGTTTCAATATCTTTCGGCAAGTGCTGTTTCTAGGTATTTTTTATGAATTTTTTAACTCGGATTATTATATCAGTGAAATTATAATTAATATTCTCAAAGGTTATCTCATGAGGAGAGAGAAGAGTATTATCTCAAACTGATTGAAGACACAGCCGATTCTGACTTGGACGAGGCTGAGATATTGTTCGATGAGAATAATGAAGACGACGATTACATTCCAAACGAAGCACTAGTTGCTTCTGATACAGAACTGGAACAGCACGAAGTTGAAATAAACGCGGAGAGTGAGTATCATGAAGATCATGAATCGGCCAATGAAGACGCTGCAACATGATCGAATAATAATTTATTCTTCGACACTAAAGACGGTGTAAAATGGTATATGCAACCTCCTACCTTGAATTGCCACAGATCAAATAATATATTTCGTGATAAACTTTTTGTCGGCCCTAATCCAACTACGAAAAATTTGTCTAAAGTTGATACGTTGAACTGTATTCTCAGCTCTCCCATTAGAGATTTAATTCGCAGGTTTTCCAACAAAAAAGCGGAAGCAGTGTTAGCAAAATAGAATGACGATCATCCTGACAAGGATCGCCGTACCTGAAAGCCAATTACAGACGTAGAATTCTGCATTTTTAGTCTGCATTTTTAGGAATTTCTCTGATAATGGGCTGTCAAAAGTCAAACCAAGAGCAACTATATGAACTTTGGCAAAAAAATGCATACCCACTGTATCGTGCAACCATGTCACGTGACAGGTTTATGGAAATTTTAAAATTTCTACGATTTGACTGGCACGCTACCAGAATCGTCCGACAAGCACAAGATAAGGCAGCACCAATAAGAGACCAAAAATATAATGTTTTGTTCTACTCTAGGAAAGCCTTTTGACAGAACTTGCGCGGATGACGATTTTGAAGCGGATCCAATCCCAGAACGGGATACATCTGGCCGCATAAAACAAAAGGGTAGATGCTATACGTGCTATATGGATCAGCAAAGAAGAAACACGCGTCAACTTTGCATAAAGTGTAAAAAGCCAATATGCGCAAAACATAGCATCTGCCAAACAAAATGTAAAAACTGTTACTAAGATTCAATAATATAAATATGAGAGAAGCTAAACAGGCACACCCGGGTGGGTGGGTATTCGTAAACCGCGAAGAAAAAATGACAAAATTAGAAAAAAAAAGGATTAAAATACTTGAAAATAATTATTTTGCGTAGACTATACAAAAACACTCTTAAATTTGTTCAGTGAGTCGAAACCCTAGTTAGTTTCGATGAAAATACAGGAATTTATTAAGAAATCAAAATCCAAAAAACCACCCAGTTGGGCATTAGTAAGGCGAATGTTAAAACGCGTTTGAACAAAGCAGGTAAAATTAGCATTAAGGGGAGGTTCTAGTAGAAATCGACGAAAAATTGTTATTTTTGTTTTTTGCTTTATTTTCATCCTTAGGATCTTGATGTAGTCAAAAGATATTTCCCTATCTAATTATTAGACGAGACTATTAGACGAGAGAGAGCTTCGGCCGAAAAGTACAATATCAACCTTTTCCCGCGCAGTTTCGCGCACATTTCGCTTCAATGACATGACTCATTTTGATGTTTTATGGCTCAAATTAAAGCTTATTCAGCTTATTAAAGCCTTTAGGAAGCATTTTTTTCCAAAAAAATTTATTATCATTATTTTTTTAACATTAAAGCAAAAGAAAAATAAGGAAAAACAGGGTTTTTCAGAGGGCCGACATTTTTTTAAAAAGGGTCTTGTTAAAACTGTAAATCTACAAAGCCCCTCAAATTTCATTGAGGTTAATAATTTTTTCGTTTCAGATCACTTGGCAGGGCTGTAGAATGTACAGCGCACATCGGCTATCGCCGCGCACGGCTTTGATCAGCGAGACCTTCAGCCACCATTTTGAATTATTTTTCATCGAAAAAATTGTATAAAGTTCTTGAAATATAGACTAATAAATCCATCAAAAGATTTTTTCAAAAAAAATTTACGTTCGCTCAAAAAAAAGTCCTGAAATTACGTTACGTTTCTACTAGAACCTCCCCTTAGCTGCTTAAACTTATCGATCAAAATCTAATAAAACGTTTAATGTTATTCCGATATGAATAAACACAGAATTGCTGGTAACCAAGCACTGAAAAACTGTTTGTGTAGTTCAACTCAGCTTAACTTTAATCTACGATTAATTAAACTCTTGTTAACTAGGGCTTAAACCAGCACTGAAAAACTGGCCCCAAGAATTTAAAATTGGAGAGAACTGGAATTTCTAAATAAATTGGATCCGCAAATTTTTAGTTTTAATTTTTAAACTGAAAAAAAAATTCTTAAAAATAAAACTTAAATTCTGTACAGAACATTGCAGCACAACTTGGTAGCATCACAGCACATTTTCTAAATGCTTATATAAATAATTATTAAACTTTGGCGAATCAAAAGTTCCACCCAATAAAAATCACGCCCTAAAAATTATTTTTTTTTTAGTGCACCACATTAAAGAGCACACATTGCAGCACTAATTTTTTTTTAATAAAACACGTACGATTTTTTAACTTACCTCTAGCAATGAGATCATGATAACAAACATTGGTGGTGGACAGCAGCGTTGATAGTCCGCCAAGTATTTCTTCTCTGCATAATTGTCAGCGTATTCCTTAGATGCTTTCGAACATTGTCTCGAGTCATTGTGCGCACTCCCTTGCATTGTGGACCCAACCGGAAGTGCATAGCAGCCATGGCTTGCAACAGTGCTATATTGAGGCTCTGAGGAACAATTAAGACTCTGCTGAGTGCAAGCAATCGACTCATTGACGCTACATTGTGGAATGTTGATAACAGTCAAAGATTTGATAGAATTTCCAACTATTTCTGGTGGTGGTGCCAGCTGTTGTTCGCGTGCCACCATATTCGATCAAGTGATCTTGGAAGCTAAACTTTTTTTTCCTGCTACTTCAAAATTCAACGAGCTGCTCCAATTTTAGGTGACGTTGTCAATTTGTGCTGCACTGATTGCCAGAATGAGGCGTTGTGTTAACTAGACAGCGACGATGGGCAAAACGAAAACAACGACAAAGGCAACGGCAACGACTACGACCAAGATGCGTTGCACAAAAGCGAAACATTTAGAGATATGTGACGTTTGATAGACCTTGGAGCTTCCCACTTGGGCCAGACACACAGTCACAGATACACTGACACTTACGCCGCTGCACAGCCAAGCGTGTCGGCTGTCACTAAAGTGTATGCCACGGAGTACAGAGCACTTTGGCAACAACGGAAAATCTGCAAATATATATAAAGGAAATTTTCCAAAATTAGCAACGCAGACGCGACAAGGTTGAATATAAAAGCAGAATCATTATAAAAAAAATACAATAAAATACCAAAACGTACACAAAGAAAAACCAAATAAAAAATCGCCATAATACAGCAGACGAAATTTCGAGACAGCGCCGTCTAGCTGAATGGGCGACCCCGGTGTCTTTCATGTAGACGCCACATCCTCAGGCTTTTAGTGACTATAGCAAGATCGCACCATGAATGAAGTGGGCAAAATAGAAAAACCAATTATCGAGCTGGCTAGTTTATAAATAGAATAGTAACTTTGAGATGTAACGTAATTTAAAAAAATGAAAAAAGTTTATTAATTTATTAATTAATAGACTGCAGCGAGAAATGCACCCTGTTAGCACCCTATAGTGGATTTTTTTTCCCCATTCTTCTTAGGCATTAGCAACAGCAAAATTGCTTCCACAAAAAACCACTCTAACCTCTCGTCTGCCGCAATCTGCTCCACCTAGCAGTATAGCACGTTTAGGAAATTTAGCCTGCTTCACTATCCTTCTGCTAAAAACACTACAACTACCTACTACTACTACTACTACTACTATAAAAAATACAACTACAGCAAAATAGCTGTAGCTTTTTGCCAGTTGAATAATTATAATTATTTTTATATCTGCGCCTTGCATGCGAAATAAATGTACAAAGCGGAAGTAGCGAAAAACGGAGCAGAAAAAAACAAGCACTACACGAAAGCCATTTGTTTCATGCAGTCAGCTGGGTTTGCCCAAAGGGTGCAAAACTAGCACTAGAGTTGCCATCATTAGCTGTTGCGGTTGAAATATAAGAAATTAACTCTTTTCAAAATATTTTAAATAATAATTCAAAAATTTTTTTAAGGTTTGAGAAGAATATAGAAAAGTAGTAGAAAGGGTGTTCATTTCAATAATATTATACTAGCATGCCGCAGTTGTCCGCGGCAATACATGTCAGACGTTACAAAAAACATTTCTTCTTTTGTTTTATTTTATTTATTTTATTTATTTATTATAATTATTTACAAAATATAAAATCTTATAAACAAAAGGACAAAAAAAACCATGTTTGGAGCGTAGCACTGCAAAAGAAATACAGAGAGTTGAAGAGATCAACATGGAGTTTCTAAAAACTCTCTTAACACAACCACGTGAAAATAAAACGATTAAGGTATGACCTGCGGTTAAAAAAAAAATTTTAATTTTTTTTGTACCGCTTTTGTAGGGCAGTTAAGAAGCAAATGATTCAATATGAAAAATGTGTTTTATTGTTAAAAAATTACTGAAGTACGTAAATAAATAAAATACAAAATAAACGACATATTGCAATTTTAGTTCTTATATACAGACTTCTAATGAATAATTTTTTCCGGGTAATCGGAATAAGTACAGTCAGTTTTCAAGATAAAGTTTAAGAACATTTTGGAAATTTTTATTGCAAATTTCTTTTGTTGAAATCTTGTTATGTTGTTGAAATCTTAAAATTTAAATTCCCTTTTCCGATTCCTCAGGAAAAATTGTTCATAATTAGACGGAATATCCAGCCCTAACCGCCAAATTAACGTATGCGTTATAAAACAAATTTTGCAAGATAAACATTTTTCTTGTTTTTTAAATTTTTAAAATTTTATTTTTGTGTTAGATATAACTTTAGAACAGTTTAACATAGAGATGTGAAATTTTTCAAGTTGACGACTTTGTAGTCGTTAAGCCCGATATATTGTGCTCAAATGAATGCACAACTAAGAGAACCACATGTCTTCACCAACGGAACGTAGAAAAACCAACATGTTAAGATGTTCTAGCGGAAGTCTGTTTCGCAATTGGTTCGCTATGAGACCAGCATGAGAAAATAACCTTTCGGATGGCACCGAAGTTGCAACAATTGATAAATATTTTTTTACAACGGCCCAAACAAAAGGAAATTCGGTTTTCATGCATTTCCAAACAACAAGCGGATTTTTATTATGTTTTCGATCAACAGCTGGGCGAGCCAGATAAAGGCGCTGCTGAGTGGGCATCCCGTCAATTTCATCAGTTATAGAGTCCATGTTTGTTTTAACCACCTCATCAAAAACACATAATATGTCACTGCTATCGTATTCTTGATTATTAGATGTCGATGAATTCTTGCTTGTCTCATCTCGGCATTCACAAAATCACCTAAATAAAGGGAGGCGGGGGTGGGTAGCTATTTGTGTACTAACTAAGGTGCAAGATTGCTTGAGAGCACTCACGGATATTTTGAAATGCGTGCTTTTTGAACCTAGGATCTAGAAGTGTTAAATAAGCGTATGGTTTTACCAATTCAATATTGTAATTATTTTTGTGATTTCAATGGCAAGTACTCGTTTTAAATTCTTGCCAATTTGACTTAAAGCAGAACATTCCTCTGTTTTCTATAATAAAAAATTAATCAATTTGAGCGTAGTTTGAATATTGTGAATATAAATTTGTATTAACAGCCCTTTTCTGGCAAATTAACAATTGTTACCCAGTATTCTTGATATTTCTATGTATTTGTTGTAATGTTTTTTTTTTTCAAAACAAAATTTTAAGCTCAAAAATAATTAATTTTGATAAAAATTGTCCCCTGCTTTTCAAATAGTGACAATTTCATTAAAACATTTTGTTACGCGTGTAACGTAATCAGATGATATGCAATTGCTTTATCACACTTCCACTTACAGTATCTTTTTTTTAGAGTCAATCACTTAGCTGACTACACAGTCTGTTTCGGAAATTGCTACATTTCCTCTTCAGTATTCTTCGAGTGATAAAGCTGTGATCAACTCACTGTTAAAGTCGTATATGATTTCACATATGTTTGAACAAATTCGTAAGAATTATTTACATTCTCATCGGCTTCTTAATCATATGATATTTAAAGCAGTAATCTATTTATAGATCATAGCCATCAACTCTAACAAGGCTGCCATCTGTTCTAGTTGCTTCTCATTTATTTCAATTTTCATTCAATATTCATGAAGACTGTTGAAGAGGAAATGTAGCGATTTCCGAAACAGGCTGTCTAGTCAGCTAAGTAATTGTTTTTATACAGAGTTGTTGTTGTTGTTGCCTTCTTAAAAACTTTCTTGATCTAAAGCTCGCAATTCAATTCATGTCATAAATACAAAAATCTCATAAAAATGGAGTGATTTTGAATAGATTTTATATACATTTTTGTGCACCGCGCGCTTTATGTGTATATTTTACTTAACACTTTTCAAAAACGCAGGCTAAAAAAAATTTAAACAAAAAAAAGTATAGCAGTGAGGGGACTGCCGACCGAAGCGAAAACATATATGTAATATATTAGTATTCCCTGGAAGACTTTGTCCTGCCACGGACCGCCTTACTGCTTTATAAGAATTTTCATGCTAATTTTATATTTTCACCCCTCAACCTTTGATTATTTCTTTCAAAGTATTTTTTATTCAGCATAGCATTTTTATTTTATAATTACACCTAACTATATTATTACATTTAAATTGAATATTGTTGATATACAAATAAAATACAGGGATCAAAAAGGATATTTAATTTTTTCTTTCAATGTATATGTAGAGCTGTAGCTAAAATAAAATAAATTTACTTTTTTTTATATATGATATTTTGTCTGATGGGTCTTGAAGTCTTTTTTAATGGCTGCATTTGAGATCTTGCTACAAGGAAAACAGAAAACATAGCAAGCAAAGTGCAGTATATTTTCTGCCCCCGATTCGGTTCATCCGTACATCCGGTTCATCATTAATGCACATTATTTTCATCTTTTATCACTTCATTATATTTTAAATTATGGGTTTTAGTATAAAAAACAAAGTAAAACATAAACAAAAATATAAATTAAACTTATTGAAATAATTAATATGCACTTAAAATACATAATAATACACACATACATAAAATTTGTATTTGCATACATTTCATTGAATTTCATTTACATTATTTTCACTGTTTGCGTCTTTAATAATTGCATTATATTTTTAAAAAAGATACTATAGGCTTATGGTAGCTGCAATAAGAAACAAAAAATTTTGAACGATGCAGTCCCACTCATGATAAAATTATTATTAGGTAGCCTTGACAACTTTTTTCTCATGAGCTGCAATTTCAAACAAAAGAAAGCAATAAAAGTGCGTGTGTCGCACATATTGGCAGCTTTCAGCAGAGTCAATAGTTGGCAACTGTTTTTTTTAAATTTGAGTAAGAAACCTTTGCAATTCCTCTCAATGCGGCCAATGTGTGTGACACACGTTCTCTATTTTGTTTTCTTTTGCTTGACATTAGATGGTCGAACATTGGCGTCGGAAGCGGGGGAGAAAGGGGGGCAGTTGCCCCCGCACTTTTTTAGCTAGATAAACAATTTAAAAGGAAAAGTTATTCAAAATACCAGTTTTTTTACAACGATAGTATTTTTGTTTTATATATTTTCCTCTTCTTTCTCTCTTCTTCATGTTTCATGTGAAGAAATTTTGGTGAACTTTTTTTGCACCACCATTTGTACTGCCCCCCCCCATTTGTACTGCCCCCCCAGATAAAATTTGCTTCCGACGCGCTTGTGGTCGAAACACGAAATGTCACTCCTATCTATTTCTTATTATACCATGGTCCCAGTCAGAGAATATGCTGGTGACATTTATAAAACTACAAATGTTGGTCATGAAACTCAAATACACGCTCTTGGATATTGGCTACCAGGCGCTCAGCAAATGCAGCAAGCATGGCAAAATTAAACAAGGTAGTGTTAGGGCGGAGAGCCGGTGACCGAAACTGTCAAAACGAAGTTGACATTTCATACAAAATCTGCAACCAATGAGAATGCAATATGATAGCAAGAATTGGCAAATATATCAAAATGGATGAGTTTGACAGTTATGGTCACTTAGAAAGAATACACATTCAGCCCTAACACTACCTTGTCTGATTCTACTATGGCAGCAAGCAACCATCAATAAGTTTATCTGCTGGCAAATCGTTCCTTCATAAAGAAATCGCGAAGGATATTTACTGTTTATCTGTCAATGTATATGTAGATCTGTAGCTGACCTAAAATACATTTACAATAACAATTACCAAGCAAATCTACTACAACTATGAACAGAGAAGAGCAGTATCACATCGGTTGCGCAACGTTAGAGAGGATGAACCGAATTGGCGGCGGAAAATAAACAGCACTTTACTTGCTGTTTTTTGATTGCTTGGTAGCAAGATCTCAAGGTCCTGGTAGCAAGAGGCATTAAAAGAGACCAGTCAAACAAAAAGCAAATATCAAAAATTTTAAATTTATTTTATTTTAGCCTACAGCTAGCTCTACATATACATTGAAAAAAACAGTAACATTCAATAGCTGCATTCCCGTGGTCGTTGATCTAGAGCGCGGCTCTATTTTATTCACAAAACAAAAACAAAAATTAAAACCAGCTCGATTTCTAGCTCTATTTCTGATCTTAAAATGCTGTCAAGTTTCAAGCATTTTTTATCAGAACGAACATAGTTGGCAAATTTAAATAACTATTAATTTTCCTATTTTGACGTTTTGACCGCTAATTTGACCGCTATTTTGACCGCTCAATGGGCGTACCAATGGACAATACCAAAGTATTGTTGTTTTCTTTTGTTATTGTTTTTAAAACAGCTGTTTTAAGACTGATGACAAATTGATATAAAGTTGAACTAACGTTGTTTTACTGAGATTTGATCTGATCCAGTGCAACGGGAATGCAGCTAATATTTCGCAGCGGAGCAAAGGGAGGGGAAAGAACGATGCGTCAGCAGAGGAACTTATTGATGGTTGCTTGCTTATGTTTTCTAAGTTTCCTATCTTGTTATTTTTGATGTCTGTATTGATGACGAGAGTTACTCGGAAAAAGACAATGACGCAAACCAAAGATTTAACCTCTACCAAAATCGTTCAACGAGCCTAAAGAAGTTTTCACTTCAAAAAAACGGCTATTGTAAAGCAACATCAGAATATTAAAGGTGTTCATACAGAAATTTTCCCTTGCAAAAACTCATTTGCAACGAAGCAACAAGACCGTGAAATACACTTTTATGTGTACCGAATTTGAGCGAAATCTGTTCAGCCGCTTAGATTTTTATTAAGGCCAGACAAACAAACTGTAAATGAGTTTTATTAGCATTACAAGCATAGCTTGTGCAATTTATTAATTTTATCCTGCTATATTCAAATATAGCTATAGAAAATAACAAACTGTGCATTTGAGTGTATTGACTTGTATAGGAAAAAACTGAGCCCCAATTCTGGTACCAAATCAAAATAGTATAGAAAAAATCCTTTCGATTGGTATACTTTTTTTCCGAAATTTTGAGGCCTTCGAATTGCAATTTTGAGCAACTTTTGTACTAGAAGCCCACTAATGGTAGATTTAAAACAAAAATCAAGCTTATCAATCAATTCCTTGGATATAAAAACGTAGAACTGCAAATTTTTAATCCTTTTTTACAAAAGCTCTAACGAGATTTGACGGTTTTTCAAACTGCTTTTTATTTACTTGTATTGTAATTTATTGTTTTTTATTTGAAATTTTTTCAACACTTTTAGGTTTTCTTTAGTTAAATGTAAACGTAAAGTAGATTTTGGAACTGTTTCTGTTTACAAAATAACAACAATTATATTTCATAGATTCTGCAAGCAAGTTCAGTACAAAAAGTTGCTCAAAAATGCATAAAAGTGCGATTCGGTGGACGCCAAAATTGGTTCAGACCTAAAAAAAGTATACCAATACAAATGTATTTTTTATGTGCTATTTAATTTTGGATACCGAATTTTGGGGTCAGATTTTCGATATACTTGTGCATCGCAAACTTCAGAATGAATCGATTTTAATTTTTTGTTTTACAAACAAATACCTATGTTTTCTTCATTTACTTCAGATATCAAGTATTTGTATGGCTTCTCTATTAAAATATAAAACAAATTTCTACAGTGATCATTGCGTTACTTGTAAACTCTTTACTATCGTTAATTAAATACACATGGCAACTCTATGCATGACACCACCACTCGCACCAACATTTTCCAACACTAGAATTAAAAATGGCGAAACAAATGGAGAATTAAGTGCAATTTTATAATTTTCTTGTCTAGACCTTGAAATTATAGCTTTTATAAGCCAAACGGACAATATTTTGTGGGTGTGAGTGTGAGTGCATTTCAATATATCAAATGGTAGCAGTTGTTATTGTTGCTGCTACATAAAGCTTTAACAACAACTGCGAAACTGGGAAGAGAACAATGCTGTTGCCAAATTATAATTTTATGACGCTGCAGTAAAAATGACTGACGTTTGCCAAAAATTTTAATACCGCTGTCATCAATAAAGTTGCCACAAAACATTAATGTTTTAAGAATAATGTTCTTTTTATGCTGTTGTTGTTGCAATACTCGGTTGCTTAAATTTCCATAAATTTGGGTATTAAACTAAAATTTGTAGCCTTGAGCTCGTGCGGCTGACAACAAGCTGGCAACATTGTGACAATTAATCGAGAAAATGTGGTAGCAATGAAAACCATTAATTATTCAAATGTAGCTTGTTCAAACGAACAAGTTTTAAAAAAGTTTGTTACATCAAGAGCCAAGCAAAAACGAAAAAAACATTTTCAAAAAATAAGCAAGACTTTTATGACACAACATGAAGTGCTCTGATGGTGAATGTCCTGTGAGCGTTTGCATGTGCTTACACCGCCCTGTCCTTGATAATGAGTTTTAATGATGATTACAATTAGTAAGCACACGCACACACAGACACACACACACATAGCCACACATGTGGCAAGAATCAGCCAGAAATTGTTGTTGAAATTTAATACAACCCGTTGTTGTGAGCGAAAACGACATGAACAGGACATGCGAGGACGTCCTTTGATAGGAAGCAATATTAAGCAGAAGAAAACAAAACAAAAACGAAAAACCAAAATATTACAAAAAAAAAACTTCAAAAAACAACTACTGAGAGAACGGATATTTGCTGCCACAAAAACAAGTTCCGGCCCAACAACAAATCGAAGCCAACAACTAGGTATAGCTGCAGCAAACTTAGCCTGGCTTACTTCTTCTTCTTCTTGGCTTTACTTGGCAACCGGTAATAGTTCCGCTACTGAGTAGCGCAAGGACATGTTTAAGCGAATGCCAACAACAACAGCCAGAATGAAAGAACAGCTAAGTTAGAAAGCAAGTCATGGACATCAAGGAGAGCTTGAAGTGGCAAACAGCTAAGGGTTAAAAGCGAACGTGACAGCAAGAACAAAACAAATAAATACAAAAACAACAACAACAACAACAACAATGAAAAGAAACAAATTTTCGACAGGTGTATCCTTGTTCCTCAACGACTAGCATTACCAACACAAGCTCAAAAAAAAAAAGCAATAACATTTCTGCCACCAAAACTACAACCAAAGCAACAACAACAACAAAAGTATTATTCGATTATTTTTTTTCTGTTTGTTAACTGCTTTTGTTATTTACCAAAATCCAACTAGAACAACAGCAAAAGTTTTCACTGCCATTTAAAAGCAAATCCTTGTAAGTTACTTTCTATTCCTTAGCTACGCAACGAAGTTCTGTTAAGGCGGGCTGGGGGTCAGAAGAGTCCAAAAAAGTATAGAAAATATTTTTAAAGCAGTAAAAGAACTTTGTTGAAAACAATTTAGATTTCATTAATTTTCAATGACACAAACTGTTAATTGAGAATGATTATTTATGTAAAAGAGTTAGAACTAGTGATTCCCCCCAAATACCGGGTAGGTTGGATATCTGCTTTAGGGATCTTATCATAAGTATAAGGACATATTTGAATAAAAACCTTTCGAAGTACTTATTTTAAGAGTCTAGAACGTAGCTTCTGTTCAACAATCTAATTTAAGTCACTTTTTATTACTTAATACAAAATTTACTTAATATTGCAATATAACAGCGATGAAACTTTAACACATTGTACCGCCGTGTTACAGCATTGTAACTGACAGAATAAAATAAGATGCCAAGCAACAACTAACTACATGGCTTAATTCTACTTGTGACAAATATTAGTCATTTGACGTATGATTTTCCCATTCGTGAAAATAAGAAGACACGATTCTGATTTCTGGGTCGCCGTGATTTTAAAGTATTTTCTGGTGCACCACGAAATAGACCCCAATTGAAATTAGCCTCAATGAAATAACACCCAATGAATTAAGTCCCAAAGGAAATGAAATAGCCCCAAACCAACAAAATGAAAGAATGAAAACATTGACATGTCATTTGAAACGTAAATATATAATTAGTTTTTATGATCTATTGAATAATTACATGAATTAAGATTGTGAGCTTTAGATCAAGTGAGTTTTCAAGAAGGCAACAACAACAACAACAACAACAGTGAGTTGATCACAGCTTAATCACTCAAAGACTACTGAAGAGGAATATGTAGCGATTTCCGAAACAGACTGTCTAGTCAGCTAAGTGATTGACTATATACAGAGTTTTTGTTGTTGTTGTTGCCTTCTTGAAAACTCACTTGATCTAAAGCTGACAATATTAGTTCATGTAAATATATAATGTTTTTTTAAAGCTCAAAGTTGTATCTTTCGTTTAACCTTAATCGGTTCTTTGTGCAAATTTTACACCATTTTCAACTTCAAGCTGATATTTCTTTCTATAAGTTTATCAAATCGAGCTAGGATTGTGGCTAAATGTAAAAATCGTATGGAAAATTTATGTTTTCGAGGTTTTTTCACGCTAGGTGTCGCTGCTACCCTACAGAAAAAAATTTCCCTAATAAGTTCTAGTGTGCAAAATTTACACACCATAATCAAGGCGCGCCTATGTCACTGTGTACTGCTTTATTGTTAATTTTTTGTGTTGATATTTTTCCAATTTTTTATTTTTTTAATTAGCTGAAATCAGGCTCGTTACAACCACGCCCACATGGAACAGCACGTGTAAATTGTGGTCGAATACCGAGTTCCGAGGATGTGCGATCTATAATTGCAAAGCTATTCGATATAGCAAATTTGGGTTGTTTAGGAAGTGCCACGCCCCCTTTTATAATGCAAAAACCATCCTTGATATGCGTTTAATAACTTTTAAAAGTTTCACGTACCCGATTTCCGATGCTTTGCGACCTATTATTCCAAAGCTATCCTATAGCGAAAATTTTGGGGTATATTTGAGGTGCCACGCCCCTTTTTGTAATCAGCACCAAACTTCACAAGAACATTTTCAAGACTTTGCTACATTTTCCCTGAAAAATTCATAAAAATTTGTTCAGTGGTTTCGGAGTCTTTACGTGATATACACAGTGTATTTCACACATACACATACTAATTTCGTTTATAAAGATAGATGGGCGGAAAAAGTAGACGTGGCAACATTTATATATATATAGTGATCACTTATAATTTTCACTTATAATTTATCATAAAAATATATCAAATCGTGAACATTTCAGTAATTAGCATGATTTCGAAAAAGTGGGCGTAGATATATTATGACCATAGTAAACATATGTACTAAACTACCAAATTTTAGCTTTATTCGATCAAAATCATCTTATATATAGAAGTTACATTAATTTTTTGGCGGTAAAAGTGGGCGTGGCAACATTTATATACATAGTACACTATCAAAATTTGTATAACTCAGGAATTGGCATGATTTCAAAAAAGGAGGCGTAGATAAAGTTTTACCACGCCCATTTTTAGTACAGTGGCCGATAGTAAAAATCTAAACCAAAATTTTAGCTATTTTCGATTGAAACCTTCCGATATATTGCATTTTTTATGGTTTTTGGGCTATAGCATAAATTTGGGTTGTATAGGAGGTACCACGCCCCCTTTTCCAATCGACACCGTACTCTCACTCACCAGGAGCACTCTCAAGATGGTGTTTTAATTTCCCTGAAAATTTCATAAAGATCGGTTCAGCGGTTTTTGAGTCTATACGTGATATACTTACGATATACGTGATATAGGGAAATTGGGGGCGATGGAACAATGTAACATGTCTGACTGTCTCAACCTGGCGAGGCCAGCATAATCTTTGTGAAATCGCCTCAAGTCGACTCAAACCTCCACGTGGTGTTTCCTGGGCAACGTCAAAACTGACAACCGTTAGTTTGGCGGCTAATCTGAGCGGCGGGCCTCCCTAGGCTTAAAATAGATTGTGCGTCGGGTTTGAAGCCCACCCATAAAAATCAATTTCAATGAAAACAAATAAGAGTAGAAGAAAAATGATCCCCAAATCTGATGACGACTACCGCAAACGAAAAACTGATAATGATTTACGGATATGCACCTGGAATGTCCGAACCCTTAATTGGGAAGGTGCCTCTATCCAACTGACTGATGTCTTGGAAAGATACAAAGCTGATATCACTGCTATCCAAGAAATGCGATGGAAGGGACAGGGTTGCATTCGGCATGCACCCTGTGATATCTACTACAGCGGCCATGCGAAGAAGCACGAGTTTGGATGCGGATTTGTAGTTGGCAAGAGACTACGGCCCCACGTCCTGCGATTTACACCTGTGAACGAACGACTTGCCATAATCCGCATCAAGGTTAGATTTTTCAATATAAGCCTAATATGTGCGCACGCTCCGACAGAAGACAAGGACGATGAGATCAAGGAAATTTTCTACGAGCGCCTTGAAAATGCTTACGAGCGCTGCCCCCGTCACGACGTAAAAATCGTGCTTGGTGACTTCAACGCTAAGGTGGGCAAGGAAAATATTTTTGGTCCAACAGTCGGAAAGTTCAGCCTCCACGACAACACCTCCGATAACGGAATGAGGCTGATTGACTTCGCCGCAGCACGAAACATGGTCGTAAGTAGCACTAGATTCAAGTATCTGAATATTCATAAAGCCACCTGGATGTCCCCTGATCAAAAAACAAAAAACTATTGATCACGTTTTGATCGACGGAAGGCACTCTTCCAGTGTATTGAATGTACGCACGATCCGTGGTGCAAACATTCACTCGGATCACTATCTTGTTGCAGCCAAGATCCGTACACGTCTGTGCGCAGCTAAGAATACACGCAACCCTACACAGAGAAAGCTAGACGTCGACAAGCTGCAATCGAAACAGACAGCCGATGCTTTCGCCACTCGACTCTCACTCCTGCTTCAAAGCACTCCTCCAATCGATGATATATGCGCGCAGTGGACACACATTTCCAACTCCATGCGTGCGGCTGCTGAAGAGGTGATTGGCTACCAACGCCCTCGCCGAAACCAGTGGTACGACCAGGAGTGTCGCGACGCCACTGCAGAGAAAGACGCCGCCTACAAAGCCACCCTGCAGTCGGTTGTAACGCGCGCTGCTAAGGAGCGATACAAAGAAAAGAGGAGGGAAGAGAGACATATTTTCAGGCGGAAAAAAAGAGAGGCAGAAAAGCGCGAGCAGGAGAAGATTGAGATGTATGGTGACAGGAATGAGGCCCGAAAATTTTTCAAAAAAATAAGACGTCTTGCCGATGGTTTTAAAACCGGGGCCTCTTCCTGCAAGGATGAAAACGGGAATCTAGTGACAGATGTCCAGAGCACACTGACGTTATGGAGGGAACACTTCTCTAAGCTTCTAAATGGCGACGCTGACAACAATCCCGCCAATAGAGATGATATTCCGGAAACCCCAATTTTGGATGACAGCGTTGAGGTTCCACTGCCCGACTATGATGAAGTTCTGACAGCTATAGCTTGGCTTAAAAATAACAAAGCCGCGGGAGCTGATGGCTTACCTGCTGAGCTGTTTAAGAATGGAGACGAAGCTCTACTTAAATGCATTCACGAGCATCTATGCAGAATATGGTCGGAAGAATGCATTCCGAACGATTGGAATATCAGTGTGCTCTGCCCAATCCACAAGAAAGGCGATCCCACTATCTGTGCCAATTACCGTGGGATAAGCCTTCTTAATATCGCATATAAGGTCCTGTCGAGCGTTTAATGTGAAAGATTGAAGCCCATTGTAAACGAACTGATCGGACCTTATCAGTGTGGCTTCAGACCTGGAAAGTCCACCATCGGCCAAATTTTCACGCTACGACAAATCTTGGAGAAGACTCAAGAAAAACAAGTCGACACCCACCATATTTTTTTCGACTACAAAGCCGCCTTCGACAGCCCAATAAGGAAGCACCTGTACTCCACCATGTCTGAATTTGGTATTCCTGTAAAACTAATACGACTTTGCAGGATGACACTGAGCAACACCAGCAGCGCAGTTAAAATCGGGAAGGACCTCTCCCCACCATTTATTACCAAACGAGGTTTCAGAAAAGGTGATTCCTTATCGTGCGACTTTTTCAACCTAATGATGGAAAAGATCATCCAAGCTGCTGATCTGAGACGTAGTGGCACAATATTCTACAAGAGTGTTATGCTGCTTGCGTATGCTGATGACATACATAGATATCATTGGCCATAATACGCGCGAAGTCAGTGCAGCATTTTCCAGATTAGAAAGAGAGTCAAGTCGAATGGGTCTGGCAGTGAATGCAGATAAGAGGAAATACTTGGTGTCAACAAACAAACAGTCCCAGCGTCTTGGAACCCACGTTACCGTTGACAATACCTCCTTCGAGGTTGTGAAGAACTTCGTCTATCTGGGATCCAGCATTAATTCAACCAACGACATCAGCATTAAGATCAAACGAAGAATAACTCTTGCCAACAGGTGTTACTTTGGGTTCAGTAGGCAATTGAGAAGCAGAGCCCTCTCTCGACGAACGAAAATCACGCTCTATAAATCGCTCATCATACCCGTCCTACTTTATGCATCACAAACCTGGACGCTGAGCAGTTTAGATGAAAAGACTTTAGGAGCATTCGAGAGAAAGATTCTTCGTAAGATCTACGGACCAATCTGCGTCAATGGCGAGTACCGAATACGGTGGAATGATGAACTGTATAAGCTGTATGCTGACATCGACATAGTCAAGCGCATTAAAATCGAGCGGCTTCGCTGGCTTGGTCATGCTCAGCGCATGAAAGACGATGCTCCAGTGAAGATAACATTCGATTCGGTACCCAGCGGCGGTCAACGCAGAAGAGTACGACCGCATCTTCGTTGGAAAGACCAAGTAGAGGACAACCTGACGAAGCTTGGAATTTCCAACTGGCGCCAGCAAGCGAAAGACAGAAATGGCTGGCGCAAATTCTTAGATGAGGCCAAGACCGACATACGGTTGTAGCGCCAACTAAGTAAGTATGTAGTACGTGATATACTTACATACCCACATACAGACATCCACTTTTATGCATATAGATTTTATACTCGATTAATGGATTTGAAAATATTTTTTTTAATTGAATAAAATAATGAATAAGTACTTACTTTTAACGAGAAGGTTGCACGCATTTCATTCATCGATGAAAAACACACAAGGAACCTATTCGTTTCTAGTAGTAAGGGACCGATGAAGGTTAATGAAATATATCAAAGTATATAAAATGTTTGCATTTGTTAATGGAAGAAGCGAATATTAAGTATTTGGTTTAATTTAAAAGAAAGCAATTAACCAAAATTGTTCGGTTAAAAACTAAAACTATTGTACTGGCTGAAAATTATATTGCGTTAAGAATAGTTAGAGTAATTTGAAATATTTGAAAAAAATTTTACAGAAATTATTTTTAATGCTATAGAACTTTGTAAAAAATATAAAAACAACATTTTGAAAAAAGCAATTTTTGCACATAAATGATAAGTCATATGAGAGAGTGGGGAAAATAGAAATTTTCCAAAAAAAAAAAAACATTTACAACAAAAACAGCTTTTGGCCTACTTTTTGAGCAAAAAGTGTATATCTTAGAGGTTTTTTAATATATATATACGAAGCATTGAATTGGTGAAGTAACGGTCAATATCTTCTCATTTCTCCAAAGTCACTTAATTGAGCTTTCAAACATAGTAAATTTGATGAAAATCGATTAGAAAATGGTGATGGAGATATTTGCTTGCAAAGTTAAAACTTGAAATTTCAGTAGTTTTTTCTCATTCTGAGGCGATGACCTCGCCATAAAGAAATACATTGTACAGAGAAAATCTATAGTTTTCAAGATATCGCAAAAATTTAAATCTCACAATAACGGGAATTTTTTTACTTCCCCTATCCGTACAAAATATTTTCGAAAAAGCTTTCGCTTACCGTTATTTTTACTAATCAACGACTTTCATACAAAAATACGTTGCATTAAGAAATCTAGCTAGTTCTAGTTTTCGAGATATCGTGATAATTGTGATGCCATAATAATGGGATTTGTTCAAAATTTACTACATTGAAAAAATTTCACCATCACAGTATATATTCACACATGTTGCATAAAGAAATGCTTATTGTTGGATATACGTTAAAGTTGGTGAAAGTTTCTTCCTAAAAATTCCGCTGACATCATATTCTTCCATCTCTTAAAGTTTAGCTTTTTTTAAGAAATGTTCTTTCTACGTTCATATCTTAGGTCAAAGGTCGCCAACTCGAAATACAATCATCAATCAAAATCCTTATTCACCATTCGACCTCTTTCCAATCCTGATCAATAATCTTCTCAGGATCAATAGAAGCTCGGTCAAAGTCCTTCCAAGGGCTGAAATGGCCAGTTTATTATTATTATTATTATTATTAAGCAACAACATGAAGAGTTTTGAAGTTTTTCCATTTCTATTCAACTATTTTAGTTTTCACTCTTTAGTTTTTCTGGGTTCCAAAAATTACATCAAAATTAAATACTAAAAGGCTTAATAAGTGACAAAATTTAAATATCATTGCAGAAAAATTAATCAAATTTGAAATAGTTCTAAACTAGTTCCAAAGGTGGCTAGCACATTACATTGCTTGCACTCGAAAACCTGTTCAGATAATCGAAAAATTTATGTTCCCCACACTCAAAAACCCAAAAGCTTAAAGCTACTTCCAGATACTTATCTGATAAATTTAGACATAAAAGCGCCTAACTTAAATTATTCGAAATGACACATTCCGGAAGTAAGGAAGAAGCTGTCGCTAAGCACTAAGAAGCTGTCACTTAAGCCCATGCAAACATCACAATGGGCTAAAAATAAAAAAATAACACCAGAGAAGAATTTAAAATATTTTCCCCCACAATAAAATCTGTATCAAACATGAAAAGCAAACCAATTTAAAATAAGCACACAAGAACTCAAAATAAACTAATAATGAGTGTTGTACACTCAGTGAGTAGGGGGGGGGGGAGAACTTTATACATAGGTGTCAGCTAAAACACGCAAAGTAGAGGGGCACAAAGCAAAGATTGACAAAATCTCGCTGGCATAAAGATTGATCTGACAGATGTGCGATTTATGCGCGACAAATGTTGATCTGAGGTTGTTGCATAAAAAAAACAATCTTTAAGTATAGTATTTTATTTGTTGTAAAAATAAATTTATCAAGAAAATACAAAAAAGCGCAAGATTAATTTTTACTATAAATTAAAATCATAATAAAATTAAATAAGATATAAATCAAAGTTAAGCATGCTTTAAAGCAGAGGCCAGAGAAAAAAGCAAACTGAAAATAAAAATTAAAATATGCCTATCCACTATGATAAATTAATTCCCACGATTCAGTTGCACTATAAAACATGGAAATTTCTTCAACATCTCCACCATCATCATCATCATCATCACCATCAACATCATTGTAGGAAACATCGTTATTTTTATTATTTATTATATTTATTTCCACTCTCGTCTTCAAGTGTATACAACATCTATCTATGCTTAATTAAATTAGGAGCGTGTCTGAACAATGCTTTCGCTGCACTTTTACTGCGGCAACTGCTGCTGTTGCTACTCTTTTACAATGACTCTTGCTACGCATGATTTTATTAACATGTTTTGTTTTATATTGTTTTTATATTCATTTTTAGTGCTATTGTTTTTTTTTTTCTTTTTTGGGTTTTTTTTTGTGTGTGTTTTTTTTTACCTAGACACCAGCAACAATTACAAGAATTTCCCATGGCTGCATGCAGCGCTAAGTCAAGCTTAATGAAATGAAAATAATTAAAGAAAATTATGAAAAAGAAGAAGTAGCATCGAGTGATTGCTTGAGAAATGTACGAAGAGCTTTAATTAAGTAAATTAAGTGTTGCAGTTGTTTGTCCAACTGAGTCCAACTGTCTGAATAAATGTATGTATGTCCGTCTGTTTGTCTGTCTATCGGACTGTGTGTTCTTGTGTGGCACGGACGGTAACAAGCGTTCTACCACCGCGCGCAAGCATATCTGCGATGTACCACTTCTTGATCATGATGAACTTCTTACACGTCGTAAAAAACAACAAAATTTTTTTTCCACTCTTGTTTAATTTGACAATGTTTTGTTACACTGTGTATCACACGTTTTGAGCTTCAACTTCAGCAAGTTTTCGCTTTTTACTAACTGCCAATTATAAAAATATACAAAAATTGTTAGCTGAAGCGAATTTTGAAATTATCACTAAAAGATACTTTAAACTGCAAAAGAGTTGACTAAAAATATTGATCCTCAATATTATTAATTAATATAATTTGTAGTTTTAATGTACCCACTGAACCATAGGCGAAGGTTTTGCGTAAGGTGAGAGTTTTGCGAACGTTTTTGGATAGATTTTTGTTGTTTTTAATTTGTTGATTTTTTATTTTGTCGCTTAAAAGTGCTTGTTATAGAAGATTAAATTTGTGAAAACTCTTTCCATAAAAAAACTGTATTTTTTTTTTCAAAACTCATAAAAAACTTATTTTAAGCCGAATAATAATCATTTTAGAAGCTAAAAATGCCTCACAAATGAACTATTTTTGATCATAAATGAGTTCAGAAACGAATCATAAATGTTTCCTTTTTGCATTCTAAAATGAGTTCAAAAAATAATAATTTTTTATCGTATCAGTAGAAACAATATCTCATAAACGAACCATTTTTTGTTCACAAATAAGTTCAAAAATGAATCATAAATATTACTTTTTTATAAACAAAAATGCGTTAAAAGAGGAATAATTTAAACCTTTGTTGATATGTTTATAATAGTAAATTAAAATGTTAACCTTCATACAAACGTCAAATAAGCTTTTTCACCAGTGCGAATTGATTCCCGCCATAAGAAGAGAAATGAATGTACTGCTTCACGTTCGAAAAACTATTTTCCTTTTCATTTATCAACTAGGCTGTCATAACAATTCAACATTTCTGTCAAAAATTTAGATCAAACCCAAATAGAAAGAAAACCATGACAATATTCCATGCAAAAATGTAATCAAAAAAGTTCCCCAATAATTAATTTTACTTATTAGGTATTTTTAAAATGTGTCACTTTATGTTTGAACTTCCTGCCAAATTATTTTAAAACCTATAGTTTTACTTATGAAATACATGTTTAACTGTGGATCAAATATAAGGTGAACAATTTTAAAAATACTGGTACAAATGAAGTGGTTCGATGTGCGTGACAGCAGGTGTGTTTGCTTTAAATTTAGATTTTGCTTTTAATTTCAATTAAAATATCAAAGAATTCGTCATCGAATCATTAAGAAATCTGCTGGGACCTTTCTTTTTAATTATTATTATAAGATATAGTTACTTTTTTTTACTATATATTAATACTTTACATGCATAGTATCTACATAATAAACAAAATAATTATTTTTTTAATATTCTATAAATTTTTTTAATAAATAATATTAATTCAAAAAGATTCTTTTTTTAACTCATTTCTGAACAAAAAAGGTCCGTTTTCGAGAGGCAATTCAGCTCGGCAATTGATACAAAAAGGGCTCATTTCCGAATGCTGAAAAATAACTTTTCTATGGTTCAATTCTTAACTCATTTCCGAAGAAAAAAAGTTCGTTTCTAAGAGGCAATTTCGTCCGGCGATTGATTCAAAAAGGGCTCATTTCCGAGTGCTAAAAAATAACTTTTCTATGGTCCTTTTTTAAGTCCTTTGTGAAAATAAAGTACAATTTATTGTTCTTTTTCAACTCATTTCCGAACAAAATAAGGCTCATTTTTTAAAGAACATTTTAGTCCGACGAATGATACAAAAAGGGTTCATTTATGAGTGCCGAAAATGAACGTTTCTAGCCGAAAAGGTTCATAAATGAATTCGAAAACGGTAGTTTTGGTTCACTGGGTAGTCATGTGTTGTACGATAATTACTAGAGATTCCCTTATTTTATAAGTTTATTATAGTTTTTTTTTAAATCCTAATCAGTATTTCTATTTCACTATGTCTTAAGTAAGAAGAATTGTACCTTTTCTGGAAACTAAAACCGAGCAAACTAAAATTTGGCATGGGTGAAGACTACCATCAGGGAGGTAAACTCTAACTTTGCATCCTACTTACACCTTTAAGGGGCACCACTACTGTTGTGACCGTCAAAAAATATTATTTTCGGCAATTTTTTAAAAATTCTGTTTCAACGATAGTTTTCAAAATTATAAAGCTGCATTTATATATACTTCAATTGAGCATAAAGATTTTTTTCAAATAATATGAAAAATAAAATAAAAAATCTTTAATATTCACGTAGTTCTAAATGGCGACGCTGACAACAATCCCGCCAATAGAGATGATATTCCGGAAACCCCAATTTTGAATGACAGCGTTGAGGTTCCGCTGCCCGACTATGATGAAGTTCTGACAGCTATAGCTCGGCTTAAAAATAACAAAGCCGCGGGAGCTGATGGCTTACCTGCTGAGCTGTTTAAGAACGAAGGCGAAGCTCTACTTAAATGCATTCACGAGCTTCTATGCAGAATATGGTCGGAAGAATTGGAACGATTGGAATCTCAGTGTGCTCTGCCCAATCCACAAGAAAGGCGATCCCACTATCTGTGCCAATTACCGTGGGATAAGCCTTCTTAATATCGCATATAAGGTCCTGTCGAGCGTTTTATGTGAAAGATTGAAGCCCATTGTAAACGAACTGTTCGGACCTTATCAGTGTGGCTTCAGACCTGGAAAGTCCACCATCGACCAAATTTTCACGCTACGACAAATCTTGGAGAAGACTCAAGAAAAACAAGTCGACACCCACCATCTTTTTGTCGACTACGAAGCCACCTTCGACAGTCCAATAAGGAAGCACCTGTACTCCACCATGTCTGAATTTGGTATTCCTGCAAAACTAATACGACTTTGCAGGATGACACTGAGCAACACCAGAAGCGCACTTAAAATCGGGAAGGAACTCTCCCCACCATTTGTTACTAAACGAGGTTTCAGACAATGTGATTCCTTATCGTGCGACTTTTTCAACCTAATGATGGAAAAGATCATCCGAGCTGCTGATCTGAGACGTAGTGGCACAATATTCTACAAGAGTGTTATGCTGCTTGCGTATGCTGATGACATAGATATCATTGGCCATAATACGCGCGAAGTCAGTGCAGCATTTTCCAGATTAGAAAGAGAGTCAAGTCGAATGAGTCTGTCAGTGAATGCAGATAAAACGAAATACTTAGTGTCAACAAACAAACAAACAGTCCCAGTGTCTTGGAACCCACGTTACCGTTGACAATACCTCCTTCGAGGTTGTGAAGCACTTTTTTTATCTGGGATCCAGCATTAACTCAACCAACGACATCATTGAGATCAAACGAAGAATAACTCTTGCCAACAGGTGTTACTTTGGGTTCAGTAGGCAATTGAGAAGCAGAGCCCTCTCTCGACGAACGAAAATCACGCTCTATAAATCGCTCATCATGCCCGTTCTACTTTATGCATCACAAAACTGGACGCTGAGCAGTTCATATGAAAAGACTTTATTAACATTCTAGAGAAAGATTCTTCGTAAGATCTACGAACCCATTTGCGTCAATGGCGAGTACCGAATTCGGTGGAATATGAACTGTATGAGTTGTACGCTGATATTGACATAGTCAAGCGCATTAAAATCGAGCGGCTTCGCTGGCTTGGTCATGTTCAGCGCATGAAAGACGATGCTACAGTGAAGAAAACATTCGATTCGATACCCAGCGGCGGTCAACGCAGAAGAGGACGACCGCATCTTCGTTGGAAAGACCAAGTAGAGGACAACCTGACGAAGCTTGGAATTTTCAACTGGCGCCAGCAAGCGAAAGACAGAAATGGCTGGCGCAAATTCTTAGATGAGGCCAAGACCTACATACGGTTGTAGCGCCAACTAAGTAAGTAAGTAAGTAAACCTTAAATTTATATATAGGTTTTTACTTCGGTCGGCAGTCCCCTCACAGCTATACTTTTTTTATGGCATACCATGTTTTTACAATAATAAAACAAAAAATAAACTGACAATTTCAGCCCTTGAAAGGACTTTGACCTAGCTTCTATAGATCAATTGTGTTGTGCGTGTTAATGTTTGATCACAAATAACCGAGAACTGGACCTACGTGTTTTATACCGGGTCCGAAATGCTTATGTTCTCAAGAAGCTTTACATGGCAATTTTTACTCTCTGAGGTTTGCCATTGTCTGCAGAGAGTTGACGACCGAACAGAAAAATTAATTCAATTGAAAAACTTTCTGTCTGAGCTGGAATTGAACCTGGGCTACCGCAGTTCTTTAGCTTATAGGCCACGCACTCTACCCACTAGGCTACGGCCGCCACACAATAAAAAGTTATTTTTACAACAAGCTCTTCAAATAAAAAATAGCAGATTTTAAAAAAAAAAAATCCAAATATCGCTCAAAATTCTACTGATTTTTGGTATGTCAAAGTTCAAATTTATAGATATAAAAAATTAAAATCGATCGAATGATTTGTTCTCGAGTAGCAAATTTGACTAATGTAGTTTTAAGAATAAAGCTATTTGATATAAAAGTTGTGATTTCATTGTAAAAATCAATAAATACCATACCAGGAGCTCATCTCCTCTTCCAAGGCCTACACACCTAATACACCTACCTTTTCTTCCAGATGTGCCTGCTAAGTTGTTGAAGCTCTCCTGCGAGCTGAACTACCTTCTCAGCGATCTTCAGATCCCTTGATTTATGTTAATCCAATCCCTTTTAATTGATTTATGTTAATCCAATTTATTGTGTTAAACCAAAATTTTTGTCATTCAGTGTGAATACGCTAATAAAGTGAATTTTTGTTTTTCTCTTTCTCTTTTTTCCCCTTGTTTTCAGCTCATTCATATCAATTACCCAAAATGTAATAAGAACAATAATAAGCGTCATAAAAGTACCTACTAAAAGTTATAAAAACAAAACAAAATCGGAGCAAGTCTCATTTGCGCCGCTTTCTTTGTTACATTTTTTAGCTGACGATAAAACAATGAAGGAAAAATAAACTGGAATGAAAATATGCTAAGCGTGTGATAGTTTCATTATAATATTTAAACATGCTTATTAAAAGTTTCAACTAAAATTTATGAAACTTTTCTTGTTTCCAGACTAAACTTTTAACAAAACAACTGAAAAGTGAAAACTTGACCCACTGCAAACTTTCTTCAATACAATGCCTTACAAAAAATAGTTTCAGTTTTATGTGAAAATTTTCGTACATTTAGCAACGCCCAGCACTTGCAGTAATTGTTGGTCCGCTACCCAACCAGACTTAAAATGTATTTCATTAAATTTGTCACTAACAGAGATTTAATTTTTATTCCTGCTACATTCTATTCTAAAAACTACACAATGTTTCGTTTATAACAGTCTAGCTGGACGAAATTATTTTTTGGCTTATTTCATTTGTTGGATTGAGGTAAGAAAAAAGATGTCATGTGGGAGGAACAGGGTCACAAAAACCATTATAGATCAGAAAGTGTTAAGTTATAACTTTTTTGGCTATAACTTCGTAAGTATTTAAGCAAAAAGAATAAATGAATACATTTTGCTAAGAATATACCAAACGTAAAAGCTATATATATATATTATTCTTTTTAATCCGTGTTATACCCAAAAACCAAAAATTTTAGAAATATTGCTTTTAATAACTTTTTTTAGTTTATGAATTGATATATAGCAATGATGTATTTATATCATGAAATAATCTAATACCAAGGACACACATATGGTATTGATACTATAGTATTGAAACCATGAACAATTTTATACAATGTGGTATGAAAGTAGTGACACACATATTGAAATAGTTTTGTTTGACACAGTAGCGTACTTATATTTTGTGCGCCCGTCCGCAGGTTTCCAAAAGCGCCCTGCTATTTACTTTTAGACCAAAATTATGTTATTAGTAGGTTACTAGAAGCGTAAGAGAAAACAAGAGAACAAGAAGAGACTTTTTAATTCAATAGTCATCATTTATAACAACAGTTAAATTTTAAAAATTTTTTATTGTATAAATAAATGTATACTTTATTTTAATAGAATTTGTTAAAAAACAGCAATAACGTAAAAAATACTTTTTATAATATCAAATATAAAAAAAAATTATAGTAAATCTTATAAGATTTCATCACAAAGTAGGCCAAAAGAAAACATATTAATTTTTATTGTTGTGTATTTTATGACGTTTCGCTTTTATTATTAAATAAACAAAAACGCAGGCTTTAGGTCAGTTTTAATTATTTATTAATTATTTCCAATATTTCGAACTCCTTCGGAGTACAATATCAAGGACTAAAAACAATTAAAAATACTTTTAATAAAACCATTTTGCACTAAGACAATTGAAAAAGAACTTACAATTATAAAAACAATTTTTTTTTAAATTCGCAGCGTTAACAACATTGACACAAATATTGGAAATAATTAATAAAAAATAAAAACAGAAATGATATCAATAATTTTCTTATTGGAGAAATGATAAGTTTTAGATGTTAAGTTTAAATATTTTGTATATGACGTTAACTGTTAACTGAAGAATTTGCTAACGTCACAAAATATGAAAAACTGATTGATTAAAATAACATCAGTAGCTGACTTGCTCAAAATATGAAAGCAAACGGGTAAATCGACTTCGACCTTAATCGAGTTTTGCCAAGCAAAGACAACTTTTGCTCTAAATAGTCGGCTTTTTTGACATAGATTATTGCACTCTGAGAAATTTTATTTCATCACAGCTATGGAAATTGGCAAGAATATCTTTCATGACAAAATGAAGAAATATTGAAAAAGTTATACGAATCTGCCTTCTGCCACACCCACTTCTCATATAAACGAAACCCATAATATAAACGAAAAATAGCCTTTTTTAAAAAAATTAATATAAATAAAAAGTGACCTTTAAAACAAAATTATAGAAACCCAATTTTGCCTGAAACTTCATAAGTCTTGTCTCAAAAACACGAAATTTGCTTCTTTTGTGATTATAAATAAATGAAAAATTTCATAGGCGAATGCCATGACCATTAATTATATTTTAGTAACTCAGCCTTGGAAAATACTACCAGCACAAGTTAACTACGTTTTTGTTTATATTTGTAAGCTATTTCGATTACAGCAAAGAAATTTTAAAAATTGAGTTTTTTGTGCTTGTAAATAAGTCAAAATTTTGAAAAATAATCAGCTGCCATGCATCAAATTTCATGATGCATGTATATCTTCCAATGTATATCTTCCGTATTAGCAAGTATCAGCAAGAATTTTTTTTGGATTTCGTGTAACGCAGTTCTAATGATGTTTTCGTGAAAAACTTTCTCAAAATTATTTTTAAACACTTTTAAAAATAGAATTTTTAAAAATTTGTTGCTACAAAAATGGTTGCTACTATTAAAAAAATTAATTTTGATTTTTTCACTTACGATATTTTCTACTGAAAGCCATACAAATTTTGAAAAAAAAATTCAAACATCGATATATTAGATTTTTTACCGCCTATTTTACACTGTTGTGCGTTTTTTTCCACTTTATTTGTCATTTTCATAAAGGGACTCGAGGGCGCCCCTGGCTTAGTTGCGCCCGCCCGCAATGCGGTCTCTGCGGGCCAGCTTTTTACGCCACTGGTTTGAAAATTGCTTCAAAAAATTATTTACATTTAAACAAAATTCTTATTTTTAGAAGAAAAGCACAAATTTAAATAAAAACTAATTCAAGCGAGCTGTTTTTCTTGTCATTTTCTGTGAATTAAATTTGTTTTCAAATGAAAAATTTTAAATTTTATGACATTTAGGTAATTAGATTTTTTGTCGCTATCAGAAAAAGGCGCTGATATCAGTTAAAATATTATAATATCAGGGTTGCAAGACAAAAAAAAGGCATGTTAGTATGGCGAAACTATGAAAAATTGTTGTGTTTCGTAAACCATGAATGAGGTGCAATACTAGCTTCGTGAGCTGACTTATAGCTAGTATATAGTGACATGCATATGCTATACCCATCAATACTAAGGTATCGATACCATATGTGTTTTTATAGTATAGTTATACGAAACCAATACAAATTTTGTAATTCTGTTGTTCAGATATTTTAAAAAAACAAATTACTTACATGTAAAAAAGGAAGTTTTTGGGTGTGACTGTGAAAGTACCAAAGCAAAAAGGATGAACGGACACATTTTGGAAAGAATATTTCACTCGAAAAAGTTTTGTATAAATTTCTCAAATATTTCTTAACTGAATGTTAAGTTTGAGCTATCGATTTAAAGGTAATAGTTTGGGACTTTAAAATCCAAAAATAATGAAAACAGTTATTATAAAAAAAATATTTTGGTAGAGATGTTAAAATTACCATATCTCATTAACCCATTGAATCCCAATTCTATATTGTTCAAAAGGTAATTTTGACAGCTTTAAGAAAAATACTATTTAAATGTGTTCTTCAAGCCGCTACTTCGAAATCAATTATTTTACCGCATATGATGGAACCCCAACCCCCAAAAATTTCCCAAAATTATTTTTTAATTAAAGTCTGTTCAATTGCCTTTCCAATGGTGGTTCAAACTTAAAATTCGCTTAAGAAACAAGTTTTTGAATTAAAAAAATATTTGTTCTTACATGCTAAAATGGCCATATCACATTAACCCATTGGATCCCAATCCATTTTTATATTTTTTACAAACATTTTCATATTGTTTAAAAGGTTTTTTGGCCAGCTTTAAGAAAAAAATTCAAAAGAATTAAGATAAAATTACCAAAACGGTAAACTCACTTTGTATGGGAGGTAGACGTGATTTGTATTCGATTTTTGCGAATATCATACGTGCAATATTTGAAGACACTTAATTAATTTTTGTGAGATTTAAAAAGATTTACCGTTTTGGTAACCTCACTTTGTATGGGAGGTAGACGTGATTTTTATTCGACATTTACAAAGTTCATACTCAAAGCGCATCTTAAAGGTTAATGCTTCTATGCAAAATTTGAAGTGAATTTATTAATTTTTGCGGAATTTTAAAAGATTTTACCGTTTTGATTACGTCACTTTGTATGGGAGATAGAGGTAGAGGTAGATAGAGGTAGATAGAGATCCCATTTTTACAAATTTCATGCTCAAAGTTGATGGTAATGGTTAAAGCTAATGTGCAAAATTTGAAGTCATTAGATTACTTTTTGTGGAATTTAAAGAGATTTACCGTTTTGGTTAAGTTACCTTGCATTAATAATAACTCAGCTATAATGTTTGAATATGTAACTTGAAATATAGCAAGTGGATAAAAAGAAAAATACAACTATCTCTTTTACTAATAGGTGTAGGATTGTGTGCGATCACTCATTTTTTCCATAAAAATGTTGGCTACAAACGTGGATATTACAAAAAAAAATTTTAAATTTTTTACAAAAAGTATTAGGCCTTGAACATGAAATTTAAAATTTTTTTCTTATTGTTGCAGCTTTTTCTAAAATGTCTCTACATCTAGCAAGCGGATCGAATCAAAAAGTATTTCAACATCTTCAGCGACTCTAACAACGTAAGATTAGACCTTAAAAAATCTCGTTATTACTTGTGTCATGTATGATTATCAGGTTTTTAGTTCATTGAATTTGTATAACGGCTGCAGCGCCACCTAACGTCTTTGGTCAAGTACTAAACATCAATATTTTTGTACCAAATATTAAGGGCTTGTTTTCGATACATAATCGAACATTTTTATCCCTGTGCTCACAAAAAAAATCACACTTCGTTTTTTTTTTTGGGTCGGTCTAATCTATATGCCAATTGCATTTACATCATCTACAGGAAGATATGCTACTCAATAGCCTTTCAAACTTTCAAATCATTCCGTTCACGCAAACTCGAGTTACAAGCTTATTTCCCTCTAACCAGGCCAAACAGTCCACTGTGCGACGGGTTGGAAGCATTCAGTGTAAAAAATATGAGTAAAAATTTATTGGAGTTATGCACATGATTTTTTATTAGAATACATGTGTGGTTAAGTTATTTTGATAAAACTTCCTTATATGCAACATTTCTAGAAAAAATCGTTTAAGAATTTTGTATCAATTCCCCTTCTCCTCTATAATACTTAGTTTTACATCATCAGACCGGTTGACTCTAGACATGGCTACTAAGGCTCTAGAATCTAGAATCTAAGGATCCCAGGATCTCGGTCTTTTTCCAGTCCCGACAGTCCCATGATTATAAGGCTTTAAATCCCGGGATTTTCGGGATCCCGGGATTGCCTTGAAATTGAAGTGTTTGAAAATAAAATAAAAATATATTTATATGGTGACACTTGCGGTAATCTGCTTCAAAAAGCATATGATTATTTCATAACAATTCCGCCTACTAGAGTAGATTCCGAGAGATGTTTCTCTTCGGCTTTAAATTTTGCCACCAAAATTCGGTCAAGCCTGGGAGATGACACTTTAAATGACTCAGTATTCTTTAAAACATATTTTGAAAGTCAATCAGCCTAACTAACAGTTCAAACATTTCAGATCAGACTTCAGTGATCTCAAAAAATGTACCATTATTATGTAAGTATTATTATGTCAGAAAATATGAATTTAATGAATTATACTATAGATATACATATACAATAAATATATATTCTCATCGTTTGCATATATAAAGAAATAAAATAAATTAACTTTTTATAAAAAATTTAAGTAAACTGTGTTTTTTTTAATTCCTTTGGAAAATTTTTTATTAAAAAATATCTTAACTTTCATACCTTGCATACGAATCCATTTTTTTTTGTTGAAAAATGCCTTATCTGTTTTTCGAATCCCGGGACTAATCCCGGGATCCCAAGATTCTTAATTATCAATCCCGAAATTGCTTTTGATTCCCGAAATTGGAAGCCCTTACGGCTACATAAAGTTACCCATGACTAAATCCTGGCTCTTTTAGAAGTACTCCTAACATTTTTCAGGGCAGTATATGTCGTAATGCACTGCTATAATGGCAAAAAATAATTACAGTTTGAGCGATATTGGGCGCGGAGCAGCATGCTTTCCTTTGACGTATTAAGAATATTGTAGCGAATACTGTAGCGAACTGTGTATTCAGTTAGTGAGAGACTAAAACGAGATTGCGTATAACAAATCAAAGTAATTAGCAAATAAATTATAACAATGTGCAGGAAAATGTTTTAGTTTTTATCTGACGCCTGCAATCTCCAAATAAAGTCAATTTTGTTATTCCTGTAACCATCATTTATGACATTTTGTGTCATTCTACTAACCACTCAAAAACACACAAAATATATACAAATCAATTTTATGACGCAATACCGTCAGACGCAAAACAAAACATGAGGCCTCAAGCGATTTTAACTTACTTTGGGACCAAATAGTATAAAGGAATCATAATTCTAGCTTCAAGCATTGCAGAATTACCCAGGTAGTATTGATAGTTTTTATGGAAAACATAAGCTGTCAAAAAATTTACTCCAAAAGAGAGCGCTTTCAATCGGCCATTGTCAATAAGTGAAAACATAACCAATGCTAAAAATGTTTATTTATTTATTTCACCAAGCAAGGCAATTTACTAATTCTATTTACATTTTTTATTTTTTTTTTTTTTTACTTACATATTATTTAAATTAATTTCAAAAGAATACTTAAACTACACTAATACATCTTAAGTACTACTTTTAGGGGATGACAGAGGGGGACTAGACCAAGAAGCATAACTCTGTAGGGAGCAGTGCTTGAAAAGGACAAATTATTCCGAGTCAAAGAGAGACTTTGAGAGGGTTCGCTTAAATGTGGATTTTGGTATGGATGGTGAACTCATAACTCTCAAAAGAGTTATGAGTTGCAATCATAACACCACCTCCACGGGAGAGACCTGTGTGGCCAAAGTCCCGATCATTTCGATAAACTGTCCAATTGCTGTCAAGAATCTCTTCGTTTTTGAAAGTATCGTTTAACCATGTTTCGGTGAAAACTAGTACTTGGAAGAGGCAAGATTTCGCGTCAACAAAGAGTTTATTAAGTTTTCCTCGCATACCGCCACAATTGTGGTAAAATATGCGAAGAGCAGTCGTTGACGGGGAATCACTAATTGGGCTGCGATTAGGGTTTTGATTATGTTCACTACGCTGGTTAGGAATAATATTGTTGTTGCTCTTTACGGGTCTTTTGAAGATAAGAGATATGTTTGGACCTTACATGAGCACCATATGTGTCAAGGTCTTCTTTGACTTGTTGACTTGTCAAGCCAAGTTGCACGTGGAAACTGGTGAACAAGTGGCGTAATTCATTGACATCGGTAGGTAAGCCTTCTAGCTGAATCAAGACTTTGAGGTTTGTCTTGGTTTTGCCTTCTATACAAGTAGAGACAGGTGCTTTATACATGTAAGCCAGGTAGAGGCGCACATTGTTGTAGACACTGTTCTCTCTAAGACGAGATAGGGCATATCTGCTCTCGGTGTCAACACAAGAGTTCGAAGTTAGTTTCACCTTTGGTGGTTGAAGAGGGTCGATGAAAGAAGTGGAACTACCAGGTTGATTAGGGGCTCCACTTGTGATTGGAACAGAAGGAGATGGGTTTAAAGTATGTGAATGTACAAAGTTAGGATATAGTGTCTGGAGCATATTACTTTCATTTTTGTTTGCTGGTGTGACCTGGTGTGAATTAGGATTAAGATTAAATGAGACCCGTTTTGGGTGAGAGTGCTGAAGTGTGGGATTCGCTTGATTCGAGTTAGAAGATTTTGTTTTTATGCTTTGAATGAGCTGCGGAGTGAAGATTGGAAAGATATTAGTTTTAAGTTTCCAATTGGGATCAGATTTAGAATGTGAATTGGGTAAATTTCTATCCGAGGGTGTGTAGTTTGGATCAGACAAGGTAGGATTTTGTTTATGTGGAGTTTTAATACAATGCGACTTATAATACAAGTTAGAGTTAGAATTATTAGCCTTATTTCTAGCAGTATGTATATGAGAATTAGACTTAGAGTTAAATCTAGAATTAAAATTAGTATTATAAGAAATAGAACTAGAGTTAGACTTAGTGTTAGAGGTTTTAAGCAGCGTCCTAGGTTTATCACTCCATATTGAAACTTCAGCCTTGCCTCCATCTAGACTGGATGTGTGAGAAAATAGCCAGGCAAATTTTGTTGGAATGTTAATTTTGAAATTTCTGCATTTTTTTTTTGCGGTTTATGTAAGTTTTCTCGCAGTCATCATTTGGAATCACAATGCCGTACTTATTCTTGAATAGCTTGCAGACCCAGGATACACTTGTTCTTAAAGGCAGACCTTTAATGAATAGTGCTGTTTTATCAATAGCATTCCCACTGGCTAGCTTTTTTATTCTATTTTCCCAATCAGCTAGTGTCCATGTTGTTCCAAAGTAGATCAGTTTGGTTCGTGATTGTTTTACAGGGAGATGTAGGCGATGAAGGAGAAGACAGGGCTGGTGAATGCAAGAGAGATGTAAAAGAACGGCAAGGATTTGTTGTGTCAGATGTTTCCAGTATTTCTTCTAGAATTGATTGCTGGTGAAAAGATGATTGTGATTGCTGCTAAATTTTTTCAAAACCCATTCAATATTACATGAAGCGTGTTTCAGCAAATCATTAACACCTTCAAGTTCTACGCGAGTTGCCGTGACTTCGTTGCTGACTTCAGTTATTTGTTCAAATATAATTGGGAGTAGCGGCTCCTGTTGTTGCACATATGGAGTCGAGGAATTCGAGCTTTGCATCAATCCATCGATGTCGCTTCGCAGATATTTGATGTTCTCGCTAATTTGTTTACAGTCATTAGCAAGCGAGGAAGTTAGCGGCTTAATAATCGAAGTATCTTTTTTTAATTCATCCAGAGCGGTCTTGATGTCAGAGTATTTATTGTCACTAACCACTTCGATCAAACTTTTTATGTTTTTGGAGATAGTTGTTATACCCAATTGGATGGTCTTCATTGAACTCTCCAAAGCCTTATTGGCATCTTCTGTTATATGAGTAATATTGCTCAGTTGCTTAGAAGTTTTAATAAAAAGTTTTTTGTTTTCCGATTGTGATGTGGCGAAGGACTCACTTAAACATTTAATCGCTAGCATTAAATGTGAGACAGATATTTGCCTGCATTCATCGCAGAAAAACAGGAAGTTGGTAGAGTATTCCTTTAAGTAGGGAAGGCTCCTCTTAGGCAAGCCAATGCAACCACCAATAAAAAATTTGTTGCAGATCCCATTGCAGATAACTATTGGTTCACTTTTGTCATCAATTGTGCAATTATTATTTCCACACGACATTTTTATAATTGTTTGTAATTTAGTACAACGAACTATTGACACAGTTTAATTTATTTGTATGTGCACTGTTTATTGTTTTTTAATGCTAAATTGCAATATTCGCACTTTTTAAATGTTCAGTTATTTTCGACAAAGTGCAATGATCGCACTTTTACGCGGCACACTTATTATCAAGCAATATAGCAACGCGTTGTTGAGGTAGGGCAGGGGAGTTGGTTAAAGAACTTGCGGAGCTAAATAAAACACGTCCGATCGATTCGACTGTCGACTGTCGACTGTGTTGAAGTGAAAAAAAATATAACAACCTCAGCAGCTGCAGATGCGTATGTTCCAAATAAAATAAATATTTATTAAAATTGGTGTACTTTTGGAAAATAAAGAATGTATTTATTACATTTTATCTTATTTTACGGTGAATTTGAGTGACTTAGCTTAAGTGGGCTCCAAAGCACCTGGAGCTATTCATGTGTGCGGGATGATCAAGAATATGAACCAACAGCTGAACTGAACTGAAAAGCTTTTCGCACAAATCACACACGATTTTGCTTACAACTTTCATGATTTGAAGTGTTTATTTGTTTATTTAAACGCACAAAAATTCTTATTTGTATGGAAGAAAAAAACCTACTTTTGACACCATCTCAATCGTTAGACATTTGAATGACATTTTTAAAAAAAAAATTTTAAATGAATCGTTATATCTTTGTTTGTTAATTTTTTTTGTGATAATTTGTAACCTCAAATTATTTTTTTCGACTAATCACACAAACTATCTCAGTTCCTACTATATTTTAATATTCCTAAAATGACACAAAACGAAAGCTCACAAAAAATCACTAAGACCGTAAGAACAAATAAAATCAATATAATTGATTTTTGGAAAACTTCCGACCAATTTCATACAAAGAATAACACTTTTGCATTTTAAACAATTTTTTATTTTTAAGTTTCTCACCCTACTCTATCTCAATTTCTACTATACAATAAATAGCAGTGAGAGGACTGCCGACACAAGCGAAAACCTATATATAAAATATTAGTTTTCCTTGGAAGACGTTGTCCTGCCACGGACCGCCTTACTGCTATATAAGAATTTTCATGCTAATAGGGGGTTTCGGACTATGCTACATGTAGGATGGATTTGATAGGTCGGACGGACGTGTAGGATGTGCGAAAGCTCATACTGCAGCCCGTCCTACATGTAGGATGAAAATCAAAAAGTTCTAAAAGTTCCGCTATGATCTTGTTCTTCTCTGTGCGTCCTTGTTTGTAGATTTCCTTGGTAATTGTTGTTGGCGCAGTTAGCCGGAAATTTTTTATAGACGTTGTGAATTGTAATCGTGTAGCTACAGTCGGCATATGAAATTAGAATGATTTTTGTTAAGAGCTTATAACAATTTATTAAATTTTTTATATATTACTGAAACTATTTATTTTAAAGAAAAGTGTTACCATATCAAAAATACATATAATTAAAGTAATTTATTTAAATTATTTCATTATTGAAATAATATAAAAAATTAAAGCTTATTTATATCTATTTATATCATAACACTTACACAATATACATGTTCACTAGACCGGTCGTTAAAAATAAATTTTGAAGTGCCGGGCAGATTCTGTTTCCTTTTGATCTAAAACCATTAAATTTAAAATTTGGGGCTGATCGGATAATATTTAGTGGCCGCGCCCATCAACCAAAAATTTAAATACATGAAATATATGGAAAAAATTTATATTTAGGGCAGTTTCGCTTAACAGCAGCAGAATTCAAAGCTTTGCGAGAAATTTGTATTTTTCTTGTGAAGATTTACATAAAGAACTAGTACGGATGCCCAAACGCCATCCAAGCTCCAAGCCAGGATCTTCAATTTATAAAAAATGCCATCGCCTACGCAGAAATTGATAAAGAAGTATCTGACACAATTTTGTCGAAATTTAAAGCACATTTGTGGTACTTAACACCGGAAACTACAGCCTTAGCATTCTTTGACCCTAATGTTTCACTAGAAGAAAAGCGTGAAATGGTGAATTGTCTACAATCAATAGAACCCAATGTAAACCTATTGGAAGGGCGAAGAATTGCGGACCCAAAAGTGCTCCACCTCACCTCATTGAGAGAGTTTGTCTCTTATAAAACTAACTATTTCTTTTCGGCATTCAACTTATCTGTGGCCTTTTTGCAATGCGATCCATCAACATGGGTAGAAAACGAAGACTTTCAAGCAGCATTGGATTTTAGTCGGCAGTTATTTGTTGTCAATGATAATGCAGAACGCGGTGTGAAATTTATGAAAGATTATAACCGCATTCTAACGAAAAATGAAGAACAAAAACAATTGGTCTTTCAGTTTGTTGAAGCATATAGGACAAAATTTCCGACTCATAACAAGTCTACACTCAACTCAGAAATAAGTTTAGTCTCTTAATTATTGCTGTTTTCTTCCCTTGCCTTTTATATATTATGTTAATTAAGTAAATATAAATTTTTTCCATATATTTCATGTATTTAAATTTTTGGTTGATGGGCGGCGCGGCCACTAAATATTATCCGATCAGCCCCAAATTTTAAATTTAATGGTTTTAGACCAAAAGGAAATAAAATCTGCCCGGCACTTCAAAATCAGACACTTTTTTGGAAAATAACGACCGGTCTAATGTTCCAAATATCTATATTGCGTTGTGTATTAAAAATAGAATATTCTAAAATTAAGAAATATCTATAGCTTATAAATTATATATAATTCATATAAGAAATTGAAGCTAAACAGTTTTAAAAAATAGAATGCTTAGGAATAGCAGACTTTAATTATTCAATTACTACTGAAAATATTAATTATATCGCAGGTTTAATACGTAATTGTTATTATATAAATATACATAAATATTCTTTAAATTTTCTCAATAAGCTAAATTGTTCATATATATGAACTATATATATGTAAATATGTATATATATATATACAATTTAATATGTATTTCCAATACGGTAACACTTTTACTAAAAACAAATAGATTTACCAATATTATATATATTCTTTAATTCATGTGTATAAACTGTTTTCTAAATTAGTTCGAAGTCATATGCTGACTGTAGCTACAAATAAGCATCCACAAAAAATTAAATCTTACTGTACAACAATAACTACTTAGCAAATTTACAACAACAACGCAAAGAGAATTAGAAGATCCCAGCGGTTGCGCAGCGTTAGAGGGGATGAACCGAATTGACGGCGTAAAATATACAGCACTTTGCATGCTATATTTTCTGTTTGATTGCTAGCAAGCACTTAGCACTTGCTTGTGCTACTGGTGATGGTACTTAGAGGATGTTGGCGAGCAACAAATTTTGCACTGCACTTATTGGTGGTGGCACTTGGAGGACGCTCGCCAGCAAAGAAAGCCAATTTAACTTTGCTGCACTTGCTGATGTTGGAGACCGTTGGCCCACACACAGGTAGACACAAACTCAAGCACTTTCGTTCAAGCATTTTGTACAATATTACAAGTTTAGGAAATATGTTGCAAGTACAAGCTCTCGAATTAAATATGTCGCAAATTGATAAAATGCAAATTTAATAAAATATTTGCGCTAAAACACGACCGAAATGTTTAACGTCAAAATTTGTAATTGTCAAAATTTCATCGTCCATTTGACACAGCAAAAAAGACAAATTTATTACAACACACACAAATTTTATTCAACTTGATATTTTCTATCCTACCACGACTGAAAACTTTCCGATTGACACACAGCCATAGTTGACAACTCTGAATATAAAATGCCGCAGTGGTGAAAAAAAACTGACAAATACAACAAGTATGAAAATTGTCAAACTTTGTTTGACGATATGTAATAAAATAAGAGCATGCATGTATTTATTCGAATGTTCAACATATTCCTTTATCACAACTTAAAGATTAAAATGTTAAAACACCCAATCCATACATTATTTTTCTTGTTTGCAAACGAAGTTCCAGCAGAAAAAAGCAGAAAGAGAAGAAGATCGATCCATTTTTAAATCTCACCATGATTAGCAGCTGTTTGAGTAAAAGCAAATTTTTCAAAAATGTTGACAAATACAACAACTGAAGAAATTGCCAAACTTTAAAGGCATATATGTACCAATATAAACCGAACTAATAATAAGTTTTGGTTGCAAACATCTTATTGCAACCTAACTTAAGTATTTTTATACTAACAAACAGATTATATGCATTAATTTCAGGAGTTTCCAAGTGATTTCTTTGTGAGCTTGCGGCCGATTGTGGACGATTTCCTTGGAAAAATACGATGATGCAAACCAATGATTTACCCTCTACCAAGATCGTTCAACGCGCCTAAAGAAGTTTTCACTTCAAAAATTAAAACTTAGCAAAAATCATTATAACCATGGGAACAAATGAAAACGATAAAATTGCTTTTTAGCATATGTTTTGGATCCGTTGACCAGCTTATCTCAAATTACCATACCATACATTTCTTCAACTACAGGAAATAAAACGCTTCACTTTTTATAGTGGGAAAACAGTTTATAAAAAACCCACTTTTTTATTCAAAGAATTATGATTTATTTTTTTCATTATAAATTTTCCGAGTCTTTTTTGTATTCGAGCTGACTGTAGCGTTTACAATTATCTAGCTTAGCGAAAATGTACCCCAAACAATTTTCGTCAGTAACTGCCGTAGCTGACTTCTGAGATAAAGAGATGGGAAACTCCGTTGGAGAGGGATAGCATTATGTTCAATTTTACGTTAAATTGGCTCCAATACTAGCACAAAACACTTATACTATGTCGTAAAATCAACGGAAAACAACCCTGGCTTCTGGTAGATTGAAGAAATTCACCAGTTACGTTTGAGGTCCGATAACTGTAAAACAGCATATTATTGCAAGAAAATGGGTAACGAAAGGTATACCACAAAAGACGTCGGAAAAGCAATGGAAAACATCCCTGAAAAATCATGGTGAAATTACCTTAGAACAATTACACCATAGGAATCTGTTCAAGCAGTGTTGCCGCTTGGAAAAATGCATGGATACTTTTTTAAGCCTCAGTTTAAGTTTAAATACTTTTTTAATAAATAATTTTTATGTGAACATATGTTTTTATTTGCAAAAATATAAAAAAGGAGGCATTTCCTTAAATTCGACAAAAACTTTAAGAAAAATTATGACATTGAGACATTTTTGAACATTACTTTTTTTATTAAAAAATGCATTAACGCAACCTCTTAACAAAGAACTTTAAAATTTTGTGATAAATATAATATGTCTGCCTCATAGCTCAGCTGCTGCTGAATGATTTTTTTCTAATTTAAAACTTACTATAAACGATAAGACTAGTCGATTTTTTTTGGGAATAGGTAAAGGTATATTGTTTTGCAAAATACTTAAAAACGAATAATTTTTAACTTTTAAATTTAATTTAAATATAGGGCAATAGCAACCCATTTTATTTATATTACACTTAACTGAATAAGCTATTAAATTACTTTTTTATGTATTTATATATTATTTTGTATCATAGCTGTTAAATAATTATTATTAATCGAATTCATTAGCAATTCGATTATTTTTTTAGAAATGTGAAATAATTGATTCAGTACAATTATTTTCTGTTTGTAATTGTAATATAATAACATTCATAAAAAAATTACGATTTTTTCAGGTGACGAAAATAATTAAAAGTAATCAAGAAAAATAATCAGACTACTTTTAGAAATTATGTTTGATTCTTTTTGATTATTTCAAAAATTTCAGTCTAAAATACTAAAATTGTTGTTGTATTTTTTGATAAATTAACATAGAAATTGTTAAACAAAGATTGTCAAAAAACAAGAACGAAAAAACGCATTACAACATTTGCTCCGTTAGTTTTATCGATCACTTTTTTCTTCTTTCTTGTTTTTTAAAAACTTTTTTAATGATTATTTACATATCTATTTCTTTATAAATTAAATTTTACAAAATATTCCGTACTTTAAAATAAAATTCTTAAATATTGTAATTAAACAGAATCAAAGTAGTAGTAGTACTTTATTGAGTTTTTAATTAATCGATATTACAAAATATATATATATAAACAATTTCTTATTTGTTACAGCCGCTAATGCTGTAATGTATGGCCTGCCTGGTCTGTTACACTATTAACTAAATTAATAATCAAAAGCCACTTGGCTATAATATTATTACAGAATAATTTACTCCTGCTCAAGGAGTATTTTAACATTTGCTTTTTACGATTATCCTAAAAGCATATGTGTGAAAGAGACAACGACAGCTTGTATACGGCGAGACATATACAAGCACTAAAAATACTAAACATTTGATAAATTACATCAAATGCAGATTTTACGTTCACATATAGAATTATAAAAATACGCAATCACTAAAAATATAATATATTAAATCATTAATGTTATGGTCACGATAATCACTAATAAAATTCAGCCGTTCAGTTGAATTCAATTGCAGCGGCTAGGTACAGTTCGCTTCAACTCGTTTAGGATGTCGTCAAGTATTCCTCTTTTTATAAAACAGTACTATACAAGCCATGTATAGCATTGGCAGCGGTAACAGAGAAGGAACCATGAACCCAAAATTCATACTGTAGATCCCAACATATTTGTTAATAAAACTTATTAAGTTTTTGTATAACTGTTATTCGTTTAACTGTGTTAACTGAAAAAGCCATATCAGCGTATGGGCGATTTCAGTTAAAAATTACTGGTTGCACTTCACAACCTCACCGTTGAAACGATGCGAGTCGACCTCAAACAGAATCAAAAATAATATCTATAAGTAGTTGGATTATTTTTTCTTGATTACTTTTTATTCTTTTTGATTATTTTCCTTATTCCAAGTAGTCGTAATTATTTTTTGATTACTTTTAATCTAAATCAATTGCTTATCAAACACATCTCCCTTAAGGATTATATGATTATAATTATTTTTAAAGTATAATAATATAATCTAATTGTTTATTAATCGTAATCGCAATTTAACAGCTATGTTTTGTATATAGTTTTTTGTATAAATATCAAACCTTTAAAATTCATGTAATAAACATAATTTATAAAAAATATAAAAATAACACAAAATATAACAGACTGAAGTACTGAAATGTACATATGTTCCTTGTTAAGTCAGTCGCCGGTAGTCTAAAATTGTTATCTTCTTTTTCTTCTTCATCTTTCAAAAGTATAGTTTTTGAGAATTCACCGTAAAAGTTGTGTAAGAATACTGAAGTTATCTCCGCTACTACATCCGGTTTAGTAGGTGTCGAGCGCACAGCAGAAATATACATACTCTTTACACTCATTTATTTCAAAACTACTTTTTTCGGCAATGTGTTGTATCGAAAACAAAAGCCGAATCATGTGAAATTTTAATATGTTATTCACATCAGTGGCTTTCGCTATCAAAATTTAAAAAAATCGTATATTTTACACTGAATAACCAGTAAGAAACCCTGTTTTTAGAACTTAAATATTAAAAGTGCGTCATACTGTCAATTTTCAGTGTTTTTTTCTAGTCCCGGCCATAGCTGAACTCTATTACTAGAAGAGTAAATATCAACAACAGTGACGAAGATCTTTATTTGAAAGGCTCTAATTGAGCACCTTTTTGAACATAATTGAAACATTTTTATGAGTGTTTCAATATACCTTCAAAGTTTAAATATCGTTGTTCATTATTTTAACTTTTAAAAAAATAAATCCTAAAAATATTTAAAATATTCAAGCACTAAGTCTTAATATTATTATTTTTTATTTTATATATGTATATGCTTTGTTTCTCACTATTACATTTTAACAAAACTATTTGTTAGGCTTCAAATTAGATAAATAGAATTGTTATTAAAGCTTAAAAAATTGGGTTTCAGTACTGTAGTATGTGGATACTTTTTTCTGAAGTGGATACATTTGTGACCTTTTCATGGATACTTTTTTTAGAATCATCGCGGCAACACTGATCTGAGGTGAACTCACGTACACAATAAATGAGTTTCACCAAAGTACATAAAAATGGAAAAAACATATGTTTTGACGTCACAAAATTTAAGTTTCCTATCTCTTTATCTCTGGCTGACTTGTGCAGAACCTGAACGAAGTGCTCCGTATTTTGAGAATGGCTAGGAAAATATGTCGAAAATATAACGTGAAACATATGATTTGGAATATGAAGTTAAAACTGTATCGTTTAATTTATTCTATGAGTATTAATGTGGATTACAGTGCGTACCAGGAATTTTAATCAATTGGTCAGAATATTGCATATCAGACAGTTGGTCTTGGATGTAAAATTGAGGGCAAGGCGGCTCAGTGATCTCAAATTGCGTCCAATCGATCATTTCAGCATAGGTGCTGCTGCTATAGTTGAAGTAGGGCATAGTCGGGTGTCGGTGCATACTCAGTTGCACTGCATGCAGCTGAAGCACTCATATTTGCAGTGAATACACTCGCGAGGTCATCATCATCACCCTTACCTGGCAATGAACATAATCGAGCACCACATTGATCAATAAAAAAAGCCTTCACATTTTCTGGTATTTTATGTTCGTCGGCACACACGCACGGAAAATCATTTTTAATAGAGCACTTACATCGCAAAATACGAAAAAGGGCATCCCAATCGTTCGCATGGAACAACCACTGGTTCTTCGTTTTAAAAGACGACTTCTTCAGCAGGTCATTAATCGTTTTGCGACACTATAGGAATTTTTGCGTAACGCCACATTTTAAACACTTCTTCGAACACCTGTAAATGCACTGAGCTTGATTTTTGATTTTTGCTGTAAAAACAAGTCGAATTGCACAACATTTCTTTTTGTTGGCAACTTTGTTTTGTCCAAGTCGTGCATTTGGAAATTAATTTTGTTAAAACGTACAGCACAATGTACCCGAATGAAAACCCGATATAAGTTACTTTTATAAGAGATTATAAGGTTTTGGCACTTCGAGCAAAGGCGAAAAAGAGCGTTTTCTCTCAAGTACAACAACTCAAGTTTTTGGAAAATTTTGAAAAATTAAGAATAGAAAAATTAAGAATAGAAACAATAGAAAGTGTAATCCATTGAATAAAAACGGTCAAAAATGTGTTGAAAATCAACTTTTTCGTTTTCATTTGTTTCCATTGATTTTTTTCAGAACTTTAATTTTTTTGCATTTTTGAATATACATAGTAAGAACTGAGATAGTTTGGATAATTAGTGGAAAAAAATAATTTCAGGCTAAAAAATATCACAAAAAATTTTCAAAAAATCAACAAACACACAGATATATAATTTTTTGGTATTCTATGTACGAGAAACACCAAAGATATAACGAAAAATCCAAAATAGCACCATAGCGACCATTTTAAAATAAAAATTTTTTTTCCAAAATGCCATTCAAATGTCTAATGTTTGAGGTGGTGCCAAAAATAGATTAGCTTTGGTAATACGGTATAATGGACATGACTAATAATTAAAAATGTTGTTGAATTTTTTACATATAAACAATTAACGATGCCTAAAAACGAAGTATTTTTTTCAACTTTTAGAATATTTAGAAAATTGACTAGAATTCCGCTATATTGTTATAATTTCGTACTGTGCGCTACGTGAACATTTATAATTTTCCTTTTTTTTTTTTTTTTGTAAACATTTCATTTTCTCACATTTGCTTTACATCAAAGCTGCACCTTGTTACATTTTTTATGCTCAACTTAAGTGCTATGTTCATCAAGTATTTAATTTACGCATAATTATTCTCTTTATTTTTTTCACTACACTCATCTACTATTTTTTTTTAATGTTTTTGTGTTGCAGTAATTAAAATTTGTGTTTATTAGTTTTTTGCATCGTTTTTGTTGCACAATTAAAATTTTTGCATTTTTAATGGCTTAAAATGTACTCACACATGCGTGTGCATTAGATCTTTGAACGCACACACATACACACACACTGAAACACATAAACAACACACTCGTACTTAAACATTTATAACTCCCTTTCATGGTTGTTGTGAGTTCATGCGATGTTACTTTTTCAACAAGCTTCCCGCTTTTTGCTAAGTACGTGGAAAAAAATGTGTTTAGACAAAACTTAATGGAAACAGGAAAAGCTTTTTGATTCTTTGCCAAAGAGGAAAGAGCACAACACCTCAGTGTTGAAGGTAACCTAAGGGTAAGGGAGTAACCTAAGTAAGGGAACCCAATTTAGAGATGCACCAACTTGGCAGACATTCCAAGGTACATGGTTAAAATTGTATCTGTGCAATGTTTGGGCTAGTTTTAAAACTAAATTCTGAATTAATACTTAATCAGGCAATACGAGTGGCAATTGTAAGTAGATATTTCCCAGCCTAATTTTATAACAACAACAACACTCAAACGGAAATTTAGTCAATATATTTATATTTTAAAATTTATTGTAATTAAAAACATCTTGCTACATAAAGACACAGTCACTTTGGCTTTCAGTAACATGGTTTTAAATTAGTAAAAGTTATTATTCATCTTACAATCTCTTTTTGTATTTAATAAAATGTTAATTAAAAACAATTATAACTTTATTTATAACACAATAGCGCATATTTTCCCACAGTGCATAACAATTCGTTATAAATTCACTTTTCCCATCGTTACACTCGGAAAAGTCTTTTCCGCAACTCTTTGCATGTTAATAAAAAATAAAAATATGTCTTTGAGTCAAGCAAGGCAGTATTTTTAACCTGCGGTTTTAAAAAAGTTTAGAGATATTAAGTGAGTTTAAAATTGAATTAAAAAAACATCTTTCGCTGAAACCGAAACTTTTTAATCTTGTTACTAGACAATTAATTGAACTTGTCATTAATTATGTTTGAACAAAATTCAAAGAGATGTAAGTGTGCACCATCTTCATGGATTTTAATTAACATTTAAAAAAAAAATGGTGTAGAAGGAAAACTTTAGTTGAATGAAATAAGCGGATTTGATAATTTAAATTATGTTATTCCGCAGTATTTGAAAAAAGAGTTGGAGAAAACTGACTCGGTTGTATATTTTACATTCTCTTGATATAATTCATAAGATATGACATGATTGTTCCAAATTGTATCGTAACGTTAAAGTAATTCGTGATGGTGATAAAAATTGTAAATTGTAATGAAAATAATGTTCAAGCCAATATTTTATTAGTTTCACAAAATTATTATAAATAAATAGTTTGTTCCTTTCAGAAAAAAATCATACTAATCATAACAGTTTTACTTACTAGCTTACTTACTTAGTTGGCGCTACAACCGTATGTCGGTCTTGGCCTCATCTAAGAATTTGCACCAGCCATTTCTGTCTTCCGCTTGCTGGCGCCATTTGAAAATTCCAAGCTTCGTCAGGTTGTCCTCTACTTGGTCTTTCCAACGAAGATGCGGTCGTCCTCTTCTGCGTTGACCGCCGCTGGGTACCGAATCGAATGTTTTCTTCACTGGAGCATCGTCTTTTATGCGCTGAACATAACCAAGCCAGCAAAGCCGCTCGATTTTAATGCGCTTGACTATGTCGATGTCAGCGTACAGCTCATACAGTTCATCATTCCACCGTATTCGGTACTCACCATTGACGCAGATTGGTCCGTAGATCTTACGAATAATCTTTCTCTCGAATGTTCCTAAAGTCTTTTCATCTAAACTGCTCAGCGTCCAGGTTTGTGATGTATAAAGTAGGACGGGCATGATGAGCGATTTATAGAGCGTGATTTTCGTTCGTCGAGAGAGGGCTCTGCTTCTCAATTGCCTACTGAGCCCAAAGTAACACCTGTTGGCAAGAGTTATTCTTCGTTTGATCTCAATGCTGTTGTCGTTGGTTGAGTTTATGCTGTTTTTATAACAGTTTTACTATAAACTATAAATAAAGCCACTGGCTAAAATTCGACTTATTTATTTTACAATAATTTCATAAATTTACTGGAAACTGTTTATTTTACAGCCAAATAAAAATAAAAGCACACTTAAAGGAGGGAGGGGGAAAGGGTTTGCACTTTTGAAAAATAAACTTTATTTTAACTTTTCTTATAGTTAAACATCTGAAGAACATAGTCTTAAAATTTTAAGTCAATCAAAGCAAAACTGCTCGAAGTCCCTCTCCTCTAACATTGTTGCTAATACTATTAAAATTATCGTTTTTCTCAAAACCACTTTTTAAAAGTCGGTGGTTTGAAAACTACATTACTTATTCATATCAAACTTAAGTTTTATAATTTTTACTTAAACTCAAGGTGGTTTTTCACTTAAAAAACAGCGAAATTTTTCGTAAAAAATAGGAATTTCCGCTTCAAATTATCACCAAACATTTAAAAAAGAAATAATTAATAATGCAGGCACAAAAAAAGTCTAGACCCAGAGGGTAGAACCCCCTACTCATCCGTTTTTGGGTGCGCTGAAACCGAATATGACCATAAAAAATAATTTCAACTGCATTTGAAAATACATTTAAACCCTCATAAGGGGGTAGATAAGGGGGAAACTAATAGTTGAATTTTTTTATGTTCACATTCGGTTTCAACGCACCCAAAAACGAGGGTAGGATAGGGGGTTCTACCCTCTTGTCCCGTCTTTTTTTTGTCTGCCTGTCAGGCCCGTAGCCAGGATCTAACCAAGTAGGGTTTTGATTAAAAAAATATAGATAGTTTTTGATATCGATAAACCAAAAGGATTTTTAATATGTATTTAAAATTTTTTCTCTTCCATAGACCCAATTGTTGACAAACTAGACTAAAAATAGTCGATTTGATATAAAAATAAAATCTATTAAGTTTCGTGCCGATTGATAAACTTTTAAAACCAGCTCAAGAGATCAATAAATGGAGAGGCGTTTTACAAGAGTTCAAAACATCTCTTGAAGTAATTTTTTTTTAAAAAACAGGTATTCATTTCGTTTTGAATGTAATTGTTCTTTTAAAATAAGTTAACCTACATAAAAATCGGATTAAAAGTACCAGAGTTGTGATATTTTACTTTTCGAAAAATGTTATTTTATTTCTTTTTTTAATAAAAAAAAGTATAGCAGTGAGGGGACTGCCGACCGAAGCGAAAACCTATATATATAAAATATTAGTATTCCTTGGAAGACGTTGTCCTGCCACGGACCGCCTTACTGCTATATAAGAATTTTCATGCTAATAGGGGGTTTCGGACTATCCTGCATGTAGGATGGATTTGACAGGTCGAACGGACATGTAGGATGTGCGAAAGCTCATACTGCAGCCCGTCCTACTAGGAAATTTTTTGTAGGCGTTGTGAATTCTAATCGTGTAGCTACAGTCGGCATATGAAATTAGAATTATTTTTGTTAAGAGCTTTAACAATTTATTAAATTTTTTATATATTACTGAAACTATTTATTTTAAGGAAAAGTGTTACCATATCAAAAATACACATAATTAAAGTAACTTATTTAAATTATTTCATTATTGATTTAATATAAAAAATTAAAATAAAATTTTATTAAACAGTTTAAAACGTTGGAGTTGCATTATTGTCGTGCTAACATTTCCCAAAGACAATATTTAAGTGGCGACCTTTCGATTTCAAAGATGTGGAAAATGTTTACGATGAATAATCCAGGTTTGCCAGTTAAGCATTCCTATTTTCGAATGATTTTTCGAACAAATTTTAATATAAGTTTTAAATCACCTTCAACTGATATGTGTTCAACATGCCTTCAACTTAAAGAAAATTTAAAACTAGAAAAGGATGCAGTTAAAAAGCAAGGGTTAATGACTAAGCTACGAGTTCACAAATTGCGAAGTAAAGCTTTTTTCAAGTTGTTGAATGAGGAAAAAGATGGACTGTTTACGATATCATTTGATTGTCAAAAGAACATGGTGCTACCTAAAGTCCCCGATCAGGCCGCTTACTACAGCCGACAGCTGTATGTATACCTTTTTGGAATGGGTATTGGTACTGGGCATTCCAACCTGACAAAACATAATGTTTTTTTATATTATTGGACTGAAAATGTACATCAAAAAGGATCGAACGAAATTTCATCGTGCGTATATAATCGACTGTGTAATACTAATTTTGAAAATATAAACACTGTACGCCTTGTTTCTGATGGTTGCGCTGGTCAGAACAAAAACTCGACTATGATTGGAATGCTTTTTTACTGGCTTGTAACAAAAGCACCGAAAAACATTAAACAAATTCAAATACTGTTTCCAGTTGTAGGTCATTCTTACATTCCACCTGACCGTGTTTTCGCACAGATTGAGAAACGAGTCAGAGCAAAACAAACAATTATCGGAGTTGAAGAGTACTTAGATATTTATCGTGAAAGCGGTACTATTTTAGGCGTTGGCAAAGATTTCCAAATTCTTGATTTTAAAAATGAGATTGGCGATTTTATTAAGATACCTGGAAACTGGCATTTTAAATTTATGGAATCGAAACGTATTATAATAACAAGAAGCAAGACCAGTGACTGTGTGATAAGAGGGGAACCATTTTATCATTCCGACATTGGAAACGCAAAATCAATACAAAGACGTGGTAAATTTATTCGCCAAATGAAACCGATTCTCGTAGAGCCAGGAGTGGCCGTTAAAAAAGAAAAGTTGGTCGATGTCGATAAACTTTTAAAAAAACACTTTGGCAATGACTGGAAAGAAGATCCAGCCCTAGATTTTTATAAAAACACATTGAACGGAGAATGGTCTGATGAAATCAACGATAACATAATCTGCGAGGAATATTCAGAAATTTCTGACCTTCGAATTTAATTTTTTATTAAATATTTTTTTTATAATTCTATTTGTTTCCCATACAATTCCATTTCATAACACGAACCACTAGTTGCTGTGAATGTAGTCAATTTATATAATATAATTAATTAAATATTTTCATGAATTATTTACATAAAAATAAAGCTTGGTGCAATTACTTAATAATATGTTTTTTAATAAACCTTTATTATTTATTCGTAGCAAATCAAATCTATTCAAGACAGGTCTTAACCGCAGGCGCATAACCAGCCTATTCCGCATTAGTTATTTGCAAAATCGTTCTATTCCAGTTGTTTAGTGTCAAAACAGTTCTATTCCATTTTAACTTAATTTAATTAAAACTACTCTGGTTATTTAATTGTGCTTTATAATATAAGCTAATGAAGCATAATACTTCAACAATATAAAAAAAACTGTTTAAAATTATGCGAAATTTAGAGTGTATCAGTTTTTCTCTATTTTCTCAAAAGTAACTAGGATGGAAAAGGCCTCGGTTTGCAACTAAACGACGCACATGTTCACCATATCTATATCATGTTGTGTATTAAAAATAGAATGTTCTAAAATTAAGAAATATCTATAGCATATAAATTATACATAATTCATATAAGAAATTGAAGCTAAACAGTTTAAAAAATAGAATTCTTAGGATAAGCAGACTTTAGTTATTCAATTACTACTGAAAATATTAATTATTTTGCAGGTTATTATATAAATTGTTATTATATAAATATACACAAATATTCTTCAAATTTCCTCAATGAGCTAAATTGTTCATATATATAAACTATATATATGTAAATATGTATAAATATATTACTTCTAATTACTTCTAAGCCATACATCGTAAAATAACGATTTATGCATCAAAATGTTCGATAAGCTACTGTCCACAAGACTATATCCTTGGAAAAATATTAAAAATTAGATTAGATTAGATGTTAATTTCATATGTCCTTTTTTGTCAATTTTTATTTTTTTTATTTTTTTCTAAAATCCAAACTACATATCAGATAAGGATGATTCATGCATTAAAATGAGCGCCAGGTCTTCGTCCTTAAGTAAAGTTACTTGTTTGTCGACATGCATTTTGCTCTATCTCTTGTAGTTTAGGAGTTGTAGAACACTTTTTGGAGTGGTAGCTGGCCAAAAACATGTGGTTTTCCGTCATATCTCCCAAACCATACCTCCTACAAGGACGATTTATTCACCAAATTGTTTCTAATACATATACAGTACAACTCCGATAATCCGGACACGTATAGTTTTAGGGTCGTTCGGATTATCGAGGTTGTACGGACTATGGAAGTAAAAATTTTTGAAGCAATAATGATGAAATAAAACAAACTTATTCATTCGTTTAACATGTATTTATTCAAAAACAAAAAGAATTTGTATTTAGTTGCAAATAAACACATTTCCATTTGTAAAACTACAAACCAACTATGAATTACATACTAAAAAATTTACTTATTTTTGGTTGGATAATTTTATTGCGGTAGTTTGTTCGTGCTTTTTTTTCTAGTCTCTTCAATAATACAATGTCTTTCATATCCAAATCATTGTTCTCAGCCCACTGAACGCAAACTGCAAATGATTTCTTAACATTTGCATGAGAGATCTTGGTTTTTACATCTATCGCCTCAATATCTTCCTCAGAGTCGACAAAAGGACATGCCAATTCATTTGAACTAGCGTGTTGCATTATTTCTTCATCAGAAAAGTCGAAGGGCAGTTCACCTACGCCAGTTACCCAATCATTGATTTTGTCTTCAGTGATGTCCTTATTAAGAGTTAAAGTACCGATCATGTTTTGGATGGATTTTAAGTTAGCATTGAAGGAAGCGGACTGCAGTTCAAGGCGTAATTCTTGAAGCGGTATTAAGTCTTCATCGTCCCAGTGAGATGCAAGCCTTGGCCATAGTGCAGACAAGCTTTTTTGGAATTTTTTTCACTTATATTTTGCCAAGCTATGTACAAAAAGTTACAACAGTAATCTTCGGATTATAATTTTTTAACACTTGCTCCAAATTGTCCTTGGTTTCTGATAAAATATGACGCAGTAATTGTTTTCTGTAATCAACTTTTATATTTTGTATTAAATTTTGGTCAAAAATTGCCGTACAATTTGGGGGTAAAAAATCACTTTGAAATTTGGGTCAAAATTAATAAGTTCTGTTGATACTTTACTCATTGTCCAATGAGTAAGACATTTTTTTACTTCTGGAATAAAATAATTTTTGAACCAGTCAAAGTTGCTTTATATAGAACCGGTATTTTGGCATTTTTAAATGCTCTTGGATTAACAGATTTTCCAATAACCAAAAGAGGCAATTTATGTGTTCCTGCAGCATTTGAGCACGGTATAAATTTTGCACGATCTTTAGAAATTTTTCTTCCTGGGGCTGATTTTTCATTTGCATGCACCCATGTGCTGCCAGGCAATACTCTCCAAAACGCAGTGGATTTGTCTGCATTATAAACTTGTTCTTCACTCAAATCCATTTCAGCAACAATGTTGGCAAGCATTTTTTTAAAAAGGCTCTACGGCATTTGTATCACTGGAAAATTTTTCACCACAAATTTTTAGATGACGAATCCCATATCGTGACTTAAATTTATCTAATCAGCCTGAGCTGGCTTAAAAAAATCATGCTTTCCAGTCATGTGAACATAAAAAATTTAGCTTTTTCTCTTAAAATTTCAGAAGAAATCGGGATATGATTGTTTCTTTGTTGAACAAACCATCCGTAAAGGCTTCTTCAACTTTTTGATTTTCAGATTTTCTCACCACTTTTCTATTTCCTAAAACAAATATCGTATTTTGAAAACGGTTTTATATATAACTTACTATGATTTAAATGTTACCTGGTTCATGATACGTAGACGAAACGAATTCGTTTTTCTTCTTTTTGTTCTCTCTTATATCAAAAATCGTTGACTTGGGAATTTTAAAATTTTCAGCAACCTGCCTAATAGTTTTACCCTCATCAAGACTTTGCAATGTATCACATTTTTCTTTAAAAAGTAATATTTCGTGTTAGCGTTTAATATTTGAAAACATTCCACTTGGTTTTAGCGCTAATAGCCACAAAATGCAATGTAAACACAAGTTTTGAACTTGCGTAAAAATAGTACCCCGCTTAATAAACACGTGCAATAGTTGCACAGCCTACTTGATAACTTCAATACATACATATGTACATTAGTAATTGTGAGAATTCAGAAACGGTAACATAACTGCTTTTTTGCATAAAAAATAAATTTTTCCGGATTGCAGAGGTAAAAATTTGAAATTTTCCGAACTACGGCAGCGTCCGGATTACTGGAGTGTCCGAATTGGCGCATGTCTGGACTATCGAAGTTGTACTGTATACACAAAAATGCATATTCAGAAAAATTTATTTTTTTCAAGAATCTTAGTTAAAATTTTTTTACAAGAATCATAGTTTTTGACGTCGTTTTTTGCGATTTTTTGGTTTTTTTAGCCATAACTTCTTAACCATACATCATAAAAGGACGATTTATGCATCAAAATGTTCGTTAAGTTACTGACCATAAGACTATATCCTTGGAAGAATTTTAAAAATTAGATTTCATGTTAATTTCATATGTCCTTTTTTGTCAATTTGTATTTTTTTATTTTTTTCTAAAATCCAAACTACCTATCAGATAAGGACGATTCATGCATTAAAATGAGCGCCAGGTCTTCGTCCTTAAGTAGAGTTATTTCTTTGTCGAAATGCATTTTGCTCTATCTCTTGTAGTTTAGGAGTTGTAGAACACTTTTTGGAGTGGTAGCTGGCCAAAAACATGTGGTTTTTCCGTCATAACTCCCAAACCATACATCCTACAAGGACGATTTATGCACCAAATTGTTTCTTATACATATCAACATAAAAATGCATATTTGCATTTATAAAAATTTGGTGCATAAATCGTCCTAAAAAAATACAAATTGACAAAAAAGGACATATGAAATTAACATGAAACCTAATTTTTTAAGTTTTTCCAAGGATACAGTCTTGTGGACAGTAGCTTAACGAACATTTTGATGCATAAATCGTCTTTTCATGATGTATGGTTTAGAAGTTATGGCTAAAAAACTAAAAATATCGCAAAAAACGACGTCAAAAACTATGATTCTTGTAAAAAAAATTTAACTAAGATTATTGAAAAAAATTTTTTGTGAATAAGTTTTCTTGTATATATATGTATTATAAACAATTTGGTGCATAAATCGTCCTTGTAGGATGTATAGTTTGGGAGTTATGATGGAAAAAACACATGTTTTTGGCCAGCTACCACTCCAAAAAGTGTTCTACAACTCCTAAACTACGAGAGATAGAGCAAAATGCATTTCGACAAAGAAGTAACCCTTCTTATGGATGAAGACCTGGCGCTCATTTTAATGCATGAATCGTCCTTATCTGATATGCAGTTTGTATTTTAGAAAAAAATAAAAAATACAAATTGACAAAAAAGGACATATGAAATTAACATGAAATTTAATTTTTAAAATTCTTCCAAGGATACAGTCTTGTGGAGAGTAGCTTAGCGAACATTTTGATGCATAAATCGTCATTTTTTGATGCATTGTTTCGAAGTTATTGCTAAAAAACCAAAAATCGCAAAAAACGGCGTCAAAAACTATGATTCTTGTAAAAAATTTTAACTAAGATTCTTGAAAAAAAAAATTTTTTCTGAGTCTATATGATATGCAGTCTTGTGTATAAATGTATTAGAAACAATTTGGTGCATAAATCGTCCTTGTAGGATGTATGGTTTGGGAGTTATGACGGAAAAACCACATGTGTTTGGCCAGCTACCACTCCAAAAAGTGTTCTACAACTCCTAAACTACAAGAGATAGAGCAAAATGCATTTCGACAAAGGATTAACCCTATTTAAGGACGAAGACCTGGCGCTCATTTTAATGCATGAATCGTCCTTATCTAATATGTAGTTTGGATTTTAGAAAAAAATAAAAAAATACAAATTGACAAAAAAGGACATATGAATTTAACATGAAATCTAATTTTTAAAATTTTTCCAAGGATACAGTCTTGTGGACAGTAGCTTAGCGAACATTTTAATGCATAAGTCGTCCTTTTATGATGTATGGTATGTATGGATCATAAAAGGACGATTTATGCATCAAAATGTTCGCTAAGCTACTGTCCACAAAACTGTATCTTTCAAGGTTTATATGTCAAGTAATAAAAACACGAAAGTTGCCACACCCCCTGTAACCGCCCACAAATGAATTGAAATGCTATATTTCAGACGATTTTTGCTGTATTGGAAAAAAATTTTAGTTTTGTTCGTGTGACAACTCAGCTAAAAATGGGCGTGGTCGAACTATAAATATGCTCACTTTTCAGAAAGCATTATAATTATCGAGTTTTGCATATTTTATAATGAAACTTGGTGTATATGTGCTATGAGACCCAGTAGTGGTCACTATATATATAATTGTTGTCACGCCTACTTTTGCCGCCCTTCTATGTATACACATTCGTTCATGCTGTGTCTCTTAACACCTCAGGAACGGAAACACTTTGGGCCACCAAATATGCAACATACGTTATTAAGGTTAATATTAGGCTTGGGTAGTTCACGAACGAACTAGTTCAATTGAACTATTCGCACTCAAGAACTATGTGAACTAGTTCGTTGATTCTCGTTCTTTTAGTTCAATAGATTTTGCAGCGAGTCAGATCGAAATGAACTAGAAAAAATTTGGTTTCACTCAAAACTGGTTTGATTCCGTGCTGATACAGTTTTTCACTAATGAACGGTAAAAAAAAGTTTTGCAAAAACAAATTTTTGTGGAAAATATTGTGTGGAATGCCCCATGTGTAGTATTTTTATGTAAATTTCATCTATGTCCGCAGGTAATGATTGATTCGGTCATATAGTTCATTTCATTTTTTAGATCTGATCATGAATGAGCAAACAAAACAAACTAAAAGACCTATTGAACTAAAAAATACAACGAGCTAACATACCTAACGATCTAAAACACCAAACGAACTATAAGACCTAACGAACTAACAACATGAACGAGTGCACGAAAAGAACTAAAAGAACGAACGAACTAAACGAAATAAAAGAACTATATGAACGAACTAGTTCATTAAACTCAACTGAACTAAAAAGAGCGATCTTTTTAGCGAACTAAAATGCCCAAGCCTAGTTAATATCTCGGTTTATAAAAAAGCCACACCCACTTTTACCACTCACAATTAAATAAAAATGCTTTATTTAAGACGGTTTTGATAGTCACGAATTGAAGCTTCAAAATGGCATGTGTGGCTCGAATGGCACGTTGTTTGGACATATCCACACTTTTCAAAAATTCACAAAATGAAAATGATCACAAAGAAATAAGTTGAATTGGGACAGTACAACGTCTGTCGGGCCCGCTAGTATGCCTATAAATTTTTAAATATTTCGAATTTTAATTTTAAATATTACAAAAACATTCTTGACGTCATAAAAAATACAAGAAGGGGGGAAAAAATTGATTTGTAAAATTTCATAAAATAGGGCGGAATATTTCAAATGTGATGATGAAAGTGGGTAGATCATATTTACGCTTTTATGGTTGAAAAAATACTTTAAAAAAATATGTTAAACTTACAAATACCTTGCTGATAACTCAGTCAGGTGCCCGCATATTAAAACCAAGTTATGCGTTATGGTTGGCGAAAATTAAAAAACAAAACGAATAAAAAACCATAAATTAGTTGATAAAATAGCAACATAGAATGCAAAGTTTCTTTTTTTTTTTTGTATTTTTGTTACAAAAACATCAGCTGCAAAAAGTGGGGTGGGGGAAAACCCGAGTAAATACAATATTAGTGATAAAAACTGCGCTGAATGTTGTTGATGTTGTTGATGTTGATGATGTTGCTGCCACATAAACCAGCGAGCTATGTTGCTGCAAAGCAATGTATGTGTGTTATGACGATATGTTGCTGCTGTTATTGTAAAGTTTGTTTATTTTTCTGCTTATTGTTGTTGATGTTTTTATTCTTAGTTAGATGTTGTATATTTTTGCTTTTCGTTACATATTTTTTGTTTTGTTTTTGTTTTAAGTTTTTTGTTAACCAACTCTTGCAAAAATTTGTTGCTGCTGCTGCTGTTTCATTTCCGTGTGAATTTCCGGCATAACAGCCAAATATGCATGTGTGTTGTTGGTTTTTGCAGATATATCTATGGTATTTTTTTTTAATTTTATTTTAAAGGAGCTCCCACCTTCATTCGCATTTTGCCACGCTCCGCGGCATGTTGCGCTGTTGGAATATGACGATATATTTTCTAGAGTGTTTCAGAGTTTGAATAATCGACAGTGTGCTATGGCAAAGACAACTTCAGCTTTAGCCGATAGCTATAGATACAAGTTTTAAAAATACAAGTGTGAGTTTGAGTGTCACTTGCTGGTGAGCAAGTGTTGCCAACGTCATTGTTGCAGCGGGCGTGGTGCGTTCGCCGCTATATTTATGCTTGTCGTTTGTTTGTGTTTATTTTGTTGGCCTTTTCGAATTTAGTGCAGGACACAAATTATGGTAATAACCATTGAACCATAAAATAAACACACCAATACACATACACATTCGCATGCACACGTAAAAATGTGGTATTACAGCGCTTACCAAATGCACGCAAAGTAGCGCACATTGGGACAAAGCTGTCTTTTTATTAATAAAAAAATAAAAAGTTAAAAAAATAATACTGAGCTACATAAAAATAAATCGAAATTTTTATGTTAATAAACTATTTTGATCTTATATCGGATCACACTGCAACTATGATTGAAAAAACTGAGCCAATGGAAAGTTGAAAATTATTATTTTTTAAATGGGGTCTAGAGGCCCAGGATGCCCTACTCTCGTACTGAAAACGGTGCATTACTGTCATTATTGAAAAAAATTAATTCTAAAGAAATTTTTAAAAAATTAGTGGAACCTTTTAGTAACAATATAATCAGCCGAACAAGGGACGAACATGGTCTAAAAAATACTCAAAAAAGCAAATTCAAATATTTGATTAGTTTACAATCACCATTCGTTGTCTCGTTCTATAAATGCATTGCTCCTTAATGTCGCTTGTAAGCAAATAGCTTTTTCTTCCATTATTTCTCTTCGTTTATTTGGCATGAATAGTTTTTCGCTAGCTAGTGTAAGAATACCCACCAATTTTTAAATATTTAAGAAGTCTTATGAAAAAGCAATATATAAAATAAGTTATATTTATGTATACTAAACTGGTTCAATTTGCAAACCTATGTTTCCTGGGCAATTTTCCGATCGGGCATGAAAAGTTATTAAAGAAAGGCGACAATAGGGGTGCACTTTACTTTATCACATCTTCAATTTTTTGATTTTTTGTATATAAACGTGCACAGCTAGAGCAAAACTGATGCCAGAAATGAAATCCACGTACCCGATTCCACCTTAAACCGGTCTCACATTTATACGGTTTCATACAAAAATTTAACTTTAAAAATTTCTAAAGAAAAAGTTTATATATATATTTTTTTTAAATCAACCACAGCACCATCTAGGCCGAAAAGCTGCCACTTTTTAGTAATCCCGGCCAGACAAGGGTCGAACAATGGGAAAATGTAGAACTTTCTGGGCGAACAGCTTACAAACCAGGACCAAATAATAACCGTACAAGGATTGAGCTATATAAATATGTATAAATATAATTTTACCTTTGTATACACAATTCTATATAAACATTGCAAGGAAGCAACTTGATGAAATTCGTATGGTCGTATGGATCTAAAAAAACAAGAAAATTTTAGAGGACCACACAAACACATGTTCTGAATATAAGGCGGATAGCTGCAGTGATTCAGCCGTGATGTTCTAGAATACGTACGCACCAACCTTAAGATTATACCTTGAATTTTGTGAGTGAAAAGTGCACCCCTATCACCCCCTTTTTTAAAAAACTTTTCATGCCTGATCCAAAAATTTCCCAGGCAACATAGGTTTGCAAATTTCTGTGATTTCTGAAAGTTTATTTTTTGCAACTATTACACTAGCCAATATTGTTACAAAAAAACTCGATTTTTAGAGCTTATTTCAAACTATTCCAGCTCACGGATGGCTATCAATAGAGTCGAAATATTTGAGAAATCATCATAACATAATGCAAGGATTATTTTCAGCATTTATGCCGAAACAACTTTTTTATTTCTATTTGTATCCTAATGTAAATAAAAGCTACGTTGAATTCCAACACACAAATCTTACATACATTCCCGATTAAAAATAAAATATTTCAAATAAAACCGATCAGCGGCTTAGCAACGTTCGAACAGCATTCGTACAGCGGCCGAACAAGAGTCAAACAGCTGCCAATTTGAAGTAATGCCGGCCAGACAAGGATCGAACAATGGGAAAATGTAGATCTTTCCGGGCGAACAGCGTTCAAACTAGGGCCAAATAATGAGAGTACAAGGATCGAACTATATAAATATGCATAAATATAATTTAACATATAGTTTTACCTTTGTATACACAACTCTATATATACATTAGGGTGTCCTTAACATATATATTTTTATGTTTTGACAGATGTCTGCGGCTTTAATACTTCTACTTGACCTTAGAAACACCTTCTGCGAAACGCACCTCAATTGGTAAAGGTTTAGAGGTCGCGAATTCTTTTTCTAACTTTCCCACACAATTTGTATGGGGGAAAATCAGTTTTGCTGGTAAATTGAATTTAGAGCTACTATCTTTTAAGCAAAATGGTTAAATTACACGTGTTCCCTCAAATTTTTGTCTCTTATGACATATCCAAATTTCATTTTCATCGGATTATTATTTGGTGGTTCCCCAAAACGATGAAAAAATAAAAATATAAATACAAAAAACTACTTATTGTAACTTTTAATCGAAAAACATATAACAACCCTATGAACTTTTTCTTCACTGTGCGTTCCAATTATCATTATCTAAAATTAAAGATCAGTAACAATAATGAAAATGGAGTACTTTAATAGATATTGATTTTTAATATAATAATTCTAAGTAAAAGTATTCATTTAAATGGTATTCACCAAATAATAATCAAATGAAAATGAAATTTAGATTTGTCATAACAGACAAAATTTGAGGGATCATGTATTTTTTAACCATTTTGCTTAAAAGATAATGGCTCTAAATTCAATTTACCAGCAAAACTTATTTTTTCCCATGCAAATCGTATGGGAAAATCAGAATATGAATTTGCGACCGCTAAACCTTTACCAATTGAAATGGAAAAGCCGCGGACATCAAACACGATTTTTTTTGTGGGACACCGTAATATACATTATAAGGGAACAACTTGATGAAATTAAGTTTTTACATGAAGTTTTTAAGGTTTTTTTTTTACCCATTTCGAAAAAGGGTTTGAAAAAATACCCTTACACTTGTCGTAAAAAGTTAAAACTTTTCAAAAATATTTCTCATAAAATTTCACTATAAGTCTGTAAACGCAACAACTATGTCAAAGATACATATTAAGTAGTTGTCTTATTTTTTATGGAAGTAAAAAGCTAACTTGACAATAGAAAATATGGCATTTTTTACTTTTTATATGCTGTAACTTTATTTTCGACCAATCAATTTTATTCAAAATTTGCATTCTTAAGTTTTTCTGTCAAAGATTTTAGTTTTGTCTTCAGTTAAAAAAAAACTATTATGTGGGCGCTCCAGATTAAATCGGCCCACCCTAAATATATATACATATTTCAACCCTTGTACGGCCACTGTTCGACCCTAGTTTGGTCGACATTACTTAAAACTGCCGCTGTTTAACCCTTGTTCGGCCTAAGTTAAAAAAGCAATTTATTTTTACTCGTGTTTGATAAAATTTTAACTATTCTATTTTTGTCCCAAATTCGTATGGGCTCAGCTGTATGGATCAATGTGGTCGATCGGCACAATTAAGCAAGACATAATTATTGCTGATGCAATCTTCCTTTCATAGCGTAAAAAGCATTGCTTCGATGGCTTCAAGTCAGGCTTAAAAAAATCTCCACTTATCCCACTGTGCGCTTTAAGCGAAACAACCACTAACTACAATAGTACCAACGCTAAACTCACAGCAAATTCGGTGGTCGTATGTTTGGGTGAAATAAAAATCACAATTAGTAGGGTCGGCATAGCAACAATGTGATATGCAAACATTACAGGGCAAAGCACAGCGCCAGGCAACACAGCAGGTTTTTCTGTATTGACCAAGTTTAGAAGGGATCTTACTGTATATATTTATGTGCTTTATATTGTTGGTGCGCAGCAAAGAGCAATCACAATAAGCCAAATTAAAAATATTAAAAAAAGGGACTCTCAAAACCTATATTAAATTTATTCCATTCCATTCCATAGCCTATTCATAAGTATCTCAAGTATCTACATCACTTAAAGATACAGTTTTAGAGGCACGCATCGAAGTAATACTAAAGTGCAAAGCCGCATTAGCTTCGGTATCTAAATCAATCCCAAGCAGCGACTTGTTACTAACTAAAAACGCGGTAGAAATTAGCAAAGCGTGAAATGCATGGCGCAGTCTGCAAAACGTTAACACCACACAAACTATGGCCAAGTAGAAGAAAGTACCAACGAAGCAGAAGTAAAAGCAGCAGCATAACTAGAGGAAACCACGAGCTAATAACACAACTTGCACGCTTACCAGACGCACTCATGGAAACATATCTAGATATTGTTAGTAACTATTTGTTAGAAAAAAAAGAAACTGAAAAAACAACGAAGTGTATAAAAACAAAAGCCAGCAAAACACATGAAATGTACGAACAATGAACAGTTAACTCAATTAACTTGAAATGTAAAATATGCATGGCAACAACTAGAGCTGCTATTCTACAACACTAATAACAGCAAAAGACTTATGAGCCATTGAACTGCCTTTTTAAATTTGCGCTAACAAGCTGCTGAACAAAAACTCATAATTAAAATACTAAAATTGTAGACATCTTAATCTACGGCTTAGCCAGTAGCTTTGGCTAAAAGCTACAGACTGATGTCTCCCAAAGATGTTTTTTGCGTTTAACGATTATTAACTCGCTGCAATCGTGTGCAGTTTAACCACAATAGCAACGACAACAACAACAAGAACTTTGAGTTGCTAAATTACAGGGTTAAATAATTTCGCATAAATGCTTAAACAACGCTTTCAATTACATACATGCATGGATTAAGTCTAGTAAATGATATAGTCCATTTAGAAAACGTAAGCCAAGTCATATCTAATCTATGCATCCTTTAAAAGATTTTTGCCTGCATCTTCAGATTTAAATTTTGGCCCTACTTTTTTGGGCTCCTGTTTATTTAGCCAAAAGCTCTCAATATCTCTGGTTAATCAAAAAAATAGTTATTATAACGTTTTGCAAAAAAACTTAGAGAAAAATTTAATTACTCACTTGATTAATCACACTACTAAACAGTTGTCAACCCTTTCCAAAATAACAGATTTCTATGAACGGATTCTGGTAGAAGGGGGGAAAAATATATAAAGGGTCCGCCAAATAACTTTTTTTTTTTTTGAAAATTCTATAAAAAAAAACTAATGAATATTTTCTCAAATTTCTTTTTTATTTGAAAGTACAATCCTTCCGGTTAATAACAGAAAATAATTTCATTCAAATGGCTGCCTCGGCTGGTCATGCTGTAGCCTACACGATCGGTCCAATTTTTGAGCACATTATCGATTGTGTGCAGTTGTATTTCACCAATTTCTTCACGAATATTGTCCTTGAAAGCGTCAATTGTCTCTGACTTATCTTTGAGGGCACCCCACAAATAATAGTCCAACGGTGTCAAATCGCAGCTCCGAGGTGGCCAAACGACATCAGCTCTGCGGCTGATAATGCGATCTTCAAAAACAGGGCGCAAAACAGAGAGTGTAGTAGCTTCGGCTGTGTGGCACGTAGCGCCGTCCTGTTGAAACCAAATGTTGCCAATATCCTCCTCTTCAATTTTTTTGAACAAAAATTCGTTCAACATGGCCCGATAACGATCGCCATTGACTGTAACGGCCACTTCTTGCTCATTTTCAAAGAAAAAATGGCCCAATTATGCCTCTGGACCAAAATCAGAACCATAATTTTTTTATTCAAAATTAAAAACATTTTAAATATCTTTCGAATTACACCTAAATCATTCAGATCGGACAAATATTAGCAAAGATCTAGCCGAATTTATATATTGGTTCCGTTGAGTAAACATTTTTTGAAAAATCGATATCTCGATAACTAAACTGTTTATCGATAAATACTAATACAAGATAATACAAAGAATACTTCAACACTGAATACTCAAATCAAGGGGCCACGGAAATCGTAATCACCCCAAACTTTGTCTCGCACTGATCTGATCTGACCTGTTCGCATTTACTCTGCATGGCTTATTTACTAAGCAGTTACCTGCCTGCGCCTGCCTGCCTGCCTGCCTGTCTGCTTCAGCGTTTACTCTGTCCGCAAACTTAGAATATTTTCATGGGCACATTTTTGCCATAACGGCACCACAATCTTTAAAAGTCTAATTGACGCAGGGGGATACAAAATTTTTCATTCTGGAAATATTTCATTGATATGGAGACATTAATCCGTAATACTATTTTCGGTAAAAGTCACTAGTCTTTTATTCGCATCATATTTAATAATTTGCCTAGTCAAATTATAGGCAATTCCGTCTTTAGCCAGATAACAACAACATGTTAAACATTAATTATTTCATTCACACCCTCAAGCTTTAGGTAAAAATAGCCTGCAACAAGTATCTCATAAATATTTTATTGGCACAAGTGATGATTGTCATGCAAGTGGCTGACGGCTAACTCATGAAACTGATCAATGGAATGAGATTTCTTGATGACGTGCCGCAGTTTATTTATAGCTTGTCTTGAGTTGACCAAGTTGCGTTGACATTCCTGAGGTTCCTAGCCTTACAGTCACTTTTGCTGCTAGGCTGTTGTCAGTGCCACCTCATTTTTAGTTCTCACCTTGCTGCAGCACCCTCTGCCAAGCACCCACAACAACGACAGTTATTTTTTTTTTTTGGTATATTTTTTGCGGCTTGAAATAATTTACGCTTGCTGCTTTTGTAACCTAACAAATACCAAGTTCCGTTTATTATTCGTGGTATGTGGTGCATATCTCAAAGTTTTATTTACGCAGAGTTATTCACACAATGCGCTCAGACGACGACAACGACGACGTCAAAAGTATCTAGCGGATTCCGCCAGCTGTTGTTGGCGTTGTTCTTGTACCAATTGTTGTGCGCTGCGCCTGTTGGCTGGCTGTAACATGTATCTTATTCAAGCTTTTACAGCCGGTGTGATGTCGTTATTTTTTGTTTTATTTGTTTTTTTTTTTTTTTTGCTATCTATCTGAGGTGAGCACGGAATGTAATGAATGCAAATCGGATGTAGATAAGTTTGTTTAATATTTGCTTTAAAACGCATAAATTTGACTTCGCTCTAAGCACTTTACAGCTTACAGCTTGTACTAGTTTCACAAGCAGCTTCAAGTGTTTGGAATTCCCCGTGGACGGACTTTGCTCAATGAATCATTTTTTTGTGGCAATGACACCTCCATTCTTAATATTTGCAAACTGTTGGCTAGTCGGCTTTATTTTCAGTAAAGTGACGCTTAACCGTGTTAATGTTCTTTTGGAATATTGATTCATGCAGTGATTTGTGTTTTTTCTTACAAAATTATTTGCATAAATAGTTAGATCATTTTATTAGTAATGCAGTCAAGTTTTAATTAACTATTAATTTTCAAACAAAACTTTTATCTATTTCGCATGTAAATTGATACATATTTGCTATTCAGACAATTTGCAATTCAGACAATTTGCAATATTACAATATGACGTAATAACCTTAAATTTCAGCATGGATAAACTTTCAGAACCATCATTACTGTCTCACCATGGCCAAAAAACTCTACGGGCATGAACCCCTTAGAAAACATATAATAGTTCACCAAGGGCGTCTGCAGAATTTGTTCTAGGAGGGGTGCAAAGGTTTAAAGGAGTCTAGACTGCACATAAAGAAAATGTAATCTATATTATTCTATGTTTTGAGATTTTTGGTACTAATTCTGTTATCATAATACACCGGTTGACACTTGCTTGTGCACAATAAAAATTATATGAATTTCAAAGATGGGGTAAAAATCTTTCTCATATCATACCCGAAACATTTTCAGATTTAATTTTTTTTCATGCAATTTCAAAAATTTTTTCGCTACAAATATCCTTAGTAATTGAGTATATTAAATAATGTGATATCTCCTGTGATATAGCCTGAAAAAAAATCGCAATAATAACTATTAAGCCCCAAAGCTTTCCTCTTTTCAAATATGAATACAAAAATTTCACAATATTTCTTTTTTAAAAATTAATAAAACCAGCAAGATTTTCAGACCATTTCTTCCAGTTTTGGAGGCCTTTAACTTTATCCACTTGCGAACGGCCTGAAATTTATCAGATTTGGATTGAGGAGGTAAAAATTCATATAATCCGCAAAAATTAAGATTTAGAGTTGTCGCTATTCTTGAAATGTTTCCCGCATGGACATCAACTAACATATTTCTTTTTTCAAAATGCATCAGTTTTAGCAGCATGCAAGTTACTAAACTCGAGTTTGGAAACATATCTATTATATGGATTATTCAAAAAATCCTTTTTTTTAATTCAAAACGTATGAATAAATACATAAAGAGGTATATGTATAGATGGATTTTGGACTCCATTCATTTTCTTAATCATTTTTCCATTCATACATGTTCGAGAACCTCCTTGCAAGGCTTGGTTCTGAATCCTGGATATAATATGAGCACGTGACGCCTGTTCAAAAACGTGAATTTGAACAAGTATAAAATAAATGATTCAAACCGAGTTTCCTATTTAAATTTTAGTCACAAAAAAATCATTGGACCATGAGATATTCGAATGTAAAAGCGTTTTCTTAAAAAGGAATTTGTGTTCAGATTTTTTTAAAAATTAGTGCTTGATCTAAAATAAGCCTACTTTTTAAGAATTTCCTAATTTATTTCGCTTTTGAATTAGAAGCTTTGCTCTCGCCTAGATCGCTGTAATTTTCTCAAATTGAAATGCTGCAAGATTGTTATCAATTTTATTAAGTTTACGAAAAATTAAAAAATTATCCAAATTGGATCAACTTTATGACGGAAAAAAGTTTTTTAAGCCGATTTTTGAGAAAACATTTACTTTTTTTTAATTTATTTCAAAGAAGAAGAAATGTTTTAATTACTTTAAAACATAAATTTGCTTATCGTCTAAGTTCATATGCGTTATTGGCTTAAATGCCTCTCACCATCTGTTGCTCCGAAGAATGATTTTCGACTAATAGGAATATCATTCCTTATCATTCCTCAATTTCTCGTACGGATAACTTCATACTTTCTTCCATTACATTCGTAGTATTTGCTAATGGCTTCGTACTATTTAGTATAAGTCGAGTTTAAAAAATTTACAATCAAAATCTTTCAGCCTGTTTTGTTGAACAATTACCGAATATAAGGAAATGTATGATTGCAAGGTGGCCGTAGTCTACTGAAAGAGTACGTGGCCCGTAAGCTAAAAACCATGATTCAAACCCCAACTCAGAAAGAATATTTTGTTAAATTAAATTGCAGGAATGAGGAAAAAGGAGGAGACGATATCGCATCTCCTAACCTAACCTAGTCGATACTTTGGAATACCATTATATTTTAATACTTTGAACGTAGTTTATCTTTCTATATACTTTCACTGTAAGATTTTATGGAAATCTATTGTGATCATAGAACAATAATCAAATGACAAAAAAATCTTTCTTCTTATCTGTAACTAGTAAAAAGCAACTTAACCGAATATGATATCGGATGATCAAGAAGATTTTGAGATATATATTATACATACCAGAGAACTGCACAAGCCTACTTAAAATCTATTTCAAGAACTTGCTTGAAATACAAGTTCAAGCTTGCTTGAGCTGGATTATTTTCAATCAAATATAACTTGTAATGTTATATGTTAATAGGCAAACATCAAATGTTGTCGTACATTTTTTCGATATTAATTTTAGAATAAGGCCATTGAAAGGTACTGCGCCTTGTATGTGCAGAATCATTTAAGATTTTAAATTTATGACCTCTGACCCGAAATATTGACGTTGAAAGTTAGTATTATTTTTAATAAGGAATCTCAGGGCTAAGAAGAGGTAGAATAGTGAATGAGGTATCAAATGAAAGATCTGGCTGCTCAGTATGATTACATTTTAGATTGGTGACCTTCGACCTGCAATATGAGCGTAAAAAGAGCATTTATTGAATAAAAGCTAAACTGAAACAGATGGAAGAATATAATGTACGCTGAAATTTTTGGCATTGATAAGGTGTGCAACAAATACTTTCAACAGATTGCCATCTCTTACGGATACCCTACAATAAGCATTTTTTTATGTTATAAGTGTAAATATATATATTGTGATGGTGAAATTTCTTACAAATAGCAAATTACGAAAAATTTTCGTTACTTTGACTTGGAAATTATTGCGATAGCTCGAAAACTATAGATGTTTTCAGTACAACGTATTTTTGTATAAAACGTCGTTGGTTCAGAAATATAACGGTATACGAAAGGTTTTTTGATAATATTTTTCTCGAATAATATGTTTAAAAAAATTCCCGTTATAATGACATCAACTATTCAGATATCTTAAAATTGTAGATTTTCTCAGTAGAACGTATTTGCTTGAAGCAGGGTCATCGCCTCAGAATGAGAAAAAACAATTGATATTTCAAGTTTTGATTTTGCAAGCAAATAAATTGGCCATTTTTAAATCGATTTTTATCAAATTTTCTTTGGCTGAAAGATCAATTACTTAACTTTTGAGAAATAGGAAAAGATTTACCGTTATCTTACCAATTACCACCTATGATTTTTTTGATGAAAATTTAATTTTTCAAAATGTTGTTTTTATATCTTCTACAACGGTCTACAACTTAAAAAAATAATTTCCGTGAAAAAATTTTCAAATATTTCAAACCACTCCAAAGTTATACACACTTATAGTTATATGTTTTAAGCCATTTCGTTATATATAAAAGTAGGCGTAAGAGAAAGAGTTCTTCCGTGTTTCTGAACCGATTTTGATAATTTTTTAAATAAATTAGAGTAGGGAGAAGAAGAAGTTCGCCGAATAGTTATGTGACCATTGACCTGAAATATGAGCATTGAAAGAATATTTCTGAAGTAAAACCAAAACTATAAGAAATGAAAAAACATGGCGTAGGAGGAAATTTTAATTATTAATACAATGTAGGAAAAACATTTTTCGCTATCTCTTACGGATACCCTACAATAAGCATTTTTTTATAGTACATTTTTTATTTTACAAAGAGTAAATTCTGACAAATTTTAATATAAAAGCTATGACGATATCTCGAAAACTGCTGCTTTCTCTCGAAACTTAAGATTTTCTTAAGGCAAGGTCTATGCCTCAGAATGAAAAACGATTGAAATTTCAGAAAGTTGGTCGAATTTTGACCACAGGCGATGCTACTTGAATATAAATAAGCCCACGACAGCTTGCGACTTGCAAGTTGCTAGCTTACAGGCATGCTACACAGGCCAGTATACTGGCTCTGTAGTTCGAAAAATTCAATAGGTTCATACTATTTTACAAATACACTCACAGTGGATTCACTTTGACGCCACTTTCATCGCTACTGGCAACGAAATTTCAGAGCCAGTGGATTTTGACAGCAGCGGCCAGTGTATGTCAAAAAGGGGGATATCAGTGGTGTTTTTAATTACTTTTAGTCGGTTTATTTCGGGTTTTCGTCGATATCGTACAGGAAGCAACACTGACAGCTTGTTTACAATTAAAAGCAAAAAAAAAACAAATAGTAAAGCACACGCAAACTGCAATAGCAGCAAGAACCTTCGTGCTATAGAATTTTTTTAATGAACTTTCACGAGCATATGTAGCACCTCTTGCTACTAGCATGAAAGTTCGAAATTTTTCGAATCATTCGAACAGTACACGTATTCTTTCGCACTTTCACTGTCACAGGCCTGTGTAACCGGCCTGTTACAAGCGAACGGCACGAAGTCACAACTTGATGCCTTCGGCAAAAAGCTTGGAAAGCTTGAAATTGAAGGCAAGTATTCAATTAAAGCAAGTATCCAAAAAATTCAATGAGCTTGTGTAGCGTATTAGGACTTTAAGGGGTTTTGTGGACTCCGTGGTTTGCAGTTTTTGAGGGTAGTTGATTTCGAATTGATGTCAAAATTTGAAATTCAAGATGGCGGATAGAGTTGCCATCTAGATTTTTTTGTATTTTTGAAAATTCTTGTAATTTTGAAATTCTGACAACGGATTTGTTTTCGAATCTAATGTCACAGTTTTAGAATTTAAGATGGAGGTTAGGGTTGCCACCAAAAATCTTACCACAGTATTGCAACCTAGTAAAATGTATTTTTAAGAGTTTTAAAAATAATTAAAAAAAAACACTAGGTAAAAATGAGTCGCTAAATACAAATCCGTTATCAGAATTTCAAAATTATGTATTTGTTTATAATAGAGTTGCCACCTAATAATATGTATTTTTCAGAGTTTTAAACATCCCCAGCTAGAACAGTAACTGTTACATACGGCTACGGTGACCATCCGTACTGTAAAATACAGTACAGTACTCTTTTTTAAGGCAATTTCAAATTATTTTGTTATGCAAACATATAAATGTTCTGTATTTTATAAAATATTCTCTTTTTGTACTGTATTTCACAAAAGTTATTGAAAATATTTTTTTTTGATTTTATATTTTAATATAAGCTTTTTTCTATCCTCATTGAATAGAAACCTGTGATAAAGATTAAAACTAGTCACTAAAGTTAACTACGTTAAACTATTTTTATTTTTAATCTTCAAACGTTTTGTCAATTTGACACTCTTTTTATATAAGAAATTATATATCTTTCTTATTTCAGCTCAAATTCACTTGAGATTTTGGCTCAATGTGAAAATCATGCCTAGTGTCAAACTGACACAGAGCTAAGAGAATAACGAAAATAAAAAATAAAAACTATAGCTGTAAATTTTTTGTTCATTTTTATAAAAATATTTTTTTTTCTTTGTTACTGGTCATCTTCAGAAATGTGCTCAAACTTAGTGTAGTTAGTGAATAACAAACAAATTGTTATTTTTAACATTTTATGAAATGTTTAAATTTTCTAGTTCAAATGTGGCAAACAAATCTGAGACAATCCTTTCGATTTTTTTTTAAAATAAATATTTTAATTTAACCTGAATATAAGCAGAAAAATTTAGTTTTCCGTGGTATTAAACTCAAATCTTTGGTTGTAATGCATAGTGTCGATTTGACACTAAAAGTCTTTACGTTATAAAATCCAGATGCGTATGAAGGTTAATGAACAAGTAATATCTGACTATCAGTACAATATGTACACTGTTCTGTATGTAAACTGTTCTAAATATACATGTAACTGTTATATACAATAAACATCCTTAATAAGGAATACTTAAAATTTTGGTTTGTCCTGTATTTTGCTCTAAAAATATGGACATATACGGCGTATATAAAATGCGTACTTAGCCCTGCTTTGATAACCTTATTAGAAGTCGCTCAAAAGTTAACCATGCGTCTATCAGACGTGTCATTGTTTTCGTGGCTTAATGTTATGTTAATAGCAAATAAAATTTTTTTTTGTATTAAGAATGGCTTTATTACATATTTCCTTGTTATTCAAACACATTTTATTACACATTATGTAAGAATGAGGATTTAAACTTACAGTAAAAGCATTTCACGAGAGAGAGGGCAAAATATTAAGAAAGCATACGTCTCGCAGACGTAGGTTATCAAAGCAGGGTTATGTATACCGCTTAGACCTAACCCTCCTGACACGGGTACCTGGGTACCCGAACCGACTTTGAAGTCAAATATTTTTTAAGCCAAAAAAAGGGGAAATTTTAGGTTCCATGGCATCTTACAAATAGCCGTTTTCTATCATTTTTTCGCATTTTTAGCTTTCCAGCATTGTTTGGGTAGTTTTAGAGCCGACTCAAAGTCGAATAGTCCTTACCCTCCTGATAAGAGTACCCGGTTACCCGTAAATTTATACACACACATTTAGACTATAAACTTTAAAACTACTGCGCCGATCTAGCTGAAATTTTGGCAGTATATTTGTTTGAAGTACGAAAATTTTGCCACACCCCTCTTACCGCCTACTAATCAATAAAAATGCTATATTTCAGAAGGTTTGGGTCGTATTAGACTTAAATTTGGAAATTTAGTTGAATTGATTATTGTCGGCAGTTGTACTAAAAATGAGCGTGGCCTTTCCATTGTTTTGTCCAATTTTTAGGAGATAAGCGTGAAGGGAAGCTATGGTGGAGTTTTATTTTGGTAAAAGTTTATTTAATAATATATGCACATATAGTTTTTGGTCTTGATACTTTGAAGTTTTATTTTATATTTTAGAAATTTTTTTAATACAATTTTTTATCTTTGAGGGTTTTTTATGATTATAAATAATAAACATAATTAAACGTAAAGTATAAAAAATAAAACAACTAAATATTTTAACAATTTGTGGACACTACAAACACTCCCCCTCCTATTGAACACTTACATAATATTAAAAGTAACTTTCTTTTTAAAAGAATTGTTTGAAGGAGTAGAATTGTGTATTTCTGTTTTTGAATTAGTGTATGTATGCTGGTTTGAGATGATCAATAGAGACAGATTTTATTGTGTTACCGTACTTAATTTGAAATGTTTTCTCGTGCTTAGATATTACTTTAAAAGGTCCTTCAAACGGCTGTTGAATTCCAGTTGAACAATTAATTTTTACAAAAACATATTCACAAGTACTCAGCGATTTTGGAACATAACTTTGGTCATTATTATGATGAACAATTTTTGAACGAATGTGGGAAAAATGTTCTCTTAATTTTTGAAGAGTATGATCCGTGTTTATATTAACATTATTTGGAACAACCAATTCTCCTGGTAACTTTAAAGTTTGACCGTAAACCAACTCTGTAGAAGAACAATTTAAATCTTCTTTTATTGCAGTTCGTAAGCCGATAAGTTTACAAGATAAAAGTTCTGACCAGTGTACGGAATCTTCTGAACATACAATAGACGTCTTGAGTTGTCGATGAAAACGTTCTATCATCTCGTTTGATTGTGGATGAAAGGACGAAGTGTGAATTTTGTGTGCACCTAGTAATTTTGTTAATTCACTGAATAATTTTGTTGTAAATTGAGTACCTTGATCCACAGTAATAGTAAGAGGAACACCAAAACGTTGAACATAATTTTGAACGAAAGTATTTACGAAAGTGGTGTGTTCAAACAAAATGCATTTGCCTCATCCAAAGAGGTTGTTCGGACACTTGATTTAGATATCCACCACAGCACTGTTTGAAGACGAGCCGTTGAGAACGATTAATGAAGTTACAGACCAGCAGAGAAACCTTTGCTTACAGCTAAGCATAAAAAACAAGGTGAGGTGTTACAATTTAAACAATTCTGTCTGAAATTGTGACAACTAGCTGCAATTTATTGTTTTTAGACTCAGTCTTCCAAAAGAGCACCTAAATTGGACCGATCAAAAATCGAAAACCTTTTTTTTTAGCGATGAATCAAAGTTCAGCTTGATTAATTCAGATGGGATGTGCACGGTACGGCACCACCCAGGTACACGACTTGAAGCCCCAAACTGCAAAATATATTTTAAGCATGGAGGCGGTGGCATTATGGCCTGCACTTATTTTTCCTATAATGAAGTTGAACCATTTCAAAAAATCGATGGAATTATGGATCGATTTGTATATAATGACATTTTAGAAAGCAAGATGCAACCACATTCAGAGAGGAATATGTCGCTTCAGTGAACGTTTTAGCCCGACAACGACTCGAAGCACACTTCAAAGCTCATCAAAGATTACATTAGAGGCAATGGAATTCAAGTCCTTGATTGGCCGGCACAGTCACAGTGACTTGAATCCCATTGAAAATCTTTTTGGGATTTTGAAAGTAAAAGTTTCTGGGTAAAAGTAATTGGGCACATATACTAATACTAACTTATCTACTTTAATAGAGTCGATGCCACTCAGATGTGCAGCGGTTATCACAAATAATGAACCTTACACCAAATATTAATTATGTTGCTTTTGTTTTGCTCTCAGACAAACTGAATGCAGTCATATTAATTTTAAATTTAATAAAAATAACAAAACCAAATTGGAATATGATTTATTTTTAATATAATGTATGAATATATGCTTTGGTTCCTATAATCATTTTTGTGTGTCCCTAACATTTAAAAAGATACACGATTTTGTAGCAGCGTACCGATTTTGTTGCTATTATTTTGCGCAACACTGTATATCGAAAATCATTTGATATAGGTAGTGGTCCCACTAGATCCATATGAATATGTTCAAATCTGCCTGGTGGAATATCGATTTTTTGGATAGGTGTTTTTGTGTATACATTAATTTTGGATTTTTGACAGTTAATACAACTTGATGACCAATCATTTATTTCTTTTCGCATATTAGGCCAAAAGTATTTTGATTGCATTAATCGTCTAGTGGCTCGTACACCAGGATGAGATAATGAATGAATTTTGTCAACTATACTTTTTCGCATGGAAGTTGAAACGAAGGGTCGTGTAGAGTGACTAGAAATGTCACACCAAATTTTAAAATTTAAAATAGGAATTGAAACTTCTCTTAAATTGCATTTAGAATTTGGAGATTTAATAAGAAGTTGTAGAGTCTCGTCTGTTTGTTGTTCTTTGTGTAGTGTTTGAAAATTTATATCTTGTGAAGATATCGCATCAATTTCTGGAATGCGAGAAAGTGTGTCTGCAACTATGTTTTGTTTTCCAGAAATGTATTGTATGTTGTTTGTGAATTGAGCTATGTATTCTAAATGACGTGTTTGTCGGGGTGATCTAATTTTTTGAATTTATAATAAATGTCAATGATTTGTGATCAGTGTATATAATAAATTTTCTTCCTTCTAAAAAATGTCTAAAATGTTTGACAGCACGGTAAATTCCAAAAAGTTCTCTATCAAAGGTTGAATACTTTGTTTCTGTGGGACTAAGTTTTTGAGAAAAATATGCTAAAGGTTCCCAACTATCTCTTGTGAATTGTTGTAAAACAGCTCCAATAGATGCATCCACTGCTAGAGATAATTTTGCATATTTATTGAAATGTGTGAGAAGAGTATTTTTGGGCAAAAAGAGATCGAACTTTCTCAAATGCAATTATTGATTTTTCAGTCCAAGTTAATTGTTTAGTTTTATATTTGGATGCAGATGTTAGCAATTCGTGCAGAGAACTTAGTTCTGCAGCTAACATCGGGCGGTAACGATGATAATAATTAACCATTCCAATAAACTTTTGAAGTTTATTTATAGAAGTTGGTCTATTACAATTTATAATTAAATTAACTCTATCTTTAGAGGGTTGTATTTCTGGCAGGATCGCCAATTATGGTGGGGTTTTATTTTGGTAAAAATGTATTTAATAATATATGCACATATAGTTTTTGGTCTTGATAGTTTGAAGTTTTATTTTATATTTTAAAAAATTTTTTAATACAATTTCTTATCTTTGACTTTTTTTTATGATTATAAATAATAAACAGAATTAAACGTAAAGTATAAAAAATAAAACAAGTAAATATTTTAACAATTTGTGGACACTACAGAAGCAAAGCGCGCCGGGTATAAACTATAATGGTATAAAAAACAAAAGTTTAATGGTATAAAAACAGCATTATTCTATGCTTTAGTGAGCTTGTTGAACATTGGCCGCAAGCGGTCATCGCATTTCTTGCGTGTCTTTCTATCGGATTTGCCATCAATAGCCATGGAACTGTAGCAACGGACCTTCGATGGCCACCGACCAGTTTTATCTCTCTCAGTGAAACCGGTTGGGCCTATATTGTCCGGGAAAATTGACTCAGAAATGATTTTATTGATTATAAGCTCAAAAGCAGTGCGCTCTTTGGTGTATCGTGTTCGGTTATGAGCAGTGTGACCAGAGTGGAATATTATATTCCATTTTGGCATATTTTACCTTCGGGAAGCATATTTTTTTTATAAAAATATGCAGCATAAAAAGTGGAATATTTTGCCTATTCCTATATTTTTTAAAATGAACAAAAATTGCAATAACAAATGTCTATTTGAATACTAAGTGGTTATTTTTGGCTATCGACATTTTATATTTTTTCATCTCTGAACCACTTTGTGAAACGCAATATAAGGAATTCGTTTTGTGGTTAAGTTCTTCATTGTCAATTTTATTGCAATTCATTTAATAACTTCGCGCAGCTTAAAAAGTGAAGTAAATTTGCTTATATGTTTGTTTGGTTGGATTTTTTATGTATTATGTTACAGCAGTAAGTAATATACTTAAGACAACATAAGGGGTATTCACGATGTGTTCTATTTCCCCTTGTATTGTGTATTTTTGATAAATTTGATATTTATAGTAAATTTTGTAATATAACAAAAACAAAATGCACCGTTTTCAAAATACAACCCTGTGGAAAAAATGCAACGATGGAACACTATTGTATTCTGTGTAAATTTCGTTGCGTATTAGATCAGATGATTGTACAAGCATTTCTACTCAGCATATAGCAAAACCACCAGCTACGCTGTGAGTTTATTTAATAAAAATTAATATAATTTATTCTTTCATTTAAATTTTTGGTATGATTTCCTTTAGTTAAATGATGATTTAAATTAATATTTCCAAACAGAAGCTCATACCAAAATCAGCTGATTTTAAAAATACAATATGTACTTTACTGAAGGTTCGTTCACAAAGTTGTAAGTATTGTAAATTTTGCAAAAATTTATCACAAATGCACCACATCGCGAATATCCCTATTATTGCAAACAATATTTATTTCTTTTAACTATTTTTAAAAGTTTATTCAAAGCAACAAAGCAGAAAAAAGTTATTGGTCAAAGTTGGGAATCTGAAGAATATTTATCAAAATGTGTGCTTTCCTCGCATAGTTTACCATTCAGCAATGCTGAGGTTGAGAAAATTTTTAATTATATGAATCTTATTAAAACGAAAATTCGAAATAGAACGCAAGAAAAACTCTTAAATAATTTGTTGGATGTAAAAACATGGCTACATGTTTAAAAAAAGTGTTGTAATACCTATTAAATACCAGATAGCTTAATAAAAAAATTTAGAAATGCGAACTTCTATGATAATAATACAAGCAACAATTTAAGTATTGATCTCGAAGATGTGCCTGAATTTTAATTTTGTATATTGTATATCGTTACTAAATATTCAAAAAACCATAACAACATAATTTCATAATTCATAATTTTCATAATTTTTTATAGGAGAAGCCAAAAACGTTTTAAAATAGCACATATAGTAGATTGTAAAGTGATAATTTTTTCATAATTTCGTTTATTAGGTAGTTATTTTTAGGTATTTGTCCAAAAAAAGGCTTTTAAATTTAAAATATGTCCCATTTAAAAACGTTTTTGGCTTCTCCTACAAAAAATTAAAAATGTTGTTGGGGTTTTTATATTTTAGGTGACAATATGTAATACCCCAGTAGCGGATGGAATATATTCCGAATATATGAAGCATCAATTACCTTGTAATGACCACTACTTCCGACTATATTACCTTACTATGCATAAAAGGCCTTACATTTAACATTGAATGAGACAGGAGGTAAGTGATCGCCTCCCTTCAGCATTACCTAGAAGTTATGGAGTAACATACTACTTGTATTAAGTTATTCGGATATTTGCAAAATCACTGCATTACTTTTCCTTGTATGCTACATTACAGGTAATGAGGTATGAGTTAATTACTTCTGCTATATGCAGACGCATTACTTTTTGAAAAAAGTAATGCTTCCTTACCTGGTAATTTATTCTGTATTAGTTCTATGGTAGCCACTGGCAAATCTGCTGCTGGGACACTTGTATGTTTCTGACTTAAAAATTAAGTTTTCTCTGTGAAAAAAGTATTTGACTATTTTTAAGAGAATATAATTCTTGAAAAGACTTTTGTAATGTACAAATCAACTAATTTACGTCTTATTAATATATATTATTTAATATTAACTTATGTTTTATAAATTTAAGTGTGATAGTAATCAAATAAATGTTTTTAAGCTTGCTTCTAAGTTTCTTTTATAAGCATATGTAGTCTTATTTAGATATATATCTTTGAAATTGAAAGTGGAATATTTTTGTGGAATATAAAAATTGAAAGTGGAATATTTAGCATATTTTTTTTTAACAAAAAGCATATTTTTTTAAAAATCTTCTGGTCACACTGGTTATGAGTGACCTTTTCTTTCATGTTTTTAATTGCCAACTCTACGCCAAGTGATGTCAAAAAGACTTGACAAGAGCTAGTTGAATGATAAAAAAGACAAAAAATGCACCCAACGCAGCTACGTCGATCATGTTGTAAAAATGGCTAATGACCATCTATTTTTTTACGTTTGGTGTTATATTTTTTGGTATTATATTTGTATAACATCTGGTCCATTACGTCTACTCCGCCTTTGGTTTTGTTGCAGAAGACAATAATCTCCTCTTTTCCATTATTTGCTGGCTCTCTTCATAGCTGACGAAAAGGAAACGCTTTTCTTCTTCCTGGTTACAATATATAAAACACTTTCAATTTTGTTGAGTGCATATCGGAGTAAACCTGTATCGTCTGTGGGGTTTGGTCTTAGGTCTCTTGGATAAAAGCTTTGTTTTGTCGTAGTGTACCGACGAGGATAATTCTTCTTACTCAAAGCTTATTGGCCAACATTACTTCCGCGGAGATATTTAGATAACCATTTCGGCAATGGTAAATTCTCAAAAAATATATGATTGTGAATCTATGATTTTGGGGGCTGGCGTGGGGTCTGATGGACAGCAACATTTGGTGTAGCACTAGATGATGGCGCTGCGGTAGAAGATTCGCCTACAGATACTTTCATTTCGATAAAAGGTGCATTTCGTTTGCACGACATCGAAAAATTTTATAAAATCAAACCACAGTTAATCAACTTTACGAGCCTAAACCTAAATACGAACTGACAATACGAAGAAACAACGAGCTCACACACAATTAAACATTCAAAAACACACATACAAAGCCGATCATTGTCTTCACATCACGCTAGGCCTAAACAGTAGCATGCACGGACATATCTTATCTATGACTCTCAGTGTTCCCATACAAATTACACACGGGTACCCGGATACCCTTATCAGGAGTCAATGTATGAAAATGTTATCAGGGCGGTTAGGGTTAATCATTCATAATTGAAATGTATTACGGGCGCAAACCATTGTCGAACGGTGCAATCGGCAGTCATGATATTACTGCTCCCCACTATCGATAGCTTTCCACCACTGTTTATTGCTAATATCAGGTAAGTTCCGCTTTGGCTTTATTAAGGTAATTTCTGTGAAGTTTTATGTGGCAAATATTTAATAGTTATTCTTTTTGTGTCATATCTTTGAAGTGCAGCATAAACATAAGTTTGATGTTAAATAAAAAAAAATTAACGATTTGCTATATAAGGTGTAATTCAGCGGCAATAATAATTTAACGACTCGTAATCGTAAGAAACACATTAAAATTTGTCGACATTAAAGCGCAAGAAGAGTTCAATAAAATTATTAAGTATCTACTAAGATAAAAGATAGAGTAAGTAATGCAGTATTTTTACATGAAGATGAATGAAAGAGAAAAATTATTATGATTATTTGCAAAATAAGTGAAGAAGGGTCATAATGAAAAAAAAAATAAATAAAAAATAAATAAAAACAGAAACAAAACCGACACCGAATCCGAAACAAGTGTCTGACAACAAGTTAAGACATGAATGCACACGTTTCAAGCTCAACGTCGGCATGAAAGATATAAAATATTCATTCATAAAAAGACGAAAGGCGAGAAACACAACAGTCCGGAACAGCAATAAAAACAACAACAAATGGTAAACAATAACCTGCAATGGATGCTGACAGCAGTAGGCAACAATCACCACAACAAAAACAACAACAACAAACACCTCCACGTTATTATTGTTTTTGTTGCTGTTGTGTGAAATTCTATTTAGATAACTATACAAAAAGTATCTGACCAAACAAAATTATCAGCGCGCAAAACTTGAGTTGAGTACAAAAGTAATATTCAACAGATGCCAAACAACATCAAGCTTCAATATCTGTGTAACTGTGTCGATCTCATAGATACAAGTATACCTTGTAACCAGGGTTGCCACTTATAAAAAAATTTAGTTACCAAAATTTGATCAAAAAGTTACCAAAATTAAATAAAAATTAATTAATTAAACAAACATTTTTTTAAAGTAAGATAATCAATGAAATTATAATTTTTGCTAATAAAAAAATGTATTCAACATTAAAATACTTAAAATTAATAAACAGAAAAAGTGGTAAAATAAATTTAGAAATATTATTAAGTATTACATTTTTTTTGTTTAAAATTTCTTATTTTTAATAACTAAAAATTACAAAATAAGTAAAATTCATAAACTCATATACTTATAAAAATGAGACGTATATCTTTTTTATTTGAATTAGATAAAAACATAAATAGAAAAAGTACAACTTTTTTCTTGTTTAAAATTTATTTATTATATTATTATAAAAATCACAAATTAGTAGTAAATTCAGGTAAACGTAATTTTTTTGTCACAAAACAAAACAAAAAATTGTAAATTAATGGTATAAAAATGAGATCCTTATCTTTCTTATTTGAAATAAGTAGGAACTAAAAAAATATACCGCATTCATTAGCAATGAATATTGATTTTAAGAGAAAAAATGACTAAATACAAATATATGGCATTTAATGCTTTAAAAAATTATCGGTTTCCTCAAGTTTAAATTTTAATCCTTTTTTAATAACTAAAAATCAGAAACTACACAGTTTGTTTGTTTTATGGGATATCAATTCTAACTACGGGCACTGATTTTAAATAAAGTGAAACTTTTTCACCATCACCTCAAGTTAAGGAGTTATGAAAAAATATGATATACAGTTCTTTTTCCAATAATTGCTCCTAAACGCAAACTCTTTCAAAGTATTTAAAGCTTTTGCTGATATCTTTTTACGTTTTAGAAAAACATATTGTGAAAGTAACGAAAATTTTATTAAATTTATTCAAAGCAATTTTGAGCGGCTGGAAAACCCTAATTTTTCAGTTAGTTACTTTAGAAATTTTTCCCATAAATTTTTCATGTAATCAATTTTCGTTATTTAAAAATATATCTGGAATTATCCACAATATCAAATTATCAATACAAAATATATTTTTATGATTCAGACATTTCACGGTAGCGAATATGTTTATTATGAAAAGTTTTAAAATTTATGATTTTCAAGGCTATTATCTTCAAAACAAAAGCTGAAAAAATTGTTTAGAAAAATGTTTAGACCTAATCAGCCGAATTATGAATAAATTTTCAAGTGGAATTGAAAAATGTTCTAGAGCTTTATCTTAAAAATAAAAACTCCCTTTTCCGATTCTGCGTGAAAAATTTAGCATTTAAGGCTGAATATTTCCTAATCAAAGCTGTCAAATACGATCAAAATTGACTGATGCAGTTTAAAGATATTATTCTGTCAGAACATAACAGGTTTTTACATTTTTGCCTGTAGCTCCTTAACTAGAGCTGATGGCGAAAAAATCTCTATTTTAAATCTAGAAATCTTCTTCTGGTGACCACACATAATGCGGCTTGTGTCTCATTTCGCAGAGTTCCTTTGAAATCATTATGCTATTATTGTAAGAAAACCCAACCTGTTTTGTAGCTTCGTTTTTATAAGAGACTTCTTTGTTAACGTTAAATTTCAAAATTGTAATATTTTGACATGATTCGCAATATTTTCAGATGTTGGGTTCGGAAAACTTAGAGAAATAAATGTTCAATACAAAACATAAAGTTTATGCTGCACTAAAAAATGTTTAATGCAATATTAAATTCAATTTTTTATGTAAATCTTGCAAACTGATTATTTTGAATATTTTGGAAAAACTAAAGGAAAAAAGTTACCAAAACTATAAAAAAAATACCAAATTACCAAGTTAAAAATTATCTACCAAATTTGGTAATTAATTACCAAACTGGCAACCCTGCTTGCAACTATACAGTGAAGTGTTTGACAGCAGAAAAAACAAATATCGCAATCATCACCACGCAGCTGATTGGAATTGGAATGAGCCATAAACAAGTTTTGCACTTACCAAGAGTATGTTGTTGTTGTCATTCCGTCAGTTATTTTGCTGGGTTTTTTTTTTGTCGCGCCGTTGACTTTGACAGCGAAAATTCATAAAAATATCTTTAATAAGTTGTAGCTTTTTTAAAATAGTTTTATTAATATTTTTTTTTATAGTCACTCACTCACACGCACTTGGTGGGTGGGTGTGTGGGTGTTTGTGGGCCAGTGCGTGTGCTTGTAAATTTGTTTATTACGTGTTGTTGTTGTTGTTTTTGTAGCTCTTAAACGGCTGCTGTTGACTGATTACCGCCGCTTCGTTGCATCTTAAACTTGTTGGTTTTGCTTGCATTCGAATAAAAGCAAACGCAAAAACAATTTTTTTTCTTGTATTTTTGGCAAGAGCTGCTGCCAAGAGATATTTTTTAATTTCTTAATATTCTTTTTTTGCTATCTTTTTTTCGCTTGAATTTGCTTATTGCCAATATGTGTAGGTATCTTGCAGATATCACGCGTTCTCATTTGACAGATACACTTGTTAACAAGCAGCGCTGCTATCACTAAAACGACTCTGAGTGCTTTGTTTTTAGAAATTATATTTTATTTTGCATATTCCGCTACATTGTATCTTTTATATGCCTTGTGTACATCTACATCTATTGCATTGATTTTAAAACCTAAATTTTTAACGGTAATTTTTAGCATGCGCATTTATGCCATACACAATGGGTTTTCTCAAATCTACCGTTCGTTCGCTACTGAGCTAGGTTTTTAAGCGCACAGATACTTTTATAGATTCGCAAAGTATCTGCCGTCGTTTGTGTTTGGTGCATTTTCCACAATTGCGCTTTTTGTTGTTGTTGATGTTATTGTTGTTACCATAGCTGTGCTTCTCCACAGGTAAACAACAGCAGCGCCGCACCAAACAAACATGTTCGAAGCACACTTCAAGCCCACACACTTCATGAATTGCAATGAAATTGAAAGCTATCCATCCATCGTGAGCGACGACAAGTGCAACTGCAACACGCTGCTGATACTGTATCTGCTACTTGCTAGTGCGCTGATACTCAACTGCTAAGCCATAAAATGTGCTTCTTCAAAATAAACGCGGATATGCACAAAGTATCTGTGTATGTATGTGCATGGAAAAAAGACGTAGATACAAGTTGGCGTGCTACTTCAAATGCATCGCTGCTGCTACAGCTGTTAAGCAGCATTTAATTGGATTCCTCCTGATCCTGGCAACTAGCAAACGCTTTATCAACCACTTCTTCCACTTAATTTAACCATTCAAATAAGATTTAAACGTAATTCGTAGGCAGTTTGGAGTGCGATGCCAACAAAAGAAGCCGACCGACCTCCTCTGCTCCCTTACGACGATGATGATGATGATGATGATGATGGTGAAGATGATAATGACGATGATGAACCACGTCAGATGACAGACAGCTAGCGGAGATGGATGGATGAATGAATAAATCGATGGTTGTTTTTGAATGAATAGATGTCTAGATGAGATGGCAGGCACTATTCCATAGAGTTTATGAACAACACTCACCTCGCCAACACACGCCGTAAATATTGGCAATGTAATAAATTTCATATCAGCACAGCCGCAAACATATAGAATGTAGAGGAAGAAAAAGAAGGAAAAAAAAAGATGCAGCAAAAGATACACGCTGCCATTCATGATTTCATGCAGTAATTTTAAAATATTGCTGTTGTTGTCGTTGGTTGCAGTTAATGTTGTTTGTTATTAAGTTGTTGCTTTGCTTATTGTCGTTGGCGTATTTTAAGCAAACAACGCAGACGTCGATGACGCCGCCACCGCACCTCATCATGCCAAAACATATGTTCAGGCCATAGAAAAAAAAAACCAGAACACAACCAGCAAAAAACAAAATACTGATTATGAGCAGCAGCAAAGCCGCAGCATCAAAGTTACAACAACACAGAAAGCACACGAAATTCTTTCAATCCTGCAGATACACGTTTTGCAGTAGTTGTAATCAGCGTGTGTGGCGTACAAAAATTACAACAGTATTTTTAATCGGATTTTCCTTACATGAAATGGGATTTAAATTCTATACTTTTTTTAGAGAAAATGATGGAACTTTTAACTTTGCTCGTTTTCGTTAAAAGCTCTTTTGTAGAGTTAATTAAATGAACAAGATAGAAGTATTCTAGGTATACCAAATCATTAAAAAAGATTTCTCAGGTTATCCTTTGACACTTAAAATTTTAAATTTTTAAATATTTTGAAAGAAAACATCAAGAAAAAGCAATATAAAATATTTCCAGCAGTTATTTTGAAGTCATAGAGAGCTCACAAAACAGACAAGTACTACTAATTAAGAGGAAATTCTCACAAAAAATTGCCGATTAAAAATATAATCGGCTAAACAAGCTCCGAACAAGGGTCGAACATGGGTCGAACATCGTCGAACAAGGGTCGAACCTTACTTTCCTAGTTTGTGCTTCAACGGTATGTCGTTCTTGGCCCCATCTAAGAATATGTGCCAGCTATTTCTGTCTCTGACTTGCTGGCGTCAGTTGGAAATTCAAAGCATCGTTAGGTTGTCCTCTACTTGGTCTTTTCAACAAAAATGCGGTCGTTGACCGCCGCTGGGTACCAAATCGAATATTTTCTTCACTGCAGCATCGTCTTTGTTGCTTTGACGGATTGAGAAAACCAAGGACAGTTTTTATTGGTAATGCGACGTGTACGCAAGGGAACATGCATATTGAACAGATTTAACTGTATAAATTACTGGGAAAATAATTGAAGACATGAGTGGATGAATGTGATATGTCGCAATTATTTAGTTTTGAAAAAATTGAGTTTAAACTTTCACATTTGTACTGAAATATATACTAAATCATACTTTGAGAAGTAGTTAATTTCTAAAATATATATAATTTCTTAAATATAAATAAATGTTTTTATATTCCTTTTTCTAAATCAAACAATTTGCATCAAAACCCATACAAATTAAATAGTCAGACTCTTAAGTTAGTTACATTAATAAAAGATTTGGTGTCATTTTCGACTCCAAATTCACTTTTATTCATCATCTTAATTATAAAATACCTAAGGCCTATTCTCTTCTAGCATTTATTAAGCGCAATAGCAACGAATGGTCTGATCCATATACACTTAGGGCCATTTTGTTCACAAAGGGCATATATATGATTTAATTCGGGGATAACTATCTCTAGGTTAATTTTATACCAAGCGTATAAATCGGGAGATAAAAAAGTGGTTTTGTTCACATTTTATCCCAGCTTTATGCTTAGAGCATAAATTCGCTCTCAGTTTATATCGATTTCCATTGAAATGTTAGAGTGTTGCTCATTAATTAAAAAATGTGTGCGGATTTTTGGTTTATTTTTGCGAATTTGGGGGTTGGAGTGAACACTAGGTAAAAATGGATCGCTGGTTTTGCATCTGATGTCAGAATTTTAAAATTCTGAAATTTTTCTACACAGGGCTGCCAGCTAAACATTTTTTAAGAATCTTAAACATGAAGAAACAGAATTGGGGGTTACTTCTTCCGAATCTGGTGTCAAAATTTTAAAATTCAAGATGGCGGATAAAGTTGCCACCTAATTTCTTGTTTATTTATGTGAATTCAACTCTGGGAGAAACACTAGGTAAAATTGGGTCGCTGATTCCGAATCCGTTGTCAGAATTTCAAAACTCGAAAATTTTTCTACACGTAGGGGTGCCACCTAAAAATGCTTTATTTTAAGAATTTTAAACATGAGCAAAGAGTATTGGGGGTCGCTAAGTTCGAATCTGAAGTCGAAAATCTAAAATTCTAGATGGTGGATAGGGTTGCCACCTTAATTTTTTGTATTTTTATGAATTCGGGGCTGGCAAAAAAAAATGGTATGCCAAAAATGGGTCGCTGAGTCCGAATCCGTGGTCAGAATTTCAAAATGATAAAATTTTATAATAATGGGGCTGCCACCTAATAATATGTGTTTTCAAAAGTAAAAGCAACCCTATTATTTCAAAATTTTATAATTTTAATATTCTGACCGCGGATTCGGATTCAGCGACCCATTTTTGGCATACCATTTTTTTGCCAGCTCCGAATTCATAAAAATACAAAAAATTAAGGTGGCAACTCTATCCACCATTTTGAATTTTAAAATTCTTACTTCAGATTCGAAATTAGTGACTCCTTAACACTGTTAAATAATGTTTAAAATTTTTAAAAATACTTATTATGAGGTGGCAACCCTATTATTTCAAAACTTTATAATTCTGAAATTCTGACCATGGATTCGCATTCAGCAACAAGTTTTTGGTGTACCATTTTTTTGCCAGCCCCGAATTCATAAAAATACAAAAAATTAAGGTGGCAACCCTATCCATCATTTTAAATTTTAAAATTCTGACTTCAGATTCGAAATCAGTAACCTCCCAATACTGTTCCCTCATGTTTAAAATTCTTAAAATAATACATTTTTAGGTGGCAACCCTATGTGTAGAAAAATTTTCGAAAAGTGAAATTCTGACAACGGATTCGGATTCAGCGACCCATTTTTACCCTTTAGTTCGCGCCAGCCCCGAATTCGTAAAAATAAAAAATTAAGGTGGCAACCTTATCTAAATTTTAAAATTCTGACACCAGATTCGAAATCAGAACCCCAATACTGTTTCCCTATGTTTAAAAATCTGTATTTTTAATATTTTGACACCAAGTAAATAAAAAATATTAAAATGAGAGTGATGAGAGCGAATTAAAAATCTTAACTCACCAATTTTCACGAGTTAAATATTTCTGGGGTTAAGCTATCTCGACACCATTTTGTTAAATGCTTAACTCATTGTGAACAAATGAAAAACTGGAAAAATCATGGAATTAACTCGGGGATAAATGTATCTCTCTGTGAACAAAATGGCCCTTAAAATTCTTTTTACAAGTCTTGTGCGATCCAAGTTAGAGTACGCGAGTTTTATTTGGAACCCATTTTATAATACTCATGTAAATCGAATTGAACGTGTACAGCGTAAATTTCTTAAATTTGCACTTAGGTCTTTCAACTTTACAGAACCTTTTCCCTCTTATGATGCTCGATGTAAGCTAATAAATCTAACATTATTAGAAAATAGAAGGACTATTGTTTCCTTCTTATTTATATATAATATAATTTCTGGGAACACGGATTGCTCATACTTTTTAGAAAAAATTAACTTCAATGTCCCATCCAGAATATTAAGACATTGCGTTCCATTTAATGTCACAGAACAAATTATGCTTCAAATGCACCGATCGTTAGAACTCTGCGTGAATTTAATAACCTTTCAAATATTTATTTTATAGATTTTTCAGTATCTAAGTCAGTTATGTTTAAGCAATAAGTTTCAATTTATTAATATATTGTTTCTAGTTATATCTAAATTCAATATGTAGTCAGTAAGGAAAAAATTACATTAATTAATAAATAAATGAAATGAAATGAAATGAAAAAAAAATAGACCCAAACCTGACTGCTTTAAGTTTAAAAATGGCGTATATGCACGTAAGACATTCATCCATGCGTAGAACACCGAAAATCCGAAAATGCGACATATCACCTTCATCTCATCCACTCATGTCTTCAATTGGTGTCGTCATTTGGTGTTTCGCTTGTTGCTTTTTCGTTATTTCTTTGCAGTTTTCGTTGAATTTTCGTTAATTTGTTTGTTCTCTTCTATCTTGTGCGTTACACGCAGAAAAACCTACTCCCATCGTCAATTACCGTGTACGGTAATTGTCATCAGTGTATTAATTGCTATGCTCGAACAAATGTAATTGAGAATTGTATAGAGGCTTTGGAGACCCTGCAGCTATATTGATTTAAAAAATAATTGGTTACGTTATGGGTCACTTAACCATTGGGTTGGTACCCAAGGCTTATTCACTTAAAGAAATTATAAAAACCCCGTTCTTCTAAAATGTTGTCAGTTTTATTTAGCAATAAATACATACCTACAGAGACAAATTTAAATTTATAATATTAAACACAAATTTATGTTAGGAACCAACTAAACTGTTAACAGAACAACTTATAGGTAATAATGTTGCTGTTTGTTTTTTGGTTTTGTTGTATCTTCTGTCTGCAATTTCGTATTAGCAGGTTTCCTTTGAGCGATTCTCAATCGACTAACTCAACCTACTCAAATTTCTTAGTTTTCTTTCTCTGTTTTGTTGTTGTTTTTATTTCTTTTTTTTTCAATTTGGTCATGTTGTTGTTGCTACAACTGCTGCTGCTTTTAATTATTATGATGTTGCTGTTGTTGTTTTTGTTGTTAAGTTGTTTGCTGCTTCCGCTTAACCAGAAGCAGCAGCAGCAGCAGCACAGCGCAAAGAAGCAGCTGCAACGTACGTTTTGTTATTTTCAACACGCGCCCAACAAGAATGCAAGCAACGGACGCAAAAGACGATGTCGACGCAGCAAAAGAAGTATGCAGAAAATATAATATGAAAAGACCACAAAGGAATAAAAATAATAACAACAACAACAAAAACTCAGCAGCAACTCAAGTCAAAGAAGTAGTAACACCTACAACAACAACAACAACATCGACCTACCTTCATCGCATAACAATGAGCGAGTTGGTTCAACGTTGAATTCTTGTGGGGGGCGTTCGCGGTGTCGCGACAGCCGAAGGAAGCGAATCGCAACAAAATCCAAACAAATATGAGTCAGCGAGGTGTGTTGCGCACGTTGTTTGTTTCATTTTTATGCTAGCTAGTTCGCTCACAACATGTTTTGCTGGCAACATGTTTGTGCTGAGAAGCAAAGCACAAAAATCATTGGTTTGAGAGAACATATGAGAGCGCAACATGTTGAAACATCTTGTTTGTGCTCGACAAGTGTTTGTTTGATGGCAACATCGAACGGTTTAAGAGAGCGTAAGAGCAACGTCGCTCAGTGTGTATAAGAGTAATTACTACTCTGTCCCAAAGCCAAACAGTAGAAGAGTTTAAGATTGTTATTAAATTAATGATTAACAGGTTATAATTTCATTGTTGTAGAAATTTTAAACTTCAATGGTATTTTTTTTAAGACATTTGATAAGAAGCAGACAATAAAAATTTCGATTACATACTGATGACCAGGGCTAGTATTTCAATGACATGTCATATTTTTTCTGCTGCTTCCAAGACATTTCCTGCTTATTTAAAACGTCCATTTATGTTTTCTAAATTCCAAATATGAAAAGTTTTTTGGACATTTTTTTCGTAATTTTTCATCGTTTTTAGTTTTCAGGCCATTTTTACTGTGTTTAGGGCATTTTTTGGTCATTTTTAGAGATTTTGAAGTCATTTTATTGTCATTTATTGACTTTCAATTTTTAGAGCATTTTTCGGCTTTTTAGGTTACTTTAGTGCAAGTTTCAAATAATTTTTTTTTCGCGCTAACAAATGTCAAAATGCAAATTGTTAAACATATACCTTTAACACTAGAGTCTCTTCAATCAAAAACATTACCTCTCGACAAAGGAGTAGCTTTGTTTATAGACTTCGATAAAAAACAAGCTCTGCGCGTGGTGAAACTGACGAAAGGGTGTGTAGAAAAATGAAACAAGTGTTTAATAAAAACTCAGGATATGCAAGTAGAAAATAAGTTTTAATTTAGTAATGTTTTATTTTTAAGGCTAAATTTTTTGTTTATTTTTATGCAATTGTTTGCGTTTTTTAGGTAATTTTTGTCAGTGTTTAGGTCATTTTCTGCGGTTTTATGGCCATTCTTGTAATTTTTTGAGGTCATTTTTTGCAGTTTTTAGGTCATCAGAATCCGAGACCGGCTGATGGCAATGGCTAGAAATCTTATGCTCTTAAAAACCGAAAATATGCGCATATAACATGCACATACAACTCTAAAATACATATGCACTAAAAACAGGTAAAATATGCAATTAAAAATATTTTTCTAATAAATTATTATCGGCTTGAAACGAAATAATGCATGTAATTTAACAAAAGAAGAAAAACAATTTTAAAATGCATATTAAATGAATTTATTAAAAACGACAAAGATATGAAGTAAATATAAAAGTAATAATTTAGTACTATCTACTCGAAATCTTGCGATTTTGAAAAATTTATTTTTAAGTGTTTCCATCTAGCATGTCATCTAGATTTCATTTGGCAATGAAGAGTTCATTTGATAAATTTAAGAATGAGAAAATCGTGAAGGAGCAATTTCGTTGTTGCATTTTTTTTGGCATTTCCGGAGCTCTTAACCCATTAATGACAACGTATGATGTAACATACGCGATAAAAGCATTTTTTAAAAATTCCTCAAAGATCCTCAGCCACTGTAAAGCTTTTGCTTCCAACAGTAAGAGAAGGTCAAAAGTATGCTTTTTCCAAAAAAAATTATAAAATTGACATTAAAAGCCTTTTTGTGTACTTTTTCGCGTCAGTTCGTGCAGTATTTTAAAAAAAAGTGATCAATGCCACTCAGGTGAGTTATTTTGTCTTATAAACCTCTAGAAAAAAGAAAATATAGTTAAAAAAGTGCATTTGGTTAAAGTTGAAAGCCTACGCTACGAAATGAAAATTTTCCAATTTATAATTTTTTCTAATTTTTTTAGATTTTTTTTTTTTTATTTCTCTACTTACAGACCCCTTATGCGTTTATAATCATGCGCTTCGCCACATCCAAATCCTTTAGATTTTTTTTTAAACTTTAGAGTTTTCCGTCTAATATTAATACAAGCTTTTGCTGAAAATTTCAAAAGCTAAACTCAACGTGTTCTGGTAGTGAGCATTAATTGGTTAAATTGTTTTTTCCAAAATTGCTACTAGCGATTGCTCCTCATTGAAGTTCTAAGCCTTTTTATTTTCATAATTTCTTTGTTCATAAATCGTCCTTTTATGATGTATGGTTTGGGAGTTATGACGAAAAACCAAAAAAGTGGAAAATCACCAAAAGTGACTTTTTATATTCTAAGAATCTTGCACAAAAATATTTTTTTGCTAAGAAATCAGTCGTGTGGGTATTGGTATTGCAAACATTTTAGTGTATAACTCGTCCTTGTAAGATGGATGGTTTGTGAGTTAGGACGAAAAACCACATGTTTTTGACCTACTATTACTCTAGAAAGTGCTCTACAACTCCTAAACAAGAAGAGATAGAGCAAAACGCATTTTTAATTTGAAATCACCCGCCTTAAGGACAATGCTATGGCGATCATTTTAATGCATGAATCGTCCTTGTCTGATATGTAGTTTGGAATTGAGGGCGAATTTAATGCGAAAAAACGAAAAAAAAAAAATTCACATAAAAAGACATATGAAAATAAAATGTGAAATGAAATATGAACGACATTCTTCCAAGGATGCAGTTTTGTAGGCAGAGGTTTAACAAACATTTTGGTGCATAAATCGTCCTTTTTTTATGTATGGTTTGGGAGTTATGACTTTAGATTCAAAACTGTACAAGTCAACTTTTTAATATATCGAGAAAAACACGATAAATTAGTACACTAGAACAGGCTCATTGCAATTAAAAAAAAACACAGTGATAAGTGTTTGAGGATTGTACATTTAGTTAAAAAAAAATTTAAGACAAGCTCTTTGGTAAATAATGAGGTTACTGCAAAACATATTTTTGTAATGGACCTGATCGATTTTGAAATGGAAGAGTTTATCATGATCCCATGAAGCTTGTTGAGCTAACCACTTTTGTACTTAAACAGTATACAAAATTTAATGTTTTTAAGCAATAATTAAGAAAATAGTGTTTTAGCTAAAATTTTGTAGATATATTTTCGGCTTACTGGAAAATGTCGCAAACTAACAGAAATGAGTTTCAGAGATTAAAAGTTTCAAATGTGTAGATATTATAAATCTAGTATTGAAGATCTTTGAATTTTCTTTATTACACTGCCTTACAGCTGAAAAATACTAAGAACAGCATATATGTGGGTTAGGGCGGGTCAAATTCTGGCTCAGCGAAATTCGTAAAATACATGTAATTTCAAGACTTTTTCTCCACTACAGCATATACAAATTCTGAAAAAAAGCTGTGCGGACTTTCGTAAATAGATTCATACACATACATTCATATTTTATAATTGAGAACAAAATCTATTTACGAAAGTCCGCACAGCTTTTTTTCAGAATTTGTATATGCTGTAGTGGAGAAAAAGTCTTGAAATTACATGTATTTTACGAATTTCGCTGAGCCAGACCTCCAAAAAATTCGTCCATACAAATTGACCCGCCCTAATGTGGGTATGTTAAGTTGTACTTCCTGAACTCAAATATCACTTTAACTTTTTTTCATTCGTGAGGTTTTTTAAGATAACGGTTCTTTTGCGGTTTACAGAACAGTTAAAAAACGAAGTGCAAAATATTTTTTTTAATATACTTCAATCTTTGTTTTTATCACTTTTTTGATTAAATATAAGGAAAAGCAACTATATTTTTCCCAGGTATCGGGGTCTTGAGTGAGTTGATGCACCCAAAAAAAAATATGAAAATATGAAAAAAATCCATGAATAAATCCATTGCACAGGAGGTTTTATTTATAAGATATTATAAATAACATCAAGTTTAATATTCATTGCTTATTAATGGGGCATTACTCGTAAAAGAGAAAAATGAGATAAATTTTGGGTATCCATTAATTATTTTCGATTCGGTAAAAAGCTATAACTTAATGCTGTTACTTTATTAATCTGTGAATAAATATTTGAAAAAATCTTTCAAAAAATACTTTTTTGAATATAGTAAACAGTGTTACCAACTCCCAAAAATATTTATACCTAAAGCTTTAGTCAAAAACCAATAAAATCGCTACAATTACTAGGGAATCCCCCCAAAACAAAAAAAAATATCAATGAACATTTTGTTATAAACTTTAGCTATAAATTATTTAGTATTTATAAAAAAAAAATCGGTTTCTTCGGATTTAATTCAAAACAAGATAAACGCGATTTTAAATTTTTGTTGTAAAAATCAAACACTTGAGTTGTCAAACCATACAAAACCTTTTCGGCCTCTTTCCCTCATTCACAAGTTTTATAGTTTTGGCAAAATATTTAGACGTCAAGTTCACCTTTTTTTTACACCATGGTAACGAGCAGGGAATGAAAAAGGAAAAAAATTGAGGAGTAAATGCATATCAAATTTGGAATAAAAATATCAAAAAATCCCTAAAAAGCCCTAAAAATATAAAACCCCTAAAAAATCCCAATCCACTTCTTTCCCCCTAAATTTATGGGGAAAACCCCAAAGTTGGGAACACTGATAGCAAATTTTGTTTCATACAAAGCTGTTAGGGAGTAAAATTTTGATTATGTTTGCAACACTGTTCTCGACCATTCTGTCAACTGTAGAAACTTGGCGCGTATCCTCTATAGAAAGCTTGGAAAAATTAATTTCTCATATATAATATACTTCCAATAATTTCTTATTCAGACATACATAGTTTATAGTAAACTTAGCGCATCTTCCCAGTTAAAAATTCAAATTGCATTTAATTACGCCACGCGCTATGTGTATGGTCTCCGCAAATACGATCGTTTGTCTGCTTACCTTACTGCTTACCTTACTGCTTACCTAAATGCTAGAAACTGTGTTTACCTGCACAAACTAATCCATGGGAAAACTCCTTGCTATCTGCATGAAAAACTTCAGTTTTGTATGTCAAGTAAAAGCCATGTTCTGATAGTTCCGAGGCACAACTCATTAAACTCTTCTCATATGTTTTTCATTAACGCCATTAGGTTGTGGAATGCTTTGCCAAGATGGCTTAGGGAGGTCACTGGGAGAGGTCCTTTTAGGCAATCTATCTTTTCATTTTTCTCTACTCAATAGCTTTTCACTTCCTTACTTCTCTATGTCGTCTATTCCTTATCTTTTCTTTGTGTCAGTATTTTTTTTTTTTCAATCTTAACTTAACTTTAATTCTTTTTATTTTTTATATTCTTTAAAATGAAAAATAACATAAAGCCAATATTGTTTAAAAATTAAGGTCATTATTTTTGATTCTGTTTTAAACAGTTGTTATTACTCTTCATTTTTAGTTTTTAACTTTAATTTCATATTTGTAATATAAAATTTTTCATTTTCATTTTGCATTTTAATTTCAATTTTTATATTAATTTTAACTAAATTTAATGTAAATTAATTATATTTATGCATTTATGTTGTACTATAAAAGAGCATAGCTCTTGTTGTACTTGTGATTACTTAAATAAATAAATAAATTAATAAATAAATAAACAAATAAATAAATAAATAAATAAATAAATAAATAAATAAATAAATAAATAAATAAATAAATAACTAAATAAATAAATAAATAAATAAATAAATAAATAAATAAATATAAATACAGCGCAATGGTATGTCGGTTTTTATGTAGTTCTTCTGTGAACAAATGCAAATCGCATGTCCCAGTAGTCACGAAAAATTTATAAAAGTTGTTTTCTTAACCTCAAACTCGACTTAATAAATTGAATACTTCCTAGAAGTAAAAATAAACATGTGGTATACTATTTAAACTTTTTTTAATAGTTAAGGCGATCTTATTATGCTTTTGAGACTGTTTTAAAATGTGTCCTAGTAGTCACGATGAACAGCCTGATTTTATTTCAATGCCATTGTGCATAGCTGAATTTACTTTGATGACCTAAAATGAAATAGTTAAAGCTTCTTTATGCTTAAATGCCTAAAATGGCTGTATAAATCCACACTAACATAGATAGATAGTTAAGTGAGGAGGGAACTAGTCACCCAGTTACTGCAGCTTCCAGGGCCTATCGTAAGAAAATAAGTTATAGTTCATCCTTGATCGTTAAGTTCGTAAGGAACAGAGCGATGTCCTTGGGTGAACTATCCGCTATTTTGTGCGGTCCTAGGTACAATGCACATAAGAAGCGAAATCGGGTCATAATTAGACCGTTACAGTGACACAAAGTGTGCTCTAACATAGTCACTACTATTTTAAATCCCAAGGAGAAAAATATATTAACCATGCCCTTTGACTCAAGAGACAGCGAAAATTAATTGAATGTTGAACCTTAAGATATGGTTGGTTCAAGTATAAACGTAAAAGCCCATTCAGGTTCTGCAAGATACCCAGCAGCGGATTTGCCAGTAACTACCATAGAACTAATACAGAATAAATTACCAGGTAAGGAAGCATTACTTTTTTCAAAAAGTAATGCGTCTGCATATAGCAGAAGTAATTAACTCTGTAATGTAGCATACAAGGAAAAGTAATGCAGTGATTTTTAAAACTTAATACAAGTAGTATGTTACTCCATAAGTTCTAGGTAATGCTGAAGAGAGGCGATCACTTACCTCCTCTCTCATTCAATGTTAAATGTAAGGCCTTTTATGCATAGTAAGGTAATATAGTCGGAAGTAGTAGTCATTACAAGGTAATTGATGCTTCATATATTCGGAATATATTCCATCCGCTACTGGGTACTCTCAAGGCGTCTTATGTATAGAAGATCTCAAAATAAAAAAGAGGAAAACGAAGTTATAAATTGTTTGTAAGATCGACTTCGGGCAATGAAGAAAAGTTTTTCAAAACATAGAAACGGAGACGGATGTGTCTTATGATCTATTTAAAAACTGTTGAGAGATAAAATTTTAACAACCCAGCAGCGGATTTGCCAGTGGCTACCATAGAACTAATACAGAATAAATTACCAGGTAAGGAAGTTATATGCTATATGCAGACGCATTACTTTTTTCAAAAAGTAATGCGTCTGCATATAGCAGAAGTAATTAACTCATACCTCATTACCTGTAATGTAGCATACAAGGAAAAGTAACGCAGTGATTTTGCAATACTTAATACAAGTAGTATGTTACTCCATAACTTCTAGGTAATGCTGAAGGGAGGCGATCACTTACCTCCTATCTCATTCAATGTTAAATGTAAGGCGTTTTATGCATAGTAAGGTAATATAGTCGGAAGTAGTGGTCATTACAAGGTAATTAATGCTTCATATATTCGGAATATATTCCATCCGCTACTGGGAATTGGGAGAAAAAGTCAACATTTTCTTTAAGGTACTATTAAAGCGTGTAAAAAATAAAAATAAATTTCTCGGAGCATAGGTACTCGCTTGTAAAAATTTGTCGGTGATGACATTGTAATGCAGAACTGTAAACGGAAGCAAAATCTTGTTCGTGCTCACTTCTTCATTGTGTTCACATTATTTTCTTGTCATTGTTCAAACAAAAATTTTGCTTTATTCGTCTGTGTAGCGTGTTTTCTTACAGGAAGTTTTGCAGTGAAGTGTGTTTGTGAAAACTATTTATGTTTATGTTAAAACCAGAACAAAGCTTTATGTAAAAAATAACAAAGTATTAATAAACATTTACTTTGAAGTGCTAGATAAAAGGTAAAAAATTTGTTAATTAAATTGTAAAAATGATTGTGGAAATAATTTGTAGCGTCATTTGCTTTTGTTTGCTTCTTTTCGGTGTGTTCTCTTTCGTTTTCGTTGTGTTTTTGGCGTAGAAAGGATTTTCATCCAATTTATTTGTGATCTCTCCAATTTTCTGCTTCATTATTTTGTTCTCTCCTATCTTGTGGCTATCTCCTCTCATCGTCGCTTACTGCGTAAGGTAAATGTCATCAGTGTTTTAGCGGAACAAATGTCCGAACAAATGTAATTGAGAATTGTAAACGTACTTCTGAGACCCTACAGCTAATCAATACAACACAAATTGTTTCAATTCTGCTACGTACCAATTAGGTACCTACAGAAAAAACGTGTTAAAAGACATTGAAAAAAAGCTAGTAATAATTATCGCAATTATATTTTTCAAAGAACAATAACAAAATGTCTTAATTAAGATCATCAAAAATATAAATACTTTGAACTCTATTGTAAAATTTACTTTTACAAAAAAAAATACTTTGATGTGTTGAGCGCTTTTATTCCAATAATAAAAAAAAAATAATAAAGTCACTCTCAAAACTCCTTAAAAAAGTATAGAATTTTTTACAAGAAAACTTATATCCTTCTTTTAATGAACATATTAGTACTAATCAGCCTTACCAAATTGCGTTAAACATACCCAACATAAAATATCAAATGTCAAAAATTTAAAATGAATAAGCCGCAAAGTATCAAAAGAAAGGTAAATGAATTTAAATCAATAAAAAAAAACTTAAATAAGTTTTTTATGAAATTTTTAAAATTGTTTCAGCAATCTAGCAACTGGACGACCGCAATGAAGGAGGCTTTCTGTGGATTTGTGAAAGAACACACAGAAGTTGTCAACTCCAAAGCGAATGACCAGAAGTCCATCCATTTAAAGAAGGTAGCCTGGACAAAGATCGGTGAAAATATGGCTGCACTTGGCCATGCAGTAGATGAGAAGCATACGAGAGATATGTGGATACGCATCAAAAGCCAGGCGCGCTTAACAGTGAGTGACAGCAGCTCATCCGCGACAGGTGGTGGACCGGCACCTGCAAAGCCAGACGAGTTGTTCTACCAAATTTTGGACACGGATCCACTAGATGCAACTGACGACTACGCAGATTTTGATTGTGATGCCATGCAGGTTCCTTTGACACGTGAAAAAGAATAGGGGTATTCACGATTCAGTGCACTTGCCTGTGCAGTTGAGGACTTGAAGAGTTGTACAGTTGTGCAGTTAGGTTTTCGTGAACACACCACTATCACTATTTCAAAGCTGTCAACATTTTTCAATGCACACAAGTGCGCAACTGCTCAAGTCCTCAAATTTAAGGCAAAAGTAGAAAAGCAGTTGTGCAGATTTTTGACGTACGTACATTTTGTTTTTGTAAAGTGCAAAAGTCCTCAAGTCCTCAACTGCACAGGCAAGTGCACTGAATCGTGAATACCCCTAATGTAAAAGTGCAATTAATGTAAGCAACAAGCCATGTTTTAATTGCTTATTTTTTTTAGGTACTATGGATCCGCAATCTACATATCGGGGCGACAAGGAAAATGAGACAGCTATTGTTTCAAGTTCTTCTGTTTCACCACCTGCATTTGAAATCCATGAATGTTCCATAGAAGAAAGCAGTTCGAAGAAATGTAAGATTTTTATTGTTATAAATAATATACGCAACTTAATTTGATTTTTTTTTAAAGTGCGGCCGAAAAGAAAGCAAGGAAGCGTCTCTACTCCAAAGCAAAGCAGACAGGATGACTTACTTAATGAAAGGATATCGCAAATTAAGTTTGAGCAGGAGCTGCAAAATTTAAAAAATTCGGCAAGATTCGACCAATTAATGTTTGAGCAGCAGCAGCAAAATTTAAAAAATTTTTGAGAAAAAACTTGAAGTTTTAGAATTAAAAAAAGTATTTTAAAAATACAAATTGGTAATGAACTTTATCATTCTTCGCTTTTTATTTCAATTGGAACAGGTATAGAGACTTCAATAAAATATGCAGAAATATGGATTAAAAATATTTAGAAATGAATTGATCTCTATATAGCGTTATTTTCTGTCTGTGCTTCAGACGTCATTCATTTAAGTAGGCATTTAAATCGTCTTCTTTTGCTTCAATAATTTGATTTCGAACTTTAGCAATGTTATGAAGAACTGCAAGTGACACAACTAAATTTTTTGCAGTATTTAATTGCACCTGAATACCACTTAGACAAATTCTAAATTTATTTTTAAACTGGCCAAAGACTTTTTCAATTATATTTCTTGTTTTTATGCGTGCTTTTTGGTATCTTTGTTGCTCAGGTGTTAAAATGCGATTTTGTCGAAAAGGCGTCAACATAATTTTGCTAATTGCGTATCCTCCATCGCCAAGTAAGACTCCACCTCGAAGAATATTTTGCATTCCAAGAATTTTTCTTCTGATTGAAGAAAGCCTCCAAATTCTGGAATCATGTGCTGATCCTCTCCAACGGGTTTCAATATCTAAAATTTTGTTGTTCGCGTCACATATAACTTGAACATTTAACGAATAAAACCCTTTCCGACACCTATAACGTCCACCTAGTTCTTCACCTGGATTTTTTTTTATCTTTATTTGAGTGCAGTCGATAGCACCAATGCATTGCGGAAATTGAAATTTTCTCCAAAAATCATTTTTTAACTCTTGAACTCTTTCTGCTGTATCAGGATAGGAAATGAATCGTCTCATTTCAGAAGCCAAGGCGATGGATACGTCTCTGATGACCATGGTCATTGACTGTTGTGAAAATGTATGTATTTCAGCTAAAATAACACAATATAAGAGTTTTGGGATATTAAGAGATTTTGGCAGGAACTGGGAGAGTGTTCCGCAGAAAATATTCACTAAGGCCTACCAATATCCTTTTGGTACTGCACTTTGGCTACGTAGCGTAAAAATGCCAGCACCTTTAACTCCGCACTAATAGAAGCGCCACGTCCATCTTTTTCGAGACCACTTTTTAAAAGTTCGATTATATATTTTGCAGAATCCTTGTCAAATCTTTTAAACAAGCACTTATTACAATATTTTGAAGTTTTTTTATCTAAACCCACCTATAAAATGATTTGAAATCTGTGTCACTATAGCTGTGCAAAGGATCGAAACGATTTTCATACACAATTCTTTTCCGTGCACTTCCCAACTCCTCCAAGATATTTAAATCATCTATTATATATAAATCTGTTATCATTTTCAATGTATCAATATTAAAAATTTGAAGTTTGAATTTTGTGGAACGAGTTTAAGCATCGGCTTAGTAGTGGCTACAACTGCTGCTTAGTTACCGTCGACTTTTTGAAAATGTCAGCTCTTTTTGTTTTATTGGTACGAAAGTGTGAAAAAAGCTGACTCTAAACTTTAGTATCAGTTTTTTAGTAAGGCTGAATCATTATTGTAATCGATAGAATCATGGAAAAGTCCTTGTTTCCGTCTTGTAAATAATAAATTATATATTAAGATTGGAGTTATTTAAAGCTCTTATAAATAGAATCCTTTGTCTTCAGAAGATTCCTGTTATGGGCTTCTTTCTTAATTTAAAATTCTACTCAATACTAAAAAGCCAATCACGGCAGCAGGCGTGCCCTCACATAAGAACTCACTCAAAAGCGCCTAAGTCAAGCTGCCATTTCGAGCAATTGTCTTCTTAAGGTCAGTGCCAGAGAACCAGTTTATGCAGCAAATAAGAAACAAAAACCCAAATACATATATAGAATAACTCCTCCAATCAGGTTTTAAGCTGATCAAGCATACCAAGAAAATTATCTACATAACTGCCTGAATGGTCAGCGTCACAAACGTATTGAGCACAACGTTGTTCTTGAGTGCTAGCAGCGATATTTGAGCCGAAATACAACCAAAATGATTAACGGATAAGTAAATGTCTTAAAATTTGACACGACTTCAAGAATAACACCATTGAGATTCCTAGGCAATAAGAGTTATTGTAGTACTAGCTGATATACCCGGTGTTACTCGAGAGTCATTTATATAAAAATTTTAACATACACTTCTCGATTAAATGTTTTTTAAAATCTGGAATAATGAAAAACATGTTGAATTTTATTTGTAAACTACCGTTAGAAAGGTAATTGAACGAACATTAATCCAAAAAAGTTTTGGAAAATTTTTTTTGTTGGTTTTTATAACTCTTGCGGTGAGCTAATGGAATTCAAAGAAGGGGTACGAAAAACATATTTTAAAAATTAAAAAGAATTTTTATATTTACTTAATCTGAAAGCAAGCAGAATTACCTTTTCAACAAAATAAAAATTATGGTGGGACTCAATGCGTCCTTGAGATATGGACATTTTAACGTCTAAACAAAGATTTATATTAAAAAATATATTGAACTTTTTAACAAAAAAAATTAAATTAAATATATTAAAAACAGCGGAGTTATTGTAAGTAAGACTACTTAAGACTATAAGGAAGATTTTACATAATCCAAAATGTAAGTAATTGTTCGTAAAGAATTTAAAAACAAAACTCAGTTTTATTAATAGTCTGGTATGAAAAAATAGATTTTTAGCCATAACTTTTGATTGGAAAGAGATATTGGGGTAATTTTTTCACATAAATTATTTTTGAGACTTGACTTTTTTTTATTATAATATATACAGCAACTTGTAACAATATTATCGACGTGAACAGTTGATCGACATAAATCCAGCTGAAAAATCTGCAAGAATAGTGCAAGAAGTGCCATTATGTTATTTGAAATTATGAGGCAAAAGAAAGTAGATTACTATAAGGATGATTTTATATAAACCAAAATGTTTATAATTACTCTAGACACACAACTTCATTCTTAGAGATAAATGAGGACGCTCACATTATATAGAGAATTTTAAAACAAAACTCAGTTTTATTAATAGTCTGGTATGAAAAAATAGATTTTAAGCCATAACTTTTGATTGGAAAGAGATATTGGGGTAATTTTTTCACATAAATTATTTTTGAGACTTGGCTTTTTTGTAAAAAGTATAAAAACAACATATTGGAAAAAATAAATTTCGCGAAAAAAAATCAAACCCTTGTTGTTTGATGACAAAAACAGTAAAATAGTTTTTGCACTTAGATGGAAGAATTTTTGCAATAAATGCTATGTCATATGAAAGGGAGCCAGATGTGCAATTTTTAATTGATTTCATTTTTACAACAACTACAATTTTTGAGTCATTTTTTGAGTAAAAAGTCAATATTTTGGACCTTTTTTGACATAATCATTAAATATATATACACTGACTTAACGATGCAGTTCAAACTGTTAAGTAATTTTATTGAGCTTTTGAATAAAAAAAACTTGAATGAAATATATTAATGGACAGCGGAGATATTTGCATCGAAAGAACAAACTTTGATTTTCATGTCTTTTTTTTCTCATTCTTAGGCAAACGATGTTTTACGAAAAAGTCGTTGTACTGAAAATTTATGCAATTTTGAAGATATGTGAATGTTTTTGATGTCAAAATAACAGAAATTTTTTAAAATTAAATACACAAAAATCTTCGATGGTAAAAAGTTTTATAATAACAAAATTACCGTTAGTTGAAAAATTTCAGAGGGGGCGTGGCAAAAACAAAGTATGTAACATTTTAAGTTGGGATGCACTTAATATGTATACCTAGTTTGAGCAAAATCTGTTCAGCCGTTTAGATTTGTATAAAGGTCAAACAAACAAACAAACAAACAGAAAATGAGTTTTATTACTATAGATAGTCAATTGTATGAAAAAACAGATTTTTAGCCATAACTTTTGATTGGAAAGAGATATTGGGGTAATTTTTTCACATAAATTATTTTTGAGACTTGGCTTTTTTGTAAAAAATATAAAAACAACATTTTGGTTAAAATAAATTTCGCGAAAAAAAATCAAACCTTGTTGTTTGATGACAAAAACAGTAAAATAATTTTTGCGCTTACATGGAAGAATTTTTGCAAATAAATGCTATGTCATATGAAAGGTAGCCAGATGTGCAATTTTTAATTGATTTCATTTTTACAACAACAATAATTTTAGAGTCATTTTTTGAGTAAAAAGTCAATATTTTGGACCTTTTTTGACAAATTCATAAAACATATATACACTGACTTAACAGTACAGTTCAACCTTTTTTTGTGAAGTGATTTTATTGAACTTTTGAACAAAATAAAATTTTAATGAAATATATTAATGGACAGCGGAGATATTTGCATCGAAAAAACAAACTTTGATTTTCATGTCGTTTTTTTCTCATTCTTAGGCAACGATGTTTTATAAAAAAGTCGTTGTACTGAAAATTTCTCCAATTTTGAAGATATGTCAGTGTTTTTGATGTCAAAATAGGAAAAATATTTTTAAAATTAAATACACAAAAATTTTTGATGGCAAAAAGTTTTATAATAACAAAATTACCGTTAGTTGAAAAATTTCAGAGGGGGCGTGGCAAAAACTAAGTATGTAACATTTCAAGTTGGGATGAACGAAATCCGTTCTGCTGATTAGATTGTATAAAGGCCAAACAAACAAACAAACAAACAAACAGAAAATGAGTTTTATTACTATAGATTACACAACGAATACAATAATTTACAACTAATATTTTATCATTTTTATGTTTATTCTGTGTCATTCAAAATCCAAAATCTAAAAATTATGTTTCAACGAAAATCTTATGTTAACCCTCACAAATTAAGCTACGCTTGGGTTAAAAAAAAAACAACTGAAACACCACAGCAAAAAACTATCCAAATTTCAAGGGTTGATCAGAGCAAATAAGTAATACAGGAGAGTATATGAATAAAGAACCAGAATAGATAAAGAAATTCAAACATTAGCCGCCTAATGAGGCATGTCGCGGTCACCAAAACCAAAAGTAAGGTTTAAAAACAAAAAATTAATGTGGGAATTTTTATTATACCTATAGTCAGGGAAATACTTTCACTCACGAAAAAATATACTTGTATAGAAAAGGGTGCATTAGAAATATTAGATATTGTTAAGGAAAAGTCTTGCATGCTTAGCATCCAGAACCTGTTTTTTTAAATGGCAACTTGTTCGGATAAAAAACATCTGGTGAAATAGAAATAGAAAATCAAATGACATTAAAAAAGTTTAGGAAAGCGGATTGAAGCTCAAATACTCGCATAGTGTGAAAAGAAAATGAAGTAAGTACTGTTATATTTGGAAATAATATTAAATATTCTTTAGTTATGCAACAGTAATTTTGAATAGTTTATGATAGCTATGCAAAAATATGTGTTGAGCTTTTATTTAGTTCTTTTTAAATCAAGAAATAAGAAAATCATTTGTTTTTTTTACATATAATATTTTCAAATAAATAAGCTCATGGCAGAATTATTCAAGTAACATTGACAACTGCTTATTTTCTCTTCGAAAGGAAAACATAGCCTACAAACATGAAATGGAGCTTGACAAAAATGTGGCCTATTCTGATCACATATTCGTGCTCTAAGATATTCTCAAAAATGACGTAAAGTAAAAAAATCACTATATTGCAAAGATTTCAATATGAAGTTATAAGTACTAGCCCAAATATTGGTTATATGAAATTTTTCCCATATTCCGTCAAACAGTTCCGTCAAAAAATTTTTAGTCTATGAATAGCACAAATTTGATACCATTCGACAGGTAATATTCCTATTAAGATAAATCTAAAACTATGTCCAACTAGGAATGGCACTATGTTAAAGTTGACTAATTTTACACGAATTTCATAGGTTAATGTTAATGTTAATGTTGTGTGGTGGAGATGCGTACTGCGACCTAAATGAGATCTATTGTACCTCCTTCTCAAAGCTCCGCTGGGTTTGCGGATTACAGAATTTCATCCAGCCCTATTTCTCTAATGAATTTGAGAATAATTTCATAGGTGGTGTCACATGCTTTTTAATGCTCAAAGAAACAGCTCTTAAAAAATAAATTGGTCAACCAAAAATAAAAAAAAAATATTTTTTCAAAGACAAAAACAATGCAAAATTATGGTTTTCAAATTTTTTGATAAATGCCAACAAATACAATTTTGCTAAATTTTCAAACTTTAAAAAATGACTACCAAAAACAGAAAAATTCGCAAATTATGGAAATCATGTATTAAAATGCGGATTAAAATGCGTATTTAGGCTATTTTTAAAAAAACCGATTTTAAACAATCTCTAAATCAGTAAATTGCTAAAAATTGCTTGAATACAGGTTCAAAGGAGGTACCTATAAAAACAATTCGATTTGAACCATTTTAAGCATACAACCATAATATTTGAAGCCTTTTTATCAAATTTTATTAATATCAGTCAACTTGTAAATGTAAAAATGTAATTTTTAAATTATCTAAAAATTTAATACAGGCCAAAGGAAGGTACCCCTAAAAACTAATAGTTTTAAGCTATTTTAAATATGCATCTGTTAATTTATATTCTAAGCTTGAATTTGTTAAGCAGCATACAAAATTTCATTTTCATAGGAGCACTCCTTCCATTTATTTCAAAATTTGTATGAGCGCAAAGCACTGTACGTCATCTTCTCATTCCAGAATGTTCTTGAAAATAACAATTTTTTTTTTAAATCATGAAAATCTTTCAAAATTATGGCTAAATCAGCTGATAATAAAAAACTACAAACATACAAAATTTCATTACGATCTGATCCCAAATGCCTACTTCAGAGTGTCCTAGGCCTTTCCTAAACAGACTAGATTACAGTAGATTATAGTTTCTAATCTTATAATGTTTGATAGCATAATCGTATGTTATTTCCAAAAATTTAACATTAAACTTGTGTGTGTCAGTGATGTCAATAGTAGGGAAAAGACACTACATGTTCATGTACAGGGAAATTCAGCCTTAAATTTGCGATGAAAGGACAGATTTTCAATATTTACTTTTTTTTAGAGAATTTTAAAAATCTAAAATTTGTCTGTTTACATTTCAAAAAATTTCTTTTCATGTTCGCATATAATTTCTTTAATTGATTTTGAAATTTTTTCAGTGTGAATAATCTGAGCAAGCTAAATTTTCATATATGCTTGAACACACCCACTGACCAGCAAGACTTTAAAAGAACTTTGTGCTTGAACATACTCATTAGTCACCAAGCTTGCTTAATTACAATTTTTCCGCAATTTCGTATACATTTTTCCACAAGATTCAATTTACTGATTAAATTGTTATAAAAAAACACAAAATCAGACTCTAAATTAATGAATGAAAATCGAAAGTGGCTTCAAATGTTATAACTTAACAAATTGTATATAAAAATGTTTTTAAAAGAAGGTACAATTCTCCCGATTCATCTTGTGCTTTGCAGTGGGAAAAATTTGAGCTGCAGCTATGGAACAAATATGTATGGAAACTTGTAGGGAAAAATTATATTTGCGTAGGGAGAGATATTGATTTTCTTGAGATGCTGTAGGGATTTCTTTAAAAATTTATTGGCATCACTGGTGTGAGTCTAACTTTTATAAAAACACATGCTAATCTTTGCTTAAATTTAAAAAAAAAAAAGAAAAATTGTCTATTTTTTGTTTGTACGTCTTTCACTTTCCAACAGAACTTAATGAAATTTGCAATAAAGGTTTGACAGGTTGTAGGTTATTTTAAAATCTCTAAGTCTTGAGATTTTTTTTGTCGTTTTCCTTGTTTCTTATCATTATTTGCCTCACATAGAAGTTACACTTATTCAATGGATGCTTTCCAATAAGTGTGAACAATTACGCAAAGGTTTATCTCTTTTAACATCTTTTTATCTAAATTTTCGAAATTACAGTTAGAGTTTTAGCTAACATTTTCAGTCATCTTATCGAAAAAAAACAGCAGAAGAGCCTGTAATTTTAGTGAGCGCGATATTTCAATACGCAATTTCAATTGATATCTTAATACAGCAAAGACAAGAACGAATAAAAACAAAACATTTCTTTTAAAAAACAAAGAACTCTCTCAACGAAGCACGATTGACAAGTACATTTCACAACACAAAGAATGCTCTTTTTAGCGGGGATTACTCGACTACTTGACGATTAAGTAGAAGCCGAGGGGCAGAGAGGGGCAAATAATCTGGTTTTTTTCTGAAAACCTAAAATGCATATCTTTAAACGTATTTAGTTGTATACTAAAGTATAGTTGTATACTTGTATAAAGTTTACGTGAACAACGAAAAACAACAAAAAAAAAAATTATCGAAAAAATCCTTTTTTGTTCACACGTATTATTACTATATTTTTTTTAAACACAAAAACTATTTTAACTTTAAATTAAAGAATATACCTTGATTTTGAACATCCACAGCAAAGTTTTGTTAATATTTTGAAAATTAATTAAAAAAATTTCTTAGCAATTCACTGTGGTTTAACAATTTGAAAGCACGATTATCGCTGCAACTTCAAAACCTTTAAACGCAAATAAAAAAAGGACTGAGCAAAGGATAGGTAAAAAGTTGTTGTTTTTTCATTCATTTAGGTTTATAAAAATAAGAGAAAGTGGAAAAAACGGAGAAAAACTCCTATGATTTTTTTTTACTTTTGGCCTATGCGCTGAACCACTGTGCTGTGGCGTGTTGCTCACAGAAAAGTCGTTTGTTTGCGAAAAACATTTTACAGATAAAAACTTTTGTCGTAAAATTGCCGTAAAATAAGATAAAATGTAATAAATAAACCACTTTTAATGAATATTTCTTTTATTTTGGCCATATGCATCTGCAGCTGCTGAAGTTATTCATTTTTTCACTTCAACATTTTTAACATTGGTTATGTTTTCACTTATTGACAGTGGCCGATTAAAAGCGCTCTCTTTTTGAGCATATTTTTTGACAGTTCATGTTTTCCATAACAACTGTCAATGCTACCTGGGTAATTCTTCCATGAAATAAGCTCACTTTAACACGGGGTTTACACGAGACAGTACTGTTAAGACAGTGAAAAATACGTATTAGTTGCCAAACTTTGTGTCTGTGAACAAGAGTCCAGACAGCTGGTAAGACAGTTGGCAAGACAGTGGACAAAACAGCAAAAAATTTCTTTTTTATGAAGAAAATTTTTGTTAAAAGAACGAGCACGTCAAAGTTCCAATTAGTTCTATTAAATTTTCTCGTCTTCTGTCATTTGATATGCTAAATATCATTCGACTGTCCTAACTACTGTTCCACCAACTGTCTGCATAAAAGTTAAGACAGTAGAGCAGCCAGTAGCAAAAGAAAGTGTGTGTGGGTAAAAATTAGTGAATATGTTGCAACAGTACCCAGCAGGCAATTAAGCGAGTACTCCGCGAAGGAAGGCATGGTATTATTGCATATATTAAGGCACTGCTATTATTGGCGTCAATACACCTTCCATGATCACTGCATTGATGAGTGCTTCTGTAATGCTTACTTTTTGAAGGTTCTGAGTCTTTTCATATTATTTTATATGAAAAAATTTATAATAAAATAAAGAAAAAATTATACGTGATCAGAACAATTTAAAAAAAAAATTAAAAAATAAAAGAAATATTTTTTGTCCGAGTTGGGTCTCGAACCCAGGTCTCCGAAATCCAACACATTACATATCATATTGTATGAAAATAATTACATGTATGGAAACATTTCAAGTCTCTTCTTAAATTTTTTTATTGTCCCAGCTGAGTCTCGAATCCGCACTCCCGAAAGCTTACTTTCAATTGAAATGATGCTAAATAAGCTTTATTTTATTAAGAACTGCGGTGGACGAGTGGATAAGATGTCGGACTACGACATGAGAGGACGTTGGTTCAAATCTGGAAATTGTTAGTAGTTTTTATTTCAAGTTGATATTTATATTGGTCTTCTTTTTAACGTGCATTCTCAAAAGAGCTTCTATCAGGCCTCTTTAGAGTCTCTACAGCGGAAGGCCTGAAAAATTTTCTCGTTTCATAGAAAAAAGAAAGTATACTTGGATATGAGGGTGAAAGCACTTCGAAATCCATATGAAGGCCTGCTAGTAGTGCTTCAAACTCCTGCCATTGCCGACTGGGTACTGTCCCGTGTAACCCCCGTGTTAAAGATGTCTCCAAAATTTTAAAATTAGTAAGCTTTAAGGTGAGAAAAAAAAATCGATACCCATAACTTTTGATTTGATACTTTCTCTAGTGTCTTTCTCATCCATCGATGGTGTGCTTGTTTGTATTACAAAATAATGCAGTAAATTTAATTTAGTTGCGAATATCACTGCTGCCGCGATTCGGATGCAGGTACATTTTTTAATTTCCTCTTAATTCTTGATTCAAACAATTTATATCAGTGATAAGGTAAGTGACAAGAAAATTTTTATTTCACAATTTATCTTTTAACATCTCGAACTTGACGAAAAACTTCAACAACTGCGTTTTCATTAGCTATCTAATGTTTTATCAAAGTTTTTTGCATTTCAATCATGCTGCTTAACAAGCATTCTTGCACATTTTTCTTGCCACTGGCAGCATGGGAAACTTTTTGTTTCCTCTTCTTTCTTAATTTCATTACGTATTCCTTTCAAATACTTTCATGCACAAATGAAAAACACTAAAAAAGCCAAAATAAACTGCTCATCCAGTCATAATTCGCAGTTTAAATTTAATAAAATATTTTATTCATATGTTAATTCCTAACTGCTAATATCAGCATCTAAGATGAGAGTGTGAGTGGATTCCGAAAATGCAACCGAAACTATAATTCTTGCAACAATGCACGAGCGAACAGACGACTGCCAAAGGATCTCGACTTTGGGAAGTGGAAGGCATGGCACAAGACAAGAGAGTTCCATGTCATTGTCAAGAAATGAACACATTTTAGCAAAACCAAAAGTAAAACTACGAGTAAAAGTCATGGCAAGGAATCAAATGCTTAAACAAGGGTAAGAGTTGCCAAATGAGTTGCCACTGAGGGGCACTACGGGCACACACACACATCATTCGGCATGAACAACGGCATGCGGCATTCCTTGTCAGCGGTAGCTCCTGCCATTAGACTTTAGAACAGAAGAAGTTTTTGTAAGCTACGCCCTTAATCTCTATAAATAATTCAATTCGTTAAATTAACATTTGCATTAGAATTGAAAATAGTTGGCAAAGGCTTAGGCACAGAGAAGACGAAGAGAGAAAGAGAAAAGGAGGGAGGCACTAGTCATAAAAAGGTTGATTTGTCTCGAATAACGACATCGCAAAACTAGTCCTAGCAGTGGTTCTGGCACAAGTGCAAGCAAAAGTTACAAGTACCAAGCCACCCGCTATGTCTGTGGTCGCCAGGTAGTCACGTAGTTTGGAAACCTCAGCCTAAAATGTTGCAAAGGTGAAAAGCCGCCACTCTTGGAGTGGGGTGCTGCTGACTGCCACCTTCCGACAGAAACACAAAAAACACTTAAAATTCCAGAGCAGCACTTTGTAAGTGGTGGGCAACAAGCAGCCGAAGAAACAGAGCCTTGTTTGCAGAATTGGGCTGAGTTGTGCAGAATTGGGTTGCGTGGAGTTGCCTTAACAAGGTTCGAGATGGTTGTTTCTAGCGCACAGAATCAACAACGAGGTTAAATAGAGAAGAATTAAAGCCTATGTTCAGGCGTTTTGACGTTATAATGAATATTATGCGCGGTCGTTGTGTAAATTTATGCAACGTCAAGTTGATGTAGATGCAGACGTGGTTATGGCTTGTGGACATAAACGTAGAAACGTGGTATTTTCTTACAATTAGAGGATGACGTAAATTTGAAGTCAAACAGAGACATAGACGAGCTCAAAAAATAACTGAAATTGTTGCTGACAAAAAACGACGAGAACCTTTCATATATAAAAAGTGTATATATGAAAAGTTGGTGAAAATCTATTTAATATTATGAGTAGGTTTTGAATTTATAACATATTTAAATAGATTTCGCTTGAGTTGAGTTGCAATTGTGCATAATATTGTCTATAAATTTATGACTAGGTAGATCACTTTGATAAATCGTTTTATAATTTTGAACAAAATAAGTTGGTAAGAACAGAATGTGGCATTTGTTATTAGGAAAAATAACCGGCACATACACTAATTCGTCTCACATACAAAAATTAATCTTTTTTTAGTTAGCAAAAAAGGATATATTATTAGCCCTATTATGGTTCACAACACAACACCAATTGCTGTCTTCAATGTGTAAATTTCTATTACAGTAGACAACAAAGCAACTGAATACATTCCACTGTTGTCTGTCAACGATGCTGTGTCTTCAACACACTTACTACGCAACACAGCAGTTGTGCTTTATTGCCTTGTTATCTGCCAAATTTTGAAGACAGCTAATTTGGTGTTGTGTTGAAGAAACGAAATAGATTAAAAATGAAAATTTTATTTAAAATTGCGTTTTTCTTTATTAATTATGAAAATTTCACAGAAAATTGATAATACGTCTCCTTGTGGACAAAATTATATTGAATTAAGCAATTGAATTCGAAATTGTTTGTTTGTTTACTTTTTTATTTTGACAGTGACCAGTTCACAGTTGCATCGAAACGTACTAATTAGATTACGTTTTTATTTTGAGAGTAAGAAAATTTTTGCAATGCTACCTTTTTATTATTTTGGAATATTTATGATAGAAAGAAGTGCTATTTTATTTTATTAGTTAAGAAATGCCGGGAGAGGGGTTTTAAACTAAAAAAAAGATTATTTTAAATTTGTCATAATTCTTAAATTATAGTTATGCTATTGGCATCAGAGAACTGCACAAGCCTACTTGAAGTTTATTTCAAGTACTTACTTGAAATACAAGTTCAAGCTAGCTTGAGCTTGATAATTTTGAATCAAGTATAGCTTGTAATTGAATATAAATAAGCCCACGACAGCTTGCAAAAATTCTAGCTTAAAAGCGAACGGCACGAAGTTTCAAGTAAAGGAAAGCTTGATGCCTTTGGCAAAAAGCTTGAAAAGCTTGAAATTGAAGGCATGTATCCAATTGAAGCAAGTATCCAAAAAATTCAACAAGCTTGTTTAGAGAGAGCTTAAGCGTAATAGGACTTTTAAGGATTCTATGAACTACGTGGTTGGAAGTTTTAGGGGTAAATGATTTCGAAAATGATGTCAAACTTTAAAATTTAAGATGGAGGTTAGGGTTGACACCTAAATTTTTACCACAGTATTGCCACCTAATAAAATGTATTTTTAAGAGTTTTAAACATCATTTATCAGTATTAAGGGGTCGCTGATTTCGAATCTAGTCAGAATTTTAAAATTTAAGAATGTGGATAGGGTTGCCACCTTAATTTTTTGTAGTTTAATGAATTCGGGGCTGGAAAAAAAATGGTGCACCAAAAATGGGTCGCTGAATCGGAATCCGTTGTCAGAGTTTCCAAATTATAAAATTTTGAAATAATAGGGTTGCCACCTAATAATATGTCTTTTCAAGAGTTTTAAACGTCATTTATCATTGTAAAGGGGTCGCTGATTTCGAATCTAAAGTCAGAATGTTAAAATTCGAGATGGTGGATAGTGTTGCCACCTTAATTTTTTGTAGTTTTATGAATTCGGAGCTGGCAAAAAAAAAATGGTAAAACAGTAATGGGTCGCTGAATCAGAATCCGTTGTCAGAATTTCAAAATTATAAAATTTTGAAATAATAGGGTTGCCACCTAATATTATATCTTTTCAAGAGTTTTAAACGTCATTTATCAGTGTTAAGGGTTCGCTGATTTCGAATCTAAAGTCAAAATTTTAAAATTCAAGATGGTGGATAGGGTTGCCACCTTAATTTTTTGTAATTTTATGAATTCAGGGCTGGCAAAAAAAATGGTACACCAAAATGGTACATCAGAATTTCAAAATGATAAAATTTTTAAATAATAGGGTTGCCACTTAATAATATGTCTTTTCATATGTCCTTTACTTTAAACTTCATGCCGTTCGCTTGTAAGCTAGCATACTTGCAAGTCGCAAGTTGTCGTGGGCTTATTTATATTCAATTACAAGCTATACTTGATTCAAAATTATCAAGCTCAAGCTAGCTTGAACTTGTATTTCAAGCAAGTACTTGAAATAGACTTCAAGTAGGCTTGTGCAGTTCTCTGGTTGCTACTATAAAAAGGGTCCGTGTTCCCGGAAAAAAGGAGGGAAATCAAGTTTTTTTTTCAACACCATTATAATCTTAGTAAAAAAATGCTTCCTTTTACTTAAAATCATTTTAAAATCCAGCTATTTCATTATACTAGATTTAATCCTATTTTTTAACGCCAGTTGAAATTGACGGGTTTAAATATGGGCTCACAATATTTCCTTTTCATATCGCAAAAAAATTCTTATTTAGATAGTACTTTTTGCTATTTAAAAAATACTTTTTAAAGAGTACGTTTTTACTTTTCTCCGAAGCAACCCTGGACCAATCAAGCAACGAATTCTACATACGTTCCACAATCAAACGTGACAATAACGTATTGTTGTGAACCATAATAGTTCGAAACTGTTATGTCTTCTTGACTGTTGTGTCTACTCGTAAGAAGACACAGCAGTTTATTGCTGTGAACCGTAATAAGCCTATATATTCAATATTAAAAAAGATAAAAAAAAATTCATTAAAATAGATAGATTTCAAATTTTCGTCTGCTAGAGCTTCCAAAAGTACACTTTTTGAAGTGAAACTTATAAAATCTTAACGAAACTTAACGATGAAACAAAAAATGACATTAAAAATATACAAACCACCACTTAGTATGCACACAAACCAATTTTAAAGACATTTTTAACGTTGCAGTAACTGTTGAACAAGTTTAGAGTCTACATTTATTAAAATTTGTAAAATCGAATACATAAATGGCGCTGCAAACGCACTTAGCGTGGTTCCCCTTTATACGGTGTTTTTTAAAAATATAATAACAATATTTTAAAAATATATTTAAAAATTAAATATATTTAAAAACGAAAGTTCAAAAATAGAAAGTCAAAAATTTGATTTGCAAGTTTATTTCTCATTCTTAGGTTTGTTTTATGAAAAATTAGTACTAACAATTTTAAAGATATGTAAATATTTTTAATGTCCAAACATCAGAAATGTTTTCAAAATTAAATTGGAAAACATTACGATTTCAAAAAATTAGTTTTACACCACGTTCAGCTATATCACCACAAATAGCATAAAGTTCTTTGACTCCACTAATATTGGCACTGATTTTTTGGAAAGCGACCCAGATAATTAGAAAAAAACCCCTCTTATTTGCAAAGACATTATCAAATGTTTCTTCGTTGTGAATGATATAGCTGAACGTGGTGTTGCTGCTGCAAATGGTTACCAACATCTTATCAAATCTGAGTAGAGCTTTCAAGATTTGCTCCAAGTGGTTGAGAACGGTCGCAAAAAATATTTAAAACAAAACAAAAATTTCTAAAAAAATTATCAATTCTAAATGGTTTTTGGCTAAAATTTAATTTGTTACCTCGTGATACATGGTAACCCTCATGCCAAAGCCCTTATAACTGTTATTTGTAAAACCTTTGCTCACACTAATAAATGTACTTAAAAATTAATTTTTTTCCAAACTTTAAATGCGCATTACTTTAGTAAAAGGATAGATAAATTATTGATTCGTTTTCTTTAAATTACTTAAAATTAAGTTTTGTTTGAAGCTGCATGCTAGGATTTTTTATTAAAAGCGATCAAATTATTTTTTTTTTAAAAATCCTTTTTGTGACTGTACTGTCCAGAAAAACAGACGTAACTCCTCTTTCAAGTCCACGAAAGTAAAATTTTGACATTTTTCTTTCCAAATAAGATCTTTGAAACAATATATTTTTAGTTAGGCTCCCTTTCTGGGTAAAAATAACAAGTGTTATTTTGAAAAACTATTTTTGTGGGGAAAACCACCTTGAGCAACCTCTAAACCTTTTTCAAAAAATCTGAAAAAATTCTCAAAATTGTTTTTCGTGACGAACTTCCAGATTCCGCTTCAGCCCCCCAAAATTTCTAAAAAAAAAGTTTACGCCCTAATGGTCAACCTATGTATGAACCTTATCGGAAATTTCAAAGTGCTTTATGAAAAAGCAAAAAAAAAGGGGCTTCACTCTGCTTATGAATAGTGCTTTTGAGAAGTGCTTTGCTCTCGCTACGAATTGAGCTTAAAAAATCGGTTTGCTTTCACTATTTTCCCTAATTTGATTAAAACAAGATTTACATCTTGTCGTTGCTGTCGTACTAGTTCGATATATTTACTTTTCTCATCACTACTTGTCATTACTCATCACTAGTATGCGCGGGAAGTTTAATTCGTGAAAGTGTTTCAGCAAAATAGAGAAAAATAGTGAAAGGTAAAAAACGTTTATAAACAGTTTAAATATTTTAATAAAAAAAAGTTATATTTTCATAAAAATTAGTTTCTAAACATTTTTTCTAAACTTCTTAATAGCTTACTTTTTACTACTTTTTATATGTATTTAATATTCAGTTAAAAAAAAAACCAAAAAACAGTTTCAAACTAATTAAAAACACATTACTAAGATATGTCTAGATCCATAATACTTTTCTAAACTTTTTGAAAATTTACTTTTTAATCCTTTTTATATGTATTCAATATTCAGTTAAAAAAAACCAAAAAACAGTTTCAAACTAATTAAAAACACATTACTAAGATATGTCTAGATGCATAATACTTTTCTAAACTTTTTGAAAACTTACTTTTTACTACTTTTTATATGTATTCAATATTCATTAAAAAAAAAACCAAAAAACAGTTTCAAACTAATTAAAAACACATTACAAAGATATGTCTAAGTACATAATACAAATAACGTTTTTTATTTTGCTTAAAACTTTGGTCGGTACCACTGCGGGAATGTTATGCGTTTTCTTATCACTTTCCGAAGCGATAGCAATGTACTTTTTTAATCACTTTTCGAAGCGAGAGCAAAGCGCTTTTTTTAATTACTTTTCAAATGGAGAGTAAAAATCTTTCTGTAATCACTTTCCGAAGGGAGAGAAAAGCGCTTTTTGGAATCCCTTTTCGAAGCAAGAACTAAGCGCTTTTTTAATCACTTTTCGTAGCGAGAGCAAAGTGCTTTTTCAAATCATTTTTAGCAGCGAGAACAAAGGTCTTCTTCCCAATGACATGCCAATGTTAAAAAAATCACTATTAAAAACGAGAACAAAGCGCTATTGTGATTTTTAAAGTGCTTTGAAAGTAGTTTCGAAGCGCTTTGTTTCCTAAAGGGAATGTTTTCTACCAATATTATTTTTAACTCGTAAATAGTACGAAACCATTAGTAAATGCTACGAATGTAATGGAAGAAATTAAGATGTTATTCGTACGAGAAATTGAAAAATGTTAAAGAATAATATCCCTTATTAGTCGAAGATCATTCTTCGTAGCAACATATATCAAGGGGCATTTAATTTAATAACGGATATAAACTTTGACGAAAAGCAATTTTATGTTTTAAAGTCCTTGTAAGCAAGTAGAAAGCCAAGCAAAATTTAGTTCGAGCAAGAATCAAAACTGATATTGCTTTGCTCTCACTACAAACTGAGCTTAAAAAAAAGCAGTTTACTCGTACTCACAACACTAACATCACTTGTATTTTTCTAATCCCCAGCAGTTCCAGTCTTGAAGAAATCTCAAATGAATCATGTACGATTTTTCTTGATCCTTAACGAAACATGCTGATTTGGCCATACATTTCATTGACGAAAATTTCATATAAATGTTCCAAATTCGTGCAACACGCAATGCAGAAACGTCGGGATTTATCATCCACGAATCCAACATCGAAATATTGAGGAAGTTTCGTTAACGAAAAGTAGACAGACATATAAAGAAAATTCGTCCAGGAATTAAAATGGAAACGTGCTTCTATACCGAATGCAACGTCGTGTAATGTTGACGTAATGTTGTTTTCGTAATGGCCTGACGCCACCACACCGTATATTTTACAGGTAGACTCGGGCAGCTGTCCAAGCCCATTCCTTTACCATTGCCTTGATGCCACACAGAACCTCACGTTGTAGTGATAATTCGTTCTTTAATCGTCCGGTAAAGTTGTGGAATAGTATCCCTGCGAGCGTGTTTCCCGTCAGTTTTGAGCTGTGCAAATTTAAAACAAATCTTCACCGAAACTACTCCATCTGTTCAACTTCTAACTAACTATCACCCATCTTCCAAATCAACACAATGCTCAAACATTTATAAGAAACATCACCTGAGCTTTCACTCTACAAAACAAAAAAAAAACAAATACACTTGTCAAAATCAAACGAATTCGACAGCAATGTCAATGACCTAAAACAGTGGTGTCAATAAATGTTTAAATACTATCGAAAACCATCGATAGTCAGTCCAAAATTGTCGATAGTCACTATAGTGTGAAATTATCGATAGTGTCATCGATAGTTTGCGAAGTACACAGCTTAAGGCTTGATTACCCAAGCGTAACGTGAGGTGGCGCAGCGGGATGTAGCGTAGTGCGACGTTGCCTCGAGGATAAGCGATTACCGAAAACGTAATCCAACGTAGTGCAGGCGCCGTAGTGCAGGGCACTCATTTTATTCTAGTTGGCTTATTTACTTCTCCTCGTCAACAAAAGATTGCATCCTTTCTTATATAGTATAAAAATTTACAATAATGTGAAGTTAAACAAATTTTTTCGCTTGTAACACAGCTGTCGAACTGTAAAAAATCGTAACGTTGCATAGAAATCTATTTTCTACAGACTTCTACGCTGCGTCACGCCACGTTACGAATTCGGTAAGACTTGTACACATTTATCATTAAACAGATTTTAGCTTGCCAATTGGCAACGTCGCGCTACGTTACCTTACGCTTGGGTAATCCAGCCTTTAGCCTCTGAACGATTCGGCGAATTACAACAATCATGAATTTCTTGAAGTTTTTGTAATAGAGTAAAAAAAGTTAGGCGCTGACAATCGCTACTTTGCATTATATTTTGTTTGCATATTTTTTTTTAAGTCCAGCAGCTCATGCAGAAACTTCCTTTACGAAATCATCACGAAAAGTTCATCAATGATGCCGCGAACTACTGGGTCATTACACATTACTAGTATACGCCAAAAATTTAATTCGTGAAAAAGTGTTGCTGCAAAATAGTGAAATATATAAGTTTAAATCGTTTGTAAACTGTTAAAATGTAATTTTTTCATAAAAAAGGTAATAAAATGAATGGTAAGTTGTTTGGATATTTAAAACGTAAATGTAAAAGATTAGTTCGGGCAAGAATATATGCCATCAAAACTGCAGTTATGCATGCAGGCTCTAACGAAGAAAGCGCTCTTTCGAAGGTTTTCCGAAGGTAGAGCAAAGCGCTTTTTTAATAACTTTTCGAAACAAGAGCAAAGCTCTTTTTTGAATCGCTTTTCATAGCAAGAAAAAAGGTCTTCCTTCCATTGACATGACAATGTTAAAAAATCGCTATTTAAAGTGAGAACAAAGCGCTATTGTGGTTTAGTAAAGTGCTTTGAAAGTGTTTTTGAAGCGCTTTGTTTCCTAAAGGCACGACAAAGTTGTGGAATAGTCTCCCTGCGAGCGTATTTCCAGTTTTGAGCTGCACAAATTTAAAACAAATCTTCACCGAAACTACTCCATATGCCCATCCTCCAACTATGTAACTATTACCCATCTTCCGAATCTAGGCAATGCATACACACTAATAGGGGGCATCCCCTGAGCGTTCGTTCAGCCTAGAAAAAACTATCCATAGCATATCCTTCGATTTTCATTCCTTCGATTAATAGCATATGCTTTGAACACTTGCTTTATATCTTGGGTGGAAAACGGCTAACTCCTTTCTCCATTCCTAACCGATTCGGATAAACCTAAAAAGCATTAAAATAAAAAATCACAAAGAAAAAATAATACTTCCATTTCAATAAATTTAATTATTATTTTAAAGAAACAATTAAGGTGGTGTTTTTATTGTATTGCTTTAAAAAAAAACACAGATACGCATACATACACCAACACATACATATCTGCATAGCTGAACAGACGCTCGTGCCATAGTTCATGAAAAAAAAATCAAAACAAACAAAAACACCGGATGAAGGATCTACAACCAAAAAAAAAACACTGCATCACTAAAATTAAACAACTTACGAATTATCAGCGCAGATCGGATGGAATTTGAGATGAATATGTTGAGCACGGATGCGGCTGGTTGTGCTAGTGTGCGCACGTATGTTTGTGTGTTTGAACAGCAGAACATACGGCAGACGCAAAAGCAGAAGCACGCATATCCGGCATGTGCAAAAATTTCCACTTTCGTTGGATGCATGAATGGGATCGAAGAATGAATAAGTGAATGGATGGAGGCAAAAAACAACCAACGACATCTAATCCAACATACGGCACTCCAAAGCGCACGGATGGCGTTTACATCAGTGCAGTGCAGCGCAAAAAAAAAACAAGACTCCACTTGAGTGGCTGTCGTTGTAGTTGCTGTTGTTGTCGGGGTTATTACCGCTTTGATAACGCATGTTATGTGCTTATCTCAACGTGGAGGAGCACTTCAACTTCATCTACACTGTAAGACAAAAAAAAAGACGCATTATTATATACTCTGCCAGAGTGCAGATGATGAACTGAGCGCAGTGAGAGCGCAACAAAGAATCCACGCGTGCTTCTTGTCGCTAAAGATGCATGCGTGCAACTTAACAGGCAACATTTAAATGCACTTCAACCGTAGCTACTGAAGAGTGTCCTTAAGTGAATCATCCTAAAGCATCACTTCAACACAAAACTCAATTTCAAGTTTCTTTAAATTAATTGACGTTTATCTGTCAATTTAAATTGAACTCTGATCCGAAGAGAACTCATTAGAAATTGAAGACGATAATGTTTTTCCAAGCTTCTATTAATGGCATGTCCTTTAGAAAATAGTCTAGAGAAATATTAGGAATTTTAAAGATGGTGTGTCCTTTAGTGCTTCGGAGAGAATTTTGCTAAATCCATTTCATTAAGAAGCTACATGACCACAAATGGGCTACATTTAGGCCAAAGGTTTATTTAATATTCCAAATTTTTTGGTTCTAAGCCCATTTGGTGTCACTGCAAAAACAAAATATTCAGATCAGCTGCTGGTATGACAACGTCTTCTGTCAACATTTCATCTGCAAATCTTAATTATATACACTTCATTCATTCATTCTTTGTAACGCCCTCATCATCTGGCTGGCTTAGCGCAACGCCTCGTGCCGTAACTTTCGCTACTTCCTTTAAATTATAAAATCAACGTCTTCACAACTCAACTGAGAAAAGAATGTCCTAGTTATTTTTTTTTGTATAAGCACACACGCGCATTCACAAATATGTTCTTGATCATTCGCGATAAGCATATCTGCAAAATTTTCTGAAGTCGAAGAGCAGCTGAAAACAAATTAAAAACATATAAAAAACATCCTTTTTTTTTCGATGTTTTCAACCCTCTGGGATTGAATATGAAGTGTGACACACGCTTTTTCAACAGTTCGCTGATACGAACGGTGAAAGAATGCTGTTTATTTGTTTGTAGTTATCAAGCAAGAGAATCGAGAAATCTGATATCAAACAATCAAATAACAAGATTTGAACTGAGCTCAACATCTTGGTAGGTGTTGACGAGTCTGACAACAGCGAAGACAGGTGGCTAAAAGCAGCTGGAAAAATTTAACAATGCGCAGAAAATTGCGGAAATACCTTCTGGCTTAATTTTAAGTAAATTGCTACCATTTAAATAACTGTATTTAAAATATCTACATGACTCCTTAAAGACATTTTTTATAACTAAAATAATCGATAAGAAGGTCAAAACTTAGCTTTATGCTTATTATTAAATTTTCATTCAAATATATTTGCAGATACTCGAATCAATTTTTTTATAAAATTAAGATATATGGGACATTCCATACAATTATTCATTAGTCAAAAATGCTTGATACGTATTTTTTTTTATGTTAATATAAGACAAGGAGTTTTCGAAAAAAAAATTTAATATTACGGTTTTTAAAAAGGACCTTTTTTCAATTACTTATGCTGCAATAACTGATGAAGATAGAAAAATTTGTGCCAACGCAGACATTTGCGCCTTTTTGTTAGCTTTTGAGATGTGTTTACTGAAACTTAGTCATATTATTTTTTGATTGTGACAAAAAGAGATTTGCAACAAATTGGTTTTTTTATTTGGACTTAATTTTTTTTTTCTATCTTTATCAGTTATTGCAGTGAGTGAAAATTCGTGAAACTAGCCAAGTATTATTTATATCTTTTATGGATATTATTGAAGTGTACAGCTGCGGTCAAAATAATAGTAGCGCCCTTATATTCATACATGTTTGGATAAATAATACTAGTATACATATTTCGGATCCGGTAAGTCCATTTTCATTCCTATATGTACTTTCAACACTCGTTCCAACTCCGTACTCAGTTTCCTCCTATATTGTAAAACTTTCAAGATACAGGGTGTTTTACGGTTTTGGTACGTGTTTAGTATTATTGATCTAGAATCTAAACTACTCACCATAAAATAAAAAATAATATTTTGTATTATAGAAAAAATATCAGATTTTTCATAAGTATATCAATCGCTTTCGTGTCATGTGCTGTAGCGGAGAAAAAATTTTGAGATTATCCAAAAAAATATCTAAGGGTGATCTTTTAAGAGCTTGATAATTTTTTTTTTAAAAAAAACGCATAAAATTTGCAAAATCTCATCGGTTCTTTATTTGAAACCAGTGATCTGCAAGCGATGGCATTTTCGCTACTTGCAATCTACCCTCAACAAATACAGAGACAGTCTGACCGCACTACGCAAGCGCTGCGATTGTTGTGTCGAACATACTTGCAACATTGAAGCCAACTGTGTATGAGCGTGTCGTTAGACCACAATAATGCATGTTCGAGTTGTTGGTTTGATAACCAGCGCAGGGTCTTTTCAACTTCTGGTATGCAATGGTAAGTATGGTCATTTACAAGCAACAAAACAAAGACATAAAGCGTAACTCCTGCATAAAAAAACCAGCGCTTATTTTGTTCGCCGAACACAAAGTATTTGCAGTAACATTGCAGTAACATTGCAGTTACTTTGCGTGACTTTTGAGAGCTTGTAGCTCATAAGCTAATGGTTCAATTGAGCTGATTTCTTTTTTAAAATAAATTCTAAAGTTTAATTGAGTGAGCAATAAAATTTATTTAGTGAATTTTTAAAGATATTTATTAAATTTAGTTTTTTAAGAAATTATATCAGACGCCATTTTACTAAAAAACACCTTTTATCACTGATTTTGATAAGATTTTGTATGCATGCAGATCTTTAATAAAGCTACAACTTTTGTTCAATTGTTCAAAATTTTGAAATAATAGGGTCGCCACCTAATAATATGTCTTTTCAAGAGTTTAAAACTGATAAATGACGTTTAAAACTCTTGAAAAGACATATTAATGGGTGGCAACCCTATTATTTCAAAATTTTATAATTTTGAAATTCTGACAACGGATTCGGATTCAGCAACCCATTTTTGGTGTAACTTTTTTTTTGCCAGCCCCGAATTCACAAAACTACAAAAAATTAAGGTGGCAACCCTATCCACCATCTTGAATTTTAAAATTCTGACTTTAGATTCGAAATCGGCGACCCCTTAACACTCATAAATGATGTTTAAAACTCTTAAAAATACATATTATTAGGTGGCAATACTGTGGTAAAAATTTAGGTGGCAACCCTAACCTCCATCTTAAATTTTAAAACTGTGACATTATATTCGAAATCAAATCCGTTGTCAGAATTTCAAAATTACAAGAATTCGCAAAAATGAAAAAAAAATGTAGGTGGCAACTCTATCCGCCATCTTAAATTTTAAAGTTTGACATCATCTTCGAAATAAGTTACCCCTAAAACTTCCTAAAACTATTTACTCTATTCATACTGAAGTAACCTACAAACACTTGAGTAAAAATGCAGTGTTCGCGCTGATTTCATCGTTCGTAAGCTTACTTTTGTATCACTGCTTAGCCGAAGTTGAAATCAACCTGCAATGGTACACGAGGCAGTAGCTCAAAATAATGCATAATTATAACGATTGCCTTTCGTGCGCTGTGGTTTATACACATAATTATTTTATGCAAACATCTATACTTTCCACTGAAGTCGAAGCACACATCACACAGTGTTTGACTTTGATACAATTGGCTAATGCAACATGCTTGATGTTGTAAGTGAGCTCGATGGCGTAGAATATGTTGCATGGTATTAATGATATTGAAGTCATACAAAAACCGAGTATGTACTGAGTGTAAAAGCAGTTGCAGTTCATCGCTGCAGGTCTCTGTTTGAAACGTTAGATTGGTCCATGACATTTACTTTTTGAAGATAATTTCATTTAAATGTTGACCGCGGCTGCGTCTTAGGTGGTCCATTCGGAAAGTCCAATTTTGGGCAACTTTTTCGAGCATTTCGGCCGGAATAGCCCGAATTTCTTCGGAAATGTTGTCTTCCAAAGCTGGAATAGTTGCTGGCTTATTTCTGTAGACTTTAGACTTGACGTAGCCCCACAAAAAATAGTCTAAAGGCGTCAAATCGCATGATCTTGGTGGCCAACTTACCGGTCCATTTCTTGAGATTAATTGTTCTCCGAAGTTTTCCCTCAAAATGGCCATAGAATCGCGAGCTGTGTGGCATGTAGCGCCATCTTGTTGAAACCACATGTCAACCAAGTTCAGTTCTTCCATTTTTGGCAACAAAAAGTTTGTTAGCATCGAACGATAGCGATCGCCATTCACCGTAACGTTGCGTCCAACAGCATCTTTGAAAAAATACGGTCCAATGATTCCACCAGCGTACAAACCACACCAAACAGTGCATTTTTCGGGATGCATGGCCAGTTCTTGAACGGCTTCTGGTTGCTCTTCATTCAAATGTGGCAATTTTGCTTATTTACGTAGCCATTCAACCAGAAATGAGCCTCATCGCTGAACAAAATTTGTCGATAAAAAAGCGGATTTTCTGCCAACTTTTCTAGGGCCCATTCACTGAAAATTCGACGTTGTGGCAGATCGTTCGGCTTCAATTCTTGCACGAGCTGTATTTTATACGGTTTTACACCAAGATCTTTGCGTAAAACCTTCCATGTGGTCGAATAACACAAACCCAATTGCTGCGAACGGCGACGAATCGACATTTCACGGTCTTCAGCAACACTCTCAGAAACAGATGCAATATTCTCTTCTGTACGCACTGTACGCATTCGTGTGGTTGGTTTAATGTCCAATAAAGTAAACTGAGTGCGAAACTTGGTCACAATCGCATTAATTGTTTGCTCACTTGGTCGATTATGTAGACCATAAATCGGACGTAAAGCGCGAAACACATTTCGAACCGAACACTGATTTTGGTAATAAAATTCAATGATTTGCAAGCGTTGCTCGTTAGTAAGTCTATTCATGATGAAATGTCAAAGCATACTGAGCATCTTTCTCTTTGACACCATGTCTGAAATCCCACGTGATCTGTCAAATACTAATGCATGAAAATCATAACCTCAAAAAAATCACCCTTTACAAATTTTCTATCTTTTGTTTTAGCGGAGCTGTTACTGTCCAAAGTTAGAATTTAAAAAAATACTGTTGATTAAGTGTATTTTTACATGAAAAAAAGACATTTTAAATTTGGACGGTTACAATTTCGCTAAAACAAAAAATAGAAAATTTGTTGATATTTTTTTGGATAATCTCAAAATTTTAGCTTCGCTACAGCACATGACACGAAAGCGATTGATATATTTATGAAAAATCTGATATTTTTTCTATAATACAAAATATTATTTTTTATTTTATGGTGAGTAGTTTAGATTCTAGATCAATAATACTAAACACGTACCAAAACCGTAAAACACCCTGTATCTTGAAAGTTTTACAATATAGGAGGAAACTGAGTACGGAGTTGGAACGAGTGTTGAAAGTACATATAGGAATGAAAATGGACTTACCGGATCCGAAATTCGTATACTAGTATTATTTATCCAAACATGTATGAATATAAGGGCGCTACTATTATTCTGACCGCAACTGTATATGGAAAAAAATAAATCGCAATTTTTTTTAGTTTTTTTTTTTCAATGAGTTTATGTTGCGATTTACTTAACAATGAGTTAGTTTTAATCTTATATATTAATAGGCAAACATCAAATGTTGTCTTACACTTTTTCGATATTAGTTTGAGAATAAGGGCAATGAAACTTATATCATTTGAAGGGTACTGCGCCCCATATGTGCAGAATTATTTGAGATTTTAAAATTATGAACTCTGACCCGAAATATAAACATTGAAAATTTGTATTATTTTTAGTAAGGAATCTCATCGCTAGGAAGAGGTAGAATGGTGAATGAGGTATCAAATGAAAGATCTGGCAGCACAGTATGATTACAATTTAAATTGGTTACCTTCGACCTGAAAAGGTGTGAAAAAATACTTCTGTCATTTTGCGCCATCTCTTACGGCTACCCTACAATAAGCATTTCTTTATACAACAAGGGTATATATATATTGCGATGTTGAAATTTCTTACAAATAGTAAATTCTGAAAAATTTCCGTTATTTTGACATAAAAATTAAAGCGGTATCTCACAAACTATATATGTTCTCAGTACAACGTATTTTTGTATGAAAAGTCGTTGGTTGAGGAATATAATATTCTCTATAAAATTCTTAATGATTGAGATAATGAAATCATAAATTGCATTTTACTTTATTATACATAGCTAAATTATTAATAGTGAATTAGGTTAAGTTATGTATGTAAGGGTTAAGCCCTGTAGACGAATTTAAAAATAAAAACTAGTAAGGAATTATCTTCGACTGGGCCGAAGTTAAAATAACCCCACGGCCGAATTAGAGTATATATAAAGTCTTAAGCAAACTGTTAAATATATTTAAAGAGATTTCCCGTTTTGGTTAAGTCACTTTGTATGGGAGGTAGGCGTGGTTTTCATCCGATTTTGCTCAGATTCGAACTTGACCGCTATTTTTGTATAAAAAGCTTATATTTTGAATTTCGTTACGATAGCTCAAAAATTACGGCTGCTATCGTGGACACAGACAGACAGACGGACATGGCTAAATCGACTCAGGAGGTGATGCTGATCAGGAATATATATACTTTTCTATACCAACCACGCCTCCTTATCGGCGTTACTAACGGAGTGACAAAATTAATATACCCACATTACGTTTTTTAAACGTATAGGAAAGCTTTCTTGGTAATATTTTGCACGAATAGTATATTAAAAAAGCCCCTTAAAATGACATTAAAATTATTTAGATATCTCGAAAAATTTCTATCTTCTTAGTACAACGTATTTCCTTGAATGAGAAAAAACTATTGAAATTTCAAGTTTTGACTTTGATAGCAAATATCTCAGCCATTTTTTAGCCTATTTTCAATAAATTTTCTTTGTCTGAAAGATAAGTTTAAAGATAAGTTTAAAGATTAACCGTTATCCCATCAACTCCATGTTTTATATTGTTTTAAAAAAAAAACTCTAAAATATTTAGGTTTTGCTCAAAAAATAAGACAAACATTTTTTTTGTTGTAATTTTTTTTTTTCTTATTACATTTTCTTTTTCACACTCTTTCGTACGACATATAATTTATTTGCAAAAAATGCAGCATCATTTTGACACATAATTCAAAAAACAGTTTCTATCATCGAAATTCATGAGGTACCCCCTATGATTTTTTTGATGAAAATTCAATTTTTCAAAATGTTGTTTTTACATTTTTTACAAAGTTCTACAGCTCAAGAAATAATTTCTGTGAAAAATTTTTCAAATATTTCAAACCACTCTAAAGTTATGTACACAAATCTTTGTTTTAAGCCATTTCATTATATGTGACCTTTTCCTATAAAAGGGACCTAGTGTGTCAAAAAACGGGTTTGGACTTAAGAGTGGATTCTGGTACCTAAAAGGGTGTAGAATAAGATGAAACAAGTTAGATTTCAAAGTCAGCACCCAATCATAACTAACCATACCAAATCGCATCTCTCAGCTGAAGTTGTGTTCACAGTGATAATGCGTTATGAAACTTTAAATGCATTTTTCTCAAAACTTCATTTTCACACACTAGGTCCCTTTTCTCGAAAAAAGTCACATATATAAAAATAGGCGCAGGAGAAACAGTTCTTCCGTTTTCTAAACCGATTTTGATAATTTTTTTTAAAGAATAGGGAGGAGGAGTTCACTGAATATTTTTGTGACCTTTGACCTGATATAATAGCGTTTAAAGAATATTTCTTAAGTAAAACCTAAACTATAAAAAAATGGAAGAACATGATGTAAGAGGAGATTTTCGACATTAATAAAATGTACAAAAAACATTTTTCGCTATCTCTTACGAATACCCTACAATTAGCATTTTCGTATGTAACATGTGTGAATATATATTGTGATGGTGAAATTTCTTATATATAGTAAATTCTGAAAAATTTCCGTTATTTTGACATAAAAATTAAAGCGGTATCTCACAAACTATATATGTTCTCAGTACAACGTATTTTTGTATGAAAAGTCGTTGGTTGAGGAATATAATATTCTCTATAAAATTCTTAATGATTGAGATAATGAAATCATAAATTGCATTTTACTTTATTATACATAGCTAAATTATTAATAGTTAATTAGGTTAAGTTATGTCTGTAAGGGTTAAGCCCTGTAGACGAACTTAAAAATAAAAACTAGTAAGGAATTATCTTATTAGATAATTCCACGGCCCACGGCCGAATTAGAGTATATATAAAGTCTTAAGCAAACTGTTAAATATATTTAAAGAGATTTCCCGTTTTGGTTAAGTCACTTTGTATGGGAGGTAGGCGTGGTTTTCATCCGATTTTGCTTAGATTCGAACTTGACCTCCATTTTTGTATAAAAAGCTTATATTTTGAATTTCGTTACGATAGCTCAAAAATTACGGCTGTTATCGTGGACACAGACAGACAGACGGACATGGCTAAATCGACTCAGGAGGTGATGCTGATCAGGAATATAAGTACTTTTCTATACCGGCCACGCCTCCTTATCGGCGTTACTAACGGAGTGACAAAATTAATATACCCCCATTACGTTTTTTAAACGCATAGGAAAGCTTTCTTGGTAATATTTTGCACGAATAGTATGTTAAATGGCATTAAAATGACATTAAAATTATTTAGATATCTCGAAAAATTTATATCTTCTTAGTACAATGTATTTCCTTGAATGAGAAAAAACTATTGAAATTTCAAGTTTTGACTTTGCAAGCAAATATCTCAGCCATTTTTTAATCTATTTTCAACAAATTTTCTTTGTCTGAAAGATAAGTTTAAAGATAAGTTTTAAGATTAACCGTTATCCCATCAACTCCATGTTTTATATTGTTTTAAAAAAAAAACTCTAAAATATTTAGGTTTTGCTCAAAAAATAAGACAAACATTTTTTTTGTTGTAATTTTTTTTTTCTTATTACATTTTCTTTTTCACACTCTTTCGTACGACATATAATTTATTTGCAAAAAATGCAGCATCATTTTGACACATAATTCAAAAAACAGTTTCTATCATCGAAATTCATGAGGTACCCCCTATGATTTTTTTGATGAAAATTCAATTTTTCAAAATGTTGTTTTTACATTTTTTACAAAGTTCTACAGCTCAAGATATAATTTCTGTGAAAAATTTTTCAAATATTTCAAACCACTCTAAAGTTATGTACACAAATCTTTGTTTTAAGCCATTTCATTATATCTGACCTTTTCCTAGAAAAGGGACCTAGTGTGTCAAAAAACGGGTTTGGACTTAAGAGTGGATTCTGGTACCTAAAAGGGTGTAGAATAAGATGAAGCCAGTTAGATTTCAAAGTCGGCACCCAATCATAACTAACCATACCAAATCGCATCTCTCAACTGAAGTTGTGTTCACAGTGATAATGCGTTATGAAACTTTAAATGCATTTTTCTCAAAACTTCATTTTCACACACTAGGTCCCTTTTCTCAAAAAAAGTCACATATATAAAAATAGGCGCAGGAGAAACAGTTCTTCCGTTTTCTAAACCGATTTTGATAATTTTTTTAAAGAATAGGGAGGAGGAGTTCACTGAATATTTTTGTGACCTTTGACCTGATATAATAGCGTTTAAAGAATATTTCTTAAGTAAAACCTAAACTATAAAAAAATGGAAGAACATGATGTAAGAGGAGATTTTCGACATTAATAAAATGTACAAAAAACATTTTTCGCTATCTCTTACGAATACCCTACAATTAGCATTTTCGTATGTAACATGTGTGAATATATATTGTGATGGTGAAATTTCTTATATATAGTAAATTCTGAAAAATTTCCTTTATTTTGACATCAAAGTTATGGCGATATCTTGAAAACTATAGCTTTTCTCAGTAAAACGTGTTTTTCTATGAAAAGCCCTGATTGTGAAAAATAACGGTGTACGAAAGTTTTTATGGGTAATGTTCTTACAGATATTTTAAAAAAAAATTTAGACTATTTTTATATCAAAACTATTGCGATAATTTGAAACTTAAGATTTTCTTAGTACAGCACATTTTCTTAAAGCAAGGTCATGCCTCAGAACTAAAAAAAAACGATAGAAATTTCAGAAGGTTGGTCGAATTTCGGCCACAGGCGATACTAGTATGTATTATTATTAGACCGAAAACTTTGAAGTCTAAAAAACAAAATTCAAAGGATTTGGGTGTGGCAAAGCAGGCCCGTAGACAAGGGGAATTTAGGGATTAAGCCCCCCTTAGGGTCTAGGAAGTATAAAAATCTAATATATTAACATTAAGGCAACTACAATGCAACAGCGTAAAAAGTTGCAAACCACTGAAATTTTGAACAAAATTGGGACCTATGCTTTCAGATCATAGATAATATAAGAACTTCGGCATAAATTGCGATTATATGTTCGGGCAGGATTGCAGTGGTGCGGCTGTCATGATTGGTACATTACAAGGAGCACAAGCGTATGTAGCGGAAGAAGAACTACAGGATACTGTTATTAAAGCTTAAGATATCGCAACCGAATTTCGAAATACCACAATATCGCCTCTCGCATTTCAACTTGCAATAAAAACTATTGATTTTCAAATTGCTATTAATGTAGTCGCAGTTCCAAGTAAATACATTTGTGATCAAGATTGTCCATTCCCAATAAGCCAAACGAATTCAAAACGAATTCGAAACGAATCCGCATTTTCGGACATTTTAATCGTTAACGATTATCGTTTTCTAATACGCGAAGGGAAGAAAATCACCATTCGTTAACGAGTCCGAGAAAACGATTCGTTAACGAGTCCGAGAAAACGATTCGTTAACAAGTCCGAGAATACGATTCGAGAACGATTCGAGAACGATTCGTTAATTAAAAATATCGAATCTTTCTCGAACTGCCTAAAATATAAAATATTTGCCAACAACTTTTTTTGCAAAAAAACCCAATTTTTTAAGATTTTAAACAGCATATTTTGAGAATTATGATTTTTATACTCGCGAAAAACTGCAAACATTATTATTATTATCACTAGCTGAAACCCGGCGCGTTGCTGCCACTCTCCCTATTCAAACGCCCATAAAATGTTATCAGTTAAACAGCATGTCTAAATTGAGGTCAAATACTGAATTCTGAGACTGTGCGACCTATATCCACAAAGCTATTCGATATAACAAATTTGGGTTGTATAGGAAGTGCCACTCTCTCTTCATCACCGCTAATAGAATGTAATCAATTAAACTGGATGTCTACATGGAGGTCGAATACCGAATTCCAAAACTGTGCGACATATATCTCCAAAACTATTCGATAGCACAAATTTTGATTGTATGGGAGGTGCCACTCTCCTTTTCCCTACGCCCATAAAATTTTAGCAATGAAACTGCATGAGTACATTGAGGTCGAATACTGAATTTTGAGGCTGAGTTACCTATAACTCCAAATCTATTCGATATTGCAAATTTGGGTTAAATTGGTGGTGTCACGCCCCCCCGACAAACTCTAAAAAATTTTATCAGTAAATCTGCAAGCGTAAATTTTGGTCGAATACTGAGTTCCGACGCTGTGCGACCTTGAACTACAAAGCTATTCGATATCACAAATTTTCGTTGTATGGGAGGTGCCACTCCCCCTTGATCAACGCTCATAAAATGTAATCAATGAAACTGCATGTGTACATTGAGGTCCAATACTGAATTCCAAAGCTGTGAGACCTATAACCCCAATGCTATTTGATATCTCTAATTTGGGTTAAATAGGAGGTTTCACGCCCCCTTGTCGTACGCCCATAAAATGTAATTAATGAAACTGCATGTATAAATTGGGGCCGAATACTGAATTCTGACGCTGATATTCAATATCGCAAATTTACGTTAAATGGGAGGTGCCACGCCCCTCTTACCAATGAACATAGATTGAATCAATGAAACTGCATGTGTATATTGAGGTCGAATACTGAATTTCGGCGTTGTACGACTTATAACTCTAAAACTATTTGATAGCACAAAGTTGGGTTGTATGGGAAGTGCCACTCCCCTTTGCCCTACGACGTCAAAATGTAAGTATTGAAAATGCATGTATAAATTTAGGTCGAATACCGAATTCTTACGCTGTCAACCTATAACTTCAAAGCAATACGATATCGCAAATTTGGGTTGTAAGGGAGATGTCACGCCTCCCTGTCCAACGCCCATAAAATAAAACCATTGAAACTGCATGTGTAAATTGAGGTCAAAAACTGAATTCCAAAGATGAATTCCCATAACTTCAAAGCTATTCGATATCACAAATTTGGGTTGTATCGGAGGTGCCCCTCCCCCTTGTCCACTCCCATAAAATTTCATCACAGAAACGGTACGTCTAAATTGTGGTCGAATACCGAATTTCTAAGCTGTGCGACCCATAACTCTAACTAAAGCTATTCGATAACAACAATTTTTTATTTATATGTGGGAGGAAAAAGGGGGTGTGGCATTGCCCCTTAAACCATCTCGTACTCAAAGCAAAGCGTACTTACAAAATTTGAGCTCAATCGGACCAATGGTTTCGAAGTATTTTGATATTTTCTTTAAAGTAGGCGTAGATGAATTGTGACCACGCCCATTTTTTCAAAGTTAATTATAGTTATCATACGAACTTATTTACCAAATTTTAATTTCATACGACCAAAACCGTCTTAAATACAGCATTTTTATTGATTTGTGGGCGACAAAAGGGGGTGTGGTACAAAACCTGCAAAGATACACACATGCAATTTCTTATGTGCACCCTCCAAACAGACCCCAATCACCCCTGAAAATTTCATTGAAATCGGGCAAGCCGTCTAAGGAGGAGTATGCGAACAGGAAGTTTTGCCACTTAATTTTATATATATAGATATCAAAACAGTGGGCGCAAAAGTGGGCGTGGTCAATTTTTCTTTCAGTAAACACTTAAATTGGATTACTACGAACATTTGAAAAAAAATTATCCAAATCGGTCCAGCCGTTTTCCGATTTTAGATAAATTGAAAAAAGTGGGCGCAAAAGTGGGCGTGGTCAATTTTTCTTTCCGACAAAACTTAAATTGGATTACTATGAACATTAAAAAAAAATTATCCAAATCGGTCCAGCCGTTTTCCGATTTTAGATAAATCAAAAAAAGTGGGCGCAAAGTGGGCGTGGTCAATTTTTCTTTCCGTAAAAACCTAAGTTGGACTATTACGAACATTTTAAAAAAAAAATTATCCAAATCGGTTCAGCCGTTCTCAACTGATGCAATTACCAACGAACGACATTTGATTTTTATTTATATAGATAGATTCAAATTTCAAATGTCGTTCATTTGTCGTATGACCATTTTTTCCCTTTGTTATTGGTTGCGTGCTATTTTAAATGCTATTTCCAACAAAAATAGCGCGTATGTACACAATTTGAACTGCATAAAATTCATACATTTACTTTTCATATCAATTAAAATCAAATTTGCAAAAAAAAAATTTCCAATAGGTCCAAAACCCTTCACTCAAACACATATAACTCGACCAAATCAAAACATTTTCAAACAATTTTTTTTTGAAAACCATCTAGAGAACGTACCCTACAAAATGGTATCGGCAGATTTTTTTTTACTCAGCCGAACTCTCAAACACTCGTCACAAACAGATTTGACAACATTTTTTTATATATATAGATTAAATTAAATTTAAAAATTACCACCATCTTGAACCTTGGCCGCGTGATTGTAAGTCCATGAGATTATCCTTTCCACCATCGCAGTTGTTAAGTAATCGTCGTTTCATTTGCTTCGTTAAGAATGAGAGCTAGCCTATGGTCGTAGGTTCAAACCCCAATCAGGACAAACAATTCTTCTTTTGTTGTGCTATCTTAAAATATAGGTTTTTTTATAAAATTTTTTTTACGAAAGTCTAAACTGTTATTTTTTTATAAATTTTCTTATAATTGTTTTTTTATGTATAAAAAATATTTTTTTTGCTTTAAACATGTAATAATAACAGCGAGCTAAGAATAAATGATTTATTTTTAAAAATGTTTTAAAAAAAATTTTTTACAAGGAAATGACAAAACGAATACGTGATCACGGATACATACAAAATTATATCAAAACACTAAGAATTTTTTCATATAAATTTCTTCATAGAGAATTTTATAAAAAGACTTTAAATAAAAAAGAATTTCAAATAAAAATTATAAATTTTTTTTTAATTTTATTGAAGTATGTATTTAATCAGAAAACAATGAAAAATTCTTTTATTAAAAAAATTATATATTTTTATATAAAAAGGTCAGTATCGTAAATGAGCTCGAAACTAACACGAGATCTCGGATCCATACAAAATTATGCAAAAAGACTTCGAATTTTATCAAAAAAATTTCTTCATAGACAATTATATAAAACACTAAGAAATTTTTCATATTAAAATTATGAAAATTTTTTGATTTTAATTAACGTATTTTAAGCAGCTAACAGAGATAAAATACTTTTTATTCAAAAAATTTTATATTTGATATAAAAAAGTCGAACTCGTAAACAAACACGAGATCTCGGATCCATACAAAATTAAGCAAAAAGACTTATAATTTTTTCATATATAAATTACTGCTAATACATCAATTGAAATAAGCAAATTTTCTAATTTTTATATGAAAAAATTCTAAGTCTTTTTGTAAAATTTTGTATGAATCCGATATCTAGTGTGCGTTTTGAGCTAGTGTACGAGTTGGACTTTTTATATGAAAATATTTTTTTTTAATAAGAACAACTTACTTCATCGTTAGTTGCTAATAATACGTCAATTAAAACACTTAAAATTTTCATTATTTTTATATGAAAAATTCTAAGTGTTTTTATTTAAGTTTATCTGAAGAAATCCATGGAAATTTTTTTTTCATATATCATTTAATATAGTGTTTATTTTAATGTTAATCATTTTCACTGAATAATTTTTCAAGTTTTTGTTAGGAAAAGTCACTTAGAAAAATTTTTGGATCCGAGATCTCGTGTTTACTAGTCCGAGATTGTGAGTCCGAGAACTCGGATCCGTTAGCGAGCTCGTTTACGAGTCCGAGATTGCGAGTTTTTCGGTTTCGAGAGATTTCGGACTCGTTAGCGAGCACGAAACGTTCTTCGTTTGGTGTTTATTGGGTACACATTCTTTGTTGTTTTTTCCCAAAAATTAATAACTAGAACAGAAAAATTTAATAAGCATATTAATCACTAGTTTGGTAACGTCAATTGAATTGTTTAAAAGTTATATTTCACTTTGGTTATGTTGTAGAGTTGTTATTTTAAAGTTTTTAATATAATTTTTTCAATTTTAAAGTTTTTAATATAATTTTGTACTGAATTTTTTTAAAACGAAAATCAGAAATATTTTTTAACATTAATGAATGTGATTATTTCATATTGAATATAATGTGAATAACATTATGAATATTTTGAAATAAGTTTAAAGGATAAATATAGTTGTCTGAAATTTCCTATGATTTTTTATTTTTGTGTTTAAAATGCCCAAACACAGACACTTTTAGGATTTTTTAAAAAACATCAAGTTTCAACCGCTATAACTTTTTAATCCGAGTTTTGGTTTTTGTAATTGTTTTTAACAAAATAGCTAAAGACTATTTTGCTGCTATAGCAGCCCTTTATGTCGTTTTTTTTTTAATTTTGCATTTTCGTCTTTTTGGGGATTCTGGGATTTTGGTGTCTGTTCAAAAGAGTTTATTTCGACATTGTATGTGTTGAAGAAAATCGAAAAAAGTCTAGTTTTTGTTGTGATGGTTATAGAGATTTCAAATTTAAAAATAAGTCCTTTTGTGCAGTCACTGGAGAAAAAAGCATTTGTGATAAATTTTTTAAGCATTTTATAAAATGAACACAACAATAAAATATACATAAGAAGTTTTCACAGAAATAATTATTTCACTAAGCACGTAAGTCCCTATGTCGGGCCCAATACGTTCACATTCTTCGTCGGTTTTTCATTGTAGTAATGAGGATTCTTTAAGGACTTTCATTCATTGAATAATCAGTTTCTTGCCTTAAAGAGAACTTGTAATTGAGTCTTTAAAAAAAATTGATAAAACCGTTTGATTAAATATTGTACAAAAACTAAAACCTTGTATGGAAATTAGTCCCTTTTGTTCAAATATCTTCAAAAGCAATTTTTCAGTACTTCTATAAACTTTGCATAAACTTTTATGCACAAAATATTGGAAAAATTTACGATTTTCTTAATTTTTTTTTTTTGTGCAAATGATAGGATTAAATATTTTAAGTGCTAAACCATAGTAAAAACAGTTTTTTTCAAAAATGTTAAATAGGAAATTTTGAACAGACACTCCTCATTTGCATTAAGTGTTGCTTCAGAAAATATTTCAACAACATTTCAGTGGAATTTCTCAAATTTGGATTTTTAAAATTTTTTTTTTATTAAAAAAAGAAATAAAACAACATTTTTCGAAAAGTAAAATATCACAACTCTGGTACTTTGAATCCACTTTTTATGTTTGTAAACTCATTTTAAAGAACAGTTGCATTAAAAACGAAATGCATTTCTGGTTTTTTAAAAAACTTACAAGAGATGTTTTCAACTCTTGTAAAACGCTTCTCTATTTATTGGTCTCTTGAGCTAGTTTTAAAAGTCTATCAATCAGCACGAAATTTTGTAGATTTTATTTTTATATCAAATCGACTATTTTTAGTCTATGGCGTCAACAACTTGGTCTATGGGGTAGCAAACATTTAATATACATAATGTTACCAACTATACTTACTTTGTAAGTATCATACTTATTTTCAGCTTCATATACTTACTAAAATTCCATGCTTATAAGTATACTTACTTTTAAGATTTATACTTATTCATGCTTACTTTTCAGCTCTGGTTGCACTTTTGCTTGCAAAAGCATAAAAAGTTTGGAAATTGGAGTCAACAGCGTTAAAAATACAGACACTGGAGTCAATTTTATTTGTAAAAAATAATATTGAATACAGCTGTATCGAATGTTACAAAATCTTAAAGGCAAGACTTGAGATATTAAACAACATTTCCAGCCAAGACAAATACGATTCCAAGCAAAAAGAAAACAAACCAGTTAATGTAGCACGTCAATTCAGTGACAGTGAGGGTGAATAATGATAAATTTGCTTTGATCTCTGTATACATTTTAGGCTGAGTTGATTTGTATGGAGGTAAAAAATTTGATGTTGCCTGGGCGATTTTCGGATCGGGCATGAAAAATTATAAAAAAATGAGGGGGCCATACGGGTGTAATTTACTCTATCACATCTTCAATTTTGTGAATTTTTTCTTTAGAAATTTTTTTCCAAAAATTTTTGTATATAAACGTGCACAGATAGAACAATACTGATGCCAGAAATGAAATCCTCGTATCCGATTCAACCTAAAACCGGTCTCTCATTTATACGTTTTTAAACAAAAATTTATCGTAAAAAATTCCTAAAGAAAAAAATTCACAAAATTCAAGGATTTTGACCATCAGGGCTGAACCACAAAAGCTATCCACCTTATATTCACATGTGTTTGTGTGGTCATCCAAAATTTTTTCTTTTTTAGATCCCCCTAGGTGGCGCTGTGGTCGATTTTTAGCGGTTTATAAATACAATTTTTTTTTTTAAATTGACCACAGCGCCACATAAACAAAAACAAAAAACGATAAATTTTTGTATTAAAACGTATCAATGTGAGACCGGTTTTAAGTTGATTCTGGCATCAGTTTTGTTCTAGCTGTGCACGTTTATATACAAAAGTTTTTGGAAAAAAATTCCTAAAGAAAAAATTCACAAAATTGAAGATGTGATAGGGTAAAGTGCACCTCTATCGCCCCCTTTTTTTTAATAACTTTTAATGCCCAATCCGAAAATCGCCCAGGCAACATAGGCTTGCAAATCGACCCCGCCTTATTCATTTGAATCTGATTTTTTTATTTTATTTTTATTTCACTACTTTGAAAGTACGTCTTACTTTTAACTTTTTGTTATGCTTTTGCTTGTTTTCAAACTATTTTATATATATGAAATATACCCACCGAACCATATGCGAATGTTTTGCTCAAAGTGATAGTTTTGAGTACGTTTTCGGAAAGAAATTTTTTTTTGTAAATTTTTTTTTTTAATTTGTTTGATCAATGTTTTTGCTAGAGAAGATTAAATTCGTGAAAATTTATTCCATATAAAATGTTAATTATTAAAAAGTGCGTTTCTGTAGTTCGTTTTTTAATTCGTTTTCGAAAAAAAGGTTCGTTTTTCAGAGGCAATTCAGTCCGGCGAATAAGTTAAAGTTAAAAATTGTTACCTTTCAATAGTTTTTTTTTAACTCGTTTCCGAACAAAAAAAATCGATAGTTGATGATTCTTATATTAAGTCATTTCTGAAGAAAAAAAGGTTCGCTTTTGAGAGGCATTTTAGTCCAACGAATGAGTCCAAAAGGGTTCATTTATGAGTGTCGAAAATGAATTTTTCTGCCCGAAAAAGTTCATAAATGAATTAAAAAAAGATAGTTTTGGTTAACTGCAAATTTTGGATATGAACTGCAAATATATAAAAATTAATTGTTTGTATCTGAAGAGTTTTGGTTTTAGTTAGATTGCCTACACAAAACTTTTCGAGAAGAACAAAAAGAGGGCGTGACAACACTTACGGAATCTTGTGGGTTCTATTGGTTCTTATATTAGTAAATAATATCAAAAAAATATTAAAATTTTTTTTCTAATGTGATATAATTACTTATACTTATTTTTAAAAATTATACTTACAAATACTTACTTTTCAGTCTTCTAAGTAGCAAATATACTTATTTTTTAATAACATGAGTTGGTAGCATTAAATATACATATAAATATACCTTTTGATTTATCGATATCTAAAACTATCAATATTGTTTTTATAATCAAACCTCCCCCCCTTGGTTAAATCCTGGCTACGGGCCAGTGGCGAAGTGTATGACCATAAACTCATAAGGGGTCTGTAAGTAGAGAAATAAAAAAAAAACTTAAAGAAAATTAATTGGAACATTTTTATTTCGTAACGTAGGCATTCAATTTTATATCTTAATGCACTTTTTTGATTATATTTTCTTTTTTCTTGAAGTTTATAAACCAAAATAACTCACCTGAGTGCAGCGGCGGATCTGAAAAAAATCTTGGGGGGAGGGGTAAATTTTCAAAGACACATTTTCGATTTGGGAAAATGTTTTTTTTTTACAAATAGACAAATTGTACTTTTTTGAATTGAAATTCTCCCAGAACTGAAAATGTTTAAGAAGCATTTTTCCCAGACGCATACACGAACATTTCCGTATTTATTTATTTCTCTATTTTTCTGGAATAATATCTCAGCGAAAAGTAAATAAAAACTCTAAATTTAACTAATTTTGGAATTAAGATTGATTTATTCAAATTTTTCACATTTATTCCATTATAAAAATATTGCACAATTATATTTTCAAGTATGTGCAATGAAAATACATAGTACATTTCAATAAAAAAAAAATAAAAGGAATTTGAAACTTATTGTTCTGACGTTACGGATACGATATGGTACACTTTGAAAAATAAATGAGCAATACAAAATGTATACTGATTATTAGATAGTCATTAAATAGAGAAAAAATTATGTGACAAAATCATCGCAGCGCTTCTTTTTTGCGGCAAAGTTATCAATAACTTCGTTAATATTTATTTTAATGTCTCTATGTATATGCAATAATACGAGTCCATTCAATCGTTCTTGTTGCATAGTTGAACGTAACCATGTTTTTAATCATTGCAGTGTGGAAAACTTCGCTCAGCTGTTGCTACACTGATAGGAAGCGTGGCAAAGATAGCAAATGTTCTAGAAATTAGTAGAAAAGTGTCATTGATATGTCAATCAATGATCAAAGAGGAAGTTTTGATATCATTAACCTTAGTTCCGCTAGCCCATTTACACTGCCAAATTTGTAGTTGACGTCATTTGCGCGTAGGTGACGTTTTTATGAAGCGATGCGAGAAAAGTAGGACCATTTTGCTTGTAGAATAACATGATCTGTAATCATCTGAAAAAAACAAAATATAATTATATTAAATTCCAACATAACGATCTTGCTGAACAAATATTGAGTATTAACAACAATAACTTGAACAACAATAGCGGCAATAACATCAATAGTAGCAACAACAATAGCGTAGATTATTCATCAGATGCAGTACTATTTGGAGTGCCGTTCACCTCAGGGGACAACTTGAAAAGTACTTTCAACCTCATTTGTCGATCTATTGAATTTTTGTCACCCCAGCTAAGAGATATTTTTAGAGTCAAGCCTACATTGAACGCAAATCCTATAGTAATAGTTAAGTTCTACACGCCCTTTGATCGCAATCGTGCTTTGAAGGCTTTTGGCGACTATCGGAGGCGAGTTAAAAAAGCTATTAACCTCAGAGATGCTGGTCTTGACTCTGATAATAATGTTTACCTGCACGAGAGCCTCCCTATCGATAAAAGAAAATTACTTCAAGCGGCAATCGCATGTAAGCGTAAAAAAGCAATTTTTAATGCGTTCGCTCGTCGAGGGAGTGTGTACATCAGGCGATCTAAAAACGGCGACTGTATCAAAATTAACAACGAAGCTGAACTACCCGCAACATCATCTGTTTCTGATGACACCAATGCAAATTAATAGTGTGGCTGCTTTTTATATGTTGAAGTTATTATTATTAATATTAATATTATTACTATTATTATTGCTTTTATTTACTAAATCTTCTCTTTTCACCTCTTTCAACTTTAACTTTAACCTTTTGCTATTATTATTTATATTGCTTTTATTGTCTAAATCATCTCCTTTCATTTCTTTCAACTTAAACTTTTCACTTTTACTTAGCATCTCTTTCGTACTCGCTAAATGCTTGCAGGATTGCTCTAACTTAATCTTATGCCAGATATAGGTACATCTGATTCTGTCGCTTATGAAAATCATAAAACTGTTGTGGAAATTTTATGCAAACAGCGTTCAGGCTTAAAAGTCGTGCATTTTAATGCGCGAAGCCTGAATGGCTTTAAAATGGATTATGTAAAGCACGTATTTGAAGACTCCTCTGTTGACGTAATATGCGTAACTGAAACCTGGTTTAATGAGGAAGTAAGTAGTTCCTACTATAATGTTAAAAATTATCAACTGTTACGTCATGATAGACTTGATAAAAGAGGCGGTGGGATTGCTATCTACTGCAAAAATTATCTAAAAACCAAAATTCTTAGCATGTCGTGTCAATCTGGTGTTGAGTTTTTAAACGTTGAGTTGTCAGGTAGTAACCAAAGTAAAGTTCTAATGTCCTGTGTGTATAATCCTAGTCGTAATTGTAGTCTTGAGCGCTTGTTTGCAACATTGTCTTACTGTATTATCGACTATGAACATTTTGTTTTATGTGGTGATTTTAATATAAATCTGCTGCACAACGATAGCGTGTCAAGAAAATTTCTTGACAACTTATCTGAATTCGGTCTCAATTTAGTAAATAGCTCGATGCCAACTCGTTTTGCAAACAATGCTCAACCCAGTCTATTAGACATCTTTGTCGTGTCAAATCCATCGTCTGTTTTACTCTTTGATCAGATATCTTTCGTATCTGATCACGATCTCATCTTTTGTTCATTAAATGTCGGTATCGCACCTCTTGTCCCTGAAACTAGTGAAATGTACTTTTCTTATCGTGACTTTAAGTCCATAGACTATGCTCTATTGAATACTGATCTAACTCTAACAAACTGGACGGATTGTTGGTATTTAAATACGGTTGATGAAAAACTGAGCTTTTTTATCAATAGGATTAATACTCTTTTTGATACGCATGTACCCGTTCGAACGCGTCGGATCATAAATACCTCTTGTCCTTGGTTCACACCATCTGTAAAACAAGCCATAAAAACCCGTTTTAAAGCTTACAACAAATGGAAGCGAAATCCCACTACTTTAAATTGGGAAGCATACAAAACAGCAAGAAACGAGGCTACCTCTGCTGTAAGATTATCTAAATCTACGTTTTTTATGTCAAAGCTTAATCCCTCACTGCCCTCAAGACAGCTGTGGAACAATTTGAAAGGTATCGGAGTATGCAAAAAACAATCTGAAAGCTGCAAGATTGACCCAAATATAATGAATGAATATTTTGTTGCTAACTCCTCATGTGATAACTCAAACATACTCAATGTTGTTGATAGTAGCATTACTGTATCTGTAAATAATGATTATAATGAATTTTATTTTAATGCAGTAAATGAGCTAGATGTAGCGCGCTGCCTGAAAAAAATCAAATCAAATTCCTCTGGGGTGGATGGTATTTCAATTAAATTTATTAAACTCTTGTTGCCTTTCGTTATTGGTCCGCTAACCCATATAATAAATTATTGCTTCACTTCTTCATGCTACCCTGAAGTTTGGAAAGTAGCAATTATAATTCCCATTGCAAAAAAATCATTCGCTTGCCAACCATGTGACTTTCGACCAATAAGTCTGCTATCTTGCTTGTCTAAAGTTTGTGAGTCGCTCATGGCCGAGCAGATTTCTAATCATGTGCGCACTTCTGGACTAATGTCTAATCTTCAGTCTGGTTTTTTTTATTTATTTATTTATTTATTTAATTCATTAGTCTTCGAACAATATTTCTTACAGACTAGAACAGAAAAAAGTTATTAAGAAATAATAATTACAAAATGCTATTAAGAAAAATTCTCATTTGATCCTTAGACATACAGAAATCAAAATTATGATTGCAACTTATAATATTGAACATATTTAGTACTCTATAAATAGGCGCATTTGCAGCATAATTAGTGCGACACATTTCCAAATAGAACGGATCATAATTCCTAAGAGTCCTAGCAGGCACATTAAAATTTATCATTGCCAACAAGTCTGGACTATCAACTACACCAGAAATTATGTCATGGGCAAAAAGAAGTGATAAAATATTTCTCCTAATCTCCAAAGATTTTAGCCCAATTAACAGACATCGGGCACCATAAGACGGCATCGAACCTTCAAAATTAAGAGAGTGCAATGCAACCCTAGTGAAAGGTTTTTGGATGCGTTCAAGTCTTAACTTGTGCATCGCATACTGTGGGTTCCAAACCACGGCCGCAAACTCAAGTCTAGAACGAACCAAACTAGTATACAACGATTTCCAAGTATAAGGATCCGTAAAGCATGAACCATTACGACGAATAAATGCAAGCATAGCATATGCCTTCGGAATAATATAGTCCAAATGTGGGACGAACGAAAATTTAACATCAAAGACAATTCCAAGGTCCTTGAACTGATTCACTGATGATAGCTTATAAGTGGCAATATGATACGAGGACAGACAAACATTTGCAGACCTCGAGTAGGACATGAAAACACATTTATCTAGATTCAACAAGAGACAATTTTTAGAGCACCAATGATTCAATTTATCAATTTCACTTTGAAGAACTTCATTATCCGACGCGTATTTGACTTTAAGGAAAATCTTAAGGTCATCAGCATATAACAAACAATTACTGTGATGAAAGAGGGAAGTTATATCGTTAATGAACAAAATAAAGAGAAGAGGGCCCAAAATGCTACCTTGAGGAACGCCAGACGTAGCCACATATGGGAAAGATTTCACGTTATCAAAAGCAACAATGCACTGCCTATTGGATAAGTAGGACCTAATCCAGCTAAGAAAACTTGAATGAAACCCCAACCTCTGCAGTTTTTTAACCAAGAGGAAGTGGGAGACCTTATCAAATGCTTTCGAAAAGTCCATATAAACGACATCAACCTGATAACCTTTCTGAAACGAAGATAAGCAATATTCAGAGAAAATTACCAAGTTTGAAACCGTTGATCGACCGGGCATAAAACCATGTTGATGAGGAGATATAATATTCTTTACAGCAAAAAACAATTTTGCCTTAACAATTGATTCAAACAATTTTGAAATTGTAGAAAGTTTTGAGATCGGTCTATAATTTTTGACATTATTCTTCGAACCCGATTTATGTATAGGTGTTACATACGCCACTTTCCAGCTGTCTATAAAAATTCCCGAGCTAAGCGACTTATTAAAAATATGCATTAAGGCATAGGCCACAGTATGCATGCATTGTTTTAGAAAGAAAGAACAAAGACCATCGAGATCTAATTTATGTGACGATTTAAGCCTTATAATGCCTTCAACGACATCCTCTCTTGTCAAAGAGAGAAGTCCAAAGTCTATCTGAGATATAAAATCGAAATCGTTTTAGGCCTGGTCACAGCTGTTCGACTGCAATGGTCAAAATACTTGATGATATCAGAGTTCCGTATGATATGGGTCACATTACATTACTTTGTTTGCTAGACTTTACAAAAGCTTTTGATACAGTCAATCATTCAATACTATGTAGAAAACTTTTGCAAAATTTTAGCTTTTCTGCAGCTGCTGTTCGTCTAATACATAACTATCTGGTTGGTAGATCACAAAAGGTTAAATTTGGGTCAAATTTTTCAGAACTTAAAACTATAGATAGAGGAGTGCCGCAAGGCTCAGTTCTTGGCCCATTGTTATTTTCAATGTTTTCCAATGACATCTTCACCAGGTGTCAGCACGTTAAAATGCACGCTTACGCTGATGACCTCCAGTTGTATATGTCCAGGCCAATCGGTCTGATAGAGGATCTTTGTGTCAGAGTTAATGAGGACTTAAACATGATAGCTGAATGGGCAAAGAATAATCTGCTCATGTTAAACCCTTTAAAATCACATGTTTTACCAATAATGAAAAATATGTTTTTTGTTCAAGATTTGCCTCCAATTCTTCTCAATAACGTGAAACTCAATTTGGTTAGCAAAGTAACTAACCTCGGTTTTATAATAAATTCAACTCTGTCATGTGAGGATCATATTAACTCTTGTGTTAAAAAAGTTTATTTTGGCCTACGAAGCATGCGAATAACTGAAAATTTTGTAAACGTAGAAATTAGACGAAAATTGGTATTGCAGCTCTTGTTACCTTTAATTACTTATTCGGAAGCAGTATATTGCAAGCTTGATTCGCGGTCGGCGCATAAGCTTTTAGTTGCCTTTAACAATGCTGCTCGCTACGTTTATGGCCTAAGGAAATATGACCATGTAACTATGTTTTCGAAACAATTACTTGGAAGAGGCCTATTAAATCATCTCGAAGCAAGAAGCTGTGTGTTCCTGCATAGAATAATTATCACACAGAGCCCTAGCTATTTGTTCGAAAAACTATCTTTTTGTAGATCTAGCAGAGGCATGAACATTTTAATTCCCAGATATAATTTCATCAACTCCAGTAGATTGTTTTTTGTAAGCGCAATCAGATCGTGGAATTCTTTACCCACACATATTAAAAATATAACTAATAGAAATACCTTTAAGCATTTAGTTTTCGAACATTTTTCTTAAAAACCTAATATTTCTTTCTATGTTTCTCTCCTCTAACTTCTATTCTTTTGCTTTATTCTCTTGATTAACTTTGAAGTGCTTTACATTATGTTATACAGTTTTAATTGTCATCAATTCTTAAATACTATATTGTCTTTTTAACATGTACAACATAAGTTTTGATGTTAGTTTAAGTTAGTATTAGTTAGTTTTTAATATAAGTATAATGTTGTTATTTCCATCATCTATGTGGCATTCAAAAGATTTAATCTTATTTGTCAACAATATATATAACTCAAATACAAATACAAAAAGCCTACTTTTGGCTTTCTAACACTGTTTCCTCACAGTGGCTGCGGATTTTTGAAGAATTTTTTAAAAATGCCTTTTCGCTTATGATACATGATACGATGTTATTAATGGGTTTAACGCTGAAATTTGGTTATTCGGGTACAGCATGTTTTTCATTATTCGGAATTTTTAAATTCATTGAAACGGGAAGTGTATATTAAAATTGATATATTTTACTTCTCGAGTAACACCGGGGAGATCAGCTGGTATCTATATAAAATACTGGATTTACTATGATTTACTCCAAGATATATGACCATGTAATTCTTCAATATGCATTAAACTGGGTCAAATTGAAACAGCATGAAGCAAATAATTTTCCAAATAATTACCCAACAAATAACACGTCCATTCATTCATTAGCAAGTCAAAGTTCATTCAATAAATTTACCATACCCATAACATACCCATAAATTGAATACATCAAATAACAACCGCAACACAAAACCACAAAATAGCTTACACTAAATACTCCCTTATTTTATTATATTTACCTCTACAATTCAATGAAATAGAAAAGCAATTTGTTCCAAAAATCAATCAATTGCTAATTTTTATTTTATTGTCAGGCATTCGTAGTAACAGTAACAGCAATGTACCCAAAACAGTATGCTAAAATATCTCGGTAAAGGATACGCTTTGATTAGATTGCCAATGAAATAAGTGCTGAGCATAAAACAACAAAACAAATGCATGAACTATACGCAGATGTTTGTGCCCTAAAACCATTGGTACTAAACTATTTTTGGCCTCCTTTTATAAGCATTTTACTATAGGTACTTACTTAATTGTAGGCATGTTTAAATATTTAATATAAATACTCCCGAAGTGGCTGTTAATTTTGGGACTGAGCAAGATTTGTTATTCACTTGCTGGTGAAAGAACTCATTTAATGATTCGAACCGTACTTTGTCGCAAGCCAAAGTGCTGGCTAAGCATTTGAGGGCGAATGGGGGAGAGAGCAGATCAATGTTCAGCATAACCTCCAGAAAGATGTTACAATTTCTAAACTGCTTTCAAACTATTATTTTATGTCCCAATAAAACAGTCCCATTGGCAGCATTTTCTTTGGGGGGAGGGAGATTTTGATAACAATTAGTTCTAATGTGATATTTTAAGTAAAAATGTAGGATTTTTTTGTCCTCAAAATTAATTCAATATTTTTGAAGCGAAGCTTTTAAGCCTCGTTTTGTGATTTGCTTGAGTGAAATCTCAAAAATGTCACTTTTTTTCCATACACCTTTTTCTTAGAATTGTTGTTGTATTTTACTTGCGTCTATTACAACGAGATTATATAAAATTAAAAATGAAGGGTTCGGGGCAACAAGGTGCTTACCCACATAAAACAAGTTTAACGCATTTGAAAGTTTGACGGCTTTTATAAATTACAATTTTGAATATTTTTTTTGTTACTATTTTTCCCTTAAATAGCGTTTTATTAAGTTATATGTTTAATTTTCATTTTTAGAAGTCCTGCATACAATGGTATTTGCGTATTTAAAACCTTACAATTTTTTTCGAAAAAATTCACATGTAAAACTTTCAATGTCACCTGTAAGCCACACTTTTTAACTTTTTCACGGTTTTTTAATTTTCATTTTTAGAAGTCCTGCATACAACAGTATCTGAATACTTAGAACTTTAAAATCTTTCGTCTATCGGTGCTAAAAAATTAAAGAAATTTTTATGTGGGTTAGCACCTTGCCTGTTAGCTACACTTTTTAAATTTTGCATGGTTTTTGAATTTTTGTTTTTAGAAGTCTGCATACAATAGTATCTGCATACTGAATATTTGTAATATTAAACAACGATATTTAAACTTTTAAGGTATATTGAAACACTAATTCATCATAAAAATTTTTTTATTTATTTATTTATTTTTAAATTGAAAAATTTTAAATACCTAATTTTTACTAAAAAAATAATTTCCCACCAGTAAATTTTATTACCTTACATTATTATTTAACATTAATTTTGAACTATTTTTGTAAATGTTAATGAAATTATTGGGTTTTAATATCTAAAATATCAAACATATATAGATGTAATGTCATCGATATTTCTAGCATATATTACATCAATAGTTGTCCTAATCTTGTTGTGCAAATATTTGGATCGCTTGTCATTCACAAATTATATTTATCAAAACAGCATTGTTTAAGGCTGCGAATTTTTATGAAACTGATTATTTTATATATCAAAAGTATAGTCTTTCTGACGTTAATGTCCAATTATAATAGAAGTAACGTAATGTGATCTAATGTCAGTTGAGCAGTGCGTTTTTTCACTTATTGTTTGAAACAATGCTCTCTTATACAAGTGGTTTTAATAAACGTAACGTAACGTGACGGGATTTAAAGATTCGTGGTATGAGATTTCCGACTTCCGAGATTACGACTTTTCAAAAAGCAACTGAACATTGTATTTTCACTTCTACAGCCATTTTAGTAGCTCATTCTCTTTATACTCATTTATCTCGAAACTACTTTTTTCGGCATGGTGTTGTAGGAAAACAAAAACTATTCAGCCGAATCATCTGAAATTTAAATATGCTTTTCATAACATTAGTGGCTATCGCTGAAACAAGAATCAAAGTTTTATTAAAAAAACATCGTATATTTTACACTTAATAACTAGTAGAAAACAAGCTGTTTTAAGAACTTAAAATTCAAAAGCGCGTCGTTCTGACAATTTTTCATATTTTTTTTTTCTAGTGCCAGCCATAGCTGCATTCATAGTGATTAATAATATGCTAGGTTTTTATTTTTCAGAAAAATAGAACAGTCAAAATCTACAACACCGCCCATGCCCCTTTTCCTTGAGAGCGCCTCATTGACCTAAATTTTGAACAAGATCAACAATTTTTTAAATTAAAAAAAATACATTTTTTAATGATGAATGAGAGTTCAATATTTTAACTTTTTAAAAAAATCCTAAAAATACCTTAAATTTTTGAGCGCTATACCACCATCCTTGCCTTAAGTGCCTATGAATATTCATATCTGAATTCGCAATTAAAATCCACCCATTCAATAGAACCTTGCTACTTTTGTTGTTTGGATAGCTAATGCAAAATGCTTTTTACTACGTTTCCATGGCGAGTTGATCTTAGATTGGGTTTTCTTCAAGTTGACATAATGGCGTTTCTAGCTCGAAAGTGTTTCCATGTACAACATTGAGTCGAGTTGGACTTCGGCCACTCTATTCGCCATTTTTTCTTAGTATAAATGTGTGCGTTCAGAAGGTGCAAAATTTACTAAACATATTGAGTCTTTGATCAGTATTAGTTCCCGTTACTTTGTGTGCCTGCTGAACTGTTTGTTACATTTTATGTCAGCGCAGTGGCAGAAATAAAATAAAATAACAAATAATCAATAAAACCTCGCTCAACAGTTGAGCAACTGTTTCATATTCTGAACGCATTCAATCTAACTCAGTTAAATCTAACAAGTTTCGTGGAGTTTCGTGGAGTTCGTGGATTTAACGAAATTCAACTCAGCTCGCGTTCAACTCATCAACCTCGGCTTAACTCGCCATGGAAACGTAGTATTTGAACGATAATTGTCAAGAATGATAGAATACAAAGATTGCGCCGAAGACAAGAAAATGAGTAAAAAAAAAATTGTCGTTCTGCGCATGTACGTCATAATATCAATGCTGTTTTGGAGAGCATTCATTTTGCATACGATTTCTACATAGAAATGAAAATTGCATACATTTTAGTTTGAATAATTAAAATAAAAGAATTAAAAAAGCAATTTATTGAAACGAGAAGAAGGTAAATTTATTAAGTACTCCTTTGCAAACATTATTTTTACTATTATTTTATTATAGCCAGTAAGCAGCATAGTCAAAAAAAAAATTTGTCTGAGAAACTAACTTCAGTGAGCATTATTTTTCGACTTGGATTTTATAAAAATGTTTATTAAGAGTTTAATTGATGTAGTTTAAACATTCCCAGATATTTTATTTCCATTAATTTACCTGTGAATGGAAAGGACAAATAAATGATAGTTCCAAGTTTTTAAATAATAAAACAAATTTTGTTAAGTTAATATATTTTTGTATTTTTGTTTTCGTTTGTGTGCGTTTTCTACAATTTCTTGGTTTAATTTTTGTATTTATTGCAAACATCAGGTTTCTGGAAAATATTTGTTGGCTACTGTTACTACATTTAGCAGCTTCACACTTCATTTTTTAAATTTTAAGTTAAAAACTCGCAAATATACTTCGACATATAGACAATTAAATAAAACACAACCGATCGCAGTACGTTTCTCAAAGAAATATAATATTGTGACGTAATCAACTGAACAGCTGGTTGTCAATTTCGATTAGCAGAAGTAACGGACCTGCGCAAAGCGTAATCTCTTATTCTATCATTCTTGGATAATTGTGATCTGCTGCATTATCACAATAGAATATGTAGGGCAGCTAATGAACAATCCCTTTAATAAATTCCTGTCATCTACTGCAACATAGCTTCAGTTAATATTGAATGAATCACATCAGAAATGGTTGGTTTGGAGTAGTGGTTTGTGTGTAGAACTCTCGATCAGAAGGCGCGAGTTCGATCCTCACGCTTGCAAAGACATATTTTTAATTTTAACAAGAGGATATTGTTCTAATAGATGCAAGTAATAAACCAACAACAATTCTAAGTAAAAGGTGTATGAAAGAACAGAACAAAATTTAAAGAACAGTTTAAGGTATTATTATATAAGTATTAATGTATTATTATATAAATGTTAAATTTTTTTGTTTGTTTAAGCCCTCCAGGAAATGGAAACATTCCCGGATATAAGCAAGAAGCATTCCATGGAATGTGGGAAGCATTCCCTTCCGTTGGACACTCCATTTCTTTTTTTACATAGCATTTCATTAATGGGAAACAATCCTCTCCACAGTGTTAAAAATTAATGTGGAAACCTTCCTCTCCGCTGTCTTAAAAAGCGAATTGGAAAGCAGTCCTCTCAACTGCTCTAAGAATTAGTGTGGAAACATTCCTCTCCCTTGTTATGAAAATGCCCGGCTAGGACTCGAACCCGGAACCCCTGAGCGACAGTCAAGCGCGCTACCACTAGACTATCGAATTCTATAATAAGCGGCTGGGAAACAATGATATTAATATTTTCTGTAGTCATTGCTTGACAATAACTAAAAGTTTCCACATGCATTCTTAAAGGAGCGGTTTGAAAACAACATTAATACAAAACTACCCATAAGCTTCCGAGAGATACGGTGGGGAATGTTTTAATTATTTTTCAAGTAATACATTTTTCATTAAAGAGTTTTGTTTGGATATTATTACAAATATAACCCGCTGATGAGAAGCACCGTTCTGATTCTACTCTAGTTGGAGAAATAATTGCACGATAATCGTAAGCAATTTGAAAGTTTTGATAACGATTGCCTTCACCACAAAGCAAAATTATTTCCTAAGTCAAAATATCTGACAATTTTTAAATACATAGCTAACTTCCCGATGTTGCAAATTTTTCTAAAACTTTGCAAAGTCTTTGCTCCAGTGGTTCACACTCATCGTCCTAACAATTTTTTTCAGTCTCAATAAAAGGTTTTCCTAGTTCTATATTAATATCAACTTAAATTGAAATGGTTGAATTTACTTGAATATTTGTAATATAAATTTTTTATTTAAAAATCCCGGAATCCCGGAATCCCGGAATTTTCTTAAGCCATTAAAGGGGCTTAAATCGTTCGGGATCCCGGGATCTTGCCTAGTATTGACTTCCCTAGTATGCACGTAGTAGCTCTCTGCTGTCAGTTTTTTAAGCCATAACTTTTGCATGTTTTCTTTAAAAAATAGAAAGATAGAACTAAAAAACCGAATTTTTTGCAAAATTTTTAGCAGAATGAATACTCCGCTCCGATACTAACATAAATTCAAAAGCTTATTATATAAAAATTCATTTTTTATAGTGGTTTTAGCATAAAGTTTATCCAAAAGTATCAAAAAACTTGTTTTTGCGGCTAATAAGGTATTTGCTAATACATAACTTTAATCATTTTTTTATGTCAAAACGTTTTTATGAGTGATGTTTTTATCTTTCGATATTTTCAGTATGTTTCTGTGACAAATAAAAAGTTACAAGCAATAAACACGATTCTTTGTCAAGATTTATTTTTAGAAAATTCAAAACTAAGCTCCTAAATATAGCTAACTAAACTATATTTTGAGACTTTTGAGATGAATATAATTTTTTTTTTCCAAAAATTTGATTTGGATTTTTTAAGTGTTATGTGTTGCACTTTTATACAATTTGGAAAATTGCAAAAACCCGAAGAAACTTTTTGTATGAAAATTTAGTATTTTTTTTGGGAAATATCACACACCTCCGGAAATTCTTTACCGATTGCTTCGATATTTGGCAGAGAGGTAGAGTTCCACTCAGGCCAAGTTAAAAGAGAAAAGAAAACGTGGATCCTCCCATACTGCTTAAAGCTCTGGACTTATTGGCCTAGGAATTCAGTATTTGACCACGATTTACACATGCTGTTTCATTGATCAATTTTTATAGGCGTTAAACAAAGGAGCGTGGAACCTCCCAAGCAGCCCAAATTTGAGATAACGAATAGCTTTGGAAGTAAAGGTGGTACAACCTCGGAATTCGGTATTCGACCACAATTTACACGTGCCGTTTCACTAATAGCATTTTATGGGCGTTGTAAAATGGGTCGTGGCACCTCCCATGCAGCCCGAATTTGCGACATGAAATTGCTTTAGAGTTATAGGTCGCACAGCTTCGGAATTCAATATTCGACCTCAATTTACAAATGCAGTTTTACTGATAAGATTTTATGGATGTTGATTAAGGGGGCATGGAACTTCCCATACAGCCCAAATTTGCGATATCAAATTACTTTAGAGTTATAGGTCGCTCAGTCTTGGAATTCTTCTTTCGGTATTCAGCTTTAATTAACACGTACCGTTTCACTGATAACATTTTATGGGCGTTGGGCAAAGGGACGTGGCACCTCTCATACAACAAAAATTTGTGATATCGAATAGCTTTAGGGTTATAGGCCGCACAGCGTTGGAATTCTGTATCCGACCTCAAATTACATATGCAGTTTTACTGATAACATTTTTTGGCGTTGGTGGAGGGGGAGTGGCACCTCCCATTTAACCCAAATTTGCGATATCAAATAGCTTTGGAATTTGCACAACCTCGGAATTCAGTATTCAAACTCAATTTACACATGTAGGCTCACGGATAACATTTAATGGAAGTTTGGCAAAGGGGGCGTGACGGCGACGCACCGGATTTCTGCTAGTTTTTTATCTAAACTTACTTTCATTTCTGATTTAATAATGTTGACAAGTGTCTTCCTTAATGATTGTGCTATCCTAGTTCACTCCTAGGTATATGTAAATGCACATATTATTAAAATTTAATTGGATTCTCAATTTTCTCGGTTTGTCTTCTTTCAATTGATTTATTTTATACTTTTTTGGAGGTTTTTTAACCTCAAAACGCCACCCTTGTAATACAAAATAGCAACCTCTTGTGTGCAGTAGGTTCTTTTTCTCGATAATCGATAAAATTCCTAAGAAATAATTTTTTTTTGCAAATGTAATAAAATGACAAACATAACTCCATTTAAGATGATTTAACAAAGCTATTTGAAGCGTAAAATGTGGTGGGTCTAGATCCTAGCTATTGACAAAACATGGAAAAAATCTTAAGAAACCAGCGTGTATTTTTCGCAATTTTAAATTGTGGTATCAATTTAAAATTTCCTATTAATGTTGTGCACTTTTTCCAACTTAAGCCATATTTCCATGGAAATACTCTTCGAGACAACAAATCATCGTAATCAGCTGATAGCTTAACGTACTACAAGATCTGCCGCTGTGACATTCAGAGCGGAGACACACAGACATTAGCTGTAAATACCAATTAATAAATTGCGCATATTGCACAAGAAACACACAGATACACACACATGCACCCACAAAGGACGTTTTTTTCAGTACTTAATTTATTTCATTTCTTCTTTCTTCTTCTCTTGGCAACAAGCCGACATTCAAATCTGATATGAATGGATGTCCCCGAAAAGAAGACAGCTGCCCTTGTTGTTGTTGTTGCCGGTGCACATAGAAATCCAGCTAGGAATCGCATAAACTGCGGCGTAGCAATCAAAATCCATTATATCCTTAAAGCAAGGATAATAAAAATGTTAGAACCAAAGAACGATAAACGACCAACGATTGTGCAGGAGGAAGTGAGTGTGTGAGTAGGCAATCATGTTGGCAACAAACTCAGCGACGTGCCTCACAGCAATGTCAAGGGATAATTTGCCTTAATGTATGCTACGTAATTTGAAATAGTTTCTTACTAATTTGTTTGTCATTCTCCCCAATCGGATCGGACTTTCGGGGAAGTTAGTAAGTAAGTCAGTCAGTGTGTGTGGCATGCAGCGAAAGTACTTTTATGACGATGGACAAAATGTGCCAAACAATGGCGCAATTTATTTATGAGCTGCTCGAAGGACTTTTTGCTTTACATCTTTGTGACTTAATGTACATATGTGTGGGGCAGAAGCAATCGCTTTGCAGCAATAACGCGCAGATTACATAAAACTGCACGTACGCCTCGAAAATGTGGCACGTAGCCTGCTGTGGAGGATGACACAGCCGAATAATCAGCACTGCTGCTGCATGCATGTTGTCCTGCGCTCACTTGACTTCTCGACCGACCGACCAACGACTTGCAGGATTTTATGTATTTATTTAATTATTCACTCATGCCCTCAACATATCCGGTAAATCGTTGCATGGACACGTGCATCTGTCCGTCCATCCATCTGTTTGTCTATCTGTGCTCTGTGTTCATTCTGGAATCTGCCGTAACCGTAAGAATTACAAACAAACATGCGGCTAGAAAAAGGAAGCCAGTGGCGGAAAATGCCTGCCATTCACCATTTAGTTGCATTGATTCGTTACAGATTGAAGCAGCTCTTCTGGCATTCAAGCGGAAGTTGAAAGCATGACCCGACACTGAGGGGGGGCTCCTAAAGCCTGCGTACATGACCCTAAGAATAGTTTATATAGAGTCAAGGTGCAAGTACCTCCAATCTCAGGCTAGAAGGTCATGTTTTTGAAAATTGCTTATAAAAACAACCCCGTCTTAATGGTTTTTAAAGATGATGTAAGCGTTAGAGCGTAATTGAATACGGGACTAACAATGGATTTATTGAAACGCATCATAGTCAAGGAAAATGTTTCGAGCTAATGTGGTGCACAAATTTTCCAAAAAAATTCAACTGTAGGGCTTATTACAAAAACGTGACAAGCCACATGATCAGAAAAATCGTTTTTTTAGGTTCGACACATAACTCTGTGAACTACCAACACCCACAAAATAGGGCTATTTATTACATAATTAATTTCGGATCAATTTGTAAAAATTTTCTTGTTGTATTTCATTTCTTCATATAAAAATATATTTTTTCAAAATTTTAAAGTCGATTATTTCAAATTATTTTTTTGTGTCATACCATGTTTTTACAACAAGCCCTTAAATTTTTGAAAGAAAAAGTCTTAGCTTGCAGGTTTTTGTAATGAGAATCTACGGCTTGAAATTTACATTTTATCTAAAATGTTAAAAATGTATGGGAAATAGATTAAACTGCTCTTCAGAAAATAATATTTGCAAGTTTTACTTAGAAATCGTCGCCCGAGTAAATTACTTTCGTATGTTACATTTTGTTTAAAATTATGAACACAATTATTTTTTAAATTTTTCGATAGCTATGATGGGTAAAATATGTTCCCAAAGCGATTTGGCCGATTCATAAAAAGTTATCGCACACGAAAGAATCTCATATTTTCATAAATGGACTCAAAAAAATCGTTAACCAAATCTTAATAACGAATTTTTTGAAAAATCATGTTTTTCATATACCAAGAAGTACCCTATTGTAACATGACGTTACAAATATTATAAACTATAATATTAAATATGATCGATGTATATATATATATTCATATTATATTACTTAAATATTTCTACTTATTATTATAAATTTACAGACGTTACAAATATTAAATTTGTATACACTACGTAAACCATAATATAAGATATTATCGATATATGTATTGATATTATATTACTTAAATATTTCTACTTATTATTATTAAAGCAGCAATAACACACAACCGCACTACGACACCAGACCATAGATACAAACACACGCTACATACCTACTCAATAAAACTAATTGACAGCACACAACCGCACTACTGCATGAGCCACTAATTAATACACACACTTCCTATCTATGCATAGCCAGGCAGGCCAAAGACAAAACTGAACGTATAATTCCCAACTGGTTTTCATGCCATATCAAATAAAAGGGCGACACAAAACCAACCAAAGCAGCATTACTTCAGATTCTTTCAGGACACGAGTCTTCGCTTTAGGGTCCCTGGCAGGATTCACCGATTCACCGATTTACCGATCTACCGATTACCGAATACCGATCTTCGCTTTAGGGGCCCTGGCAGGATTCACCAATTCACCGATTTACCGATCTACCGATTACAGATTACCGAATACCGATCTACCGAATACCGATCTACCGAATACCGATCTACCGAATACTGATTACCGATTCACCGATTCACCGAATACCGATCTTCCGATTTACCGATCTACCGATTACCGAATTACCGATTGCTGATAACCGATTCACCGATTTACCGATCTACCAATTACCGAATACCGATCTACCGAATTACCGATTACTGATTCACCGATTCACCGAATACCGATCTACCGAATTACCGATTACTGATTCACCGATTCACCGATTTACCGATTACCGATCTACCGATTACCGAATTACCGATTGATGATAACCGATTCACCGATTCCCCAATTTACCGATCCACTGATCTACCGATTACCGATTTACCGAATACCTATTTTGCCGCCAGCTGAACCTACAACCTCCGACCATTCGACCACTTACATTCACTCTTACCCAAACTGCTGACGTTACGCTGCATTAAGTAATATTAAGGAACAAGTCTCAATAAAACTTGAAATTGTAATATTAAAACCAACACCAACTGCGTTCTCATTTGATGAAAGTTTGTGGATCTTTCACTCGATCCTGGCAAGGCTGAGCTGACCTCAGCCATAAGATAAAACCACTGTTACACTATGTATTGACTAGGATTTTTATATTTTAGATAACATTATTCCATCAGATAACAGATATGTAGATAACATTTTTCCATCCTAAACCTTAATTCAGATAATATTGACTTTTTTTTAGAGCACTGTAAGAGCGAAAAATGTGAAAAAACGCTACTAAAAATTCATATGTCCGCCATTTTTGTAATTTTTCAACTATTTATTGATATTTGGGCCTATTCTGCACAATCTGTTATGAAAAAATTCTGTTATTCTATTATGATTACCCATACAAATTTTTGAGCTGACAAGAAATCTGTTACGAGACTAAAATTCGTATTCTGCACGACAATCTTTGATGAAATCTGTTATAAATCATAGCAAATTTTTTGAACTGCCAAAAAGTCTTTTACATAATCTTTTGTTTGGTATTCTGCATGACAAAATCTGCTATGAAATCTGTTATAAAAGACAACAGAATAACAGATACATTTTTCTTTCTTTTGTCGTAACTAATTTTTCGAAAGTGAACATTTTGGTCTGAAAAATTGATGTTTATTTACGAATTTCATTAAGAATGGCTCATAAAAGGAGGAAAATGTAAGATTATTTAATTAATAAATGTGTGTGTGTGTTCAAAGACAAGTTTTAAATAGAAGAAACCATCGGGCCACTTTGATGGAGCTACGCCTAAATAGCAAACCGTTCGATCTTGCTGACGTGCGTTTCGTGCAGCTTTTTAGGTTAGACAAAGTGAATGTACGCTTGCATTTTATATGCATGTCCAATAATTTCATTTTATTGACAGCTATAAGCTGTCGGAATTGTAATAGATTTTTGTTTTCGAAGATTGATAACAGGGTGCCATAAAAGATCGAAAGGCAGAATACCAATTTTAACAGATTTTTTATGGTTGGCATCTTTTATGATTCATAACAGAAACTTTATAACAGAATTACAGATCTGGCAGAATAGGCCCAATTATAGGTTTAAGAATCCAATAAATAAAATATAATTTATAAAATTGTTTGGTTTTTTTAATAGATAACATGACCATGAACATGGGATGGAGACTTTTTGGGTACCTTTGTTTCAACGTGACGTTTGACGGTGTATTTGCACTTCTCAGTAAGTACACTTTTATGCACCAAAAAATAATTTCCTTCGCTTTAAGAATCATTAATTAAAAATCATAAAAAACGCAAGGAATATAATTCATCTACTCACTTCTATGAAAAAAAAAATTAAGAAAATCACCGTTTTTTGGGCCTGCCCTTAAGTGAACTTAAAATTAAATGATAAGTCGCAAAACCTTACTACGAAAACTGTTTAAAATTTTAAAATATTCCAATTCTTAAGGTCACTCTCGCTATTTCCAACAGCAAGTTTAGAAATTTATTTTGACATTGAGAATAGATCAATTAAAACTAAGAAAACATCAATAGAAATTAAAAATAGGTCGATTGATATTCAGAATAAGTCAATTGAAAATCAGAACAAAAACAATTAAAATTCTATTCTTATTCTAATCAGTAATTAAACAATAAAGGAACATTTAAAAAGTAATGATAAATAGTACTACTGTTAGTGGCGATGGTAAAAATTATAAACGTTATATTAATGGTTACAGTTATAATAATAGCAATGGCAATGGTAATGGTAATGATAATGGTAATGATAATTGTAATGGTAATGGTGTAATGGTAATGGTAATGGTAATGGTAATGGTAATGGTAATGTAATGGTAATGTAATGGTAATGTAATGGTAATGTAATGGTAATGTAATGGTAATGTAATGGTAATGTAATGGTAATGTAATGGTAATGTAATGGTAATGTAATGGTAATGTAATGGTAATGTAATGGTAATGTAATGGTAATGTAATGGTAATGTAATGGTAATGTAATGGTAATGTAATGGTAATGTAATGGTAATGTAATGGTAATGTAATGGTATTGGTAATGGTAACGGTAAAATGGCAATGGTAATGGTAACGGTAAAATGGCAATGGTAATGGTAAAATGGTAATGGTAAAATGGTAATGATAGTGGCAATGGTAGTGGTAATGGCAATGGTAATGATAATGATAATGATAATGGCAATGGTAATTTTAATGGAAATGGTAATGTTAACGGTAATGGTAAAATGGTAATAGTAATGGTAAAATGGTAATGATAGTGGCAATGGTAGTGGTAATGGCAATGGTAATGATAATGATAATGATAATGATAATGATAATGATAATGATAATGATAATGATAATGATAATGATAATGATAATGATAATGATAATGATAATGATAATGATAATGATAATGATAATGATAATGATAATGATAATGATAATGATAATGATAATGATAATGATAATGATAATGATAATGATAATGATAATGATAATGATAATGATAATGATAATGATAATGATAATGATAATGATAATGATAATGATAATGATAATGATAATGATAATGATAATGGCAATGGTAATTTTAATGGAAATGGTAATGTTAACGGTAATGGTAATGGTAAAATGGTAATAGTAATGGTAAAATGGTAATGATAGTGGCAATGGTAGTGGTAATGGCAATGGTAATGATAATGATAGTGGTAATGGTAATTTTAATGGAAATGGTAACGGTAACGGTAACTGTAATGGTAATGGTAATGATAACGGTAATGGTAATGGTAATGGTAATCGTAGTGGTAATAGTAATGGTAATGGTAATGGTAATGATAATGGTAATGGTAATGGCAATGGTAATGGTAATTATAATGGTAATGGTAATGGTAATGGTAATGGTAATGGTAGTGGTAATGGTAATGGTAATGGTAATGATAATGGTAATGGTAATGTTAATGGTAATAGTAATGATAATGGTAATGGTAAAATGGTAATAGTAATGGTAAAATGGTAATGATATTGGCAATGGTAGTGGTAATGGTAATGGTAAAATGGTAATAGTAATGGTAATAGTAATGGTAATGGTAATGGTAATGGTAATGGTAATGGTAATGGTAATGGTAATGGTAATGATAATGGTAATGGTAGTGGTAATGGTAATGGTAATGATAATGGTAATGGTAATGGCAATGGTAATCGTAATGATAATGGTAATGGTAATGGTAATGGTAATGGCAATGGTAATGGTAGTGGTAATGGTAATGGTAATGGTAATGGTAATGGTAATGGTAATGGTAATGATAATGGTAATGGTAATGGCAATGGTAATGGCAATGGTAATGGTAGTGGTAATGGTAATGGTGATGATAGTGGTAATGGTAATGGCAATGCTAATGGCAATGGTAATGGCAATTATAATGGTAATGGTAATGGTAATGGAAATGGTAATGGTAGTAGTAATTGTTATGGTAATGGTAATGGTAATGGTAATGGTAATGGCAATGGTAATAGTAATGATAATGGTAATGGTAAAATGGTAACAGTAATGGTAAAATGGTAATGATAGTGGCAATGGTAGTGGTAATGGCAATGGTTATGATAATGATAGTGGTAATGGTAATTTAAATAGAAATGGTAACGGTAACGGTAACTGTAATGGTTATGATAATGATAATGGTAATGATAATGGTAATGGTAATGGTAATGGTAATGGTAATGGTAATGGTAATGGTAATGGTAATGGTAATGGTAATGGCAATGGCAATGGTAATGTTAGTGGTAGTGGTAATGGTAATGGCAATGGTAATGGTAATGGTAATGGTAATGGTAATGGTAATGGTAATGATAATGATAATGATAATGGTAATGGCAATGGTGATGGTAATGGCAATGGCGATGGCAATGGCAATGGTAATTGTAATGGTAGTGGTAGTGGTAATGGTAATGGTAATGGTAATGGTAATGGCAATGGTAATAGTAATGATAATGGTAATGGTAAAATGGTAATAGTAATGGTAAAATGGTAATGGCAATGGTAATGTTAATTATAATGGTAAAGGTAATGGTAATGGTAATGGTAATGGTAATGGTAATGGTAGTGGTAATGGTAATGGTGATGATAGTGGTAATGGTAATGGCAATGGTAATGGCAATGGTAATGGCAATTATAATGGTAATGGTAATGGAAATGGTAATGGTAGTAGTAATGGTAATGGTAATGGTAATGGTAATGGTAATGGTAATGGTAATGGTAGTGGTAATGGTAATGGTAATGGTAATGGTAATGGTAATGGTAATGGTAATGGTAATGATAATGGTAATGGTAATGGTAATGGTAATGGCAATGGTAATGGCAATGGTAATGGTAGTGGTAGTGGTAATGGTAATGGTGATGATAGTGGTAATGGTAATGGCAATGGTAATGGCAATGGTAATGGCAATGGTAATGGCAATTATAATGGTAATGGTAATGGTAATGGTAATGGTAATGGTAATGGTAATGGTAATGGCAATGGTAATGGTAATGGTAATGGTAATGGTAATGATAATGGTAATGGTAATGGCAATGGTAATAGTAATGATAATGGTAATGGTAATGGTAAAATGGTAACAGTAATGGTAAAATAATAATGATAGTGGCAATGGTAGCGGTGATGGCAATGGTTATGATAATGATAGTGGTAATGGTAATTTAAATGGAAATGGTAACGGTAACGGTAACTGTAATGGTAATGATAATGATAATGGTAATGATAATGGTAATGGTAATGGTAATGGTAATGGTAATGGTAATGGTAATGGTAATGGTAATGGCAATGGCAATGGTAATGTTAGTGGTAGTGGTAATGGTAATGGTAATGGCAATGGTATTGGTAATGGTAATGGTAATGGTAATGATAATGATAATGATAATGATAATGATAATGGTAATGGCAATGGTGATGGTAATGGCAATGGCGATGGCAATGGCAATGGTAATTGTAATGGTGGTGGTAATGGTAATGGTAATGGTAATGGTAATGGTAATGGTAATGGTAATGGTAATGGTAATGGTAATGGTAATGGTAATGGTAATGGTAATGGCAATGGTAATGATAATGGTAATGGTAATGGTAATGGCAATGGTAATGGTAATGGCAATGATAATGGTAATGGTAATGGTAATGGTAATGGTAATGATAATGGTAATGGTAATGTTATGGTAATGGTAATGGTAAAATGGTAATAGTAATGGTAAAATGGTAATAATAGTGGCAATGGTAGAGGTAATGGCAATGGTAATGATAATGATAGTGGTAATGGTAATTTTAATGGATATGGTAACGGTAACGGTAACTGTTATGGTAATGATAATGGTAATGGTAATGGTAATGGTAATGGTAATGGCAATGGCAATGGCAATGGTATAAAACTTAAAGAAATAAAAATTAATCATGAAATCATTCGAAAGAGCTCCTTAAAAAATATAACCAGTGCAAAATAATAGTCATTGTAGAAACATCTCAACAGCTTTTCATTTTCCTTTCCCAGACCAGGTGGTGGGATCTCTCCCATTCTTAGGGATTTCTTGTTCAAAACGGATTGGTGTGGACAACAGTGAATACATCGGGGGAAACGAAATATAGTAACAAATTATTTAAAAAATTTTTGGAATCACCGTTTTTATTTAAAATATATATTTAACTGATTTCTGTAATTAATCAATTGGTTAACTTATGGTCGTGAAACTGGCCCTTAATGTTTTACTTTTATTAAACCAATCTATTAAAAAAAATCACACCGAGAAAATGTCGTAAATTCAACAAATTCCGACTTATTTCAATATAGTGTTATGATTTGCTTTGCGTTCAAGAACACCAGTAGCTCGTTCATGTAACTCATAACGATCGCAGTACCGATCCATGTTACCGATTTGACGTCACTCTGACGTAATTCTCACCTACACTTTTTGTGTAATAATCTGAATCGATTTCTGTTCTATTCGTTTGTTCCAAATCGATAAGTTGTCACATGTTCCGATTTTACTTCAATAGAATCTTTTTAAAAAAGTTTTTGTGTAAGAAAAGTGAATCGATAAAAATTCATGTTTTTCTCACTCACTCTGCGGCAAGTGAGAATTCAACCAATCTGTATAAATGACAGTAATGTTGTGTATATAGTGAATAACAAGTACTCGCAATTAATATTCTAAAATGGGTACTTTCGCTTAAGTTAAATTTTTTTATTGTAATGTTTATCAAATGTTTTAGCTTTCAAACTAATGCGATTTAAAAAGAATGCCCCTTTACATTAAAGAAGGAAATTTAAGAAACAAAATATTTGTTAGAGCAATGCAAAAGACCCCGGTTGCAAACATTTGCTAAGTTTATATTACACATCACTTATTGTCAAATTATTTACATACATAATAGTTGATTATTTCCGAAAGCATTATAACACATATAAATAAACAAATAATCACTTCTTAATAACAATACCATCACCTTTTTACTATAAAATTTTAAATCCAAGTAGACAGATGCTTGCCATTTAATTCAATTTCGCAACGGTTCTTCTAGATTTGTGTTCTTTTCATCACTGACCGAATTTTTACCGACTTCAACGTACACAAACATTAGTTGTCACGAAATCGGTAACTAGGGATTGATAACGCGTGCCGTCACACAAATTGGTAACTTGCCGATTTTGTTACAGGAACGAGCTACAGATCTTTAATATTACAACGATTGAGGTGTCAATAGATAAAACAACATCTACTGTTGTTCTAAGAACCAAAGTTGTCAATTAAACAACAACAATATTTAAAACAAGTCAGAGGGAAAAATCGTAAATTTAACAACGTTGGCATTTAAAATAACTTAATAAGAGAATTGTTGTTTCAACAATGCAATTATTTAAAGAAATTTAATAGAAAAAATACGAATGAGATCAAAAGAAATTTGTTTTTATTATTGTATCTTTTTAAGTTAAAAAAATATTTTGCAGGCTGCTTTTAATAAAGCAATTCAAATGATAAATTTTTAGTGTGTGAATTTAATTTTGAATTTTTTATTTCAATTTTACCTTAACTATGATTGGAACCAGGTCCTCTGATGCTGTCTGAGACCGTCATACTTCCTCTGAGCTATCGGGTACTTTAAAAAATAGGAACGAAATGAGTTGAAAAGCTACTTGTGTTAGAAGAGTTGCATTAAGTAATATTTTCATTGTTAGTTTAAAGAGAAAAGTATTTGTATCAAGAATGTCACTTTTGTTAGGCAAAACAAATGCAAAAACATTTTTAAGGAGGAACATAGCACTTGTTGCAACAAATTTCTTATTTAAATTGTTCAACATATGTTTTACTGTTAAAGGAACAACTTTATAGTTACTTATACTAAGCTTAAATTTAAAAATCAAAATATTTTTTAGTTTATTGTTGCAGCAAAAAAAGCTCTAATGAACTCTATACTATACTCTATACTATATACTACATACTTTTTTTTCTCTCGGTGCAGTGGGCTCCGAGTTTAGAGAAATTTGAATTAAAAACAAGTTCTTGTACGAATATGATATATGACTTTTCATGCAAAATTGATAACACTATTATTATTCTTAAATACTTATACTTATTTGTCAAATGAATTTCTAGAAACCGGCCAATTTTTTTGTCGTACGTTACTGTAAAATGATTTAAATTTAAAATTTTTTTTTGTCTATTGAAGAACGTAATTGCAAGAAATTTTTTCAAAGCTATTTTTAAAATTTTTTTTAACTTATTTTGTTCTACGAAGATATAATTTTGGGCTCTTTTTTAAGTTTTGAGCTAAAAAATTTCCAAATTTTAATGATTTATTTGACATTTTTCTGCTTAAAGGATTTATCCAAATATATTTTTGAATTTTTAGTATTTTTGTTATTTTTTCTTATCATATTTTATTAATTAGTTATTTGTACAATAAGAACAAGATTCTTTTATGACTTTACAGGGTAAAAATTTAATTTTTTTTAGCGCTGCGCCGAAGTTAAAATACAGCAAAGCATTTAATATGTGAGGTGTTTAATGTTTTTTTATTTTAATGACGTCACATAGTTTGGAAAAAAGTATTGCTGTCATTCGATTGTTGCAAATTTCAAAATTAGAGTAGGTTGTAGTTAGTCGCTACACACAATATTTTTTTTTAAGATCAAAGAACCAAGGCATTCATGCGCCTTATACAAACAAGGCTTGGTCTTTGACCTGAAAGGAAAGTGATAGATTTTTTAGAGGAATTGATTGGAACCATACGTGAATTATTGTTCTCTTAAAGAAGAACTGTTCCTTAATTCCACATTTTGCACCATTTTAGTTGTGGATTTTTAGTTTTCCATAATTTTTAAATGTAGCAGAGAATAAAGAAAGTGAAAAAACCATGCCCGAGCCCAGATTTGAACCAGGGACCTCTGGGTTGATAATCTAGCGCACTCTCCACTAGACTACAAAGGGCGACAATTTAAATAGTTCGAAAATTTTTGTCAAATAATTTTGAGTTATCTTTATCTCCTTAAAAACTACTCAATCGATTTTTTTTTAATTTGGCATTGAAAATGGTGAACTTTTCAATATAGAATTGGACTCGAAAATGTATTATTATATACTAAACTATTTCTTCTAATATGTGTATTTTCACCATTTTCTAAATCTTTTTTTTACTTTTTAATTTTAATAACTTTTTTGTGTACCTTCTACCGTCAGAAACTCCCCTTGGCTACGGCCTTGAATCAGTGCTGCCAGGTCACGATTTCCACGCGGGTTGTCCCGATTTTCAGTCTAAAAATGTGCGTCCCACGAAGACCTTAAGCGGAGACCAAACGTCCCGATTTTCCGAAATACAATTTAATTTTTTATTATTTTTATTACTTTTTAAAAATATTTTCTATGTTTTTATTTCTATATTTTCCGAAATACAATTTAATTTTTTATTATTTTTATTACTTTTTAAAAATATTTTCTACGTTTTTATTTCTACTAAATTTGTAAGGATATTCTTCTTCACTTACAGTTTGTACGTGTCCATTTGACTTAGAAAATTGCTGAACAGAATTGCTGAATTTAGTCTGAAGAGCAGCCAGAGGCAGTTCAAGTGCTGCCAATAAAACTTGAAAAACGCACTGTTTGGTGTGGTTTTATTTCCTTGGGTAGCAAAATATATTATTTAAAGCTACATATCGGTCTTTTTATTCAAAGAATTTTACTCAAAGAAATCGATTTTCAGTAAACGTATTTTAAGTTTTTTTTATTCTCAGCGTACCAGCAAAAAAAGTGCTTCCAAAAGAAGCTAAAGAGGAAGGGAAAGTCCATCCTTGAATTCCATCCCTTCCACTTTTAACATATGCATGTCATTGGGAGTAATGCTTTCTTAAGTCTTCTCTAGAAGTGCTTCTAGGACTTTTTCAATGGAAGATTTCTTTCAGCCCTTCAATCAAAGGATTCTAGTAGGTGTTTTTCAGGAGAACTTTAAGAAGGCATTAAATGGACTGGAATGGTTTTTGTGGTTTGGAGGTTAAAAAATCATTGGGAAAATATCCCTTTTATAGACATTCTAGACTAGTGATTTTGGTGGTGGAAATGAAAAGTGTTTGGGTTTTGTGGGGGTTTTAGCAAAATATCCTTTTTCCCGATTTTCAAAGCATTTTGGTGTTGTAAGTAGATAGTTGTTGGGTTTCATTGGGGGTTAAAAAAATTCCACAGAAAATATCTAAAACATATATTATAATTATACATAACTTTTGTACTTTAATTGAATTGAAATGCCATTTGAAAGTCTTTCAGAAGGATTTTATAAAAATGCCACTTGAAAGAACTTCTTTATAAGGCTAAAAAGAATCACAGTTTGATATAAAGAATGTCTTCTGGAAGCAGTGTCCGTAAGAATTCATTTCACATTTGCATCAAAAATTTTGCTGTGGTACTGAACTATTGAGCGACACATTTTCCTCTATCGCAAAAAGTAAATAAGATATCGTTATCGTTCACACAGTTAAAATTGATCTATGACAAGTATTTCTATGTACTTAACTAAGATATTGCATTTTTTGAGTTGTGACGTTATTGAAAAAAACGAATGGCATGCATACATCTTTTTCCCGATTTTTTTTCTTATGTCCCGATTTATTTTTTGTAAAATCCCGATTTCTAAAAAAAACAACCTGGCAGCACATAAAGAATAATCGTGTTAATTAAATTTAATGAAAAAATAGCTAACAATTTAAAAATAAAAAGAAGTATCAAACATGTTAGCAGAGAGTAGGAGGGAAGGATGGACGGAAAAGGATATGATAAAAGCTTGAATATGATTTTCTATTTTAACCTCAAAATTTGTAGATAATATGTCTGTTTCCATACTTCAAGTAATTGTAATAGAATAGAGAGTGGCTTGTTATTATTCTCTCTCGAGCTCCAAAAATTTGTAAAAAACGCTTTCAAGCAACTTCAAAATTCCTTGAATCGAGTACGAAAACAGACCTAACGAAAAAAATTTATAAGTCACTAATTTTGTTGGCATGACCTCAAAAGTAATGCTACTTTCTTTAGTATATATTTTTGGCAATGCAAAGTGTCATGCTTAAAAGTCAGGATAAAAGTCAATGCCATTATTTTCTGAGCATTTGACATTCAAGACGTCAAGTAAACTACTTATCTTGGCTATTTAAAGACCAAATAATTATAGCGTTTAAAAATAAATAATTTGTAGGAAATTCCCAGTATATATAAACAAATTTTGATGAAATTCTAGAAAAGTAACGTGAAATATGTAAAAAATAAACAAGGGCTTGAAATTTGGCATGAACCACATAAACCGCACTTGAAGAATGAGGACACATTCAAGGAGTGGGTGGCATAAATGACATCCAAACTACAACCGACACATGCCAAAATATGGCTACTGATTCTAAGGAACTTACAAATACAAATACACGATAACTTACGAGTAAATTGAAACATAAGCCACACCACCAACAGCAAAGGTGAAGAAAGTTGATGCTGTGCATCAAACAAAAAAAAACAACAACAACCATATGATATGCAGTCATCAATCGTCCTGACAAGTCGTCTTCAGACATAGAAATGCATTCGTAGCTAAAGTAAAGTATGGCAACGCTATGCCACAGCAAGCAGGCAAAAGATTGCCGTGTGAATTGAGTGGGCGGGCGTTCTGTTGGAGTGATTTGTGTGCTTGTGTGTGTGCGAGTGTGTGTGTGTGTTCGTGCAACTAGCACTCAACATGGTTTTGAAATTTAAGTCGATTGTCTTTCAATGTTGTTGCTTTTCTAGAGGTTGTTATTGTTGTTGTTGTTACTGTGGTGCTGCTTGCCAAGAAGTTGTCAGCCAAAGAAACACGCTGCTACTGCCGCTTTGGTGTAATGCCAACATGTAATTCCATCGTAATCTTGCGGCAATAACAACAACAATAACAACAACATCAACAACAACATCAACAATAACGACAACAACAACAAATATGAGCTCCAAGTTGTAGCAAGTGGTTACAGAAGTAACTGAAAACGGAACAAAAAATATTTGTGGCAAGAACAAAATATCGCATTGTAGCCAATGTTGCCACCCTTACGTGGCTGTGTTCTGTTGCCACTGCATTGCTGCCAGATGTGGTTGTTGTTGCTGTTGTGTTTTTTTAAGCATAAATTTGTCTCCAGCTGACGCTGAGGCGGAGTGAGTTGAGGTTGAGTTGATTTTTATTGCAATGATTGTGCGATTACTTAACGCCATGAGTTCTAAGTGGATTCCAAACATGGCTAGCAACATGAACTAAAAGTGGGGCTGAAAGTAATCCCATCCTCCCCGTATTGTAAACTTTTGTAATTGAAAACTACAAAGCAACATATTGATCTTCATAGGCTTTGTTAAAATTAAATACGGTGGGATTTGAAATCTTTTTAGTTGCGTCGACTCATAATTTTTTGTGTAGAAGTAGGATGGCAAGGAAATATGTTAGGGTGCAATAGTTCAATAGGTATTTATCAAAAATTATAGGTTAATTATTGCGATTATCAGTTGTTTTTTGTTTTCGGTAAATAGTTCTATGCAAAGTTGAACAACTATTCTACTATACTATAAGCGGATTTCTTTTAAGCTGATGTTTACTCTTTGAGCATTACTGGGACTCCAACCACAGGGTTATAATGGTATTTCTTTTTTTTTAATAAAAAAAAAATATTTCTGAAATCGTATATACAGAGCATCCCAAAAAAATGTAAACACTGGTGCCGTTTACTTGAATTTGCTGCAGGGAAATGCCAACCCAAGTATTCGTGAGCAGAAAAGGATTTATTTTTAGCAAAATGGAGCATGGATTTTGTCAATCTACAACCTTTAATCATAATTTACTCTTAGTAAAGGTGTCTCCAACCTTCAAACGTAGTTACTCATAACGTAGTTTTTCCCCCCTTTAGCGTACATTAAGTGTCAGAAGGAAACTCTAAGCAAAAGTCTACTACTAAGACCATTTATTTATATACAGTGGCTCACAGCTTATTTTATGCAGTGCATACTTGAAACTTTAGGGCTTTATAAAAACAAAACTAACAGAAATACAAAAGATAATATGGTTTCATTTAAAGAGCAAAAAGTCTAGTTAAATTAAAATTTTTTATTAATTGTGAATACATATATTTAGTTGTTTAAAAAATAAGAGAACAGAAAATACTGCTTAATTTCATCTCGCAGCTTATTTTATGCAGTCACTTCTCTCTGTTACGGTACTCTAATGCTGCGCTGTCTAACGGTACTTTCATTAGCTATGCCTTCATTCTGTTTCTATAATTGCTTTGGCCGCATTCTAGCCGAAAAAGTGCTCAAGTAGCGAAGTAGCATAAAATATTTTCGCTATATAAATTGTGACATCTCAAGGAACATGTTCTGTGAGAGCATACCATTCAGCCCGAAAGTGGAGCTAAGTTGTGGAACAGTTCTTGAGCACTTTTTCAGCTAGAATGCGGCCTTTGTGTTAGCTTTTGAGTCTGATTTTTTTGCTTCAAGTGTCTGCTTCTATGATTATTTAAAAATGGAGCGCGCACAACGCTACAACAACGAGAATTGATTATATACTATTTTAAAAATAGCAGCTCACAGCGAAAAATGGCTGAAATGGTTAATATCAATTCTTCTACAGTGCAAAAGATCATCAAGCGCTTCGTCCATAAGAATCGATTGCACAATAAGAGCAAAGAAGCGCCAAACAAAATTTTTAATGAAACCGACGAGCGGCATATTGTACGGAAGATAAAGGCTAACCCGAGACTCTCAGCTCCAAAAATGGCTTTTGAAGTTCAAATAGACCTGAGCAAACAGTGTAGTGCTGAAACTATTCGACGTGTCTTGCGCAAAAAGAACTTTCATGGCCGAGTAACACGAAACAAGCCGTTTATTAGCCCCAAAAACAGATTATGCAGACTCAACTACGACAAAGAACATATGTCCAAGGCCTCTGAGTACTGGAATTAAGTTATTTTTGCAGATAAATCGAAGATCAATTTATTCGGTTCAGATGGTATGTGCTATATGTGGCGAAAACCGAATACCGAGCTCAACAAAAAGAACTTAAAACAAACCGTGAAACATGGCGGTGGCAGCGTCATGGTTTGGGCCTGAATGTCAGCTGCTGGTACTGGGAAGTTGCCGTTTATTGAAACAACAATTTACAAATTTTAGTACCTACCCAGTAGCGGATGGAATATATTCCGAATATATGAAGCATCAATTACCTTGTAATGACCACTACTTCCTACTATATTACCTTACTATGCATAAAAGGCCTTACATTTAACATTGAATGAGATAGGAGGTAAGTGATCGCCTCGCTTCAGCATTACCTAGAATTTATGGAGTAACATACTTCTTGTATTAAGTTATAAAAATCACTGCATTACTTTTCCTTGTATGCTACATTACAGGTAATGAGGTATGAGTTAATTACTTCTGCTATATGCAGACGCATTACTTTTTGAATAAAGTAATGCTTCCTTACCTGGCAATTTATTCTGTATGGTAGCCACTGGAAAATCTGCTGCTGGGTACAAATCCTGAAGAACAATTTGTTGCAGAGTGCAAAGGTTCTGGGTATAAAATTGAATTTCCGATTTTACCAGGATGACGATCAAAAGCACAAAGCGGGTATTATGCAAACCAGGCTAATATACAACTGCCCACAATTGATGACGCCGCCAGCACAGTCGCCAGACCTTAATGTTATTGAAAATGTATGGTCTTTATTGGAAAATAACATCCGGAAACATCAAATTTCAAACAAAAACTACCTGAAAGAGGTATTGAAAACGAAGTGGGCGAATATTTCGCCACCTATCACTCAAAAACTGGTCGCATCAATGCCAAACCACCTTAGATCTGTTGTGGACAACAAGGGCTATCATACCAAACAATAAAAATATCAGATATCATTAATTAATACGAAAAATTTATAAATAACAAGTGACTGCATAAAATAAGCTGTGATATGAAATTAAGCAGTATTTTCTGGTTTCTTATTTTTAAGCCAACTTAATACATAATTTTACAATAAATTTAGTTAATTTAGTAAACTAAACATCTTGGTCTTTTAAATGATACTATATTATTTTTTCTATTCCTGTTAGTTTCGTTGTTATAAAGCCCTAAAGTTGAAAGTATGCACTGCATAAAATAAGCTGTGAGCCACTGTATGTATATATATAAATAATAATTATTTAACTAACAGTAAAGTTATGAACATAACTACTCTTAGAAAAAAGCTCCTATCTTGTTGTTATTAAAATTTTCTCTTTTTTCGATAATAGCAATTTTCTCTATTTCAAATACAATTTTCTTCAATTAGAATAAATTTTCACATATATGAAAAAAAATGTCTTTACTTGTGAGAAATGAAAATATTTCATGTCTTTAATAATGATAAGTTTTTTTGTCGTACCAAAAAATTATCATTTTTAGAGACAAATTTATAGAAATTGAAAACTTTTCTCTATTGTAGACAAACAATTCACTATGCGAAACATTTTCTTCAATAAAATCAAATCCTTTCTCAAAAATGACAAAGTCTTCTTCTCTAAAAACGATATATTTTTCTTATATTGAATTAAGTACGAAAAAAAAGAAAGCGTGGGAGCGATTGAATGCACACAGAAAAAAATCATTGAAAAATCAACTAGAAACATAATGATTTACATGTTTCCCCTATGATTTTGCTTCATAGAGATTTATAGTAAAATCATTGTGATTTTCATGTAAAAATCGCAACAAATTTTCATGTTGAATCATTATGAAATCATGTTAAATCATTATGATGGTCATGTTGAATCATTATGAAATCATAATAAAATGCAGCTGAATCCTAACCTCAGTTTGAAATAAAAAGAACTTCAAGTTGGTTTTATTTAGTTTTTTTATTGAAAAATAAAAAAAGATACGACTTATAATTACAAAACATACCTCAATTTTTCTCCAACTAAATATTTTTTCTCGATAAAGTACACGAAGTTCTATGGGTGGTATAGCTTCCTCTTTATCTTCCTTAGATAAGTACCTTAAATTTTCCTAGTCAACTGAAACTTCTGTTTCTATTGAAAAGTAATACAGCATTTTGATATTATTTTGTTATAGCAACATAAGTCACATATCACATTACCTTGTTCATCGGCGTCGAAGTTTATGGATTCGAATACTTCCACTTGTATTTACTTTTCATTCCACTTGTTTAACTTGTTCAGCTATTACAAACTATTTTTATTTTTAACGAAGCTACTTCTCGCTATAAAACTTCTAATGTGTTAGAAACAACGGAACTTCTTCAGCACGCAAAATTTTTTTTTACATGATTTTACTAGATTTCATAATGATTCAACATGATATCATAATGATTCTACATGAAATCATAATGATTCTACATAAAATCGTGTTGATTAACTTTTTACATGATGCAATAATGATTTTAGTGGTTGTCATAAGAATTCTACATGAAATCATAATGATTTTACATGAAATCATAATAATTTTTATGTCGCTGAAACCATGAAACATAAAATCATGTAAAATTAAATCAACTATGCATCACAATGATTTTACTATGCAAAATTTATCTGTGTGTGGTGTTGTGAAAAGCAAGTGTACATTAAGGCGCCTCACGCTATATATAAACAAAAAAGTTGTTTCGTACAAATGCTCAAAAAAGTCCCTGGTTTATGTTATGATGATTCCCCAAATATTTCGACTCTAGCTATCGCCTTCCGTGAGCTAAAATAGTTTGAAATAACCTCCACAAATCGAGTTTTTTTGTAACCATATTGACTTGTGTAATAGTTGTAAGAAATAAACTGTCAGAAATTACAGTCCGGAAAAAGTTCTTCCAATCTGCGTCAAAAAAATTCAAATTTTTGCATTCGGATTAAAAATAATGCTGTTTTTCATGCCTTTTTTAAAATGTATTTTCACTAAAATTAAAAAAACCTAATTATTTCTAATGCGATCCTCCCTTTCAAGATATCGTTGGAAAGGTATTAAGTGTTTGTATTGACTTTTAATCAGAATTGCTTAAATTGATTTATATTAAATCTGAAATTTTATTTATAAAATAAACATTTACTGAAAAAGTACTGTAAGCAATTAAAAAAAATATAAAAGTAATGAGTTTATTTGAATTTTCAAAGTTTTTGTATGGAAATAAAATAAAAAATATCAAAAATTATCTTATTGCAAACATTTACAATTTTTTGATGAAGATTGTTAGAGCTGTTTCCAGGCTGTTATTTTGTTATTATAATGAAATAAATTGTTATAATGAAATAAATATATAATTGTTATTGTTATATAATGAAATAAAGCCCAATGAAATAAGCCCCAATCAAATTTTATTAAGGGCTTATTTCATTTGACGATTACTAAATTTAATAACAGTTTTATAAAAATTGTAAAAAACATCCATTCGAATAGTTAAAAATTACACCGTTCGGTGTTAAAAAAAATAATCATTTTGCGTATTATAAATAAACACCTAACAGGGTACAAAACAAATATCCTATCTGATATTTACTTTTTTACACCGTTCGGTGTTAAAAAATATTCTCTTTCGGACATTAAATTCTAACACTTTGACACGGTGTTTTTTAAAACAGTACGGTGTAGGACTCCCTGAAACACCGATCGTCGTAAAAATTCTATACAAATTTTTAAGTGTGTAGGCTTGTTGGTTGCCATCCCTTGAAAAATTGCTAACATAAGATGTAATGTAACATTGTGGCACATTTTTAAAATTTACATGAAAATATGTCTACAATTTATGATATGTTTAGTCGAAGTTTAGGCGGTTGCACTGATAGAATGTCGAAATTTAGCAGCGGAGGCAACCTATAAATCTCTCTTATAATTTGTGTTCAAAATCCAAAGGGATGTCCAAACTTTTGCAATGTGCGTATCCGAAACCTAATAACATCGAAATTGTAAACATTTTTAGCTTTCAAAAACAATAAATATAAATTCGCAGCAATTAAAAAAAAAAATTTAATGTATTTTTTTGGACAACCGCTTTTAAAGAACTTTTCGAATTGCATCTCCCTACACTTCGGACGTGATAAAAAAAAATGAGTCCGCTTGCTCTTAAAATGTTTTTTTTTTCAAAACTTATTACTATGAAGCCTGTAGAAACGTGTAAAAGTTATCAACAATTTTTCGCACACAAAGTTTATGTATCCATATTAGTCCTAAAAAAATCCTTTTGAAATGTAATACTTAAAAATTTGAAATAAAAATTGTATTGCTTGGTTCTTAATATATTGTGTTTTCAAAGCAGCTCGTTGGAAATTTGCAAGGATGTTAAGGAATTAAATTGTTAAAGGGCATTTGTAGCAATTCTTCTAAAAAAATATTGCCTTTTCTCATTTATATTTGGAAGGATTAAGTATTCGAAAAAAATTATTCAAACTATTAACTGTCTGCTATTACAAAATCTTACGATAACATTTATACATATGTAAATTGATCTATTTTGAGATAATACTATTATTGTACAAAAATCATTATTACCACATCACAGTCAAAACTCATTAATTCTTCAACACAACAAACTGCACGTGTTTGTGATTATTTACAAAACCACAACATATCGTGACATTTTTCAAAAACTTTTCCAACTCCAAGAATCTCAATGATACAAAATGTTTAATCAATGAGTAACATACATATTTTCTACACAATCACCTTGTGTCAAGGATAGCGACAACGAACATCGATCACTTTAAGTGGAGTCAAGATTTATAACACTTAGGATTGCCATGGAACAGCAAGCCACGTTCTTCTAAAGTACCTCTACATGTTTTAAGCTAATTAATAGTTCTTTCCTTTGTTGTAGTTGTATCAATCTATATCATATTGTTTAATGGTATTCGTGAAGTTTTGTTCTACATCAAAGAATCCTGCTGAAATTCCATTAGAGATAACTTCAGCCAATTATAGCACATTAATATGATTTATTAACTCAACATCAGCGCACCTTTTCGTTTAAAATGTAAATTAAACACTACTTCAAGGCAGTCTGCCTGTCTGTCTGTCTGTTTTTCTGTCGTTTAACACACTTTCCCGTAGATGTCAACGCTTTTATGACTCGCTTCTAAAGTTATGTTAGTATTGCATAAAAACTAAAGAACATAAAAAATTACAAAAACTAAAATTTGTTGAAATTGTTTGTGCAGTATTTTTTTACAGCCACTACTTTAAGGGCACCCTTGATGCCTGAGAGCCCCCTTCAACTCCCGTTATGCTTTGAATGCATATTAAAAAACATTTATTTAAATAGACTGCCACGCATGCTCCCTAATTTTTACGATCAATCTAGAAATTATGTAAATGTATCTGAAGTGTTTCCTTTTCTGCTTCCTTGCTTGTTCTTTTCCTTTAGAGTTGCTCCTGTGTTTTTGTGTTCATGTTCATAAAAAAAACACATTTCCAAAGAGTTTTGTTTTAAGATATTTGAAGCCTCTTGAGAGCAAGCATTATAATAATTATTAAGGGCCAAAAGTTAGTCAAGCCGAACTTTGAACTTTTGTGAACTCTGCTAATGCGCCAATGATGCAACGTCTTTGAGTAGTAGCGGGAAAAGGATACCGCAGAATTGTGTTATTAGTTTGGTTTATTTGTAATTCAATTAACGTAATTGTTGCTTAGTTTTCTAAGAAAATTTCTTATCGTCAGTTTATTTATGCCGATAGATGTTAAGGACCTGCTTTTATTTTATTACAATTTTATAATTGAGGCACAAGTTTAAAGTTCCTTTACTATATTCCATAGAGTTTAAAAGTAATTCTGTAAGAAGTCATCTTATAATTTGCTTTCTAAAACTGCCGGAGATTGGAAAAAAATTGTTTCACAATACTGGAAAATGTATTTTGACGTTGGAGTTATGTGCTTAATTTGCAGGTGTATGTGCATTAGGGTGTCTCAAAAAAAAATTTTGTTGCTCAAGCTTTTTTTAAAGCTTTACTAGGTAATGTATTTTTGAGATTTTTTTCAGATTTTTTGGAAGAGCTTTAGTGGTGGCACAAATCGAGTTTTTCCTAAAAATAAGATTTTTCAGAGATTTTTCAAAATTGAAGCAAAAGTTGGTCAGCAACAGACATTTTCTAAGTCTTTGAGTCGTCATTTCGAAAGACAATTTTTCAAACTTCATTTTAATGTACTTAAATCAGAAGTTTTGTCAAATTTTTTCGTCATTTGGGTGTCATATATTTAATTTTTTCGTGAAATTATTGCAAATTTTTTAAAAAATGCTTCATAACTTTTAAAAATTCCACCAAAATGAAAAAAATGTAATGATGCAGTTTGAATAATGGTAAAATTCTAAGGATTTTTTTGGTCGCCTAAAAACTTTTCGAATTTTAACAAGGCATTGTATATCATTCATTGTTAAAATTCTTAAGCATATGTAATTTCACGAAAAAATTAAATATTTGACACCCAAATGATGAAAAAATTTGACAAAACTTCTGATGTATGTACATTAAAGTGAAGTTTCAACAATTATCTTTCGAAATGATGACTCAAAGACGAAGAAAATGTCTATTATTGATCAACTTTTGCTGCTATTTCGAAAAATCTCCGAAAAACCGGTTTTTTAGGGAAAACCTGATTAGCGCCACCTCTAAACCTCTTTCAAAAAATCTGAAAAAAATCTCAAAAATACTTGACCTTATAAGCCTTCGAACAAAGGTTGAGCAACTATGAAATTTGAAAAAAATATTCTTTTGGCACACCCTAATGTGCATGAGCAAATAAAGAAAAGAATAAATTATGACCTAAGGTTGAAAAATTCTGTACTAAGAAAAATAAAAGACGCATATATGGTTATATCTAGATGATTGTTAGATATAATATAATTGAAGGAAATTTCAAATAATCGTATTGTACGGACATTTTTTGAACTCATTCCAACCCATCCTTTTTTGAGTCGAAGAAAGAGGGAAATGCCACAAACATGACTATTATAAAAATCAAGTATGAAACTTAAGGTACTCTCAAAATGATAAAAAGACTTAAGTGAAAAAGATTTAGAAATATTACGAGACTGCTCCAAAGCTGCAAATACAAATACCTGCCACACACTCCCTAAAATGCAATTTAACTCTTTGAAGTACCATGGGACAAAAATTAAACCACTGAAAAATAAACCTTTGTGGTAAGTTGGGACCAAAGTTCAACCCACTCAGATTTGATGTTTATAATAAAATATAATAAAAATAAATATGATTAGTATAATAAAAATAAAAAATAATAAAAAAAGATATATATTTTTAACTTTTTTTTCTGGTATCTCAAAAAAAGTCTTGCACTGAATCCGAAAACAGAAAATTATAATTAATCCTCTCATTTTTATAAGCTCCGTATTTTATGAAAACAAAAAATCCAAAATTGAGGACATTTTATAACCCTAACAAAGCATATGAATTTAGAGCTCATATCTCCATACAAAGTTAAGAGTTATTGGACATGCACAAACTCCAAACACTTTAATTCTATATAAAATTCTATAAAAATGGTATTTAGTTCTGAAAAAATTGAGTTATTTCATTTTCATTGATAGGAGTCTAGTTCAGTATAAAATAAATTCAAAAAGTGAAAAAAAAATATAAAAATTCTTATTAGGAGTTATTTCATTCTTTGATTGTAAGGAGTTTTTTTAATATCTTTAATAATGCATGTATACACGGAGAAATATAATTTGCTTGAATCAAGCAAATGTTTTGCTTAAAAGCAAATCAGCAAAACTTTGCTCAATGACGGTGTAATTTTAGAAAAAGATTGCTAAATTGAAATCACTTCTCATGTATTTAGGAAAAAGCAAAATTTTGATTAAATTCAAGCAAAATTTTGCTAAGTTGAAAAATGCAAAAGCAAATTTCTGCTTAATTCAAGCAATTATTTGCTAAGTTATTATATACTCAAATAGCAAATTTTTACTCAATTCAAGCAAATTTCTTCTAAACACACGAACACACGTTTATTCTTAATGAAGGAAATTAGGAAAATTAGAAAATTGGTTAACAACTGTGATGGTCAAATAGATGAGCCCATGAACTTACCCTCACGCGGCCAAGGTTAAAATCTCCAGATTTTAATTTATAATAACTTAGCAAATATTTGCTTGAATCAAGCAGAAATTAGCTTTAGCAGTTTATAATAATTTAGCAAAATTTTACTTGAATTTAATCAAAGATTTGCTTAGTTATAGAATAGCAAATTTTGATTAGTTTTTGCTGAAATCTAGCATAATTTTGAAGTGGCTGAGCATCAAGCGCAAGTTTTGCTTAACCACAATACAAATTTAGCAAACAATTTTCTCCGTATACTTTTATGACTCTATATATTAATACAATTATTTATTATTATTTATTATTTATGAAAAAAAAATTATTGTTGCTTTACATTGTTAAAGTTAACAATACCATTTTAAAAGTTAAATTAATCGATTATTTGACAATAATTGCAAATATTTGCAATACATTTTTTTTGCTTGTGATTAATCATAAGATTAATAAATCGATTAATTTATTTTATTTGCCATCTTTATATATGACAAGGATAGCACTGCTTAAGAAAGACTTATCAACATCTGATCAGGTGGCAATCCGGTTTTTTGAGGCCATACACGCAGAGAAAAAACATAGTTGCAACAACCATGTTTTAAGAGGATCATAGTATGATTCGGATTATGATTGTTGCTAACATGTTTTTAAACATATAATATTTTCTTTGATCATGATAAAATGATTACAACAACCATATTTAGAAAAGGAACTTTTTTGTAGGAACCAAATATTATTGAAACAATCATTATTCTCTTATTGGGTCAAAAATAGAATGATTGCAACAACTATATTATGAATTTATTTTTAGGAACCAGAATATTATTGAATATTATTTATTTTCATGCACTCCAATTTCCACAGCTATTAATTAAGATATCTCCAAAGGTTTGCCATTGACTAGGCTGAACAGAAATATTAATTCAATTGAAAAATCTTTTTGATAAAATTTTCTGTCCGAGCTGGGGTTTGAACCGCGGCTTTTTCGCTTACGAGCCACACACACTACCAGTATGCCACAGCTCGCCTGACTAATAACATTCTTAAACAGGTACATTAAGTGCATTGTCACAAAAATAGCCATATTTGTGATAAACAAAATATGGTTAGAATTGCGAAATATGTTTACGGTAAATAGAAACATGTTTGCTACAATTAAAGTCGAAAATGTCACTTTTCTGCGTGCTGTTTTTAGGATAAGGCGATTTAAAATAAAACACAATATTGAACAGTTGACAAACGAAACAGCAGATAGCCAAAAATCGATAAAACTTATTGTGTATGAATGAAGTGAAAGTTTTTCCTGCAAACTGTTCAGACACAATAAATTCTTTCGATTTTTGGTTATGTTCTGCTTCAAGCACAGAATAGATCAGACAAACATTCAAAATTCTAATATGTTTGTCTCTATAATAATATTCACATTTATCTTGATTGACAGAACTACAACATTTTTGTTGCAACTAATAGTTGAGGCAATCATAGTACGTTGACGATTTCAATGATGTTATGATTTCAACTATAATGTTATTTTTGGTACCACCATTAGTAAATAATGACTTTATTAAGGCAAACATTTGTGTTTGCAGAAATAATACAACAATTTTAGTAAAAAATTATTATTGCAGTAATCATGTTTCAACCATGTCTTTCCTCTGCGTGTACTTACGTTTACGATCAGTACCTTATTAAAATAAGGATTTCCTGATAATTTGCTTACTCTGCTTTGCTTATTCTGCTTCTAAAAAAATATCGAAGGGGCCTCCTGACTGTAATAGTCTTTAACAAACTTCTCTCACTTCTTTAGATTTCTGAGGCTATTAGATTGGTTATGGATAATTAATTAAAAATTTAGAAATCATTATAAATCAGGTAAGCCAGCAACTTAAATAGAAAAATAAATATTTCTGAGGTAATAAGGTAATATTCATATTAAGCAATTTATTGAAGAAGCACCTGTAGGAGCATTAAAAATCTTGTCTTCACTTAAAATGTTGTACAAGCATTATTTTTATTGACACGAAGCAATTTGGTGCTATCAAGACGAGGCTTAATGACCTCATCAAGTTCAATGAGATTTTTTTATAACGCTCCATCTCCGGATTAAAAGAATTTATCTTTTAATTTAAGCTGTCGCTATTTTAATACAATGATATAAAATCCTTTTCCACTCTACCAAAAGTAGGAAGCCGGAATTTTGTGCTTTCTCTTTATCACATTTGTTTTTTTTTTTTGTTTGCTTATTGAAAGAATCCTGTAACGACATCCTGCAACACGATATCGTTGCTGCTCAACAAGCATTCACGTCATGGACACAAAATCTTTATTGAATTTATGAGTGGTAATTGCCACAGGCACCATAATATCCATAATATCCACTTTTTTTATTGTTGTTGTTTCTGTACTTGTTGTTGTTATTTTTGTAGGTTTTATTATGCCCCTCAATTGCATAAAACGAGTCAAAGAAGCCAACATAAAGTGAGGTTAATGCGCAGAAAATAATCGAGGTTAAGCCGCCATAAATAAGCCAACACCAACTCCAACAACAACAACAACAACAACTAGCAACCAGTGTGGAAAGTGAATGTGTACATGTTAAGCAAGAGCTGGGTTAAGGATAAAGACCAGGATACTTGTACTGTTTGTCATAATGTGCATTGCTGACTGGCACGCTTTGTATGGCAGCCATGGAGAAAAGTCAGAAGAGCGCACTAAACAGTAAAAAGACTGCCATGTGTGTGTGTGTGTGTGTAGGAATGACTTGCCGTCAGGATGCTGCATTAATTGAAACATTGAGATATCCTTTTTGAGTGCGTACAACTCAAGCAATGAATGAAGTCGATACCATCGAGCATGTTTCGATTCGAGAAGCAGCAATAAATTTCACCAAGGATCAAGCCAAAAACTCACATACATAGTAATTATGTGCGGAATACGTTTTAATGTGCAGCATCCAAGTTCTATGGATTGTAATGAAGAATCAATTATTTTACACAATGTTGGCAAAGTTAACAGGGGAAAATGTTTACCTCATTATAGATAGATAGCTAGGAACACTTGAATAGCTACAGTAATGCAGTCAACACAAGTTGTTTTTTTTTTCATACGTTATCTCCCTTGTATCTCTGTTGATATTCTGCTAGAAATTCATGCCAAAACTTCTTCTTTTTCATGCCAGAACCCGGGTAATTAATTGTGGCTCCAACCAGTCTGCACCCACATGCGAACATATTTGGCAACAATCCAAAATAAAAATCTATACCGCAGTAAGGCAAATAATAAACCGGTCTAATACATTGACGAAGTAAGAAAAGGATTTCAATGCATTGATTAGAAAATTGAAAAATATATTGTTACTAGTTCAGTTCGAAGAGAGCGGAAAAAGAATATAGCATGGATAAAAATAAAAATGCGAGCAATGTTTTTCATTGTTCGCAAGTAATTGAAATTCAATATTGAAGCCTGTTTATGGTGTATTATCAAACACATGGATAGATTTGCAAGATATGTACGCCTTGTTGTCAGGACACCCGCATGTTCCGTTTAGAAAAGTACAACTTAATGTATCAGTTTGGCAAAAAGACAGCCAACAGTATTTTCTGTCAAATGCAGTCAGTCGATGTTGTCTACAGAACTTTAATTTTATTAAGATCTTTGAAATTGATTTAAAAGAATCTATTGGGAAATTTTGTGAACTTAAATTCTTAAAATCCTATAAAATATAAGAAGAGAGTTAATACATTGAACAGCATAGAACGTTATTGCAAACGTTATTTTCTTGGTTTTAATATGAAAAAACGAAGCTTTGCCTAGTTTGAAAACCTTTTTATTACTAGGGCGTTCAAGATGCTGCCGGTCTCCAAGTAACGGCAACACCACTCTTCAAATGCATGACATTTTTGACGTGTAGCAACCATAGCATGAACACACCATAAATGTCAGATCGATCTGTCAATGACTAGTGACGTTACTGTGTTCTAAATTAAACTACTTTTGGTAGTGTTATAAAAATGGATAAAGAAGAATTTCGTGTCTTGATTAAACATTACTTTTTGCGTAACAAAAGTGCGAAAGAAACAAAAGAAAGGCTCAATAAATATTATGTAAATAAATAAATATATATTATGGTGAATCTGCTTCGTTGTATTACACCGTAAAATATTGAATTGCAGCGTTTAAAAGAGGTCGAATCATCACAAAAAATGATCATGCCGGGGGAGTACCAAAAACAGTGACCACTCCGGAATGTATTGGAAAAATCCACGATTTGGTAATAGACAATAAACAAAGAGTATAAATGAGTTTATTGTCTATTACCAAATCGTGGATTTTTCCAATACATTCCGGAGTGGTCACTGTTTTTGGTACTCCCCCGGCATGATCATCTTTTGTGATGATTCGACCTCTTTTAAACGCTGCAATTCAATATTTTACGGTGTAATACAACGAAGCAGATTCACCATAATATATATTTATTTATTTACATAATATTAATTGAGCCTTTCTTTTGTTTCTTTCGCACTTTTGTTACGCAAAAAGTAATGTTTAATCAAGACACGAAATTCTTCTTTATCCATTTTTATAACACTACCAAAAGTAGTTTAATTTAGAACACAGTAACGTCACTAGTCATTGACAGATCGATCTGACATTTATGGTGTGTTCATGCTATGGTTGCTACACGTCAAAAATGTCATGCATTTGAAGAGTGGTGTTGCCGTTACTTGGAGACCGGCAGCATCTTGAACGCCCTAGTAATAAAAAGGTTTTCAAACTAGGCAAAGCTTCGTTTTTTCATATGAAAACCAAGAAAATAACGTTTGCAATAACGTTCTATGCTGTTCAATGTATTAACTCTCTTCTTATATTTTATAGGATTTTAAGAATTTAAGTTCACAAAATTTCCCAATAGATTCTTTTAAATCAATTTCAAAGATCTTAATAAAATTAAAGTTCTGTAGACAACATCGACTGACTGCATTTGACAGAAAATACTGTTGGCTGTCTTTTTGCCAAACTGATACATTAAGTTGTACTTTTCTAAACGGAACATGCGGGTGTCCTGACAACAAGGCGTACATATCTTGCAAATCTATCCATGTGATATACGTCATACGGAACGTTCCCATCCTTCCTGTATTTCGCAGGACAGTCCTGTTTTTTCGAGCAATATCCTGCGTCCTGTGTAACGGGCTCAAAATCCAGCTTTTTATTATTTTGTTCTGTTTTTTTATTTCCTCCCATGCTTGCAATTTAGTCAACTTTTTTCATTGTTTATACTATTTTTAGTAATATAACAAAGTTTTCCCTTAACACACTTTTACTTTTTTTGAAACTTGTTAAAAGTTTCTGTGCAAATTTTTTCTTAAACTTGTCGAAATTTCGAAGCGAAAGTGTGTGTTAAGCAATCAACTTGAATCAATCAATCAAAATATTCACTCCTGGAAAAAAGAAATATTGGTCGCATTCAGCGCAGACAACAGTTGGCAACTGTTGTGTAAAAATTCGCTGAATGGTACAAATTTGGTAGCGCTAACTAAAACTGATAAAGTAGCGAACGCCTTTTAATCGAGCGAACAAATTCTATGCTACATGAACACAACTGTTTGCTTAACTGTCAGATGCTGTTACTGACGCTGTTAAATTAATAAACGCAGAAAGAACGCAGCAAATTTAAGTGAGAAACCTTTGCAATTGAATTAAATTTACATAAAAATTAAATTGAATCTAACTTCTGACGTGTAGAGTAGCAACACATTCAGAGAAAAACATCGTGAACTAAGGTAACGCTGCCATTACAGTTCACAACAGTTGTTTGCGCTGAATGCGGCCATTGATAGTGAGGTGGTCTGCTCAAAGTTCAAAGTAGTACCTGGAAAATCTAATCAACGTGCCATTTTTATAAGACTAATTTGGATTTTTTTTTATTTTTTTTATGTTTTTGTTGCATTAAAAAATTTAATATTTATATTAGACTAGCTGAACCCGGTGTGCTTCGCTACCCCCCTCGTATAAAATAAAATTAAAAGTATTTATATATTTACAAAAATTTATTTATTTAATTTATTTATTGCAATGCTTCGCCTCTTTTTTTGTTGTAAACCAATTAGAATATTTAGCCAATTAGAATATCAGCACTGAATCGCATGTAATTTGCTTCATGCTCCCCCTTTTTATTTTTAGACCAATCAAAAAGCAGCAATTACACAATCAGCTGTTTCGCAGTCAGTTGTGGGAGAATGAGAATGGGGTTACCCCACTCTCTATTTTAATTAACACGTATTATAAAATCAGCTGTTTTGAAGACAGCGGTGGAAGAAAGAGAATGGGGCTATTTTAATTAACATGTATTTTAAATTTGTGGTAAAGCCGTTAATAAACGTAGTAAAAAAGTAAGTGCAGAAGTGTGCATGGTCGAAAAATATTATCATGTAATAAGTATTCCTGAGTCAAAGCTGAACGCTGTGAAAATTTTAGATCGGTTATCAGGTCCAGCCTCCAATATATCGCAAACAAAGGGGCGTGCTCCGCCCACTTTTCTTTTGGTACGTATTTCTATTCATGCCAATACCATATATAGCAAATACTGCCGCCGTTGGTCAAAAAATACTCAAGATATGACGATTTTAAATTTTGGGTTATATGGGCTAGGCCACGCCCCTTCGTCCTCTCACAACTTTATATAGTAAAGAATTTATTATTTCGTAAGAATATCCTATTGTGAAAATTTAATGACGATCGGTCCAGTAGTTAAGACTATATTGCGATTTTTAATTTTCCTAAAAAGGGGCGTGGTCCCACCCACTTTTCTCCTGGTACGTATTCCTAATCATGCCAATACCATATGTACCAAATAGCATCAGCGTAGGACAAAAAATGCCCAAAATATGGCGATTTAAATTTTTGGGTTTGACGTTTTAAAATATGGGCAGTGCCACGCCCCTTTGTCCAATAAAAACTTCATATAGCCTATTATTCTTTCCAGAGTCATAGTAAAATGCTGTGAAAGTTTTAGGAAGATCGGTCCAAGGGTTTGGCTTCCTATAAAACACAAACAAACAGACAGACAGACATTCATTTTTATATATATAGATTGAAAGCAGATTAATTATAATTAAAGTAAAATGGGGCGAAAAAGGGGGATTTGGTAATAAAAAAATCTATGGCTACCTTACCTGTAGATAAAAAGTATATAAAACTTTAGGTAAATACATATTACAAAAAAGTATTTTGTATAGCAAATATTGTTAGTGGTATAAGTAAGTATCTGAATTAAAAAAGGGGGCGGTGAAGTGGGCGTGGTTCATAGTAATATGGCGACGTTAACGGTATTAAGAGCAATATACTACCAAATAAAAAATAATCCGTTGGAAAGAACAAATTTGTACAGAGAACAAAAAGTTTAAAACTTAAATTTGGCATGAAAATGGGGCGTTAAAGGGGGCGTGGCGTAAGAAATGTTTATTTCTACCTCGCCTGGAGTATAATGTGTATACAATTTGAAGTAAATCTGTTAAAAACTATATGGGAGCAATTACATAATTTTAAAAAAGTGGGCGTAAAAGTGGGCGTGTTCGAAAAAAGTACCCTATTAATCATGCCAGAGTCCCAGTTAAATGCTGTGAAAATTTCAGGAAGATCGGTCCAGAGGTTTGGTCTCCTATAAGGTACAAACAAACAAATAAACAAACACACATTCCATTCTATATATATAGATTGAATTTTATTTTTGTTTTAACAAAATAACATATTAAATACAAACACCTAATATTCATTGATATTTGAAGCTTATGCTACAATTCTAATATTAAATAAGAAATTTGATAATTTTATCAATGAAAATGCTAATTTTCATTCTTTGAACATAAAAGTTATAATAATTTTTCGACTTTTAATTGCGTCCTGGGAAAACATACTGTTTTTTGCGAGAAGTCCTGTAAATCCTGTAAAATCTTATAAATTTTGTCAATTTGTCCTGTTTTTGGCGAAAAAAGAGATGGGAGCGTTAGTCATACGTCTAATAAAATGCAATATTTTATTTGTCTTTCTTGTTGTAAGATGCGACTGAAAATTTCTTAGTTCTTGTTTTCAGAGTTTCACAATTCCCACGAGAAATCCGACGAGCAGAGTGCAAAAGTTACGCTGTAAAATTTTTTTTCATGGCAACACTGATCACACCTAACGCAGCAGAATATTGGCAAAGAGATTAAGGGCTAGGAATTTCATCAAATGTAAGTTTTTACTGGGCATCTTAAAGCGCAAATGGTTAAGTTATCTTTGCGAATCATGAAAATTCCTTCTAAATGGCATTCAATAGTTAGTGCATATTTTTAAATATTTTGTAATAAATGCTTGGTTTTGCATATTTTACAAAAAAAGCTTATTTTTGCATATTAATTGCGTATATTTTTTATACAATAAATTCATGTGGTTTTTGCATATTTTGCTTTTTTTTTTATTTGCAACCATTAAAATTCAATACGAAATATTTTTGAAAAAGATAACTTTGAATTATTAGGTACTTTTAAATGCACTTTCTTTTTTTTTATAAATTATTGTATAATTTTATAAATTATATGTATTTAAAAATTAATTGTTTTTTTTTTTTGTTAATTAAATGCATTATTTATTTTTTAACTGATAATAAAATATAAGAATAATATTTTTATTTGCATATTTAACCTATTTATAGCGAATATTTAAGAGTTTTAGGTGCATATTATATGCGCATATTTTCGGTTTTTATGTTAAAATCGTGATATTTTGCAAATTTAAGTACTATTTTATGTGATTTCGGAGGGTATTTTAACTCGAATTTTTTAGAAATATTTAAGGTACTAGAAAAATAACGCCAGTATTTTATGCCAGGGCCGTAGTCAGGATATACCCATGGGAGGGGATCTTGATGAAATTTTTTTTTTTTCAAAATTAATATAAAGTTACAATTATTTGTTTCATTCAATATTTACTTTAAGTTTGCAAAAACTATTACACCAGCCAATATATTTAAGAAAAACATGAATTTTGGAGGTTTTTGCAAAATGGCTGAGCTCACTGGCGATTATCGTAAAACAAAAGATACAAAATTTGTTGATATTTCGTTGGATAATCTCAAAATTTTTGCTCCGCTACCGAACATGACACGATAGTGTTGATATATGGATTGAAGAGCTGATATTTTTTCTAAAATACAAAATGATATTTTTAATTTTATGATGAGTAGTTCAGATTCTAGATCAATAATACTAAACTGTAAATTGAAAATGTTACAATATGGGAGGAAACTGAGTACAGATTTGAAACCAGGGTTAAACGGACATATACGAATAAGAATGGGTTTACCAGATACGAAATTTGTAGACTAGTATTATTTATCCAAACATATCTGAATATAAGATGACTGCTATTATTTTGTTCGCAACTGTATATAAAATATAAAAAACTAAACGTAAAATTGAAATGAAACAAATAATTGTCCCTATATTTTAATTTTGAAAAAATTTTCTGACTAAGGCCCTGGCATAAAATACTGGCGTTATTTTTGAATTACCTTAAATATTTCTACAAAATTAGATTTTAAATTATTGAAGAAATACCCTCCGAAATCACATTTTTCTAGTAGATCATTCAGTTTTACTAAGATATACCACAAAATAATAACAACGAAAATCATAAACATCATCGCAATAGACCAACAACAACACCAATACTACCATAAACAACAACGCCAACATTCCCATCACATCATTACTAGTAATCATATTTACAAATTAATAATCATTATAATCATCAGCAGAAAAAACAACAATAACAACAATCCAACATCATAAGAATGCAAGAAACAATAATCAACAAAACTACCACCAATAGTAAAAGCAGAAACAACAAGAAAATATCCCCATTAGCAACACAATAAAAAATCATTAATTTTTTTGTTGTTACTTAAAAATATTTTTAATATTAATTTTAATTCTTTAATAACTTTTATTGAATTAAATATTGTAAAAATTAAAAAAAAACTTCGCTTCAAAAAATTAATTTTTATAATAAATAAAAAAGTATCTTATTATAATTTGAATAAACAATAAGAAAATCCCTTTTTTTGGCGTTTTAGATAGTTTTTACTTCAGAAGGAAATGCAGAAACTATGAAACCTATGAAACAACACATCATAACTCCAAGCGTTCTGCTGTTGATCACATAACTTTCAAGTCATTTCGTTCTGCTGCGCTCTTCTCTGTCAACTCAAGCATAACATTGATTCGGTTTTCTTTTGTTTTTGTTCTGCTTGTTATTTAATTTTGTATTACATACGGTACAAAAATCATTAAGAGATCGTTGCAAATTTGATGCTTCATTTCGTTACGAATTCGGTGCTACAATTCATTAAAAAATTGTTATGAATTTGTAACGAATGTGTTACGAAAACGATAATTCAATTGTTTAGGAATTTGTTACGAAATCGATACGTCAATTCTTTACGAATTTGTTACGAATTCGTTACGAATACGATATTCCAAGTCTTTACGAATTTGTAACGAATTCGTTACTAAAATTCCTTCCGAATTCGTAACGAATTATCGTAACGAATTCGACACGAAATTCGTGTCAACCCCTTCATACGATTTTCATTACGAAATCGGAACGAATTCGGATGCCGAACTCGGAATTATTTTTTTTATTTCTTTTTTATTTATTAATTAATGTATTGTACACTAATAACTAAGTTCTTTTAAGGTACAAAGTATCAAAAATTTTACATATTGAATGCATAAACTATAAATATTAATAATCATATAACAAAAATTCAAGCGAAGATACGAAATCATATTGTTTAATACTTTTGATTTCAAGATTTCATATATTGAATACAAGAGATATCATTATTTAACAAATGTTATATTAAATTAAAAAAAACAAAATTAAAAAGAAGATAATAAATCATATTATTTAAAGCTATTAGGAATGAGTTGTGCTTTAAAAATAATTGAGCAAAAGTAAAGAAAGAAAGGTATAGATTAGATAAAAGAAAAAAGAACTGATTACTTTAATCGACTATGAAAATTTTCATTAGGAGTAATGTTTATAAATGGCCTGTTTGAAGCTTGCCTCTCCGACTATTGATTTAAGATTGGTTGGTAATGCATTCCATAATCTGATGGCGTTAATAAAAAATAATCGTGTTGAGTTCAGATAGCTGAAATTAGGTACTATAAGCATTTGACTTCTTTGCGACTGGCCAAATTGCAATTTTTCATATAGATATGTTGGCGTCTTATTCTTTATGAGTTTGTGAAGAAATATGCAATTTCGAACATTTAGATAATTCAATATATCGCAGCCAAGTATACTGTTTTTAAGCTCTGCTAAGTGATCAAACTTGCGTAAGCCATATACATATCTTTTCGCATGATTAAATGCTATTTGCAATTTGAGTTGAGAGCTCGAATCAAGCTTACTGTACACAACTTCAGAGTAAGTGATCACCGGTAGAATAAGTTTAATAACTAATTTACGCCTTGTAGAAATTGGTATAAACTGAGCCGACACTCGTAGATTACGTAGGATGAAATATATTTTTCGTATTACAGCATTAATATGGTCAGTACACGTCAAATAACAATTGATGCTGACACCTAAACTTTTCACATTGGTAACAAGAGGAAGTCTCGTGCCATTAAGACATAAGTCTGGAATATCCTCAAAAAGAATTATGTTTTTGGATACCGGCAATATATAATAGTCTTCTGAGCATTTAACTGGAGTTTGTTTTTATTGGCCCATTGGTAAATAGAATTTAAGTCTTCATTCAATTTGAACACTAAATCCTCCAATAAATTTCCTCTACCCGATAAATAAACTTGGACGTCATCGGCATAAGCATGCATTGACGAGTAATTGCAGCAATCAAAAATGTCATTAACAAATATAGAAAACAGCAGTGGACCCAGAACCGAACCCTGGGGCACACCACTACTTATAATCTTACGCTGCGAAAAATGATTTCCAACTTTTACCCTTTGCACTCTATCTTTAAGGTAACTATTAATAAGATTTATTGCGTTTTGACAAAAGCCGTAAAAATATTTAAGTTTATGATAGAGTAGAGTATGACTGACAGTGTCAAATGCTTTTGAAAAATCAAGTAAGCAAAGCAGCGTTATTTTTCCTTCGTCATAAAATCCTCTTATATCGTCTAATACCTTTAAAGTAGCAGTTGTACAACTATGGCCGAGACGAAAACCTGACTGGAGCGGGGACAAAAGCTGCTTAGATGTTAAATATGTAGTAATTTGATCAGCCATAAGGGCTTCACAAACCTAAGAAAACAAACCTAAAGTCCTTGGTCTCACTAGCTGTAGTTTTTTAGCAATTGGCATTACTAAGGCATTTTTCCATGATGCAGGAAATGAAGATGTTGTAAAGCAGTGGTTAATTATATGTGTGTTAAAGAACTAAGAATATGTGCTAATATGATTTTTACGAATTTTATATTTATACCGTCTTCACCAACAGCATTGGACTTAATGCTCATTACTTTCTTTGCCACCTGATCTTCAGTGATCGTTGAAAACTGAAACGTTGGCTGACAATGAAGGTCTGAAGATTCAAAGAAGCTGAGCAAACTATTTTGAGGAAAGAGAGAGTTAGACAGGAAAAAATCGTTAAGAACTTCAGGATCTATCTGACAATTAGCAAATTGCTTACCACCGATGCTAAATTTTTGTAGATTTTTCCACAAAGTCTTCGGCGGAAGAGGTATTTTTAATTTATTAAAACAATCTTTTTTCTTGGATTGTCTTATTTTAAGAATAGAAGCTTTCCTGGCACGCCTATAATTTTCCCATTTTTCTGGTGTAGGGTTCTTTTTCCAGATATTCCTTAGTTTATTTCTTTTTTTTAATGCACTTTCAACGCTACTTGTGAACCAAGGACAAGATGTATTCTTAATTGTGACTGTTTTAAGAGGGATATATTTCATAAAAAGTGTATTTATTTGATTATTAAATAAAGATAATTTCTCTTCTACACTTGCACAGAACCACAGATCATTCCAGGGTGTAATAAATAGATCACGAAGAAGGCCTTGGGAATCAAAAGACTTAAAATCATAGAAAGACAAGACTTCAGAAGTAGCAGATCGAGACAAGTTTATATTAAATGTACAAAAAATTAAATCGTGATCAGATAGAAAGTATATTTGATCAAACAGTAAGACATTTGACACATCAGACACGACAAATTAATCAAGAAGACTGGGACTATCATTAGACGAGAAACGTGTGGGTATGATAATATTAACAATAGACAGGCCGACAGTTGAGACATTATCATACATTCATTTTGTAAGACTATACATAACAAATTAACATTAAAATCACCGCATAAAATAAAATAGTTAAAATCTATTGACAAATTCGATAATTTAGAGAAAAATGCGTTTTAACTGTTTGACTTACATGGATTGTATACACAAGATATAAAAATTTTTGTCATATTATCGACTACACAGATGCTTAAATATTCCACACTATCACCATTAGATTTGCTGACGAGTTGAGAATTTAAGTTATTTCGACAGTAAATGGCAACCCCACCTCCCCTCCTGCCAGCCCTATCATTTCTAAATAATGTAAAATTTTTAAGGCATAGCACTGTATCCATAACATCTCTATCCACTTTCATACCCAGAAGGCATTCTTTTAACATATGCATGTCAAAGAATGCTTTCTGTAATCTACTTTAGAAGTGCTTTCAGAACTTTTTTAATTAAGAATTTCTTTGAACCCTTCAATCAAAGGATTCTAGTGGGTGTTTTTCAGAAGAACTTTAAGAAGGCATTAAATGGAATGGAATGGTTTTTGTGATTTGGGGGTTGAAAAAATCCCTGGAAAAATATCCATTTTCTCGACATTCTCACGATTTTGGTGTTGGAAACGAGAAGTGTTTGGATTTTGTTGGGGGTTGAAAAAACTCCACGTAAAATATAATTTTACCTGATTTCCAAAGCATTTTCGTGTCGGAAGTAGTAACTGATTGGGTTTATTTGGGGGTTTAAAAAATCCCATGGAAAATGTCTAAAACATATATAATAATTATATATAAATTTTTACTTTAATTGAATTTAAATGCCATTTGAATGTCTTCTAGAAGTAGGTTATAAGAATGCCTCTTGAAAGAACTTTTTTATAAGGCTAAGTGAAGCGACACATTTTCCTCTATAGCGAAAAGTAAATAAGATATCGTTATCGTTCACACAATTAAAATTGATCTATGACAAGTATTTCTATGTACTTAACTAAGATATTGCATTTTTTGAGTTGTGACGTTTATGAAAAAAACGAGCGACATGCATACATCTTTTTCCCGATTTTTTTCTTATGTCCCGATTTATTTTTTGTAAAATCCTGATTTTTTAAAAAAACCTGGCAGCCCTAGTTGCAGCTTACTTTAAGGCAGTTTTTTACCGAATAATAAGATTTACTTTTTACAGTGAAGCAAGAACTTAAGAATTTATGATTTCGCTCCGAATCTTCTGAAAAAATGATAAAAATTAAGAATTCTTAATTTTCTTAATAATTGTAAAAGTTATCACAAAAATTTTAACGGTTAAAATAAGGCACCAATTGTTTATAGTTTTCGTCATTTCTCATTTTTTTTTACATATACATATATTTTTTTTATTACAAATTGTATTACCTCCAACATCCGTATGTGTATCTGTCGGATAGTAGGTTTTTTTTTAAATAAATTGTCTACTCAATGTTGCACTTGCGCTCTAGTTAATCTATGCAGTTTTCTTAACAAATGAAAAACTAGCCTTATTTGCATATTCAAGCAACTTCATCTATTGTCTGCGCCCCCCTCCCCCTACTCTATTAGTGAGAACGGATAAGCCTTACAGTAAATAACACGTTCCGTGTTAACTTCCCCCAAACTGATTAATTGCCACTATTAATATGAGTTGCCAGACCACAGCACAGAAGCCACAAGGTGCTTTGGTGTGATGGATATGGTTGCTCCATTCCGCGTTGTTGTTGTTGGTGTTATTGGATTTAGAACTGTTGTGGGCAACCAGCTCTTTTTTTTAATTCTTAAGTATTTCTTGATTTATTTATACAGTTAGAGTTATTCACTCTCTTACAATATAAACAACAACTTTTGTAAGGCACATGAACTACTTCTATCAAATTCAAAATAGACTCAGAAGTTAAAAGCAAAATCGTTCTTAATGACGTATTTTCAGAAAATAATTTCAAAAAATATGCTATAAAAACATTTTTACTTGATTTAAACGAAACCCTATAACTCGTGTGAGGCTTAGAACAAATCTTGTTATTCACATTGAATTGTTTTGACTACGCGTAAATTTACATAAAAGTTTCAGTCTTCAATTTTTTGCTGGAAATGCGTGGAAGAAAAGAGCGCATAGCAACTAATTGGGGCCAATCGATAGTCGAAGCCTTGGGCACGAAGAATGCAAAGGGAAGTGGCGCAACACCAAACCGGAAGACGTGCAATATTTCACTCACTTCCGTTGCTGTCTGGCGGCGGACAAAGGATGACTTTCAACTTTGAACAGCGCAGTGTGTTGAGCTCGGAAAAGCACCACAGGGGTTACGCTGTGGCGATAATAGCTGTTTTTAAAACGCCCTCTGGTTATCGCGCTATTGTGCCTACTTAAGAATGCTTGGGGCACGCATGCAACTGACACACTGGATGATGCTGCTCCTTAGTATTTAAAAATGTTTAATTGTGGTCTGTCTCCGCTGGACACTGGATTTCGGTGTCAATCAAATAAAAACGAAACAAGCGAAGGATTCGTTTATGAAAACCGTTTAACAAGGCCCCGCCGCACAGTGGCTTGGCCTCACACAAAAAGTGTCAATAAATAAAAGGATTCGTCATAGATAGGGTGACCAAAAAAAAAATTAAATATTAATATGAAAAACACGTTGTATGATGCCTAAAAATGAAGCCCTTAAAATGTTATTTTATATATTACGCCCGGTAGTTATTATTCCGACATGTTAAACTGCCGTATAAAGTTAAAATATTTATTTATTTATTTCTTTATTCGTTAAGCTTAATACAAGCTGATTAACTAAGAACTAATCTTATTCTAACAGGGTTTATTTTTTTTTCTCTCCTTTCCTTGTTTTAGTGTTCGAAAGATATCCAATTCGTGGTGGGCGTAATCCGCCCACCACCAGAAAAACGTAATTATAAGAACACGTAAAAAAGGAAATACGGGGAGAAAAGTAATAAAGGGAACTTACAATAATTAACAGGGAATATGTATCATATCTTAATTATAAGAAAAAGATTATAGAGGGGGGAAAAAATGGCGTTGGAGTTAAGAAGAAGTGGCGTTGGAGCTTAGAAGGGCATTTCGGAGTCGAGATCTGCTCAGATGAAAATCAAATTCGGTGATCAAATTGTTAGTTACACGAAGCATCCTGGTTACAGGTTCACTGCAACCATAGTCGGTACGATGGAAGTTGAGGTGGAAGAGAGGAATAGACCTAAGGTAACGTGGGTTGGTATTAAAGGATATTAATTGGAGTAGTGCAGGGCAGTTAATGGTACCGCATAAAAGTTGATGAATGAAGAGTACATCTGCAACTTCTCTTCGTTTTGCAAGAGATTGCATGTTAATCAACTTCAGGCGGTCTGCATAAGGAGGTAAGTTTAAACCGGGAAGACCGCGTAGTGCGAACCTAATGAATCTTCGTTGAACGGCTTCGATTCGCACAAAATGGATGTTGTAGATAGGAGACCAAACCTGGCTGGCATATTCGAGGATGAGTCTAACAAAGGTAAGGTAGAGAGATTTAGTAACGTAAGGGTTGGAGAATTCTCTGGACCAGTGTTTCACAAAACCTAGTGCAGAATTGGCTCTACTAATGATATTGTCAATATGAGACCTAAAATTAAGTTCCTTGTCACATATTACACCTAAGTCCCGTAAAAAGCTTACAGGAGGAACTGGCTTGCCGAGTAAGTAATAAGTTCTAGGGGGAAGCTGGAGACGCTTGCGTGAATATGTAATAGCTTGACATTTACTAACGTTGAGCTCTAGAAGATTTTTTTGACACCAAGTGGAAAAACTAACTAGATCTTCTTGAAGATAGTGAGAATCGTCGTTAGTTTGTATGCGCCGATAGATTTTTTATTTTTTTTATTTTTTTTTTTTTTTATTTCAGTCAATGAACAAATGTTCTTACAGACTAAGATGATATAAATATAATAAATATAACCTATTAGACAAAAAGCATTAATTTATACATAATAGCAAAATAGGCAATTTTAATAATAGTTATTTAGCACATTTTTCAATAACTGTTTGGAATCTGCAAAATCAATATTACAATATAGCATACAGTTATTGAACTCCAGCATAGCTCTAAACATTGGTGAATTAATGGCATAGTTCGTTCTGCACATTCCCAAATAAAACACATCAAAATGACGCAGTGTTCGGCAAGGAACATTAAAATTTATAAGTTCAATTAGTTTTGGACAATCAATTGTCCCAACAACAATATCAAAAATAAACATTAGAGATAGAATACTACTTCTATTCTGAAGAGTTTTCAAATTAAGTGTGCTGCAACGATCATTATAAGATGGAACTGGATTAAATGAATAATTTATTTTGAAAACAAAACGAGTAAAAGCTTTTTGTACTCGCTCAAGGCGTAACGTATGGGATGCATAGTAAGGGTTCCAAATAATTGAAGCATATTCTAACTTCGAACGAACAATGGACGTGTAAAGTACTTTCAGCGTACAAGGATCCTTAAAATTTGAGCCATTTCGCCTAACTAAAGCAAGCATTGAATAAGCTTTTGGAATAATATAATTTAGATGACTAATAAAAGTGAATTTGGAGTCAAAGATGACTCCTAGGTCTTTAATATCATGAGAGCAGTTTAAAGGAAAAATATCTATATAGTATGTTGTTTTAAGTGGATATGGCGATTTAGAAAAAGTGGAAAAGATACATTTTTTGTAATTTAGAAACAACCGATTTTTAGTGCTCCATTCGTTTATAGAATTTAAGTCTGATTGCAATAACAAGGCATCCGACAAAGCGTTTATTTTAAGAAAGATTTTTAAATCATCAGCATATAAAAGACACTGAGAGTTTTTAACTTTTGATGTAATATCATTAATAAAAAGTATAAAAGTATTTTCATATCATCAGCATACACAGAGAGATTGGATTCTTTGATGATGCCATCTACATATGAGATTGTTAAGACAAACAACAAAGGACCAAGGTGACTACCTTGTGGGACACCAGAGGTAGCTGAAAAAGAATCTGAATTGGAAAATCTAAAGATGACATTATAACGGCGTTCTTCGAGATATGATTTAATCCAAGATATAAAGAGTGATGGAAAACCAAAGGCTTTAAGCTTAAGAAGAATGATTGTGTGTGAGATTTTGTCGAACGCTTTACTAAAGTCGGTAGACACTACTTCAACTTCGTACCCGCTTTCCAACGAGCATAGAGCGTTTGAAACAAATTCTGCAAGGTTAGTGGTAGTCGATCTTCCCTTGAGGAAGCCGTGTTGGCTGGGAGGAAAGATAGATTTGCAATGGAAAAAGAGAATGTCATAGATAATGCTTTCAAACATTTTTGGAGTACATGAAAGTTTTGCAATATTTCTGTAATTGGAAATATCATTTCTTGGTCCTTTCTTATGCAGAGGTATTATGTATGAGCTCTTCCACAACTTAGGAAAAACGGAATTAGAAATAGAAAGTTGAAAAAGAGCCAATAATTCAACCTAATAGTTAATTTAAAGTTTTTAAGCTTGAATAATAAAATTTTGAGTCTCATTAACACGATGGCGAGGTTAATTTTGCGAAAAATAACCGATTTTTTACTTTTTAGCTCTTGGGACTGTGTGAAAAAATTTTATTGACTAAAAAAACCATGCCGATGTACAGACTGATGAAAAACGAAGACTTTCTAGTTAACCGGAGTATTGTCGGATTTTTTCCGTTAGAGATACGTGTGTTTGAATAATTCTAAAATTCAGAAAACTTCCAAAAACTTAATGTTTACTAAATAAAAGTACAGTACTACATTTCTTTTAATGTATTTTTAAGAAGTATAAGTATTTTGCATTTCACTATTTAAAAAGATATCTGACACCATCAACTGTTTTGGGGATTTCTTGAAAGTAAATTAAAAGTAGATGTAAACAGAACAAATGACACAAGAATTTGATGACGAAAATTAATTGACACAAGAATTTGAACAATTATAGATGAAAATTTACGAGAGTCTTACAAATGTCTCGCTTGTTACAATTTGTAAGTACACTGAACCAAAAAGGTACATTATATTAATGAAAAGGTGCATTAATTTCAATGAATTATTCATTGATTTTGGTCCAATGAACTGTGGTCATTGATTTCAATAAATTTTCTTCATACTTTAATGAATAGTTCATTAAATTTAGTGATTTTCAATGAATGGTTCCTTGACTATCAATGTACACTTCATTGAATTCAATGAACACGTTCATTAAAAAATGCCAAAATTAATGATTTTTTGATTGAATTTAATGAAAAGTTCATTGAATTCAATGTAAAGTTCATTGAATATAATGTATAGTTCAATGAACCCTACATTGAATTCAATGAACTATACATGTATAGTTTTATTAAAGTTCAATGTATTATAGTTCATTGAATTCAATGTTTATTTCATTGAATTTAATGTATTAAGTTCATTGAATTTAATGTATTAGTTTATTGACTTCAATGTAGAGTTCATTAAATTTGATGTATTCAGTTCATTGAATTCCATGTATATTTCATTAAATTTAATGTATTTAGTTCATTGGAATGAATGATCTATACATTAAATTCAACGAATTATTTGTTAATCCCTCTCTAAAGATTTTTAAAATAAGGAAATAATTACAATTTTAACAATATTTTTTTATTTTAAAGAGTCAATTAATATACATATTTTCGAAGATTTTTTGAATAGTTTTTAAATTTATAAAAATATACGGCAATGAACTGCCACAGGAGAGTGCATGCCGCAGGATATTTTAATTGAAATAATTGAAAAATTTTAAAGCACACATCTACGGCTCTAATAAAACTAGCAAATTGAAATTTTACACCATCCATGAATGAGGAATGAGGAGAAGTTCTTCTCTCCAACAGCAAGGATCAATGGTTGAATATTTTCGCCTATATTGTTGGTTGAATATTTTCGCCTGGTTGAATATTTTCGACTTCCTGGATGCTGCTTCCAACAAAAACGAATGCCTCTTGGGAACTGGTAATTGTATGCTTTAGGAATGTTTTTCTTTCAAAGTTGTCCTTACTGCATACTTTTTGAGTGGGCACTAAATACCCATGAAGGCTGCAAAGAAGTTTCATAGCAGTACTGTCTGGAAAGATATTAATTGAAAAAAATAACTATTTATTTATTTAGCCTCGAGAAAAATTAAGCTTACCACTGTAATTAGTGATATCTTCAATTTCTGCCAACTTTGCCCGCACAGCTTTATCTTTTATGTGGTTTTCATCCTTTAAAAATGTAAACATTTTTTGAAAATGATGGCAGCAGTCACTTAAAATGCCAGGTATATTTCCTATTATTTACTAATAGTAATTCAACAGATTTAAATTTTCTTTTACATTAAAAGCACAACATTTTCTTCACTTTTAATTTAATTTATTATCACCTTTTATCTAAAATTTATACACACAATTGCCACACGTCTTCACAACTTCGCGTTTCACTTCAAACAAAATTGGGAATGGAATAAATTAGTATACATTGAATTTAATGAACGGAATACATTGAATTTAATGAACTATGCATTGAATTTAATGAACTATACATTGAATTCAATGAACGATACATTGAGCTTAATGAATTATACATTGAATTTAATGAACTATACATTGAATTTAATGAACTATACATTGAAATCAATGAAAAATACATTGAATTCAATGAACTATACATTAAATTCAATGAACCATTCATTAAATTCAATAAACTATACATTGAATTCAATGACCTATACATTGAATTTAATGAACTATACATTGCATTTAATGACTTAAACATTGAATTCAATGAACTGTTCATTAAAAATCAATGTAGTATTCGTTAAAATTTTATTTACTACTGGAATCAATGTACTTTTCATTGAAATCAATGAAAAGTCCATTAAAATAATGAAAACAAATCATTGATATTTGTTTAGACATTTTTAATGAATATAACTTCATTGATTTCAATGAACAGTACGTTAAAAACTAAGAGAAATTCATTAAAATTCAATGATTTTTTCATTAAAATCAATGAATTAATTTGAACGTATGCTGTTCATTAAATTTGTTTTTCCTGTGTAAGTCTATTACATTTCACTCCTTCCAGTAGACACTAAAATTGATATTCATCTTTTGTAATTTTTTTATTAAATTGTTCCCCAAGGCTTATGAAACGCAATGTTGCCACTTTTTAATACTCAAATTCCTCAAAAATTCCTCAAATTTTACTGAAATTCCTAAAAAAAAATTTTTAACGATATTTTATTTATCAAGTAAACATAAACAAATATATTTTTTCCTACATATTTTCTTTCTTATTGGATATCTATATTAACCCTTTGAGTACGACAAGTACAAAAATTTTAAATTTTTTTGTGGAATTGTCATCACCGATGGAATATTTCTATACAAAAGTGAATTTGAAATTTAAAATTTTTAAAATTTTCTTACTTTAAGTATTGAAAAAATCCGAAAAAACCAATACGGAAAATTGATTTTTTACTTTGTTGGAGTAGCTTCATAAAGGTTTTGACATAGTTTGGATGAGAAAATACATCCGCTCGTATCTGAAAATCGTTTGTGGTTTCCATACCTATGGAAAAAAATATATTTTGACTTCCTAGTTTTTTCTTTTTCTTTAAATTAAAATAATTTCGAAAAATTGCACACGTTAAAAGCCACATTGATTTCTCATTTTTTAAACCTGACTTTATGAAAATATCTCCAAAATGTGCTCACACGACTTGAAAATGTAAATGGGTTATTTTCCACTCAATTTTCCAGTCAATGGGTTAAAACGCTTAATGAGTTCCTTCAAAATTTTTTAAGACTTTTTAGTTTTAACGTATGTTTTTGTTAAAAAATTTTAGTTATAAGCATAAATTACATACATGGAACCTTATTTTTCCAATTCAATTCAAGCATGTTTTTATTTGATTCAAATAGGTCATCAGTATTTTTATTAATTCATTCTTCAGTAAATATAAAAGCTTATAATAAATGATGAAACTATTTTTGTATCGAGTCGGTTTCTCAAACTAGTGATATTATTTACTAAATACTCGCTAAACTGATGCATTAGAAAAAAAAGATTAGTAATGATATTTTTGTTTTTCTTAATTTGAAAACAAATATATCTACTAAGTTTTTTATACGACTCTGGATCTAAAAAATAATCGAGGTAAAAATAATCTCCACTCATTATCGAGATCTTAAACAGTCAAATTTTATTAAATTTATATGCTCGTTTTTTTCTGACTTTTACTTCAAGGAGTGCTCTAAAATATCTCTAACCCAATAAGGACAATGGTGTAATATGGCATCACTAAGTCGGATTTCGCAAAACTACTATATCACATAAAAATTAGTCAAAATAAAAATATGATCAAAATTAGCCAATGTGTAAAAAATGGACTTGTTGATTTAAAGAGTTAATCGATAATTGCTATAATAGAAATAATAGTCAATGCATACCTTTGCTTCCGATGCAGACTGCAACCATGTATACTTTTTCTTGTATTTATTTTAGGTTTAAACTGATTTCAGCTAAAACCGTACGCCAGTTATTAAGTTCGTTTGCACTTGTATCAATTTTTTTTATAGTGACGGGGAAACGCAATGGGTAAGTTCAGTGTTCAGTTTATTTTAAAGGTATGTTTCTACCAACCAGAAAAAGATGATGTCAAAGTATTTTTTTGTATACATATTAAAAAAAATTCTAAAAATTTTCAAATTCCTCAAAATAAAATTCCTCAAAAATTACTCACAGCCACTTTAAATTCCTCACGTTTTGAGGAATTACTCACAAAATGGGAACACTGATGTAACGTTCTGCTACGACTTTGGTCACCACCATTCCTTTGAACAAGTCCAGTGCATTATTGTAGTCTTTATTTTGGGTCCATAACGAAGGATCTTGTTCAAGAAAACCAGATGGAAACATTTTTAAATCGAAAAATTTCCTTGTCTTCGAAGAAATAATATTTTCAATTTCTTAACTTCCTTGTTTTCTATTTTAATTCGAAGAACATTCGGAGTCTTATGCTTGGTTTTCACTATGTCATTTTCGGTGGTCAGTTGTTGTCAATCAAATTGAAAATGACAACATGTTGACATTTTTTGTACCTTTGGCAATCTTGGAAAATTAAAAACAAATAAATTATTAAATGGAGCTATTCAGAAAATGTCCTAGAGTTTTATTAAGGTGATATTTTAGATGATAAAATTTTGTGTCGTCATAAAAATGACATAGTGAAAACCAAGCATTACTTGGTTATTTATTCTCTTTGCATATACTTCTTTAGTAAGGGTGATACTAGCAATAACTTTCAAATTTAAGAGCATACTCTTTAGCAGTATGATAAAACGTGCGTAAGTCGTGTAACAAACAAGGATTGTATATTGCAAAGCAATGCCTAAAAATACACTAAATACAATTTTTAATATTCTTAGTCTTACCAATGAAAAACATACTCGGAACGCATTTAGTTTTTTTCATACGTCGTGAAAAGAGCTCAAATGTGCTCACTTTTGTTATTTGAAAACTTTTTCTTAAAACACAATAAAAACTATAAGATATAGGAAATGGAAGTGCTGCGATGTGCTGATATAGTTATATTCTGTTAAAAATGATATTTTCCTGTTTTTCTTCATATTGACTAACATACAGAATTTATTTTAAAAATTAAAACTTTAAATAATATTCGGTATGCGAAAATTTTTTCCAATAATACTTTTAGTAAAGAAAAAAAAACAGAGTACAATACTACCCTCCTAAATAAAAAAGTCATATCTCCATTTGAGTAGTTTTGAGATATTTAGCTTTTACGTTTTTATCTTTATAGAAACACACTAGAAGTGACCACTGTACTTAAATTTTCAGTCATTTGGAGTTTAAAATCGGTAATCTAAGCTAACCACAAAAATCAGAAACTCTTTCACGGTTGCGAATCTGCCTTTTTCTACATTTTGGAATTTTGGCGTTTGTGACTTTCTTTCTAAAGACGGCAGAATCCTAGTTATCCTAGTTTGTCAGTAATAACTTTTGAAAATTATTCATTTCTTACGACATTATTCAAGCTTTTTAACATTAAACGACTTTTAAGGCGTCTTCACAAAAAATATTTTGGAATCATTCTAATCATATTATTCTAAGACAACGTGAAAGAAAAAATTCATATTTATTTAAACTTATAAGCCACTGTGCGCCGCATTTTCTGACGAAAATGTTAATGCTATGACGAATTTTAAATACACTCTCACTACTAAGTAGAGTTGTGATGGGTCTTCTGGTCATAAAGACAACAATTAGAATTTACGAACTGATGTAAGCTATAGCAATTTGCTTTTAGTATCGATGGTGCCTTCAACTTTAAAGTCGAATACTGAAGAGGAATACTAGCGTGATATAAATTCATCATTAACCAGCTACAGTCGTCCGATTATCTACATCTGCCGTTTTTTTATATTTGTGAAGCGAAACCCTCCAAAATGGACAATTTTTTTAGATATCAAGTTGATATTTTTATCCGATCCAGTATATTTGCTTTATATTGGAAGTGGGCGGGGGTACATTTCTATGAGGTATGAGTGTTCTTCCACCGATTTACTCCATACTTTACCATAAAATTACTTATGTAAAAGCTTTTATCTTAATATAACATCATGTCAATATCTCTTTTCGTTTTCTCTAGGAATAAAAAAGGAAGTTCACTTTGTATGGGAGGCAGTGATGCCAACCCAAATCAACAAATACAACATAAAAAATCCGTGTAAATCCGTATTAGCAAATTTATATAATTTTTTTTTTCCAATTGAAATTTTAAAAATTACTCAATTAAAGTCGTTAATAGTTTATTAAAAAATGTTTTGTGTTATTTGATTTATTCTATAAAAAGTAAGAAACGTAAAGCAACTAAAAGTTAAACGTAAATTCAATTTTGAAAAGTGTAAAGATATCTTGCGTTTGTGCACTTTTTATAAATAGCCCTGTTCACACTTCAAATCGCTCATCAAATCATTTAACCGCGAAATTCCTGCTTCATACTCATCAAATTTTTCGTCAAATTTAATTTTGTCTAGAATACCAAAGCAAGCACATCGCTATGAAGGAAAGTTTTTAGTAGCACTTGGTATTAAAATCGTATTTGAAAAAGAAGAAATTATTTCATAAATTATTATAAATGATTTGCCACAGTTATTTATTATAATTATCTTATTTATTTCTTCCGTTCCATCTTTGGAACAGAGATCTGCATTGAATGCTTCGTCTTTGCTTTAGGTTCGAAAATTCACTGTTCCTGCTATGCTTTCGTTCGTCAGCAAGAAATGTGTGTCATGTTGTGCAGTGTGCGCTCTTGCTAGCTGCATTGATATGCTTTGTTATTGTAAAGGCAATATTGCCATTTTAATGACATAATTGTTTCGGGTTTATTTCGTTGAGTTCATTGAAAATTTGAGCACACGCTGTTTTTCCTTCATCAACGAAGGTGAGTTCCTCATCAATTCAGTACGTATGCAGATTTCAAATTAGAAACGCACTGACACGCACTATGAATAACTGTGAAATTTTAGAAAAACTTAACAGCGGAATATTCCGTTTAGTAAAAAAATTTGGGACATTTGTTTTGTATATAAAGCTTTGTTTCGGAGTAGAGCAAATTGGAAAAAAACAGCTACTATAATTTTGTGTGTTATATTGATGTTCTTGTATTTTTTACTTTTATTTTACTTTATTTATTTTTTATTTGTAATATTTTTAATGTTTATTAGAAAAAACTATGCCACAAAAATACGTGAAGAAAAGGCTTATCATGATAGTCGAGTAAACGAAATTGATGAATGACATTAAACTAATAAAAAAATGGAAAAATGTAATTTAATTAAGTTAATTTTTTGGGCCAATTTTAATTTTTATTTAGTTATGTAGAGGTTTTTGGGCAGCAATTTTTAATTGCAATTTTTAATATAAAAAATATAAAAATTAAATTTTTCCCGACGTTTCGTCACTTGTTTGGCGACATCTTCAGGGGAGTTTTTGTTTATTTTTTTTTTTACATTAAACTTGACTTTAAAATTTTTTAAATTACAAACACAAAACGTTACATTTCATGAACTTTTTGACAAACAGATTATTTATTTTAACAATTATTTAATAAACTAGCATTCATAGCCTATGCGTCAATTGCTACTGCATAATTGAAATTTTATTGGTTAAAATAAATAATCTGTTTGTCAAAAAGTTCATGAAATATAACGTTTGGTGTTTGTAATTCAAAAAATTTTTAAAAAATAATTGAAATTATGCAGTTGCAATTGACGCATAGGCTATGAAAGCTAGTTTATTAAAGAATTGTTAAAATAAATAATCTGTTTGTAAAAAGTTCATGAAATGTAACGTTTTGTGTTCGTAATTTAAAAAATTTTAAAGTCAAGTTTAATGTAAAAAAAAAATAAAAAAAATAAACAAAAACTCCCCTGAAGATGTCGCCAAGCAAGTGACGAATCGTCTGGAAAAAATAGAATTTTTATATTTTTTATATTAAAAATTGCAATTAAAAATTACTGGCCAAAAACCTCTACATAACTAATTAATTTAATTAAGTTTTCAAAATAATACATTTACTAAACATAAAAAGTTAAAATAAACATAAAAAATTAAAGTGTCTGGTCCTAAAACCAACATTTTTTGGTGTTACATATCTCCCCACTGAATTGAAAAAGTAAAAAAGTGATGTTTGACATTCTTGTTCTACTTCATCCATTTCTTAAAGTATTCAACAGCCGTAAAACACCAACTTCAAATCGGTTCTTCTGCAAGGAATAGTAATTTAAACCAATCCAAACTAAATGTTTAACACTTTTATTAGAGAAAATAAAAACGTGTTACACGTCACCCTACTTTGCCCTATAAATAAATATATATATCTGAAATACAAATATTAATTTAAAATTTAAATTAAAAATCTAAGTGTATTTACATTCTTCGTTCGTTTCTTTTATTGCATTGCAGTAATAAAGAAAAAAACCTCGGCCTACAAAAAATAAGAAAAACACGATCCTTTTTTATAGCTGCGCAGGCAGTTTCTGTAGTTAGATTTTTTTCATGGTTTGTTTGCTTTGCTTCCTTTAATATATTTTAAAGGATTGTGTTCGAAAAATATTATTTGCGTCACACTTTTAGCCTGAAGAGTGGTTTGGGGTTTCCCGTTTGTTGATCCTATATGTTTATTGTTTAGTTATTTGCCGCAAATATTAATCACTGAATGATTGACAACGCTGCTGACAAGCAGCTCAAAATTAAAATTTTATGACTCAACTCAAGCCCACGCCAATTGCCTAAAAAACGAAAACCAAATATTTATAGCTTAAAATCTAACTTAAAATAACTCCTTTATCGTACAGTGAAAACCACATCAAAATCCATCTATTATTATTTTATATGGAATTTTTTGCAGTTAACATATACAGTGAAACCTCTCTTGGGCGGACACTCACCGTCAGCCCATTTTTGTCCGCCCAATAGAGGTGTCCGCTTAATAGAGAGGCTGAGTTTTATATCTTTAAATTTTGTTATAGATTAATGAGCAAATGTTAAAGGAAATTTTTTTCATTGCAAAATACATTTATTGTATGTATGTATTTAACAAAATCTCGCATAATATTATAGTCTTTAAACGCATATGTGCTTAAAATAAAAAAATTCAGTTCATATCATTAAAAATAGTATGTAATTGGCAAACTTCAACATTTTACATGTGCAATTCATGACTTAAGAAATTCAGAAATCGTCGATTGACGTAAGAGTTCTTGTTTCTCTTTAAAAAAAAAACGATTTTGCATATGGGTTCGCCAACTCGTATGTCTATTCACTGCAACGTTCTTTAGCTCAGTGAAGCGATGGCAAGGCAAATGATAAAAAAACAAGCGAGGCGCTTTGTGAGGGAAATCCCCAATTTCGTATCTGTATGTTTACACACATTTTGTCAGTTACTGTTCTCGCTCGTGTCCGGACGCTTGAGAGAGGTTCGCGTCCGTCCAACAGAGGTTCGTGTCCGTTCAACAGACGTTTGTGTCCGCTTGAGGGAGGTTCGCGTCCGCCTAACAGAAGTTTTTCGCCCAATTAGACGAAAATATACTGTCCGCGTCCGCTCAAGAGAGGGTCCGCTGAAGAGAGGTTAATTTGTTCGAAAAAGCGGACGAAAAACTTGGTCGTGGAAAAACTGTCCGCTCAAGAGAAGTGTCCGCTTAAGAGAGGTGTCCGTTAGTAGAGGTTTCACTGTACAAATAAAAATTATATTCAGACAATTCTACTCCAGAATACCTTTCCATCGATATAATTTTTATGTAAATGTGTTGCCGGTAAAGCAATTAAAAGTGTACGACAACTTAGCTTGCTCACATATTTACGTTGTGGTTATGATTTTTATCATTGCATCAACTTCACTTCCAATGTTTCGTTGCTTTTTTGATGACACTTACTGTTATTTACACACGACAAGAATCAACATCAACTGAGCGAAATGTGCATTCTTTCGTTTCGTCTGCTTGGTGCGTACTGTTATATCATCATACGTTTTTATGTGAATGACAAAAAACTGCAAATGAATGCGTTCATGCAGTTCTCTGCTTTGGAACCATGAAATCTTTTTTCAACTGACAAAGTCGTTCTACACAATTTGACAAGTGTTCACACTGATCAAATCGATCGTCAAATCAGCAAAAAAATCAAAAATAGGAGTGTTCACACTCGTCAAATCTCCATCAAATCCATACAAATTTCTGTTGGTCAAATCATTTGATGAGCGATTTGACCAATGTGAACAACCCGTAATTACAAACCATATTTTCATTTCAAGCTAAGAACGAAAATTGGTGCGCTCTCTTTTTCTGCTTGATGAACCAAAAGACAATTTAATCGTTGCCAACTTTACTTACATACACATTTTTATTATTTGCAAGTGTTGATAAGCAAAAAATTTTAACGAATTAAATAAACATATTTTTGAGTCATAAGCACATTTTTTACGATTAATATTAATTTTGGCATAAAGCTTGGTGGAAAAAGCGAAATCTACGAAAAATCTGTGTAAAATTCTTAAAAATCCGTATATTTACCTTATTTTGCCGCTGTTATCCGTTTTTCTGTGCAAGACTTAAATATCCGTAGAAATCCGTAATTTCCGTGTAGTTGGCATCACTGATAGGAGGTAGGCGTATCCATTGACTTATCGTGCTCATTTTAAAAAAAATTTTAATTAGGTGTATTAAATCAAGAATGCAAAACTTCATTGCCATCTCCTTCTATTTTTTTTCCAACAAATGTATGGAGCCATCCCACTGTGCAGAGCCCTGTCCTACTCACATACAGACACGCGCACCCATAGTGAAATAAGATATTTTGTTATTAACTGAATTAAATCTGAATCTAATGCATTAGCCCACATTTTGTGGCATTTAGATTAAGAAACGATTTTTCACAATTCTTACATCAGAACATCTCTCTCAAATGTTTCCTCGATGAGCAGCCACAGTCCGAGTTCCCAGAGGGTGGAGGTTGGTGGTGCTCAGTTAGACATTTCGTCAATACTTCATTTGCTTAGTTGAAAGATTTTGTTTCTTGCTTTGACTGCAGTTTTGTAAATTTGGAATGAATATTAATGATATTTCCCATGATTTTTGATTTTTAGTTTTAATGATGGCATTTTGAAAACCAGAAATCTATTGCAATTAATTTCAATCTCATTACTTTGTGTGAGTGTGTATGACTGTGTGAAAAAATATAAGAGGGGAGTATCTTGAAGTTGCAAGAACCACTTTTTTAAATCAATTTTAATCCAATTGCTGCAGGCTGCAAACAATTTTTTTTATATGAATTGCAATAGTTTTGAAAGTTTTCACAAACAAATATTTACAAAAATTACATCAAAGATGTCCAGGCTATTAGACAAATAAAAAAATTTAAACTGCTTAAAAACCGCTATTTATCTCAAAAATAAATTCTGAAAGTCCCTTGCAATTCTTTAAAAAATATTTTAATTGGCACTTATAAGTAAAACTAGCTTTTATGTTACCCCGTTCAACCCAGCTCTGTTCTCAAAAACACAATTTTTATGTTTTATAAAACTCCAGGTCCTTAGCAAAGAATCATATGGTCCAAAGGTAAACAAAAAATTAATACAAATATTTATAGAAGCAATAAAAAAAGTAAGAAATTATTAATTTTAAAAATATTTTTATCAGCTTAAAAAAATATTAAAAAAAAAATACTTTAAGGGCCATTTTGTTCACAAAGGGCATAAATATGATTTAATTCGGGGATAACTATCTCTAGGTTAATTTTATACCGAGCGTATAAGTCGAGAGACAAAAAAGTGGTTTTGTTCACATTTTATCCCGGCTTTATGCTTAGAGGATAAATTCGCTCTCAGTTTTTATCGATTTCCATTGGAATGTTAGAGTGTTGCTCATTAATTAAAAAATGTGTGAGGATTTTTGGTTTATATTTGCGAATTTGGGGGTTGGAGTGAACACTAGGTAAAAATGGATCGCTGATTTTGCATCTGATGTCTGAAATTCTAACATTTTTCTACACAGGGCTGCCAACTAAACATTTGTTTAAGAATTTTAAACATGAAGAAACAGTATTGGGGGTTACTTCTTTCGAATCTGGTGTCAGAATTTTAAAATTCAAGATGGCGGATAAAGTTGCCACCTAATTTCTTGTTTATTTATGCGATTTCAACTCTGGGAGACACACTAGGTAAAATTGAGTCGCTGATTCCGAATTCGTTGTCAGAATTTCATTTTTTTTTTTTTCTCGATAATTTTTCTACACATAAGGCTGCCACCTTAAAAATGTTTTATTTTAAGAATTTTAAACATGAGGAAAGAGTATTGGGGGTCACTGAGTTCGAATTTGAAGTCAGAAATTTAAAATTCAAGATGGTGGATAAGGGTTGCCACCTTAATTTTTTGTGTTTTTATGAATTCGTGGCTGGCAAAAAAATGGTATGCCAAAAATGGGTCGCTGAATCCGATTCCATGGTCAGAATTTCAAAATTATAAAATTTTGAAATAATAGGGTTGCTTTTACCTTTGAAAATACATATTATTAGGTGGCAGCAGCCCTATTATTATAAAATTTTATCTTTTTGAAATTCTGACGACGGATTCGGATTCAGCGACCCATTTTTACCTTTTAAATCGCACCAGCCCCGAATTCATAAAAATACAAAAAATTAAGGTGGCAACCCTATACACCATTTTGAATTTTAAAATTCTGACATCAGATTCGAAATCACTGACTCCCTAACACTGTTAAATAATGTTTAAAATTCTTAAAAATACATATTATTAGGTGGCAACCCTATTATTTCAAAACTTTATAATTTTCAAATTCTGACCATGGATTCGTATTCAGCGACCCATATTTGGTATACCATTTTTTTGCCAGTCCCGAATTCATGAAAATACAAAAAATTAGGGTGGTAACCCTATCCACCATTTTTAATTTTAAAATTCTGACATCAGATTCGAAATCAGTGACTCCCTAACACTGTTAAATAATGTTTTAAATTCTTAAAAATACATATTATTAATTTTCAAATTCTGACCATGGATTCGTATTCAGCGACCTATTTTTGGTGTACCATTTTTTTTTTTTGCCAGCCACGAATTCATAAAAATACAAAAAATCAGGGTGGCAGCCCTATCCACCATTTTGAATTTTAAAATTCTGACATCAGATTCGAAATCAGTGACTCCCTAACACTGTTAAATAATGTTTTAAATTCTTAAAAATACATATTATTAATTTTCAAATTCTGACCATGGATTCGTATTCCGCGACCTATTTTTGTTGTACCATTTTTTTTGCCAGCCACGAATTCATAAAAATACAACAAATCAGGGTGGCAACCCTATCCACCATTTTGAATTTTAAAATTCTGACATCAGATTCGAAATCAGTGACTCCCTAACACTGTTAAATAATGTTTTAAATTCTTAAAAATACATATTATTAATTTTCAAATTCTGACCATGGATTCGTATTCCGCGACCTATTTTTGTTGTACCATTTTTTTTGCCAGCCACGAATTCATAAAAATACAACAAATCAGGGTGGCAACCCTATCCACCATTTTGAATTTTAAAATTCTGACATCAGATTCGAAATCAGTGACTCCCTAACACTGTTATATAATGTTTTAAATTCTTAAAAATACATATTATTAATTTTCAAATTCTGACCATGGATTCGTATTCAGCGACCTATTTTTGGTGTACCATTTTTTTTTTTGCCAGCCACGAATTCATAAAAATACAAAAAAAAGGTGGCAACCCTATCCACCATCTTGAATTTTACAATTCTGACTTCAGATTCGAAATCAGCGACCCCCCAATACTCTTTCCTCATGTTTAAAATTCTTTAAATAAAACATTTTTAGGTGGTAGCCCTATGTGTAGAAAAATTTTCGAATTTTGAAATTCTGACAACGGATTCGGATTCAGCGACCCATTCTTACCCTTTAGTTCGCGCCAGCCCCGAATTCGTAAAAATAAAAAATTAAGATGGCAACCTTATCCAACATCTTGAATTTTAAAATTCAGACACCAGATTCGAAATCAGTACCCCCAACACTGTTTCCCTATGTGTAAAAAATCTGTATTTTCAATATTTTGACACCAAGTAAACAAAAAATATTAAAATGAGAGTGATGAGAGCGAATTAAAAATCTTAACTCACCAATTTTCACGAGTTAAATATTTCTGGGGTTAAGCTATCTCGCCACCATTTTTATCTCCTATCACTGTGAACAAATGAAAAACTGGAAAAATCATGGAATTAACTCGGGGATAAATTTATCTCTCTGTGAACAAAATGGCCCTAAGCGTTTAAAAATAAATTTGACTTTCAGAAGCAATTTCAAAAGACCACCATTTTCAATTCAAGCTTTTAAAAAATTGTTTGAGCGTTGCAATTTTTATTATAATATTATATAAGCAAAAATATGTGCTGGCGTAACGTTTCAAAAAACGGAAGTGATTTTTGACTTTGATTACCAAATTTAAAAACTCTCTGAATTGGGCACGACTTTTGTATGCAACTTTTTTTAGAAGGATTTGTAATAATATAGGTTTATTTTTCAAGTGATCAAATCTAAAGATCTTCTCTGGTTTCTTTTTGCTGGGCTTTTGACCTGTCGTTACGTTACTTTCATTTCCATTGTAGTTCAATTGGGTAATTAAGTAATTAGTAGGTAGTTCAGTAATTATGAAAATTTGTTATTAAAAAACAAATTTAGTATATTGTCCTTTCCTTGTCTCAACCAGTTTTTTATTATCTTTAGCCAATGTCTTCAATTTTTATTAAAACAAAAATGTTTACGAAACATTGACTAAACATTATCGAAAAAGAAAAACTAAATTTGTGAAACAGTGCAGACGATTAGATCATAATGGTTAATGAATTTTTGTAGAAACTGCTTAAATTAATAAAATAAAAATGTTTCTCTTAGATAATACCATAAAACAATAAGTTTTTAATAAGTTTTAATATTTTGATCACGGTAGACTTTTCTGTGGAAATGCCCAAATCCAATCCTGACCCCGAAAATTGAAATAGCACACCCAAAAATAATAAAATAAAAAACTTTGATTGGGATTGATTTCAGGCATTACTTCGGGAATAAAGCTCCAAAAAGAGCCTGGCATCTCGTAAGTAAGTGGGTAAGAAATAATTGAAAAATAACCTATTCTTAAAATTACGTTTTTAAAAATACAATGAAAGATTTCACCAATTGGATCATTTACCGGGAAATACAATAATAGGCAAGTAGAGTAAGCTATGCAGGAACGTTCGTTCTACCATCCTCTTTATTATATGTTATTTTGGTGATGATGTCTTTCATATTCTCCGCGTTAGATTTGACTTTGTGATTACATCACCTTAATAAATTTTTTTTTTTATTTACGTTAGAAACGAGTATACCTGAAATTATTTTTGCGGTACCATTGTGTGTAGATTCAACTATTTCAAAACTTAAGGCATAGTTTCTGTTGGAACAAATGGGTCTACTGAAAAATCAGTTTTTTTGAGTTGTAACGTTATTGACGTTAACGAGCGATATGATCACTTTTTAAAATTTATTCGATAAAAATATAAGTAGCATAAGTGACGACTTTTACTCTGATATTTTTAAAAATAAAAAATAAAAGTAGCTTTCAAGAATATTATTAATTCTTATATATATTTTTTTAATAAATATTATTAAAAAATCCTTCTTTAATATATCATATTGGTATTAATATAATTTTGTATCCAAAGACTCACAATGGAAAGTCTTTGCTCCGGATCTGACTATACCATATTGGGTATTGCTCCTTGTATGTGCTGCTGCTTTTACTAATTTGCAATTTCTTACACTTTTGCGTATTTCCTCTTTGTTTCGCTTTTGTTTAGTTTTTTTTCAAGGTTTTCAAAAGAACCGTTTCAGAACCTATCACGTGATGGGTCCCCGAGAAAAAGAGACCTATCCCTATTCCGCCACCAACATATGAAACCAACCGGCCTCTTTTAAACGGCGCACAGTAAACTGTCTCCATATAAGCGATGGACAAAACTAAAACGAGTCCTCCTATGATAATGCGATTTCTTATGCTTTATTAGTTGAGACCAATTAAGAAAAAATTAAAAAAATGGTCAAAATCGGTTAGAAAGGGATACCTCCCTTGGACCTATATTAATATTTTACTTAATTTTGCATAGGAGATATCTTAAAAAAATGGCCGATCTTAACAAAAATTCGTCAAAAGGGTAGCCAAATAGACCAAAGATGTGTACTGAAAATAATCAAAATCGGTTGAACCCTACGGGTACCTAATTTGAACCTATATTAATATTTTACTTGATTTTGTATGGGGGGTGCATACAAAAGTTGGCCGATCTATACAAAAATTTGTCAAAGGGGTAGTCAAATAGAGTTATAGATGTGTACTAAAAACAATCGAAATCGGTTTTACCCTACGGGTACCTCATTCAGACCTATATTAAATTTTTACGAGATTTTGTATATGAGGTACATACAAAGGTTGACCGATCTTACCAAAAATTCGTCAAAATGACAGTGTAACAGAGTAGAGTAACAGATGTATACTGAAAATGGTCGAAATCAGTTAGAATCTAGGGGTACCTCCCTAGGACCTATATTAATTTATAACTTGATTTTGTATGCAAATTTTTAATTTTAAGCATTTTAATAAAAATATATGTGTAGGATGAAGTAGGAAAAGTTCTTTTCAGTTCCTAGTTGTATAATATATTTATTTTGATAATCAAAGATAAATGGCACTTTTTTAAAGGATTACTTTTTTTTATCAAAATATGCCAAGTTTAATAATTTTTTTTAGTTTTGGTAATATAATAAATTTTTTAAATAACGCTATAAATTTTTATAACAATGAGTTTTGTTTGGCTTAGTTTCGTTCAAAAATGGATTTTTGGTAATTATTTATATAAAGAAACTCAAAAAGCTATGCTCAAAATCAAAGTTTGTTAAAAAAATTATACAACTATAAACCGCTCCAGCGCAGCCAAAACTTATTGTTCTAATTTTTTCGAATTATTAATAATGAAACAATTATCTGCCAATTGATACCAAATTTATAAGATTTCGAGCCAACATTGTTTTGATATTTGTCAACTGGGCAGTTCACTGTGCGTCGTTGTCATTGGCAAGTTTCAATTGCCAACTCTTCGACCCGTTCTGTAACCCATCTTAAAGAACATATTGGTTACCTGCTTTTGGCCTATAGTAAAAATAACCGGTTTCGATCCTTTCACAGTATAGGTCTCCAAGGATTAGGGACCTGTCCCAATTTGGGCAGCAGCATATGAAATCAACCGCTCACTTTTACACGGCATTGTTATTGACAGGGGTCAATTATCACCTGCTGCATCACGTTCGATCCGCCCGAAATAAGCCAAAAACACACAGAAGGCATGCATGCTTCAAGCATCTGACATTTGTGATTGAATATACATATTCTTATGAAGGAGCCTACATCAAAAGCATGTAGTGGCTGTAGTTTTAACATATTTTACATATTCGATGCATGATAGCTATGTTTTTTAATGCTGTACAGACTTGATGAATACTTGAGGCATGCATGCTTTCTATGTGTTTCGGCATATTCAGCTTTGAGTTTTAATTGATCGGTCTCCTCTTGTATCATATAAAATTGGTCTTGTGTTGAGTTAAAAATCTGTGCCGTGACGAGTTATATCGAACCCGTATAGGTATAGGTATAAGTATAGGTATAGGAACCTAGGTATAGGTATAGGTATAGGTCATTTATTTTAGGTTTTGCTGTTGCTTTTTGCTTATCCCTGGCAACCTGGGTAGAATTAAAGGCTTGATCTAAAAATAGCTACTGCTTTAATGTTATATGAATAAACTGCCGATGAGTGCATTAAAATTCTTACGAATTTGTTCGAACAAGTGTGAAATCATATAAGACTTAAACTGTAGGTTGGCTTCTGAAACAGTTCTTTTAGTCTGCTGTACGATTGACTCTTTACAGAGCTGTTGTTGTTGTTGCCTTCTTCAAACTTACTTGGTCTAAAATGCTCACAACTAAAATCATGCTTTTTGTTTATTTTTTTGTTTTGCTTTCAGTTTTGCTTTTGCTTTTACTTTTGTTTGTGCGTTTTGTATAGCGTTTTCTTTAACTTTTGCTGTTGTTTTTTTTAATTTTGGCTTAGCTTTAACTTTTTTTTACTTCTGCTTTTGCTGTTCTTATTTTTCTTTTACTCATTTACTTTACGTTTTGCTCATTTCCTTTTACAATTACTTTTTTTGTCTGTATTGCTTTTTCTTTAGCTTTTCTTTTAGCTTTTACGTCTATTTCGCTGTTTTTATTTTTCTTGCGCTTATTTACTTTTGTGTTTGCGCATTTCCTTTAGCTGTTACTTTTGCTTTTCATTTTTCTTTCATTAAATTTGGTATTTGCTTTTTATTTTTCATTTGCTTTTGTTTTTACTTTTGTTTTACTTTTGGTACTTCGTTTACTAAGCTTTTGCTTTAACTTATGCCTGATCTCTTAAATTCATTTTTGTTTTCCTTTTTTTTTTGCTTTTTGATTTTGTTTTGCCTCATGTTCTTCTGGTTTTGTATTTGCTTTTGCTCATTTAATTCTGTTTTTGTTTTCGCTTTTGCTCTTTTGATTTAGAGTTTGCTCATTTAGTTTTGCTTCTGCTTTTTCTTTTAGTTATTGCTCTTGCTTTTTCTTTTATTTTTTATTTGTTTTTGTTTCCGTTTCCTTCTCTTATTTTTTTACTCCCGAGGCCTTATCACCAACCTTTACTGTGCATGGATGGTGCATTGTCATAACACTAAGATGCTGAATTAGCGGCATTACGATGCAGTAATTTTTTTTTTGCATGAATCTTAAGAACCCTCTTAGGCACTATACAATTTGCCGTAATGCTAACAGCCACCGAGATAAAAGTCCTTGCAAAGTTTTTTTTATTTTTTTTTTATTTTTTCATTAGGTAGCTAACACCGTGATCTTATGGCATCATAAATTTTGAATTGTTTTTTTTTCAGGAAAACCAGGAATAGGCATTTATTGTCGTATAAAAACTATTTGTATGCAAGTTATTATTCTGTGTAACGAAATTTTATGGGCGTTGCATAAGCTGCTTTCTCCGAGACTTAATGATGAAATAATTTATTAGTTATTTTTGTTTTGAAGCTTCGTACCCATTCTTCGGTTTCCTTTTGTAACATTTACTATGGCTCATTTACTTCCCGATTATTAATTCCATGTCACGTTTTATTGCATAACCAAAACTTTCGCGTCCTGATGACGTTATAATATATTGTAATTATAATATATTATATTGTAATTATTTTTTGTCATTTGAGCAAAAGAATAAACCTTTGTAGTCATATCATAACTTTCATCGTTTATCTTGTACTTTTTTTTTTTGATTCGCCTGGAGGTATGAGATCTTCTAAAGATACGTATAGCCCGTGCTATACGCATGCACGATTCACATTCTAGATCCCGCCAGATCAGCCAGGACTTACAGAATGCACCTACGTACTAAAACATACCCCCTATTGGCAATTAGGAGTTTTCACTAAGCACATTTATTGGCTTTGCAGCGGAGTTTAAAAATTGAATATATATAAAACACCTATTTTAAACATTTTTGATTCCTTATAAATAAGCAACATCGATTGAAATGATAGTTTTTATTTATTTAAGGTACTCGAAATAAGAATCCTGAGTTCAAAGACGATCCAAAACACTATATTACCCAGTGTAAATGGACACATGAAGTAACCAATTATATCTTAAATACAGTGTAGCTGCGGGGCCTGCGAAGTCTGTTTACAATTCTCAATTACATTTGTTCGGACATGGCCGCTAAAACACTGATGACATCAACCTTACACAGTAACCGACGATGGGAGTAGGTATGCACAAGCTAGGAGAAAACAAAAATATGACGCACAAAATTGGAGAAAACACAAATGAATTGAACGAAAATCCTCTCTATGCCAAAAACACTACAAAAACGAAAGAGAACAAACCGAAAAGAAGCAAACAAAAGCAAATGGCGCCACAAATTGTTTTGACAATAATTTTTGCAATTTAATGAAAGACTTTCTTAACTTTTATAGATTATTTTAGAATTAATATTTAATAACACTCGTTATTTTATGCATTAAACTTTGTTCTGGTTTAAACATAAAGATTTATAATTTTCACAAACACACTTCACTCACTAAAGTTCACTGTAAAACTACCTGTTAGAAAACACGATGTTGCTACACAGACGAATAAAGTTTAACTGTTGTTTGAACAATGAGAAGAAAATAATGTGAGCACTTTTAAGAAGTGATCACAAACAAGATTTTGTTTCCGCTTACAGTTCTGCATTACAATGTCATCTCCGACAAATTTTTACAAGTGGGTAATTAAAGCTGGTTTACGGCCATTGTCCAACCCATGGACCTACGTGGAAATGAGATGAAGCTCATATCCAACAAACAAAAATCCCAATTAGTTGGATATGCATTTGGGCCAACGCAGACATAGACTTGTGTGGAAAAGAGATAAACGTTGGCAAGTGTTACTTATTTAGTTATAATTGCGTGTTACGCCGCAGCGTTTTCAAATTTTAATTTTTTGGAAACCACGTGGTAAGACGTATCTTTGTCACGTCACAGTAATTATTTTCAAAAAATTTATAAAAAAACTAAATTTGCACATTACATTGCTATTTTTTTTGGGCCTTCAATTGAACCTTCAAGGCCATGATAAAGTACTGACCCATTCTTAAAATACCAATTCATTACCGCTACAACTACAACTTCAAATACCAGTATATCTTAAAGCTACCTAATTATAACAAACTCAGAAACGAGTACAATGAATGCAAGTGTTTGAATATAAACACATTATAACATATATTTTTCTTGCCTTTGCTTATCTCTTATTTGCATAAGCAAACATTTTGAATAATTACGCTAATATTGCAAGATGGCTATAAAACCCATCATCAAAGCAATTAGAAGTAAATTTGATGGTTATCGAAATCACGTAGCTGCAGTTGTTGTTAAGTTTCAAATGAGCACAAATTTTGAGGTGAATGCAAATAAAAATTACTTTAATTGTGTTGATTGTTAGATTTTATTTGTTTATGTTGTTTGGCAAAACACAAAATTTAAAACAAAAATATTCATTTAAAATCAAACCATTGAGTTCAATGAATAAATAATAATTATTAAAGCACAGTTGAAATATTCAAAGCCAGAGAGCAGAAGAGTTTGGGATAAATATTGGAACAAGGTGAATGAAAATACGACAAGTTAAATTTCAGTATTTTAGCTAATTATAACAATTGATATTGAAATGGGAGAAAAAAAGATGTTGAAACGTTAGCAATTTCATAAAATATTTATAGACAGGATTTAGCAACTGCTTATACATTAGATATTAATAAGTTTAGTGAAAATATCAAAGGAGCCAGCTCAACAGCTTTGATAATTAAAGATACACAAAACAACTAAAAAAACACACAGATGCACGCAACTTCATACCTCTTCGATATCATAATACCAAAAAGCAGCTAAGTGAAAAGTTCTCTATTCTTTGGTCGATAATTTCATCAATTTATGTTTTGTTTACAGGAGAGAATGAAAATTATGTTCACTACATTTGATGTTTGAAACAATAACTTTCGAATAGAACTACTCCAAAACACTATCTTATAATGAACTTAAGTACTTTTTGGCCACAAACAGAAAAAACTACTAGTAATTATAACAAAACAAAAACAACACAAAAATGATGTGTGAACAAACTCCAGCATTCAGTGCACTCAGGTTGTAAACAAAAAGATGCAATTTATTGAAGCAGCACAAATTGAAAAATGAAAAGAATACAAAACAAAAAACTAAAATCAAACAAATCTCGAAAAACTACAGAACGGTGCAGTTGAGTGAAAATAGTACCGTGTATCTGCAGTGTAAATCATGAATATATATCTAGAATGTTGAAATTGAAAAATAACAATTGATCAACCGAAAATTGAATTTATAAACTTTACGGATTGTTTTTTTTTTCTCTTTTTGTTTTTTGTTCAGTTTAGTTCTATTGTTTTTTTATGTTGCATATTTTCAAAGGAAACTTCTAACAAAGCGCAATTGAGAACAGCTGATTACTACAACAGTTCGACCTACCAACCAACTCCCTTCCCTACCCTCCTCCACCCCGCAGTATTGGTCATCAGGAAAGCACACAAAATTGTTTCCAATACAGCAATCAGGATGTGAATTAGTGGCAAAACAGCAAAACAATTAAACCAAAAGAGGATTTAAAACAACTTTTTACTAAAAAAAAAACAAAAAAATACTAAACACCAAAGGCGAAAAAGTGCAGCACTACTACAACAACAACGACGTTAATGCAACGTTGTAGCATAGTAGTATTGAAGAAAACTTTTGGCGGCACACCGGATATGGATGCGGATGCGGATGCTTTTAGTGATTTACAGTACTTATTTTTTGGTTGAAATTGCAAAAGTTTGACTTCTTGTCTTGTGTCGTAGTTGTTGCTTTTTATTGTCTTTTTTCACCGTTTGTTTTTCTTCCCTTTTTTTTTTTAGTTTTGTCTTTGCCAATTCTTGTTCGATTCGATTTTATTTATTTCTAAACTTCGAATAAAGTTGATATTGTTTTGCTTGTTTCTGATTTGAAGTTTGTTAAGTATTTGTTGTGTTTTTCTCATTTCATTTTAGCCTTTTAAGGTTATATCCGGCTGTATTTTATTTAAAATCACGACGTTATTTAAAATCATTTCTTTTGAAGTGATAATAAATACTGTTTTGCAATATAAATTTATGTTGTATTTTTTTTATGATGAAATCCTGTGGCTGTAACATTTCTGGATTAGAGCCAAAAATTAAGGTAGCGCGGAAACAAAAATAGTAGTAAAATAATACAGCACTTTTTTGAGATATTCTTCATTTTTTGGTCTCTGAAGACTTTACTATTTTTTCACTGAAATTTTAAATGGTTTTTGCAAAAAATCTTCACAATAACAGATTCAAATAAGTTAAGTCCTTTTACCCAGGCCCGCCGAGAGGGGGGAAAACGGGGTGTTTCCCCCTGGACCCGGAGTTTTAAGGGGGCCCGGATTGGCGGGTAAGTAAAGCAACAAAAAGCTGATTTTTGATTATTAAAAAATGTTTTTTGAAAAATTGTTTGACCAAAATAGCCTACTTAGATGACTACATACTGAAAAGCTTGATTGGTTGTTAAAGAAGAGAGTTTTAAGAGGGCCCAGATTGGTGGACTAGTAAAGTAACAAAAAGCTGATTTTAGATTACAAAAAAACTTTATTTGTTTACAAAATTGCTTGACCAAAATAGCCCACATAGATGACAACATCCTGAAAAGCTGGTTGGTTGTTAAAGAAGAGAGTTTTAAGGGGGCCCGGATTGGTGGATTAGTAAAGAAACAAAAAGCTGAGTTTTGATTATTACACAATATTTTTTCAAAAAACTGTTTGACCAAAATAGCCCATATAGATGACAACATACTAAAAAGCTGATTTGTTGTTGAAAGAGAGAAGGGTTTTTGTTTCTTATTCTTCATATTTCTTACTTTCCTTTGTATGTATCATAACGAAAATTTCTTAGAAACATTATTAAAACAAAGCAAACAAAAAAAAAGAGTTTAATTCATATAATAAAGACAGCTATCTATCTAGATATAATCGATGGTATGAAAGAATAAATGTTAGTCACACATTTTTATTAGAGAGAGATATTGGTGTTATTTTTTCACATATATTAGTTTTGAGACTTGGCTATTTTATAAAAATATATAAACAAGATTTTGGAATAAATATATTTGGCCGAGACATGTTGATATTTGGATGACAAAAGCAGTTTAACAATTTATGCAAATTAAATGGAAGAAATTTTGTTAAGGAGGTTAGGGAAATTATTTATGGTAGTAAGAAATGCAATTTTTACTTGTTTTTATTTTTACCACAAAATCAAGATTTTGTTATGTTTTTAAAAAAGTTCAATAGTTTTGACTTTTTTTGAAAAATATATAAAAAATATATATCGTCGTTGAATTGCTAAATTTTTCTGAAGGTTTTACTTCTACCGAGCGAGTTGGCAGCATATATACTTTTCTATTTATTTTTGTTTAATCTTGAACACCTTCCTTTGCTCGAATTTCAAAATTGCATGCTTCATTTCATTTTAGAAATATGTTTTCATTTCCTATTGGGGCACAACGTTAAAAGTAATGAAAACATTCATAAGAACTTAATGTTCAAATACACTTAAAGCTTTTTAATGACCTACTTAAGGGGGTCCTCTGGTAATCCGAAAAATTTTTTCGATTTTTTTTTTCATATTTCTATTGCTCAGATACTCAAAAACATTTTCCCAAAAGGATTTTTCAAAATTCGAAATAGTTTAGGAGATACAGGCATTTTTGTGTAGGTATGTTTTCGTCAAAATAACGCATCAGCAAAGTTGTTTATTTGCCTGCAGTCATTAGTCGAAAATTCTGTGGAATTCTTCCAAAATATGTATTGATATTACAAAATATACACACACAGTATGTATACATGCAGTATGTATACATGCATGTTTTGATTTAGGGGTTGAAATGATTTTGAGCCCAGGTGTTCACATGAAAGAAGCAAACGAACGAGATTCAGTTTATTTTCGAACGCTGAAAGCTACGCGTGCGCGATAACTGCTGTTGTAAAATAAAAGAAAAATCGTTTTGTGTTTTTTTTTTTGCTATGGATAAAAAAAGCCACCCAAACGCGCCGCGTAAGTACGCGTATCGAACAAAAAAGAGGCATTTCCGTGGAAACCAGCACTCCCAAGTAGAGGACACCGACTTTGCCTCATTAGCCTCATTTCACCACACGTACGCCCCACTTGATGGAAAGGTTCTGCAAGTAATGAAGCCCATATACGAAGCGTTATCATCCGACGATCTACTCAACCGATGCACTGGAGGTGAAACGCAAAATTGTAACGAATCGTTCAACTCGCTTTTGTGGACCTTTGCGCCGAAACATATCCACTGTGGTGCTACCACAGTCGAAATCGCAAATTTTCTGGCAACCTGCATTTTCAACGAAGGCTTCACAAGTATTTTAAAAATAGTGTCAACAATGGGTATTGTCATCGGCCCACAAGCCGAGATGTATGCTGAATCTCGCGACGGAAAACGACTTCAACGCTCAGAGCTAAAAACGTACGCATCATCGAAAGAGGGTCGCACAGCCCGCAGAGCCCAAAAAGCCATGGAAAACTCGTTTTATGAGATGGAGGAAGGCACACTTTATGGGGCTGGAATTGCCGATTAATATTCGTAAGTATTGTATTAAAAAAATATGTGTTAATGTCATTTGTGTGCCTCAAAATTGAAGTCAAAACTTTAAACGCGTTTTTCTCGAAACCATGTTTTTCAAAACTTTGCGCACGATAACTCAAACAGTTTTTGACCGATTTTGATATATGAGGCATTAAACGACGCAGAATTTACGCTGCTATAGCCCCTACCTCAAACTTGCCGAAAAAATAATGTTTACTATTTTTTTTTCTACACTAGACTACAAAAAAAAAGGTCGAAATTCGATTTTTTCATTTTCAAAGTGGCGGCTCCCCCCCTAAAAAAATTTCGATTTTTGTTTCCGAGGTAGGGGCTATAGGGACATTCATTCTAAGTAACTGAATATTTTTTTTTTCAGACGATGTTTACTCTTGGAATCGTGCGCAATTTGGACCCACCTTTTTTCCGGAGAACCTCGTTACCAGGCCGAGAACTTTCTGAACGGTCCATAAATTCACTTTTTCAAAATTTTGTATTTTTTTCAATAAATTAAGCTACCCAAATCAAAAAACGGAACTAAAATATCTTTACTCGTTCTCTTTCCACAATATTTTGAAAAAAGGCTAAAATTTGGCATAGATTACCAGAGGACCCCCTTAATAGGGTTACTAATTATGATTTTTTATTTGTGTGTGGTGATTCCAACATTAATTTGTTAAATAATGATGCTTTGACAGAAAATTTTTATTACCATTCCACACCTTGTGGCTTGGAGTTAGCTAACCATTACATTCCAACTCGATATGCGAACGATTCTGAACCCAGCTAACTTGATGTCTGTTTAGCTTCTGATATATCTGTAGTGTTAAAATTCGATCAAATGACATTTCTTTCAGACCATGACTTAATTTTCTGTTTCATTAATGTTAACTTGAATCGCACTGCTCAGTCTTGTTATACATTCCGTGACTTTAAATCTCTAAATATAAATAATCTTTGTGATAATTTGTCTTATGTAAGTTTTAATGATTGTTTCATGTATGACTCAGTGGATGAGAAGCTAAGTGTTTTCATGGATAAATCTGGGGTACCACAAGGATCTGTTCTTGGTCCCTTACTGTTCAGTTTGTTCATAAATGATATCTTTTTGATATGTAATAGTGTCACCTTGCACGCATACGCTGATGATATCCAAATTTATCTCTCTAGACGTGTTGGTCTTATTGATGATCTGAGTTGCAGGATGAATGAAGATTTAGTAATAATTCATAAATGGGCGGTAAAAAATGGTCTTACTCTTAATCCAATAAAATCCTATGTTTTGCCAATATCAAAAACAAAATTTATATGCACGACATTCCTCGTATCTACATTGGTAATACTCCACTTAAGTTTGTAAGTAAAGTCACTAATCTTGGTTTTGTGTTGAATTCTTCACTTACATGTGTTGACCATATTAATAGTGTAGTCAGTAAAATTTATTGTACATTGCGTAATCTAAGACTATCTACTGAAACAAAAAGATGGTTGGTGGTTCAATTGATTGTTCCTATAATCAGCTACTTTGTATCTGTTTATAGTAAACTTGACTCTCAATCACTTCATAAAATACAACTCGCTTTCAATAATGCTTCTCGCTATGTTTATGGTCTACGTAAGTTTGATCATATCTCGTCTTGGAGTAAAAGCATTCTGGGTTGTGGCATTGCCTCTTACATGAATGCAAGGAACTGCATATTTTTACATAATATCATTTATTCAAAAACTCCAATGTATCTTTATGTAAAATTGCAATTTAGCCTATCAAATAGAAGCCGAAATTTAATGCTACCGAAATTTAATTATTTGAATTCAACAAGACTTTTCTTCATTAACGCCATTAGATTATGGAACTCTTTACCAAATAATTTAAAATGTGCTCAAAAGAAAGGGAACTTTAGACTTTTAATTTTTAAGCATTTTTCTTCTTTTAACTTTTAAGTATATGTCTTTTTTATTACTGAGATAGCCAAAAATCTATTGCTGCATTATTTAGACATAAGATTTAATTTAAAAAAAAAAAAAAAATCAATAATAATAATAATAATTAAATTAAGATATTATTAAGTTTGGAGTTAATGAATTCTTAGTTTTTAAGACAGTATGCCACTAATTTCCAATTATATATTGTACTATAAAAGAAATTATTCTTAATGTACTAATTACTATCGAATAAATCAAATCAAATCAAATCAAATCAAATCAAATCAAAAAAATTGAATGTTGTTTTTGATCAAAATGTTCCTTTACGTACTGTGAATGTTTCTAGTAACAACTGTCCTTGGTTCACTAATCGTGTTTTAGGTGCTTTAAAGTTGAGAAATAGACTACATTCTAAATGGAAAATTAATCGCTCTAGCCAAAACTGGGAAAATTATAGATTATCTCGTAACAATGCATCAGCAATAACAAAACAGGAAAAGACTAATTTCTATAATTCAAAACTAAATCCTAATTTGGATTCAAAACAGCTGTGGAAGAATATTAAAAGTCTGAGAGTATTTGGAAAGCAATCAGATGAATGTAATTTAGATCCTGATCTTCTCAATGCTTTTTTCTTGAGCACTCCAAGTACAAGTACCAGCTATGAAAACTCATCTTTGATACAAAGGAATTTTATTTTTACTTCGTTTGCATTCACTCCTGTCGACGTAAACTTTGTTACGAAATGTATAATGCAGATAAAATCCAACGCTGTTGGAGTTGATGGGATGCCAATTAAATTTATTAAAATTGTTCTTCCTTTTATAATTGGACCTTTGACCCACATTATTAATTGTAGTTTATCTAGCTCGCAGTACCCAAACATGTGGAAAACTGCCACAGTGACTCCGATACCTAAAACTGCTAACGCATCTGACTATAAAGACTACAGACCAATAAGCATTAGATGAGTTTTTTTGCAATTTTGTTTCTGATCCGTGCACTAGGGGTTAAATATGAAGAAGGGTATTAAGAAGATCAGAAATGTGAAATTTTCAGTTCAATATCTTTTAAACCGAGAGCGCTCAAAGCAAAAAACCATTTTTACTGCTTGCTTTTATAGAATTTTTCAAAAGTATTCTTTTAAGGTATTAAATTCCCATAAAAAATAAAAAGACAAACCGATTCCTACATAAAATTAATCCCTTTATCGAATGCCATCCTCAGTATTTGCGAAAATTTAGTTCTTATATCTCCTACACTCTGTCAAAGTTAAATTTTTTTTTTTTTTTTTTAATTTTTGATTTTAATTGATGCAACGAACTTGATGGCACTTGTTTATGTGAAATTAAATAGCATAGGCTGATGCATAATTTTATGCAGATAATTCTTTTTATTTTTTTTTCATCGAAACTTACGTTTTTGACCGAATAATTTTAATTTTATAGAAACACAAACTAAACAACATTTTTAAAAAACATAGATTTTAAGAAAGTATTATTATAAAATAACACGCTTAAAAATATTTCTTTGTTGTTGTAAGATAAGGAAACATTTTTTGATGTTCTTCAGCAATTTGTAATACCATTTGCTGTTCTTTTTCCTTATTTGTAATTTTTCCATTAAATCGTGACATTAGGCCAACTGCTCTCTCTGCAACGTCATTAACAATTTTCATATTGTTGACTACTTCTTCAGCGCGAATATAATTCGCGTTGTTAACCCAACGAATGGGATCGGTTTTCAAAAAATCCATCATATCGGTCTCGTGTGGTGTTGGTAAAAATAGTGCGTCGAAAAACTTATTGGTGTTTGAAGTTACAAAATTTTCAATTTTCAAATCCGCAATTTTTATTGTGTCCATATTTATATACGCTTGTTTTTCTCTTCTTTTGTCACCAATTTTTTGTAAGGCAGCAATCATTAACTCCTTAGTTTGCGTGTTAATTGATCGGTCGAAGAAGGCTAAGCCAACCAGTGTTTCCGACAAATACCACAGGTGACGTCCGAGTACGCGCAGAAGTTCATTTGCCATGACTTCATTAACAATGCGATAGTTAATGAGATTTTTCATTAAATTAAGATCGTTTTTCGGTGCAGTAGCTGGTACTGTGCATTGGAACCAGAAGTTGATGTAAATCAAAACTATAAATATATTCACATTTCTAAGGTCCATTAGCTCTTTATCTAAAACAAAAAATATTATTACCGTTAGCCTTATAAACATATTTTGAAATTTACCAGTAAGTTCAAACTGATCCCGAAATAAATAAATTTTTATGGAGTAAATTGCTTTCGCCATGAACCGCGCTCGAGAAACCGCACCTGGAGCTTTAATTTTTTGTGGTTGCCCCTTTAAAGTTTTTGGTGTTTCGCCAAGAAACAGAAGCACAACTTGGGCGAGTTCCTTATAGTCAGCACGATCATGATTGGCTCTGAATTGTTTGTGAGCGTACTCGATAAGTTCATTGCGAACATTTGGCGGAAAATGTTGGCATATTGCTGTATCGTTAATCGCACTATTATTTTTAATTTTAAAAAAATTTATTGTCATCTTAGGCCATGCATTTTGAAATCGTTGAAAAATGATGATATTCGGTGCAGATGAAACATCTTCAACGGTCAGTTTGAATGCTTTAGCTAGCAGCAGCTCTGCCACGTGGTGACGACAAGCGCAGAAAAGGACCGAGTTCGGCAGAGATGACTCGAGAATCCTTGCGCTGCCAGAGTGAATGCCTGTGTTCGAACTTGTGGTGTCGAAACACAATGCTCGCACGTCATTGATTAAGTTCCACTCGCCAAGTGCACTTAAGACCTCATTTGCGATAGTTTTGCCCAAGCCATTCGTAGTTTTTGGAATGGCGATCAACTTGCATCCTTGCATCGATGTTACAGTAATGGCTAATCTGTTTACCATTGCGTTTCGCCCATCAGCACTAGCAGAGTGATCTTTCATTTTTTTTTCATCGTAATGTACAGTCACCAGCGTGCCACCAGAAGAATAATTTTTTTTTATATTTTCTGCTATTACGACACGATGTTCTGCTCTACGTTTATTGATTGTCGATCTTGATAGTTTAGCATTCATTATGTCGACTCCGGCGGCTTTCAAGCTTGGAGCTATCAGCATCATTGCTTGCTGGCTGCTTATTTGACACCGATCGAGTGCTCTAACGACGTCAGGTGAGACAACATCTTTTTTAGTACTACGCACACTACGTTTTCCTTGTTTTGCAAGCTCATATTCAAAATCTGAAGACGATTCTGATTCTTTTTCAGAATTTGAGGAATCAGCTTCAACTTGCTGATAATTTGTTGATGCAGTCTTAACTCTTTTGGCTGGCAAACAATTTGGAACAAAATCTATAAATTTTGAACGTTTTTTAACTGGAGTGTCTACAACAGATTTTGTTTCTAATTTTAGCAATAAAATTTTTTTGGACAAATTTCTTAAGCACTTGAGGTCGTTTATGTTGGACCTATGGAGCTGGAAAAAAGTTTTCACATCTTCGTTTTTGATATTTTTCATTGCATCTTATTTAAAAAATTGAGCAGTGCACTCTTGTTAAAACACAACTTTTACATAAAGAACAAAAAATTACCTTCGTGAGCGATGTCCAACATCTCCTTAATTACAATTTTAAAATTAATTTCCTTATTTATTTGGACAGCATCGCGTCGAGCCTTGTTTTTTTTAATCTTTTCGTAGTTGGTATATAAATTTTGCACTGCAATTTTGACTCCTGGGTTTTGCTTTTGTTATAACAGAAAATTTTTTCCAAATTTCCATCAGTTCCATCACGACACGGTCAATGCTTTTTTGTGTTATGAGATTGCCATTAGATCGGATATATAGAATCCTTCGAAGAACATCGTTTTTAGTGGGCAACGTTCTTTTTGGAAAAACACGTAAGCCGTGACCTTTATTTGCAGTATGTCGAAATTTGAAATTTACAACTGATTGTAACCAGAATTGTAAGATAACTTCGTAGCACACTGATTTGACAATTCTGGTTAAGTGAATAGAGAAAATTTACAGGGTTGCCTGTACCTTGGTCTAAGTGTACCCTCACAGAGCACTTGAAAATTTTTCCAACCTGCTGTCAAAGGCAGTACGTTCTGTGCCACGGTAAAACGATAAAATAGTCAAAATTGTATTCGAAGAGCTCAAGTAATAAATATAAATTTATAATGAGAAATTTGTATTTAAATGAATATTTTTAACAAAAACACGAATGAATAAAGTTTAATTTTCTTGTTAAATAAATGATTTTTTAAATATTTTCTTATTTGCAGACTATCTGCACAAAAATATGCATCAGACTATGGTATTTTGTTTCACATACACAAGTGCCATCAAGTTCGTTGCATCGGTCAAAATCAAAAATTAAAAAAAAAAAAAAAATTTAACTTTGACAGAGTGTAGGAGATATAAGAACTAAATTTTCGCAAATACTGAGGATAGCATTCGATAAAGCGATTAATTTTATGTAGGAATCGGTTTGTCTTTTTATTTTTTACGGGAATTTAATACCTTAAAATAATACTTTTGAAAAATTCTATAAAAGCAAGCAGTAAAAATGGTTTTTTGCCTTGAGCGCTCTCGGTTTAAAAGATATTGAACTGAAAATTTTACATTTCTGATCTTCTTAATACTTTCCTTCATATTTTCCCCCTAGTGCACGGATTGCAAAAACTTTTACAATTCAGTACAAAAAAAAACTCATCTAATAAGCATACTGCCTGCATTAGGAAAGGTGCTCGGAAAGATCATGGCGGACCAAATTTCTCAATTTTTAAATGAAAATAAACTCCTATCGCCTTTTCAGTCAGGTTTTCGATCTGGACATAGCTGTTCGACAGCGATATTAAAAATTACTGACGATATCAGGATAGCGTATGACCAAAATTTTATAACACTGCTGTGTCTTATTGATTTTTCTAAAGCCTTTGATACTGTTAATAATACTTTGCTTTGTCAGAAACTAGCTATGTACTTTAATTTTAGTCATAATGCAACTAGTCTAATAAGACATTATTTAAACGGAAGAACACAAAGAGTTAAAGTAGGAAATAATTTTTCATCTTTCAAAACCATTAACACTGGTGTTCCACAGGGATCCATCTTAGGTCCTCTTTTATTTTCAATCTTTCTAAATGACATTTTTGAAGTAAGTAAATATGCTTCTATTCATGCATATGCTGATGACATTCAGCTGTACCTGTCTCGTCCTGTTGGCCTCTTAGAAGATTTGAGCTTCAGACTTTACTCAGACTTATTATTTATTAATAATTGGGCTGTAGCTAACTCGCTGGTAATAAACCCTTTAAAATCCAAAGTTATGGCAGTCGCTAGAAATTGCTCTAGCTTTGTAGACATTCCGCCATTATTTATTGGTTTTGACCAATTAGAAATTGTTGAAAAGACTAAAAATCTGGGCTTTATAATGAACTCTAATCTAACTTGTACTGACCATATAAATAATACTGTAGGAAAAATATATGGAACCCTTAGAAATTTACGACTCTCGTTTGCCTATACCCCAATTGAAACTCGCCGCAGACTTGTTGTGCAACTTATAATGCCACTTATATCTTTTTCTGAAACTGTTTTTTGTCCACTTGACTCACAGTCACTACACAAACTTGTAGTAGCGTTTAACAGCGCAGCAAGATATGTCTATGGTGTACATCGGTATGATCACATTTCTGCGAAAAGTAAAAATATATTGGGGTGTGATTTATTAGACTATCTTAAAATTCGTAACCTCATTTTTTTGCATCGACTAATATATATATAAAACGTCCAGAGGCCGGATTCTGAAAATTGCCTAGCTAAAGCTTAATCTCTATCGCTTAAATGCTAAAAAAGTGCTTCGTTCAATTCCTTAGCGATTTCGCTAAAATGCGATTCTGAGTTTCAAATCGCCTAGCTACAATGTTGCTTCTACTACTTGCCACAGGAAGCGCTGTTTTAGCGATTCTTATGTCAAAAAATTTATTTGGATATGGCTGTGTGCCATTTGGAAACTTTTCACTATTGGTTCTATAGGAAAGAATATGTTGAGTTGAAAAAAATTTGTATCTGTTGTATTTAAATTGTCATTTTTTGCTGTGCCAAATGAAACATGAAAATGTTATCCAGAAATTTTGACGTCTTCTCAGTGAATGAACGAGTTTTTTAAGACGCATTTGACTGCCACTACTACAACAAATTATTTTTGTATTAAAAATGATATTATGAGCTACAAGGAATGTAACTGTTTTAGAAAAATAACTTATAAAAGCAAAATTTGTGTAAACATTAAAAATTTGTAAAAAATTACAATTTTTATTTATGATTATTTTGTTGTATGTATTTTGTCTAATTAGCTTAGAGATGGAATAAATTGAAAACATGTTTTAAAATTATATGTTTAGATTTTACTCCACTTATAAAATATACTGTAGTAAAAAAAGTATCAGTGTTAAAGTTTTCTTGTCAACTGGACCTAAAAATCCTTAACCTAAACTATACGCGAGGATAAAAATCGCATTATACCTAAAGGTTGCCATACCCGAAATACACTTACTGCCAAATTCGACTGTCGAGCTCAATCGACTGTAATACGAAAGAAAATATTGACTTATACTCAGTCGATAAAACATCCGTGAACACGTATTAACTCTTTATCGGCCATATTTATAAATATTTAAAAAGTATATTCAATGTATTAGTTGTGCAAGTTGAATGCACTAAAGAAAAAACTTATAACATTGCGTATATCAGAAGTAATGAACTTCCAAATTTAACATAAATATTTCTTTTAAGCTCTTTAGCTCCTAAGACTGGCCTAGTTTTAAAATTCTTAAAAAAAAATTGTAGCAATTTTTATTGACACTAAAATAAATTAAAGACGACTGAAGTGACTCCATGCTTTTTAATTGCTCCTCAAGCCTGCATTTTTAGCCTAAAATAAATATTTTCTATATATTAAAAGCAAAGCACAATCCTTTTTTTTATACGGAAACATAAATAAAACTACTTTTTTCAGAAAAAATACACAGCAAAACATTGATACTAACAATTTTGTAAGGGTAAAGCACAACCCTTTTGCTTCACTCAAAAATTCTTGTGCCGGTTGTCAAAATTTAGACTAGTCCCCGAAGCTACTTGAAGTTTTGACAATAAAACTCACCTCACTGATAACAAAAATTCTACTTCCGACTGTCAAAAATTCATCATCCGAGTGAAAAGTTTTCGAACTTTTTAAAGTTCCTTTCGAACCTTAATTAAATTAATATAATAATTAAAATAAGCTTATTTCTTATGTTTAAAATGGCTTACTAACTGCACCAATATCTAAATAAAAAGTGCAAAATAAAAACATTCAGTTATTTGAAAAAATTTTAAATAAACTTAAGTTAACATACTTAAAAATTTGTGGTTAATTTTTTAAGTATATTTACACGAGTACTTTATGATTTTTCATAAAATATTCTCGTGTTGTCATAAAATAAAACTATGTAAAAACTAGTAAGGATTTATTTTGACTCATTCAACTTTAAATACCAAAACAGTCGTGGCTTATTGGAGTCTTAGGTTTCATTCAATTCTTCAAAATTTTGCACTCAGAGTACATTTTACATATTAAAAAGTAGGTGCAAAATTTCTTGTCAATTAATGACTTAATTGCAAACTAACTGCATTTTCTGAAAAAAGTAGTTTTATTTATAACGTAGAAACACACCAATGATAAGAAAGACACAGGAAGCAATACCTTTTTCCATATAGAATTGTTTTGCTTCAAGTGTCTTTTTTATCGTTGGTGTGCTTCTTCGTGATACAGAATTATCACATAAGAGTGTGTCACAACAATTTTAGCTTATTTGTAAACTAACAATTCATTTAATAAATTTTTATAAAGTTTTAAGAGATGAAACCCTTTTCTAAAAGCATGTTATATGATAACAATAGGGGTATTCACGATAAAGTGTACTTGCCAGTGCAGTTGAGGACTTCTGCACTTTACAAAATCAAAACATCAAAATCAAAAATCTGCACAAGTGCTTTTCTACTGCAGCCTAAAACTTGAAGATTTGAGCAGTTGTGCACTTGTGTGCATTGAAAAATTTGACAGCTTGGAAAAAGTGTTAGTGGTTTGTTCACAAAAACCTAACTGCAGAAGTCCTCAACTGCACAGGCAAGTGCACTGAAACGTGAACACCCCTAATATTAATACAACTGATAAATACAAACATCAAGTTTTCGGAAAAGTGCTTTAAATTGGTACATTTTTTTTTTTTTTGAAAACATTCAAAAGAGAAAAAGCATTAATTTTTCTTAATAAATATATCAAAAATTATGAATTTAATTAAAAAATCTTTTAATTTTTAACTTAGCGGCAACAAAATATTGGACTCTAAAATTATAGCTAAAAATAAAATTAGAGTTTCTGTAAATCGCTAAAAAAAGTTTAGAATCGCAATAATCGCTAAAAATTTAGCTATGACAGCTTTAATTTTATTCTTCGTTAAAAGCTCGTTCAGTCTCTAAATTTTTAGCATGAAAATAAGCGATGGAGTTTTTCAGAATAGCAATATCGCTAAAAACTATAAATTTAGCTTTAGCGAGGGAGATTTAGCTTTAACGTTTTTCAGAATCCGCCTTCTGAATATCTTTATAATAAACTTAATTTTTTTTCAGTCCGTGAGATGTATTAATTTTATTGTCCCTAGGCATAATTATCTTAATACAAGTAGGTACTTTTTTATTAGCATAATTAGAATTTGGAACTCCTTGCCAATTAATATTAAGCAAATAACTTCGAGCAACGACTTCAAACGAGCCATTTTTAAATATTTCGTTTCTTGAATTAAATCTCTTTTTCTTCTTTTCTTTCCTATTTATAATTTATATTCTATTCTGATGTTCCGTTCTACTATAACTTTCCCGTACCTTATCTTTTCTTACATTTTAGTTTTTAAATTTTTAATTGATAAATTAATTCAGCTTTCATTTTATTTGATTTGATTTAAATTAACTATAATGTTTATTTATTTGAATATTTTATTATTGTAATATAATTTTTATTGTAATTTTTTCATTTTTAATTTAAGTTTTTTAATGTTGTTATAATATGTTCATTGATGTACTATAAAAGACTAAGTCTTATTGTACTTAATTAATTAATAGTAATCATAAAAATCTGTTAATCTGTTATAATTGCCTAAAAAAAAAAGGTCAAAGCTGATCACAGTGGAATATTTGACAAATAAAATGCGTATATATTTTATGTGAAAGTTTGAAAAGTTATCCATTATATAAAATAAAAATTTTATTTTAAACTAATATAAAATATTAGCTATCAGAAATTATTCATATCAAATAGCTAATATTTTAAAAAAATTTACTATCCGTAGTTTTTACAAATAAAAATTATTCAAAATATTCTATTGCGATATGTTATGAAGATCATGGAAATGTGTTTGCTAAGTTATCCTTATTCAATTAAACATTGAAAACGTATGAGTAGATTTTACCATGTATGGATAAATTTTATACGTAGAACTTTTATTCTAGTATCTGCAAGTTTGACACACTGTATATTGCGTTCAAGGTTAACTTTAAAACGACTCATCCAATAAAATACCATTGCATCAGTTGAGTTATTTTTAAATAGAGTTTATTTAAAACATTCCTCTTTAACTTACGAATAAATTAAGGATTTCACTGATAGATAAACTATATAATTATTATAAGATACAAAAATAATATATCCTTGTTAACTTACTTAAAAAATTTGCAAATCTACTGCTCATGCAACAATTTTTTATTAAAGTAGCAAACTCTTCAAAAAATTAATTTCAAAATGTCTACCTTATTTCTTGTCATTCTTACCTATCTCATAAAAAATAAACGTTTTTGTTTTTGGCTAAAAACACAAGTCTTGCATGTTTCATTATTGTTGTCAGCTTTAAGTTTCATCAAGGCCTTAATTTCTGCTGGGTATGTAATATTGCGAGTGAATATTACAATATGCAAGAAAAAACAGATCCCAGAAATCGAAAATGTTCGAGAAAAGGACTGCAGTTAATTGTAATTTTGAGTGGCTTAAAAAATTGAGTTATTCGATTCGAAAATCTAGTAGAAGTCTAGAAGAATATTTGTCGAAAAAATAAGTTCAATACAAAACCAACTTCCGTTTATTTCGAGGCCAGTTTTTTCTTTATTTATACGACAAAAATAGTGGCATTAGTTTAATTTCGAAATAATAAAAGCTACGTTTTTTTTAAACGTTGAAGATGTCTAGTACATAGTATTCTGTATGGTATAAAATTTTTAGAAAATACCTGAAATATATCTGATCGTAAAAATTTTTCTTAGTTTGAAAGTAATGAAGATATTTATGTTTAGAATCATTGAAATTTGTTACTGATAAAAATTAACCTTCAAATGATGTTAGTGCCAATTTGACACTATTTGTAAAAATCACTTTTTTAAGGTTAAATTCTCTATAGCGTAGAAACCAAATGTAAATTTTTTTGAAAAATAAAATCCCGATAGATAAATCCATTTGTTTTAGTGACAAGTTTCTATATAATTACCCAAATTTACATTTTTTCATATTTTTAAAATTTCTTACATTTTTTGACAAATAGGTGTAGCATTTTAAAGTGTTTGATTTTTTTGGTAATTTCATTACTGTAGAAGAGCAGTTTCTTAAAATCCGCAATACGAGCATATTTGCATAGTTCAAATTATATATATAAAATACATTTTGTATCTTATTAAAAAACAGTTTCTTTGGACATATAACAGAAATTTCTGGTTATAAGCATACCAAATATCTTTTACGTTACAAAAAATTAAAATCGTTTGAAGGTAAAATTATTCGATCATCAACTAATTTTAAAAATTTTATAAAAGTTACCGAAAATTTTATGTACAGAGTCCGAGTTAGCAAAAAAATTAAATTTTAATGTAATTATTGATTGTTTTGCCTCTGCCAAAGCTATAAAAATATTGTTATAATAACACAAATCATCAGTAGATTTCAATTATTTGGAGTGTCACACAGAAAAGTTGCCGTTAGATAGAGACAATTAATACAACAACAACGACAATAGAATATGTTTCACTTGTCATGGTGCATGGCTTAAAGATAACTGTGGAAAATAAATAATAGCTTGGAACTAAATAATAATTTTCGCCATGTTTTATTTACTTATTAATTTTTTTTTTTGTGTTAAAAACATTTTCAGAAGGGCCCGTATGCTGTAACCCCCCGGGCCCGAACTGGGCTCTCTACGGGCCTGCTGTTACCTATACATTTACTATGGTCCAAACACTCTTTCACACATTCTAAATAAAACAGCATATTTAACTCGACCCTTGGGCTAAAAAGCGTGATACATAGCTTAAAGGATTACTTGAAACATAACTAAGCCAGTGGCAAACCAACCATCCTGATGTTAAACTCATCATGCTTTTACAAATACTTAAAAATATCCCCCTTTTTGCTTATTAGCTCCTACTTAGAACCATTTACCCAACAATACGCACTTTAATGCTTCAATAAATTTAAAATGTTTTAACGCTCAAATGTAACTTATTCTATAGTAGCCGAGCATAAAAATTAGTCTTGTGAGGGTTGGTAATTGAAAATAAAAACAAAACCTATGACCTAAGGGGTCATAAAATCTAGAGTTCCCTCGTTTTACATAAGCTTTACAGAGCAGAGTAGAAAATAAAGATAAAAAAGCAAAACTTATTTCATAAAACAAGCTTATTACGCTCAACTTATGAGACATGAGTTGAAAACACAGAAAATCCCATTAGAGCAAAAGAATTCAATCAATACATGGGAAAGAGCAGAGAACCTGACCACCACTTTGAAATAATATGCAACATAGACAGTAATTTGCTAGTAAAAACGAAACAACAGAGTGAAGAAGAATATGAAGAAAGTTTTTCAATTTTTATTTACCAAATGGTAAGTATTTAGTGATTTAACAATAGTTTAAAATTTGGCTGGCCTGCCTCTCTCCGAAGGAATTTTAAAACACATTCATGGTTTTGGCATGCAGAAAAGTTCCAATTTATAAAATTTTCAAGCTTACAAAGAATCGAGTAATGTAGTATGAATGTTGAAAATCTGTTATTTATTGATACTTTGGTTTGCATATATGTGGATATTAGGTCCCCGGATTTATGATTAAAATTTGGTTGGCCTACCTCACTCCTAAAGGATTTTAAAACACATTCATTGTTTTGACATGCAGTGTGGCCACAAGCTTAAAAAAAAGAAAGCTTAACTGACCAAAAAAAAAAGTCTAATTCCAAACGTTTTTTTAAGGTAATTCCGCAAAAAAATTTTTACCAAACGTTTCGCCATATCTTCGACTTTTACAGTCCGATCTTTATGTATGGTAAATCGATGTTTTTGTCTTGAGAAAACTATTTTTTTGTTTTGGCTCCAAATGTCATTGACCTCAAGTACCCAGTTCTAGTACTAATCCACTAAATCTTAGTTTTTACCATCCTAATGTACCACTAATATCAGAAAATGAATGCTCGCCAAAAATAATGAACTTCTACCTAAGGAAGTATTTCGATTATTGCAGTAGAACCATTTAATAAATTATTTTAAATATATTTTGCCGAACGTGCTTAAACCTTTTCAAATTTTTAGTTATAGCTTAGGTATTTAGAGTTCGATCTTAAAGTATGATGCATATATCGATGTTTGTGCCTTGAGGACACCAATTTTTTGCTTTGAAGGTCATTGACATCAAGTACCCCATTCAAGTACTCACCTTAGAGGTCTAAACGTCTAAAACATGAATTTTTTAAAAAAAAAGTTAAATAAATAAAAAGTTTTTAAACCGTTGCCCAGCATTTTGAAGGCCCTGCTTGTATGAAGTGTGTTTAAAATGATATTTACAATGCCCTCCGTAGTAGAATCTTCTAATTCTAGGGGGTTTTTTATAGAGTAATACAAGTTAAAATCATAATAAAACATAGTAATATATTTTGAATATCAATGAAACTGGCTTTATTGAATAGAAACTTTTACGACATTAATGTTTAAATATGATTTAAACATTAATAATCCAATGGGGAAAATAATCCAATGGGGTTTAATCACACGATCTTGGGGGCCAATTAATTGGGCCATTTCGTGAAATTATTTTTTCATCAAAATTTTCCTTGAGTAAATCAATTGTAGCGCCCGCTGTGAGGCATGTGGCTCCATCCTGTTGGAACCACATATCAGCAAGATTAATGCCAGCTAATTGAGGTACGAAAAAACTTCGAATCATGTTCCTATATCGTTCACCATTGACAGTAACATTCTGACCATCATCGTTTTTGAAGACATATGGGCCAATGACTCCGCCAGCCCATACATAAAGTGCACCAAACAGTAATTTTCTGTGGATGTAATGGTGTTTCGACAAAAGCTTGTGAATTCTACTCACTCCAAATACGACAATTCTGTTTATTTACGTACCCATTCAACCAGAAATGGGCTTAATCGGAAAATAAAATTTTCCATGGTAATTCAAAATCAATATCAATTTGTGCTTCAGCCCATTCGCCGAATTGGCGGCGCATACGATGGTCGTTTGGCTTTAATTCCTGCACAAGTTGAATCTTGAGAGGTTTTAAGCCAAGATACTTTCGTAAAATCTTCCATAAAGTGGAAGGACACAACCCCAGTTGCTGAGAACGGCGACGAATTGATTGATTAGGATCATCTTCAATGCTTTCCTGTACAGCGACTACAGATTCTTCAGTGCGCACTGTTCGGCGTCTCACGGGATGCACATTATCAGTAACAGTAAATGTGGTCCGAAAACGATCTATTGTTCTTCGAATTAGCAGCTCTGAAGGACGATTATGTACGCCATAAAATGGACGAAGTGCACGACAAGTTTAACGAACAGAACTATTATTTTGATTAAAAATTTCCACAATTTGCACGTGTTGCTCTAATGTAAGTCGATTTATAATAAAATGTCAAAGCAAACTTAACAAAAAACAACTATCAACTGTCAAATAGGTGGTCAAATAAAGCAGTGATGCCAACTCAAAGTTGTATCACTCTATAAAAAATGTTATTATAAAACTTTTTACCATCTTTTTTGTGTATTTAATTTTAAAAATGTTTTGTTATTTTGACATCAAAACCACTCACATATCTTCAAAATTGTAGAAATTTTCAGTACAACGACTTTTTCATAAAACATCGTTCGTTGCCTTAGAATGAGAAAAAAAACGACATGAAAATCAAAGTTTGGTCTTTCGATGCAAATATCTCCGCTGTCCATTAATATATTTCATTCAAATTTTTTTTGTTCAAAAGTTCAATAAAATCACTTCACAAAAATTTGAACTTTGAAGGTTGAACTGTACCGTTAAGTAAGTGTATATATGTTTTATGATTATGTCAAAAAAGGTCCAAAATATTGACTTTTTACTCAAAAAATGACTCAAGAATTGTTGTTGTTGTAAAAATGAAATCAATTAAAAATAGAAAATCTGACTACCTTTCATATGACATAGCATTTATTTGCAAAAATTCTTCCAGCTCAGCGCACAAATTATTTTACTGTTTTTGTCATCAATTTTGATTGATTGATTTTTTTCGCGAAATTTATTTTTTCCAAAATGTTGTTTTTATATTTTTTACAAAAAAGTCAAGTCTCAAAAATAATTTATGTGAAAAAATTACCCCAATATCTCTTTCCAATCAAAAGTTATGGCTAAACATCTATTTTTTCATACCAGACTATTAATAAAACTGAGTTTTGTTTTAAAATTCTCTTTTTAATTTGAACGTCCCCATTTATCTCTAAGAATGCAGTTGTGTGTCTAGAGTAATTACGATCATTTTGGTTTATATAAAATCTTCCTTATAGTAATCTTCCTCGTTCTTTGCCTCCCCACCCCCGCCCCCCGCCTGTTAAATTTGTTTTGTTGTGATGGCTCTATTTCTTCTCACTATTGTGTCACCGTTGTCACTCAGTCCTTAATCAATGGTACTTTAAATTTTGTATTTATAGCACTATTTCATCGAAAAGATGACTGTGAATAAGAATACTGTAAAAGTTAATATTTTCATGTAATCAGTTTCAGCTTTATGGCTATATAATAAAACATATGTGCATCTGGTCAGCACAGTTATTTCATTAGTTTTATTCTGTGCGTTAAATTCACAGATAGATGGCGCCGCATTTGTAGAGTAAGTTCGGCATATATGGCCTATGTGTGTAATATGGCCCATAGCAATATTTCCTAACTGAGAAAGGCTAGACACGCCACTGTCTACTCAATTCAGACATGAACGAACTGGTCATCGCTCATTGTAATGTGGTGAGTCAGTCGAAACGAAGTGTACAGGACAGCACTTGATAATTTTTTGGCGTTGTCGTTGGAATTTTTTGGTAAGTTTAATTACGTGTTTTTTAATTAAATTTTTGTGTGAATATTCTTGGGTTTGTGCAAATTATATAGTGCTAAATGTTTTGTTTGCTTATGTAAAGTCGAATCTGGAAAATAGTTAATAAAGTTTGCGAAAATTAAAAGCATAGTAGAAAAAAACAGTATTGATAATATGGCCCATCATAAATGCTGATAATATGGACTAGTGGACCATATTTGACACATGTTTTTAGTTAATATTTCATTTCTATTTTCTTTTTTAGCTACAAGGATATAAATGGCTCCGAACTCTAAGCAAGTCCAAAAGCAACGACAGACATGGCGCAAAGAAGATATGGCGCATGCAATTACGGCCATCAAAGAAAAGCGAATGGGGTTCTTAAGGGCATCCAAACAGTAAAATGTACCTAAAACCACATTACGACGTTTGGTGGCAGAGAAGGGAAGGCCGTTAGAAGAAGTAGTAGCAGCCAAATTAGGCAGAAAACCGATTTTCCCACCACAGCTCGAAGAATCGCTTGTTGACTATGTATTGCTTATGGAAGCGAAATTGTTTGATCTAACAAGAAATGATATAAGATCATTAGCATTTCAATTAGCTTTGAAGAACAATATTCCAAACCCGTTTTCAGTAGCAAAGGGAACTGCAGGAAGAGATTGGTTGCGTTTATTTCTAAGACGTCATCCATCTCTGTCCTTCCTGTCCATCTCTGTCCTTCCTGTACCACCTATGTTTATTTTCCCTAGGAAGAGGGAAAATCCTCTTCTAATGAAAGGTTCACCGCCAGGATCAATTCACGCAAATCATCCTTCCGGATGGATTCAAACGCATTTTTTTACTAAATGGTTCGAGCACTTTCTTGCAACAGTTAAACCTTCTGCATCGTCTCCTGTATTGCTCATATTGGACGGGCATGCAAGCTATACGAGAAACATTGAAATCATTGACTTGGCTAGAAGTAACCATGTTCGCATCCTTTCGATTCCTCCACACTCTAGCCATAAGATTCAACCTCTGGATAAATCTTTCATGGGACCCTTGAAAAAATATTTGACTGAGGAAATAAGATGTTGGGTCATAAATAATGGAAAAGCATTAACACATTTTGATATAATTCAACTGTTCGGTCAAGCTTATATGAAAGCTCAAACTGGTGAAATTGCTGTCAAAGGATTTTCGTCAACTGGAATATGTCCTTTTAATAGGCAAATCTTTAGCGATCACGATTTTCTCGCTGCGGACGAAGTTGATGCAACAGTTGAGAATGTGCAAAATGTAGATCCTTTACAACTACCAACCGATTTACATGAAATGGTGCAATTAGAACAAATTCCCGATGAAACACCTTCCATTTCCACTGGCATTCGGTCAACTTCTTACATAATGCCTCAAGAAATTTCTCCTATTCCGGTCCGAGTTAAAAAAAAATTCAAATCGAGAGCGAATACCAGGAAAAGCACAACTGATATCATCATCACCGCATAAAAAGAATCTAGAGGAATCTATTAAAAAAAACAATGACAAACAATTTAAGAATCAAAACACACGCGGAAAACGAATCGGGGGAAAAAACATTTTGAAAGAGAAGGTAGATATGAATTATATTTGTAGTTAGGTTTGAAAAAGGTTTTCCTTAAAATTTACTTTTCAGAAGAAAAATCAAAGTACAGCAGAGTCTTCATCAGACTTTGAAGACAATTTTACAGCAGATAATTCATCAGATGCAAGTCCTGATAGGACTAATATGGAAGATGCCAAATGCATATATTGCTCAAGTCTTTTTTCCGAAGATAAAGGTGGAGAAATTTGGTTGCAGCACGTTTTATGCGCAATGTGGGCACATGAACTGTGCAGTGGCAACGAAAAAGAATGTTTTATTTGTGAATTTTGTGTATAAGTTGTGTTTAATATGGACCACCCCAGTCCATATTCAACACACGGTGGGCTATATTAGTCGCACATTTTTGAAAAGTGATATTTTGAAGTTCCTATGTGATAATGTGTAAGTGATATTTTTCCATAATATCTTTTTGTTGTGTTTTTTGTAACGTAATTCTTTTATGGAGACTTAATATAAAATTAATTTAAAACAATTTAAAAAAATTTTATGTTTTCAAATTAAACTGGCTGTTTCATTTCAAAAAAAGTTAAGGGTAGGCCATATTTACCGAACTTACTCGAAGTACTGTGGGTACAAACTATGCACCTTGCGGTGAATAGCAGAATGATGTCTACCAAAAGTTTCTTCAAATTTAACCCCACACTTTTGGGATTACAGACAGGTGGCGCTATTTTCTGCTTACAGAAGAATATCTGATGTTCTAATGCAGCTAGCAGATAAGTTTTGCGAAATATTTTGCGAAAATGCTTTTACTACCAAACTTTTATAAAAAGTAAAATAATGCAGTACTGCCAGTTTTTTAAGTCGCAGCGTCATCTAGCGTCATAAACACTTAAAAACATAGAATTGGATCAATTTAAATGTCCAGCTCACTTGCTGGACTTTTTGTTGTTTTTGCTTTGCCTGCCAATGCGATTATATGATCCTGATCTCCAATGAAAAAACGCAGCTAATAGAAATTTTAGTAGGTACAATCATTTTCAACGAATTTTTATAAAACATTGATAGCTAAAAATGAGAAAAAAATTGTATGAAAATCAAAGTTTTTATTTTTAATGCCAATATCTCCGCTGTTTTTAACATAATTCATTAAAAAAATTTTTGTTAAAAAGTTCAATATATTTTTTAATATAAATCTTTGTTTAGACTTTAAAATGTCCATATCTCAAGGACGCATTGAGTCCCAACATAATTCTTATGTTGTTGAAAAGATAATTGTGCTAGCTTTAAGATTAAATAAATATAAAAATTAATTTTAATTTTTAAAATATGTTTTTCGTACCCCTTCTTTGAATTCAATTGACTCACCGCAAGAGATGGAACCACCAACAAAAAATTTCCAAAACTTTTTTGGATTAAAGTTCGTTCAATTACCTTTCTAACGGTAGCTTCAAAATAAAATTCAACATGTTTTTTATTATTCCAGAATTTAAAAAACATTTAATCGAGAAGTGTATGCTAAAATGTTTATATAAATGACTCTCGAGTAACACCGGGTATATCAGCTAGTATATATATATATATATATATATGTGGTGACTCAATAACTTTAAGTTGCATCACCACATTAGTTGAATTCCTAACTTCCATTTTACTTATCTTCTGTTACATTGATTTTCAACTTACATTTTACTTACCTTCTCGTTGATTCTTAACTTACATTGTACTTACCTATTGTTGATTATTAATTTACATCTTACTTAGCTAAACTTAACATTTATATTATTCTTATATTAATTTATTTACACTTTGTTATAAATACTTGTTATTATAAAAACATTTGTATAAATATTCATATTTGTATCAATCAGAAATCGTCGGTTGACAAGTAAAACTCACTAAGTGTAGTCAGACCTCTTTAGAGATATTGAGGTTTTAATGTTAAATTTTGAATAAAAAATCTATTATACATAAGATCGATGCGATTTTGCAGAGTAAGTTAAAAAATAGTTTCTTTATTATAATTGCTTTTAAATTTTCGGTCTAACTACAAAAGTTTACAAGACAATGCAAACTAAATCCCTTAATGATTTTTACCTGCCGGAATCGAAAAAAAATTGAGAGATAATGAAGAACGAAAAAATTATAACTTTTTATTCTGATAACTTCATTTATAAAAGAAAATATAACATATTAAGAAAAAGGGAAAAAAAGTTATTCATCTTCTAAATCACTTTCATCATTGGAAGGTTCTGGTAAGCGCTCATGCTTTCCCATGTTAACTACTGGCAATTGCTTGTACCATGGAATCATTTCTTCTGGAATCAGTCTTGAATCGCAAAGCTTAACAAGATCAGCCTTTTTTGCCGATGAAATTGGTAGTAAATTATTGTAAGCTGACTTCAGTGTGGCGCTTTTCTTTGGACGACCTCTTCCAGCAACATTTACTTTCTTATAATCAGATGTATGATCGTATCTATAAAAAAAGATTGCCGAGAATTGTTTTTCGAATTTTAGGCATTTTATTTTAAGCCATGATACTTTGTCGCCAAATTCGTCTCGATTTCGATTTTTTATTGTGCTGTTTGCTAGTTCCTGTAAATTGTAGAAGTCGGAGAATTTTAGAAGATGAACTTGGTATTCGCTTTGGATTTTATGTTTTTTAATCGATCTAGCCGATTGAAAGATTCGAATCCAATCAGTCATTGTGTAGGCACTCTTATTTTTCTTAGCCGACTCTATTGCGGAATGCATCGAGTCACACTCCATGTGTGAATGTCCTGACTCTAAAAATTTAAGTTCAACTCTGTTCAAGTGGCTTAAATTTTGTACAGCGTACATTAAAACAGCTGCTACTTGTTGGTTTCTATTCTGACCACCACAAGTGTCACAGAATAGTGAAACATCTGTCACGGTTAACGGTAAAGTTTCGAGAAATTTCAATAAAATTGATCCTATTTCATTGCTCCCCCGCTTTCCATTCAATTCGTTCCAAGTGTAACAGTGGGCTATTTCTCCGCTTCCTACATAGATAGTCAAATTGTAAACGCATATTTTTCTGGAGTAATAAAACAATGACACACTGGAATAGGGCAATTGAAGGACACTTTGCAAATCAAAAGTGCATGTTATGAATGAAGGATCAGTTTTGCATCTGACCTTATCATTTTCTTTGGCTTCATTACACTGATTTTTTCTCATAAGATGCATTGTATATTCTTCTTCCAGTTCTTTTTTGTCTGCATTAGAAGCTTGGTCATATTTTGCACATGTTGCGCAAAGGTCTTTTTTTGGTTTAAAAAACGAATAGTTGTAATCATTACAGAATATTCTTCTATAAGTTTTTTCGCTGACAATTTCTGTAATGTTGCGTTTCGGGCAAAAATCATTACGATAAAGATCGTACATTTTCCAAATAGACAAATTGCTATCTAGGTACAATTTCTTGGTACTTTCGTACGTAATGGGATTCCATTACTGGAAAGCTATCTATGTGGCTTTTTACCAAAGAAATTCCTGTTTCACTTGTTTTATTTCCGGGTACTTTTCGACCTCTTTTATCATTGCCAGTAAATGACCCAAATTTTGAACCTGAAATTGCAGTGTTTATAGGTCCGTTTGAGATGCAAAGGGTCTTTTCAAAAAATTTTGCGCATACTCTTTGTCTGCCAGTGCTATTTTCTAAAAAATATGTTTTGGACACATTACGCGATTTTACACTGTTCACATCAATTCTTCTTCTTTTTGGTTGGTGACTTTCGACATGTTTTATTATAAAGTCTTTTTGCCTGTTATAGTCAGAAAATCCCCAGAACAATTTGCAAATTTCTTGCCTTTCCACCTCAGAGACATAATTTGTACATTTAAACTTACATTCAGAGCAGTCAATATGCTTTGGAGCTTTAGCAGGATGGTCCTTTTTTTTTTGTTGAATATGGAAGGCATTTACCTCGACGAAATTTAGCTACATTAACCTTCCAGGCTTCTGGGTAATTTTTTTTTCGTCTCCTCAAAACCTTCTTATTGGTTTCGACAATGTAATCCGAAAAATCTGATATATCAGAATCTTCTTGGAAGTTTGGCTTGAAAGTTTGATCTTCGTTTGAATCTTCACTGAAATCTCCATCAGAACTGCAGTCGTAGTCGACAAGCCGAAAAGAGTTGTTTTGAATCTGCACATAATCACACTGATTTAGGGATTTTCTGTTTTAAGATTTATGCGGACAGAAATTTAAAAAGAATTTGCCACTCACATTAGATTCAATTGCTCCAGTCTCCTCATCATTATTCTTGTTCACATCACTTTGCTCCTCATCATCAGCTCCTTTGTAGCTTCAGACACGCTATCAGGTTTATTATCAAACAAATCCTGTTGACCAAGAATTTATGTATGTATGTAGTAAATGAATTTAATTATAAGAATACCACCCTCAATTTTGTTTCACGACAACACCTACATTACAAAGATACATTATGTACTTACGTTGTTATCAGGGGTTTTATCACACCTTTGTTTGTTCATTGCCAATTCTGCTAAGTATCTACCTCTACTTGATCTATTCATAATTAATATTGTTTTTATTAATTTATAATTACACAAAAATTCAACTCACTTTAAGACACCGAGAGAAATGATCAATTTCTTTTTGTCATACCGTTGAAATTCAAATCAAAGCGTACTTTGATTTCAAATAATATCTTTTTTTTTTAACTTAAGTTCATTAACTGCGTCTTAGGTATAAAACATTGACAAGTAAAAATCATTAAGTACGTTTGTGAATTTTTCCTGCCGTAAGGATATACGAAATTGTAATTAATGAAAACAAAAAATCGAAAATTGGGGCATAGGATCGCTCAATGAACATAATGATTTTTGTAACCAATACAATACAACAAAAAAAATATTTTGTGATATTAAGTCATTTTGGCTCAAATCTGCACTTAGTGAGTTTTACCTGTCAACCGACGAAATTTTCATTTGAAAATTTCAGTTGAATAAAATATTTTCAAATAAACAGTTATAAAAAATACATATAAAAATAAAATTTATAAATTAAAATTAAAAAGTTTGTTGTGCACCAAATATATATATATATACTGTGTGCACTGCTAAAAATTACAAACAATAAAGCAGCAATTATAATAAGAGCATTGAATTCTTCAAGTCTTCTTATTTATTGGCGAAAGTTCGAAGGACTTTTGTCTGATCCTGCAGCGGCTGAGCATACCTCAGCCTTTGATTAAAACCCCCTTACATCTAGTAGAAACATTTTCCCCCTACCTCGTACATTCTTACTGACAATATCACTGAAACTACGTCCTGGCTAAAAGAAAAGCAAAGAAAAATACTCAATTAAAAGAGAAGTATTAATAAATTTCTTAAAATAGAATAGAAACTAAACCTACCAACTAAAAAATTCATCTCTTTAATACTTACTTAATCAGTTCACTGTAAATAAAAAACACTTACAGTCATCGTTCGTTAAACTATCAAAGCAAACTCAACCCCTAGTTGACATAAACCCAAATAAAAACCCACTTAATGCGGTGGACGACACGTCACCCAGCTTCGTGCACCACGTTCTAGGTACTGCTACCCCACAATACCAAGTGTTCTAATCCCAAATGCCGGCGTTTACACAAATGTTTGCGAAGCCCAACAAGTTGGCCAAACTTTGTAAAGTGCAAATATTTAAATATCGTTTCGGAAAAGCTAGCAAATCTGATTAAAGCACTTTAAAGTACCACTGTGTGGGTATGGATGAAGGTATGGGTGTGGATGAGTATGTTGGAGTGTGTGTTTGGGGAAAAAACTGAATAATCCGAATTGGTTTAACTTTTAGGTGGAAAATTAACGACTCAATTTAAAGACTTATAATAAAAAAATTTTAAAATTCAATTTTTATGAGAATTTCTTCATAATTCTGAAAATTCACACTATATATCATAAGGCACGATAGTTCAAAGACTCAACAGTGCAACCACACTTTTGGCACAAAGAGAATTTAGACACGCTGTTTTAATGATTAAATGTTTATTCAAACTCTCAAAAGAAAAGTTTAAAATGCAAGTGAAAAAAAAAAAAATCGCAAAACAGTGGAATTTCAAAAAACCTAAATTTAGCCGCTAATCTCATGAAAGTGAAAATTCAAAATAAAATTAATTCTTAATATTAACTCAATTTCCGCCGATAAAGGCAAAAGCATCATGAAACAACGAGAACTAAATTAAAGTCGAACAAATCCGCTAATTAAAAGGTGCTAAAATTTAATGACTTCATTGAATCCACAAAAAAGATAGCGACGTCAGTGGAAGTAGAATTATTTATTGGGCGCATCAGGTAAAGTTGAGTCGTTACCAAATGACGTCATAGTTGTATTTTTTCCTCAATGAAAATGCTCTTCAAAGCATTATCACATAGCTCCATAAAAACCAGCTGAGTATCTCAATAGGTAAACATATATGTGTGTGTGTGTGTGTGTGTGTGAGTTGCGTAGGATAAAACACTAATTTTTAACGCAAATTAGCACCAAGCATTAGCATTTTAATTGTTCTGTCATCGCACAGTGTAGCATTTTAGACTTTCAGCGATTAAAACTGTAAATATTTAGGTTAGGAAATTCAGTTTTAAGGAAATAATAATTATTTTTATACTATACTTATATCGCTACCTTAATATGGAAAGGCCCTAACTCATTTTTTGTTACTTTACACGAGATGGAAAAAACTTAATAAAAATTGTAATTTTGCGGGCTCGAATTTTCTTGAACTAGATTTTTTATTTAAGACACTAACCAATTTAATGCTGTAGCAATATTTTTGCAGCAATTTTTTTTTTATAGCAATTTTTTTTTGCAAAAATCTGTAAAAAAATGTATTTTGAAAAAAATGAGTTAGGGCCTTTCTATATTAAGGTAGCGATATATTACTTATTATAACATCAAACATTAGAATTTGCTGTAAAATACTTCTGAATGTAGTTGCTGAATGCTTGGGAGCTAAGGATTTCATTTTCGAAATGCCCAGCAGTTATTTTGGAATCACCAGCTAGTTCATTTCTAGCGCAATTTGTACTTGCTATGAAATAGTGTAAAAAAACTTTCAGAGTAGAACAGTTCACTTTGATTTTATTTTGTGTTCTTGTCAAAATTTTTACTGATAAAAATAAATTATATCTAAACACGTGTTGTGACAGTTTTTTTAATTTTCAAACTGTTTGTTGAAAATCAATTTAAGGAATTCAACAATTGTTAGTTTTTGCATCTATAAAATGGAATGTGTGTTTGTTTATTTGTTTGTTTGTACCTTATAGGAGACCAAACCTCTGGACCGATCTTCCTAAAATTTTCACAGCATTTAACTGGGACTCTGGCATGATTAATAGGGTACTTTTTTCGACCACGCCCACCTTTATGCCCACTTTTTTAAAATTATGTAATTGCTCCCATATAGTTTTTAACAGATTTACTTCAAATTGTATACACATTATACTCCAGGCGAGGTAGAAATAAACATTTCTTACGCCACGCCCCTTTTCACGCCAAATTTAAGTTTTAAACTTTTTGTTCTCTGTACAAATTTGTTCCTTCCAACGGACTATTTTTTATTTGGTAGTATATTGCTCTTAATACTGTTAACGTCGCCATATTACTATGAACCACGCCCACTTCACCGCCCCCTTTTTTAATTCAGATACTTACTTATACCACTAACAATGTTTGCTATACAAAATACTTTTTTTGTAATATGTATTTACCTAAAGTTTTATATACTTTTTATCTACAGGTAAGGTAGCCATAGATTTTTTTTATTACCAAATCCCCCTTTTTCGCCCCATTTTACTTTAATTATAATTAATTTGCTTTTAATCTATATATATAAAAATGAATGTCTGTCTGTCTGTTTGTTTGTTTGTTTGTGCTTTATAGGAGGCCAAACCCTTGGACCGATCTTCCTGAAACTTTCACAGCATTTTACTATGACTCTGGAAAGAATAATAGGTTATATGAAGTTTTTATTGGACAAAGGGGCGTGGCACTGCCCATATAGCCCAAAAATTTAAATCGCCATATTTTGGTCATTTTTTGACCTACGTTGATGCTATTTGGTACATATGGTATTGGCATAATTAGGAATTGGGTGGGACCACGCCTCTTTTTAGGAAAATTAAAAATCGAAATATAGTCTTAACTACTGGACCGATGGTCATTAAATTTTCACAATAGGATATTCTTACGAAATAATAAATTCTTTAATCTCTCAGCTTCTCAGCTGGTTTTTAATAAATTCATATAACCTAAAATTTAAAATCATCATATCTTGGGCATTTTTTGACCAACGGCGGCAGTATTTGCTATATGGTATTGGCATGAATAGAAATACGTACCAAAAGAAAAGTGGGCGAAGCACGCCCCTTTGTTTGCGATATATTGGAGGCTGGACCTGATAACCGATCTTAAATTTTCACAGCGTTCAGCTTTGACTCAGGAATACTTATTACATGATATTATTTTTCGACCATGCACACTTCTGCACCTATTTTTTACTACGTTTATTAACGGCTTTACCACAAATTTAAAATACATATTAATTAAAATAGTGGGGTAGCCCCATTCTCTTTCTTCCACCACTGTCTTCAAAACAGCTGATTTTATAATACGTGTTAATTAAAATAGAGAGTGGGGTAACCCCATTCTCATTCTCCCACAACTGACTGCGAAACAGCTGATTGTGTAATTGCTGCTTTTTGATTGGTCTAAAAATAAAAAGGGGGAGCATGAAGCAAATTGCATGCGATTCAGTGCTGAATTCTAATTGGTTTACAACAAAAAAACAGGCGAAGCATTGCAATAATTAAGTAAAATAAATAAATTTTTGTAAATATATAAATACTTTTAATTTTATTTTATACGAGGGGGTAGCGAAGCACACCGGGTTCAGCTAGTTATATATAAAAAATAACTTATTAAAATAAAATAAATTCTAAGAGACGATGATGCACTTATTTTCGTAATACATGCAAGAAATAAGAAATAAATGCCTCATTGAAATCACTTTAGGATCTATTTTAAGTCTCTAAAAAAATACCAGTTTGGAAATGTTCATAATGGAACTAGATCAAATAAAAGAAAAAAGGAATGTTTTTGGGTACAATTGTCTTTTCCAATGACATCACCACGTAAATATCGTCATTTCGATCAATGTAAAAGAGTACAATACTGGTACTTTTTAGAACTAGTTCAGAACTATTTAAAAGTCGGTTCCAGCGATGCCCAGCGCCTAACTCTTTCTACTCTTTTACAACAACTTCCATATTTTTATGATTGTTCACTTTGCAATTACAACCTCGCTTCTTAATGTTGTTGTTTTTGTCTTTGTTTCTTCGAACCATCGATAGCAGGGATGATAATTCCTAAAGTATTAAAAGTACTGAATTAAGAAATAAAGTAAAAATGTGTAAGAAGTTTTAGAAGCTTAGAAAGGTTTTCAAACGTGAAGTTTGTAGTGTCTGGTTACAATAAAAATTAGTGATGAGAAAATTTTTAGTAGCGTACAAGTCGTTTACACTGTACAGCAGTAGTACCGATGAAGGACTGTTGAATTGCATTTAAAACATTTTATCCATTTTCGGTCGGAACTTTTTTGAAGACAGTTCAAGAGACAGAAGCTAGGACAGCAATGACATCAAGTATATTGAAGAACAGAAAAGATAAAAATGTCAAAGAATTAATTAGTATGTACAATATTTTAGCTTGACTGTATTATTTAACAAAATGTATTCAAAATATAAAAAAGTCAATAAATTTTAAGTTTTATTAACTGTTATGCCAATTGTCATGCCAACTGCCTGTATGCACTTCACAGACATAATTTTTAACAATTTTTGACAATACATACATGGGAACTCCAACAGAAAAGTCAACCGTGACCAAAAAATTAAAAACTTTTAAAATTTTATTATTTAAAAAAAAAATTTAATTTTATAAATATAAGCAATTTATACATAAATTCATTTACCATGATGATAAAATCATCTGCACTGTTTCACAAATGTAGTTTTTCTTTTTTCTTAATTTTTTTGTTTTAGTAAAAAATGGAAGGCATTGGCTAAAGATTTTTTTTTAAATGGAAAAAATGGTTGAGGCAAGGAAAAAAAACTATCTTAACAACCTAACTACTTTGTTACTCAATTGAACTACAAAGGAAATTTAAGGTCAGGTTCTCATCTCGAGCTTCGAAAACACGGTAATGTTCTTTTTCATAGAAGGATGTAAATGATTACCTTGAGTTTTTGACAGTTATTTATTGATTCTTAAAGTGCAGGAAAATATTTTTTTGGTGCATAAATGTATAACGTGATGTGTCAATCGCCGTCAAACTTCACGTTGAAAAAAAGGTAGCCAAACGTTTTCCATCCCACGGCACGTTCATGTCATCTGATATAAAAAAAGCAAACAACTTTATAAATTGTATTATATTTATTGCAGCTTGAGCCTATGATATCAATAAATAATTGAAAATAAAAAGAAGGCAAACATTTGAATTTTAAGTAGCGTCTTTTTCACATTTTGCTCTCTTTAAAGTTCTCTTAAAAAATCCCACCAATATTATCTAAATTTAGGTTTTGGATCCAATAAACGTTATCTACTTTAAAAAAAATCCAAGTCAATCTATAGAGTAGTTCTTGATATATCGTGGAGACCAGTTTGTAAGACACGATTTTTAAAAAAACGCGTTTTACGATTTGGTTAACGATTGTTTCGAGTGCGTTAATGAAAATGTGGGTTCGTTTCGTATGCGATAACTTTATAATGCAATTGTTTATTTATAAGATATCGAAAAATAAAAAAAAATCTTTGGTCGAGCTTCATGAGAACCTGCCCAATAATAATACTGTTCTACCTTCTAATGTAACTGTTTTCCCTAATGTGAACATACAGAAGATCACTCAATTGGAGCTGTCAATACGGATCAAATGACTGATAATATCGCACCAACTTAGATCGCTGCGTCATCTGATCAGATTTCTCCTTCTGTTGAAGCAATACCAATCATAGAGGAAAATGCTGATTCTCCTCGCGTTTCTGGCACAAAAAAAAACTTACTCTGAAACTTGTATTGCCTCAAATGTGGTCCCGGCACCTTCTCAAATTACTTCTGTTTCTACAGGAGCGATACTGAAACAAATATCGAACAGCAGTATCAAAGCCCCTGTTCATAAAGAACTTGTGATTATTGAGCCTGCAAAATATATATTTGTTTCTCGTTTTGCAGCTGATACATCCGGTGAAGACGTGTTATTCTATATAAACTCTAAGCTGAATGTTGTAAATAAAAATATCTCTGTTTACAAATTCAATTTTTCATACGAGCGTATTACGTCCTCTTTTAAAATATCTTTGCCTGGTGATCTTTTTCACAAGGTATTGGATCAAAAGTTTTGGCCTGACAATACGATGGTGCATGCATTTATTTCTAGACCTCGTCCCACAACTTCCTTGGCTACTTTTCCGGTTTTTAACAAGAATCAAAAAAACTAGATTGTTGCTTCCAGTTCCTTATCCTTTACCAAAACGTTCGTGGCATTAACACAAAACTAAATAATATATTAATTTTGAGTCACAACCTTCACTTTAATATAATTGCTTCTAGTGAGACTTGGCTGAAACCTAACACTCTAAATACTGAAATTCTGTGCAACAAATTTAACATATACCACAAAGATAGAAACTCCATTCCTGGTATTTGCGCTAAAGGCGGGGGTGTGTTGATTGCAGTCAAAGCGACACATTTCTCTGAAGAGTTATTAATTCCAGAATCCTTGGACATTGAATTCTGTTGTGTTCATGTTAAGTTTGGTTCCTTGAGCCTTTTTATTACATGCTCATTAGGGCGGGTCGATTTGTAGGGAGTGAAAAAATTCACCAATTTCCCTATGATTTCCATATTCTATGGGTTATTCCATGAAAATTTGCCGAAGGAACCATACCTCTATCGTTAAAATCGAGTCCCCCTACTTTTTGTTGGTAAAAAGTTCAAAAGTTACGGGCATTTTTGTCCAAATTTTGGACCATTTTTCCATTTTTTTCATGATTTTGTCCAAGAATATTACTTTCGTGGCCATTTTTTTGGCTCAATTCATTATTAAATTCAATTTACAATTCAAAACGAAGAGTTTAAGCCCAAATTTATCGAATTCGGTTGATTAATTCATGCGATATTGCTAAAACAAAATACCACATAAAACCAACTTTTTAATTTTTTTTTCTCTTTTTATTTTTTTTCTACAAAAATTCAAATTAAGAGATAATAAAGTATCTATCAACCTATTATCAAAAAAAATATTCAATTTGAGTGTAGTAAAAGACAAAATGTGAAAAAAAACATTATTTTTTCTGAAAGTCTTGTTTGCTTTCAAGTCTTGGTGTTTTCGTACGGCTATCTAATGTCGTCGCCATAGTGCCTTCTACATTCTTTCCTGCAACTCGTTTAGCAGTGGCAGCCAGCAATTGGATATGTCTTTCCGTTCCTTGAATGTGTAAAGGAATTTGTGGATCATCGAACGGTGGCACTTCGTAATTTAAATATACCTCCAAATGTTCATCACACAAATGCCCGTAACTTATGAACCGTTGGACCAATGTTGGAGATTTTTGTAAATTGATCAAAATGAGCTCACCTTTCCAACGCGCCTACTGGCGATTAAACCTGATGGATAGTTTTTGAGTTATGGATGTGAACGTGTGGGTAATATTTCATACGAACGTCTATTTGGGAAAAAATCTACCAACAAAAAGTAGGGGACTCGATTTTAACGCTAGAGGTATGGTTCCTTTGGAAAATTTTCATGGAATAGCCCATAGAATATGAAAATCATAGGGAAATTGTCGAAAAATAAATCGACCCGCCCTAATGCTCATATATTCCTCGCCTTTCTACCTTAGAAGTTTATAGCAAACATTTGGCTTCTATTAGTTAAGTTTGCTCAAAACTGCAATCTAATGATCATATTTTAATAACTGGAGATTTTAACCTGCCAAACGTTTCTTAGAACTGCTGTTCTGAAATTCCTGGAATATTTTTACCTTCGTCTGAATGTTCATCCGGTAATTATTTTTTAAACGAGCTCTCAATCCAAGGCCTGTTCCAACTTAACTGCATCTTTAACAAAAATAATCGTTTGCTTGATCTGGTGTTTTTTGATGACAGCAATATCGCTTCTATGTCTAAATCAGATCCTCTGGTTACACCCGAAGATTCTCATCATCCAACATTAGAAATTATTTTTCTAATGTTGTGCCAAAACCATCTGTGCAGTACTATGATTCTCAACCGCCTATTGAGTTTAACTTTAAAAAAACAAACTACGTGATTTTGAAGAATAACTTGTCTAATATAAACTGGAATTCTATTCTAAATATTAATACAAATAGTTTATCTTCTCAGAATCTTGATGATGCGGTATATGCGTTTAATAGAACGCTCAATGATTGTTTTCTTAAGGCTGTTCCGAAAAGGAAAGCCTCTTTGACAACGGGTCCGGTATGGTACACAAATGAATGAAGAAAAATGAGAAACTTGAAATCTAAATACTATAAAAAATATCAAAAAACACATAACATATGCGATGTTGGATGCTATACCTCGATTATATACAGCTACCAACAGTTATGCAAACAATCCTTTAATATCTACTTAACAAAAGTAAAATTAAACATCAAATCTGATGCTAAATCCTTCTGGAACTTTTTTAACACAAAACGTAAGATTGATTCCTATCCTTATTTTATGAAGTATAATTCTGTTGAGTCTGATAATGATAATAGTATTTGCAATCTTTTTGCTGACTTTTTCAAGACGACTTATTCATCATCGTCCTATGATTATTTAAGTTATCCTTTAAATATTCAATCTGGGGATATTTATTTCCCAATAATTGACACAAACACAGTCTTATCATTTTTAAAAAATCTTAAAACATCATATAAAAGTGGTCCTGATAACATACATTCATGTATATTAAAATACTGCTGTGAAGAATTAGTAACTCCAATCTCTTTACTATTTACTTCATCATTAAAATCCTGCTATTTTCCTGCAGCCTGGAAGCATTCATTTATCATTCCGCTGCATAAATCCGGAAATAGGTCTCAAAATTAAGCGCTTTGCCTAAACTTTTAGAGGCAATTGTTACATCACGACTATCGCATAGCGTTAAATCTTTAATGTCTCCTTTCCAACATGGATTCCTTTCTGGAAAATCCACTGTTACTAACCTACTCAAATTTACATCAAAAACTATAGAAAACTTTGGAAAAGGCTGATGTTATTTACACGTATTTTAGCAAAGCTTTTGATGTTGTAAATCACAAACTATTGATCTTAAAATTACATCTTGTTGGATTTCCTATACCGTTTGTAAAGTGGATTGAATCTTACTTAAGCAATAGAACACAATCTGTTATTTTTAAGCTCAAGAAATCACATGAGTTTCCTGTTACTTCAGGAGTACCTCAAGGAAGTCATCTTGGGCCCCTTCTGTTTCTACTTTTTATAAACGATTTGCCATCTGTCATAATGCATTCTAGCATCTTAATGTTTGCTGATGACGTCAAACTCTTCCTTTCTTTTAAAAATGATAATGACGCTGTATTTTTGCAAGCCGACATTTCATCTTCATAACTGCTGCAAAACGAACCGTATGAACCTCAACATGAAGAAATGCAAGCATATGTCTTTCTCGCGCAAACCACCAATTAAATGTACCTTCAAAATTAGTGGTTATCCATTGGAGTCCTTAGATAGTTTCAATGATCTTGGAGTTACAATGGATCCTAAACTACGCTTTAATATTCATGTAAATAAAATAATAAATAGAGCAAATAGTACTTTAGGATTAAACATTGGGCAAAAGAGTTTAATGATTCTTTCATAACGAAAACCTTATTCACTTCCCTAGTGCGGCCTATCTTAGAATACGATACGGTTGTTACATAGACGACATTGAATCAGTGCAGAAACAATTTCTTTTGTTTTGCTTAAGCTATCTTTATTGTAATACTGATTTTCACTTACCATCTTATGAATATCGGTTACAACTCCTTCTTTAAAAAATCGGAGTATTATGATAAAAGCTTGTTGGATTACAAAACTTTTATATGGATATGTCAACAGTACATATTTATTGAGTAAAGTTTATTTTAATATTCCTCTTCGTCCTAGAAGATCTTTTGAGTTACTCCACATGAACTTTTGTAGAACTAATTATTTGCAAAATGAACCTCTTAGAAGCGCTTGCGGTGATTTTAATTTTGTATCTGATGTTATATCCTTAAGTGAATACATGGACTCAATCAAACATAAAATTATAGATTACCTGCAGTACCGACGTTGATTATGTAACGTTCTTTCAAACATATATCTGATGCATCTGGTATTTGTAAACACATTATCATTAATATAACAATCTAAATGGATAAATGGACCTAAGCGTAAAATGGAAAATTTTGGTGCATAAACATCTAAATGGACCTAATCTGAATGGACCTAAACCTGGGATCTTCAATTGCCTCATATCTTCATGATGATTGTGACTACATTTGTCGACGGTACCGTGGTGTCTTGGTGTCTTTTTACCTCTTGAAACACTACGTTAGATCGATTTGTAATATATTAATATGAGTGGCCGATAAGACCTAGTTTGTCTTGGTGCCTGCGTTCGCAACTGGTTTTCTTTATTTTATGAAAATTGGTTTGGTGAAGTTGACCTAGTTTGTCGAGTAACCACCCTGTCAAGCCAGGATCTCACCGGCTTCAGGAAGACAGAACGATATATATTATGTATATACCTATTGGAGTGGTTTTTTATTGGGTATGAGACCTTGCTTGTCACACGACGCCGCCGTATACAAAAATTGTTGCTAACTTGACCTTGTTTGTCTTGAAAACGCAACCCTGATTTTGCTGTCTGATATTATCGATTTTGACTTAACTTTTTTTTTTGTTATTTTTTATACTTTAATAAAATTATATACTTTAAGCAATTTATTCAAACTTTTTAGTTTGTTAATAATACATGATTTCAATCAAAATCATACTTTATATTTTTGAATTGTATTAAATATCTTATTTTATTTTTTAAAAATTTTTTTTATTATTGCGGGCTTAAGGTCCAAAATTTTTGTTCATTAAAACTCCAAGTTTTAATTATAAAATTTATTGTCAATATTTCGACTGCCGTCGGCAATCATCATCAGGACAACTGAAAACATTTTAAAATTATATTAACAATACATTAACTTATTTTACATTTCACTCACATATTACAAATTAAAACATTTAGAAATTAACAAATTTTTCCATTAAACACAAACTTTACAAATTTTACAAAAACTTCGAGACAATTTGACAACAATTATATTTACATCCACTTGTTTCGGGTAACTTAGCTTATTAATAATTTTTATTTGTTATGAATTTTCTATATATGTGTGCGCAATTGTCGGTGTCTGTTTTGAAATTTATTCTCTTCTCTTTTGGTAGGCTGATAATGTGAAGCATTTCTAGTGTGTACCGTTTACGGTAGTTGTTCTCTTGTTGTAAAATTTTAACACTGTCAAAGTCAGGTGTATGTCTATGTTTCGCACAGTGGGCTGCAAGTGCTGTTTTTTGTTCCAACGGTCTACGTATTTTATGGTCTGATCTGTGTGCAGAAATTCTTGTCCGTAATTTGTTTTTTGTAGTCCCAACATATGCCTGGTTACATACGTTGGACCCGTCACCGTTACATGCAATTTTGTAAATAACATTAGATTTATCGAGTTTGTCAATTTTTGTTTTAGTGTTGCTGTATAGTTGTTTTACTGTATTATTCGTTTTTAATGCTATCTGTATTTTTTCTTTGTTGTACGTGTTTGAATTCGTGAATCTCTCAGAAAGACCGGGAATGTACGTCATTGATTTGAATATTTTGTTGCTTGTTTTTTCTTGTTCTTCTTTATTTTGTATGTTGTTATATTTTCGAATTAAGTCCTCTGTTGTCTTTTTTGGAAATTCATTTTTGCGTAGTATTGTCCTTATTCTGTTTATATTTTCTCTATGGAACTCTTTGTCACTGATGTCAAGAACCGTCTTAATAAAATTTGTTGCAGTATTTATTATTACACGTTTTGGGTGTTTAGAGTAAAGGTTAATTCATCGTCCTGAGGCCATATGTTTCTGAAACCAGTCAGTTGTCAATTTGTTGTCTTTCCTTATTATAAGAGTGTCTAAATATGCCAATTTTCCATCATTTTCTACTTCTCTTGTAAATTTAATATTTTTATGAAAACTGTTTAGAGCATCTAAAGTCTTTTGAATTTGGTCCAGTTTTATAATCGCAAAGAGATCGTCAACATATTTCGTTATCAGTCTTGGTCTTATATCTAATTTTTCTAGTGTTTTGTCTAAAAGTTCTTCCATTAAAATATCAGCAATAACTGGAGATGCTGGAGATCCCATAGGCATACCCCTTAATTGTTTGTATATTTTGTCGTTGAGTTTGAAATAGTTGTTTTCAATAATACAAAATTTAACCATGTCCATAAATTTTTCTTTGTTAATATTCGTGTATTTACAAATTTCCGTCCATTTTTGTCCTCTTATTTTTAAAGCAGTATCTTATTTTATAATTTTAAATTTGCTATAAATCCTGTTAAGGTTTAGCAATCAAGTAAATAAATAAATAAATAAAAGTAACGTCACGGCAGATTAAAAAGCTTAATAAACCAGAGATGATTTTTAAATTTTTATATTATTTCAAATCCTTCTAAAAAAAATTTTATACGAAAAGTCTTGCCCAATTCAAAAAATTTTGTCAAATTTGTAATACATGTCAAAAATCAGTTCTGTGTTTTGTAACCCACGTCAGCACATATTTTTGCTTATATCTTTAAACCCTTAGGATCGATTATTGTAATTTATTTTAGTTAATATGGTGCTACTTTATTGCTATCCAAATAAAAAATATATCCTATAAAAATATTAATTTAAAAAATAAGACTTTTTTAATTGTTTTTATATCATACGTAAAGGCAGTTTGGAAATATTGGCTGTTTTAAAAGTAATGCCTAGTGTAAACTATATGTAAGATAAAACAAGTGAAAATGTCTGTTACAATATTTGTAAAAAGTAATGGAATCATCGCGGGAGTACTGCGGTACTTTTGAAAAGCGAAAAGTACTGAATTCAGTACTTTAGTACTGAATTTATCATCCCTGTGTTCTGCGATATCTGTTCTGCGTTTGCATGTTGTTGTTTTTGTTCTTTGGCATCATCGATCGCCGCTGTTTTGCACTGTTTTTGGCATTCGCATTGTAGACGTTAACAACACGCATCGTATTATTTATATTTTTAACCAACTTCAAAAAGGAGGAGGTTTTTTTTAATGTATGTACATCGATAACTCATAAAGTACTTGCCCAATTGCCACAATTTTTTGTCAACAGATAGAGACATAAGACGCGGAGGTGCCCGCAAATAAAAGTGGGCGGTATTTGACACAGGGGCGTGGCAATATAAGAAAACTTTGTATATCGAATAATATTAACACTAGAGTACTGAAATTTAGTACAGGGTTGGCACAATCATTAAAAGTTATGTTCAAAAAGTGGGCGTTATTCGATAAAGGGCATGGTAATATTAGAAAAACGCTGTAACTCGAATACTATTGACACTAGGGTACGGAAATTAGTTACAGGGGCAGACAAAATTATAATAGTTTACTGTGATGAAAGTGCGCGTTGTTGGACAAAAGGGCGTGGCAATATAAAATAAATACTGTATCTCAGTTAATATTGACACTAGGGCACTGGAAATTGGTACAGGGTTAGGAACAATTATTACAAATTATGGTCAAACAAGTGGGCATTGTTCGACAAAGGCGTGGCAATATAAAGAAAACTTTGTGTATCGAATAATATTAACACTAGAGTACTGAAATTTAGTACAGGGTTGGCACAATTATTAAAATTTATGTTCAAAAAAGTGGGCGTTAGTCGATAAAGGGTATGGCAATATTAGAAAAACGCTGTAACTCGAATAATATTGACACTAGGGTACGGAAATAAGGTACAGGGGTAGACAAAATTATAATAATTTACTGTGAAGAAAGTGCGCGTTGTTAGAAAAAAGGGCGTGGCAATACAAAAAAATACTGTATCTCAGTTAATATTGACACTAGGGCACTGGAAATTGGTACAGGGTTGTATACAATTATTACAAACTAGCTGATATACCCGGTGTTACTTGAGAGTAATCTATATACAAATTTTAATATACACTTTTCGATTAAATGTTTTTGAAAATTTTGGAATTTTGTAAAAACGTGTTAAATTTAAGTTTGAGACCACTATAAAATTATTAGTTACAAAATTTACCAAGCTTTTTTAACAAAGAAATAATTTTATCACTGTTTTTTCACTATCAAAAACTGTTTTTTAGATCTAAACTGAATTTACTGGCTACAGGTAAGCATATTACTTGCACTTCGCTAATGAAAATCAAATTTATAAAAATCTTCCTAAAAATTTTTAGTAGTTTTTCCAGTTGGAAAATAGCAATTGGATTGTCTCTAATTTAAAAACAAATATAAATTGAGTCTGATAGTTGATGCAATTTCTTAAATCTTCGGAATTCCTATTTTATACGAAAAATTGTACAGTCGTTTTTTAGGCTGTGTGCGAATTGATCTAAATGCGACCTAAACTAAATTGGGTCGATTAGGCAGTGCTTCCTAAATAATTTAGGAAATTCTCGAGCAACCTAAATGATTCCTAAATTAGGATACACTGCCTTATCGACAATATTTAGTTTAGGTCGCATTGAGATCAATTCGCACACAGCCTTAATGTAAACTAGCAAAAAGGTGTAAGTTAAGAAAGCAGTCGCTTTTTAATTTTTATTATAGTATATACAGCAACCTGTAGCAATATTATCGACGTTAACAGATCGACATAAATCCAGCTGAAAAATCTGCGGGAATAGTGCAAGAAGTGCCATTATGTTATTTACTGCAAGTTTACGCTGTGTGCGAATTGATCTAAATGCGACCAAAACTAAATAGTGTCGATAAGGCAGTGCTTACTTATTTAGGAAGCATTTAGTTAGCTCGAGAATTACCTAAATTATTTAGGAAGCACTGCCTTATCGACCCAATTTAGTTTAGGTCGCATTTAGATCAATTCGCACACAGCCTAAATTGGATAACAGTTACCTACTTTTCTAATATATTGGATTCGTGTCGGTAATTCAGTACTTATTTCTAATTTATAATATTTTCCAGAATACTTTTCAGCATACTTTCGGTTAGTACGCAATTGAACCGAAAAATTTGTTCAATGCACCCAAGCTTACAATCATGATTGGAGTTTTAAAATGTGAAAATTCCGCTGTCTTTTATATGTCGGTACATTTAATTGGCGTGGAAATTTGACTTTCAACAATAAAGTTCAAATAACACATTAAACATGAAAAAATTAACTTTTACGGCATTCTTATTAAATTTCGCGAAAAAAAAATCAAAGGGGGTTGTTTTAATGACAAAAACAGTAAAATATTTGAAGAATTTTGCAAATAAATGCTATGTCATATGAAAGGTAGCCAGATGTGCAATTTTTAATTGATTTCATTTTTACAACAACAACAATTTTTGAGTAATTTTTTGAGTAAAAAGTCAATATTTTTGACCTTTTTTGACATAATCATAAAACATATATACACTGACTTAACGGTACAGTTCAACCTATTTTTGTAAAGTGATTTTATTGAACTTTTGAACAAAAAAAATTTGAATGAAATATATTAATGGACAGCGGAAACATTTGCATCGAAAGACCAAACTTTGATTTTCGTGTCGTTTTTTTCTCATTCTTAGGTAACGATATTTTATGAAAAAGGCGTTGTACTGAAAATTTCTCCAATTTTGAAGATATGTGAGTGTTTTCGATGTCAAAATAACAAACAATTTTTAAAATTAAATACACAAAAATCTCCGATACTAAAAAGTTTTATAATAACAAAATTACCATTAGTTGAAAAATTTCAGAGGGGGCGTGGCAAAAACTAAGTATGTAACATTTTAATTTGGGATAAACTTAATATGCATACCTAGTTTGAGCGAAATCCGTTCAGCCGTTTAGATTTGTATAAAGGTCAAACAAACAAACAAACAAACAGAAAATGAGTTTTATTACTATAGATTATGGTCAAAAAAGTGGGCATTGTTCGACAAAGGTGTGGCAATATTAGAAAAACGCCATAACTCGAATTATATTGACACTAGGATACTTAAATTAGGTACACGGGTAGGCATAATTATGAAAATTTACGGTCAATAAAGTGGGCGTTACTGGACAAAAGGGCGTGTAAATATAAGAAAAATACTGTTTTCCAGTTAATGTTGACACAAGGGTACGAAAATTCGTTACAAGAATGGCAAAATTGTTATCATAATCTCTAAAAAGAAAGAAATAAAAACTTTTTAACAAAAAAAAAACAACTTCAAAACCACTACAAAGTAAAAAATAATTTTAAATTACTTTTCACATTAATTCTTGGTCAAATTTGTTTATTTATTTATACATATTATTAAATTGGAAATCTTATTACTATAAATTTTTTCTATTTTGTATTATTATCATAAATATATTAATCTCTCCATGAATATAAAACCTTTAAAGTCGACGCTTATATAATCAGACTTTTATAAAATAAACGCTCCTCTTTAACTGAGATACAGTATTTTTTTTATATTTAAAAGAAACCAACCAACTTGAGAACCTCCGGTTCTCGGTTAAAAATGAAGTCTTAGAATTTTTTCATATAAAAATTGTGAAAACTTTCTATTTTAATTGACATATTTTTAGCAGCAAACAACGACAAAATAGTTTTTATTAAAATTAAATATTTTGTTGCTTTTATGTGCTTTAAATACAAATTCTTAATATTTGATAGTTTAAATCATACTTGATTTTAAATAAAAATTCTAGTTGTTTGATAGTTTGAAATCGTTTATTGAGCTTTAGGTCAAGGTTAGTACGATTAAATGTTCTAACGAATCTTTCCAAAGAAACAACAACAACAACAAAGTTTTTCAATATGAAAAGGAAAAAATCACTAGCTAATTTAATTGCAATTTCGGCCGTGCTAAAGGCTTCATCTGAAATCTTTGCTTAACCCGATGATTTGGAATGCGATGAGATTTGAAATGTCAATTTCTCAGTTTTTCTCCCATTTCACATTCTCACATTTGTTGCTGTATTTTTGCTTTACTTTAGTATTTAAATCATATAAAATCAACATAATAAATAACAAGGTCATTTAGAAAAAACTTTAATTAAATATTTTCATATAAAAAGTCGGACTTGTAAACGAGCTCGAAACGAACACGAGATGTCGCATCCACACAAAATTATATAAAAACAATTTTGAAATTTTTTTTTATTTGTATTAACGTAGTTTTTGCAGATAAAAATGAAAACAAAATTTTTATTCAAATAAAAAATTTTCAAAATATGAAAATACTTGGAATTTATTTATATTAATTGACGTATTTTTAGTCGCTAACAATGATAAAATAGTTTTTATTAAAATGAAATATTTCCATATAAAAAACTCGTCTTTGTTATGAATACGAAACAAACACGAGATCTCGTATACACCATCATTCCAACGACTCATTAACAAATCCGAGAATATGATTCGTTAACGAGTCCGAGAAAGTGATTCGAGAACGATTCGTTAGTTTTAAAAATCGAAGTTTTCTCGAACTGCCTTTTTATTTATTTTAATAAAAACAATTTTTTCATTGTTAGCTGCTAAAAATACGTCAATTAAAAAAATTCTTCATTTTTATATGAAAAAATTCTAAGACTTTTCGTATAATTTTGTTTGGATCCGAGAACTCGTGTTTGTTTCAAACTCTTTTACAAGTCCCACTTTTTTATATAAAAATATTTAATTTTAATAAAAACTATTCTTTCGTTGTTAGCTGCTAAAAATAAGTCAATTAAAATAAAAAAAATTCATAATATTTATATGAAAAAATTTTAAGTATTTTTATAAAATTTTCTATGAAGAAATTTATACAAAAAAATTCGTAGTCTTTTCACATAATTTTGTATGGTTCCGAGATCTCGTGTGCGTTTAGAGCTAGTTTACGAGTTGGACTTTTTTATAAGAAAATTTTTTTTAAAAGAATAACTTTTTTCATTGTTACCCAGTAAACCACAGAGCGGACTCGAATTCGTTTCGAATTCGAAACGGAGCCGATATCTCGAATCGATTCGAATTCGAGATGAAGTCGAGAATATTAAAAAAGCGAATATTTTATTTGATAAAATTTGTCTATTTTTTGGATAATATAAATAAAAACATTATATAAAAATTTTATCTTTATTTAAACGATTTTAATGTTTTAAAGGAATGAAATACAATTCTTTACCTTGTTTTATTTTAAAAACCTTTTTAATATCATCTATCATGTGTTCGCAAAGGCCACTTTCAAACTGAATACTACTGACACAAATAAAAGGATATTCGTGAAGAGTCTGAAAGATATGTTGTGCTATTATTTTGAAACCGAAACAGCATATCCTTCGTCAATTTTTTTTTTATATATTCTATTTTGCAGATGTTATTATTTATGCTATAAAAGTTATTAGGATGTTTTAATGAAAAATAACAAAAATCTGTTCTTACAAAAGTATATGAACCTCGCTTTAAGTCCCCAACTTTTTTAGTTTTTAGTCCTCCACATATGCTTTGCTCTACTGCTCTGTTATAAATTTGAGAACAAAATAGTTTCTTCTTCTTTATCTTACGCTTAATTTCCTAAAGGAAATTCTCGTATTTAAAAGTACTGAAGAAAAAGTAAGAAATTCTTTCAGTATGCAAGAGATTGGATGGTAAAAAGGAAAAGTATAAATCAAACAAAAGCAAATAATTTTAACTGTTCATTTTAACTTATACAGTCCGATTCTGAATGAAATCTCCCCGGGAGTTGGAAAAGGGAGTTTCCGTTTTTAAGATAGCAGAGAAAGACATCACATTTTAACATTCATAAATATTGACGGTTGATGACCAAATTTGCATTAAAAATTTCCAAAAAGTTTTTCAACTTTATCTTAAAAACGGAAACTGTTTTTTCCAACTCCTGGGAAGTTTTTATTCAGAATCGGGCTGATATTTTCCTAACTTATTTTTTTTTAATTTAATTTTAAACAAAATTCATGGAATTTGTTTTTAGTTTTTCTTTTTGTATTTTTAATTTTATTTTTTGTCCAAAAAAATTTGAGAAGCTGCAATGAACTGATAATTCAAAAATTTTTAAAATATATATATATAAATAAAAATAAATGCAGGTCTTTAAATATACATATATATATCTTTATATTAGTGAAAAATGTATTAATTTCATAACAAGTAATTTGAGAATATCTGAAAATTTAAAAAAACCAATTCGAAAACGATCCGAGTATTTCAAAAATCTCGTTCCGAAAACGATTCGACTGTTCTAAAAATCTCGTTTCGAAAACGATTCGATTATTCTAAAAATCTCGTTTCGAAAATGAAGTGTGAATTTTTTCGCTCGCGGATTCGAAAAAGAAACGAGAACGAATTTCGTTTTCGAACTAAATACACGAGATCTCGGTTTCACCTCGAATTCGAAACGAAAACGTTTGATTTATTGGGAAGCTGCTAAAAAATACATCACTTAAAACGAGGGTGCGGAGAACGTTTGAAATACGATTGTTCTCAATTATCGTTCTCCTCATATAAAATTGTTCTCCCAAATTATCACGAACGAATGGGGAACTCTCTGCTGGCGTCGTATTTTTTATCTATGAAAAATTTGTCAGTTTCAAATTTTTTCAATCGAATTTTTCACAAAAAAATAATAAGCAACGAACGTTCGTTTTTAATTTTTCATAAAAATTAATCGTTCACAGAAAAATTCAGGAACGTTTGTTTCCTAAAATAAGTTGTGTTCCGACTATCAGCATCCAAATCGTCAAGCGAGGATTCTTTTCAGTTGTGTATGCGTCATCGAGTCGGTATGTATTGTTTCTTGTATACGTTTTTATTTTTGCATTATCGCGAAAAAAATTGTTGCACCCGGAATCAAAAAATGGAGTTTTTAATTGTAAGGTAAATTTCAAGAATATATGGAAATTTTTAATGCAAATTTGCTCATCAACCGTCAACATTCATGAGTTTTAAAAAAAATGTGATGTCCATATCTGCTATATTAAAAATGAAAACACCCTTTTTTGATTCCGGGCGAAAAATTATTCATGATAGTGCTAGTGGAGAATAAGAAATTCTCCAAAGGAAGAAACCTTTATATGATGAAAGTGCCGATCGCGAAACTGCCAATTTATCAGTTATACTGGGGAGATTACGATAACTGGTGCGCCGCGATTTGACAATGGATTCATGAAGTAATTTCAATAAAAATAGGAATGACCGAAGGAAAAATCGATTTGTTGTCGAGTTATAAATTTTTTAATTTGACTATCATTTAATCTTTCAATCAATCAATATCGATTTCAATCAATATATCAATCATTTAAATCTATGAGATAATGGTAAAGACATAGATATTTTATTGAACAGATCTTGTACCAAGCAACAAAATGTTAAACATAGATAGAAGTTAAGGTATCGATGTTTTGTTCGACCAAACATTTATTTTTGTTATGAAAATAACAACACTTTCTAATTGCGGCGCCCCAGTTATCGTTAAAGTGTCTTTACACTTTTGCAAACCAGTGTTATTGAAAACATACGTATTAAAAAGTTCTTCACTTCCTGATTTTCAGTGATGGGTAGAGTATCAAAAATAGACAAAAAATCTCTGGTTCTATGACAAAATCAGTAACATTTCCAAATGTCTCTTATGCGAAAAACCTATCATGGGATGTGTACTAGGGAATATCAAAAGGCATTACGAGAGAGAGGCATCATCAAGATCTAATCATCAATCAACACAAACTAATATCATATTAAATAAAACTGATTTCTTAAAGAGCTGTATTGGGCTTGTAACAGTTAAAAACATTCCGTTCCGTATATTCGACGATGAGGAGTATTTCAAGCCAATTATTGAACCTTATGAAAAAAAATTTAATTTACATTTAAACTCAAAAAACATTGTTGATCATATAGAACTTTGTGCAAATAATATAAGAGATATATTGAAACAAAGATTGTGCAATAAAATGCTTTGTCTTAAAGTCGACGTTGCTTCAAGAATGGGAAAAAGTATTTTAGGAATTAATATACAATACATATCGAATTATAAGATTATGATAAACACAATCGGCATGATTCAATTAAAACGAAAGCATACTTCTCATTTTTTAAAGGATGAAATTTTGAAATGCTTGCAAGAGTTCAATATTTCACTCATACAAATATATTCAAGTACAACAGATAATGGGGCGAATATGATAAAAGCATCAAAGCTTCTTCAACAAGACATGTTAGACACACAGAATGGAGAACTTGAACCGTACACAGAAAGTGAAATTAATGATTATGAATTAGTTCATGATCGATTAAAATCAGTTCTAGCTGTAGTCAGATGTGCGGCACACACTATTCAACTGGCTGCTATTGATGTATTCAAGTCTATACAAAGTAAATTGGAAGAATGTAGAAAAATTGTCAAAACTTTAAGAACTAATATTCGAAGTGGTCGCACTGGCATTGACATACGTATGCCCACAATTGACAACATCACCCGATGGAATTCAACATTTGATATGTTAGAATTTCTATTGAGTTTAAAACAGCATATAATTGGAAATGATGTAGAGTTTTCTTTTGATTGCGAAAGTGATTGGGGTTTTATCGAACAATTTGTAAATGGGTTCAAACTGATGGCAGTTTGTACAAAACAACTACAAGCCGAACAGTATATTATTGGCGATTTTTATCGAGACTGGCTTCTTTGTGAAGCAAAATTGAAGAGGATGGAAGAAAACATTTACGCGAATTTATTGTTAGAATCAATGCAAAAAAGGAAAGAAAAATTACTCAACAACGATGCGTTTCTTGCAGCTATATATTTTGATCCCAGATTAAATTTTTTCGATTCCCCATTTATAAATGAAGAACAGAAAAAAAAGCTGTGGTAAGTTCGATGCAACCATTAGCATGCAACGTTAGCGATGCAACCTTGCATCTTTACAAATCATTAAAAACTTTTTTTAATAGGTACATATATTACGAACGAACTCCACACTGCAGTCATTACATGGCGAACTAAATTCTAGTGATCCAAATAGTGAGCTGCTGCAAGATAATATTTCCCTTACGCCAAACGATCCTTTTAATATTTTAGAGGAAGAGCTTAATTTAAGAAGTAGCAGAGCCACAACACAAAACGTAGCAAGTATTCGTCAAAAAATAGATAATTTGGCCTATGGTCAAAGGATGCCTTTTGGAAGTGATGTTCTTGATTATTGGAAAACAATATCCGTGAAAGACAGATATTTATACAAGCTTGCACAAGTTGTTCTTGCAGTTCCTTCCAGCCAAGTTTCAGTGGAAAGAGCATTCAGTGCATTATCTACCATTTAAACAAAACAGCGATCAAGATTAAGTAATGAAACCATAAATAATTTGTTGTTAGTTAAGTTAAATGAAAACTTCTTACAAAATATTAATTTTTAGCTTACTTTACTTACCGATATCTTCTTTGTTAAAATTGTTAATGTTTCAGCGTTCCTTATTCCCCTTATTAACTGAATTTCTGTTACTTGGTTTATTTACTAAATTCATATTATTAATCAGAACTTATCGTTTTTAATAGCAAAATTGAGGTTTTAGTTCAATTACTCTTTTTAAAGTTATTGTTTTAGTTTTCCTTGTTAACCTTATTTACTGAATTTTAACTTAATTTATGTTCTTGAGTTTTGTTATTTGTCAGCACTAATCGTTATTCAATGCAATTAAAAATCATTCTATGTCTCGTTTTACTAAGGGCCAGTTTTTAGTTCTGGTTTAAACTCTAGTTAACAGAGTTTAGTTACACGTAGATAAAAGTTAAATATAATAATATCACAAATTAATGTTGTTTGACGATGATTAACTTTTGTGCGAGTTAACTTTTCCGAGATTATACTTTACTTAACACTAATAAAATTACCATCATACTATTATCCATTATACCATTATATTCAAACTATACCACATCATCGTACCATATCCATAAGATTATCACCCAATGTACTGTACCTATCATAAAATCTAATCATATATCAACAATCATAACAAACCATCTTTTTTCATTGGATTGGGCATATCAAGTTTATTTACCTTATTAAAACATTATTTTTCCTCATATGCATAGGTGCAGTCTACATCTATATTTTTGTTGCATCTTTTCATGTCAGCAAGTGTACAAAAATACAACAACAAATTTATATTTTGTCTAATAACTCTACGTACAAACGAACGTTCGTGAATTTTTTCTTCAAACGCTCATTTTGAATGAACAATTCCAAACGAACGGTTGTTGCTTTTTGTTGTTGTGTGAAAAATTCGTTTGAAAAAATACAAAGCTCACAAATTTATCAGTGATAAAAAAAACGACGCAAGCAGAGCGTTCCTTTTTCGATTGCGAACGTTCGTCTGCTTTTAAATTTTTCGTTTGAAAAATTCTCACACACAGCAAAAACGAACGATAAGATCGTATTTTAATCAATTGCGAACGAAATTTTCCGCACCCTGCTTAAAACACAAAAAATTTTTATCCTTTTTATATGAAAAAAAATGTATTTATTTTTGTATGAAGAAATTTATGGAAATTTTTTTTTTCATATATCATATTATTTAGTATTTATTTTAATATTAATTATTTTCACAGAAAAATTTATCAAATTTTCAAAATTTTTCAAGTTTCTCTTAGGAAAAGTCACTTAGAAAAATTTATGGATCCGAGATCTTGTGTTCGTTTCGAGGTCGTTTACGAGTCCGAGATTGCGAGTCCGAGATTACGAGTCCGAGATTACGAGTCCGAGATCTCGTTTACGAATCGTTCTTCGTTTGGTGTTTATTGGGTTACTTCAAGCTTATTCCAAGCTTGTGTGGCTGATTGGGCTATTAACATAAGCACAAAATCTGAAAATTGTAGTAGCATGTGTAGCATTTTTCCCACATTTCAGCCATTGTGCATTTTTCTAAATGACTAAGGCTGGCACCCAGCCCTCTCCATCTGCCCTACCCGCCTTTAATCACCACTCTGCTTTTTTCAGCAGTCATCGAACTCCTACGCTTTCCGATACGCCGCTGTTTCTGCCCTTTTTTTAAATGTTGCTAATTTCACTGATCTGTTGATAGGCGTCAGCAACAATTGTAGTAAACATTTAAAAAGGCATCAACGTTGCTGCAACGTCACCATTTATTTAGTCCAACGTCTTATTTTGGGTTTTTGCATCAACTCTTGAGTAAAAATAACAAAAACAACCAACAACAAAAACAACAAGAGAGCAACTAAATACACCTCTGGAATCAATAGATTTCCATGGAAATATTCTTTTTAAATTTGTGCTGATTGATATTCTTTAGCTAATTAAATATTTTTATGTTGTTTTTCTAGCATTTTATCAGATGAAAGATTGACTTTAGTTTACTAGATAAAGTACCACTTTTTCGATTTTTGTTGTTGCTGTCAGTTGGCACTGCAATAGCGTGGGTGGTTTTATTTTCGATTGTAGTGAATAGCAAGAGTTCATGAAGTGCGAATAAAGTAATTTGGAATTGAGCTTTCAAAAACAAACATATCTTCTATTTTGGTTTATCAATGAATATTGTACGAACTAATTAACAGTGGATAGTTATGCATGCCATGTCTTAAGAAAATTTAAGGATAAGATCTTTGAGTGATTTGTGTCGATTGGTCTTGAATTAGAGTAGTGTGACGGACAAAATATGACTTAAGATTCGATAACAGTTTGTTTTTAAATATCACTAATATTCTTTCCCCACAGAAAAAATTATGATTAATTACACAAACTCAACTTCACTTAAAAACCAATAAATACTGTTTTTAATAAAATTATCTAAAGCAAAGTAGGATTTTTCCATTTTATTTTCTAAAAAATTTGCGTACTGGGTCATCATTTTGGCAGTGACCATTAAAAAGAAAAATATTTTGTCAATATGAATAGTGAAATATTTTATATTGAAGAATATTTCATTATTGTGAAGAATAAAAAAAGTCATTCTGAATATATGATTGCGGTATATATGATAAAGAAACAGGTCAAACTGATGAAACGGTGATCACTATGCGCTCAACACCTCCTATTTGTTAACGCAACAAATCTTCTGTTAATTTGAATAATTTTTGCAAATTTAAATTTGAATAAAATTTTATCGTTTTGAATAAAATTCTTTAATGTAACGAAAAAGAATTATTCAAATTTACAAAATTTTTTTTAAAACAACGAAAAATTTTTCACATTAACAAAGAATAATTTAACAAAATATCTTCAATATGACTATTTTTATTCTTCATATTGAGAAAATAATCTTCAGTTTAAATAATTTTTTTCTTCGATATAACGAAATCTTATTCAATATTACTAAATTCAGTCTTCATTTTAACGAACTATTTTCAATATGACCAATATATTTTTCATTACAACAAAATTTTCTTCAATTTGACTAATTTTACTATTCATATCAATAAAATGTTCTTCAATTGGACTAAATTTTTTCTTCATATTAATAAAATATTATTCAGAATGATTTTTTTTATTCTTTACAATAATGAAATATTCTTCAATACAAGATATTTCATTATTCATATTGACAAAATATTCTTCTTGTTAATGGTCACTGCCAAAATGATGACCCAGTACGCAAATTTTAAGAAAAGAAAATGGAAAATCCTATTTTGTCTTAGATAATTTTATTAAAAACAGTATTTATTGGTTTTTAAGTTAAGTTGAGTTTGTGTACACAGGTTCTGTCTTTTAACTGAAATTATTGTAAATACTTTTCATAGCTATTTTTATATAGATATGTTACATAAAAGGTTTTTATATAATTTTTTATACATATTTATGATGTTTCTTAAACTGAAATTATTTTTAATAAACGAATTCATGAAAAATAAAATGGATAAAATTTGATTTTCAATACTAACAAAACAGTTTCGGAAAGTAAAATAATGCATACACATGTTAATTTAACATAATTAAACACATCTGAGTCAATTCCACACTCTAAAAGATAATTAAATAGTTAAAAATGAAAATTTTGAAATCTTTCAAGAAGATTATTAACAATATTAAATTTATGAATCACTGCCTCCGTGAGCTTTAACTTTAAAAGAATATTTTTTAGTTCTTCTTTTTCATCCATCTATGACTTATCCACTTGAAACATTTATTAAAATGACGCCAATGATACCAAAAATTGTAGATATACTCAGTTTCAAAGATAACTGTACTTTGTGAAGAAATTTCTTGAGTTTAAAAAAATTTTTTTTAATTTGAAGAAAATTCTTTACTTAGCATAAAACATTCTTCACAGTGAAGAAATTTCTTCAATATTACAAAATTGAAAGAATGCATTATTCAAATTGAAGAAAATTTCTTTTATGCGATGAAATTTTATTCAGAATGAAGAAATTTCTTCAATAAAATACAATTTATAACGTATTAACTTGAATTAAAGCACAACAAAATTCCTTGAATTCGCTATATAAAGAAAATTTACGCGAAATAGGATTATCCAAATTAATCAAATTAATAGATTTTTCAATTACATACATATTTTCAGCTAAAGCATTAATATAATATAAAAAATTTGGTTAATAAAACAAAAAATCTCTTATTTAAATAGAAATTTTCGTGCCGCATAATTGAAGAAGTTTTTTCAATATAACACCAGGAGATTTAATAAATTTCTTCAAAATAACGGTTTTTTTTGTTTTGTCAATAAAACTAAGTTAATTTTTCGAAATGATAAAATTTTGTAATCACGAACTTCTTTGTTTTAAAAGAATTTTTTTTCACTTAACAAAATCCGTCATCAAAATGCCTAAAAAATTTTGTAAGGTTTATTCAATCTCAATAAAATTTTCGTAAAGCATTAACAAAAAACTTCTAACAGATTTTAATGAATTTTGATGAAATTTCATTAGTTACTGAAACTAATTCTTCAAGTTAATTAAATTTTATCAATCTCTCAAAACTGATGAAAGTTTTTATTCAACTTGTATATGATTCTTCAATATATTTCCATAAAATTTAATGAAATTTCTTCAAAATAACGCACAATTTTTGTATATGGAATGAGTTAAAATTTTTGCAATAATGAAATTTTGTTAGCTCAAAATTAGGTTTTTAAAAAATATTTTCGTTCAATTCACCACACAAAAATATTAATGAATATGAGGATTATTTGTTAATACAACACAAAAATATTCAATATAAATAAAAAATTGATGAAATTTATTCAAATTGAATAATCATTTTGTTAAAAAGTTACAAAATTTTTTATTCAAATTCACCTCCAATAATTTTTTTCTGTGTACAGACCAAAATTAACCCATTTCGTAAGTCCCATTTTAGATTTGACGATATGCCGCCGATGTCGCTCACCAATTTTTTTTTTTCATCTTTTCTTTTGTTATAAACACGATTCAAAGCAAACTTAAAATTCGGCCAAACAATTTGTACCTGCTGTCTCACGCTTTGTTGATGTGAGTGAAAGAAAAAAAGCGACAAATCGGCGCAAAATCGCTGGTTCGGCCGATTTTTTGGATGATTTTTACTACCTCTTTCTCCTTAGTTCCCGCGCACAAGAAAAGCAAAAATGAGAAAATCGGTGGCATATCGCCATGTCTAAAGTGGGACTAAGGCTGTGTGCGTATTGATCTAAATGCGACCTAAACTAAATTGTGACGATAAAGCAGTGCTTCCTAATTTAGAAAGAATTTGGTAGCTCGCTTATTACCTAAAAAATTTAGGAAGCAATGCCTTAACGACACAATTTAGGATGTGTGCGAATTGATCTAAATGCGACCTAAACGAAATAGTGTCCATAAGGCAGTTCTTCCTAATTTAGGAAGCATTTAGATAACTCGAGAATTTCCTAAAGTATTTAGGAAGCACTGCCTTATTGATCCAATTTAGTTTCGGTCGCATTTAGATCAATTCGCACACAGCCTAAATTATGTGAATCAATACTGTTTTCTATACAAAAATCTACTGCTTCTCGTGTCTTGCTTGTCGTTGGTTTGCGTTTTCGATACACAAAATTTGGTATTTAGGCTGTGTGCAAATTGATCTAAATGCGACCTAAACTAAATTTTGTCGATAAGGCAGTGCTTCCTAAATAATTTAGGAAATTCTGAAGCTACCTAAATTCTTCCTAAATTAGGAAGCACTGCCTTATCGATACAATTTAGTTTAGGTCGCATTTAGATCAATTCGCACACAGCCTAAATACCAAATTTTGTGTATCGAAAACGCAAACCAACGACAAGCGAGACACGAGAAGCAGTAGATTTTTGTATAGAAAACAGTATTGATTCACATAATTTAGGCTGTGTGCGAATTGATCTAAATGCGACCGAAACTAAATTGGATCAATAAGGCAGTGCTTCCTAAATACTTTAGGAAATTCTCGAGTTATCTAAATGCTTCCTAAATTAGGAAGAACTGCCTTATGGACACTATTTCGTTTAGGTCGCATTTAGATCAATTCGCACACATCCTAAATTGTGTCGTTAAGGCATTGCTTCCTAAATTTTTTAGGTAATAAGCGAGCTACCAAATTCTTTCTAAATTAGGAAGCACTGCTTTATCGTCACAATTTAGTTTAGGTCGCATTTAGATCAATACGCACACAGCCTTAGTCCCACTTTAGACATGGCGATATGCCACCGATTTTCTCATTTTTGCTTTTCTTGTGCGCGGGAACTAAGGAGAAAGAGGTAGTAAAAATCATCCAAAAAATCGGCCGAACCAGCGATTTTGCGCCGATTTGTCGCTTTTTTTCTTTCACTCACATCAACAAAGCGTGAGACAGCAGGTACAAATTGTTTGGCCGAATTTTAAGTTTGCTTTGAATCGTGTTTATAACAAAAGAAAAGATGAAAAAAAAAAATTGGTGAGCGACATCGGCGGCATATCGTCAAATCTAAAATGGGACTTACGAAATGGGTTAATTTTGGTCTGTACACAGAAAAAAATTATTGGAGGTGAATTTGAATAAAAAATTTTGTAACTTTTTAACAAAATGATTATTCAATTTGAATAAATTTCATCAATTTTTTATTTATATTGAATATTTTTGTGTTGTATTAACAAATAATCCTCATATTCATTAATATTTTTGTGTGGTGAATTGAACGAAAATATTTTTTAAAAACCTAATTTTGAGCTAACAAAATTTCATTATTGCAAAAATTTTAACTCATTCCATATACAAAAATTGTGCGTTATTTTGAAGAAATTTCATTAAATTTTATGGAAATATATTGAAGAATCATATACAAGTTGAATAAAAACTTTCATCAGTTTTGAGAGATTGATAAAATTTAATTAACTTGAAGAATTAGTTTCAGTAACTAATGAAATTTCATCAAAATTCATTAAAATCTGTTAGAAGTTTTTTGTTAATGCTTTACGAAAATTTTATTGAGATTGAATAAACCTTACAAAATTTTTTAGGCATTTTGATGACGGATTTTGTTAAGTGAACAAAAAGTCTTTTAAAACAAAGAAGTTCGTGATTACAAAATTTTATCATTTCGAAAAATTAACTTAGTTTTATTGACAAAACAAAAAAAACCGTTATTTTGAAGAAATTTATTAAATCTCCTGGTGTTATATTGAAAAAACTTCTTCAATTATGCGGCACGAAAATTTCTATTTAAATAAGAGATTTTTTGTTTTATTAACCAAATTTTTTATATTATATTAATGCTTTAGCTGAAAATATGTATGTAATTGAAAAATCTATTAATTTGATTAATTTGGATAATCCTATTTCGCGTAAATTTTCTTTATATAGCGAATTCAAGGAATTTTGTTGTGCTTTAATTCAAGTTAATACGTTATAAATTGTATTTTATTGAAGAAATTTCTTCATTCTGAATAAAATTTCATCGCATAAAAGAAATTTTCTTCAATTTGAATAATGCATTCTTTCAATTTTGTAATATTGAAGAAATTTCTTCACTGTGAAGAATGTTTTATGCTAAGTAAAGAATTTTCTTCAAATTAAAAAAAATTTTTTTAAACTCAAGAAATTTCTTCACAAAGTACAGTTATCTTTGAAACTGAGTATATCTACAATTTTTGGTATCATTGGCGTCATTTTAATAAATGTTTCAAGTGGATAAGTCATAGATGGATGAAAAAGAAGAACTAAAAAATATTCTTTTAAAGTTAAAGCTCACGGAGGCAGTGATTCATAAATTTAATATTGTTAATAATCTTCTTGAAAGATTTCAAAATTTTCATTTTTAACTATTTAATTATCTTTTAGAGTGTGGAATTGACTCAGATGTGTTTAATTATGTTAAATTAACATGTGTATGCATTATTTTACTTTCCGAAACTGTTTTGTTAGTATTGAAAATCAAATTTTATCCATTTTATTTTTCATGAATTCGTTTATTAAAAATAATTTCAGTTTAAGAAACATCATAAATATGTATAAAAAATTATATAAAAACCTTTTATGTAACATATCTATATAAAAATAGCTATGAAAAGTATTTACAATAATTTCAGTTAAAAGACAGAACCTGTGTACACAAACTCAACTTAACTTAAAAACCAATAAATACTGTTTTTAATAAAATTATCTAAGACAAAATAGGATTTTCCATTTTCTTTTCTTAAAATTTGCGTACTGGGTCATCATTTTGGCAGTGACCATTAACAAGAAGAATATTTTGTCAATATGAATAATGAAATATCTTGTATTGAAGAATATTTCATTATTGTAAAGAATAAAAAAAATCATTCTGAATAATATTTTATTAATATGAAGAAAAAATTTAGTCCAATTGAAGAACATTTTATTGATATGAATAGTAAAATTAGTCAAATTGAAGAAAATTTTGTTGTAATGAAAAATATATTGGTCATATTGAAAATAGTTCGTTAAAATGAAGACTGAATTTAGTAATATTGAATAAGATTTCGTTATATCGAAGAAAAAAATTATTTAAACTGAAGATTATTTTCTCAATATGAAGAATAAAAATAGTCATATTGAAGATATTTTGTTAAATTATTCTTTGTTAATGTGAAAAATTTTTCGTTGTTTTAAAAAAAATTTTGTAAATTTGAATAATTCTTTTTCGTTACATTAAAGAATTTTATTCAAAACGATAAAATTTTATTCAAATTTAAATTTGCAAAAATTATTCAAATTAACAGAAGATTTGTTGCGTTAACAAATAGGAGGTGTTGAGCGCATAGTGATCACCGTTTCATCAGTTTGACCTGTTTCTTTATCATATATACCGCAATCATATATTCAGAATGACTTTTTTTATTCTTCACAATAATGAAATATTCTTCAATATAAAATATTTCACTATTCATATTGACAAAATATTTTTCTTTTTAATGGTCACTGCCAAAATGATGACCCAGTACGCAAATTTTTTAGAAAATAAAATGGAAAAATCCTACTTTGCTTTAGATAATTTTATTAAAAACAGTATTTATTGGTTTTTAAGTGAAGTTGAGTTTGTGTAATTAATCATAATTTTTTCTGTGGGGAAAGAATATTAGTGATATTTAAAAACAAACTGTTATCGAATCTTAAGTCATATTTTGTCCGTCACACTACTCTAATTCAAGACCAATCGACACAAATCACTCAAAGATCTTATCCTTAAATTTTCTTAAGACATGGCATGCATAACTATCCACTGTTAATTAGTTCGTACAATATTCATTGATAAACCAAAATAGAAGATATGTTTGTTTTTGAAAGCTCAATTCCAAATTACTTTATTCGCACTTCATGAACTCTTGCTATTCACTACAATCGAAAATAAAACCACCCACGCTATTGCAGTGCCAACTGACAGCAACAACAAAAATCGAAAAAGTGGTACTTTATCTAGTAAACTAAAGTCAATCTTTCATCTGATAAAATGCTAGAAAAACAACATAAAAATATTTAATTAGCTAAAGAATATCAATCAGCACAAATTTAAAAAGAATATTTCCATGGAAATCTATTGATTCCAGAGGTGTATTTAGTTGCTCTCTTGTTGTTTTTGTTGTTGGTTGTTTTTGTTATTTTTACTCAAGAGTTGATGCAAAAACCCAAAATAAGACGTTGGACTAAATAAATGGTGACGTTGCAGCAACGTTGATGCCTTTTTAAATGTTTACTACAATTGTTGCTGACGCCTATCAACAGATCAGTGAAATTAGCAACATTTAAAAAAAGGGCAGAAACAGCGGCGTATCGGAAAGCGTAGGAGTTCGATGACTGCTGAAAAAAGCAGAGTGGTGATTAAAGGCGGGTAGGGCAGATGGAGAGGGCTGGGTGCCAGCCTTAGTCATTTAGAAAAATGCACAATGGCTGAAATGTGGGAAAAATGCTACACATGCTACTACAATTTTCAGATTTTGTGCTTATGTTAATAGCCCAATCAGCCACACAAGCTTGGAATAAGCTTGAAGTAACCCAATAAACACCAAACGAAGAACGATTCGTAAACGAGATCTCGGACTCGTAATCTCGGACTCGTAATCTCGGACTCGCAATCTCGGACTCGTAAACGACCTCGAAACGAACACAAGATCTCGGATCCATAAATTTTTCTAAGTGACTTTTCCTAAGAGAAACTTGAAAAATTTTGAAAATTTGATAAATTTTTCTGTGAAAATAATTAATATTAAAATAAATACTAAATAATATGATATATGAAAAAAAAAATTTCCATAAATTTCTTCATACAAAAATAAATACATTTTTTTTCATATAAAAAGGATAAAAATTTTTTGTGTTTTAAGCAGGGTGCGGAAAATTTCGTTCGCAATTGATTAAAATACGATCTTATCGTTCGTTTTTGCTGTGTGTGAGAATTTTTCAAACGAAAAATTTAAAAGCAGACGAACGTTCGCAATCGAAAAAGGAACGCTCTGCTTGCGTCGTTTTTTTTATCACTGATAAATTTGTGAGCTTTGTATTTTTTCAAACGAATTTTTCACACAACAACAAAAAGCAACAACCGTTCGTTTGGAATTGTTCATTCAAAATGAGCGTTTGAAGAAAAAATTCACGAACGTTCGTTTGTACGTAGAGTTATTAGACAAAATATAAATTTGTTGTTGTATTTTTGTACACTTGCTGACATGAAAAGATGCAACAAAAATATAGATGTAGACTGCACCTATGCATATGAGGAAAAATAATGTTTTAATAAGGTAAATAAACTTGATATGCCCAATCCAATGAAAAAAGATGGTTTGTTATGATTGTTGATATATGATTAGATTTTATGATAGGTACAGTACATTGGGTGATAATCTTATGGATATGGTACGATGATGTGGTATAGTTTGAATATAATGGTATAATGGATAATAGTATGATGGTAATTTTATTAGTGTTAAGTAAAGTATAATCTCGGAAAAGTTAACTCGCACAAAAGTTAATCATCGTCAAACAACATTAATTTGTGATATTATTATATTTAACTTTTATCTACGTGTAACTAAACTCTGTTAACTAGAGTTTAAACCAGAACTAAAAACTGGCCCTTAGTAAAACGAGACATAGAATGATTTTTAATTGCATTGAATAACGATTAGTGCTGACAAATAACAAAACTCAAGAACATAAATTAAGTTAAAATTCAGTAAATAAGGTTAACAAGGAAAACTAAAACAATAACTTTAAAAAGAGTAATTGAACTAAAACCTCAATTTTGCTATTAAAAACGATAAGTTCTGATTAATAATATGAATTTAGTAAATAAACCAAGTAACAGAAATTCAGTTAATAAGGGGAATAAGGAACGCTGAAACATTAACAATTTTAACAAAGAAGATATCGGTAAGTAAAGTAAGCTAAAAATTAATATTTTGTAAGAAGTTTTCATTTAACTTAACTAACAACAAATTATTTATGGTTTCATTACTTAATCTTGATCGCTGTTTTGTTTAAATGGTAGATAATGCACTGAATGCTCTTTCCACTGAAACTTGGCTGGAAGGAACTGCAAGAACAACTTGTGCAAGCTTGTATAAATATCTGTCTTTCACGGATATTGTTTTCCAATAATCAAGAACATCACTTCCAAAAGGCATCCTTTGACCATAGGCCAAATTATCTATTTTTTGACGAATACTTGCTACGTTTTGTGTTGTGGCTCTGCTACTTCTTAAATTAAGCTCTTCCTCTAAAATATTAAAAGGATCGTTTGGCGTAAGGGAAATATTATCTTGCAGCAGCTCACTATTTGGATCACTAGAATTTAGTTCGCCATGTAATGACTGCAGTGTGGAGTTCGTTCGTAATATATGTACCTATTAAAAAAAGTTTTTAATGATTTGTAAAGATGCAAGGTTGCATCGCTAACGTTGCATGCTAATGGTTGCATCGAACTTACCACAGCTTTTTTTTCTGTTCTTCATTTATAAATGGGGAATCGAAAAAATTTAATCTGGGATCAAAATATATAGCTGCAAGAAACGCATCGTTGTTGAGTAATTTTTCTTTCCTTTTTTGCATTGATTCTAACAATAAATTCGCGTAAATGTTTTCTTCCATCCTCTTCAATTTTGCTTCACAAAGAAGCCAGTCTCGATAAAAATCGCCAATAATATACTGTTCGGCTTGTAGTTGTTTTGTACAAACTGCCATCAGTTTGAACCCATTTACAAATTGTTCGATAAAACCCCAATCACTTTCGCAATCAAAAGAAAACTCTACATCATTTCCAATTATATGCTGTTTTAAACTCAATAGAAATTCTAACATATCAAATGTTGAATTCCATCGGGTGATGTTGTCAATTGTGGGCATACGTATGTCAATGCCAGTGCGACCACTTCGAATATTAGTTCTTAAAGTTTTGACAATTTTTCTACATTCTTCCAATTTACTTTGTATAGACTTGAATACATCAATAGCAGCCAGTTGAATAGTGTGTGCCGCACATCTGACTACAGCTAGAACTGATTTTAATCGATCATGAACTAATTCATAATCATTAATTTCACTTTCTGTGTACGGTTCAAGTTCTCCATTCTGTGTGTCTAACATGTCTTGTTGAAGAAGCTTTGATGCTTTTATCATATTCGCCCCATTATCTGTTGTACTTGAATATATTTGTATGAGTGAAATATTGAACTCTTGCAAGCATTTCAAAATTTCATCCTTTAAAAAATGAGAAGTATGCTTTCGTTTTAATTGAATCATGCCGATTGTGTTTATCATAATCTTATAATTCGATATGTATTGTATATTAATTCCTAAAATACTTTTTCCCATTCTTGAAGCAACGTCGACTTTAAGACAAAGCATTTTATTGCACAATCTTTGTTTCAATATATCTCTTATATTATTTGCACAAAGTTCTATATGATCAACAATGTTTTTTGAGTTTAAATGTTAAATTTTTTTTCATAAGGTTCAATAATTGGCTTGAAATACTCCTCATCGTCGAATATACGGAACGGAATGTTTTTAACTGTTACAAGCCCAATACAGCTCTTTAAGAAATCAGTTTTATTTAATATGATATTAGTTTGTGTTGATTGATGATTAGATCTTGATGATCTTGATGATGAAGCATCGTCAAAATTATGTTTGTGCACACTCTCGTAATGCCTTTTGATATTCCCTAGTACACATCCCATGATAGGTTTTTCGCATAAGAGACATTTGGAAATGTTACTGATTTTGTCATAGATGACCAGAGATTTTTTGTCTATTTTTGATACTCTACCCATCACTGAAAATCAGGAAGTGAAGAACTTTTTAATACGTATGTTTTCAATAACACTGGTTTGCAAAAGTGTAAAGGCACTTTAACGATAACTGGGGCGCCGCAATTAGAAAGTGTTGTTATTTTCATAACAAAAATAAATGTTTGGTCGAACAAAACATCGATACCTTAACTTCTATCTATGTTTAACATTTTGTTGCTTGGTACAAGATCTGTTCAATAAAATATCTATGTCTTTACCATTATCTCATAGATTTAAATGATTGATCTATTGATTGAAATCGATATTGATTGATTGAAAGATTAAATGATAGTCAAATTAAAAAATTTATAACTCGACAACAAATCGATTTTTCCTTCGGTCATTCCTATTTTTATTGAAATTACTTCATGAATCCATTGTCAAATCGCGGCGCACCAGTTATCGTAATCTCCCCAGTATAACTGATAAATTGGCAGTTTCGCGATCGGCACTTTCATCATATAAAGGTTTCTTCCTTTGGAGAATTTCTTATTCTCCACTAGCACTATCATGAATAATTTTTCGCCCGGAATCAAAAAAGGGTGTTTTCATTTTTAATATAGCAGATATGGACATCACATTTTTTTTAAAACTCATGAATGTTGACGGTTGATGAGCAAATTTGCATTAAAAATTTCCATATATTCTTGAAATTTACCTTACAATTAAAAACTCCATTTTTTGATTCCGGGTGCAACAATTTTTTTCGCGATAATGCAAAAATAAAAACGTATACAAGAAACAATACATACCGACTCGATGACGCATACACAACTGAAAAGAATCCTCGCTTGACGATTTGGATGCTGATAGTCGGAACACAACTTATTTTAGGAAACAAACGTTCCTGAATTTTTCTGTGAACGATTAATTTTTATGAAAAATTAAAAACGAACGTTCGTTGCTTATTATTTTTTTGTGAAAAATTCGATTGAAAAAATTTGAAACTGACAAATTTTTCATAGATAAAAAATACGACGCCAGCAGAGAGTTCCCCATTCGTTCGTGATAATTTGGGAGAACAATTTTATATGAGGAGAACGATAATTGAGAACAATCGTATTTCAAACGTTCTCCGCACCCTCGTTTTAAGTGATGTATTTTTTAGCAGCTTCCCAATAAATCAAACGTTTTCGTTTCGAATTCGAGGTGAAACCGAGATCTCGTGTATTTAGTTCGAAAACGAAATTCGTTCTCGTTTCGTTTTCGAATCCGCGAGCGGAAAAAATTCACACTTCGTTTTCGAAACGAGATTCTTAGAATAATCGAATCGTTTTCGAAACGAGATTTTTAGAACAGTCGAATCGTTTTCGGAACGAGATTTTTGAAATACTCGGATCGTTTTCGAATTGGTTTTTTTAAATTTTCAGATATTCTCAAATTACTTATTATGAAATTAATACATTTTTCACTAATATAAAAATATATATATGTATATTTAACGACGTACGTTTATTTATATTTATATATTTATTTTTAAAAGTTTTGAATTATAAGTTCATTGCAGCTTCTAAAATTTTTTTTGGACAAAACATAAAATTAAAAGTATAAAAGGAAAAACTATAAACAAATTCCATACATTTTGTGCAAAATTAAATTAAAAAAAAATAAGTTAGGAAAACATCAGCCCGATTCTGAATAAAAACTTCCCGGGAGTTGGAAAAAACAGTTTCCGTTTTTAAGATAAAGTTGAAAAGCTTTTTGGAAATTTTTAATGCAAATTTGGTCATCAACCGTCAATATTCATGAATGTAAAAATGTGATGTCTTTCTCTGCTATCTTAAAAAAGGAAACTACCTTTTCCAACTCCCAGGGAGATTTCATTCAAAATCGGACTGTATAAGTTAAAATGAACTGTTAAAATTAATTGCTTTTGTTTGATTTATACTTTTCCTTTTTACCATCCGATCTCTTGCATACTGAAAGAATTTCTTACTTTTTCTTCAGTGCTTTTAAATACGAGAATTTCCTTTAGGAAATTAAGCGTAAGATAAAGAAGAAGAAACTATTTTGTTCTCAAATTTATAACAGAGCAGTAGAGCAAAGCATATGTGGAGGACTAAAAACTAAAAAAGTTTGGGACTTAAAGCGAGGGTCATATACTTTTGTAAAAACAGATTTTTATTATTTTTCATTAAAACATCCTAATAACTTTTATAGCATAAATAATAACATATACAAAATAGAATATATATATAAAAAAAAAAATTGACGAAGGATATGCTGTTTACGGTTTCAAAATAATAGCACAACATATCTTTCAGACTCTTCACGAATATCCTTTTATTTGTGTCAGTAGTATTCAGTTTGAAAGTGGCCTTTGCGAACACATGATAGATGATATTAAAAAGGTTTTTAAAATAAAACAAGGTAAAGAATTGTATTTCATTCCTCTAAAACATTAAAATCGTTTAAATAAAGAAAAAATTTTTATATAATGTTTTTATTTATATTATCCAAAAAATAGACAAATTTTATCAAATAAAATATTCGCTTTTTTAATATTCTCGACTTCATCTCGAATTCGAATCGATTCGAGATATCGGCTCCGTTTCGAATTCGAAACGAATTCGAGTCCGCTCTGTGGTTTACTGGGTAACAATGAAAAAAGTTATTCTTTTAAAAAAAATTTTCTTATAAAAAAGTCCAACTCGTAAACTAGCTCTAAACGCACACGAGATCTCGGAACCATACAAAATTATGTGAAAAGACTACGAATTTTTTTGTATAAATTTCTTCATAGAAAATTTTATAAAAATACTTCAAATTTTTTCATATAAATATTATGAATTTTTTTTTTTATTTTAATTGACTTATTTTTAGCAGCTAACAACGAAAGAATAGTTTTTATTAAAATTAAATATTTTTATATAAAAAAGTGGGACTTGTAAAAGAGTTTGAAACAAACACGAGTTCTCGGATCCAAACAAAATTATACGAAAAGTCTTAGAATTTTTTCATATAAAAATGAAGAATTTTTTTAATTGACGTATTTTTAGCAGCTAACAATGAAAAAATTGTTTTTATTAAAATAAATAAAAAGGCAGTTCGAGAAAACTTCGATTTTTAAAACTAACGAATCGTTCTCGAATCACTTTCTCGGACTCGTTAACGAATCATATTCTCGGATTTGTTAATGAGTCGTTGGAATGATGGTGTATACGAGATCTCGTGTTTGTTTCGTATTCATAACAAAGACGAGTTTTTTATATGGAAATATTTCATTTTAATAAAAACTATTTTATCATTGTTAGCGACTAAAAATACGTCAATTAATATAAATAAATTCCAAGTATTTTCATATTTTGAAAATTTTTTATTTGAATAAAAATTTTGTTTTCATTTTTATCTGCAAAAACTACGTTAATACAAATAAAAAAAAATTTCAAAATTGTTTTTATATAATTTTGTATGGATGCGACATCTCGTGTTCGTTTCGAGCTCGTTTACAAGTCCGACTTTTTATATGAAAATATTTAATTAAAGTTTTTTCTAAATGACCTTGTTATTTATTATGTTGATTTTATATGATTTAAATACTAAAGTAAAGCAAAAATACAGCAACAAATGTGAGAATGTGAAATGGGAGAAAAACTGAGAAATTGACATTTCAAATCTCATCGCATTCCAAATCATCGGGTTAAGCAAAGATTTCTGATGAAGCCTTTAGCACGGCCGAAATTGCAATTAAATTAGCTAGTGATTTTTTCCTTTTCATATTGAAAAACTTTGTTGTTGTTGTTGTTTCTTTGGAAAGATTCGTTACAACATTTAATCGTACTAACCTTGACTTAAAGCTCAATAAACGATTTTAAACTATCAAACAACTAGAATTTTTATTTAAAATCAAGTATGATTTAAACTATCAAACATTAAGAATTTGTATTTAAAGCACATAAAAGCAACAAAATATTTAATTTTAATAAAAACTATTTTGTCGTTGTTTGCTGCTAAAAATATGTCAATTAAAATAGAAAGTTTTCACAATTTTTATATGAAAAAATTCTAAGACTTCATTTTTAACCGAGAACCGGAGGTTCTCAAGTTGGTTGGTTTCTTTTAAATATAAAAAAAATACTGTATCTCAGTTAAAGAGGAGCGTTTATTTTATAAAAGTCTGATTATATAAGCGTCGACTTTAAAGGTTTTATATTCATGGAGAGATTAATATATTTATGATAATAATACAAAATAGAAAAAATTTATAGTAATAAGATTTCCAATTTAATAATATGTATAAATAAATAAACAAATTTGACCAAGAATTAATGTGAAAAGTAATTTAAAATTATTTTTTACTTTGTAGTGGTTTTGAAATTGTTTTTTTTTTGTTAAAAAGTTTTTATTTCTTTCTTTTTAGAGATTATGATAACAATTTTGCCATTCTTGTAACGAATTTTCGTACCCTTGTGTCAAAATTATCTGGAAAACAGTATTTTTCTTATATTTACACGCCCTTTTGTCCAGTAACGCCCACTTTATTGACCGTAAATTTTCATAATTATGCTTACCCCTGTACCTAATTTAAGTATCCTAGTGTCAATATAATTCGAGTTATGGCGTTTTTCTAATATTGCCACACCTTTGTCGAACAATGCCCACTTTTTTGACCATAATCTATAGTAATAAAACTCATTTTCTGTTTGTTTGTTTGTTTGTTTGACCTTTATACAAATCTAAACGGCTGAACGTATTTCGCTCAAACTAGGTATGCATATTAAGTTTATCCCAAATTAAAATGTTACATACTTAGTTTTTGCCACGCTCCCTCTGAAATTTTTCAACTAACGGTAATTTTGTTATTATAAAACTTTTTACCATCGGAGATTTTTGTGTATTTAATTTTAAAAATTGTTTGTTATTTTGACATCGAAAACACTCACATATCTTCAAAATTGGAGAAATTTTCAGTACAACGACTTTTTCATAAAACATCGTTACCTAAGAATGAGAAAAAAACGACACGAAAATCAAAGTTTGGTCTTTCGATGCAAATGTCTCCGCTGTCCATTAATATATTTCATTCAAATTTTTTTTGTTCAAAAGTTCAATAAAATCACTTTACAAAAATAGGTTGAACTGTACCGTTAAGTCAGTGTATATATGTTTTATGATTATGTCAAAAAAGTTCCAAAATATTGACTTTTTACACAAAAAATGACTCAAAAATTGTTGTTGTTGTAAAAATGAAATCAATTAAAAATTGCACATCTGGCTACCTTTCATATGACATACATTTATTTGCAAAAATTCTTCCAGCTAAGCGCAAAAATTATTTTACTGTTTTTGTCATCAAAACAACCCCCTTTGATTTTTCAAATTCGCGAAATTTAATAAGAATGCTGTAAAAGTTGATTTTTTTATGTTTAATGTGTTATTTGAACGTAATTGTTGAAAGTCAAATTTCCACGCCAATTAAATGTATCGACATATAAAAGACAGCGAAATTTTCACATTTTAAAACTCCAATCATGATTGTAAGCTTGGGTGCATTGAACAAATTTTTCGGTTCAATTGCGTACTAACCGAAAGTATGCTGAAAAGTATGCTGGAAAATATTATAAATTAGAAATAAGTACTGAATTACCGACACGAATCCAATATATTAGAAAAGTAGGTAACTGTTATCCAATTTAGGCTGTGTGCGAATTGATCTAAATGCGACCTAAACTAAATTGGGTCGATAAGGCAGTGCTTCCGAAATAATTTAGGTAATTCTCGAGCTAACTAAATGCTTCCTAAATAAGTAAGCACTGCCTTATCGACACTATTTAGTTTTGGTCGCATTTAGATCAATTCGCACACAGCGTAAACTTGCAGTAAATAACATAATGGCACTTCTTGCACTATTCCCGCAGATTTTTCAGCTGGATTTATGTCGATCTGTTAACGTCGATAATATTGATACAGGTTGCTGTATATACTATAATAAAAATTTAAAATCGACTGCTTTCTTAACTTACACCTTTTTGCTAATTTACATTAAGGCTGTGTGCGAATTGATCTCAATGCGACCTAAACTAAATATTGTCGATAAGGCAGTGTATCCTAATTTAGGAATCATTTAGGTTGCTCGAGAATTTCCTAAATTATTTAGGAAGCACTGCCTTATCGACCCAATTTAGTTTAGGTCGCATTTAGATCAATTCGCACACAGCCTAAAAAACGACTGTACAATTTTTCGTATAAAATAGGAATTCCGAAGATTTAAGAAATTGCATCAACTATCAGACTCAATTTATATTTATTTTTAATTTAGAGACAATCCAATTGCTATTTTCCAACTGGAAAAACTACTAAAAATTTTTAGGAAGATTTTTATAAATTTGATTTTCATTAGCGAAGTGCAAGTAATATGCTTACCTGTAGCCAGTAAATTCAGTTTAGAACTAAAAAACAGTTTTTGATTGTGAAAAAACAGTGATAAAATTATTTCTTTGTTAAAAAAGCTTGGTAAATTTTGTAACTATCAATTCGCACACAGCCTAAATTATGTGAATCAATACTGTTTTCTATACAAAAATCTACTGCTTCTCGTGTCTTGCTTGTCGTTGGTTTGCGTTTTCGATACACAAAATTTGGTATTTAGGCTGTGTGCAAATTGATCTAAATGCGACCTAAACTAAATTGTGTCGATAAGGCAGTGCTTCCTAAATAATTTAGGAAATTCTGAAGCTACCTAAATTCTTCCTAAATTAGGAAGCACTGCCTTATCGATACAATTTAGTTTAGGTCGCATTTAGATCAATTCGCACACAGCCTAAATACCAAATTTTGTGTATCGAAAACGCAAACCAACGACAAGCGAGACACGAGAAGCAGTAGATTTTTGTATAGAAAACAGTATTGCTTCTCGTCAAGGTTGCCAGTAATGAGGGAAAAATCAAATTCGTGGTAATTTTTAATTGGTCTTGGGAATTTTTTGGAATTCCCATGGTATTTTTTAATCCAGAGTGGTATTTTTTAATTGGCGTGGGAATTTTTTATTTTTTTTTTTTTATTTATTTATTTATTAAGTTTCTTCAGTCTATGAACAATAATTCTTACAGACTAGGCAATAGTTATTAACAAAAAATATATATTACAAAATGTTATTTAACAGAGATCGCATTTGATTTTTAGATACAGAAAAATCTAGATTATGATTTGCGTTAATAATATTAAACATATGAAGAGCTTTAAAAATAGGAGCATTAGCAGCGTAGTTAGTGCGACACGTTACTAAATAAAAAGGATCCTGATTTCTGAGAATCCTATTAGGAGCATTAAAATTAATCATTTCTAATAGTGTAGGGCTGTCAACCAGGCCAGAAATAATATCATGTACGAAAAGGAGAGACAAAATGTTTCTCCTACTCTCAAGAGTTTTAAGACCAATAAGCAAACAACGAGCACTATATGGGGGAAAAGAATCTTCAAAATTAAGCGAGCGTAAGGCAAACCTAGTAAACGATTTCTGGACTCGTTCAAGCCTCGTCTTATGCGTCACATAAAATGGGTTCCAAATAACCGAAGCATATTCAAGCCTTGAACGAACCAGGCTAGTAAATAACACTTTTAAAGTGTAGGGATCAGAAAAACAAGAACCATTAGATCTTTAACCACCTTAACAGATAGCAGAGGTGTATTAGCAATATGGTATGCAGACAAATGGAGAGTATCTGACTTAGAGAAAGACATGAAAACGCATTTCTTTAAATTTAAAAAAATATGGTTATTAGAGCACCATTTATGAAGTTTATCAATTTCACTTTGAAGAAGTCTAATATCAGATGAATCTTTTATTTTAAGAAAAATTTTAAGATCATCTGCATACAACAGACAATTAATATGTGAAAAAAGAGATATCACATCATTTATAAAAATAATAAAGAGCAATGGCCCCAAAATACTCCCTTGGGGAACTCCAGAGGTAGCCACAAATGGATAGGATTTTACATTGTCAAAAGCTACAATTCACTGTCTATTTGATAAATAGGTCCTCAACCAGCTCAGAAAACTGGAATGAAATCCCAACTTTTTTAATTTACCAATTAAAATATAATGATTTACTTTTTCGAATGCTTTCGAAAAATATGTATATATCGCATTAACTTGAAAACCTTCTAGAAACGATGATATACAGTATTCAGAAAAAATAACAAGGTTGGACACAGTTGAGCGACCAGGCATAAAGCCATGCTAAGAAAGAGAAATAAAATTCTTAACTGTAAAGAAAAGTTTTTCCTTTACAATTGATTCAAACAATTTAGATACCGTTGTAAGCTTTGAGATAGGTCTGTAGTTTGAAATATTGTTCTAAGATCCAGATTTATGTACAGGAGTAATAAATGAAACCTTCCAACAATCAATAAAAATCCCACACCTAAATGAGTTATTAAAAATCAACATTAAAGCATAAGCTACACTAGAAGCACAGTTTTTTAGAAAAAAGGAGCAAATTCCATCAGCATCTAACTTAAACGAAGATTTAAGCTCTTTTATGCCATTGACAACATCGCATTCAGTCAAAGAGAGAGAACCAAACCCCAAATCCGGTACACATTCATTAGAAAAATCGATGTCAACATTATAAGTAGGTTCATAGTTTGAACGAAAAAAATCCGCAAAAAGATCAGCAGTAGACTGAGCATTATCAGATACAGAATCATTTAAAAACATTGAAGAAGGAATATTTGATGAACTTTTTTTTACATAACAAAGCGCCAAAAGGATTTTGGGTTCGATTTAATGTTGTATTCAAATTTTAAAATATATTGCCTATACAAATATTTATCGAGAAAATTATATTCCCGCATATAGTGCCTATATAAAGAAAAATAACAAAATTGGTTTGTAATAAAAAATTTTTTATAAAATTTAGAACGAAGGTTTTTTAATATTTTTAAACCTCGAGTGTGCCATGGCACTTTGTAAACATTAGGTTTAAATTTTGGAATGTTATTATGACACACTTCAGAAACTATAGCCTTAAAGTTATTAAAACAAGACGCCGTGTCCAAAAAGTGAAACTCATTGTCCCAGTTTATTGTGGAAAGAGCCGATTTAACAACTTCAAAATTACACGCTTTAAAATTAAAATTGGAATCTTCAAAATGATTCCTCAATGGAAGATATTTATAAAATGAAACTAGGATCTCTAACGGAACATGTTGTGCACTAACTACTGAAATAGGAAAATCTGATTCAATAATTCTAAAATTAATATTACTAGTACAAAAAACTAAATCTAATAGTCTATTTAATAAGTTAAAGCAAAAATTAATTTGAAAAAATCCAAGTCCTAAAAGGTTATCTATGAGATACATTTCAACATTACTTGAGATATTAGATGGTGAGAGATATGAGTCAGCTTGTTGCTTTAACCAAGACACATTTGGTAGATTAAAATCACCAAGCACAATTAATTGTTCATTACAACGAAAATCAGCTACAAGCGTTGCAACATTATCAGTGTGTGCTTTATAATGAAGAAACGAACTATTTGGCGGGATATAAGAAGTGCAAATGACGAGGGCATCAGACAATCCTTTAATTGACACACAAAGCTGATCCAGACCTAAGTCAGCATTAGCTAATGCAATATTCGAAGATATAAAAGTTCGTTTGATAGCAATTAACACACCACCACCTCGATGACGTCCAGTAGTATCACTATCCCGATCTTTTCGATAGACCTTATACATATATATGAGGATCAAAATATTCCTCATTAAAGAAGTTTTGATTTAACCACGTCTCATTTAAAACAAAAACATCATAATCGCTTTCAGCCGTGACAGCAAAAATAGCATTTGATTTTGTTCTTAAACCAGATACGTTCTAATAATAAATTTTAATCAGCTTACTATCCACAATACATTGCGGCTCTGCTATTGCATTTTTTCTTTGTTTTGCATTTTTTGAAAAAACTTAAAATCTTTAACTCTGACATCTACCGGCCAGAGCGATGGATTTATTATTTCATTATAAAGAGAAGAAGAAATTCCAAGTCTGAAATTTACTCGAGTAAGAGATTCTAACTGCACATCCTTCTTTACCAGTTTATGACATGCTAGATGATGTCTAGCAACATTCGTATGATTAGTAACATATGTAATAATGTCATCTTCAGATACTTTTGGTTTTGGTTTCTGTTTAAAAATTCATTTTCACTTTTATTAAGCAAAAATTCAATAATGGTATACGATGAACGACGTAAGCGTAAAACTATAAGTTTACGCGTGCATTTCCTCGAACTTACCCTTAATAAAAACGATTAAATTACTTATTTGTTGTAAGAACAAGTTTCCATCACAAAATTGCATGAAAACTTAGTAGACATTTTTTGACACATAGAAATACTATACTGAATTTTTTTATATATTTTTTTTTGCAAGCGTAAGGTTTAGAAAATTTATATTAAAATGCCAAAAATAAGTGAAAAATATTATTCATTGATTTTCAATCATCTCTTAAAATGAAAATGAAATCACAGTTGCCATTATACGCCTTACACGCTCTGCTTACACCGCATTGTCGTAAGCTGCGTATGTAAAACACTTACATTTTTGTTGTTGCATAATACGCTTCAGTTAATAAATCGCTCTAACGCTATTCACATCATAGGTACGCCGTTCATTGAATACCACTATTATTTCCTTGTGGTATTTCTATTTTTTTTTTTAATTTTTTATTTATATTGAGGTATATTTTAATGCATATGGGATTTTTAGTGGGATTTTTTAATGCATATGGGATTTTTGGTGGAATTTTTAAAAACAGTGGTATTTTCGTGGTTATTTTTTTTATTTTTAATTGCGGTGGGAGTTTTTTACCTTTACCATTGGAATTTTGGTGGTATTTAATTTATGTTACTGTGGGAAAAGGTAATTTTCGTGGGAATTGTTTCGTCCGAATTTTGACTGGCAACCTTGCTTCTCGTGTCTTAATTCTCGTTGATTTATGTTTTCGGTATACAAAATAGGGCAGTAAATATTAAAAACACATCGTAATTTTCGATCCCATTTTTATTTTTTAAAAGATACTTTGAAAGATTGGTATATTCTGCACGCTTCGGTCACTATGCCTAGATAGATCTATACAAGTATTTACCGAAACAAATTAATACATAAATTACATATGTATTTATATATTACACACTTCAATAAAACGCCCTTTCTGCTGAAATTTCTTTTGTTTATTTAAAATGGTACCTATTAATTCTCTACAATTCTTAATTGAAAATGTTAAGCAATTTTGGGCGATTTCTTTTGCTATGACTGTGTGACGTCAAAAGGATTGAAAAAAAAAAGTTGTGAACGTGCTTAGTATTAATCAAGAGGTGTTTATTTGTGCAAATTGCCACCTATAGATATTAGAAAAAAATTTCATGCAAACGTTTATGTTCAATTCGTAGCATTAAACAAAAAAAAAACCAAAAAAAGAAAACAAAATATATCAGGCAAATTTGTTAATACTGCGAAAGAAATGAATTAATTTGCACATGTTGAGCAAACAGCGAAAACAAAAAAAAACAACAGCAACAACAACAATGAAGTCCACCAAAGTTCTTGTGTTAGCAATAATACAAAATCTAAAGCATACATTCAGGCATAATTGTTTAATGTCAAATAAAAAAAGGTGTGTGTCTGCACTACGTATTAAATGTCGGCAAAGCAGTTTGAATAGCAAACAAAACTGTTGAACTTTATCAGGCAGAGTTGCCAGTTTTTCGTACTCCTGGCTGCCATTTTTCGACAACAGTGCACCCTAAACAAATACGCGTTGCGGTGCGTTCGCAAGCGGCACGCAATTTTATTTTACGCTTAACCTAAACAAGAGCTCAATCGGATGGTTTAAAAATCTTAAGGAAATTAAGTATTGTGTAAAAATTTATTAATTTTGCTAATACTTCTTCCATTTGTAATTGAGATATATCAATTAATTACAGCTGATTGCTCTTTGTTTTAATACTTTGGTTTTATGCCGCCAACTTCACATCCGCACGCACTGTCAAGATTGAAAATTCGATTCATATTACGGTAATCCGGTGCGTGTTTCGGTAGGCTTCATACAAAATGTACGTGCATGAGCCGATTTTGACAGTTAAGCCACGCACGCGCACTTCTTTAGGGTGGACTGTTAACAGCTAAAATTTTTTTCTTAAAATATTTTAAGAAAATAATAAAAACCATAAAATGTACATAACGTCATAAAAATTGTTATTATATTTGTATATATGACTAGAAATTGCAGCTTAGAGCTCTTATTAGCTATAGTTATATATATTCTTATTAATATATTAACATGTACAAGCCATACAAAAAAATAAAACAAGATAAGCCATCAGAATTTTTTTTTAATCTTATATATTAATAAGCAAACACCAAATATTGTCGTACACTTTTTTATATTTATTTTAGAATAAGGGCGATGACACGTTTATCATTCGAAAGGTACTGAACCATGGATATGCCGAATCATGTTAGATTTCAAATTGATGACTTCTGACCCGAAATGTTAACGCTGAAATTTGATATTAATTTTAGTAAAGAATCTCAGGGCTGAGAAGAGGTATAATAGTGAACGAGGTATCAGATAAAAGGTCTGGCTGCTCAGTATGATTGCATTTTAGATTAGTGACCTTCGGCCTGAAATATGAGCGTAAGAAGAGCATTTATTAAATAAGAGCTAAACTGTAAGAGCTAGCAACTTCAAAGCTGTTCGATAACACAAATTTGAGTTGTATGGTAGGTGCCACTCCCCCTTGTCTAACTCCCATAAAATTTCATCACTGAAACGGCACTTGTAAATTGAGGTCGAATACCGAATTTCTTAGCTGTGCGACGCATAACTCTAAAGCTATTCGATATCACAAATTTATTATATAATCGAAGTATTTTGATATTTTCTTAAAATTAGGCGTGGATAAAGTGTGACAATGCCCATTTTTATTAAAGTTAATGACAGTTATCATACAAAATTATTTACCAAATTTTAGTTTAATACGACCAAAACCGTCTTAAATGTAGCATTTTTATTGATTTGTGGGTGTTAAAAGGGGGTATGGCATTCCTTTATTTTTTCCTAAGCCTTTGCGTAGTAGTTACGAACAAACCCATACAATGAAGTATCCAATTTTGTCCAGTCATTTTTAAGTAGTGGGCGTGAAAACAATTATATATAGTGACCGCCTCTTGGAGCACCTACACAGCAAGTTTCACTATAAAAATGTATCGAACTCCGGAATTGCCATGATTTGAAAAATTTAGCGTATATATAGCGACCACGCCCATTTTTACCAACAGTTACCAACAGTAACCATCTGAACAAAATTGGCAAATTTTAGTTTTTTACGATCAAAACCGTCTGATATATACCCTTTTTTTTGTTTGTGGGTGATAGCGCAAAATTGGCTTGTATCGGAGGTACCACGCCCTTTTGTCCAACCGACACTAAACATCACAGGAACACTCACGAGATGTGGCTTCATTTTTCAACTTTCACAAAGATCGGTTCAGCAGCTTAGGAGTCTATACGTGATATACAAACACACATACATCCATTTTTATATATATAGATAGTATTCCCGATCACCAACATTTCAAATCAAACACCCCTGAAAAAGGGGAGTAAACATAGTACAACAATGCCCATTTTTAGTACAGTTTTCATACAGTTTCCGACAGTAACCATACAAAGTGAATTATTATATTTTAGTCTTATAAAACCAAAACTGTCTGAAATATATTATTTTGTACATATAGTGGGCGTGAAAAGTAGGCGTGGCAAATCTTACATAGACTAGCCCAATTCAATTTAAATAACAAACTGTTTGATACCTATATGGGCAAATCCACAGAAAAGTCAACCGTGATCAAAAAACTAAAACTTATTAAAAACGCACTCATATTCTTTTATGACTTTATCTAAGAGCATACGAATTTCCATGCCCCAATGGTGCTACGAATTTCCTTGTCCCAATAGTACTACAAATCTCCTTGCCAAGTATCAAGAACAAGTCCTCAACTACACAAGCAAATGCACTGAATCGTGAATACCCCTAATGTGTTATTAAAACTCGGTATTGAAACTAGATCCATGGGTCAATGGATCCATGGAAGGCAATAATTTGAGAACGTGTTGACAAAATGTCCTAAAATTTTTACAATAATCTAGTTATGGTTGATACTTTATGAAAAGCATATATATTTTAAGTTTTTGGCGCCATCTATGTCTCAGAGCGACATAGATTACTTTTCAGCCCATATAGTAAATCTGTGCTGCTTACGTATGTTATATACAGTACATAATTATTTTTTAACGTTCCTTTATGACTTACACACTCATCTGAAATTTTTAATTTTTACTCTAAATATGACTCAATGTTGTTTTTGTTGTAAAAATAAAAACAAGTACAATTTGCATTTCTGACTACCTTTCATCTGACAAAGCATTATTCATTTACAAAAATTATAAAACACATGACTAAAAGTATTCTTAACATCTTTTAAACAATTAAAAACAATTTAAATGTATGTCTTTGCGCAAAAGAAAAAACATTTTAATTTATAAAAGTAATATACTTTTATACACATTTTTATTAACAAAGTTGAAGAACCGTTTTTTCCTGAAAGAAACCATTATTTAGAAGGTCACTTTATAATGAGCCACAAAGCTTGTTTGCGATATAAACAAAGGGTAAAGGCTTAAAATGCTTTGAAGATCATGATTAATATCAGATAATTAAGTTTTAAGGCAGACTAAGTCTTATTTTTCTTTTAATCGGTTTACTTTTTAATCATTTAATTGAATATATGACACAGCTGATTTTATTTGATTTATGAATATAATAAAATAAAACACACTTGTGCAAACTGGCGAAAATGTGCGCATACAAACTGCACATCACCAGATGGTTTTAATATTTTTTGAGATTAGAAAAATCAAATGATAACGATTTTTAATGCGCGCTTATCTTTTGCTTTTACTTATTGAAGATTTTTAGAAAGCATTGCTATGGGATTCGTTACACATTAGGGTCTAATTATAGACAGTGTTGCTAACTATTTTAGACCAAAACGCAATTCCTTATAAACTGCATTCAAAAATGGTATTAGGGGTAATCACAATTCAGTGCACTTGCCTGTGCAGTTGAAGACTTGAGGACTTGTCCTTGATACTTTGCAGGGAAATTCGGGACTTCCAAAATTGAAACAGGTATGTTAAAAAAGTCTGAAAAATTTTTTTTGGTAGAAAGATATGCCAAAGATGTGCACCAATCTATTTTAAATCGATTATTAACTTGTTTAAAAAATAAAAATAAAAAAAAAATTTACTAGGATAAAAAATAAAAATTCAGCAAGTTTTCAGGTTCTTATTGAAATCTTATAAATAGGGGAGATTATGGTTTCCGAGGTGCCAAGATCTGAAAGTGCAGTTTTGTAGTACACATAGAGAAAAAAGATTCACCGAAGGAATTTTAGGAATATGTCGATTAGTTATAGAGTTATCGATTCTTTGAAAATGTGCACTTTACGAAGCTTATATGAAAATTGGGCTAAATCCTTCCTAATTTTTGACCGATCTGAATTATTTGGATACCATCCGAAAGAAAATTTAAATATCTTTAAGACAAAAAAATAACAAATAATTGATTTTCTGTTATTATGTCGAACTAAGATATATACACAGAGAAAAAACTGTTTGCTAAATTTGTATTGTTGTTAAGCCACACTAGCGCTTGAATCCCAGCCACTTCAAAATTATGTTAAATTTCAACAAAAACTAATCAAAATTTGCTATTACAGTTTGTAATAACTTAGCAAAATTTTAGTTTTTATTAGCTTAGTTTTTATAAACTACAAAAGAAAATTTCTACTTAATTCAAGCAAATATTTGCTAAGTTATAATAAATTGGAGTAGCAAATTTTGATTAGTTTTTGCTAAAACCTAGAATATTTTGGAAGTGTAATAATTATTAACATTAAATTAAATTAAACAATTAACATTATTCGGAGACTTGAACCTCGGCCGCGGAGTGGTAGTGCATATGCTTATCCATTCGACCATTGCAGCTGTTAACTAATCGTCGCTTAATTTGCTTCATTAAGAATAATAGAGCACAGAGTAAGAAAAATAACGCGTTCGTTTTGTTATTATAAGCAGTTAATGCAAAATACAGAACGAAATCACTTAAAAAAACAGAACAAACTAGTAAGGAACAATCTTCGACTAGGCCGAATTTAAAATACCCCCACTGACGATGATTTATCTAAATTTCATACCTAAAGTTTATATTAATTGTTAAAGGTTTTGTGCAAAATTTAAAGTCATTAGATTAATTTTTGTATAATTGAAAGAGATTTTACCATTTTGGCAAAATCACTTTGTATGGGAGGTAGACGTGATTTTTATTTGACTTTTACAAATTTTATACTAAAAATGCAAATTAAAGGTTAAAGCTTATGTGCAAAATTTTGTGTCATTAGATTAGTTTTTGTGGAATTGAAAGAGATTTTACCGTTTTGGGTAAGTCACTTTGTAAGGGAGGTAGGTGTGGTTTTCATCCCATTTTTACAAATTTTATAATCAAAGTTTATTATAAATATTTAAGACGCTGTGCAAAACTTGAAGTTATTATATTAGTTTTTGTGGATTTTAAAGAGATTTTATCGTTTTGGTTAAGTCACTTTGTATGGGAAGAAGGCGTGGTTTTCATACGATTCTTAAAAATTTTATAGTCAAAGTTTATATTAAATATTAAAGACGTTGTGCAAAACATGAAGTTATTGTATTAGTTTTTGTGGATTTTAAAGAGATTTTATCGTTTTGGTTAAATCACTTTGTATGGGAGGTAGGCGTGGTTTTCATCCCATTTTTACAAATTTCATACTCTGTGCAAAATTTGAAGTCATTATATGAAATTTTGTGGATCTTAAAGAGATTTTACCGTTTTGTTTAAGTCACTTTGTTTGGGAGGTAGGCGTGGTTTTCATCCAATTTGGCTCATTTTTGATTTTGACCTCCATTATTATATTTTATTCAAAGCTAATATATTGAATTTCGTTACGAAAGCTAAAAAATTACGGCTGTTATCGTGACCACAGACGAACAGACGGACATGGCTAAACCAACTCAGGAGGTGATGCTGATCAATATATACTTTCCTATACCGGCCACGCCTCCTTATCGGTGTTACAAATGGAGTGACAAAGTTTAAACGTGGGGGTATAAAAAAACGCAAAACAAAACTAAAAGCGATTAAGAAAAAAAATCATGTCTCTGATGGGATTCGAACCCACTACTCAAGATTTTAAAATACATGAATAAAAACTAAAACCCTAGCCAACTGAGCCATTTGCATTATTCGTATTACAATAATTCGTACTTACAGATCTGTAAAATCGGCATTCATATTCAGATTTTTAAGTACAACTGAATAAATACATAAAATGAATGCAAAATTGATTCATAAAAAAAATTTTAATTCACATTAATTTTTAAAAAAAAATGATTAATTATTAATTTTAATTATTTATTTTCCTTATTCAGAATAATAAATCATTTTTTACTCATTCGAATGATATTCACAAGGAATTCAATTCACAAAGAATTTGAGAGTTTTCAATTATTCTATTCATTTTTTATTCATTTTAGTCCCAAGCCATAAATAAAAAATTAATAACAAATGAATAAAACAGAATAATGAATAACAAATGAATAATGAATAATAAAATTAATAACGATTAAAAAATGAATAACGAATAAAAAATTAATAATGAATAAAATAAAAATAATGAATAAAAAATGAATATTGAATAAAATAAAAATAATGAATAACAAATAAATAATGAATAACAAATTAATAATGAATACAAAATGAATAATGAATAACAAAAGAATAATGAATAAAAAATGAATAATGAATAAAAAATGAAAAATGAATAAAAAAGAATAACTGAAAATTCTGAAATTCTTTGTGAATAGCATTCAAATGAATAAAAAAATTATTTATTATTCTGAATAACGAAAATGAATAATTGAAATGAATAATTAATAATTTTTTTAAGAACGATTGTGAATTAAAAATTTTATTTATAATTCAATTTTCCATTCATTGAATGCATTCTTATTTCGTTATTCACTGATTCACTTTTTTGTGAACAAAATCAAATTGAGTGCATTCTTTTACAGCTCTGGACTATATGCGTATACCAAAGAGTATGTATATAAAGAGTTACAGAAACAGAGAAATTGCTCTTTAAAACATTTTCAAGCTTGTAAGGATTGGGTTCTGCCGGCGCGCTGCTACTTTTATGCTGCCGACGTTCTTGAGGTCTGTTTTGGGCAGAGCTGTTGTTAAATCTATGTGTGCACAAGCGAGCTGGGAACATGTTTGTTCTTTCTGCTATGTTTTGGCCTTTTCCATCCCATAACTATTGAAATGAAATGAACCAAGGCCACATTTCCTTGAATTTACCAATTTGACTGACTTTTGCTTACATTTTTTTTTTTTTTTTTTTTGATAGATTCTAATAGGAAGATTTGTGTGAACAAGCGAGTTGGGAAGATTTTTGTTTTTTTAGAATGCTTTGGCCTTTTTCTTCCTATTAGAGTTGCGATCATTTGGTATATTTAAGGAAATATGAATGAAATGAAGCAAAGCAACATTTCCTTAAATATACCAATTTGCAGATATTCTAATGTTCTGTTTAGATTCTCAACTTTTTTGGCTGCATTTTTTTTTTTTTTTTTTGCTACATTTCTACCAAGGAAGATTTTTCATGCAATGGCAATTATATTTCATGAATATATTTTGATTTAATATTATTTAAGATAGATAAGGTAGATTCAAAGAAATATTAATGAAATAAAGCAAAACGGTTTTCTTTCGATTTACCAATATCGAACATATTATTGTATTTTATATTTGTCATTTTATTTCAAATACTAAACTCTAAAATTTTAATTAAAAATTCCGAAAATATTAAAATAAAGTAAACTTTAATTAAAATTCACTTATTCATTTAGAATTAATTTTTTATTTTTAAATTAACACAATTTTTAAAATTGTTTAACAAAATATTTTCACACCATTTCATAGAAATTTTTGCGATTTTTTTAATACAGCTGATGTCTGATAAAGCATGCGTTACTTCAAATTATCGAATGTTAGAAATGCACAATTCTAGGTTATGCTGAAATAATTGTGATTTTCTTAAAAGAAATTCTGCAATTGATTTCTGTAATAGAAATGCAGAAAAGTAACAATTTATTTGAAGTGTTTGCAGGAAGGTATTATAAATTAATTTATAAAAATATTTTACATTTATGTATTTAGTACATAATTGAATGAAATGAAATATTTTAATTGAATTCAAATTCAGTTCAAATACTGGGAGGTAAATACTTACTTATTCTATTTCCGCTGAAAACCTTTTTCTTCCACCACTAAATTTAAAACTTCCAAACAAATTAAGTATTTAGCTTATTATTTAATATAAGAAATAGGAACTACATGCAGGGCCGTAGACAAGGGGCGGTTTTGGGGGTTCAAACCACCCCGAGAGGTCCGACATATTAATAAAAATGAATTCATATCAGCAATTATTGCATTGTTTATACTTTAATACGTTATAAAAAACTTATCAAGTCATATACTGAAGTTGCGTTTACGTATAAAAGTCTGTGTTATGAGTTGAATCGTCGAAATAACAATAGTGAAAACCGATATATCGTTATTATTTATTTATTTAATTAATCACTGGTATGTTAACCTTACTGATTATATGCTTAATATATAAGTATGTACATGCAAAGAAATAGATATTACACTTTTATAAATTGAGTTTATTTGATTGAACATTATCGTCTTAGTGACTGAAAAATCAATAGAATAAACATTTTATAGGTTACTAAATTCTCGCAAAGTTCTCACGATTAGTGAATTAGAAGCATAATTCGTTCTGTGCACTCCAATATTAAATGGGGCACTATTTATTAATTTTTTGGATCAAACGTGATACATTAACAATTGTCATCACTACCCTTAACATCGGCTGTTGTAGATGATGGCAGTGATGATAACAGTAAAGCCAAGAAGAATGACATATATACACTGAAAAAACTTTCCTAATTTGAGAGATTTTAAAGTATACTTCAGCCACCAAATGATTTTAACTTTCCCTTGAGCGGTTCTCGAAAATTTAAATTTCAGCACCCATGGTTTTGTCGCTAGAGTTTGTTGGCTTACTTCAAATATGCAAATGGATCCTATTCTAAGTTCTGCGTTTTCTTTAGCTATGCTTATGGTGGCATTGCATCACAGTCTCTCCGTAATTTTCGGCAAAACAAAAAAGGTTTGTATAATAAAATTTTCAGCCTCTTTCCTTGGGACTATTTTGTAGTCAAGAGGTTTTTCCAATTTACTTTCGAATTAAAGATGTGAGTCTAAAACTAGTTTAATTTTTAATAAATGTGTTAAGTTATTCATGAGTTTTTCAAAGTAGATCTTACAATTTTGATTTTTCAAAGTTGATTTTTCAGAATTCTGACCCGATGAAAAGTTTTAACTCAATCGTTGAAGTAATTTTTTTGGTTTTATGATCTATGAAAATGAAAATATTTAAGAGAAATAAAATATAGTTCTCATCTTTAAAATTTCTTAAAACATACATCCGTAATTCAATGGGCGAGAACCGTTTTAGCGGATATGCATCCCTTAATATACACAATGATCGCACCGTAACAGATTTTATTTACAAATAGAAATCTTTGCGTTTATTTCTGTAGATTATTTTTAAAAAAATGTTATAACATGTTCATGTTTTTTATTTATTATTTTTAATCAAAATTAAATGTTTCAACTTATTAAATTATTTTTAGCAATCCTTACTAATTATACATTTTAATTTCTTTTATGAATTTGACGTTTTGGAAAACGGGTGTAAAGTTGTAAAATTGTTTAACCAAGTGCGGTAAATTTATTAAAATAAAACTGTTTTATTCTTATTTTAATAAGTTTATTTTGACTATGTGACTATTTGTTGCATAATGAGCATAAAAATTATAAGTACGTTTGGATAACCTATGAAAGAGGTTTTGATTATCAACACCTCCTGGACTGTTTTCGTTTATCTATAATGTGTACCCTACAATATGCATTTTTTTATCCAATATATGTTAATATTTATTAACTATTTTAATTTTCTTAAGGATAATAAAGAAAAAATTGTCTGTTTGTTTGACACCAATAACATTCTCATATCTTGAAAACTTTCTTAGTACAATGAATTTTTGTATATAACCTAAAAAGTAAAAAAAAACTATTCCTGTTTTAATATATATCATTCAATCTTCTTCTAAAAGTTCAATTAAAGAACTTGCAAAAAAATTAATGCAACATTTCCGTTACCTAAAGATTTTTATTTTTAATCTTTGTTAAAAAAGGTCCAAAAAATATATTTTTCTTCCAAAAAATGGTACAAAAGTTTTTTTTATTGTAAAAACAATTAAAACCAAAAATTGCAATTTTATACTCTTTCACATGTCGTATCACTCTTATGCAAAAACTATTTCAGTTTGACATAAAAATTTGTTTTTCTATTTCTTTTAAGAAAAATGCAATATTTCCCCCTTTGATTTTTGGGACGAACTAAATTTTTTAATATGTCGTTTTTATAATTTTTAAAAAATGCTTTGCCTTTAAAAGTAATTTCTTGGGCAGTCGCAAACAGAAAAAGGTACCATAAATTAAATCTTATGTCTTTCATTATTCGGCATTTTTAGAAACATTAAAACGAGACGTGTACATATGCTAAAATTTAAAATATATTCAACTTCTCGGTAACACTGGGTATATCAGCTAGTGTATAGAATAAAATAGCATTAATTTGGCTGCACATTTTATTGTAAGACAACTTTAAATTATCAAATAAAAAAATCTTTTACTTATGTAGGTACTAGTTTTTAGAACATATATTACAAAAACTGAATAATTTAGGACAATTCATTATAAAATTCTGAAATAAAATATAACTGTAATTGCATTGATATTTTTTTATATTAATTTTTAAAATCTTCTTTTTAAAAATTTAGCAAACAAATGTAAACAAAAATAACCCAAAGCAAAGTTAACCACTTTTCGGCATTCATGAATATATAAATACAAAATAAAGATATCTACAAATCTATATAAAATTCTGAAAATCTGAAAATCTAGAAAATAAAATGGAATTGCATCAAAAATCTTCTATTTAGAAATTTTGAAAAAAGATGTATACAAAAATCAGCCAAAACAAAGCTGACAATTTTTGGGCATACTTGATAATCAAAACCAGGGACCGAGAATAACTGTTATTTTGCAATTTTCAGATGAAAAAGGCTTAACGAAAAAGTGGCCGGAGGACTTTTTTAAATACATATATCATTATTATCGTAATGGCGCAGCTTCGCGAATATTAAATGCCTTTTAAATTTTTGGCTGTTACTATAAAAATTAAAATTAACTGTTATTTTTTGCCTTTTATTTTTTCGGGCAAAAATAACTGTTACTTTTGACTTTTATTTTTTAGGTCAAATATAACAGTTATTTTGTGCCTTTTATTTTTTCGGTCAAAAATATCAGGCAATTAGTATTTTTTTCAAAGGCCGAATAAAAAACTTTAAAAACTAAAAAGTTTTATAGCTCAAAATAAAAGGTACAAAATAACTGTTATTTTTGACCAAAAAAATAAAAGTCAAATGTAACAGTTATTTTTGCCCGAAAAAATAAAAGACATTAAATTACTAGTACTTTTGTCGGAAAAAAATAAAAGTTAAATGATAACTGTTAATATCTGACTTTTTTGATAAAAACCATAACCGGTACGCTCCCTGATCAAAACAGAACATAAGAATATCTGCAAATTGGTAAATTTAAGGAAAAGTTGCTTTGCTTCATTTCATTCATAATTCTTTATATATACCAAATAATCGCAATTCTAATAGGAAGAAAAAGGTAAAAAGAACAAACATGTTCCCAAAATTATAATTTACGCGTACTATAAGTGCACAATATTAGAAATTGAATTAAATGAATGCAATATTTCTTAAATGCTTGCAATTGTGCTGCTTGTGTTTACTTCTTGCTTTTTCACATTTTCTTTTGTATGTATGCACCACGTGTTAAGGCTTGATTACCCAAGCGTAACGTGAGGTGGCGCAGCGGGATGTAGCGTAGTGCGACGTTGCCTCGAGGATAAGCGATTACTGAAATCGTAATCCAACGTAGTGCAGGGCACTCATTTTATTATAGTTGGCTTATTTACTTCTCCTCGTCAACAAAAGATTGCATCCTTTCTTATATAGTATTAAAATTTACAAAAATGTAAAGTTAAACATATTTTTTCGCTTGTCGAACTGTCAAAAATCGTAACGTTGCGTAGAAATCTATTTTCTACAGACTTCTACGCTGCGTCACGCCACGTTACGATTTCGGTAACGACTTGTACACATTTATCATTAAGCAGATTTTAGCTTGACAATTGGCAACGTCGCGCTACGTTACCTTACGCTTGGGTAATCCAGCCTTTACAGCTGACAAGCTCGAGTGACGTAGTGCGCAGAAGATTTCATTTTTTGCGCACGGAGCATGGCAGAATTAGAGAAGGTATATGCATTTCAGACTGCGCTCTCTTTCTCATAGCCAGAATTGTCAAACTCAAGCATTTTGCTATTCTTGCCTATTTTCGCTTTCTTATCGCATTCTCGTCGTTTTCAGACTTTGTATGAGCTGTCAACTTCATTTTGGCAGTTGCGGCAGTCTCCCTCTCCAAAATGCATATGCCTTCTCTAATTCTGCCATGGCACGGAGTAAGACCCCTTTTACATTGATCAAGACTTGACGTCAAGTTTTTTTGACGTTCTCTTTTGAACTTGACGAAAGCTTTCACATTGGTCAAGACTTGAATTCAAGTTCTTGTCTTCTTTCCTTGTTTTCTAAAAATAAAACGAGATAGGTAGCAAGCAAATGAATTATAGTTTATAGAAATTTGCAAACTGAATTTTATTTTTTTACCGTGTTGGAAGTTAACAAAACGTTTTTGCTTAAAAATTTAATGCAAAATTAAATTATATTGGATGCAAAAAAATTTTAATGCAACCGAAGTCTAACAAACTCACATTGATATGCGAAAAATAAAATAAAAAGCACTGTCAACAACACGAAAATAGCAAAAGGAACACGAAAAAACACGAAAAATTGCCGGTACAGCTTCAAGTTTCTTTTTCCCTTCCGTCGCTTCCGATGTGCGGCGAATTGCCTACAAACTCTGAAACTTGACTTCAAGTCTTGACCAATATAAAAGGGGTCTAAGCTATCTGTATATCTTTGTTTCATGCTGTTATGCTGCCGACGTTCTTGAGGTCTGTTTTGGGCAGAGCTGTTGTTAAATCTATGTGTGCACAAGCGAGCTGGGAACATGTTTGTTCTTTTTACCTTTTTCTTCCTATTAGAATTGCGATTATTTGGTATATATAAAGAATTATGAATGAAATGAAGCAAAGCAACTTTTCCTTAAATTTACCAATTTGCAGATATTCTTATGTTCTGTTTTGATCAGGGAGCGTACCGGTTATGGTTTTTATCAAAAAAGTCAGATATTAACAGTTATCATTTAACTTTTATTTTTTTCCGACAAAAGTACTAGTAATTTAATGTCTTTTATTTTTTCGGGCAAAAATAACTGTTACATTTGACTTTTATTTTTTTGGTCAAAAATAACAGTTATTTTGTACCTTTTATTTTGAGCTATAAAACTTTTTAGTTTTTAAAGTTTTTTATTCGGCCTTTGAAAAAAATACTAATTGCCTGATATTTTTGACCGAAAAAATAAAAGGCACAAAATAACTGTTATATTTGACCTAAAAAATAAAAGTCAAAAGTAACTGTTATTTTTTGCCTTTTATTTTTTCGGGCAAAAATAACTGTTACTTTTGACTTTTATTTTTTAGGTCAAATATAACAGTTATTTTGTGCCTTTTATTTTTTCGGTCAAAAATATCAGGCAATTAGTATTTTTTTCAAAGGCCGAATAAAAAACTTTAAAAACTAAAAAGTTTTATAGCTCAAAATAAAAGGTACAAAATAACTGTTATTTTTGACCAAAAAAATAAAAGTCAAATGTAACAGTTATTTTTGCCCGAAAAAATAAAAGACATTAAATTACTAGTACTTTTGTCGGAAAAAAATAAAAGTTAAATGATAACTGTTAATATCTGACTTTTTTGATAAAAACCATAACCGGTACGCTCCCTGATCAAAACAGAACATAAGAATATCTGCAAATTGGTAAATTTAAGGAAAAGTTGCTTTGCTTCATTTCATTCATAATTCTTTATATATACCAAATAATCGCAATTCTAATAGGAAGAAAAAGGTAAAAAGAACAAACATGTTCCCAGCTCGCTTGTGCACACATAGATTTAACAACAGCTCTGCCCAAAACAGACCTCAAGAACGTCGGCAGCATAACAGCATGAAACAAAGATATACAGATAGCTTAGACCCCTTTTATATTGGTCAAGACTTGAAGTCAAGTTTCAGAGTTTGTAGGCAATTCGCCGCACATCGGAAGCGACGGAAGGGAAAAAGAAACTTGAAGCTGTACCGGCAATTTTTCGTGTTTTTTCGTGTTCCTTTTGCTATTTTCGTGTTGTTGACAGTGCTTTTTATTTTATTTTTCGCATATCAATGTGAGTTTGTTAGACTTCGGTTGCATTAAAATTTTTTTGCATCCAATATAATTTAATTTTGCATTAAATTTTTAAGCAAAAACGTTTTGTTAACTTCCAACACGGTAAAAAAATAAAATTCAGTTTGCAAATTTCTATAAACTATAATTCATTTGCTTGCTACCTATCTCGTTTTATTTTTAGAAAACAAGGAAAGAAGACAAGAACTTGAATTCAAGTCTTGACCAATGTGAAAGCTTTCGTCAAGTTCAAAAGAGAACGTCAAAAAAACTTGACGTCAAGTCTTGATCAATGTAAAAGGGGTCTTACTCCGTGCCATGGCAGAATTAGAGAAGGCATATGCATTTTGGAGAGGGAGACTGCCGCAACTGCCAAAATGAAGTTGACAGCTCATACAAAGTCTGAAAACGACGAGAATGCGATAAGAAAGCGAAAATAGGCAAGAATAGCAAAATGCTTGAGTTTGACAATTCTGGCTATGAGAAAGAGAGCGCAGTCTGAAATGCATATACCTTCTCTAATTCTGCCATGCTCCGTGCGCAAAAAATGAAATCTTCTGCGCACTACGTCACTCGAGCTTGTCAGCTGTAAAGGCTGGATTACCCAAGCGTAAGGTAACGTAGCGCGACGTTGCCAATTGTCAAGCTAAAATCTGCTTAATGATAAATGTGTACAAGTCGTTACCGAAATCGTAACGTGGCGTGACGCAGCGTAGAAGTCTGTAGAAAATAGATTTCTACGCAACGTTACGATTTTTGACAGTTCGACAAGCGAAAAAATATGTTTAACTTTACATTTTTGTAAATTTTAATACTATATAAGAAAGGATGCAATCTTTTGTTGACGAGGAGAAGTAAATAAGCCAACTATAATAAAATGAGTGCCCTGCACTACGTTGGATTACGATTTCAGTAATCGCTTATCCTCGAGGCAACGTCGCACTACGCTACATCCCGCTGCGCCACCTCACGTTACGCTTGGGTAATCAAGCCTTAACACGTGGTGCATACATACAAAAGAAAATGTGAAAAAGCAAGAAGTAAACACAAGCAGCACAATTGCAAGCATTTAAGAAATATTGCATTCATTTAATTCAATTTCTAATATTGTGCACTTATAGTACGCGTAAATTATAATTTTCAATTATATATTATGTAATTAAAATTAGTACTAAAGTTTTAGATGCTTTTGATAAGAATAACAACGATTTTATTTCGTAACTCTTTATATATATATATACTCTTTGGCGCAAGTTGTATTTGTATTTGTATTTGTATTTTGTATTTGTATTTATATGACACTTGTTAGTACAATAAGATAAAGTAACATCTTTTATAGTACAACGAATAATATACATAATCAACAAATTATAAATTATAAATTCTATTATAAAAAAATTGTCGTTTGTTTCTGTCAGTTTGTGTGATTTTCATGCAAGCAAACATGGTAGAGGTCACTTCCAATTTCAAAGATATTTATCTAAATAAGACTAAATATGCATATAAAAAAAAAACAGAAGCAAGTTTAAAAGCATTTTTTTATTTGATAACTATCGCACTTAAAATTATAAAACATAAGTTAATAATAAATAAATTATGTTAATAAAACGTAAACAAAGCATATATCAGTTGATTTGTACTTACCAAAAGTCTTTTCAAGAATTATATTCTCTTAAAAATAGTCAAATACTTTTCTTACAGAGAAAACTTAATTTTTAAATCAGAAACTTATAGGTATATTACATATTGTCACCTAAAAAATAAAAACCCTAACAACATTTTTAACTTTTTGTAGGAGAAGCCAAAAACGTTTTTAAATGGGACATATTTTAGATTTAAAAGCCGTTTTTTTGACAAGTGCCTAAAAATGACTACTTAATAAACGAAATTATGAAGAAATTATACTATATACTACTATATGTGCTATTTTAAAACGTTTTTGGCTTCTGCTATAAAAAATTATGAACGTTGTTATGGTTTTTTGAATATTAAGTAATGATATACAATATACAAAATTAAAATTCAGGCATATCTTCGAGATCAATACTTAAATTGTTGCTTGTATTATTATCATAGAAGTTCGCATTTCTAAATTTTTTTCTTAAGCTATGTGGTATTTAATAGGTATTACAACACTTTTTTTAAACATGTAGCCATGTTTTTACATTCAACAAATTATTTAAGAGTTTTTCTTGCATTCCATTTCGAATTTTCGTTTTTAATAAGATTCATATAACTAAAAATTTTCTCAACCACAGCATTGCTAAATGGTAAACTATGCGAGAAAAACACAAATTTTGATGAATCTTCTTCAGATTCCCAACTTTGATCAATCACTTTTTTTCTACTTTATTGCTTTGAATCCACTTTTAAAAATAGTTAAAAGAAATAAATATTGTTTGCAATAATAGGGATATTCACGATGTGGTGCATTTGTGATAAATTTTTGCAAAATTTACAATACTTACAACTTTGTGAACGAACCTTCAGTAAAGTATATATTGTATTTTTAAAATCAGCTAATTGTGGTGTGAACTTCTGTTTGGAAATATTAATTTAAAATCATCATTTAACTACAGGAAATCATACAAAAATTGAAATGAAAGAATAAATTATATTAATTTGTATTACATAAACTCACAGCGTAGCCTGTAGCTTGCTCCATGCTGAGTAGAAATGCTTTTACAATCAGCTGATCTAATACACAACGAAATTTACACAGAATACAATAGTGTTCCATCGTTGTATTTTTTACACAGGGTTTTATTTTGAAAACTGTGCATTTTGTTTTTGTTATATTACAAAATTTACTACAAATATCAAATTTATCAAAAATACACAATACAAGGGAAAATACAACACATCGTGAATACCCCTATTGTTTTCTTAAGTAAATTACTTACTTAATAAAATTGACAACGAAGAAGTTAACCATAAAACGAGTTCCTTAAAGTACCTCTACACTATATGTTTCATACATATGACACGTCAAAAAATTACAAATGGATTTAGCTACAGATAGTGTGGAACATATGAAAATGTGGTTTTGAAATGTCGTTTGTATTTGCATCTGTAAATTTTTGAATTAGAACTGTCTCTAATTTCGTATGTTTTTCTATCTGTACAAAATGTCAATTTGATAAATTTTTTATTTGAAAATGGAAGAAAAGGCAAATATTAAGATATTTATTCAATAAATTGATTTATAATTAATTTATTCTTAGTTTGAATGGCTACAAGAGGACATTTAAGAGCTTTAAGGTTTACAAAAATTTCAAAAGCTGTTTTTTATTTTCAAATGACGTGTCGATAGTGTGGAGACAAAAGAAAAAAGCTGTCTGACAAAAACTTAATTCTGACACACAGATGAAATTCGGTATGTAATTTTATTTGACATGTCATATGTATGAAACATATAGTCTGGGGGCACCTTTATATCGCGTTTCACAAGGTGGTTCAGAGATGAAAAAATATAAAATGTCGATAGCCAAAAATAACCACTTAGTAACCAAATATACATTTTTATTGCAATATTTGTTAATATTAAAAAATATAGGAATTCGCAAAATATTCCACTTTTTATGCTGCATATTTTTATAAAAAAAAATATGCTTCCCGAAGGTAAAATATGCCAAAGTGAAATATAATATTCCACTCTGGTCACACTGGTAGAGGTAGCTGCAGCGCTGAAGGCGAATTTACACATTTCACTCAAAACGATGATAGTGAACGTTGAACGATGACAGTGAATCAATTTCTGATTTACATTATTCAAAGTGTAAATTTGAAATTTGATGGATGATTCGGTGTTGAATGTCAAAATATATTCGTTGGCTGATTAATTTTATTGACGTTTAAAAAAATTAAATAAATAAAAGCTATTCAGCAATTAAATAAAAAAAAATATAAACTTTCTGCTTGAAATTATGTGGACACCTTTCAATTGTGTTTTAGTACGAATGACACATCAGTTCGGTTTGCTTTCACTTTCATCAAAAGTAGGAAAACCTTCTACTTCTTTCACTGTTCAATGTGGATGACAATCATCTTCATTTTAAAGATGAAACTCAATTTACATTTTACAATTCAGATGATTCATCCAAAGTGAACGATGATAGTGAATCGTGTAAACTCGCCTTGACTGTGCTCTATTTCCATACTGCCATGGCTGTCAAACTCAGCTGTGTGGCGAGGGGAAATAAAAGAAAATAAATAAAAAGTTTTGCTTCGTTTTGACATTTCCGGCAGATGCACCTCTCATCTGGTGCATCTACCTGTATTATTCTACCATGCAAGCAGTGATGTGCGGCGTAGAGAACATGATGTCGACAATACTATTGTCGACGGTGTCGACAATGTCGTGTAGACAATTGCTTTGCTGCATGTTTATTGTAATATTTAATTAAATTGAGTCCAAGTTCAAAGTATTCCTTATTTTTACGCCTTCTGGGCATGGCTTTTGTTTGTTTAATTGTAAAATTTGTTAATTTGTGTTAATTAAACGACTTTTTAAAAGGTTTTAAGAATCAGCATAATCTAAATGGAACTTGCATTTTTGCAGTGTTGCATTTTGTTGACATTGTTTACATAATTCTCGACATTGTCTACATTGTCGACACATTCTGCATTGTCGACACCAAAAAGTCGACAATTAAAGACGACGCGTCGAGGAACATCACTGCATGCAAGCAAATTAAAAAAATTAACAAGGTTACACAACGAATATTAAAAATGTTCAAATACTATGCGCATTTATTTAGAGTTGTAGAGAGTAGAAAACCAACACATTAAAAGAGTATTTTACAATGTGGCAACGCTTCGTTAATGTTTTTATCGTCGCTCGTTTAGCTTATCAACTAAATTAAGTGACATTCGCACATTTTTTGCACACCACATTCATTTCGTAGCACGGTTTTCTTGTGCTGCTTCGACTCTTTTTTTCTACAGTACAAACTTCAGCTGATTCAAGTACAAAAAAGTTTTGTTTATATCGGCAAAATGCAGCCAATGAAAGCAAAAGAAAAAGTTTAAATAGTTCTGTGACCATAATTTTCTTTTTTTTTTTTTTTGTTGCCGATGATTAAATGCGACCAATAACAAAAAATATAACAACAATAATAACATATAAAACAGCAAACAAATGCAGAACAATAAAGCATACTATTAACGATAAGTTCGCACGGTTATCGGCTCCAAGCAACTGGTTTACCAAGTTCGAGCTATTAAAAAAAAACAACAAAAAGTTGTATATCGACAACTAGTTGAGTATCTCAGTCAGTCGTCAGAGGAACGCGTAAGCGTGAGCAACATTATTTAAGTCAAGAAGAATAACCGCCGTGAATGATAAAAAAAAGTGAGAACACAAAAATATTTGCATCAATTTTGGAATGATTTGTTTTTTGGAGGAATAGAAAAATGCGTGAGATGTGAAGAAAAAAAAGTAGCGCAACAACAACAAACTAAAATAAAAAACAAGTTCAACAAAGAGCCAATAACTACAAAGTGCTATAAATTTTACTAAGTTAAAAAATTTACTCAGCTGCTGTTATTTGAAAAATCAATCTGGCAATATTGTAAACATAACAGAACAACACGAATCAATACAACAAAAATTTCTACAAATCATAAAAAAGCAAAAAACAACTCATATGCCAAAAAATCAATCTTCACAACGTCGATAAAATTTTCTCACATAAAATTTCAGTTTAGAGAAACACAAAAATTAAAATTGTTTTTAAAAAATTGTAACTGCGTTTCATCACACCAGCCGATTATAGCCAGAAAACAAGAAAGATGTCGTCTGTCTGTCTGCCGGAACTCACTAATGGCCAGAGTGCCGCTCTGCAGCAGGTGAGTTCAAGGCCGATTCGTTCGTTCTTGCTTCGAACGGTCGTGTTTTTTTTACGTTTTCTTCATATGCACATTTGCAGACTTAAAATTTCGTCACATGCTCTTAGCTTTTTATTAGCTTCTTTGTGCTAAATAGTTTAAAATGCATTTTATTTTTATTACTTTTTAAAACTACTATTTTGCAACATATACATTAACTCTGCTGTTTTAACGCTTGTGCACTTTGGTCGCAGATGCTGTCTAAATTCTTGTCACGACACTTGGTTGGAGCCAGTGTTGCCATTATTTATTTTTTTTTTTGCAAAATTTTTTCGTTCCCGAAATCGGAGTCGTTTTTTGATCCCGAAAATAACAAAACATTATTAAAAAACTACTTATTTTGGAGTCTTTTTCGAGTCGTTTTTTAATCATTTTTTGGTATTTTTGAGATGAAAAAAAGGACTCGAAAAAGACTCGTCAACAAGACTCTCGGGTAGGGTACCATTTTCTCCCGAACATTGAGTCTCTTTTTGATCAGAAAATGAGCGCACTATTAAAAGTGCTGAAAACGACTCCAATTTGTTCGAAAATTTAATAAAATTCAAGGTAGATTCAGTTTGCTACAATTCTGTTACACGGCATTAAATAGAGTTTAGACAAACATTTGAATTAAATGTAAATGTTCAGTTGACAGCTTAATTTAAAGTATTTAAGCGATATTATTTTACTTTTTTTTAACACGTTTTTATTAGCTTCACTTTATGTCTGTCCCGTACAAATTTTTGAATCCATTTTTTCCGATGAGCTAGAGTTTTGAAACTTAAAATGTAGCTCAGAACTGGATGACAACACAATAACCACTTATTTTCTTATCTGTTCGTCTATGTGTTTGGCTAAAATGCACAATTATTTCATACATACACATACTAGGAAAGTTAATCCCGGACGATCCTGGGATCCCGGATTTAAGCCCTTTTAAATCCCGGGATTGCCTTTCCTGTATTCTGGGATTTTTAAATAAAAAATTTCTATTACAAATATTCAACTATTCATGTAAATGCAAATCATATCATTTTAAGTTGATATGAATATAGAATTGTGGCGACCGTAGCCTAGTGGGTAGAGTGCGTGGCCTCTAAGCTAAAAAACCGTGGTAGCCCGGGTTCAATTCCAGCTCAGACAGAAAGTTTTTTCAATGGAATTAATTTTTCTGTTTGGTCGTCACCTCTCTGCAGACAATGGCAAACCTCAAAGAGTGAAAATTGCCATCTAAAGCTTCTTGAGAACATAAGCCGTTCGGAGTCGGCGTAAAACACGTAGGTCCAGTTCTCGATCATTTGTGATCAAACATTTAATAACACGCACAACACAATTGGATCAATAGAAAGGTCAACGTCCTTTAAAGGGCTTAAATGGTCAGTTTATTTATATTTTTTTTTATGAATATAGAATTAGAAAAAACTTTTATTGAGGCTGATAATGATAGCTAGGACGATGAGTGTGAATCACTGGACCAAGGACTTTTCAAAGTTTTCGAAGAATATGCAACATCAGAAAGTCAGCTATGTATTTAAAAATTGTCAGATATTCTGATTTGGGAAATAACACTGTTTTATGGTGAAGACAATCGTGATCGAAACTTAGAAATTGCTTACGACTATTGAACAACTATTTCTCCAACTAGCATAGAATCAGAACTGTGCAATAAAAAATAAAACGAATTGATCTTCTTAATGTATTACTTTAAAAATAATTAAAACCAAAAATTTAATTTGAAGTCTTTTTCGACCATAATTTGCCTTAAACACGAAAAAACATGAAGACGGTACACAAAAAAGAAAGTGTAACATTTATATAGTAATACCTTAAACTGTTCTGTCTTTTTTATATTTTTTGTTCTTTAACCCTTTCAATGGCTAGGCTAAGAACAAAAAAATTTTTTGAGGTAATATTTCTATCATTTAGGCTCTTAAAAGATGAAAAAAAACATACCTTTCATTTTAACCTGCGATACTTTCGTTTGTATAAAGAAAAAATTGTTTTGCTCCTGTTCGGCAAAAAGTCCTTTTTTTAATCTTTTAAAGATTTCTCAACCCTTTAGATCTTTGTTTTTTAAGCCCTTTTAATATTCTTATCATTAAAGCCATAAAAAGATACAAAAACATAAATTTGATTTTTTTGCTTTTCTTCGCATAACGAATCAAAAACGAAAATCCAACTGACTTTAATGTCAAATACATATATCTCTAAATTTATTTTTATCATGTTGGTTCATCTTTGCTTCATAGAACCAAACGATTTAATTTTAAAAAAAAGCTTTGCAAAATAAATACATATAAAAATTACTTTCTGACGTGTTCAATATATTAGGCAAATCCACTGAAAGGGTTAAATTAATACAATGTGCTAGTCATTAATATTATTTATGTTTTTTGTGTTTATTAACAATAAGGGTATTCACAATTGTGTGGTATTGTAGCATGGATTTTTTTTTTGCCATAGTTTAAAATCACAATATGAGCACTATTTAAAATAGAATTTGTGGTTGGGAACCTCCAACTATAGCTTTTTGTTACTATGCAAATAAATTAACTATCCAATTTGATATATTTTATTAATATATGGCATAAAAAAGTTTAACTTGCATTTTGAGCTTCTTTAATTTTTGCAATTAGAAAATAACTAGCAACCGATAAGTTGTTTATGGAACTTTAAAAACCACGTTTGTTAACATATCATTGGGCTACTTAAAATTACCACACTTTTGGTTTGTAGATATTTCATGTAAAACAAGAAAAAATATAAAAACCGCTCGGTCAAGTGTGATACACATTGGCGTCGGAAGCGGGGGGCAAGGTGGGCAGTTGCCCCCCCACTTTTTTAGCTAGATAAACAATTTAAAAGGAAAAGTTATTCAAAATATCAGTTTTTTTGCAACGATAATATTTTTGTATTATATATTTTCCTCTTCTTTCTCTCTTCTTCATGTTTCATGTGAAGAAATTTTGGTGAACTTTTTTTGCACCACTATTTGTACTGCCCCCCCATTTGTACTGCCCCCCCAGATGAAATTCGCTTCCGACGCGCTTGGTGATACAACACCACGGGGTTGTTTAACTACACTGAAAACCAAGCAATTTTTTTTTTACTTTGAAGTTGCATTTATTTACATATAAATAAAACATGCCATTCTTTATAAAGCATATTACTCAAAAAGTAAATATAATAAAATGCATTTTGTTGTTGTTTTTGTAAAAATTAAATATATATCTTATAAATTTTAAATTGTGAATATCCTTAATGTGTTTTGTTTTGTTTTGTTTTGTTTTTATTACTTTATAAATAAATGAATTTACATTTTTTAGTTTCAAGTAATAAATAACTAAAAATTGTATTTAAAACGTTTTGAATTATTTACATCTTAAAATTTTCAATCCCGAACTAATCCCAGGATTGAGATTTTCAATCCCGATAATCCCGAGATTGAGAAAAGCTTCCGGGATTGGACTCCCTAATACATACATACATATTAAAAATCAGTCAAAAATACTGAAAAGCTCATTGACATTTTTAAATTTCAAAAATTCACTAATTTTTTACCTCATTTAGAAAAAGTTTTGTGGTGAGTTCTGTAGCTCATAGCGTAAAGCGATTGATTTATAACCTAAAGGTAGTGAGTTCGAGCTTCAACAATTGGATGGATTTTTTGTTTTGTTTTTATAAAATAAATGAAACAGTGAAAAAAATTGTAAAAATGTAATTTAAATAAAAAAATTTTATTTATTTTGTAAGAAAGTAGTTTGATTTATTGCTATTAAGAATATATTTATTTGTGATCTCAGTAGCTCAAAGCACTAGGCGCTTACTTTATTATCGCGAGGTTGTGAGTTCGTGACTCAAACATGTCAATGGATTTTTTCAGTTTTTTTTCTCATTTTAAAATATATATATAGAACTACTACCTGATATACCCGGTGTTAACTGAGAAGTTGTACAGGGTCCGCCAAATAACTTTTTTTTTTGAAAATTCTATAAAAAAAAACTACTGGATATTTTCTCAAATTTCTTTTTTTATTTGAAAGTACAATTCTTCCGGTTAATAATGGAAAATAATTTTATTCAAATGGCTGCCTCGGCAGTAACCTACACGATCGGTCCAATTTTTAAGCACATTATCGATTGTGTGCAGCTGTATATCACCAATGGCTTCACGAATATTGTCCTTTAAAGCGTCAATTGTCTCTGGCTTGTCAGCGTAACACTTATCTTTGAGGGCACCCCACAAATAATAGTCCAACGGTGTCAAATCGCAGCTCCTAAGTGGCCAAACGACATCAGCTCTGCGGCTGATATTGCAATCTTCAAAAACAGAGCGCAAAACATCGAGTGTAGCTTCGGCTGTGTGGCACGTAGCGCCGTCCTGCTGAAACCAAATGTTGCCAATATCCTCCTCTTCAATTTTTGTGAACTAAAATTCGTTCAACATAGCCTGATAACAATCGCCATTGACTGTAACGGCCACTCCTTGCTCATTTTCGAAGAAAAATGGCCCAATTATGCCTCTGGACCAAAATCCGCACCAAACAGTGACTCGTTTTGGGTGCAGCGGCTTTTTAATGTATGCGTGCGGGTTTTTTGTGCCCCAAATGCGACAATTTTACTTGTTTACATACCCGCCAAGATCAAAATGAGCTTCATCTGAAAAGATGATTTTTTTGACAAAATCGGCATCTTCTGTAAGTCGATCGCAGGCCCACTTCTCAGCGTTGTTCAAGCGTATACACAACCATATTCGTTCAGCGGAAGGATAAAACTAATTATCTGTCAAATGAGACATGAGCTAAGTGTTACCATTCACGAAATAAGCACTAGTTGAAAAAAAACGTTATATGGCGGACCCTGTATATCTTTACCCCAAATTTTTTAACTTTATTTTTCATTGCCAAACATACTAAAGTCCAAAGATTCATCAAACACCTTAAATGTTTAAGGTAAATAATCTGCCATGCAAGAATATTCTAAGTTATATCATTTCGATTTGGTAATTGCACACTTTTGTGGTAAGTAACATTCTTGGTTTAAATGTCTTTTAATAGAGAAAATTTCGTTTTCTATAGGAACATGCAAGTTTCTGTCAATTTCCAAGAAATTGACACCACAAAATTTTTCTTACCTGAAACACACAAAAAGTTTTTAGTACTAATTTTATTTTTTGATGAAATAGAAAAAGAAAATCAATAATGAAACTGCTGGCTTTGAAAGTGAATAACTTGGTCATGTTACAAAGGATTGTATTTATATGTTTTTTGGTTTGAAGTTTTGATTCATTGTCCGTCTAATCGTGTTTCAATCTTTTTCATTTTCGTTTGCCTTCTAATTTTTATAATTTTCGAAAAAATAACCTTAACGAATTTCTTTATTTCGCAAAAAAATTTGGTAAAAATATATGTTGTTGAAAAATATTCAAAACCAAAAATTTCTTTTTTAATGTTCCTTCATATGGTATGCTTAAATGTAGGGTTGATTTAAAGTTTCTATCGTAAAAATGTATAAACGTTTTATACCATCGAAAAATCAAGCCCCACAACTATCATAAAAAATTTAAGTTTTGTTTATTTTTATTCATTTTGTATTTTTGTAATATTGTTTGCATAAAAAGTAATGGTGTAGTAGTGAAAAAATAGTGACAATTTCTAAATTCGTTTCTGAGTTATACTCTCAAATATCCCTTTAAAGTTTAAACACTGACACAGCAACAACAGCGCCACCTGCCGGGTTAAACTTTAAAACAAAACCATCTAATGACCCAGCCGCACACACACCAAATTTTATCAAAATCAGTCTAGCCGCTTAGAAGGAGTTACAAAGCCATGTACAGAAGAATTTTATATATAAAGATTTCGGTTTCTTGAACAAATTTTTTTGCCACCTTCAGTGGTGAAATTTCGAAAATTCGAATTTTTAAAGTTTTTGAAAAAGACTAAAAATCAGAAAATAATTATTTGAGTAAAAAAAAATTTTAATATAACACGTTTTTAAAACGAACTAAAAAGTATAAAATAATTTCTCCTAGAGTGGGGCTTTTAGTTCTCCTAAAAACGTTTTAAATAAATTCAATATTATTTTTACCATTTTAAAATGTTTCTTATTAAAAAAATTGATTTGTTTCATTTGATTTTTAGTTCGTCACACATGTGTTGCATTAAAAATCTTGCAAATATTTCTTTGCTTTTTTAATTTTTAACCAAAAAAAAGGCATCCGAACGTTACGTGCATGACTATGGAAATGCCCATATCAAATGACAGAAGACGAGAAATTTTAATAGAACTAATTGGAAATTTGCAATGCTTTGATGTGCTCGTAGATTAAACAGAAATTTTCTTCATAAAATAAAATGAATTTTGAAAGTTGTTCAGCTACCTTGTATCTCAATTATTTAAATAGTATTAAGCTGAGAATATTGTCTGATCCAAAGAAATTTTGGGGTTTCATAAATACGATGAAAAGAACTGATGGACTCTTCATCATTTAAAACTTCTGATGGATTTACCGACGATTCCGTCATAATTTGTGGCTTATTTGCCAATCTCTTTAAAGAGTCATTTTGTTCAGACTCTTTTAATCCTGATGAAAGGTACTTTGAATATATGAATTCTGCACCCATAGTTTCGATAGATTCTATATCCTTAACTTCGGAGGATATTTTAAAGTTTATTGGATCAATCGATAAGGATTTTAATGCTGAACCTGATGGAATTCCTACCGCTAAGTTAATACAATGCTGTTCTGTTCTTAGCAAACCACTGTCCATGTTTTTCAATAAATCAATTAGCGAAAATAATTTTCCACTTTTTTGGGTAAAATCTTTTGTAAGTTCTATTTATAAAAAGGTTGTAAGAACTATATAAACAACTATAGGCCTATCGTTTAACTCCTATTGACTTTTGAGCGACTCGTGTATGATCGTATAAAAAACTATTTTTGGGAAGGTCAAACAACTCGTTAGCATGGTTTTGCTACTGGCAAATTTTGTAACTTTGTCTAATCTCCTCCATTTGACAACATTCTGCTTTAAATCTTTCAATTTTGGTAGCCAGGTCGATTGTACACTGGCTTTAGCAATGCTTTTGATAAATTATTACATAATCGAATTTTATTTAAACTTAAATCAATGGGATTTTCACAATATTTTGTACGCTGGATCAAATCGTATTTGATAGAGCGATCTTATCTAATACGATTCCGAGTCGTGTTGTCTTCTGAATTTGTTGCAGAATCGGGTGTTCCTCAAGGGAGCCACTTAAGTCCACTTCTGTTTATTTTGGCAATTGATGATGATACTCACATCATCAAACACTCTAATTTGCTTATTTATGCAGACGATATGAAAATATAGAGAACAATTGATTCTAAAGACAATTCAGATCTACTCTAGTCAGACTTGAAATCCTCTGAGGTTAGATGTTCTGAACATAATACAACTACAACTACCACGATGTATTATGTAATTGCGCGATCTCACTTAGAGTAGATATCCAAGTCAAGTTTGGTACCCCAGCTTTAATTTGCATATTGAACGCATAGAAAGAATACAAAAACGTTTTGTCTGGTTTGCTCTTGTTTAAGATTATTAAAAATGAAATCTTTGAGTGAGAAAAGGAAAATTGCTGATAACGTCTACTTACATCAACTCATAACTAGTGTATTCGCTTCTTCAGAACTTCTAAACATTCCCTTTTAAATTTTAACACTAACCGAAGAAGCAGTAGAAACTCTAACAACTTGATTTATTTACAATTTAGTAGAACAAATTATATGTTAAGTGCTCCATTAAATCGCATGAGCACCTTTGTAAGCAACTGTAGCTTTTTTGATGTTAAATTATCGAAAGGTCAACTCAAAAATAGACTGAAAACTAATACATGATTAGATCTATGTAAAAGCCCAACCCATATTATGGAGGGTAAATTTTTCTCACTTTTGATTGTGTTGGACTACTTTTATCTATATCTTTGAGATATTTCAATTAAATTTTGGTTGGTTCTTAAAATGATATAATGCGGAGAAAGTGCGAAAAAGCTGTAGTAGCCAGGGACTGAAAATAACTGTTATTTTACAATTTTTAAATAAGTCATAACGAAAAGTTGCCGGAAGACTTTTTTAAATAAACCATTATAATCGTAGTGGTAGCAAATTCGAGAATATTAAACACCTTTTAAATTTTCGACTGTTACTATAAAAGTTAAATTAAACTGTTATTTTTTGCCTTTTATTTTTTCGGGCAAAATAACTGTTACTTTTGCATTTTATTTTTTAGGTCAAAAATAACAGTTATTTTGTGCCTTTTATTTTTTCGGTCAAAAATATCAGGCAATTTGTATTTTTTCAAAGACCGCTTGACTATATAAAATACTATTAAAACTAAAAAAGTGTTGTAGCTCAAAATGTGCGCGCTGCTGAGACAATGAAAATTGCACTAAACTTTTTACTGTCGTTCAAGCGGCCTTTAAAAAACTTCTAAATGCCTGATATTTTTGACCGAAAAAAAGGCACAAAATAACTGTTATTTTTGACCTAAAAAATAAAAGTCAAAACTAACAGTTATTTTTGCCCGAAAAAATAAAAAGCATAAAATAACTAATATTTTTATCGGAAAAAATAAAAGTTAAATGATAACTGTTAACATCTGATATTTTTGATAAAAACCATAACTGGTACGGTCCCTGCACTCAGAAAAAAGTTTATCGGAATATGAGAAAAAAGGCATCATATTAAGTGAAAAATGGTATTGACTTTGCTCCAGAGAATGCTTTTCTCTAAATGTGATCCCAAAAATTCCCTAAAAATGGCAAAAAGCTTTCATGAAAATGAGATATATTTTCTCATTAATAAAAGACACCTTCTCTTTAATAGAAAAATATTTCTTTATAATAGGTTCAACCGTTCTCTTTATTGTGTAAATTTTTCCCGAAAAAAGAGAAATATTTTTTTAATTTTAATAAATGTTTTCTTTAAGTTGCGTTTATAGTTTCTCACAAAAAATAACACTTTCTTTAAAAGAAAGATACATTTTCTTAACATTGATAAAACATATTTCTTTATTGCGTACATTTTTCTTTAAAACACAGAAGTATATCTGCAATTACGATTAAAAAATTATTTTTGTAAAGCGTTTGTTTTAACTCAGTTCTACGCAAAGTAGAAGTATTAGTATCAAATTGTGATTTGGTTTTAAAAATATTAGTTAAAAATGTGTTAAGAGGTAGAATTATTGTTGTGACATTGTTTTTCGGTACTCTTTATAAATATTCCAGAAATTTATTCTGAAAAACGATTTTGTAAATGCATCCAAAGAAACAGTAGTAATAAACAACATCACTTTGTGTAGCTATGTTAAGTGAAAAAACCTTTTGAAGGAACAATCGTCATAATATGCTCAATATGCATAAATTACTCAATTGCTCTCACCTCATTCAATATAAGAAAAATATATCGATTTTTGAGAAGAAGCCTTTTTAATTTTTGAGAAAGGATTTGTTGTTACTGAAGAAAATATTTCGCATAGTGAATTATTTATCAACAATAGAGAACATTTTTTATTTTCTATAAATTTTTTTCTATAAACGAGATTTTTTCAGTGAGAGAAAAATACTTATCATTAATAGAGACATGAAATATTTCCATTTCCCACAAAGAAGGAAATATTTCTTCGAATAAGTGAAAATTTATTATAATTGTAGTAAATTTTATTTGAAATGAAGAAAATTTCTATTATCGAAAATAGAGAAATTTTTTATCACAAAAAGATAGGTGTTTTTTTCTGAGTGTGGTAGTAGCTGAACTCTATTGTTAGTGCATGTTTTAATATCTCAGAAACTAATAATCCAATTTTAGTGAAATTTTTCTTCGTGATAGTCAACACACTAATGCATTGGAAAGTCTTATCAAACCAATCGCAATAAAATTTTATTATGTCAAAAACTGTTACCAAAACTTTGAACTCGTTTATCTCGAAAGCACCTTTGTGCGATTGGTTGTAATAAAAACTCATCGAAAAAATTGTCCAATTTAAAACCGATTTAAAACCTATTTGCCTAATTTTGCACCACGTACTTTAAACATCAGTCATTTTTGTCGATATAGAATCATGAGGGGAGCTCCAAAAATAACGAAGCTGATCTCATTTTAATTCCTAAAAAACCCCTTTTTTAATTTTGATATTAAAATTTTTCCCTATTTTTTTCTTTTAACTCATCAAATGTTAATTAAATTACTCGGATTGAGAAATTTTCTCTCGAACTGGCAACACTGATTGGGGCTTGTTATGTGCCTCTTGTTGTTGTTGTTGCCACTGTTGACAAATGCTGTTGACAAATGCCATTTTGTTTAACCTTCTCTATGCTGGTTCAGTATTTTGCACAACGTGTAATTATTGGGCCTTACCAATAGTCATTTTAATGTCGACTCTAAATTTAGTGCAAGCTTCTTGACAACAAATTCTATAAAAATAATGTCAAAAAAGCTCACACTTAATTTAGAGTAGTCGTTAAATCGACTATTCGTAAGGCCCATTCTGTTAGTGAAGTTGCAAAGCAATTAAAGATTTTTGCTAAAGAACTTAGTTCCCGGCAATAATCTTGACTCTAACCTTCAATTTTAATATTCCGAATTCACTTCATTTGCAAAAATATTACGTTAAATAAACTTAGTTAAAAGCTTTGACCTTTATATAGTTAAAGTAAAGCCTATAAGCTGAAGGCTACTTAAAATTTTAATTAAACATATTTTTATTACGACCGACAATTAAAATATATTTCTTGGACTTTGATTTCAATGAAATTTAAAAAAAATACATTTAATCAGTTTTTGCATTTTATCACTTTTTATTCTTAATTTATTAACGATTAGTTAAGCGTCAGGCTTAACGAGTAATTTTATAACGATTCAGTAGTCTTAATTTTTTTGCTTTAAAAGCTTTTTATTAAAAAATGTTATTAAAACTTCTTCTAAGTTGTCGATGGTGAAGTTTTGACGCTTTTCAGAAGATATCATTTTGTATGCGGAGAAGCTTCTTTCCACATCACATGAAGACAAGGGTACATACTTAAATTAAGGAACATGTTTGCCAGCTATTTTCATACTTTCAAATTTTTTATACAAGTCTATTTTTTCCTATTTCCAATAAAAAACATAAAACTAAATATTCTTTTAATGGTGGTTTCAGCTAAGTAGCCATAAGACCCTTTCTCGAGCAGTTCTTTCATAATTTAAAACATATCCAAGATAACCAATAAACTCTAAAAAACAGAGTGCTTTCAGCTGGCGATTATGACAAAATTTTTTTATTAACGATTTAGACGGGCTGATTTTTTCGCACTCAGAAAATCAAAAATATTTTCACCACGTAAAATTTGTACAAAAAAAAACAGTAAAAAAACAGTACATCATTAAAAAACAGTACTTTTGCGTACTGTCTTGAGTGCATGTCATAAAACAGTACTGTACTGTTTAAAAAAGCGCTTCTGTCATCCCTATCTAGTACCCTCTGAAAACGTGCATGTCTATGATAGAAGTTACGAACATACATTTGCAATCAAATGGACTTGCATAAATTTTGCATATGCATATAATATGCAAATATGCAATTTTTAATTGGCATATGCAATTAATATTTGCATATGCATTTTATATGCAATATGCATTTTATATGCAATATGCAAATATGCAAAAACTGTGTTGTTTTCCGAGATAGAATTTCGAAATTGTTTTGTGATCATTCAATACAAATATGCAATTTCATATTTTCCGCTGTCTACTTATTACATATGTACATTTCAGTTGAAATGTCGTTTGAAAATTCTTAATAGATAAATGCAAACTAGATGGTTCAACTAAATTATATGCAATACGTTATATGAAAAAAATTTAGCTGAATCGAGTCAACTTTAGTTGAGTTAGAATCCATAATAGGGGCCTTAAACTCATTTCTAATTAACTTTATTTGTATATAAATATTTTTAATTAACTTTATTTGTATATAAATTATTTGATTTATTGTTTTGTTTGTCATTTTAACTTGATTGTAATAGCAAGAATCAAAGTTCAAGCAATAGTAAGAATTATTATGTAAATAAATAATTTTTCATGCAAAGCAACTCGTGTATAGTTCTTTCACATTGTGTTTTTTGAGATACGGAAGCAATTTTTTTAAAGTTTTTACGAGAAGAATTTCATGTTGTAAAAAGATGAAAACAGTCAAATGGTAGCTGTGTGTCAATTTTATTCCTTTTGACGTTTTTAATTTTTTACCAAAAAAGTACGCGAGCAAACCTATTATAAGAATAAAAACTCAATTACTGCCTTGCTTCCCAAGTAAGGGAAAGTTTTATGATATTTTCCTTACAAACTTGACAGCTTTACATCTTACCTCATGGTTTCCAAAAAAATTGAAAACGTCAAGGCGTACATGCAATTATAACTCGCTAAGTACAAGAGCTATGATTATATTAATGGTATAACCGCAAAGGTTGATTCTTTGACCTTGTGACAAAAATTAAAAAATTATAGCTCGAAAGGAAACACTTATGTAACAAAAATTTGTTGCATAAAATTAGTACTTGCTGAGTACCGGTGCTAGGATACGGCAGTAATACATATGCTGCTTATATGCTCTTCTCATAAAAATAGATAAAATATGTATGATGTCATAAAAACGCGAAGAGAGTGGTCTCTTCTAAGATGCAACAAGCACGTCACGACGTTGCATGGAGTTATTAGTCTTTGAGCAACGGTAAATGTTATGTTAGGAAAACGAAGAATAGATACGTGACTTAACGACAAATATAAAAACAAAGTATGTCGTCACCAAGTCATGGAGGTAGTATGGATGTAGCTTATGCAACGAAATTTCACATCGTTACACATAATCATTACTCACTGAAAACGGGTGCTATGATAGAAATTGATATACGACAATACAGATCCACCGTTCTGTATTCGCCTTTTATACCAATAATAACGAATTCATAAGAACGCAACAAAAATGCAAAAACGTTGCATGGAAAAGGCTCTAAAGTAAATCTTAGTACACCACAGTAAAAGTTAGGGTGTTGTTACGGTGGTAGTCATATGGTCCCTGGTCATTACACTTTTTACTCTCTTTTTTCATTTGATGAGCTGTGTGACGAAAGTATGTTATGCTGGTGGTCATATGATTCCTGAACACCACTACACTTTTTGCTACTTGTAGTATTTTTTTCAACCGATGAGTGTTGCTATTAAGCCGGTTTCCTTACTGCTTTCATACATTTCGTACTAAAAATGTACTATTTTCATGTCTAAACACAAATGCTGTGAATAATTCCATAACGCAACACTGTTTTGATCCCATGATTTCATATTTTTATCGAATCATTTGGTGACCGTGGTGGTGAAAATTTACTCTCTTCTTCTCGCTCTCAAATTTTTAATTTACATTGAAACAACAACAATGCATGACCATGATGAGCCCATGACCGCCACCGTAACAGGGCACTTAGTGATAAGATCTCGAAAGTAAAAACATAGACAAAAACGGAAAAAATTAAAGGAAAAGCAAACCAGCATCGAATGCTAACAAAAAACACGCATTCAATTCACAGACACAAGAAAAAAAAACCACTACAGTCAAATCAACATAATCAATAAAACAATAAAACATAGTCAATAAAACATAATCATTTTACATGTATTTCCTATAATTTTGCTATATAGAGATTTATAGTAAAATCATTAGGGGTATTCACACTGACTTGGGTAGTTGGGTATGGGTAGATTGAATACTTTTAGTTATTGCGAGCACCCTAAATTGCAATTGAGTACTTTGTAGAATAGTTTTGGGCAGTGCTGCATGTTTGTTTGATCTCCCCAGCTTATGTAGCTGATGAGAGATGTGACAGCTGGAAGCGGGCTGCCACCAAATCATTTAATGTGCGAAAATTGGGGCCATTAATTGCGCGTAAAAAAAGTTATTTAATATACGAGTAATTTTTAACGTGAACTTCGCAGCATCTTATTATTTACTAGTAATACAGGGAAAAACAGACCGGCTTATTGCCATATAAGAATTTTCATGCCAATCGGAAAAAAATTTTAATTTTTTGTATATCTGAACAGGCATTACTGTAGTGCGACTACGCCAATTTTTAGTTCAGTTTCCGAAAGTAACTATATTCACTATATTTACTAAATTTTAGTCTAATATATAACCGTCTAAAATATAGCATTTTATTGATTTGTAGGCGGTAAAAGGGGGTTTGGCAAAATTTTCCTAAACTATCTCGTAGGCGAAACAAATCGACTGCCAAAATTTCAGCGCCATCAGCCCAGTAGTCAGTTTTAATGATTTATGATATAGTAGGCATTGCTATACATTGGCGTCGGTCATTGGCGTCGGAAGCGGGGGGGCAAGGTGGGCAGTTGCCCCCCCACTTTTTTAGCTAGATAAACAATTTAAAAGGAAAAGTTATTCAAAATATCAGTTTTTTACAACGATAATATTTTTGTATTATATATTTTCCTCTTCTTTCTCTCTTCTTCATGTTTCATGTGAAGAAATTTTGGTGAACTTTTTTTGCACCACCATTTGTACTGCCCCCCCATTTGTACTGCCCCCCCAGATGAAATTCGCTTCCGACGCGATTGTTGCTATAGAACAACCACGCCCATTTTAACTACTGTTCCCGAATGTAACCATAAAAACTAAATTACCAAATTTAAGTCTTATACGGCCAAAATCGTCTTAAATAAAGTATTTTTATTAAGGGTTCTCATCTAAGCATGTAAACATGTATAGCATTTAAACTTTTGATGAGCGATAAAGTGTAAATAGCGTAAATGTCGACAAAATGGCGGCTGCGGCTGTGACAACATTATGACTTTTTTAAATTTTAAACCTTTTAAAAACCTTCATTAACATAGAAAAATAAATAAAACGTGTTCATATTTACTTCAACTACTTTAAATATGTAATGATTAGCGCCAAAGGCAACCCTCATTTACACACGTAGATTTACATGCTAGTTTACACTACAAAATAGGCTCGGAAATGATGTAAACTCACAAATAGATGACAGATAGTTTACGCGCATGTAAGTTCACAAGGTTTACAATGTTTACGGGTCAGCTACATGCTTAGATGAGAACCCTTATTGATTTGTGGGCTGTAAAAGAGGGTGTAGACATCCATTTTTAATTCAATTTCAAACAATAACCATACAAACTAAATTACCAAATTTTAGTCTAACACGCTCAAACGTCCGCAATATAGCATTTCTATTGATTTGGCGGTAAAAGGGGGTGTGGCTTTTTTTTATTAACCGAGATATTAACTTTATTAACCGAGATATTAACAGATATTGTAAATTTGATTGCCTTAGGTGTTGCTGTTCCTGAGATCTTAAGAGACACCGCACGAACGATTTTATATAAATAGAAGGCCGGTACAAGAAGGCGTGGCAAAGTTTATATATCTAGTGTCCCCCATTTGGTCTTAGCAAATATAAACCAAGTTTCATTATAAAAACATGCATAACTCAGGAATTATAATTTCTGAAAAGTAGGCGTAGTTATAGTTCGACCAATAATTTTTGTTGAATTGTCGATAGTAGCCATACGAACTAAATTACGAAATTTTAGTCCAATACAAGCAAATTCGACTGAAATATAGCGTTTTTATTAACTTGTTGGTGGAATATTTTTTGTGTTATTCGAGATATTAGTCTTGAGAACAAATATGGTTAATTTGATGCCCTTAGGTCAATTATTGCCTATTTTTGCAAAAGGTGGTAACATGGAAAAAGTACTCAATTTGACTTTAAAACAATCTACCCAAACAAGTCAGAGGATCAGCTAGAGTAGATTGGCAAATGGGTATTTGGGTAGAATGGCACTTTCCAAAAACAAAATGTACGGCATTTGCCAATCTACCCAACTACCTAAGTCAGTTTGAATACCCCTATTGTGATTTTCATGTAAAAATCGCAACAAATTTTCATGTTGAAACATTATGAAATCATGTAAAATTATTAGGATGGTCACGTTGAATCATAAAATCATGTAAAATCATTATTATGGTCATGTTGAATCATTATGAAATAATTTTAAATTATGAAATCCAGCTGAATCCTAACCTCACTTTGAAATAAAAAGAACTTCAAGTTGGTTTTATTTAGTTTTTTTTATTGAAAAATATATAAAAATATGACTTATAATTACAAAACGTACCTCAATTTTTCTCGATAACATGCACGAAGTCCAATGGGTGGAATTGCTTACTGTACATCTTTCTTAGATAAGTACCTTAAACTTTTCTAGTCAATTGAAGCTTCTAAGAGTAATACAACATTTTGATATTATTTTGTTATAGTAACATAAGTCACATATCACATTACGTGTGTTCATCTGTGGCGAAGTTTCTAGATGCATCAATTCCACTAACATTTCTCTTGTATTCACTTTGTTAGCTATTACAAACTATTTTAATTTTTACAACGACGCTACTCCTCGAGAGAAAACTTCTAATGTGCGTAAAATTCGCAAGAAACAACGGAACTTCTTCAGCACGGACAAATTTTTTTTACATGATATAATAATGATTTTACATGAAATCATAATGATTCTACTCTGCAAAATTAATACCAACACACGCACACCATGGACGTGGGCATAGGCGTCCACAGGGGGGTGCAGGGGGGGCAAGTGCCCCCCCCTAGACTGGAAAAATTTTATAAATATTTATTTTTAATGTGTATATGTTATATAGTCATAAAAAATTTTAAAAAATAAAAAGTTCTAAGCCTGAGTCCTAATATCTAAATATTGTGGTAAAAATCTTAGTTTTGTCACGTTTTGTTACGATTTCGTTAACTACTTATACGCATTGGTCATACAGCAATTTTGTATAGCGCTACAACACGCTCCAATACGTTTGCATAAAGTGCCAAATAGACTACACAGATTGTCTGCGCAAACAAGTGTTTGCGCACTCTATTCGACAGTGTATTTGGCTGTTTTTAGGATTGTGCTGATGTCTGCTATAAAATATTTTAAGTTTTGGTTGTGTTTGCGCAAACTTGCCATAATACCGAAAGTTTTATACAGTGAAGACGTACAGTGGCTCACAGCTTATTTTATGCAGTGCATACTTTAAACTTTAGGGCTTTATAAAAACGAAACTAACAGGAATACAAAAGATAATATGGTGTCATTTAAAAGAGCAAAAAGTCTAATTAAATAAAGGTTTTCCATTAATTGTGAATACATATATTTAGATGTTCAAAAAATAAGAGAACAGAAAATACTGCTTAATTTCATCTCGCAGCTTATTTTATGCAGTCACTTCTCTCTGTTACGGTACTATAATGCTGCGCTGTCTAACGGTACTTTCGTTAGCTATGCCATCGTTATATTTCTATAATTGCTTTGTGTTAGCTTTTTAGTCGGATTTTATTGCTTCAAGTGTCTGCTTCTATGATTATTTAAAATAGGAGCGCGCACAACGCTACAACAACGAGAATTGGTTATATACTATTTTAAAAACAGCAGCTCGGAGTGAAAAATGGCTGAAATGGTTAATAGCAATTCCTCTACAGTGCAAAAAATCAACGAGCGCTTCGTTCATAAGAATCGATTGCACAATAAGAGCAAAAAAGCACCAAACAAAATTTTTAATGCAACCGACGAGCGTCATATTGTACGGAAGATAAAGGCTAATCCGAGACTCTCAGCTCCGAAAATGGCTTTTGAAGATCAAACTGACCTGAGCAAACAGAGTAGTGCTAAAACTATTCGACGTGTCTTGCGCAAAAAGAACTTTCATGGCCGAGTAACACGAAACAAGCCGTTTATTATCCCCAAAAACAGATTATGCAGACTCAACTACGACAAAGAACATATGTCTAAGGCTCCAGAATACTGGAATTCGAATATTTTTGCAGATAAATCGAATATCAATTTATTCGGTTCAGATGGTATGTGCTATATGTGGCGAAAACCGAATACCGAAGTCAACAAAAAAAACTTAAAACAAACCGTGAAACATGGCGGTGGCAGCGTCATGGTTTGGGCCTGAATGTCAGCTGCTGGTACTGGGAAGTTGCCGTTTATTAAAACAGCAATAGACAAATCTAAGTACCTACAGATCCTGAACAACAATTTGTTGCAGAGTGCAAAGGTTCTGGGTATAAAATTGAATTTCCGATTTTACCAGGATGACGATCGAAAGCACAAAGCGGGTATTGTGCAAACCAGGCTAATATACAACTGCCCACAATTGATGACGCCGCCAGCACAGTCGCCAGGCCTTAATGTTATTGAAAATGTGTGGTCTTTATTGGAAAATAAAATCCGAAAACATCAAATTTCAAACAAAAACCACCTGAAAGAGATATTGAAAACGAAGTGGGCGAATATTTTGCCATCTATCACTTAAAAACTGGTCGCATCAATGCCAAACTACCTCAGATCTGTTGTGGACAACAAGGGCTATCATACCAAATAATAAAAATATCAAATATCATTAATTAATACGAAAAATTTATAAATGACAAGTGACTGCATAAAATAAGCTGTGATATAAAATTAAACAGTATTTTCTGGTTTCTTAATTTTAAGCCAACTTAATATATACTTTTACAATAAATTAAGTTAATTTATTAAACTAAACATCTTGTTCTTTTAAATGATACTATATTATTTTTTCTATTCCTGTTAGTTTCGTTGTTATGTATAAAGCCCTAAAATTGAAAGTATGCACTGCATAGAATAAGCTGTGAATCACTTTTTGTGAAGGAAAATATATAAAAATGAAAGCAGAAAAGAAAAAATTAATAGAAATTAAAAGTCTGCGAAAAAATGTGAAAAATAAAGTCTGTGAAGTGTATGGTCGTCGCTATGACGAGAAAAAAAGTCTTGTTTGCGCAAACAGTCTGTGCAGTCTATATGGCCCTTAAGCAGCCCTGATCAGCGATTAACGATTAACAATAGATTTTTTTCTATTTGTCGTCTGTTGTGCATCTATTGTTTTTATTAGTATGTTGCATATGTGGAGTGCATTAACGTGCAGTGTTCACAAAATTTTCACCGAAAATCTCAAACAATAAAATTACATAGGTAACATTTCACGTTCATTCTCATATATGTGCACACCTTTTCCCCCCCCCCCCTAGAAAAAGTTCTGCGGACGCCCTTGGACGTGGGCATGCATGCCTGTTTTTTTTTTACATGATTCAACAATGATTTTACATGAAATCATAATGATTTTCATATTGCTGCCACCATGATATATGAAATCATATAAAATGAAATCAACTATGCATCACAATGATTTTACTATGCAAAATTTTTCTGTGTGTAAAAAAGTTTTTTTTTTAGCTAAGCCATTGCTTACAAGCCATACCTTAAACTTATAAGAAATTGACCTCCGAACAAAAATATTAGCCCATTTACACAAAATAGAAAAACAATACAGACAGCAAATAATTTCGACTACAGTTCCTTCTCCTTCCTCAAGACTTTTTCAGTGCTGCTACCTGACCAAATTTATTTCAAATGTTTAAGGTAATGAGCGGTTAAGAAAATAATGGTAGAAAATCCATGATATTTTATAACGAAAGCTGTATTGCACCCACCTAATGTTTAATTGCAAACGTGCGATTGCGCAATGGCATCATTTAGCTACTCACAACAATCGTATGTTTTTTTTTTTTCTTCTTTAATGAAAATGGGTTCAATCACTTTAACGCACGCAATACACTCCATATTAAATTAATGATAAAGTATACTATGTATACAGCTATGTTGTTGTTGTGGAATTGACAATGCTTAAACAAGTTGGAATACAAAAATGTTACATAATGGGAATAAAAAATAGAATTGACTCAAATGTCGTTGTGTTCAAATCTTGAAAACTAACGTCTTAAAAATCTTTGCCAAAAACGAGTGCACAAAAAATGTTCACTTGCGCTTTTTTCATAATTTCGTACTTTTATATACGAGTAGTAACAGCAAATAAGAGGTTACTTAATTTTTGTCTTACTTTACTAGTGCTCTTCATATTGTGTATGTAGTTTTTATTACCGTTATTGTTAGCATAGTTAACGTAAACTCTCAAAAAAATTAAATAAATAAAAGTAAACCAAATAAGTTTTTGAGAAATTCACTTTCATTTCTTGCATGTTTTGTTGTTTGCACGTTATTCTCACCAGGTGAAGATTTCTGTGATTTTGTATAACAAAATAATACAATTCATTTAAAGTCTAGAAAAGAGCTTCAAATTTTGAATGTGAATGACAAGAAACAAAGGAAACTTTTTAATTATTTTCTGAAGTCTGATGACTATTTTATGTAATACATACTAAAAGTTAAATTATACGAAAATATACATGATTTTGTTTGGTTTTGATCGCATAGCTGGATGTCTTAAAGGTTTGAAAAAATTAATAATAAATAGACAATAAGCAGAGATGCGCATTATTCGAATAAATTTTGAACTGGATATATAGCATTTCTATAATAAATATTTCTATAATAAATAATAAATAAATTATTCGAGCTTTTTATTCACGAATAATTTATTCCTGAATAACTTTTTATTCGTTATTCACGAATAAAACAATTATTTATTATCTTTTATCCGTAATTTAGATAATGTTAATGTTAATGTTGTGTGGTGGAGATGCGTACTGCGACCTAAATGAGATCTATTGTACCTCCTTCTCAAAGCTCCGCTGGGTTTGCGGATTACAGAATTTCATCCAGCCCTATTTCTCTAATGAATTTGAGAATGTTCTTAGGTTCAAGGGATGAAACCTGCTCTAGACTCAGCTCATAATTCCCCAGTGCTAGTTTACGTCTGCGAGCCACGGCGTCGCAGTTTGTAAGTAGGTGTATTGGAGTCTCCTCTGCTTCTTCACAGAAACGGCAGTTACTATCGGTCTCTATGCCCAATTTCATCAGGTGGTATTTGAGTTTACAGTGTCCTGTAAGGAACCCCGTTAGAATCCTAAGATTCGGTTTGCCTAAGCTTATGCACAATTTTGCTCTCCGAGTGTTAAAATCTCTGAGGAGCAATTTGGATTGTCTTAGCTTTGGGAGGCTTTTCCAAAGGTTTGATCGTTTATGCCTCTCCTCCCTTCTTAGTTCTTCTTTTATAGAGTGTGTGCCCAATCCGCAGAATGGTTCTGGCCCTATAAATTTTGTGGCTGCACCCTGTCGTGCTAGTCCATCGGCTTCTTCGTTACCCTGTATTCCTTTGTGTCCTGGGACCCAAAGTATAGTAACAGTGTTATTCTTGCCTAGTTCATTGAGTTTTGTTAGGCATTCCCATGTTATTCTCGATGATATCTCACAGGAAACTAATGCTTTGATTGCTGCTTGGCTGTCTGACATCACAACTATATCCTGACCTTTGTATTTACGGTCTAGATTGAATTGTGCACACAGCTGTATTGCTAGGATCTCCGCTTGGAAGATACTGGGTGTTGTCCCCATAGGTTCAAAGTGCTTGGTTCTTGGCCCGTACACCCCTGCGCCTATACCTTCCAATGTCTTGGACCCATCTGTATACCATGCTATACTGTGTGGTTTCTTGACCTGCGATATCATCTCGCTGTCCCACTCTTTCTTGGTACTAAGCTTAATTCCGAAGTGTTTTTCGAAGTTATACCTTTTTACTATATCGTCTCTTGGTAGATCGATGTAGGGAGTGTGCTTTGCAATATCCTCCTTCTCTCTACTGCTGATAGTTTTACCTGAACCTGTCCCCTCTTTTGCAATGCACAACAGAGTTCGCTTGGCTACTCCCTCTATGACAAGGTGTAAGGGTGTTAGGTCCAGAATTACTTCTAGTGCTGCTGTAGGGCATGTTCTCATGGCCCCTGTGATGCATACACAGGCCAGTCTCTGCACCCTTGTTAGCATATTCCTCATTGTGGTTAGCTTGGTTCTCTCAGCCCATGCTATTGCACCATAGGTGAGGATGGGTCTCACCATCATGGTATACATCCAGCGGAGAATTGTTGGGTTACAACCCCAGCTTTTCCCCGCCAGGCTCCTACATACCATGAGTGCTCGCGTTGCTTTGTTTATAGTTACCTCTGCATGTCTTCTCCAGAGAAGCTTTGAATCTAGTGTAAGTCCCAGATACTTTACTTCTCCTTTGAAGGGAATTTCAGTGCCATCCATTCTCATTGTTCGGAGGTTTGGCAGGCTTCTTTTGTTAGTGAAAGGTACTATGGTGGTTTTCGCTGGGTTGATACTTAATCCCACTGTGTTGCACCACTCCTTTGTTACTGACAGTCCTCTCTGTATCAGGTTACAGAGTGTATCCTCGAACTTCCCTCTCGCTATTAAGGCGATGTCGTCTGCGTAACCCTGACATTTTATGCCATTCTCGGTTAGCATCGTTAATAATTCGTCCACAACAAGACTCCACAGCAGTGGAGAAAGGACTCCGCCTTGTGGGCAGCCTTTTGTTGTTTTGATTCTTATAGTGGTGTTGCCCACTTTTGTTTCTGCAGTTCTAGTGCTAAGCATTTGGCATATCCATCTGCTGAGCGTATCATTTACTCCTTTTTTGTGTAAAGACTTCTTCACAGCCTCGTGAGAAGTATTATCAAAGGCTCCCTCTATGTCTAGAAAGGCACAGAGTACGGTTTCTTTGTTTTTGAAAGCTGACTGGATGTTGCTAGCCAACTGGTATAGAGCAGATTCTGTAGACCTGCCTGCCCTATACGCGTGTTGACAGGGGTGCATTGGTGCCTTCTCCAGAATCTCAGTTCTTATATAGTTATCTATTACCTTTTCCATTGTTTTAAGTACAAATGAGGTAAGGCTAATGGGTCTAAACGACTTTGGTAGCGTGTAGTCTATTTTCCCTACTTTTGGTATGAAGGTGACTATCGCCCTTCTCCATTTCCTTGGGATATAGCCCAGCGCAAGGCTGCTTCTAGTTATTTTGACTAGGTGAGGCAATATAGTTTCTGCACCTTTTTGTAGAAGTGCAGGAAAGATGCCGTCTACACCTGCTGATTTGAATGGTTGAAAGGTTCTGAGTGCCCAATCTAGACGAGCCTTAGTACAAATGCTCGTTGCAAGTTTCCATTCTTCTTGATTTGGAGTGATCTGCCTGTCTGCTGTCTCATACTCAGTTACCGGTGTACTGCCCGGGAAATGAGTTTCTAGAAGGTGACTGGCTCGTTGCTCTTCTCTAAGCGTATAGCTTCCGTCTGGCAATATAAGTGACATTTTTGTCTCCACTCTGCCTTTAGCCATTGCTTTGTGTATCCTGGCTGCTGCTGGCGTGGAAGAAATGTCTTCACAGAAGGTTCTAAAGCTCTGTCTTTTGGCTTTCCTGATTTCTTTATTATACTCCGTCAGAGTCGCCGTGTAGTTGTGCCATTCTCCGTTGCGCTTTGCGGCATTAAAGCTGCATCGCACCTTCTTCCGGAGTCTGGTCAGCTCAGCGCTCCACCAAGGAGTATGTTTTGTTCTTGCCTTGTGCCCTGTTGGACAGCTAGATTCGTAGGCATTATATACTGCATTGTTTACTTGCTCTACATAGCATTCAAGTTCTAGGATGTTACTAATTCTACTCCTAGCTTTTACGTTCTGTAGGTTTTCTTTCAGGTTGTTGGTGTATGTGTCCCAACTGGTATTTCTTGGGTTTCTTTTGGGTTCTGTCTCTTGACATTTCGCCCCAAATCTAAACTCTATTATTCTATGGTCAGACATTGAAGGTTCCATTGATACCCTCCATTCCCTAATCATATCCCCCACATCTGGGCTTCCTATGGTGAGATCTAAGACCTCTTCTCTAGCCCTAGTTACAAAGGTAGGTGTTACCCCCACATTGAAGAAGTCTAGATTACTACTTAAAAGAAATTCTAAAAGGTACTCACCTCTGGTGTTGACGTTGGTGCTTCCCCAAATTGTGTGGTGCGCGTTGGCGTCACAGCCGATGATTAGTGGAAGGTGCTCTTTCCTGCAATGCTCCACGAGTCTTTTTATCTCCGCTGGGGGAATGTTGACATCGTCCCCAGGAAAGTAAGCGGATGCGATCACTATGGCGCGGTGCTTGCCATCAGTTTCGATGTGAGTCTCGATAACTGAAAGGTCCCGCGTCATAAATTCTGAAAGACAAATATAATTAATATTTTTCTGCATTAGAATACATGCTCTGGGATTGATTGTTCTCTGGTCCCATGTTACCTGACCCTCTTTGCAGTAGAGGCCACTTACTTTTCCCCTGTAGCACCAGGGTTCTTGGATCAGCACGAAGCCCAGTTGTTCTGTGGTAAACCTCCGAGCAATAACTGCCGAAGCAGCTTTTGCATGGTGGAGGTTTACTTGGGCAAATTTCGTGCTGGTTACTGTGCCGATCGTCATAGCACTGGACTGCTGCCCCGGTCTTCTTCAGGCAGCGTTGCTACTACCTCAGTCGGAGGTTCGCTTTTACAACCTTCAATCGTGAGAGCGGCGAGGTTCATGCCCTCTGCTTGATCTTCGATTGAAGGTGTTGCGGTGATGACCGAGACGGAGGCGAACTTCTCCGTAACAACTTCACCAGTTGGTTGTATTGGTGGCGTTGCGTCTTTTCCTTCATTTGGAGTCGCAGATGTGGCTTCTGTGGACGATACCACTGTTGACGTTACAGCTGTGGGCGCTGCAGCTGTGGATGTTGCTGCTTTGACCGGTTTGGTTGGTGGCGATTTTGTGCCCAACACCGGAATGGTTCCAAAGCGGAAGCTGATAGTGGAGCCCCTTGACTTGATAGTCTCAAGTGACTCCCTATCTATCGAGAACGTGAGCATATGCCCACTTCCCTCATCCTTGGAGCTCAATATCTTCCAATACTTAGTATTGAGACCATCGTTCTGGGCGGCAATTAGTCCCATCGATCTATTGATCTCCGTGCTTGAACTTCTTGGCAAGAACATTCTAACGGTATGCCCTTTTGGGACCTCCTCCCCTAGGCAAGCCATAAGTTCTAGCCCTTTCCATTGCTCGAGCTTTGGTGCTGCTGCTCGCAGCCATTCTGCTGTTGAGGGATTCGAACAGTCGACCAGTAACATGCCCGGACGAAAGTGAATTCCCTCAAACTGTAGCTTGGTGGACCAGCCCTTCACTACTTCGCTCAATATGGCTTCTTCTAGCTCCGATAGCTCATCCGGACTTAGCATTTGCCGGGGGTATTCTTTGGGCAGAACCGCTATTTGTATGCCCTTAGTTATGCTTGCATAGCTTTTTCTATTTTTCTGAGGTTCTGGCTCGGGTACCTTAGCCCCTGGCACTGACCTACTGTTGCTTCCAGGAGCTATTCTGGCCTTCTTGCTCTCTGGACGTTGAGGAGGCGTTATCTCGCTGCAGCTCCTCTTCGTTGCCTCTGGTACCGGTGCTTTACCCCGATGCTCTACCGCTCTTTCATGAGCTACTTCGGGTGCCATGCCCTGTTCCAGATAGCGCAGATACCATCTTACGCCTGCTCCACTAAGGCCGACTCTTAGTGGGTCGTCTAGCCCTCCTGGCTCCCCGCGCTGAGGGAGGTGGACACGGCGACGTCTACTGTGGAAGGGCTTGTGTTTTTGCCCTTCTTCTGATTCCCTTTTCTGTGCCGCATCCTTGGATGTTGACGCAGTTTCCGAGATTGGGATACTTTTTGGAGCCGACGTCGTATCATCCCGGTGTTCTTCCGGGGGAATTTTTACAGGATGTGATCTCCTGGGGCTCGCAGTTTTTCTTTGGTGGCTGGTACTAGGCCTTTGACCGCTGTGGATGGTATGCTCCACTCGATCTTTGCCGTACGGGTGCCTCCTCATCTGTGTGCTACAGTGTCTGTGATCATTATGGATTCTATGCTCCACCTGATCATTGCTGCGTACAGTCCTATTGACTTGTGTTCTGGCTGGCGGAGGAGGATTTCTCCTAGGTTTGGTGCCTTGCCGTTGACCTTCCTCTTGGAATCTCTGTTCCATGAGGTCTGCTGCTCTGCTTGCGGTGACTCCCCGCAAGTCTTCCTGTTTGTTGTGTTTTGTTTTTTTTGTGCTCATATTTAAGATTCGACCGGTAGCTCGTGTCCGAGGACAAAAGCGTCGCAGTCTATGTTTTATGGCTGGGAAAGGGTGGTCAACCATGCCAGAGCCCGCATACCATGGTAAGGCCACAGTTACTTCATGAGGCGGCCTGTTATCATGAAGGCTCCGTTCCAATACAGTCGGTATACCCCCTGACTGCAAACCATCCAATGGGCACGGTGCGCATGACACCCTGGATTAGGGGGGAGTAACTTTTAGTTGTCGCTTCACAAAAGATGCAGGCTCTGCTGAGCTGTAGGGTTATGCCCTACAGGGAGGAACTACTCCAACCGGCAGTATTGTGTCATTGCAACTTAAGCCCCTACATCGCGTCAAGATTGTTACTCGGAGTAGGGGGTAATTTAGATAAATAGTAAAGTTGTTCTGAAAAACTTTATTGGACAAGTTGTTTTTATTTAGGGCATTTAAAAAGAAGGCATGGCGTCAAATCCATAGAAAAGTACCAGAGATATGTTTAACAGAAGAAAAATTAAAATCAAATTGAGAAAGGTTCTTCCAATCAGAGCTTTTCACGGAACATCGCAAAATGGGTTTGACATGAATCTAGTGCAGTAATTTATTAACTCTGAGTGCGGTGGAAAACTCATTTTTCCACTAGATGTTAAATAATTTAAACATATTGAATTCGAGAAAAGTGTGGTTCTTAAGTCATATTTAAAAGTTGCACTGTACTATAAATTTCTTTTTATTGTTAGCTTAATTAATAAATATATTAAAATAACTATAGATTATAATTATTTTTATTTTGTAGTTTTCAGCTTTGAGTTTTTGATTTGTGAAATTGGTTATAAATTATAAAAGATTTTCGAACTGCCAAAGTATCTTTAAAATACTCATTAGTTCGTTTTCTGTCTGACAAAACTTGTTATGAAATCGGTTATAAGCCATAACAAAATAATGGACAACATGTTAAACCTTTTATTATAACTAATTTCATTTATTGAATATTTATAAAGGACTTTTATAAAAGACACCTAAAAGCCACACCCGGGTACAAACGTGCCCTTTTGCAATTTTAAACTACTGTATCTTTTCAAGCAGTCCTTATAGCAGTGGCGTAACTAGGGTTTCTGGCACCCGGAGCGGAAAATAAATTTTGTGCCCCCAAAGGGTGGTATCCTTATCCATATCTTAAAACTCCATACAAAATAATTTTAAACACATATACTGTTTTTCAGGGACAGAAAATAACGATTATTTCCAAAAAATAAATCAAAAAAATCAACATGTTCCAAATGTCCTAGTACATTTTGGACTTCTTTAATACGCGGCTTAATGCATTATTTTAAGCTTTACCAATAAAAACTTAATTTAATTATTATGTATTGATTTTTATTTTATTCAGAAAAAATAAAAGTTATTTTTTTATTTGTATTTTTCTATTCAAGAATAATACTTAGTTTTGAGTTTTATTATTTTGCTCAAGAATAAAAATTGATCCTTAATTTTTATTTTTTTCGCTCAGAAATAAAAGTTATTTTTAAATTTTTAATTTGTGCTCATAAATAAGAATTATTTGTTGAGTTTTATTTTTCGCTCAAAAATAAAAATCATTAGTAGAGTTTTATTAATTTTTACCCGACTACGGCGAAGCAAAAGGAGAGGTATATGTGTTCGACCGGTATGTATGTTTGTATGTATGTTTATATGTATGTATGTATGTTTGTATGTATGTTTTTATGTATGTTTGTATGTATGTACGTTCATCTGTTCCACTCTCACTTCTAAACTACTTATCATAATTTGACAAATGAGGTAGCATTGGAAGCGTTTTGATAGTCTTCTGGAATGGCCATGTGACGTCACATTCAATTTAATATAGCACCATCTAGCGGACATAAAGTCATGAGAAAAAAAATTTTTTTTGGTGACATAAGCAAATGAGGTATCGTTAAGCCTGCTTTTCACTAGGTCATTTTTCAATGACAAATTTTGTCAGACTAATGGAAACGTATTGCCATTTACATTTGTTGTCATATATGACCACTGATTGTCGTATGAAATCACAAACAAGTGAGAACAGATAGAATTTTGCTTGTCAATCAATATATCGTTGTATGACAAGAAAAATCGAAATGCCAACATGTTGGCATTCTGTGTCAGTTGTTGACTGCAAAAAATTTTGTTTTAAATTTTTTTTCGTTTCACTGCTGGCAAAGTTTTTCAAATATTGTTATTTTAATTGGTTTAAAAGGAAAGTGCACTTAAACAGGTATTATTGCAGTGCCCGGTGTTGCTTCAAGGGGATTTGTCGCAGGACGGATTTTCGGGATTCGCGTTGTTGCGGTCGCTTTGTCAGGAGTTTGTCCACTTTTGTTGCTTCCAATTTGTGATAAGGATGAGGGAAAGCACTTGTAGTCGCCTTGTCAGCAGCCTGTCCAGTTGGGAGCAGCAAGACGTAGACAGGCTGCTGGCGGAGCAACTGCAGCGGCGCGAATCTATCTTTATTTTAGTGCACTTTTGCTATAAATCTAATAAAATTATCAGTATTTTATAAATTTCACCACAAAGAAACATTTCTCAAATATAAAACATCAGCTGTTGTTGACGAAAAAAACAACTGAAAAACCGATGACATTTCACAAATAACATCGAAAGTGAAAACAGTATGGCAATCAATTGACACATTAATTCAACGTCAGTCTTTGACATTTGAATTTATGTCAGTTTTTGGGTTTCAATGAAAACGCATTTGACGTCATATGGTCAAGAAACCTAATGACATCAGCGATTGTTGTCATTGAAAGTGACTTAGTGAAAATCAGGCTTTAGAAGCGTTTTGATTGTCCGATGAAGAAAAGTTATGTGACGTCATATAAAGTTAAATATAGCTCCCTCTAGAACACAAAAAGTCAACTAAACCCCGCACTTCTAAACTACCCTAACTTCGAAACTACTAATCATAATTTGACAAATAAGGTATCGTTACAAGCGTTTTCACTGTGCGCTATGTGACGTCATATAAAATTGAATATTACGCCCTCTAGAGCACAGAAAGTAAGATAAGCCATTACTTCTAAACTACTTATCGTAATTTGACAAATGAGATATCTTTGGAAGAGTTTTGATCATCCGCTGGCTAAAGGCCATGTGACGTCACATAACATTTTATGTGGCGCACTCTGGAGGACAGAAAGTCTACTAAACTACTTATCAGAATTTAAAATGAGGTATCGTTGGAAGCGTTTTGATCGTCCGTTAGTTATGACGTTACATAAAATATAATATGGCGCCCTCTAGAGGACAGAAAGAAAACTAAACCCCTAACTTCTAAACTACTTATCAGAATTTAACATACGAGGTATCGTTTTGATCGTCCGCTGATTATAGGTTATGTAACGTAACATAAAATTTAATATAGCGCCCTCTAGAGGACATAAAGTAAACTAAACAACTGACTTCTAAAGTACTTATCATATTTTGACAAATGAGTTATCGTTGGAAGCGTTTTCCTGGTCCGATGGTTAAAGCCTATGTGACGTAAAATTTAATTTTATATGGTGCCTTCTAGAGTACAGAAAGTGAACTAAACCACTAACTTCTAAAATATTTGCTATATTTTGACAAATGAGGTATCGTTGAAAGCGTTTTCCACGTCCGCTGATTAAAGGCTATGTGATGTCACATTAAATCGAATAAAGCGTCCTCTAGAGGACAGAAAATTAACTAAACCCCTATCTTCTAAATTACTTATCATAATTTGATAAATCAGTTATCGTTGGAAGCGTTTTCTCTTAGTCCGCTTATTATAGACATTGTGACGTCACATTTAATTGAATGTGGTGCCTTTTATAGGACATAAAGTCATGCACTAAAAAAATTGTAAGTGCCATAATAAACATCTTTGTTCATAAATTGATCATCAAATTATTACTAAGTAGTTAATACTTTCGATTATAAAAAATTGTATCCCCAAAATTATTTAAATAAAAAATAGGTTCAAAAAACTAAAATCCGACTACTAAAAATCCCGTTCTAAAAAGTATTAACAAAAAATGTTCTCATCTGAAATTTTTATGCATATACTATTCAATGTTTTTTGTTTATTAAATAAACAACTTACTCATAATATATTTTTTTGTATTTTATACATGTTCATAGTGATATTCAGAAGATATTGTCAATTCGGACCATAAGAGTTGGGTTTCGAGCGTTAAACTGTTTTAAAAAAATTATTCTCCAAGTAATTTTTAATGTTTCACTCACAGACACGAAGTCGATTAAGTTATTAAGAAAAACGTTTTTCTAACAAAAACTGCATCAACATGTACTTGACCTTGAACCTTCAATTTCTCGAAAACGGGCCAAAGGATTAAAAAACGGTAAACGCATTATGCTGAATTATCGAATTATGCTGAAATGATATGTCTACAGCTTGTTTGATATTTGGACATGCACAGTGCTATTTTTGATCGATATTTTTTCGATCGGAAATAAAAGTTATTTCTTAGTCGTTAATTTTTTCAATCAGAAATAAAAGTAACTTCGTGGTCATTATTTTTCAATCAGAAATAAAAGCTATTTTTTGACCGTTATTTTTTTCGATCAGAAATAAAAGTTATTTTTTATCGATTTTTTCGATTAGACTCATGGCTTTTCTCTTTTTTCTCAACTCAACTCTTCATATAACATAATCTTTTTTGGCGAAATTACAATGCAGCAGTTGCAACGAAACAAAGCAATTGAATGTGATTGTCTTATTAGAAACAAACGAACTACAAACAAAGAAAAAGTCAAACTGCTGTCAAAACAAACTAAGCACCGAAACTATTTTTTGAGTAAGGGCATAAACGTGAGAAAACCCCACACGATATATGATTTTTACTTTTAAAATATATTAAATCTGCAGTACTGTTGCATATTCATAATTGTTTTGTTGAAAACAATTTTGTTTTTTGTATACAAACTATAATATACGTTGTTACAGATTTTTTTCCTTCAAAAAAGTACAACTATTTATAATTTTTTTTTTATTATTGAACTAGAAAAACATGCAAACTGTAATTCAGGGCCGAAAAAACGGAAAACTAAAAAATTCAAAATAAATTTTGTATTATACGAGTATTTATTACATTTAAAAAATTCAAAATTTTGTTCAAATTTTTCAACTTTTGTCACCATTTTCCAGCTTTAAGTGTCATTCGTTATTTTTGTTGCCACTTTTTTTAATATTCGAATTAAGATTAGTTCTCAGCACTCTCACCTTATAAAACTGAAACATATTTTCTCTAATGGAAATTATTTCAGTCAAAAAATAAATTTTTTTTCTTCTGTTCGAAAAAAATCGATAAAAAATAACTTTTATTTCTGAGGGAAAAATATAACGACCAAGAAATAACTTTTATTTCTGATCGAATGAAATAACGACCATGAAATAACTTTTATTTCTGATTGAAAAAAATAACGACTACGAAATAACTTTTATTTCTGAATGAAAAAAATAACGACCGCAAAAAACTGTTATTTCTGACCAAAAAATAACTTTTATTTCTGATTGCAAAAAATAACAACCACGAAATAATTTTATTTTATTTTTTTTTTATTGAAAAAAATAACGACCAAGAAATAACTTTTATTTTTGATTGAAAAAACTGTTATTTCTGATCGAAAAATAGTGACCAAGAAAAAACATTTATTTCTGATTGCAAAAAATAACGACCAAGAAATAACTTTTATTTATGACTGAAAAAAATAACGACCACGAAAAAACTCTTATTTCTGATCGAAAAATTGATGACCAAGAAATAACTTTTATTTCTGATGGAAAAAAATAACGACCAAGAAATAACTTTTATTTCTGATCGAATGAAATAACGACCATGAAATAACTTTTATTTCTGATTGAAAAAATAACGACCACGAAATAACTTTTATTTCTGATTGAAAAAATAACGACCACAAAAAACTGTTATTTCTGACAAAAAAATAACTTTTATTTCTGATTGCCAAAAATAACAACCAAGAATTAATTTTTTTTTTTATTGAAAAAAATAACGATCAAGAAATAACTTTTATTTTTGATTGAAAAAAATAACGACCACGAAAAAACTCTTATTTCTGATCGAAAAATTGATGACCAAGAAATAACTTTTATTTCTGATGGAAAAAAATAACGACCAAGAAATAACTTTTATTTCTGATCGAATGAAATAACGACCATGAAATAACTTTTATTTCTGATTGCAGAAAATAACCAAGAAATAACTTTTTTTTATTGAAAAAAATAACGACCAAAAAATGACTTTTATTTCTGATTGAAAAAAATAACGACCACGAAAAAACTGTTATTTTTGATCGAAAAAAATAGTGACCAAGAAATAACTTTTATTTCTGATTGCAAAAAATAACGACCAAGAAATAATTTTTATTTCTAATTGAAAAAAATAACGACCAAGAAATAACTTTTATTTCTGATTGAAAAAAATAACGGTCAAAATATAATTTTTATTTCTAATTGAAAAAAATAACGACAAAGAAATAACTTTTATTTCTGATTGCAAAAAATAACGACCATGAAATAACTTTTATTTCTGATTGAACACAAAACGACCACGAAATTACTTTTATTTCTGATGGAAAAAAAAATAACGACCACAAAAAACTGTTGTTTCTGATAGAAAAAAATAATGACTAAGAAATAACTTTTATTTCTGATTGAAAAAATAACGACCAAGAAAAAACTTTTATTTCTGATTGAAAAAAATAACGGTCAAAAAATAATTTTTATTTCTGATTGAAAAAATAACGACCAAGAAATAACTTTTATTTTTGATTGAAAAAAATAACGATCAAGAAATAGCGCCCATGAAATAACTTTTATTTCTGATTGAAAAAAATTGCGACCACGAAATAACTTTTTTTCTGATTGTAAAAATAACGACCAAGAAATAACTTTTATTTCTGATTGAAAAAAATAATGACCCCAAAATAACTGTTACTTCTGATCGAAAAAAATAACGACCATGAAATAACTTTTATTTTTGGTTGAAAAAAATTACGACTACGAAATAACTTTTGTTTCTGATTGCAAAAATAACGGTCAAAAAATTATTCTTATTTCTGATCGAAAAAATAACGACCAAGAAATATCTTTTATATCTGATCGAAAAAAATAATAACCAAGAAATAACTGTTATGAAATGGTTGATTGATAGCGATAATCGTAATTGTCGGTCCCTGATTTTTTATCGTGTGCATGGTCATGGATATTTTAATGGAAAAACAATAATATAACTAACTACGAGTCAAGATTGATTTTATCTAAATTATATAAATTAAACTCTTTTTTTTTACTATGCATAAAATAGTAGATAAACCTTGTTATTATACAATTTACAGTCGTTACGCCAGTAACATCATCAGATAAGGTTAGCACAAATTCAATCCGCATACAAATCAACAACATTTAAAATTTACTACATAATATACGGAAGCTAGTTGTTCTTACTTCCTTGCCTTAGTTACTTATTCAACATCTAATCCAAAAACTAAAATATTTTGGATTTAAGCAAAACAAAAATAAAACAAAACAAATTAAGCCATGTTTTGCATATCAAGACCACATGACTTGTATAAACTATCAACAACAGTACGAAAAATTACGATACTAAAGAATAATTTTATGCGAAAAATAGCACGGTGCTACAGTGGAAATGTACTTTTCAAGTGACATAGTCTAGGTTGTAGATCTGGTAGAGTAAAATACGAAAACATATTTGATATTGTTCAAACACCTGATTGACCTTTAGAGCAAAAAATTTGGTATCTCAGAGACAAAAATATTGATATATCATTATTTTTAATCGGACTGTATATGTCGAAGATATGACGAAAAAAATTTTATATGTAAAAGTATTTAATCAAAATAAAATTCTCAAAAATTTTTTTAAAAATTCGTTAAAAGTGAAAAAGTATTCACTTTTAAAAATTAAACTATCTTTGCCTATGTTTTCAGAGCAAAAAAAAATCATCAATATATGTGACCTTCTCCGAGAAAAGGGACCTAGTGTGTCAAAAAACGGGTTTGGACTTAAGAGTGGATTGTGGTACCTAAAAGGGTGTAGAATAAGATGAAATAAGTTAGATTTCTGATAAAAATTTATTTACCTCATAAAAACGCACAAAACGAACTTGGGAAAATCTATAAAAATGAGAAAAACATTAAAATTTTACTTTTTTTGATTTTTTGGTTTTAAATTGTTTTTTTTTTTTCGTCAGTCTTCGAATTTTTTGGAGTTTGGACTTTTTTTCGGTGTTTCGTGATCTGGTACTTCGATTTTCTTCCTTTTGGCAATTTCAGTTTTTTCTTTTTTTCGGCGCTTCGACTTCAGCTTTCTCTTTCTCGTGATCCGGTGCTTCGATTTTTTTTTTCTCTTGCTGCCAGGTTCATATTTATTTTTCGCTTTGGGTTCACTCGGTTTAGGAGCTACAAAATCCCGTTTCTGTGAATCAGTACATTAGACCCTGACATTCTTATACAAATACCATTTGCGATCTAACGATAAGCCGCTTGGTGCAATGAGCGGAATTAATTCGTTTGGTAGCTCAGCCGTTACGTCACCACATAGGCATGACGTCACCAAAGTCGGCACCCAATCATAACTAACCATACCAAATCGCATCTCCCAACTAAAGGTGTGTTCACAGTGATAATGCGTTATGAAACTTTAAATGCGTTTTTCTCAAAACTTAATTTTTAAACACTAGGTCCCTTTTCTCAGAGAAGGTCACATATATATATAAAAATCGATAATGTTCGTTTTTTGTTACACAATTTTAACATTTCTAATTAAAAGTCTATTAACCCTTACTATAGAAATTAAATTTACTCTACAAAAAGTTGTAGTATTTTATACGTTTTGTTATTATCTACCTCGTTTTTTTTTTATATGTTCAAAACATTAATCAAACCTTAGCCAAAGAGTATAATAAAATTATAGCGTATTGTTATTCTCTCCTAGTGTATATTTGTTTTGCCCAAAAACACCAAAAACAAAATTAACTATGTTTAAAAATTCAATGTCAAGCATTCAAAAAACAAAGTCGTTAATTTATACCCAAACTGAGGGCTAACGTTAACCAGTTTTGCTATTCATTCAGCTAACAATCAATAATTAAAACTTAAGCGGTGCACCGCGGTGTGGAACAATTCAGCCAATCAGCTGATCTGCAGTCACAATAAATGCATGTCTTAACAGAAAAAAAAAATTAATGTGTCATAATTAGATGTTAATTTAAACAAACAATAAATATATTATTACCACGTTTTGGGATGTTTCCTTGAGATTTCTAGATTTTCGTCTTTAAAATAACCCTACAACTATGATTAATAAAATAAATAAATAAATAGATATATTTTCTCAATTTTAACTCCATAGTTTAAAGTTAGCTAATGAATTTTATAGTGATTTTACTCAATGGAATAGACTACATGGTTAACTTGTGATTTTATACTATAAAAGCATTTGCTTATTACCCTATGAATACGAATAATTTGAAAAAAAAGGTTCAAAAAAAGTACATAGCATATTATGTACATACTAGCTGCAACTTAAGGGCAAGTTCTCATCTAGAGTTACAAAACAAGATGATGTTCTTGATTTTTTTTTTCATGGAAGGAAGTAAATGAACACTTTCATTTTTGGCAGTTATTTATTAAGGCTATTTACAGTTTTAATACGCTGTCGTCTGTTTTTTGTACGCCAATTTACGAAAGCGTATTTTGCTTTGTTGTTGTCTTGCATGCAAACAGGCAAATAGGCAAAAAAGCGTAAATAAGAATAGCCCTTGGACGTGTTTTTTGCACTGGCATTTTTATGCTATGTCTGCAGCCGCATAATTAAATACATCACAGGGTTGCATAATTATTGAATACAACAGTCACATGGCGGGGTGCTCACAGTTTCAACAAAAACAAATGCTATAAATACGATTTGTTAAATGTACGCTTAAACTGTGAATAGCCTTATTGATTCTTATAGTGTGGAAACATATTTATTTGGTGCATGAAAGTGTAATGAAGTGTCAATACGCTTTCAAATGTCACATTGATGAAAAGGTGCCCAAACGGTCTCCATCGCACAGCACGTTCATGTCATTTGATATGAATTTAATATATACTAAACTTAATATATACAAAAAATTTAATAAATAGGTACTATTATATTTATTGGAGTTTAACCTATAATATCAATAAATAGTTGGAAATTACAAAAATGGCGGACATGCGAAATTTTAGTATGCTTTTTTCACATTTTGCATATTATCTGAATTTATGTTTAGAATCCGATAAATTTTATCTACTTCAAAATAAATAAAAAACAAAGTAAGTCCATAGAGTAGTTCTTGAGATATAGTGAAGACCAGTTTAACACTTTAACTGCCACCATACAAAAAAAATATCGGGTCCTCCGGGCCATTTTTTTTTAAAGATCTAGTGTATTTTCGTATCAGAAAATCCGAACAAAATATCAGAAAATGTTTTTTATTTATATATCTGTGAAATTTTGAAATATTTTATTGAGGCACAACAAATGCACCTCACGGCCTAATGTATACGCTGTGAAGTACATGTGCTGTGCCTTGTTTGTATATTTGTGAAATTTTGTTTTGATCATAGTAAATAACCATTTCGTCTGGCAATATTGAACTGCGACACATTCTCTTGAATATATATACTTTTCTATACCTACCACGCTTCCTTATGGGCGTTACAAACGGAGTGACAAAATTAGTATACCCCAGTAAAAGGGGGTTTTTTTAATCGTTGGGGTTTTTTTAAAAGATAGGTTTAGGTATGCCAGGCCATGCGGAATTGAACTACGTTTACAGATTTGCATTTCGAGGTACTAATTTTAAACCATGAACTACATATAATGTGTAATCAAATACTGAGGCACATACGCTGTGCCTCAGAGCCTACGTGGACATTTTATTGAGGCAAAAAAATTGTTTTTCAAAAAACGCGTTCCAAGATTTGGTTAACGATTTTTTCGAGTTCATTAATGAAAATATGGGCTCCTTTCGTATGCGATAACTTTTTTCTGCATTCGTTATCGGCCAAACGGCTTTGGGAACATATTGTACACATCATAAGCTATTGAAAAATTACAGCTATTAAAAAAACTGGTGCGATCGGGGTATCCCCGTCAGAAACGAAGTTCCTTACGCTTTTTCGTCAACTCCGAATGTTTTTCGAAACAAAAACTGCATATTTTTTATTTTTTTTTTTTTATTTCATATAATTTTTTCAAGGCAAGTTGTAATTCAAGTTGTAAATCAAAAACTTTAATTTAATATTTTAGGAAAAAATATTTATTTACTGAAAATTAAGATGTAAAATTGTTATGAGAGATGAAAATAGGCAGTAACTGTTGCCAGCGATGTTTGTTTCATATCGCAACAAGGCGTTGTGCATTGAACATTCATCAAATTCCTCGTATGGAGCTTGAATTGACCGAAAAGTTGGATTGAAAACAGGACTTACGAAAAAAAATTTTCAAAAATTCTTACATCAGATTCGGCTTTTAGGGTCCACCCTAATGTCAAAAACTTTTTAAAATTCTTACATCAAATTCGCAAACACATTTTAAGGGTCCACCCTAGTGTACATTTTTTTTTAATTCTAACAAGATTCGAATAATCGGCCTTGTAGTCTAGTGGAGAGTGCGCTACACTATCAACCCAGAGGACCCTGGTTCGAATCCGGATTCGGGCATGGTTCTTTTCACTTTCTTTGTTCTTTCCTACATTTAAGAATTATGGAAAACTAAAAAAATGCACAACTAAATTGTGGAAAATGTGGAAATAAAGGACAGGAACAACTAAGGACTTGAAATGTTTGCCGAGGTTAAGGCATAACACTAGCCTCGGTTAAAAGCAATTCAAATTGTCTTTCACGTTTGTTTCGTCTAATCAATAATTCACGTATGGTTCCAATCAATTCCTCTAAATAATCTGTCCCTTTCCTTTCAGGTCAAAGACCAAAGTTTGTTTGTATAAGGCGCATGCCTTGGTTCTTTGTTCTTAAAAAAAAATAAATAGCAACCCCTTAATACTGGCAGCACATATAAAAACAGTATTAAGCAAAAAACACATTTTTATGGTCCTCTCTAGCGTAAAAACTTTTTGAAATTCTAACAGGAAGTACGAAGTCAGCGACCCCTTATACTGCTAATACATATGCAAAGATTATACAAATATAACACTTATTTTTAGCGTCCACTCTGGTGTAAAAACATTTTTTTAAATTCTAGCCTAAGATTCGAAATCAGCGACCTCTTAATACTGCCAGCATAAACATAAACAGTATAAAATAAAAAACACATTTTTAGGGTCCACCCTAATGTCAAACAACTTTTTGAAATTCTTACACCAGATTCGAAATCAGCGATCAGCGCATCTACAAAAAGAAAAAAAAACACATTTTAAGGTTCCACCTTAGGTCAAAATTTTTTTAATTTTAATAAGATTTGAAATTAGCAACCCCTTAATATTGGCAGCACATACAAAAAGACTATTAATCAAAAAAAACCTTATGGTCCACCCTAGTGTAAAAAACTTTCTGAAATTTTAACATCAGTTTCGAAATCAGCGACCAATATTTTAAAATTCTAATATAAGACTCGAAATAAGCGGCCAGTGCATCCACCCTAGTGTAAAAACATTTTTTTAAATTCTAACATTAAGATTCGAACTCTGCGATCAGCGCATCTACAAAGATTATACAAAAATAAAACTTATTTTTAGGGTCCACCCTAGTGTAAAAAACATTTTTTTTAATTCTAACATAAGATTCGAAATCAGCGACCCCTTAATCCTGCCAGCATATACATAAAAAGTATAAAATAAAAAACACATTTTTAGGGTCCACTTTAATGTCAAAAAACTTTTTGAAATTCTAACATCAGAGTATAAAAGATTTTATATAAAGCAATAAAGATGTTCACGTATGATTCAAAATACACAAATAAAAATTGGGTTTTAACAAAATTTCTACGTGTCAGAAACAGAGATGCACAGAGAGAGAGAGGGAGCAAAAGAAAGTTTTGCACTCGCCTACTCGTTTGTTAGGCTGCTCGAATCTTCCCAACGGGGAAAGAAACACTCCAAAAGATCTTTTTGTGTGCTTACAAGTCAGCTGAAAGCGTGAAAGTGCTGACCCGTCGTATGACACACCATTGTAATTTTAACATTGTATGTCCTAGGAAAAAAGCACTTAAGTGCTTCAAAAGACCTCTCAAGGAAAGCTTTGGGTCAGCATTTCGTTTAATTGCTTCAAAAGAGGCTCTTGGAAATCTTTTTGTCAGTGTTGAATACACTTTTCAAATTTTTTAAACTGTTCTCTTTTTTCTTTCAAGTTCTTTTTGAAATTGTTAAGTGCTGATTAGTGAAGAAGAGAACAGTTCAAAAAGATTGAAAAGTGTATTCAAAACAAAAAGAACTGCTGCCTCAAAGATTTTCAATAGCCTCTTTTGAAGCAATTAAACGAAATGCTGAACCAAAGCTTTCCTTGAGAGGTCTTTTGAAGCAATTAGGTGCTTTTTTCCTAGGACATACAATGTTAAAATTACAATGGTGTATCATACGTAGGGTCAGCACTTTCACGCTAGCAGCTGACTTGTAAGCACTCCAAAAGACTTTTTGGAGTGCTTCTTTACCCGTTAGTGCCCAACGGGCCGGTGTCAGCAGCTTCCTACAGGAGCAAAACGTCAGCACTTATTTTTGTTATTGTGCAAATGAACAATTTATTGAGAGCGCTCAGTAACGGACGCAAGAAAAAACGAGGAAAAGAAAAAACGAATAAAAAAAACCGAACAAAAAAAATCGCGGCATGCAAATAATCAGTTGTTTGATACAATTGTACGAGTAAGGTATAGCAAAATTCAATTGAAACCATTGCTGTAGTTGTTGTTTTAGTCAAAATGTAGATTTTTCGGTAATGCATTAAAAATAAAAACGAACTGCTGACCCAAAGCTTTCCAATGGAGGCTTTTTGAAGCAGTATCGACGGTTGCAAACTCTAACCCTTATTTTAATGAAATAAAATATTTCTCTTTCTCTCTCTCTCCCTCTCAGCTAGTCTCTTTTTGAGGTAGGCAAAATCAAAAAGAATTCGATGAACTGCTGACCCACAGCTTTGCACGGGAGGCCTTTTGAAGCAATTCATAGTCAGCTAAATTAAAGTGCTCTTTTCTAATGACATGCAATGTTAAAAATACAATGGTGTGTCATACATGGAGTCAGCGCTTTCATCTGACTTGCAAGTACTTAAAAAGGCCTTTCGGAGTGCTTTTTTCCCTGTTAGTGCTTACATACCGGCCCGTTGGATTAATACTCGCATGCACACACACAGCAATCTCACTGTTACGTGACGATTTCTACCAAGTCACACCACCCGCAAGCCGCGTAAAAAAACTTCATTCCAAAAAATGTAATTTCTTGTATACATTAGATGTTGCTGTTAATGCAAATCTTTTTTTGACTTTTTGGTTTATTTTCCCTGATTTAGTAAAAATTCTTATTCATTAAAAATTAGATGTTTTTTCTCATATTGGCACTGTGAAATTGGCACAACCTTAAAAACAAAACCGTGAAGTTGATGAACCTCTGTGTAGGCTCCTAGGGTTAATACAAAATGATAAGCATTTGGTTTTGCTATATTTGTTGATAAAAACAAATGTCAATTTTTCGCATATTATTTATATTCATATTCTTATGTTTTCATAAAAATACTTATTTTTTGCTCTATCTACCCATATCTTTAGTTGAGTAGATTTAAAAAAATATCATACCAGCTCTTGCCAGTGGTATTAAAATATTAAAACAACCATTGACATTTAAATATTTCCACTTTGCTATCGCAGAAAAAAATAGTCGATTCAAGAAACAAAAGCTATTATGTAGCCTTGGTATCGTTTTAATCTTAAAGTCGACAAGCTCGCAATGACTGCCATTAGTTTCAGTTTATCTTTGAAATAGTTGTTAGCAAGCTGTGCGTGCGTCTTTAAATGCAACTAAATTTCGACAAGTTGTACAAGAAACTTAAATAATGTGTTTATAATTGTTATAGTTTACATTGTTTCTGAGAGAAAAAAATCAAAACAAACCAATTTAACAAAATAATGTTAACAAAAAATCCATTATCTCGGCTATGCTGTATTGTTGCGGCGGTAAAAGTAAAGTAATCAACAATTTTTATGTTTTTTAATAACTGTAATAATTTACTTCAAATGCTACTAAATTCAAAACTAAAATAAACGACCCAGTGCTAACTAACCATCCCCTTAGATTACCGTTGAGATTTCTTAAAGAAATGTCATAACATCTGTTAGATGTGTAGACGAAATATTGTATTAATAAATTTTCTTATTATGAAGGTGTCATATGTTTTTTGCTAGCTGGTTTTGAGTAATCAAACAAACCAAGCGAAACTCACGCTCAAGCTTGTTAATTAAGTGCCTTAACATTCGAGCGCGACTTAAAAATTAACTTTGCTTGACTTTTATTTACTTCTAAATTTACTAAGATTTTTGACAAATTTTGTTTTGTTTTCACAATTTCAGTTCCGCCAAAGCGTTACCGATGTAATTAATGACAAACATGATGACTACTTTCTGCTAAGATGGCTGCGTGGTAAGTTGTTAAATAATTAATTGCATTGTTACTTTTAATAATGAGCAACATTTGTTATATAATTTTTTTTTTAGCAAGAAAATGGGATCCAGAGGCGGCTGAGAAAATGTTAAGAGCGGTAAGTTTTCCATTGCGCACGGTTTTAATGTGAAGGTATAAAAATTACAAGCCGATTCAAATCATTCTCAAACTAACCGCCAATAACACTAGGCGACATATTGAAAGGCAAAATCTCATTAGGGGAGGTAATCATTACTAAACTAGTTATATAGTTATTACTTGGTAATGGGAGGTAGTTCCCTGCGTGATTACAACACACCCAAAAAAGGCATTATTTTAACATGGGCTTGTCATAGGCGGTAATGTGTGCTGCTTACATCCAGCATTACCCATAACTTCAGAGGTCAACTACATACCTCCAGTATTACCTATACGTCAGAGGGTAACTAATTACCTCTCGTATTACTTGTAAGTCAGAATGTTACCCATTACCTCCAGTATAACTTATACTCAAAGAGTAACTACTTAGATTTATTACTGCCAAAAAGAGTACTCGTTGTTTTGTTTCAGTTGAAATGAATTTTTTATTAATAAATAATTCCTATATACATATCGTCGCTTGAGAAAATAAATGTCGTATGTGAAAATTTTCACTTTTCAGATTATTGAGAAGAAGGGGCTATAATTCAAAATCTAGCGGAGCAATATTCTTCAGAATTTCAGGCCTATTTGCAGACACCTTTCACAATAGATTACACAATAGGATTTTTGTGGTCTTACCGCTATTTTTTTAGAATTTAAAGCCTCTTTTTCTCAATAATCTCAAAAGTGAAAATTTTCACATACGACACTTATTTTTTCAGGCGACAATATAGAATTAAATCAAAAAAATTTTTAAAAATAAAAAAATTAAAGTTCAATACAAAAATTTTAAAAACATCAAACAAATCAAAAAATACATTTTTGTATTAAGAAATTAATAATTTTTAAATAAATCATAAGAAAAATTAAAAGTTTAATGATATCTAAATAAAAAATTAATAAAAGTTAGGCTTATTTTAATGAAGCATTTGTTTTTTGTTGATACATTTATTTTTAAAGAAAATAATTTTATAATTTTGAAGCCCTTTTTTAGTTCTATTTCAAATTTTTCCGTCGTATTGCCCTCCTTTAAAAGTGTACCTGTAATTAAATATATATAATACTAATTTCGAAGTAATCATTTGAGATGGCATTGCACGTTGAAAAAAAATGTAATAAATACAGTTGAACTTCGATTAACCGTGACTCTATTAACCGTGATTATCTATTAACCGTGATGCTTAGTGGTTGATTTTTTACCTCTATTAACCGTAATTTACCTCTATTATCCGTGATGCACATGTCCATGTGACTGCTTGTTTGTTTTTTTCGTATAATACACACACATCTCTCATATTAAAATTCGGTGATTCCCCTTTTTCATGAAAGTGTAATTTTCATATCAATTTTCATATGTATTCATTCATCAGTGTGAAATTTGATCTGTCAAGACGTGTTTTCCTTACATCATGCCACCGTCAAAAACTAAATCCGCGAAAAGAGCAAGAAAGGTTCTTTCAATTAAAGAAAAAATGGAACTGATTAATGAATACTCAAAACGTAAAGTACCTTTTAAAATGTTGTCTGAGTTTGCATTATTATGCAACATATGTTTGCAAAAATATGGAGTTTGCATTCAAACTGTATCCGATTTAATAAAAAACAAAGATGGGATTTTAAAATTTTGCTCCGATGCTGATTCAATGCTTGGCCTTAAACACAGATATACACTAAAAACATCCGAAAATCCAAAAGTTGATTTCGCAACATATGAATGGTTTTGGCAAGAAAGATTTAAAGGAACTCCAATTTCAGGTAAGTTAACAGAAATCGAGATATTGTATGAAATAAAACTGAAATTTGCTTCTGAACTTCAGGCGAAATGATTGTCGAAATGGCAAAAATGTTCCATTTGAAGTTAAACATGAATTCAGAGTGCACTTATTCATTTGGTTGGTTGCATAAATTCAAAAAACTTCATGGAATCCGTCGACTGAAATCTACGGGAGAAAAGGAGTGTGCTGATTATGAGTCTGCTACGATGTTTGTGGACGACTTGGATGAAATCATTAAAAACGAACAACTTACAATTGAACAGATCTACAATGCAGACGAAACCAGTCTATTTTGGAGGTGTTTGCCTCAGAGTTCTTTGGCTAGTGGTAATGAATATTCTATTAAAGGGTACAAGGAATCCAAGGAGAGAATCACAGTGCTAGTTTGTTCAAATGCTGCAGGAACTCACAAGTGTAAATTGATGATAATAGGAAAAAGTGCCCATCCAAGAGCTTTAAAAAACGTTGAACACCTTCCTGTGATTTATAAATCTAATAAGAAAACTTGGGTAACACAACAGCTATTTCTGGAGTGGTTTAATCAAAATTTTGTACCAGAAGCAAAGGAACATCAACGCCGCATCGGTCTCAAAAATAACTGTAAAATACTTTTACTATTAGACAACTGTCCAGCACACCCAGATGTAAATGCTATGATATCTGAAAACGTTACAGTAAAATATTTCCCATCGAATTGCACGTCCTTGATTCAGCCTATTCGGAGGTAAACGGATCGTTCAAAAACTTGTTGGTGCTAATGAAAGACGTGAGTTCGTTAAATCTTTGAATATTAAGACAGCTTTGTGGGCAGCCGCAGCTTCGTGGGACTCTGTAACTCCACAAGTTTTAAAAAGTGTTTGGAATAACTTACTATCTCATAATGAAGATGCTCCAAATAGCCTTGTTGAGATACAAACAGATATAACCATACCGTCTGGATGTACGATTGATGCTGTCGAAAAGTGGATGGTGTGCGACTCTGATGTCGCTCCGTTTGCTATTATATCTGAAGACGAAATCGTAGACATGGTTACCCAAAGCCAAGAAGATGAGCTTGATTCAAATTCCGAGGAATCAGATGGAGGAAATGCGGACGAAACGCCTACATTGGCTCAGGCAATAGAGGCTAGTAGTATTTTGTTAGGTTTTTTAGAAAACTTTAATTGTCCAAGTAGTATTTCAGAACCAGATAAAATGCAAATATATCGCATACAAACTCATTTGTTGGAAGAACAATCAAAAGCTAAAAACATAAGACAGACTTCCATAAAAGATTTTTTTAAATAAATGTATGTATTCCTAGAGATATGATAAGTTGTTTATAGACGAAGATTTACATGTTTTTGTCAAAAATAAATAAAAATAATAAAATTTAATGTAAAATGTTACCTCTTTTAACCGTGATTTTCGGTTATCCGTGATTTGCCCGGTCCCAAGCATCACGGTTAATCGAAGTTCAACTGTATCCACCCAGGAATCTTGAAGCAATTCTTACCATAGAGCTCTTGGACTTCGTTTTTGAGATCCCTGAACTGGCTTTAATGGTTAATTATAAAGTGATTTTTTTTATATCACTTCTACAATTCATAAATTTTCAAAAACTTCTGAGGAATTACTAGTGCCTGCGGAGTTAAATTGATTTTTCTTAGTTTCAAAATATATATATTTTTTTTAAACTAGCAGAACTAAATTTTTTTTTTGCCTATGCCCTTATTATAAGAGTATATATATATAGTTATTTATTTTATAAAAAGATATAAAAATAATTTTAATGTAGTTTTCCAATCACACTTACCGTATTAATTTTTGTTTAAATGTTTTGTTTTATTCCACTTTATAGTAAAAACTTGATCAACCGAACGCACTGAAATCACTTTAAGCACTAAAGATCTAGAAATTGCACTTTACGCTTTGAAACCGGTCTCAAAACGGAGCAATAATTGAATTGCATTGAAATACATTTTTTTGATTCTTTTATTTGTTGTTGTTTTTGTTTGAGGAGACAAAGAACATTTTTTAAGTTTGAAAACGTGAACTGACAACAAAAAAAATTTATTTTTGTTGTTAAATTATCAGGTAATACAGCTTAGGTTATTTATTTTCAAATTGTAAGAGAGGACGTTAGGTTTTGAGTTGAGAGGCTACATTCACTGCTGTTGTTACGGGGCATTTTCTTTGACATTATTTATTAACAAATTGTAAGAGAAGGCGTAATGACATGTGCTTACAGGATAACTAGTTACTGAGCTAGTTATGGCAGTAATGACTTCTCATTTCCCCACTGGGATGTATGTGTTCCGTTATCCACTATAAATATCTGATTTGCTTTGGTCGTTTAACTTTACAAATAAAAATGTAATTTTATGTATAATTTTTTATAAAAGTCAATATTAAAAAAATGGACTTACATTTGTAATCAAAACTCGAAAACGAAACGTCTGATTTGGTTATCCATACTAACAAACTATGCTAAAATATAGGTATCAATTGACATTTATAAAAGATGAATTAAAATTTAGAAGAAACGATTCTCAGAAAAAATCGATTGAACCATCAGAACTATCACAACTACCATCATAACTAGAGAGGGTAGATGCATTTCAGACTGCGTGCTCTTTCTCATATCCAAAATTGTCAGTCAGCTTTTTGCGAATGAGAACAAAATTAAATCAATGGCTGCATTCAGCGGAGTCAACAGTTGGTAACTGGCTGTTGTGTTAAAGTTCGCAGAAACACTGAAAGAACTCTGCAAATTTGAGCGAGAAACCTTTGCAATAAAATTATTAACGTAATTAAATAATTATAATAATTAAATGAAATAATTATCAACTTTTCTACGGTATCGCTACCTTAACAGTTCACAACAGAGATCTGCAACGGATAGCTTTTTTGCGACTCTGAGTATATCCGAAAAAAATAAGTACAAAAACCTACTCACCCTAAGCGCACACAACTCGACTCATATTCTCTTCTACGAAGCTAGAATGCGGCGGCTCAAATAAATATGAGTATCCTAAGTCATGAGTCGGATCAGGAAAGATCGGGTTTTTTCGGTTCATAAATACTTATGGTTGTTGTCGTCTTGCTGATACTTATCCTACTTGCCCAAATACTCATAATCGACACAAGTAGCCGAATCACTCGGCTCATCTGCCACGGATATGAAAGAGAGCGCAGTAGAGCGCAGCAGTAAATAGTGAGCGAGTTTTTTGTATTTGTTTTGTGCTATTTTTTACTACGCATATCTAAATGCTGAATAACAGATGTGTTATTCTTGTGTTGCTTTTTGTTTTTATCGTGCACAGTGAAAGCTGCGCATGAGGTAACGTTGTTAAGGCTTAAAAATAATACGCAGTTTCGATAGTATCGTAAGTCATTCATTTTCTGCAATCAGCAATTATTATTAAATTTGTAAAGTATTTTTTTATTTTTCTGTAGCCTTCAGTTACCAAATCACATGCGCATAATATAAATTACACTTCTATTGCACGTGTTTACGCACAAGAAGCAAACAGACACGTGCGCCGCACAGTGGTTGAGCCCAAGGTTGCCAGCCAAAATTCATAACAATTCCCACGAAAATTACCTTTTTCCCAAAGTCACATAAATTAAATACCACCAAAATTCCCATGGTAAAGGTAAACAAAAAAAATTCCCACAGCAATTAAAAAATACCCAAAAAAATCCCACGATCATTTAAAATTACCACAAAAATACCACGCGTTTTAAAAATACCACCAAAAATCCCATATGCATTTAAAAATCCCACAAAAAATCACATACGTATTAAAAAATACCACGAAAAATCCCATATGTATAATAAATTTTAAAATGTTTCGAAATACCAGAAATTTTTGCATTTAAATAAGCAGAAATATATAGACACGTCGATAGTTAAAAATTTTGCATTTATTGTCTTTGTTTTAAAACTATAACAAATAAATAACCCAAGTAGAATTTTGCTACCACAGGTTACTTAATGCACATTTTTTACATGACGACGTTGCAGAGATACTGATTTGGATAATATTTTATGGGAAAAGTTTGTAAAAATTCCTATTCTTAAATAAAGCCTTCAATGTGACTTTACTTTTTAAAACTATTTTACCACTAGGTCACGAAATGTTGTAACGATTTATCAAGTTTTACCTTTAAAAAATTCATCACTCAACTATGGAATAATAACTTAAGATGTTATCATTTTGTAACGATTAGATAATTGTGACCCAAGGTAGGCTCTTTCTATTTAAAATGGTGGCCGCAAATTATTATTATATTTTCCTAACAATAAACATGAAATTGCTTTTATATTGTATTGTTAAGCTTTTCAACTATATTTTATTGATTGCTTACATTAAAAACTATTCCTGAAATTTGTATACAATACTTTCTTCACAAAACTTTTTAAAAAATTTTTTATTAATATATGAAATTATTACAACATTTTCTGAATTTAGATTGCGCATAAATTTTTAAGAAGTTTTGGCTGTTTTTTACCGAAAATCTTCTTTCCCATCTACATTTTCAATTAGGCTCCAAAAAATATCCAAAACACCTAATATTATGTTGTACTCTTATATTTTATATAAATTCTAATTATAAAATAATTTATAATAATTATGGCTGTAAACAAAATTGGCAACTCTGTAATGCATTTATACTAATATGTAATAAGTAACTTCAAAGTAATTTTTACTAAAACAATGTCGGCATTGTGTTGCACCACTTTCGAAAAATAGTGATTTCTGTAACGTAACCAATACATAACTTCATGTCAATGTTGACACAAAAATAAACGCTACGACGTCGCTGCAACCCAAATATGGACCATCAGTTCTAGTTGGGAACATACAAATTGTTTTACATAAAGTTAATTGTTACACATATCACATGTTTTCGTCTTATATTTGTGATCGTGAATTTTATTTGTATGTATCCATTTAATAATTTCTAAAACGATAGTATGCTTATAAAAATACTTTTTAACAAAATAAAATAAAAATAATGTTTTCAAAAATATTTGTGGTTTGTGAGGTGATAAGCAATTCATTTTAACACAACATGACTTTTCAAAAATTTAGGTACTTATTTCTAATATTAAATAATAAAAGTGACTTCAGAATAAAAAATAACCATAATAAAATATGTATACAGTTTTCAAAGATATTTGTGCTTTGTGAAGTGATACACAGTGAATTTAACACAATATGATTTTTCAAAAAGTTAGGCACTTATTTCTAATAAATATAAAATAATGTCAGTGACTTCAAAAATAGAAAATAAACAAAATAAATTAAATATTAGTTTTCAAAGATATTGGTGTTTTGTAAAGAACAGATAAACAGTTAATTTCAACACAATATGATTTTTAAAAAATGTAGGTACTTATTTCTCATATAAAATAATATACATAAGTGACTTCAGAAATAAAAAAATAAACAAAATAAAATTAATATAAATTTTTTATGGCAACTGTTATTTAATTTTGATTTTAAAAGAAAATTGTTGATTATTGGATTCGATAAGTAAACTTGCAAATATTGCCTATTATTGTTTTGGTAGTCTTATATATTTCACTTATTTTGGACTTTTAAAATAATTTTTGTAAGCTTAACGCTTGCATGCAGGAATGTGGAATTTATTCATATATAATTTATTCATTTATATTAAGAGTAAGTTCGAAGAAATGTACAGCGTAAACTTATAGCTTTACTCTACTGTATATATACGTCGATCATCTAATACTATGATTAAAATTTTGCTTAATAAAAGCGAAAAAAAAAACTTTTTAAGAAAAAATTCCCAAATTCCCATGCAATTAAAAAATACCACGCTGAATTCCCACGCCAATTGAAAAATACCACGCTGAATTAAAAAATACCATGGGAATTCCCAAAAAAAAAAATTCCCAAGACCAATTAAAAATTACCACGAATGGGATTTTTCTCACAATACTGGCAACCTTGGTTGAGCCCCATACAAAAGTTGTCAATAAATAGAAGGACTCATCGTAAACCAATTAAATTTTGTGTATTATTTCGAATTTGCCTTATTAGAATACACACAAAAATATTTTTATATCTGCCCTCAATCACGCCTGCCTCCCATACAACACAAATATTTAAAACGCCATATTTTTTTTGTCTTAAACCAATACAAGAACCATTCTGTCAGAAATCTTCAATATATGTCTATTATAAAAAAAGTATTTTCTGCCACGCCCACCTCCCATACGAAATTTTCCACTTCACGTGTTTTTCCGTATTCCAAGTTCAATGAAGCGCTGCATCTAAACTGTCTAAATTAAAGGTTTATAGTATTCAAAAATATTATTTGTTTGCTTTTTATAAAAACAAAAAAAAAATCATCAAAAAAAAGCTTATCGTTTCGTTTGAATTCCAAAAAAAGGAGTGAACCTCATGCTTTTTGCCACAAATTGGCACTGGTTGTAAATGTGATACTATCAACAGTTAAAAAAGATAATAGCATACTTTTTAGCATTGTGATAAAGTGAGCACAGGTCGTGTAGCATAAAAACATGGCTTGCATACACGGAGAAAACTGTTTGCAAAATTAGTATTGTGGTTAAGCAAAACTTGCGCTTGATTCTAAGCCACTTCAACATTATGCAAAATTTTAGCAAAAACTAATCAAAATATGCTTTTCTAATATATAACAACTAAGCAAATATTTGCTAGAATTAAGTAAGCATTTGCTCCTCCCATTTATAATAACTTAGCAAATTTTTGCTGAAATTAAGTAAAAATTTGAATGTAATCAAAATTTTACTTTTTCCTAAATAATCGAGGAGTGATTGCAATTTAGCAATCTTTTTCTTAAATCACATTGTGATTGAGCAAAGTTTTGCTGATTTGCTTTTAAGCAAAACATTTGCTTGATTCAAGCAAATTAATTTTCTCCGTGTACGTATTCTAATTCTGTTGTTTAGAATCAAAGAATATATATTTCACTTTCAGCTAATTGAAGATGTTTTAAGAACATTTCTTGACAAGGGAATTTGAATGTTTGAATAGTTTTGAAAGCATTTTATTGCGAAACTCATTAAAATGTTTCATAGTAAGCTATAAGATAATGTGAATTAATTTAACTTTATACATATCACATTACTGTTTTACTAATTCAATTTAGTTGTAATTATTTAAAAAAATATTTAATGTACATATATTAACATAGTAAATTAATAGACTGAGAAACACACTATAGAATATTTAAGTACTCTGCAAATATAAAGTATTGCAAAAGAAGAATAATAACATTTTTAAAGCATTTATCGTATTTAGTAAGTAAATGCTTTCACTATTTACATTAAAAATTTAACGATTTTAACTCGTAAGAAGTGATCGTTAAACAAAAAATGCCTCAAATAATACTAAAGAAAATGACTATAGCAATAAACCTTGAGACTAAACATATCTATATTTTCTTCTAAACGCATTTACCAAATGTTGTTCAAGGACTCAAAAATTTCTGTCAGTTTTTTTTAATCGCTCAACTTACAGTCCAATAAAAGCATTTCTTTATTTAAAATATCGTCGACATCCATAGATCATTATATTTTATTCTGCAAAAAAATAAATTTACGTTTTTTTGTCATATCAACTTTGCATAAGAAATTTATTGCAAAAATAAAAAAAAATATTTCAAGAAAGCAAAAAACTTTTTCAATAATGTTTTGTGTACTTAAAAAAACCAGATTGCAATACGTTTTCTCAATTGTCTGTAATAACTCTTGAAAAATATCAATATTTTACGAAATTTTTTCAACATTTTTACATCAATCGTATATTAAGGCGTCTACACAGAAAACCTATATACATATATTTCTGATGAATATTTTGGAATCATGTGAGTTTGAATATTCTTAAGCAACGCAAAGAAAAAAAAATCACAAAAAGAGATCATCAGTTTTGGTATTTATTTCCAACTTTTAACCACTGTGCGCCGGCCTTTTGGTTTTGTGTTATTTTTGTTTATGTCTAACAAACCAAAATCACAAGCGTTGTTATTGTTTCTTTCTCCATAGAGTGCAACAATAAAATACCAAAAACTCGTTTTCGAGAAAAAACAAACAAAAAATGAGAGCTCACATGGACTGCAGACAAATACTTATGAAAAGTGCATACACAAAAAAAAAACTAATTAACGCTAAGAGACGTTGGCAGAGAAGGAGCAGTACTCAGAGTACACTCAAAATACATTCGGATCGAGCGCTTTAGTAACAAACTGACTCAACGCACTCATTGTAAACGGCTCGAAGTGGATCGGATCACGCCGCTCTCGGATATGAGAATGTACTTATAACCGAAAAAATGCTAATGAGCCGAATGCCTATAAGTATTTTACACATATTATTAAGTATGGATAGAGTTCAGAACAGCACGACACTCGGGTATGATTTGGGTATCCGAATTCTGTCGGATACTCATTGCAGTTCTCTGGTTCACAACAGTTGACTTTACTGAATGCGGCCAATTTTCGGTATCTCATCGGTTTCAGATTGTGTATAAGCTGTCGACTTCGTTTTGACAGTTTCGGCAGTCTGTCTCTCAACAATCTAATTGCCTTGCAATTGCAATCTACCTTCTCTAATTTTACTATGGATTGAACTTAAATACAGAGCTGTTGTTCTTTTGAAGAAAGCTTACTTTATCTAAAAAGCTCATAATAAAAAATCATGTAAAATTAAAGTATAGATCGGAATTAATTATGAAAAATTAACTTTCTATTTTTTTTTTTTTTAAGGAATGATCCTAAGAAAATAGACCAAACATATGCAAAAAAAAATTATTTTTTAACCTTTCTTCGTATGGATTTTAGAGGTGGTACAATATATTGTAGAACAGGACTTAAGGATAATACAACTTGCATAGATAAATTTAAAAATTTGTATTTTTTAATTTTTTAAAGTAATCAAGTGAACTAGGGAAAAATGTGGGCTTTGAAAATAAAAACAATAAGTCAAAAAAATTGGTATTATTCCATACAAAATATAAGTATCTGTTTGTTAAAAAAAAAAATTTCATAATTTCATAAAGGTTCAGGGAAATAACGCCCAAAATAAAAAATTAAATAAAGCCCAAACATTTTCCATACAAATTTGGCGTTATTTCATTTTTGTAAGAACTAATTATTTTGAGTCTTATTTCATTTTCGGTTTGGGCGTTATTTCATTTTTTATTTTGGGTGTTATTTCATTTTTGTATGCCCAAAATATTTTATGCATTATTTAGTTTTTTTATTTTGGACGTTATTTCATTGGGCGTTAAAGCCCTGAATCTTCATAAACGACAATAAAAAATATTTTTATTCAACTGTGTGAAACTTTTTAAAGCAGTTGGCACCTCGTTGCCGTGCCAATTTTTTGACGATCAAAAAAAAATTGCAAGCAATTCTCGATCAAAAAGGTAAAAGGGCTTAAATGCATTTAAGCCCGTGCACATTGGGCCAGGAATTTTAATAAGTGGCCAAAAATCAAATACGTTATGCATACAAATGATTCTTACGATTGATAACAGGGCACAGTAAGGTACCCTGAGACGAAATATTATTAGTTTAAAATTAAAAATTAATTTGGGACCTGAAACTTTAAACCATCGACAGTAAAACTATTTGTTAAAGTTCTAGAAAATTTTTAGCACTTTATTAAAGACTAGCTGATAAACCTGGTATGAGCTGGACATTTAAATTGATCCAATTCTATGTTTTTAAGTGTTTATGACGCTAGATGATGCTGCGACTGAAAAAACTGGCAGTACTGCATTAATTTAGTTTTTAAAAGTTTGGTAGCAATAGCATTTTCGCAAAATATTTCGCAAATCTCATCTGCTAGCTGCATAAGAACATCAGATATTCTTCTGTAAGCAGAAAATAGCGCCATCTGTCTGTAATTCTAAACGTATGAGGTTAAATTTGAAGAAACTTTTGAAAAAAACATTCAGCTATTCACCGCAAAGTGTATGTATAGTTTGGCAAAAATAAGTAGATCACTATAAAGAAGATTTTATATAATCCAAAATGTTCGTAATTACTTTAGACACACAACTGCATTCTTAGAGATAAATGGGGACGTTCAAACTATATAGAGAATTTTAACACAAAACTAAGTTTTATTAATAGTCTGGTATGAAAAAATAGATTTTTAGCCATAACTTTTGATTGGAAAGAGATATTGGGGTAATTTTTTTCACATAAATTATTTTTGAGACTTGACTTTTTTGTAAAAAATATAAAAACAACATTTTGGAAGAAATAAATTTCGCGAAAAAAATCAAAGGGGGTTGTTTTGATGACAAAAACAGTAAAATAATTTTTACGCTTAGCTGGAAGAATTTTTGCAAATAAATGCTATGTCATATGAAAGATAGTCAGATTTGCTATTTTTAATTGATTTCATTTTTACAACAACAACAATTTTTGAGTCATTTTTTGAGTAAAATGTCAATATTTTGGACCTTTTTTGACATAATCATAAAACATATATACACTGACTTAACGGTACAGTTCAACCTATTTTTCTGAAGTGATTTTATTGAACTTTTGAACAAAAAAAATTTGAATGAAATATATTTATGGACAGCGGAGATATTTGCATCGAAAGACCAAACTTTGATTTGCATGTCGTTTTTTTCTCATTCTAAGGCAACGATGTTTTATGAAAAAGTCGTTGAACTGAAAATTTCTCCAATTTTGAAGATATGTGAGTGTTTTTGATGTCAAAATAACAAAAAAATTTTAAAATTAAATACACAAAAATTTTCGATGCTAAAAAGTTTTATAATAACAAAATTACCGTTAGTTGAAAAATTTCAGAGGGGGCGTGGCAAAAACTAAGTATGTAACATTTTAAGTTGGGATGCACTTAATATGTGTACCTAGTTTGAGCGAAATCCGTTAAGCCTTTTAGATTTGTATAAAGGCCAAACAAACAAACAAACAAACAGAAAATGAATTTTATTACTATAGATAGTCAATTGTATGAAAAAATTGATTTTTAGCCATAACTTGTGATTGGAAAGAGATATTGGGGTAATTTTTTCACATAAATTATTTTTGAGACTTGAATTTTTTGTAAAAAATATAAAAACAACATTTTGGAAAAAAACATTTTTGAGTAAAAAGTCAATATTTTGGACCTTTTTTGAAATAATCATAAAACATATATACACTGACTTAACGGTACAGTTCAACCTATTTTTGTGAAGTGATTTTATTGAACTTTTGAACAAAAAAATTTGAATGAAATATATTAATAGACAGCGGAGATATTTGCATCGAAAGACAAAACTTTGATTTTCATGTGGTTTTTTTCTCATTTTTAGGTAACGATGTTCTATGAAAAAGTCGTTGTACTGAAAATCTCTCCAATTTTGAAGATATGTGAGTGTTTTTGATGTCAAAATAACAAAAATTTTTTTAAATTTGGGGCGTGGCAAAAACTAAGTATGTAACATTTAAAGTTGGGATAAACTTAATATGTGTACCTAGTTTGAGCGAAATCCGTTGAGCCTTTTAGATTTGTATAAAGGCCAAACAAACAAACAAACAAACAAACAAACAAACAAACAAACAGAAAATGATTTTTATTACTATAGATATTGAATACAATATTGCCAAAAAAATGTATATATATATTTTCTTTCTTAGTTTTTAATCCATTTTTCCTCATACTAAATACATAAAAATGGGGTTAAAAAAAATGCCACGCCTAAAGAAGATTCCCGGAGATTCCGCGGGTAATTGAAATAATTTACATGCTATTACTTTCTTTAAGATATTAACTTGAAGAGGGGGATATGCACACTTTTGCACGTTTTTAATAACTTTATTTATAAAAACGAACGTCGTGCAATACTCTCAAATCGAAAAAAGACGACCTTAATAAAAAAAAAACCAGATAGTAGACAGTAAAACTACTGCAATGAAAAACTCTAAGCAAACTATATCAAAAGTTTAAAAAACATTAAAAGCAAAAAATAAAAAAATAAATATAAAAACAAAAACTACAAAAAAGCAAAACATAATAAAAAATATAAAAACAAAAAAATATTAAAAGCAAAATATTAAATAAATAATATAAAAAATGGAAAAAAAACGTTAATAAAAATAAAATAAATAAAAAACAAAATATAAAAAATAATAAGCTCAAAAAATAAAAAATATTAAAAGCAAAATAATATAAAAAACAAAAAATCAAAAAATATTAAACAAAAAATCAGAAAAAAATTAAAAGAAAAAACATAGGGCCCTTCCCGCAACCTCTACGTGGTGACCCTGGAAATTTTATATGTCATTTATGTAGGCTTATTGCGGGTTTTGTGTTTCTCGATTTTGTAACTTATTTAATTTTAGCCTTTTATATATTTAATTTTAGTTCACACATCACATGTCAGATTCGGTAAAAGCGTCCCCTTATTCTCTCTCGTAACCCGCCTCTTTTTTCATACCCCAGAATCAATAATAACTAGGGACTGGAATCTGATGCAAATGCATGTTTGCAGTGGTCACCATGTTAAGAAAATGAATAGAATATCTTTGCGATTCAGAAAATTTCCTTTAAAATGGCATTCAATCGTTAGTGCATATTTTTGCATATTTCTTTTTAAGTGCATATTTTGCTATAAATGCATGTTTTTTGCATATTTTCTTTAAAATTCACGTTTTCTTTGAATCGCCCCTTAGATGAATCCCGCCAATTTTTTCCATCGCGCTTGGAAAATATACTTTATTCTAAGTATCTTGCATCAAGTTTTATTAAATTCTGTCTATTCAACGCCAAGATATGATTTTTGGCCACTTTTCCAAATTTCTGGCCATGGCCATGGCGAGAAAAGCAATTTGAAAATTGTATTTTGTTCGAAGCTCCATACAAAAATTTTAAGAGAAATGTTCATAAATGTGACAGGAAATGCTATTTAACCCATTAGTGCATAAGGTCCTTTTAAAGGGACGGTCAGCTTTTGCTCTTTTACTCTCCCATTTTGCAATACAGATCTCATGTAAGTTGATGGTATAGTTGTTGACATTACACCAAACCAGTTTGTGATTGATTGCAGTGCAGTAAACTTTAAATTGTGTGATTTTTTTTTTGCGAAATATGGAACAACAACAAAAAAAAATATCAGAACACGTGGGAGGTAAGTAAATGTGAATAACAAATAAATGCAGGTGAAATTATTTAACAATTTTAAATGCAATTATCTTAAATTTATTGTAATAAACAAATTTAAGTTGTTGTGAGTGATAAAAATATTGTAATTTGTGAATAATACCGTTATTTATCCAACGTCCCTTATAAGGGACGCTATGCAGACAGGACAGTTAACAATAATATTTTATTACAACAATAATATTTTATTACAGACTAACAGTAGCTGAAATACTGGAAGAGATCGAAGCTTTTGATGGTCAGTTGCAAGAACTTGACATTTTTGCAATCCCACCATTGGAGGAAAATGAGACCGACCAGGATTCGGACGGTAGTGATGACGAACACGAGGCGAACTTAAATCATCTCGGCCCGAAATTATTGACTGCGGAAGGCGAGATCCAAGACGAATTCGATGACTGGAATGACAGTGACGATGAGCCACTGGCTAAATACAGAAAAACCGTCAGTTCGAGTGTGCGTTCGGGAAATGCCTTGCGTTGGCGAAAAGTGGACCCGGTGTATGACATTCAAATGGAATGCGAAACAATACCGCCGAATGCCGAAGCTCAAGCCGCCAGTTCGCCTACTGATTTCTTTGCGCTATTTTTTTCTGAAGGCATTATTAATTTTTGTGTTGAGCAGACAAATTTATATGCTCTTCAGAAAAATGTTGACCTGAGAATGAGTATGGACGAGGCGAGAGTTTTTATTGGCGGTATTTTGATGTCGGGGTACGCAAAAAACCCCAACAAACGTTTGTATTGGTCGGAGAAATCTGATTCGCCAAGGTTCGCATGAGGCTGAATCGATTTGAAAAATTCTAAATAATTTCCATCTGAATGACAACACGCAAACCCAGGGTACCGATCGGCTTTACAAAATTAGGCCACTAATTACTCACCCGAACGAGGCGTTTCTAAAGCATGGTGGAATGGAGGAGAATCTCTCCATTGATGAGAGCATGATACCGTATTATGGTAGGCACTATGCTAAACAGTATATCCGTGGTAAGCCCATTCGATTTGGATTCAAAAACTGGGCTCTGAATTCCAGCGATGGATATATGCTTCAGTTCGATGTGTATATGGGCAAAAATGCAGAGAGCGTCCCACAAGGATATGGAGTAGGAGGTGACAAAGTGGTTGATCTCCTCACGAAAGCAAATGTACCACACCATAAGGGATTCAAGGTAAGAAATGAAATGTTCGTCATATGATATTACAATAATAATATAATTTACATTATAGCTTTTCATCGACAACTATTTTACGTCCGTGAAACTGTTGCGCAATTTGGCCAGTATGGGGATTTGTACATCTGGTACAATTAGAGACGGTCGCATAGAGAAGTGTCCTCTTCGTCCAATAGCCGCCATGAAAAAGGAGCACCGAGGATCCAGCGATTTTCGTTTTACTGACGATTCTCGGTGTAAGATGGAAAGATAATAATGTGGTGACCATTGGCTCCAACTTTGATACCAACGATATCGGGACGTGCAAGCGCTACGCGAGAGGGCAAGGTGCGATACAGATACCACAGCCGAAACTTCTTCAGCGCTATAATCAAGGCATGGGAGGCGTTGATAAAATGGACCAGATGGTGGCTGTGTACCGGTCTAGAATTAGACAGCGTAAGTGGTGGTGGCCCATATTTGCATATTTGTTGGACGCATCGATCGTAAACGCATGGATCCTTATGCGGAAAGTTCATCCGAACGACCCAAATTGTGGCACTCTGCTAATTTTTCGCAGGTACATAGCCATTTCGTATCTAGAGAGATACGGAATGCCGTCCAAAAAGAGGATCGAGTAGAACCAGCATCAACCCTGATGCGCGCTACGATGGAAAAAACCATATGATTGAGTACTCGAATACGGATAAGAGATGTGCCTATTGCGGAAAGAAGTCTAACTTTTTATGTACTAAGTGCGAGAAAGGGCTTCATCCGAAAGAATGCTTCAAGCAATATCACACTTCAAATGCCCATACTGCATAGTGTCCCTTATAAGGGACGGTCCCCAAAACCCCCAAAACACATTTTTTTTAATAAATCGAATTAAAACTACTTTATTAGACTTATTTCAATGCATAATGATAAAAAAAAGGTAAGTATAGCGCTAGGGAACTTTATGCACTAATGGGTTAAGGGTGGAGACAAGTACATTTTGAAAAGCTAAGAAAAATATTTCATGTTATTGGATTAACTAGAAAAAGGGCTTAAATGACTTAAGCTCTTTGGCCTTTTAGGTCGAGAATTAAAATGTTAAAAACAATCGTCGAAAAACAGTTTGTAACGAATTCCATACTTCGGAATTCCTTTAAATTAATGTAATACAATGGTAGTCAACCAAAGTCAAGTTCTTTCAAGCACTGCTCAGATATTTCTGTATTATTCCCTAGATATGCTATAAAATCACAAGGCTTTCCACTTTTCCCGCATAGAACCAACAGTTGTATGCCCCATGGAGTGGGCTTTCCTTTTATGTACAAAGGAGAGAGTGCTCCTTTGAACGGAATCATTTGTTCGTTGATACAAAGATTTTCTGCTAAATCATTTGTTTTATGATTTACGCACGGCTTTCATTATAGGTCTGATTTTGTATAATTTGGCCACATTGTCGGTAGGCTTAGCGGTGTTATCAACCAAGTGAAGCATCATTGTCAATTAAAAGAAGCGATCTCTTGACATGTGTTTTGTAATTAATGGAAATGCTGTAGCATCCTCCCAAAACATGCAAACACTTGTGAACTTCAAAATGCTAATATGGGCGTGAATACCAAATCAAATTTGAATCTCTTGACCATCAGTTGGTTTAAAGTTGGCTTTATAGTTTTGAACTGCGTACAAATTTGTGAATCCGCGCTACCATTTCAAAGGAAAGGTATTTTGAGAAATATTCGTCTGGTGTTTTTATCGCATGCTGGGAAAATTCCGCCTCCGTTGCAAATGGATCTTCTTCCTCTGAGGCTTTATCTACTGCAGGGTTATGTCATCTATTTCGTCTCCAACGTCAAACTCGTTTTCTGGTGCATTGTAATCGTCTTTATCTTCAACGTCTGACAGGTTTTCCAACAAGTCACACCACTGATTCTCATCTATATTCTGATTCGCAAAATATTTTCGTACATAAAAAGCCATATTTAGTGCTAAAAAACAAAGAATGTCGCAAAAAATGTAACATATATAAAAAATATATTTCAATTTATATCAACCTAGCTATATCATTGAGTCCTTACGTACAATATATTGTACACGACTTTAGACTCATATCGGACACTTATATGAGTTTTTTGTTTTCTTATTCCAACGAAATGCACTTATTAATCTATACACGGTTTTATAAAAAAAAAATAATTATAAACTCTATTCGATATTCAAATACAAACGGAAAATAAAGACAAAAGTTTTTGAATATGTGTACAATATATTGTACGCCTGGAATAAAGGGGTTAATGTTAAATTAATTAAATAATCTTAGCTTTCTAGCGGAAGAATAAAACTCTCTTCACAATTCTTTGGTGAATTTCGGCAAATTCGTTTAACTCCAAAGAAGAATAGTGAAAGAAGAAGAGGCAACTAGAACAGAAAAATCCCTGGTAGAGTTTAAGGCTTTGATCTCAATTCAAATAATGAATTTCAAAACAAAATTATTTTGAATTTCACTATATCTTTTCTGAATTTCAATTTATCTTTCCTAAACTTCTAAACAAAATTATATTTTTTCAAAAAAAAAATCTTTTCTAAATTTCAAAATTCAAATTTATTCCACAAAATTCAAATAAAATTTCTAAAAAACAATTGGTCTTTTTTAAATTTCAAATGAAAATTGCAATTTCTATTGATTTATTCTAAATTTCAATTGATCTATTCCGAATTTCATATGTAAGTCTGAATTTTAATTATTATATATTGAATTAAAAATAGAATTTCTAAATTTAAGTTGATCTTTTTCGAATTTCAATAAATGACTAATTTTTCAAAGGATAGATTTTGTAATTCTAATAAATACTTTTGGACCATAACTAGGGACTTATTTTTCTAAAATAAAAAAAAAAATCGAAAAATCGCTGGAAAAATTTAACCAAAATGGAAGTTTAATGTTTTTTCTATTATCTAGAAACAATACTAAATTGAACAAGCAATGTCGTTTTTGCCACGCAAAAATGCTGTTTGTATGTGTATTTTAAGAATATTTTAAGAATATTTTGCATAAAGTTCGCATGTATGGGTAATTTTGCCAGATGTGCCCTTTCGCATGTCCTCGCAGTTTTAAGTGTTAAAAAATCTTATTAAAATACTCCAGCTTTCTTAAAAAGTTATTTCTTGAAGTTTATGTAGTAACAAGCCATTCAAAAATTAATTTTGCAGATGGAAATGCCCAACATGTCATTTTAAATTGTCATTCCTGTAACCTGTCCTTGAACAAAATTAACTATTCAAAGAGTGTAGCTTCCGTAATTTTTATTTCTACATGTTCTAGATGACAAGGTCAAAATATTACGTATACTGTGTGAATTTTCGACCATTCTTAATAATTATAAAAACATATGTTTCATCTTCAAACTTTTTGTCCCTCGATTTTACTACTTTTTGAATTTCGTGCCTTTTAGTAAGCAAAACTAAGGGACAAGTAGCGTTTTAAAGCCCTCTTAGTGGGGTTGGGTCCTTTTCGCAGAATTTCAAAATCTTGAAAAAAAATCTTGAAATTAAAGTCTTTAAAAAAAAATCTTGAAAAAAAAATCTTAAAACTCAAAATCATGGAAAACCTGCGCATAGAATTTATTCTTTAATCCGCGCGCGCAAATTCAAGAATATATTCTATGCGTAGGTTTTTCAAGATGTCTTAATTGAAAATTTGACACTATTTCGAAAAGTGTCCAATTTCGAAAGTATCAAATTTTTCGAATAATGTCAAATTTCGAAAATAATCAAAATAATTAATAATTGTCAAGTCACAGATATTGTCAAATTTTGAAATAAATGTCGAATTGTCCAATTATTTCAAGAAGATTCAAATTTCAAAAAATGTCAAATATCGAAAAAGTGTAAAATTTGGAATAAGTGCCAAAATTCGAAAAAATTGTCAAATTTTGAATAAGTGTCAAATTTCGAAATGTACAAGTTTTTCAAAAAATGTCTATTTAATTTTGAATAAGTGCCAAATTGCGAAAAAGGACAAATTTGGCAAAAAAAATGGTAAATTTTAAAAAATATGTGTTCATAAATGGACAAAAAACCACCACGTCCTCGTCGTTTGTCTGGATGACGCTAAGTGTGGGACCATAAATATATAAAAAATTTATAATTTTGCCAAAATTTGACATTTTTGTTTTCGAAATTAGACATATTTTATTCGAAAGAACAACATTTCATAAAATTTCAAGATTTTTACAAGATTTATGCATATATTGTTTTTTCTTGATTTTTTTTTTTAAGATTATTTTTTTTTTTTTTTTGAGATTTTGGTTGTTTCAAGATTTTGACCTTCAAGCATTCGGATCGCTCCCTTCTTAGTATGGTTTTTTACACTAATTATATTCAAGTTTCCAAAATGCACCAGTGGTTTTGAGTGCAAAGCTCAAGTGCAAAATTAAACTAACTGAATTTTTATGTAAAACGAAACGAAAGCTGAACGTGTGCGAAACTCGGTAAGCAATACATTTTTCCATATCAATAAATATATGTCGCTAGTTTCTTTCGCGACGTTCAGCGTTCGTTTCGTTTTACATAAAGATGCAGCAATTTGTTATACTATTAATATTTATATAAAAAAAATTGTCATTTCTGTAACCAGTTGTGATTTGAGTTGGAAATTGAGTATTTTAGTGACGAGTATTGAGTGAGTTGGAAATTGACCTCAAAAAAATTACATTAACAGTACATCTGATCCCTGGCCCCACACCAACTTAAAATGCTAGGAAAACACAAATTTAGTTAAATATTCATGTTTTTGTTTTTTTAAGAACATCTTAAATAAAGTTGTTTTCCTATTTAGAAAGAATTTCGTCAATTATTTTGAATAATTGAATTGAATTGAATTTAGAGTTGGATAATAAGAGAAATATGTTCTTCTATTTTGTTTGTGGTTCCACAGACCAGATGTACCAGTTAAGGGTTAAAACAGCTAAAGGGTTAAAATCGTGGGAAAATCGTGTGTTTCAGTTTGCTCTGATGCCTGCGATCTCCAAATAACGACGATTTTGTCATTCCCGACATTTTGTGTCATTCCTGTAACCACTCAAAAACAACACAATGTGCATACAAATCAATTTCATGACGTCATACCATGTGGCCTCAAACGATTTTATCTTAATTTGGGCCCAATATTAAGTATAAAGAAACCATAATTTTAACTTAAAGGTTTATTTTTAAATTTTTATATTTTTCAAATGAAAAAAGGGCACTTTTGGCGAAAATGCTCATATTCTGCATTTATTTTCCGCATACAGTTTTGAATAGAAATCCGTTCGCTATAAATAAGACATCAGACATTTTTAGTGGCTACCGAAATGCATTTCAGTTGTTGCCTAGTGTAATAAAATAATTTCAAAACTTTATTTTTCACCTTTAGAGTCTCAAAACGCGAGCTATGTGGAATGTCGACAACCTGGAGAAGTGGGATGTGCCGAAGTCACTTAGAGAGTATTTACCTCACGGAATGATTGGCTTCGATAACGAAGGATCGCCAAGTAAGTGAAAGCAGTTGTTGAGTCTGAGACAACATAAGCACTCTTATCCCTCCTCTAGTCATAGTCTGTCCATTCTATAACTTTGACATCTGGGGCATGTTGCACTGTGTAACACGTTTCGATTTCCAACGATATCTTGTACTGATAATCGATCGTTTCATGCAAGCTGGCTACGAACAGAGTAAGATACATGGACCAAGTGCACGTCAATTTGTGGTCTTCCTCGATATGGCGGATTTTAATTTGAAGCAATATGCTTGGCGTCCAGCAGCAGAGTGCATCATAGCGACGGTGAAGCAGTATGAGGCAAATTATCCAGAGCTGCTCAAAATGTGTTATATAGTCAATGGTATGTTGATGTGAATGGGTTGGTGGTTTATAAAAAAAAAAACAAATATTTAGTAAATTTATATATTGCTCAGCACCAAAACTCTTCTCCGTGGCCTTTAACTTTGTTAAGAAGTTTCTCGATGACTACACGACAAGCAAGATAAAGATCTATAAAAAAGGCTCAGATTTATGGAAGGAGCAGCTCTTCTCGCATGTTAATCCAGACATATTTCCCAAATGCTTTGGCGGCAACTTTGTCGATGAAAACGGCGATCCGCAGTGCAAATCTAAGGTATTTAAAATATATGAAATGGCATATAATCGAAATTTCTTTCGAACTTTAATTTCGATTACAGATAGTTTGGGGCGGCAAAATTCCTCAAGATATGTTTGTGGAGAAGAATGATGAAGAGAATAACAACAAAGACTACACAGAGACCATGGTTAATAAGGGCAATAAATTAAAACTTGAGTTCGATGTAGCGACAGAGCCTAAAATACTCTCTTGGGAATTTCGAACTGTGGACTATGACATCAAGTTTGGCGTCTACAGTCTGGATCAGAAGACAGGTGAAAAACGCAGCGAGGTAGATTTAGGCACTGTCTATTCTAATGATATGGATGAGATAGGCTTTATATCCACACGTCCGCACACAAAATGTAGGCTTGGTCTTGTAATTTTTTTTTAACTAGTTGAATACGTTTTACTATTTTTTTTTTCATTCAGATGTTGTGGTCTTCGATAATTCCGCCAGCTATTTGCGCAACAAAAAACTGCGCTATTGGGTCGATCTGGTAGCCGAACTGGACGAAATAACAGAGCTTTCGGCGCCGGTTGAAAAGACTGAGATTTGCGTGCACTCTGAAAAGGAGTAAAAGTGAAAATAGAGTAATTTTTTTTATTTATCTTCTAGTTTTATATACAGTTCATTTATGAATATGCAGAAGCAGCCTGTTTACAGAACATGCTTTTATTAAAATTGTTGTTAAAAATATTACAAAATTTAATGGGTTTAAAACTTTTTATATCTTGTTTAGAAGCTGAGAAATTTTTTTTAACCAACAACATATAAAATTGATGTGCATAAAATAAAGTTAACAACGCAATTTTTTATTTGTAATTTAAAAAAAAACTTTTGATAATTTTTTTTTAATAAAGTAAGCTTCACTATTATTCTTTTCAGAACTTCGAAAATTGTGCTGTGATGTGCTCGGATTGTAGTGCAACGTTATAAAAAAAATAAAATAATCAAATTTTAGTTCTTTATGAAGTTTCACTTTTTTTATATCACAGAACATTACAGCTTAGTTTCGAATTTCTATTTAAGTATAATGGCAAAGCTTGATTCACCTAAAAAGTTCCATCTCACAAAAATATGGCACACGATAGCACAAATCGGGCACATCGTAGCACATATTTTTTTTTTTTATTATAAATCAAATATGGCGAAGCTATCTACATACATGCACACATAAAATTAGTGAATTTATCAGTTTTTTTTTTTAATATTATTGGTTATAGTATCTTTGTTGTGGTAAAATTGCTTTAAACATGTTTGATTTACTCAATAAATGTGATAATTTTTTAAGTGCACGGCGACATTCATTAAGTTATTTTTCCAGAATGTTTGCTAAAAAAAATAGTTCTTTTATCTGGTCTTATAAATATTGTTGTAATTTTGTTAAACAGAGCAATAAAGAGTGTATTTTATTGAAAGTTAATTTTAATTCCCTTTTTTTTCTGATAAATATGCATTATTTCAGCTATTTTTTTAATATTTTAATGCAAAAATCAACTGAAATAACTTTTATACAAAACAAAAAATAGTAGCTGGATATATGCCTTACACCTAAGCAGCTATTAAGAGCTGTATTATATATATAAGCTTAGATAATTTCTTAAACAATTTTAAAAATAAAAAAGCACTGAAAACTGAAGTTTTTACTTTATAACTATAATAAGTATGTGCTCTAATGTTTTCAGGAGGCGTGTGTTATTATGTGTCGCCTTAAGAAAAATTATACAAAATTGCATACGTTTGTGCTAGCCGCAGAACCCATGCAAAACAAATCTATGTTATCAAATATGCGAATTTTTTAAAACTCTCATCGGCATTTTATAGCACAATTTTAGCACATCACAGCACAATATACGAGATTAGGAAAACAATTGCAGGTGTGGAAAACACTGTTCAATAGTTCTTTTGGAACAGAGTAATCATGTTATATTTCGGAAAGAGAACGTTGTGAGAACCATTTTTGCTGAGAAAACTTACAGACAAACGCAACTAAAAAGTTAAATAGCAATTTTTGTCGTAACATAAGGGTTAAAAGTTCCAAAAATTATTTCTTCTTATAATCACTAGCCCAGAGGGCCGATTACGCAAGTTGGCTTCTATCGAAAATGGTAGTGGAATTGAATTTTACTATTATGCAACTCGCCTCTGTCTTGTTTGTGTTCGAATCCGGTCTAATATGAAACGTAGGTGGCGAATTCGAGCTGACGTTCATTTATGAATACGACTGCTATTTCTTGGCGGATTTGACACCAAGAAAGTACAGAATGCAAAATGGCAAAAAGTCAATTATATACGAAAAAGTAAGTTAAACTAATAAAATAAGTGCAATAAAGTTTTTTTAACAAGTGGTTTACGTTTATTTTTTAACAAACTGTCTTTTATAATTTGCAGACTTTCATGTCACACACAGAAGGAACAACTCCTGTCCATTTCCTTAGGAATGACTAATTGAAATGCTGGCTCTTATCGAATTGCATAATAAACGAAAACGAAGCGAGGCGAGAATCTAAAAGCGGGATAAAAACGAAGTATTTCGAGTTGCGTAATCGGCCCTCAGGTAACAGAGAAGAGCTGTACCATGCATAAAATCAAATATGAAATTTGGATCATCACACGTTACTTGTAAAAAAAAAACTTCATTGTAAGATGCGCTGAAATTTTTATTGAGTAACTTAACCGTTTTTTGTAAAAAAGATTTTCGGAAGTATTACAATTTTTTCAAAAGTTAGGAAAAAGTGAAATTGCGTAAGGGTTATTTTTCATTTGGGATAGGAGTCTTTTTCATTTCACCGATGCTGTATAATTATTGTATAATTATTTCAGTTCAAAAACAGTCATGCATATAAAAATTAAAACTATATTCGTATCAAAACTAAATTGTCTTTTATTGCACCTACAACCAAGGACCTACATACTAAAGCATTTTTGAAGGGTCCTGTTTTTGGAATGCAAAAATGTTTATGAGGTCATGCAATTAAAGTTATGTAATTTAAAGTGTTTGGGTAAGTTACCCTATTATAAAAGCGTTGTCAAAAAAATGGCTACTAAAGGAATTAAACTAGACACAGAGGTGTTTGAAAAACTAGTGACAGCGGATGTTATGGAAAAAGTCAAGGTTCATTTATATAACGGTTTCGTACCTTTTTGGACGCATCCTTATTTTATGTAAACAAAAATATTTTTATGTTTGCCAAGTAGGGTTTTGTGATGCTTAAAAATGCATTTTTCATGGTTTCGCTATGTACTTTTTATACTACGTTTCCATGGCGAGTTTAACCGAGGTTTACTCGAGATTAACTCGCCATAGAAACTCGATTTGAGTTGAATTTCGTGAAATCCACGAAACTCTGCGTAATGGGCAGACAAAAAGTTAGGCTTGCTACGCAACTTTTATCATATAAAACTGCGAATGCTATCGGACGATATTTTTCAATTGGACAAATTGGCGAAGCGTTCAATCCATGCTAGTGCGCAGACTTTATTCAACTTGCAAGTTACTGGTTCGATATTTTGAATTCAAAATTATATACAAACTGCAAATTCTATCGAAACCAAGAAACCATTCGGCCTTGCTCTCTCACATCAAACGTCCATTATTGAACGTATGAGCCAAGTAATGTCTAGACCCATCACACCAAATCCTGCAAGAAAAAAAACAAAAAATAAAAACGGCGCACAGTGTAACGCGAGTGGACAAAATTAGTTATATAAAAAAAGTCGTAAATGTTAAAAAGTAAATATGCAGATTTATGTTTTGAAGTCTTATTAATGAGAATGTAAGAAGAGTTTGCGATATCTTTCCATTTGTAAAAATTCTGGTCTTTTCATAATGCCTTAAAAATTTGACGAAATTTCTAATTTATAGTTTCGTTCAGAATATTTTTCAAAAACGATAAAATTTAAATATAAGTTATACGCAAAATATTAACAAACATATATTTCACAAGTTTGAGCTAAAAAAATATAGTTAAAAACATAAATAAAAAATATTTCATATACTATAAAAAAAAATCCTACGAATCGAAAATTACGAAAACTTTAACATACAATTAAAAAAAAAACACCTTTTTTGTTTTTTTTTTTTTATTTGGTGCCTTTCTATACGACTTCCTTGTAATAGTCCTATGGTATGACATTTTTTCATTTACTTTTCATTTCATTAAATATCATTTAGCGCTAAATACTGAAATACTCCAATTAAAACTTTATGTAGCGGTAGATCAAACTCCATGGCTTAATTTTAATAGAGCAGCCGAACTTAGAGAAATAACCCAAGAATAACTCCCGAAAACGATATCCGAAGACCTCTTTCAAGAGTTCTTTGAGATGATTTTGAATCCGAAAAAAAATTATGAAGAATTGGGCGTAGTGCTCGAAGACGACTTTGAATAAATTTCCGGGTATATAATCAAATAGCTCTACCTCGTTGAAGAATTTGGGGACATGGGCCTTCTTGATCATTTACTTGGGCTGACCAAGTTTCTCGAGGTGGTTTGTGCAAACCGAAACCGCAATTTGTATGTGAAGTGAAAAAGCTAGAGCAAATTTTTAAAAAAATGCAATGGGTCTGAAATTTCAAAAATGCAACACTTACCTGAAAATTTAGTAAAACTTTTTTTTAAATGCCGCATAAATTACAGAATTCGAAATTTAGACTCACGCCTTGAACAGCAAAAAATTAAGTACAGATTAATGGGAAGCAAGAAGTTACATAAAATTTAGTATAAGACCAGGATCAACTAAATTCGATCGAAAATTTTTTGTCTCGATAGTTTGCATGTAAATTCATTCGTTTAAAAATAGTTTTCCGAAAAGTTTAAAAATTTATGTTGTCTTCTTGATCTGCTATCGCTTATTTTAGCACGCAACTGGAGGGCTTATTTTTATGACAAGGATATTGGGATGAAACAATGATGGGAGACTACATATGGTTTCTTATAAGAGAATTTCAGAAGGATGACAACAAGGAATATAGTAAAACTCTAAGCCATTTTTAAAAATAAAGATGATAGAATGCAGTTTTGCAATGTTTAGAGGTTTAAAACAAATTTTTTATTTTTGGGTTGCAAAAAATTTCATTAGGAGCAGATAAAATGATAAATTTGAAAGAAAATTAAAAATTAGTGATCTCACTTTAATGTCTGTAACTTTTTTACTAGTTCATAGATTTTGTTTATTTTAGGCTTAAAAGTTTTGCAAAAATTTTTGCTGTACAAAAATAATAAAAATGTTGTGGTCAGTTGCCAAATTCTTTACTTTTCAGGTGATTAAATAAATTTCCGCAAAAAAAAGGTAGTTTGGCACAGGCCCAAATATTTCCTTTTACTTTGGGGCTTTTGTGTTTGCGATTTTGTGTTTGGGGATTTAGTGATTGGGGATAATGCTTTTGGGGCTTTATTAAAATGTTGGGGCTTTTGCGTTTGGGGATTTAGATTTCGGGCCTTTCGTAATTATCCCCGTTTTCTAACCCTTTTCTACGCTCATCTGAGAACGAAAGCGATTTCATGGCTCAGTGTAGGTAGAAGGTCACAGTGAAAAGGGTCGAATTTCGATCACTGACTTTAGTACAAATAAATCGGCAACGCACTACTGCATTTAGATATTAAATTTGGAACGTACTTGAAGAATTTGAATTAAAATAATATGTTTTAAGTATTTATGTAAGTTAAACAAATACTGTATGTTATTAAAATAATAACATTTAAGTAAATTTAAAATAATAACATTTACTTAAATGGCATATGAGATTTTAGAAATATTCCACAGTTACTGTGTTGCATTAAACAAATTCTTAAATTGTTACACTGCGTTAATAGTAACTCTGTGAGGTTTTTGTGTTAACTCAACGGCACATTGCGGCACAACTCGAGCACATGACAGCACAATAACCGAATCTCGGGTTAAGTCAAAAATTGGAACTAACTTTTTCGAATATTAAGCAACTATGCAAATTGTGTTTTTTTGGCGTTTTCTTTTCTCGAAAAAATGCTGCATTTTTTCTGACCTCTCTCTCTCTCTCTGCCCTATTTGAGAATTCTGCATTTTTCTCTACTTTTGAGGTCAACATTTTGAAAAAAGAACACGATTCAAATTAAGAGGTCACTATTTTTTTTCTCAAGAGAGTAGAATTTTCAAAAAGGGCAGAAAAAATGCAGCATTTTTTTGAGAAAAGAAAACGCCATTAAGCTCAAAACGGCACATTACAGCACAACTTCAATACGCCAAAGCACAATTTTCGAATCTCTTAAAAATTAATTGTTTGAAAGGGTATCATCAATATAAAAACCCGAAATAAATTATGAAGGGCCTTTAAAACAGGACATGTCCGATGACATTGCATGTAGTATGACATGTTAGATAATCTGAAAGCAAAAACAGCGCTCCATCCAGCATGTAGTGTGAAAATCAATTTGATTTTTCTGTCAGTCCGTTCTTCATGTAGTATCGTTTGAACGAATGTTCAACGAACCGATGCATTTCTCATTCTACAAAAAAGGTCGTGACTATCAAATAAAAAATAAATAAAGAATAAACATAGAATAATAAATAAAAATGGGAGATCAGGACGATTGCTTGCATGTCACAATCTTGAAATAACCAAAATCTTGAAAAAAATGTATCTTTAAAACAAAAAATATGCAAAAATATTAAAATTTTAAAACGCGTCTTTTTCGAAAAAGGGATCAGACCGATTGCTTGAATGTCATCTTGAAATAACCAAAATCTTGAAACAACCAAAATCTTAAAAAATATTTGCAAAAAAAAAATTTAAGAAAAAATCTTGAAAACAAAAAATCTAGAAAACAATATATATGCATAAATCTTGCAAAACATCTTGAAATTCAAAATAGGGCCTTATTTCGAAAAAGTGTCAAATTTCGAGAAAAAAGGAAAAGTATCAAATTTTGAAAAAAGTCAAACTTATAAATTTTAAGTGTGTGGAATAAAAACCAAAATAAAAAATTATATGAAATCCTATTATTTATAAAGATAATTATATCCAGAACTTGAGGGAGAATTATTTACAATTAAAATTATTAACCCTTGTAAGGACTGTTAAAAACGAGCCTTAAATGGTACTTTTTCAAGTTGTCACGAATTTTAACTATTAAACCACTTGCGAACGTCAATTTTTTTTTTGCATATTTAGGTTTGGGAGGTTCAAATTCATATGCTAAAAATATTAAAAAAATAGCGCGCTTGGGCCCTAAAGTAGAATTATTTCCTTATTTTTAAATTTTATACTTTTCAAAATTTGACACATTTTTAGAAATTTGACACAAAATTTCACATCTTTTTCATGTTTTTTTTTAAATTTGACACTTTTTAAAATTTGATATTTTTTTCGATACTTTACACTTTTTGAAATTTGACACTTTTTTAAAATTTTTAAATTTTTTTCTAAATTTGATAATTTCCGAAATGTGACACTAATTCAAAATTTTTAACTTTTTCGAAATTTAATACGCCTTTCGAAATTGGACACTTTTCGAAATTTGATATTTTTCAATGCATAAAACAATGCATAAAATTCGAAATAGTGTCAAATTTTCAATATTTTGGGTTTAAAAATTTTTATTCAAGATTTGTTTTTCTATATTTTTTTTATAAAATTTTTTTTAAGATTATTTTTTCAAGATTTTGTTCTAAGATTTTGAAATTCTGCGAAACGACCCCAACTCAAAAATGGCAAGCGCTTGACCTAATGAAATTTGGAAAATTTTTTTGTTTTGTTTCCTCTTCTTACAAAACTTCATCAATTCTGTGTCGGTAAGCAATAACAGCAATAAAGTCTGATTTCAAAGTTTCGAGAAATCTTACTTCAAATCTAACAATCGTCATATAAGTTATATAAAAGAATTGTATGTTTTTGTGTCATAACTTTGGTTAAGGTCATGCTAGAAGCTTCAGATTTTGTGTGTTTATAGTGCTATGTGCGTGAAACACAGCTTTAGAACTCACAGTTCTGTCTTAACCCGAAACACCCTGTCGTTGCCATATGGCAACGCAAGCACAAACACTTAAGATGTACTTATTTTAGTTTAAACCATTTTATATTTGCGTTGACAGGTCATTCTGAAAATTATAAAAAAAAATTACTTAGGGTGATTTGGGTTAAGTCGACTTAAGCTTTTATTGCTTATCGACACAAAATAATGAGAGCAGCAAGAAATTATTCTGTTTCTTGAACGCTCTAAACTAATGGTGTCCATCGAACATGTTGAGCTGTTTGAAAGTTACGTACGTCTAGTATGGTTTGAAATGCCCTATATTTACTTTAAAACTATAATTTTATATCTAACGCAGCACATGATAGCACATTGCAGCACATACTTTTTTTAGTTATAAATAAAAAATTACAGGCCTGCCTTCAACTTCAGGCCCATGAAAACTTATCATCAAGTCAGCCGCCTACGTTGCGCCGCGTTACCAACATTCGCCGGCCGACGCATACGCTATCATCACTGAGGCCCTTGATTTGGGCCCATGGGCGCATAACCTTGTGGTGGTGGACCTACTTGACCCATTTGCTGCATTGGTGAGTGCATCATGGAATTGGGACTGGAGCCAACAACAGCTCCCATGGGTGGGCCAATATTCTGTAGACAAAAAGAAAAATAAATCAAAAATGTGTGGGAAAAGTATTTTAAGTAAACTAACCTGCCCCGGTCCTGGTGGCCCATCATTCGGTAGCTGCAGATTGGTAAGCAAATCACGTACGGCGGGAAACAGAGAGCATTCCCCATGCTGCACACCAAATTCGGCAAAGCGTCTTAGCAGCGTGCTAGCAGCATTTGCCGCCTGCGACTGCACCTGCTCACGTCGTTCCGCTAACTGCGTTATATTAGAGCTCAAATCATAAACCATGGGCAGCACCAGCGAGGGACTGTCCTTCCAATCCTTGCCGTTGTAGGGTATGCGTGTGATTTGTAACTATAAAAAAGCCACAACTAGTTATTTAGAATGTATTCTCAAATCTCTTGCCTGTTTAAAACTTACAAAGAAGAGAATTTTCAAGCGACAAATAAGCACACCGGGACTTCCGATTGGCACAATGGGCGCCGCTGATGGCGGTACACGCATGCAAAATTGTACTGTCCACTTAAATTGACCCTGACCCAGATCCGGTTTCATTTCTAAACGCATGATTTGCACAAAATCTTTGAGCACCTGTGGCGCACAGTTAAGAGCTCGACAAAAGCCATTCAAGGCATTGGGTCGATAGGGTGGAATCGCTACGCGCGTATCGAAGAACTGTTCGATGACAATCAAATCATCGGTGCTCAACTGGAATGGCGGTTTGCCATCTGGTGTGGGTGGTGGAGGCAGCTGCGAGACTTTCAAATGCAAAGATTGCATGTGAATCTGATTCAGCACTACTTGGCACTGCAGCCCATCGACCTTGAATAGTACTACGCCGGGTTCATTCGAGTTGAGCGCAGTGAGTGTTTCGTCCGATTGTATGTTGCGCTGCAATTGACGACGTATATAAACACAGCCCAAGAAACGCTCAATGGGACTTATTTCAGGCCCCGTTATATCTTTGTTTGGATGCGCACTGGGTCGACAGAGTGTCTCCAGAGCTTCATGCGTCAGTAGAGTTGGCACAGCGCCAGCCCAAGAGCGATTGGCGGGCACGCGTGACATGGCAGCCGAGCCAACAACTACTCCACCTGTGCCACTGCCGGACTGGCCCGACTTGTGTTCAGGACTCTGGCCGGGACGTGGTGAAGGACGCGGCATGCTTGGCGAACCAGGCCAATTCGAGGCTGCAGGCGACATAGCAGTGAATGGTGAGTCGGAATGACCCTGCATGTAGAGAGAATTTGGACCGGGACTATGTGCCATGGGACTCGGCTGTGGATTGAGCGGTGATGACGGCATTAGGCCACCGGGTGAGGGATGTGGCATGTGTGGTGCAGGTGGCGATGTCAGATTATAATTAGGATGGCTTTGTTGGCCACCTGAACCGCTTCCACCGGCTGTTGGATGCGGACTGGCTGGAGTGTGTGGATTTGAGCCTGAAGGTGGTGTATGTGGCGCGGGAAAACGTAAACCACCATCACGCGGTGATTGTGGGCCACGCATGCCAGAAGTGAGAAAAGGTGATGAGCCACCAGCACCAGGTGCGCTACTCGGACCGCCATAAGAGTCTTCCATGCCCATGGGTGAGGGTGGATTGTCATCTTCGCTTTGAGAGCGACGACGATAAACAGCATTTTCATCAACATATTTTGACAGGAATCCCTGCATTGAAAATAAGTGATAAACTACAGAGTATTAACATTATCTCACACCTACCTTCAAGCCTTGAATGGGCGTGAATTCATCGATGAGATTGCGATCGAAACGACTGTAGGCGCCATCTCTAATGGATACCAATCTTCCGGCTCTGAAACGTATTTCCAAACAATACATGGCCTGGTAAGCCAATCGTATCAAGCAAGGAGATTGTGGGAGAATGCAAAATGAAAGTACGGGCACCTGGGGACGCTGAGTAGGATATAAGAAAATAAAGTCAAATAAAATATATAAAACAAAAATAAACAAATAAAGCAGTATACTAACCGGTATGCCCAAATGCGGTATTATGGGCAATTTTGCGATAGAACCCAAAGGATTGTAGGTTTCATGTAGAATATGCACCAGTTGCGTTAAATTATGACGGCGATTCAGGTGCGTAGCCAATTGTTCGCGCATCATTGAGTGAGCATTAATGGCAGAAATGCCACCAACAAATGTTAAACGAAAGCCGGCATGACCGGATGACCAATAAATATTGCACGTAACCTCTTTTTTGGGACCATATCCCAGCAACAAATTCATGTAGCTATACGATTTTATGCTGATCATATCCAAAAGATTCAAGCGTTCTAAAAAAAACAGTAATATAATAAACATTTCACAACAATAATGCAACAATTAAGAACGCACTGTTCTTCACATGCTCGGCAAAATTGTAGACCAATGTATATAGGTAAACCATTTTTGACCAGTCCTTCAGCAGTTCTTCCACAGTTTTTGAAAAATCATAATTTGCCTGCTCATAGGTCAAGAAGACAGTGCGTCGATTGCCCTGCTCCTTCTGATGCAAACTCTGCAGCGGCGTGCTATAGAATACCAATTCTACAACCCAAACACGTATCTGATTGTTTTTGTTCATCTGCGAGCGTATGGAAACTGAAAGCAAACGCTTTAGCAAATCATTCCAAACGTGCTTCTCAATAACGGGCAGAGCTGAGGATTGCGTTTGCTATGGAGACAAGTTTTTTTTTTGTATAAAAATTCTAAGATAAAACTTTGTGTCTACCTTCTGCTCACTGCTCTTTTGTCCAGGCATTGGCAGCGTCAGCAATTTCAATACCAACGAAGTGCCATTAGATTCAACTTGAAGTCCGCTGTGTGGTATATTGTGCCTGGAGAATTCTTGTGCCAAATTCAAAAATGGTATTTTTTCATCACACATAGCAACAACGTGCGCCAATTCGGGTATAAAGTAAGCAGGATAAATTGTCTTCTGCTGTTTAGCGGGTGGGCTGTGTGTTTCGCCCGAGGATTTGCGTTTATGTGGTGGCACATCTAGAGTAAGGACAAGAAAAATAAATTTATTTCTTAAAACGAAAAGTGATGTTGTTTGGATGATTGCTTAAGTTCAAAAGTTTCTGTTGCAGAAGTCTTTCATTTCAAAAGGAACAGTTTTACTAAAACTAGACAATAATCTGATTGTATTTCCTTAAAATAAATAAAGCAATAGAATTTGTGAGTAGTTTGGAAAAAAAATTTAATTGCAAAGTTTATTTTAGTTATCTTCTCAGCTGGTAACTCGCAATGAACCATTTTTTTATACAACTTTTGCAGTATTTTTTATACTTTCTACACAAAGTTGACACTACTTTATGAAGTATCATCACACTTCCACTTCTGTATAAAATGTTAGCTGATCCTGCGAACTTTGATCAGCCCGTTGCATTAAATACAATGGAAATAACTGAAGTACAACAATGTCGATTTGTTTTAATCAAACCGAAATGATTGACGTCTCGGCCAACCTTCCACTATTTTCCTGAAATGCTTTATGGTATACAACATGTTTCGTTATGTTATGAAGGAACCAAAAATATTGTATATCCACTTGCTTTACAATATTACATTTTTTATCAACTTATTGAGAAAAAGAATTTTCGCAGAATATAAGACCTAGCAGAGAATTTTCAAAATTAAAGATAACGCAACAGCTAATTTGTAATACTGAGGCACCAGCTTTGTCAAAATGCATTAAATGCTTACCATCAACATTAGTGCCTGGCCCGTGAGTAGCCACAAAAGTATCAAACTCTATAAGACGCAAAAGTTTTGTGTAAACTTTAGGCACCTCTGCAGCAGCTGCTTGCTGAGGATGCTGTTGAAGCGTGCACAACGCTTGGGATTGTTGTGCAGCTTCTTCCGTACTGCTGGGAACATCGGAATCACTTGATTGAAAGGTAACAAAGCCCAAATGGAATGTGTACTCCATCTCACAAGAAGTTGAAGGTTTTTCTTTGAGCTGAACAATCTATAAATAATAACAAAGTAAAAAAAATACACAAAACAACAGCTCATGTGTACGCACTAGTATAACGCTTGGATGACGATGCAGCTTGACATAAAGTTTGTGTCTGCCTGGCTGCAGTAGAGGATTATCCGGCATATTAAGGAAAGACAAAGTTTCTGTAGCTGTGGCAGGCAAATGTTGCAAGGTTTTCTCACAGCGACGATGCGTTATCCAATATCTAAGAGTAATATTGTAATAGAAAACGACACGGTAGTTAGATGCAATCAATACAAGTAAAGTAAGTAATACTAGTGTTGTGAGTTGTATTACAAAATATAAAAAGATAAGCTACAAAAAGTTACCGCAACTCAGACAGTATTTGAGCCAACTTTGTACGATCGCCATTCAAGCTGACCTGCATCTCGGTCATGATGGGACAGTCCAAATGTTTGGGCACATGACATTTCAACATGCCAGTATGTGTATCTATGGTAATGTGTACTTGCTCGGCACGCAGGCAGGGTGTCAAAACAGGCACCGTCAGTATAGCGGGTGTACCCTGCAGGTTGACTAAAAAATGTTAAGAACATTAGAAGAAATGCTCACAAAAATAGAGCAAATGATGCTACAAAGCTTTGGCTCACAATCGACATCCTTGAGAAAGGCTTGAAATTCTTGCTTCAAGTCCGAAAGACGTGATACCGATCGTATATAGACGGTATGCACAATAAGACGTTCCATGGAGAGGTGATCAGAACGCACAGCACGATCAGCAACTTCGTTGGACTCTTTAGCGCCCAATGAAGGAACATGTACTACGGCTAGCGGACGTCCAACTTCATTGGGATCCGATTGTACAGTCAAACGATAGCCCAGCTCTGATTTTGGATCTTTGCTGGTCAGCTCACGCCAGTAGGATACGGTTATTTTAACACCGGGTACATATTCCTCAACCAAAATGTTATCATCCAAGCGTTCGTAACTGAGACGCAGGGTTTGTGTGTAGAGCACCTCCAGCTGTAGCGATTGACAAAAGTAGTGCAGGCAGTTGTAGACCTCGCTTAAGGCATTGGGATTTTCTACCAGACGTGCCTGTATAAGTTGATGTATGTAATTCACCTGAAGTTGATGAACCAAAGCCTTGCCATCTAAGCGTTAAAACGGTAAATTAATAATATTATTTCATTTTAAATTCATTCGAACTCACCGCCAGTTTCTTTGTCTTCAACAAGAATATCAATGTCTAGCAGACGCCATGGCACATTGGGACCATCGCCCATCACCGTCAAAGAGACATTGAATTCATGTTTAATTTCAAAGGTAACGCGTCCGTTTTTAATCTAAAATTATTTTTGTTAAACATCGAATTTAAAAAAGTTTGTTTAACATACTTTAAATTCGCGCATTTGCGGCATCAGCTTTCCAGTGACCAAACGATGTTGAATGACTTGATTTAGACGCAACAAAGTTTGTTTCTTTTCAGCCGATGTTATAGGATCTGGTGGAACGATACGTTCACGTATGCATGTTGGCAGACGATTATAGGTGCCTGTGGTCAGCACTTCCACAGCAGCAGGTATATGAAAGTTGGGCAAACGAGCGCGTATCAGTGTCTCGCGTGACATGCGCGCCAACATGTCAGCAGTTTCGACAAACAGCATGTTTTGTTTATCCAAGAAGCCCATGATGTGCTGTGAGTATAAAAATGAAATGGAAATAATTTTCGACACTGAACAGAGCAATAAAAAGCAATTTACCGCAGATTTGTCCACTTTGGACACCGAGTTGGCCCACTTGACCAGCGCAATCAGGCGTATAAATAGTTGACGAGTGCGCGCCGAGAAGTTGTAAATCTCTATTTTTCGCTCCATGTCTGTCTTGCGCGGTAGCCTTTAACAATTAAAATTAAATACCTTATTTAAATCAATAACTTAGCAGGAGCTCTATTCTTACAATTCCGCCAAAACTGTGAGATCATGGTAGGTGCGCTGTATGATGAAATCGATTAACATGGCCAGCGATATTGAGTTGGGACGTGGTCCACCCTCCTGGCCGGATGGTATATAACCGGCCATTGGACCTTGAACGCCCTCCAAGGGTTGTGGCGCTGGTGCCATATTGTTACTACTGCTGCTGCCAGCGAAGTCTCAACGCCAGAAAAAGTTTTCGTTTTCACGAAACGTGAATTTTATGCTTTTCTTGTTTTTAGACACAAATTTTTTAGTTAAGTTTAATCAAAAACATACTCTATTACTTTTTAACGCATTTATTTTAATTTGTTCCAACACAATTAAAGTGAAATTGCAAAAATGTACGCAAGAAAATTTATTGCTGTCGCTGAAAATCAACGCATCACTTTTTGACAGTTTGCTTTGGCGTTTGACATTTAGTGACGTTAAGCGGGAGCGTTCGGAAATTTCATGAAAACTAGAGATGACAACAATCAATCTCAAGAAAATATTGCAAACATACTTTTAGGCGGAATTTTTAGAACAGGGTGTTAGGCTACGGAGTTTTCTTATTTGATAAAGTCCTGGGCAGGGCTGCCAGTTTGTTAATTAATTACCAAATTTGGTAGAAAATTTTTGACTTGGTAATTTGGTAATTTTTTTATAGTTTTGGTAACTTTTTCCTTTTAGTTTTCCCAAAAAATTCAAAATAATCAGTAAGTTAGCAAGATTTATATAAAAAATTGTATTTTAAATCAACGCATCATCTGAAAATATTGCGAATTACGTCAAAAGAAAATGTCAAAATATTTCAATATTGAAATTTAATGTTAACAAAAAAGTCTCTTATAAAAACGAAGCTACGAAACTAGTTGGGTTTTAATACAATAAATAGCAAAATGATTTCAAAGGAGCTCTGCGAAATAAGAGACAAGCCTCATTATGTGTGGCCAACAGAAGAAGATTTTTAGATGTAAAATTGAGATTTTCTTCGCCATCAGCCTTAGTTTATGAGTTAAAGGCAAAAATGTAAAAACCTGTTATGATCAACAAAATAATATCTTTAAATTGCATCAGTCGATTTCGATCGTATTTGACAGCTTTGATTAGAAAATATTCAGCCTTATCATGTATAATTTTTCACGCGGAATCGGAAAAGGGTATTTTAATTTTTAAGATTAAGCTCTAGAACATTTTGGACATTTTTAAGTTATTTTTTCCTGAATGTTTTTTTTTCCTTGTTAAGTTTCCTGAAAGTTCTTGAGGTTTATCTTAAAAATTAAAACTCTCATTTTCGATTCCACTTGAAAAGTTATTCATAATAGGGCTGATTAGGTCTAACCATTTTTGTAAACAAATTCTTTTTCATATTTTGTTTTGAAGATAATGGCCTTTAAAAATCATAATGTTTAAAACTTTTTCTTAATATAAAAATTTGCTATCGTGAATTGTCTGAATCATAAAAATATCTTTTGTCTTTGAAATTTAAGCATACATTGTACCTTTGCAAATATTGCGGATAATTCCAGATATATTTTGAAATAACGAAAATTGATTACATAAAAAATTTATAGGAAAATTTTCTAAACTAACTTACTGAAAAATTAGGGTTTTCCAACCGCTTAAAGTTGCTTTGAATAAGTTTAATAAAATTATCGTTTCTCTCACAATATGTTTTTCTAAAACGTAAAAAGATATCAGAAAAAGCTTAAAATACTATGCAATAGTTTGTGCTTAGTAGCAGTTATTGGAAAAAGAACTGTATATCATATTTTTTCATAACTCCTTAACTTAAGTTGATGGTGAAAAAGTTTTCTTATACTTAAAATCAGTGCGCGTAGTTAGAATAAATATCCTATAAAACAAATGGCCTGTGCAGTTTCTGATTTTTAGTTATTACAAAATGATTAAAATTTAAACTTAAAGAAACCGATAATTTTTTAAAGCATTAAATACCATATTTTTGTACATATTCATTTACTTTCTTAAAATATTTTTTTAGAACCTACTTATTTCAAATAAAAAAGATTAGGATCTCATTTTTATAATACCATTAATTTATAAATTTTTTGTTTTGTGACAAAATCTACTACTTATTTGTGATTTTTATATTAATATAATAAATAAATTTTAAACAAGAAAAAAGTTATACTTTTTCTATATATGTATGTATTTATTTTTTTTTATTTAATTCAAATAAAAAATATGTACGTCTTTAAGAATTTTACTTACTTTTTATTTACTTTTATGATTTTTAGTTATTAAAAATAAAAAATTTAAAAAAAAAGAAAAATGTAATACTTAACAATATTAACTAAATTTATTTTACCACTATATCTGTTTATGATTTTAAGTATTTTAATATTGAATAAATGTTTTTTATTAACACAAATTAAATTTTTTACAAGTGGCAACCCTGGTCCTGGGCACGATTACGATTTCCGGGGCACCGCAATTTGAATGTGTTTTCTGGTAGAGAACAACAAAACAAATGTTTGGCCGAAAATAATCGATTACTCAACTAGTTATCGATTTTTTAGTTTTTTTTTGCTAAAAGATCTTCCAAAAAACATAAATTTCTTTGCCATTATCCAATGGATCTAAAAGATTTGTATGTCATTTGAAAGATAATTAAATTACCTTTTCAATTATATACAATACTCGTTACAAAATCGTTGCAAGCGTGTTTGTAATTTCATAAGAAAAACTATATCATATTTGAAATTTGTAAGTAAAAATACCGTTTGTTTCTACTAAATTTGCCTTATTAAGGTACTAAAATTATCTCTTATTTTTAAAGCTTACAATCTAACCTTTTATTTGATATATTAATACGTATATATATTCTCTTCAATTTACACTATATGGCATAAAATTAATAAAAATTTCTATTTGCTATTGCATTGTCCAAAACTGATCAACTAAAAATTTAAAATTTTTTCGCTGGCTAGAAAATCCTATTCATTCATAGAAATATTACAGCTACAATATTGCCTTAGGAACAGTTATTTATTGTAATGGTTATGTAAGAAAATATGGAATAAGAATACAAAACAGCTAAGGTAAATATCTTTGAATTAACAACTTTCCGTACAAGGCCAAATCATTTCATCATAAAAAAAACACATAAAAAATCAAATACATCATATGTTTTATATACCAAACAAAAGATACTTCAATAATTTACTTTTCATTATCCATAGTAATAATGACACATTTTGAGAAAATAACGTTTTATATAAGCAAATATTTTACTTTTGCATACAAATTGCTATAAAATATTAAATACTCGACGGATTTGATTCATTTAAAAAATTTACATAAAAGTTTTATGTATTACCAACCTTTCAAATAACATCTTTATCAGCAATATCGGTTTTACACTTAGAAAAATATAGATAGTTTTCTTAAAACATCTAAAAAATTTTTTCTTAGAAAATCGATAACTTCAAAATAAATTAATCGATTTTTCCTTTGACCATTCTTATTTTTTGTTAGAGACCTTCTTGAATCCATTGTCAAATCGCGGCTCCCCGGAAATTAAAATCTCCACAAGTTCTGCATTATTTCTGCTTCTCTTTAAGAATTCGTAATTATTCCGTTATTTTCTAAGAAAGACTTTCGAGCTGTGAAACTGTATCTTGTTCTTTTCTCCTAAATGATTACCTTAAAAATAGAAAAATAATACAGAACTCACTCTCATGGCACATTCTTTTCTGGAAAATTTTACAATTTTTCTGCCCTCTTCACGAATTCTGTATTTTTTTTTTCTGTTCTTTTATAAAAATATATTGACCTGAAAACAAAATCGTGTAATTTTCTTGATAATCTTTACTGCAAAGGTATAAAATATAACAAATTTACGCAAAATGTTTTAATTTGCGAAATCAAACACAAAACTTCAGAAAACAATTTATTATGACTTCTTTGTTTTTATTAAAATTACTTGTTCCTACTTATGTTATGTTAATCTTATGCTATGTTTTCACCTACTCGAAATTTTGCGATTTTGAAAAAGTGATTTAAAAGTGTTTCCATCTGGCATGTTATGACAGCTAGATTTCATTTGAAGATTAAGACTTCATTTGATAAATTTAAGAATGAGCAAATCGTGAAGGAGCAATTGCGTTATAGCATTTCTTCTGCCATTTCCGCAACTCTTAAATTTTTTTCTCCAAAATTGCTACTAGCAATTGCTCCTCACTGAAGCTCCAAGCTTTTTTATTTTCATATTTTCTGTGTTTTTCATTTTACATTTTTATTATTGTTATTGTTTTTTTAAATAATTAATTAGTTGTCATTGGCCGCATTCAGCGCAGACTGTGAACTGTAATAGTAGCGCTGCCTTAGTTCACGGTGTTTTTCTCCGAATGTGTTGCTACTCTACACGTCAGAAGTTAGATTCAAATTAATTTTTATGTAGATTTAATTTAATTGCAAAGGTTTCTCTCTTAAATTTGCGGCGTTCTTTCTGCGTTTATTAATTTAACAGCGTCAGTAACAGCATCTGACAGTTAAGCAAACAGTTGTGTTCATGTAGCATAGAATTTGTTCGATCGATTAAAAGGCGTTCGTTACTTTATCAGTTTTAGTTAGCGCTACCAAATTGATACCATTCAGCGAATTTTTACACAACAGTTGCCAACTGTTGTCTGCGCTGAATGCGGCCATTGTCAGTTGTATATATGAAAAATTTGACACATGATGACTAGTGCTGAATACTGACATAATTTTTCAGGGATACCGCATTGCATTTTATGAGATTTTGTTTTAGATTTTGTTGAAATCACAAGATTTTAAAATCTTAAACTTGTATAAAGAACTCTGTTCATTTCAATTTGGATTTTACAAAATCTCACAAAAACTAAAGATTTCAAGCAGATGGAAACATATTATTAAGTCAATTTTTATTTATAAATTTTTATTTTTAAGTAATGTTAATTGTCCTATTCTCTTTTTTTTTAATTATTGCTAGACAGTTGTTATTCCTAACCAAATTTGTTATATTTATTAATAACAAATTATTTGTTATAATTTGTTATAAATAAATATATTTTTTATAATAAGGGTATTCACTTAAGCGTGCAAAACCCTCGTATACTGTGCAAACTGTGCATTTTTCTACCTTCGCAAATGAGCTGTCAAAAATCGTATGGAAAATCTTTTACACAAACTTAAAAAGTATGCGTGACCAAATCGCCAAAAAAACTTGCTTGCTTAAAACTCTTAGTTGTTCAAATCCGAAGTCAACTCTTTTTCTTCTGCTTCTTCTTTTGTAATTTCAACTATCTTGAAAAACAATCATTTAAATTTTTCTGTATATAATTTAATTAATTTGCTTTGTTTCGCTTTCTTTCCGAATTTTTATTTTTGTAAGACCGACATTTTTTTTAAAACGTTAATCAAGTGTCAAAAATTGCTCAAAAAAAGAGAAGGTGCGTTCATGAAAGCTGCCACTTAAAATTGCACATTTGCACAAATGGAAATTTACGCGTTTAGATGAATACCATTTATGGATCTGAGTTGAATTTTCAATGGTAATATGAGAAATTTACATTTCCACTACTAGAATTGCATATATTGTCATTGCCATTAAAATTTATTATTACCACTAAATTTTAGTGGTAAAGCAATTTTTTCCTCATTACCATTACATATTAATGGTAGTAGAAATTCGATTTGCATTACAACTAAGCACATAGTGGTAATGATATTTTTAATGCCCTAATAATTCAATGTCCATCTATGCCTAAAACAAATAAGTAAAGATAAACAATTAGCTGAACAGCTGGTTCGAACATCAAATTTATTTATGTTCTAAAATTGTCAAAACCGATCGAGTTCAACAACACCATGAAATTTCGGAATCGTTTTGCAACTCCGACAACAAACTATTTTGTTATTATTTTAAAGCCTTTACTTTCTGCTTAACTCTAAATACTAATATGCAAAAAAAAAAATTATTCCAAAATCTTACAATTTAACTTTTTCTTTCAAATGTAAGATAGTGATGGTTTTTTACATAGTTATTTGGCAAAGTTTTAAGAAATCATAGTTAAATTTCTATCACCCTACGGAAAAACAAAAATCAAAATTTATTATAACTAATTTATTATAGTACAAATTTATCAATAAAGTAAAAACCAATTCAACACAAATAGATTAAACTAGTAAGCCCGCGTGACGTTAAAACGCCAAAATCAAGCATACCCAGAGTGCCGTACACTTCCTTAAAATACGAAAATTTCACTTTGCAGAGTTTTAAAAAAAATGTACTGAACAAAACGCATTTTTTTCTTATAGCATCAAATACAAAATTTTATTAGCTTTTAACTAAGTATAAATTAATAAAAATTGTTTCATTAGTTTCGTAGTTATATGCAACATACTGAAAAAGAAATAACTTGTTTTTTCGACATAATTACTTTTTAGCCAAAAAGCCTTTAAGCCATTCGCGCGACTATTAACCGTTAGTTAATATTAAAGTGTTGTATACCGAAATTCATGTTTTTAGGAGTAGAATCAGAAATCTACGTGTCCCTGAAACCTTTCGAAAAAGTAAAAAAAATGGCACGGTCTAATATACATAGGTAAAAACCGTTAAAACACCTTTTTTTGGGAAAAAAAATTTTCTTCATAAAAATCCGCAGTCTAGTGATATCTAATAGTTGTCGGTTTTTGATAGTATTTATTGATTATCAACTTTTTTGCGCTGTGTAAAGAGATCACGAAATATTTTAAATACTTTGAGCACTTTTGATTTTGTGGAACATTAAATGTTATATCAGCACATATATACTTTAGGGCCCGGACCCGAATATTTTTTTTTTCTTATTTTTATTAAAGGTATTTGGGCCTCTTAAGCCTAAATATGCAAAAAATTATCGCTCTCAATTGGTTTGGGAGATAAAATTCGCGAACAATTCTAATATTAGTTACATTCTATGAAAGTCAAATGGTTCTTTTATTGTTAATGAAATGAATCCGTACAAACAGAGGATTTTGTATTAGTTTGTTATGCCATGTAAGCTTTTACTAGTAACTTAGAACCTTTGGCATCTGCGTCGCTTTCTTCTACCATCACATATATATTACTTCATAATTTTACTTTAATTCACAGAAATCCAAAAAAAGTCTCTTTATTTGTTAGATTTCTTGTAAGGAGTTGTATTTTTTATAATAATTATTTTGTACATTCCTTTCTCTTAATAGTCCCTATGAATTAAGCATTTCACTTAATTATAAACACTTATTTTATTTTGAGTAAAAAATGAAAACGTTACAAATACAAGAAAACAACACCTAAAAGCTGTCGCATAAAATCGATAGGTGGCGGCCGTAGCCTAGTGGGTAGAGTGCTTAGCCCCTAAGCTAAAGAACCGCGGTAGCACGGGTTCAATTCCAGCTCAGACAGAATGTTTTTTCAATTGAATTAATTTTTCTGTTCGGTCGTCACCTCTCTGCAGACAATGGCAAACCTCAGAGAGTGAAAACTGCCATGTAAAGCTTCTAGTGTAAAGCTTCTAGAGAAAATAAGCCTTTCGGAGTCAGCATTAAACTTGTAGGTCCAGTTCTTGATCATTTGTGTTCAAACATTTAATAGCACGTACAACACAATTGATCAATAGAAGCTCTGTCAAAGTCCTTTCTAGGGCTGAAATGGCCAATTTTTTTTAAAGCGATTGTCAATTTGATAATCATCTTACGTAGGGCAAAAGTGATGATTCTGATTACACTAGGCGCGAAAACCCAAAAATTTCTGTGATCCACATACATGCCACTAATTTTTCCTTATGCACTTTGGCCTTCTAAACACGCATATCACAATAAAAAATTATAGGGAAAATTTTTTCAAAAAATCATATCTCAAAAACTTATCCGTAGAAAATTTTTGACGTAGAATTACGTCTTACAGCGCGGTTTGTATGGGGTTCATTTTCACGAATTTTTTCAAAGTGATATTTGACACTTTGGGGTATACCTACAGCCTTTAATATTCATCGTACAAAGAAAACAAAAATGCCAAAATATCAGTTTTAGTGGGAATAAAACGAATATTTCATAAAATAGCAAAATATAAGAAGATGAAAAATTCATATATTCGTATGAGAAATGCACAATCTGCTTAGCTGCAGTAGCTGCTTATGCTGTTTTTAAGGTTGTTGTTGTAGTTGTGTTTGCTTGTTTGGTTCGTAATCACGTCGTTCGCTGTTGTGCTGCTTTTGTTGTTGTTGTTTTTTATTAATATGTATGTAAAACATACATATATAAATACTCATCAGTTGCTTTCATTTTTTTTGTTACCCAGATAGCCAATCGGCTCGGTTGAAAACGGTGTGCACTTTTAAAAGCACTGAAGCGGACCGTTTCGTTGTCAGCAAACTATGCAATGTGTGTTTCATATAAGCGAACCATATATAAAGTTGTATATTAATGTTGATTTTCTATGATTCAATACAAATTCTAAATGTTTAATAGTTTAAATCATTCTTGATTTTAGATACAAATGCTAGTAGTAATATTCTTGGACAAAATCATGAAAAAAATGGAAAAATGCTCCAAAATTTGGACAAAAATGCCCGTAACTTTTGAACCGTTGGACCAATGTTGGAGATTTTTTTTTGTAAATTGATCAAAATGAGCTCACCTTTCCAACGCGTCTAATGGCGATTAAACCCGATCGATAGTTTTGGAGTTATGGATGTGAACGTGTAGGTAATATTTCATACGAACGTCAATTTGGGAAAAAATCTACCAACAAAAAGTAGGGGACTCGATTTTAACCATAGAGGTATGGTTCCTTCGGCAAATTTTCAAAACAAATTTTAACGTGAATTTAATTGTGAGCTTTTTAGATCAAGTAAGTTTGAAGAAGGCAACAACAACAACAAATTCGTTTTGGAATAATTTTTATTTAGAAGATGAAATGTTTTAAAATAATTCCGAAAAATATAGATAAAAAAACCAGAATTTTTCTCTATTACTGTATAAAAAGGAATTCTACGCCTGTACTTACGATACTATCGAAACTGTGTCTTTTTTTATTGTGATATTCGTGTTTAGAAGGCCAAAGTCCATAAGAAAAAAATAGTGGCATGTCGATCACAAAATGGGTGGCGCCTAGTGTTATCAAAGATCAACTTAGCCGATTACACCCCTGTATATGGGCATTTCCAAAGAAAAGTCTACCGTGACCAAAAATTGATGATATTGATGATATTATCTAAGAGAAACATATTCATTTTATTAATGTAAGCAATTTATACAGGGTCCGCCATCTAAAGTTTTTTTTTCAACTAGTGCTTATTTCGTGAATGGTAACTTTTAGCTCATGTCTGATTTGACAGATAATTAGTTTTATCCTTCCGCTGAACGAATATGGAAAAATACGCTTGAACAACGCTGGGAAATATTGCGACATTACTTTGAAAATCATGGTAATGTTCCAGAATGTGTGCGAAAATCGCGTATGGATTTTGGAAGAAGAGAAGCACCGTCAGCTCCGTATGTTCGTTATCTTGTGAAAAAAGTGAAAGAAACTGGCATCCTCATCGATAAACCAAAGCGTGAAAAGTCAAAAGCAGTGCGTACACCCGAGAATATTGCTGCTGTGGCAGAAAGCGTGCGTGAAGCGCCATCAACATCAATTCACCGTCGTTCTCAACAATTGAACATTTCTAAAACATCATTGAGACGAATTTTGCATATAGGCGCCTTGGTATGACGCCATACAAAGTCCAATTGGTTCAGGAGTTGAAGCCAACTGACTATCCAATGCGTTTTCGCTTCGCTAAGTGGGCCTGCGATCGACTTACAGAAGATGCTGATTTTACCAAAAAAATCATCTTTTCAGATGAAGCTCATTTTGATCTTGGCGGGTATGTAAACAAGCAAAATTGTCGCATTTGGGGCACAGAAAACCCGCACGCATACATTGAAAAGCCGCTGCACCCAAAACGAGTCACGGTTTGGTGCGGATTTTGGTCCAGAGTCATAATTGGACCATTTTTCTTCGAAAATGAGCAAGGAGTGGCCGTTACAGTCAATGGCGATCGTTATCGGGCCATGTTGAACGAATTTGTGTTCACAAAAATTGAAGAGGTGGATATTGGCAACATTTGGTTTCAACAGGACGGCGCTACGTGCCACACAGCCGAAGCTACACGCGATGTTTTGAAGATCGCATTATCAGCCGCAGAGCCGTATTTATTTATATTTCCCTTTTTCTGGAATATCTTAGCGAAAAGTAAATAAAAACTCTAAATTTGACTAATTTTGGAATTAAGGTTGATTTATTAAAATTTTTTACATTTATTCCATTATAAAACATTGCACAATTATATTTTCAAATATGTGCAATGAAAAAACATAGTACTTTTCAATAAAAAAAATAAAGGAATTTGAAACTTATTGTTCTGACGTTACGACTATGATATGGTACACTTTGAAAAGTAAATGAACAATACAAAATGTGTACTGATTATTAGATAGTCATTAGATAGAGACAAAATTATATGACAAAATCATCGCAGCGCTTCTTTTTTGCGGCAAAGTTATCAATAACTTCGTTAATATTTATTTTAATGTCTCTATGAATATGCAATAATGCGAGTCCATTCAATCGTTCTTGTTGCATAGTTGAACGTAACCATGTTTTTAATCGTCGCAGTGTAGAAAAACTTTGCTCAGCTGTTGCTACACTGATAGGAAGCGTGGCAAAGATAGCAAACGTTTTAGAAATTAGTGGAAAAATGTCAAAAGGAGTAAAAACGGTGTTGATATCATTAACCTTAGTTTCGCTCTCCCATTTACACTGCCAAATTTGAAGTTCATGAAATAATTGAATTGGAATTAGTTCCTTATTACCGTCACAAAATGGAATTATTATCTTAGAAATGTTAACACTCAAATTGTTTAGCTTTTCATTGTTGTGTTTATCAATTATGTTTGGCAGGATTTCGTTTACATATAGTTTTTGGAAAAATTTTCGCTGAAACGAGCCGCCATATCAGCAATGATATCATCTAGTAATGGTATAAATATGGAAATTCGAAAGTAGTCTTCTGGTGTTGAAACGCTGACATTACAACGATGACCCTGTCTTCCAGCAATACGAGGTATATTAATTGATATACCTAAACTCAAGAATACATATTTTTTTCAGGTGATTACAGATCATATTATTTTGCAAGCAAAATGGTCCTACTCTTCTCGCATCGCTTCATAAAAACGCCACGTACACACAAATGACGTAACAAAACAAAAAAAAACAAATTTTTTTAAAGTACTATAATGATTGAAGCGCTCTCGCGAATAACGTTGTAAACGACAAAATTGTAATTGTTCACTTGTATTTATTTTACAAGCACTTTTATTCATTTTTATTAACTTTTTTTAGTATGCGATAAAAATACCCCAAACTGCTCAACTGCTTACTCAGTTCTGTTTATATATAATATAAGAGAGTGATTCTCACAGTTATTCGCAAAAAAAAAAATGTCGTCTACAACGTTATTCGCTATTATGCTTCAATTGTTGAAATCAATAAAAAAACTTTATATCAATACCTCTGACCATTTTTTTTTTTTTAGTATTCTTTCAAAAAACGCCTTTAGAATCGCTTATGTATACATAAAAGTACTCTTAAGTTGTGGGTACAATTATTTACTTCAAATAAAATATTAAAAAGTAAAGTATTTAAAAGTTCTTGGGGGGTAATTACCCCCTTTATCCCCCTTGTATCCGCGCCTGGTGCCCTCAAAGATAAGTGTTACGCCGACAAGCCAGAGACAATTGACGCTTTAAAGGACAATATTCGTGAAGCCATTGGTGAAATACAACTGCACACAATCGATAATGTGCTTAAAAATTGGACCGATCGTGTAGGCTACTGCATGGCCAGCCGAGGCAGCCATTTGAATGAAATTATTTTCAAATAAAAAAAGAAATTTGAGAAAATATCCAGTAGTTTTTTTTTATAGAATTTAAAAAAAAAAAAGTTATTTGGCGGACCCTTTACATAAATTCATTTACCATGATGATCGAATCGTCTGCACTGTTTCACAAATGTAGTTTTTAACTTTTTTGTTTTAGTAAAAATGGAAGGCATTGGCTAAAGATAATGAAAAAATAGTTGAGGCCAGGAAAGGACAATATATTAAATTTATTTTTAGTTAGTTAATTACATAATTACTTAACTACTTAATTACGTAATTATCCAATTAATCTACAATGGAAATTTAAGTTACCTAACGCCTGATCAAAAAGCCTAAAAAGCCTAAAAATTCAGAGAAGATTTTAAAATTTGGTCACTTGGAAAATAAATTCATATTAATTTAAATCCTTCTAAAAAAAGTTGTATACAAAAAGTCTAGCCCAAAAAGTCTAGAGAGTTTTGCTTATTTTGTAAGCCAAGTCAAAAATCAATTCCGTTTTTTGTAATATAAAAATATAAAAGAGCCTTGTTGAAAATAGGACATTTTCATTATTTTTTTTTAATATTTCTTCGTACAAATCTTCCGTAACGCCAGTTTGGAAATGCCCATATGTATATAAAAATTTATATTTTTTGCATAGAGACATTAGATATGGATAAGGATAACCCCCTTTTGGAAGTGCAAAATCTACTTTCGGCCCCGGGTGCCAGCAATCCTAGCTACGCCACTGATGCAAGTTGAGTTTTGTTATTGTTATGACCTCGAGCGCCAATTGTATCGAAAGACGAACTTCAAGACTGTTACAGTACTGAAACAACTGGCCATTTACAGTTGTTGTTGTTACTAAAATGTCCTTAATTCATACTTATTTAAATTTATTTAAAAAAAAATAATACTTCTTAATTTCCGGCGAAAAATTCCAAAATGAACGAACAAAATCAATACAAATTTCATACTTCCCAGTAGCGGATGGAATATATTCCGAATATATGAAGCATCAATTACCTTGTAATGACCACTACTTCCGACTATATTACCTTACTATGCATAAAAGGCCTTACATTTAACATTGAATGAGACAGGAGGTAAGTGATCGCCTCCCTTCAGCATTACCTAGAAGTTATGGAGTAACATACTACTTGTATTAAGTTATAAAAATCACTGCATTACTTTTTCTTGTATGCTACATTACAGGTAATGAGGTATGAGTTAATTACTTCTGCTATATGCAGACGCATTACTTTTTGAAAAAAGTAATGCTTCCTTACCTGGTAATTTATTCTGTATTAGTTCTATGGTAGCCACTGGCAAATCCGCTGATGGGTTAATACTCTGTATTCTCAAATCTAGTGCAGTTCAACCAAAAACCAAAACCAATTTGCTAAAAAACTATTTCTCACTGCAGCAACACAACATGAACAAGCAATAAAACATATTTTCCCAAAGTGGTTGAATGATGTTGATCTGAATATCCAAGGTTCAATGGCCAGAAGAGAAAAGCTAAAATAAGAAGGAAAAAAAATGAAATGAAAAATATGTACTATATCCAATATGTTTTTCTACAGCATTTCCGCCTTTTTGTTTTTGTAATATTTCAGTGCGGAAAAGTGGAAAACACACCGCTACATACACTTTGATATGACAACGTGTTCTAGGCTGCCTCGTTTTGTTTCGGACACCCGCACAAATCATACACAATCTTTGATATATTTTTCTCATTTTTTTTTTCTTTCCTTTGTTCATCTAGCTATTTTTCTTACGTGGATGGAAAACTTTGTGCACCCCAAAAAATGCAACGCACAGTGGTTTAAGAGCGACAATAAGTCATTTTAAAAATTATATTTTTAGAAAATTTTTGTAAGTATTTTAATTGTCAAATATCCGGATTAGAAAAATCCTAAAAAACTAATTTTCAGCCCGATTCTGAATCATTTTTCTCGGGGAATTGGAAAGTGAGTTTTCATTTTTAACCCATTTATATAAGATAAGCTGTGGCTCCACCACATTTTTTTAATCAATCTCCATAAGACAATACACGTCAAACGAAATAAAACATTTTCATTTTACTGGGCGATTTTTCATTTTACTTTTAGGTGATTTTTTTTTTGGCGATTTTTCATTTTTTTTTTTGGCGAATTATTATAGTGCCTCGTTTGACAATACCCGTAAATATGTAAACAAACATATATTCTCTCTCAAATTTAATTGACAACCAGGGTTTTGTGGTCTTTTCTGAAAAAATTTATGTTTCAGTTTTTCGTTGTGAATTTTAAAAAAAAGTAGTTATTCTATATACTGCTGTTATCAGATAAAAAAATTAGGGCACGATTACAATAACTGAGGCGCCACGATTTGAAAATGTTTTTTTGTTCAGAACAAAAAAAAAATGTTTGATCAAACAAGAAATCGATAACTCAACTAGTTATCGAGTTGATCGAGTTTATTAAGGTGTCAAAAATATATTTTATATTTAAAGCCTGCAGTTTTATCCTTTTTCTAATATATAGAAAACCATATTCGTTTTCTGAATTGACTCTAAGTTTATTATATTTGTTGCGATGATCAACTATTAAATTAAATAAAATGGAAGCTGTTGACCAAAACTGATCAGCTAAAAGTTTCAAATTTTTCCACTGTGTAAATTGAAGCGTCAAGTTTAAAGGGGAATATGCAAAACTTGACTGTCAAGTCTTGACGAGTGTGAACCAAGATAAAGTTTTAATTTCTGTATTCAACTGTGTATTCAGTCAGTGATAGACTAAAACGAAATTTCGTTTAAAACATTAAAGTAGTTGTCAAATATAAAGATGAAAGAAATAATAAAGACGATTTTGTCATTCCTGACATTTTATGCCATTCCTGTAACCACTCAAAAAACACAAAATGCATACAAATTAATTTCATGACGTAATACCGTGTGACCTGAAGAGATTGTAATTTACTTTAGGGCAGCGATGCTCAAAATTAGCTTTCGAGCTAAGAGCTTCTTCAGCCATGTATACTTACATAAAATCTGGCGTCGCTAAAAAGATTTCAGTCTGCAGGCTTACTTAATGTTGCTTCAGTTTTATTTTTACATTTATCCATTTTTGAAAAGAAAATAGGGCACTTTTAGCGGAATTTCCCCAATATACTAACTTTTATAAGCAAAATGCTACGATAAAATTCAATCTATATTTAAAAACATTTTTTTCGTTTTATCCCTAAACTGGCTCTTCTTTTACTAATTGTAAAAACTAAAAAAAATACAAATATTCATAAAATTAAATATTTTTTTTTGTTTTATGTGTGCTGCATACATCTCTTTTATTATTCCAATAATGATTTACACAACAAAACATTGCTATTACCTTTTTAAAAACTCAATAAAATTTTTTTCAATCAAAACAAACAAGTAGTGGATAACGAAGTGGAAAACGTAGTAGAAAAAGCAGTAGTGAAATGTATCTTTGGGTATTTAGTACTACCAAAAGTATAAATGCAACTGAGCTATATTTTGTCATAAAAAATTACTCTTTTTCTCTCCTCTTCTATATCTTCTTCCTTGTGAGAAAACGTCAAACGAATGGACAACCTATAGTAATTAAATCATGCACAAGGCATGGTATAATTATTTGACAAGGTAGCCGTGACAGCTTTTTGGCGATTGGTAGTTGTCAAAAACAACTAAGGAAGTTGTAGTTTGCTGCTGTTGACTAGCTATGCGCTTATTTTTAACTTTTCTTTGATTCATTAAATTTGTACGCGAAGTTTATTGGAATGATTTTAGTTTGCTGCAATTGACTAACTATGTTTAAGTCGTTGCTTATTTTTTCACATTTCTTTCATTAATTGCATGAACAGCTAATTTTGACAACTACCCATCGCCGCTCGTGAGAAAAAATCCAGTCTACGCTACTACCTTGTCAGTAGTTGTGCCATGGCACAAGGTGTAAAAGCTAAGAGTTGTCAAAAGTTCGGCTCTCAGATAGAAGCCACCAAAAATGATACATGACACGAAATAGAAGTGGTTTTTATCTGTATCAATATAAACGAAAAAAATCTGCGAAGTTTGCTCGACTTATTTTATGAAAGTGTTTTAATATAATCTGGAATAATGTTGCTACACAGTAAAAATTATGAGCATAAATTTTATACTATTTTGTATACATATAAATCCAAACCAAAAATGTTTTTAAAGTTATACCATCAAATCTTATAAATATTTCCGGACCCTTTTTCTCGTCAGACCAATCGAAACCACTATATTTTTAAATTTCCCTATTTCGGTGAATTTTTTTCTTTCGTACCAGAATACATTTTGATTTACACATGATATCCATATAAAATTTTTAAAAGTTTCACTTGATTACTCCCTTCTCCCATTCTGTGGTATCACAACGGACAAATAATATTGCCTAAGTGGGCTAGTCTAAAGTCCTGCCGCCACATTAACCTAACCTTGTATTATACGAGTACATATGTATTATACCCATAAAATTTCAACTTTTGTTGCCATTCATCATGTTTGCGGGCATTTTTTTAAATTCAAATTGAGATCAGCTCTCAGTACTCTCACAATATAAATTTTAACATTTTTCTCTATTAAGGAGGGCAAACCCTGCTTTGACCTTATTAGAAGTCGCCCAAAAGTTAAACATAAGTCTATCAGACGTGTCATTGTTTTCGTGGCTTAATGTTATGTTTATAGCAATTAAACAATTTTTTCAGTGCTCACATGGCTTTTTACATATTCCCTTGTAATTCAAACACATTTTATTATAATTTTTTTATTTAAAAGTGAGAATAAAAACATTCAGTGAAAGCATTCCACGAGAGAGAGAGAGCAAACAATTTAGAAACCTTACGTCTTGCAGACGTAGGTTATCATATGCGCTATAACGGAAATAACTTTCTTTTTTTTTCTTCATCTTGTATGGGAGGTGTGCATTCAAGTGAGCGAAGTATTTAAATTTTTACATAATACGCTTGTATTGACCCAATAGTTTTTTTGTACCAATCTTTATATCTTCTTTTTTGCCATCATTTGTATGGGCTGAAACCACTGTGCGACATACGTTCATTTGAACGAACACTTCACTCACTCACTCACTCGTGCTCAAAGTGGGCGCCCAGTGGGTGATCATGACGTGACGCAGTGTGTGGAGTGCGTTGCTTTATTAATGTTCTGTCTCTGATCTTGCAGTGTGCTAGGAAGAGCCTAACGAAGAATACCAACGCATGGTAATAAAAAATTATTTTTTCCTTCCTAAATGTTGGGGGAGGAAGATTTGTTGTTGTCAATAGAGAAATCCTACAAGTAGGCCTAAATGCTTATTGTTGAAAAATGCTTTTGCTTTGCATCTCTTAGACTATATATATTTATTTCGATAAAAACAAAAATTATGTATTAAAAACTAACACCTTGTTTGAACTCATATGGCATATGAGGATATAGCTTGCTTTTTAGTTCATCCACATCCGCTGTGCTTCCGTTGCTGCACTTCTTCTATAGCGCATTTAAAAACTGTGAAGTTATATTCCTATAAATGGCTCCTTCTTCAACTTCACAGAAAACCTTATATTTAAAAATATCACATGCATATATTCTTGGAAGTTCTAAAGTTGCCGTTGTTTATGGCAGCCAATTTGTAAATATTTAGAACAACTTCAAGTGCAGAGTGTCAGTGATGGGCGTTTTCTTTTCTTTTGTCCATTAATTTCTAAAGGTGGATTTATTTATTGCTGCCAGTTCAATGAAACAATGCGTTTGTTGTAAATAACTTTTATTACAGGATATACTTTTTGTTCATAAACAAGCATATTTTGTTTGCAATAAAAGACGAAGTTGTTGATTTAAATAAGTTCTCTGAGATACAGCCCTGAACGCGGCTTGGTTTGTATTAGAGTCGGTGACGTCTTTGAATACTTAAAGTCAAAAGGGCCTATTTCGATATTGTATTAAGTTGAAGAAAACTGAAAAAAAATCTAGTTTTTGTTGTGCTTACAATTATGAGACTTTCTTAACGCAGTTAGAAAGGGTGGTTAAATTTTAAGGGCTGATGTTGAATGTGAACCACACCTAAACGTCAAGTTTTTTCTGCATTTCATTTTACGTTTCTCAATTTCAGACTAATTCAATTTGAACCATGGAAAGATACACAATCGAGCAACGCGTAAAAGTTATTCAGGCTTATGAGAATGGACGTTCAAATCAAAATGTATATCGTGCACTTCGTGATTTTTTCGGTCAATTTAATCGTCTAAATGTGCGTACAATTGGAAAAATTTGAGCAAACCGGGTCTGTAGATGTGAAAACACCAGTGCATGTTCGTAAAGCTCGTACTACAGAAAATATTTCTGCTGTTCGCGATAGTGTGACTGAAGAGCCGCCCACCTTAACTCGTCGTCGTGCTCAACAATTGCACCTCTCACGCTCGTCGTTAATGAACATTACAAGCAGTGTTGCCAGATTTTGGGAGAGATAATTCCCGTTTTGTTCATGCATTTTAAGAACTTTTTCCCGTTCTTCCCATAACATTTTCCCGTTTTTCTCCTTTTTTTACAGTACATTAAAGGAAAATCACAGACATTTTATTTCTTGCTTCAGGGTTTTATTTTAAATAAAAACCATTACAATATACACCTGACTACGATTGTCTAACCGATTTTTTATATAAATTGTATTTAAATTTATGACAGAAAAAGCTCTTTTAGCGCTATGCGGAAGAGAAAAATGAACGATATCAATTTTTTAAATTTTTGGAACATTGATTAGTATCTGAAAATTTCATATATTGTATAAAATATGATGCTAACAATTTTGTACTTTTTGTGTTAGTGTATTTAACAAATCAATATTTCTTAGTGACCTATATTCTAAGGGCCGCTTTCTCAATGTCCGGTTAAGCACTAATCAGAACTTTAACCAGCACTTAGAAAAAAGCCCTTTCTCGATGTTCGGTTAAGGTTGAACTGTCAGTTAAGTGCTGATTAAGTTAACGGCAAGTTGTGGTTTCGGTTAGCGCCATTTTAGGGTAAATGATTTCGAAGATGCCGTCAAACTTTAAAATTTAAGATGGCGGATAGAGTTGCCACCTAGATTTTTTTGATTTTTGCGAATTCTTGTAATTTTGAAATTCTGACAACGGATTTGATTTCGAATATAATGTCACAGTTTTAAAATTTAAGATGGAGGTTAGGGTTGCCACCCAAATTTTTACCACAGTATTGCCACCTAATAATATGTATTTTTAAGAGTTTTAAACATCATTTATCAGTGTAAAGGGGTTGCTGATTTTGAATCTAAAGTCCGAATTTTAAAATTCAAGATGGTGGATAGGGTTGCCACCTTAATTTTTTTTAGTTTTATAAATTCGGGACCGGCAAAAAAAATGGTACACCAAATATGGGTGCTGAATCCAAATCCATTGTCAGAATTTCGAAATTATAAAATTTTTAAATAATAGGGTTGCCACATAATTATATGTCTTTTCTATAGTTTTAAACGTCATTTATCAGTGTTAAGGGGTCGCTGATTCCGAATTTAAGGTCAGAATTTTAAACTTCAAGATGGTGGATAGGGTTGCCACCTTCATTTTTTGCATTTTTATGAATTCGGGGTTGGCAAAAAAAATGGTACTCCAAAAATGGGTCGCTGAATCCAAATCCGTTGAAAAAATTTCAAAATGATAAAATTTTGTAGTAATAGGGTTGCCACCTAATAATATATATTTTCACGAGTTTTAAACGTCATTTATTAGTGTTAAGGGGTCGCTGATTTCGAATCTAAAGTCAGAATTTTAAAATTTGCCAGCCCCGAATTTATAAAATTAAAAAAAATAAAGGTGGCAACCCTATCCACCATCTTAAATTTTAAAGTTTGACAGCATCTTCGAAATCATTTACCCTAAAACTTCACACCACGGAGTCCACAGAATCCTTAAAAGTCCTATTACGCTTAAGCTTTCTCTAAAGAAGCTCATTGACTTTTTTGGATACTTGCTTAATTCAATAATTTGGATACTTGCGAGGCTTACAAGCTTTTGCCGAAGGCATCAAGCTTTGCTTTACTTGACACTTCGTGCCGTTCGCTTGTAAGCTAGAATACTTGCAAGCTGTGCGTGGGCTTATTTATATTCAATTACAAGCTAAGCTTGATTCAAAATTATCAAGCTCAAGCTAGCTTCAACTTGTATTTTAAGCAAGCGCTTGAAATAGACTTCAAGTAGGCTTGTGCAGTTCTCTGATTTGCAGCACAAAATCAAAAAATATGTAAACACGAGACAGCTGATATGATGTTTTTACGTATTCACAATTCAAAAATTCACAATTAGTCATCTAACCGACAGTTGCTTAACCAGCACCTGGTGAAATCAAAATTATTTTTTTAGCTATCGTATGGTTAGCTAAGTCCTGGTTTAGAGCTAGACTAACCGGACATTGAGAAAGTGGCCCTAAGTCGAGATAAATTAATGCAGATTTTTTAAGTAAATGAGGAAAATAGGAACGCAACTGAATTAATGAAGAAAATGTTTTGTTTTTCAAAGCAATAGGATTAACAAATGCGAAAAGTATAAATGATTCACCTTCGTATAAGAAATAATGTCTTTTAAATACTCTTAGTTTTATTTAACCATCTTCCATAGTTTGCCCAGCAAATAAATCAAATTACGCTGGACAGAGATAAAATTACGTTTCAGTTTACAGCTAATGACAATCCAAATGAATTGAAATGAAATACACAGGCTTATTCAGAAAAATAAAATGAAAGTAAAATCAAGATGACTCAGATAATATACAAATGTATTAAAATGCAAGATGTTAAATACTTCATAACATAATTTGTTGACTTTGTGAAGAAATTACACCGTTTTGCACGAAAATGCCGTCAGCCTCATTTTCCCGTTTTTAAGAGTGTTATTCCCGTTTTCCCTTTTGGTTTGAATATTCCCGCAAAACGGGGAAAATTCCCTTTTCTGGCAACACTGATTACAAGGTGTTCGTGAATGGTGTTCGCTATCGTGAGATGATAATGAACTTTTTATGGCCCGAATTGGAAGATATGGATGTGGACGATATGTTGTTTCAACAGGACGGTTCCACTTGCCACACAGCTAACGAAACAATAGCTCTTTTGCGCGACAAATTCAATGGCCGTGTTATCTCACGTGGTGGCGATGTCAATTGGCCGCCAAGATCAAGTGATTTGACACCGTTGGACTTCTTTCTTTGGGGTTTTTTGAAAGAAAAGGTGTACGTCGATAAGCCAGCAACAATTCAAGAGCTAAAGGATGAGATAATTCGGCATATTAACGGCATAGAACCTCAATTATGCCTCAGCGTTATCGAAAATATGGTCCATCGGATGGACGTGTGCCGCCGAGGTCGTGGCGGCCATTTGGCCAACATTTTGTTTCATACATAATTGAACCATATCAATATTATCATAATAAAAAGAAATGATAATAATTTCTTACATAATGTGTGTTTTATTCAAAATCAACATCGGCCCTTAACATTTAACCACCCTTACATAAATACATACATACGAACGAAGCAAGTTAAATAAAAGCTTATAAAAAACAATATCGTTGGGCGCTGTTTTTTATATCCAATTCTTGTGTTCTATACAAAAAAATCTATGTGCAGGGCATGAGCGTCCACAGGATTTGTTCTTGGGGGGGAAGGCATAAAGGAATCTAGAATGAAAATAAACAAAATGTTACCTACACTCAGAAAAAAACACCTATCTTTTTGTGATACAAAATTTATCTATTTTCGATAATAGAAATTTTCTTAATTTCAAATAAAATTTACTTGAATTATAATAAATTTTCACATATTCGAAGAAATATTTCCTTCCTTGTGGGAAATGAAAATATTTCATGTCTCTTATAATGATAAGTATTTTTCTCTCACTGAAAAAATCTCATTTATAGAGAAAAATTTATAGAAAATGAAAAATGTTCTCTATGGTTGATAAATAGTTCACTATGCGAAATATTTTCTTCAATAACAACAAATTCTTTCTCAAGAATTAAAAGGGCTTCTTCTCAAAAATCGATATATTTTTCTTATATTGAATGAGGTACGAAAAAAATAGAAAGCGTGAGAGCAATTGATTAATGTTGTGAAAAGCAAGTGTTGCATATTCTGCATATTATAACAATTGTTCCTTCAAAAGGAACAATCTTACTTAACATAGCTACACAAAGTGATGTTGTTTATTACTACTGTTTCTTTGGATGCATTTACAAAATCGTTTTTCAGAATAAATTTCTGGAATATTTATAAAGAGTCCCGAAAAACAATGCCACAACAATAATTCTACTCTAACACATTTTTAAGTAATATTTTTAGAACCGAATCACAATTAATCACGATATTAATACTTCTATTTTGCGTAGAACTGAGTTAAAACAAATGTTTGACAAAAATAATTTTTTAATCGTAATTGCGGTTATACTTCTGTGTGTTCAAAGAAAAATGTACGCAATAAAGAAATATGTTGTATCAATGTTGAGAAAATATATCTTTCTTTTAAAAAAAGTATTATTTTTTGTGAGAAACTATAAACGCAACTGAAAGAAAACATTTATTAAAATGAAATAAATATTTCTCTGTTTTCGGGAAAAATTTACACAATAAAGAAAACGGTTGAACGTATTTTATTTATTTATTTTATTTTTCTATTAAAGAGAAGGTCTCTTTTATCAATAAGAAAATATTTCTCTTTTTCATGGAAGCTTTTTGCCATTTTTAGGGAATTTTTGGGATCACATTTAGATAAAAGCATTCTCTGGAGCAAAGTCTGTTTATGCTTATGCTATACAAAACTTTTGACTATAACAAATTCTAATGTAAAATTTTTTTGCTTAATATGATATAAGATTTTTTGAAAGTAAGTCCTACTTTATTTAATTTTAATTTCATGCTTATTATCTTATTAATATTGCTTATCCAAAAATGGCCTACTTAATTAAATTTCCTAATTTTTTCTTTCGCTTTTGAATTAGCAGCTTTGCTCTCGCATAGATCGCTCCAACTTTCTTAAATTTAAATGCTGCAGGATTGTTTGCCATTTTATTAAGTTTAGGAAAAATTAAAATAAGTCCAAAATGGATCATCTTTATGATAGAAAAACAAGCCGACTTTTTGGAATACATCAATCACTTTCTTTGTTCTTTCCTACATTTAATAATTATGGAAAACTAAAATTCCAAAACTAAATTGTGGGAAATGTGAAATTAAATGACAGAACCAACTAAGGGCTGGAAATGCTTGCTGAGGTTAAGGCATGACACTAGCCTTCACGCCTGTAGCCAGTGTGGGGCAAGGGGGGCAATGCCCCTACTACAGCCGTTTGCCCCTCCTGACCAAATCAGACAATGAAAAACTTTAAATGAATAATTAATATGCATTTTGTAGATATATATGTTTATTGCTTTAAAATTAGTTTAGTTTCAAATAACAAAAAATATACACATTCACCTTATTAATGACTTGAATATGCATATGAAATTTGTTTAACAAAACATTTCAGACAAATTGTTACAATTTTTCAAATTTCTACTGGGTCGCCAACATTTGCTATCAACAAATAAGAATTAAATTTTAATCATTTTTAACCCGCATCCATAGGAACTTTCTAGAAATGAAAAGCACGTTGTGCACCAATTTGATGCAGATACAAAAATAATATATAATTCATTAAAATGTTTTTAATTTTTAAATTTTTTTTTATGCATGATGAATGTTTATTAATATAAAAATAAGAAAAAACTGCAAATCTTAATTCTAGCAAAAATTTAAAGAAGCAAAAGATTTAAATCAAAATACGCATGTTTGTTCTTAATATATAAATCTGAATAAAAAATTTCCATCAATTTGACGCAAACGACGGATGCGGGTTAATTAATTGTTTTACTTAAAAAATGTCTTATACATATCTTAGCCCATTTTGTTACTCTTTCTTCCATAAAGTCAACATAATATTCTAGTCACTTTAAATAAATCTTGTATTATTACCTTCACTTCATTACAAAGACCTGAACTAATTTTTTATATTATTTTTTATGTATTAATCTCATGTATAAAAAGACATACATATCCCTGTAAATATTATAAAATTAACTGTTTTTTAATAAATATGTGCAATGTATTCATTTCACACGTTAAAAAAATTATTTTTTAAAGTAATAAATTTAAATGAAAAAACAAAATCTTTGCCCCCAAGATTCATGCCTGTTCCCTCCGTCTTCTTGGTCTGGCTACAGGCCTGCTAGCCTCGGTTGAAAGCAATTAAAATTGTCTTTTATGTTTGTTTTGCCTTAGCAATAATTCACGTATGGTTCCAGTCAATTCCTCCAAATAATCTATCACTTTCCCTTTAGATCAAAAACCAAACCTTGTTTGTATAAGGCTCATGCCTTGGTTCTTTGATCTTTTTTTTAAAAAAGGGTGATTTTTTAAGAGTTTGAACTTTGAAAATTAAAAAAAACCCGAAATTTGCAATAGTGTATGAAATATTTATTTGAAGCGATACATCAATGCCTGCCATTTACTTTTTTAAGATTATTTCATATAAATGTAAAGACCACCGTGGCTACGCCTGAGGTGGTCCATCCGTAAGCTCTAATTTTGGCATACTTTTTCCAGCATTTCGGTCGGTATCTCACCAATGGCAGCTGTTATGTTGTCTTCCAGGGCTGCAATCGTGGCTGGCTTGTCCCCGTACACGAGAGACTTCACGTAGATCCACAAAAAATAGTATAGAGGGGTCAAATCGCATGATCTGGCGACCAATGGACAGCTCCAAAACGTGAGATTAATTGCTCCCAAGCTCGCCTCTCAGAAGGTCCATGGTATCGCATGCCGTGTGGCATGTGGCACCGTATTGTTGAAACAACTTGTCAACCAAGTCCAATTCTTCTATTTTGGGCGAAAAAAAGCCGGTAATCATTGCACGGTACTTTGCTCCATTGACTGTAACGTTGCGAAGTACGATCCAATGATGCCACCGGTCCACAAACCGCACCAAGCAGTGAATTTTTCAGGATGCATTGGCAGCTCTTGAACTGCCTCTACTCTTCAGACCAAATTCTGTTTCTTGACGTACCCATTAAGCCAAAAATGAGCTTCCGCGCTGAAGACAATTTTTCGATAAAAAAAGTGGATTTTCATCCAAGTTTTCTAAGGCCCATTCACCAAACAAACGATTGTATGGTTTCATACCTAGGTCCTAACGTAAAATCTTCCAGGTAGTCGAATGACACAAGCCCAATTGTTGACAGCGGCGACGAATATACAGTGTTGCGCAAAACAATAGCAACAAAATCAGTGCGCTGGTACAAAATCGTGTATCTTTTTATATGTTGGGGACGCACAATTGGAGCGGTTATCAGGAATAATGAATCTTACACCAAATATAAATTATGTTGCTTTTATTTTGCCCTCAGACAAATTGAATGTAGTCTCATTAATATTAAATTTAAAAAAAAAAAACCAAATTTGAATATGATTTCTTTTATATATGATGTATGAATATATGCTTAGATTCCTAAAATCATTTTTGTGTGTCCCCAATATTAAACGAGATACACGATTTTGTAACAGTGCACTGATTATGTTGCTATTATCTTGCGCAACACTGTATATATCGCGATCTTCGTTGAGAGCCCGAACAGAACCAATTGCCGTAGCGGCTGGCAGATTGCCGTCAAAAATAAATTTGCCTGGTGAAACTGTGGCGGAAAACGCCAGAATAGAATCTATTATATTTTTTCTCCGACGGCTAGCGGCCTCTCTGAGTGGCATAAATGTTGCCATATTTTTGCTAAAGATTGTATACGTTCACTTCCTGTTCTATTCCTGTGAATTCAAAGCAACATATAATAGGCGTATTCACGATGTGGTGTATTTGCCTTTGTAATGTGTATTTTTGATAAATTTTATATTTGTAGTAAATTTTGTAAAATTACAAAAACAAAATGTATACAGTTAAAAAAATGCAACCCTATGGCAAAAATAGAACGATGGCACCTTGTTGTATTCTTTGTAAATTTGGTTGTGTATTAGATCAGCTGATCGTAAAGCATTTCTACCATTGTCGTCGGAAGCGGGGGGAAAGGGGGGCAGTTGCCCCCACTTTTTTTAGCTAGATAAACAATTTAAAGGGAAAACTTAAAAAGTTATTCAAAATATCAGTTTTTTTACAACGATAATATTTTTGTATTATATATTTTCCTCTTCTTTCTCTCTTCTTCATAAGCATGCTTGCGGATAACCATTTTCTTTCTCTGTGTTTGCAAAAAGATAGAACAAAATGTAGAGTTTCTACTGCAAACCCACCACTTCAGTTTAAAAGCACCCTTAAGGATGTAGCTTAATACTGTAATATTGTAATCGAAGCCTTCAACGGAAGAGTGCCTTCTGAACAAAATCTAAAAACAAAACTAGATCTTTATGCAGCGACCTCCAGGCGCAACTTAAATTGCTGAAGCAATTGCCTGGCCAAACACCTTCAAACTGTAGTGGCATTGTAGTGGCATTTGCAAAAAATTCGGATACTGTAAAAAACTATTAAATGAAGTTGAAAAACTTATTGCTTTGCTTTTGACTGTGCCTGCATCAGCAGCTTCATCTGAGCTTTTTTTAGTGCACTAAGACGACTTAAAACGTATCTTCGAGCAACTATGACACAGAAACGACTCACTCATGCGGCACTTATACACATTCACAAAGATAAAACCGAAGAATTGAATTCGATGGAGGTGGTGAAAGAGTTTGTTTCTCGCAAGGACAGAAAGAAGCATTTTGGAATAATTTAAATTGATATAACTTTTTGTTCCTTATTGCATTTAAACCATGTAAAGATATACCTAGTCTTGCTTTATAAAAGCAACCATTATTTCTTATATTTTCATATTACCATATGAAAGATCCTTTAAAGAATTATCTCTAATATTGAAATTGGAAGAACTTTTAAAAATAATGAAATTTTAATATTTTTTATATATTTTTATATTTTTTTATTTTAAGCTAAAATAAAAAATTTGTTTATTCACATTCATGTTTCTTTGAAAAAATTTTGGTGAACTTTTTTTGCACCACTATTTGTACTACCCCCCCCCCATTTGTACTCCCCCCCCCCCAGCTGAAATTCGCTTCCGACGCGCTTGATTTCTACTCAGCATGAAGGAAGCTACCGGCTCCGCTGTGAGTTAATTTAATAAAAATAAATATAATTTAGTGTTGTGTTTCATTTTTTGTATGATTTCCTTTAGTTAAATAATGATTTAAATTAATATTTCCGAACAAAAGTATATAAAAAATCAGCTGATTTTAAAAATACAATATTTTAGCTTAGGTTCGTTCACAATAAGTCGTAAGTATTGTAAATATTGTGAGAATTTATCACAAATACATCACATCATGAATACCCCTAATATAATTTCTACCATTCCCACAATGAAAAGCAGCCCTGATCCGACAGCCGCCACCGCTTCAATGCTGGACATATTCTCAGCGAATTTCTCCGAGATAGAACCAATAACTGCCAATCGCTTTGGTTCTGTTTGAGCTCTGACACTGGCCGATACAGCAGCAATATTCTCCTCGGTATGCACTCTCCACATACGGGTTGGTAGATTAATTGGTAGATTAATGTCCCATTAATGTCCAATAAACTGGTTCGAAATTTGGTCACAAGAGCTTGGATAGCCTGTTCGGTGGGCCGATTATGAATGACAACGATAAAATAGACGTAATTTGCAAAACACATTGCTCACAGCGCACGAATTTTGATATTGAAATTCAATGATTTGCAAGCGCTCTTCGTTTGCTAGTCTATTCATGGTGAAATGCAAACCTTACTGAGCATTTTTGACTTTGCCACATGTTACGAATCAGGCTTGAGGTATCAAAAAACATACACTGAAAAAACAAATATCAAAAAAATCATTCTTTATAAATCAATCTTTTTTGTAAGTATATAAATTTTCATTAAAAGAATTATTTATTATTCGAAATTACGAATAAAGGGTGTAAGCTAGTTCGTCGGCCTAAAAAAGTAGTCTATAAGGGTATTCAGAGGTAGTCTTCTTACGGTGTTAGATTGCTGAAGTGTTGATTATTTCAACAACACAACAACAAAATGCACGTCTTGTTATATTTCAACAGCCCAACACTCTAACAATACCTTGACCCTATTGTTATGAGTGTTGGTACGGTGTTGAATATTTTTGTTGTCAGTTAACAATCTAATTTTGACAGAAGTGTAGGTGTAGCAAAATAATTTAATGAGTGTGTTCACACGTACATCAAAATTTCAACAATCTGACACCATAACAAGACTACCTCTGAATACCCTTATTATTTGGGAATCTCTCGTGAGCTTGCTATGAAAGATATGTCTGTAAAAGTTGTTAAGATGATAAATGAAGCCTTAAATTACAAAATAAAAAAAACTTTATTTATTTTTTGAGTTTTTTACACAAAATTCGTATTTAAACGGAACGCCATAGTGGCAGGTCAGCACCCACACGATAATCTCGGCAACGGCTTATCTGCAACAAAAAACCGAAGTGTTTTAGATTCGGTATTACAATGGCTACAAAATATACTATTTCTATTTAGTTTTAACGATTGTTGTTAATTTTAAGTAATAAAAAACAAAAATATAAAAAACTGTGTATTTTTCGCTGTTATTTGTACAAAAATTATATTTTAGCATTATAATAGTCTATTTTTATTATGTGACTATTAATAGTATTTATGTGTAGAATATATGGTTAAAATTTCAGAAGGATCGGCCCACAGGTTCCGAAGAAATTGTGTGGGGCGTCCGTGAAAACGTAGTTTTGAGAAAAACGCGTTTAAAGTTTTGTAAGCGCTTAGGTACGTGCGCGCAGGTAGTAAGCCATGGGTTGAAATAAAAAATACTTATACTGATCGGATCTTTATAAAAAAATTAAGTACAATAAGGGTATTCATGAAAATGGGCAATACCCTTATAAGTGGTATAATCTTTATAAATTTATTAGCCTTATAAATTAACTGTAACATTACTATGGAGAAGTTTTTGCACAAACCAGATATATTTGCTCCAATCCCGTAGCCAGAAAATAAGAGCCGGGCAGGCTGAGCCTCCAGTAAAAAAAAATACAAATTTTTTTCATACATTTGTATATAAATATATATATGCATATTAACATATTTTCAAATGAATTTTTTATATATTTACATGTTATTTAATGAGTTCATTGTTCAAATGCATATTTTAGTAAAAAAAAAGTTAAGTATATTAACATATTAAATATAACATAAATAGTTCAATGTTTGAAAGCGAATTTCTAATGTATTAGAACAAATTTCCACTACAGTCACAGCTCTGCTGTTTAATACAAAGGCCTTTGTCTTAGTTTCTCATTAAATTTGCGAAGAATGGTTTCGGGACAAATTTTTTCCAAATAATGGCCTTCAAAAGCGATCAATGAAAGTTCTCGCAGACGTGTTGTAGTTATCTATAATCTTTGAACTCTGTTGATTTGGTTTACACGGGAAAATTGTGCTTCCGCCGTACCGCCGGAATACCTCCGCAATACCGCCGTACTATTGCCGAATGTTTCGATTGCACAAAACAAATTATAAGTATCAGGAAACGCATCGCGCATTAGACACAATTCATTCAACGTATCAAAACTGATTGAATTTGGTGATGTTTTCTGATGCTCATCCCTTTTTTGTACGGATATTTCTTTGCGACAGACATCACGGCATCATAGGGTATTTTTAAGCCTACAGAACATAACATTTTCAAACTAGCCGGCTTCATTTCGTAAGCTTATGACAATGCCAACAATATACGATCATTTTTGGTGAAACGCTCTTTTAATTTGAATATAATATTATCAACGATATCAAAGTAAGCCGTCTTAATTTAAATAGAATATTCACTTCTCTCACCAAGTGATTGTTCTACTACTGAGTTTCGCGTGATATAAAACCTTGTTATTTTAATTGTTTTTGAGCAAAAGTACCTCATTCTATCGCAAGCTATGTCTGCAACATCCATTATTTTCCTTTCAGCCTTTTCAAATTTTTATGCTCCCAATTAGTAGTTTTATTTAGACTAATTAGACTAATTATTATTAGTAGATTGGGGAAAGTATGTAAAACTATTTGAGAATGAATGCAAAGTATTTAGATTACAGGAATAAGTGAAGACTGCTGACCTGGTACAGCCGCTTAAAGTTGAAAAATCCGAAATGCAGTCAGCTGCGCTTGAATCATGATATAATTTCGAAATCCTCCCCATTCATCCTCAAGTAGTTGCAAGTGTTTTTCCTAATCAGAACAGCAAACTGGGAGACACAAAAGCTGGAAAAACGACTGCAGCAACTGCAATTTTTTTTTTGTGTATATTTAGTTTAAAACACTTAAAATAATAAATTATCTAAAAAACTCGCTCAAAAAATCTTGGAAACAATTAAATTAACAACATTCTATAAATTTTCACCAAAAATTAACTTTCTTTACAATTTTTTGCCAGCTGTTATTGGCAATGACTTGCGAAATTTTGTTATCTAAATTTTCAGCTGTTAAATGAAAGTGCTGCCATATTTTCGGCGTATGTTTACGTTTATAATGCAAAGGTCTAATTACACTGGGGGCGAACCTTTACAATGTAACATGTCTGACTGTCTCAACCTGTCGAGGCCAGCATAATCTTTGTGAAATTGCCTCAAGTCGACTCAAACCTCCATGTGGTGTTTCCTGGGCAACGTCAAAACTGACAACAGTTAGTTTGGCGGCTAATCTGAGCGGCGGGCACCCCTAGGCTTAAAATAGGTTGTGCGTCGGGTTTGAAGCCCACCCGTAAAAACCCATTTCAATGAAAGCAAATAAGAAAAAAAGAAAAATGATCCCCAAATCTAATGACGACTACCGCAAACGAAAAACTGATAATGATTTACGGATATGCACCTGGAATGTCCGAACCCTTAATTGGGAAGGTGCCTCTATCCAACTGACTGATGTCTTGGAAAGATACAAACCTGATATCACTGATATCCAAGAAATGCGATGGAAGGGACAGGGTTGCATTCGGCATGCACCCTGTGACATCTACTACAGCGGCCATGCGGAGAAGCACACCTGTGAACGAACGACTTGCCATAATTCGCATCAAGGTTAAATTTATTTAATTTAAAATAAATTTATTTAATAATACGCGCGAAATCAGTGCAGCATTTTTCAGATTAGAAAGAGAGTAAAGTCGAATGGGTCTGGCAGTGAATTCAGATAAGATGAAATACTTGGTGTCAACAAACAAACAGTCCCAGCGTCTTGGAACCCACATTACAGTTGACAATACCTCCTTCGAGGTTGTGAAGGACTGCGTTTATCTGGGATCCAGCATAAACTCAACCAACGACATCAGCATTGAAATCAAACGAAGAATAACTCTTGCCAACAGGTATTACTTTGGGCTTAGAGGCAATTGAGAAGCAGAGCCCTCACTCGACGAACGAAAAACACGCTCTATAAATCGCTCATCATGCGCGTCCTACTTTATGCATCACAAACCTGGACGCTGAGCAGTTCAGATGAAAGAACTTTAGGAGCATTCGAGAGAAAGATTCTTCGTAAGATCAACGGACCAATCTGCATCAATGGCGAGTACCGAATACGGTGGAATGATGAACTGTTTGAGCTGTACGCTGACAATTTCAAGCGCATTAAAATCGAGCGGCTTCGCTGGCTTGGTCATGTTCAGCGCATGAAAGACGATGCTCCAGTGAAGAAAACATTCGATTCGGTACCCAGCGGCGGTCAACGCAGAAGAGGATGACCGCATCTTCGTTGGAAAGACCAAGTAGAGGACAACCTGACGAAGCTTGGAATTTCCAACTGGCGCCAGCAAGCGAAAGACAGAAATGGCTGGCGCAAATTCTTAGATGAGGTCAAGACCGACATACGGTTGTTGTGCCAACTAAGTAAGTAAGTAATTACACTGTGCTCAGCTGCAAAATAAAAGAGGGCAGTTGTAAAAGCATACGGAAATTTGGCTAGGGCAGGCTCGACGGATTCTAGGGCAGGCTTAGCCTGCCCTAGCACCATACTAGCTACGGGCCTGATTTGCTCTTCGATTTAGGTGAGCAAACGAGGTGGCAAACTTATATGGTCAATCAGCTGTTTTCGCTTTTCAATATACAATTAATTTTTTATCAGAAGCCGTCAAAAAAGCAAGGAGCGAGGTAAGAATTTGTGAATTGGAGCAAAAGTAAGAAATATTTAATTGGAAATTACAACTTAAAAACTTATTGGCAACATATGCAGCATACATTGCAGCTGACAGATATGCTGCAAATGAAAAATCGACTTTGAAGACTGTTCATACAACCTGCTGATAAAAATAACTAATTGCTCAAATTATAAAATTGCCACTTTGCATGAATACCCTTAATATTCTAAGATACATATACCTTCGAAAAATTTAAAAAAAGTGAATTTTCGAAAGGGACCAACTAGACTAAGCCCTTAGGCTGCCCGCAGAGTAAACGCCGAAGCAGGCAGGCAGGCAGACAGGCGCAGGCAGTAATCTGGGAAGAAACGAGATAGAAATAACTTTTTCTCGCTTGTTCATATAGTTTTCCTGCGCCTGTCTGCCTGCCTGTCCACTTCGGCGCTTACTCTGTTTGCAACCTTAAGGATCAAATGCCTAATCTGCTCCTATTATTTTTCTCTCCACCAACATTTCTTCTACCACCACCTATCTGGCATCCTTCTGGAGGTCTCCCTACAAAAATCTGTCGTATGGAATCTGTAATTTTTTGCGATTTTCATCTAAGCAAATCAACAAAACGATAGGTTAGAAGCTTCGCTTCAAAAATAGTTGGCATTTTGGAATCTACGCCACGAAATAAATAGAAATAAGTTTATGAGAAACTAGGTATTTCACTTTTATATAAATTAGTGTAAATGGGCCGTCCGAGAAAATGAGTTTGCATTAAATTCTAACTATTTTTGGACAATGCTTTTAATCTTAAACTGAGCATCAGTATAGTTCAAATGACTTGGCGTTGCAAACGGTTGCCATTTGTTGCCATGTATGTATGTGGTTTCCATGGAAGACAGTACAAATAGAAAGGCTACATCTAATTAGGAATGGCATTCAACATGTGCATAAAATAATATATCTAAGCGATTTTATGACTTTTCGACGTTTTAATGCAGGAACATACATCTACGCAGTGCATCTTTAGAAAAACAAAAAAAAAACTATAAAATATTTATATTTAATACCTACGCAAAGTTGTTGTTCTTGAAAATCATGTATTTCAAAAATCAAATAAAATTTTAACGCAAACATTCTCGGCAAATGCGCAGCATCAAGTGTGTCTACGTGTCGTTATTGTTGTTGTTGTTGTTGTTATATGTTTTTGTTGTAGCTCATATCCAATCCAATATAACGCGATCATAGCAAGTGCAGCGTAGAAAGTAAGCAACGCAATTCATTGCAGGAATCGCTCCAGGATGAAAATAGATTTCCAACAACGTACTCAACAACAGCAACAGCAATAGCAACAACAACGACAATAACAACTGCAACCACAGCAGAGTAGAACAACGAAAGCAACCCTAGCAATTCGCTACCACAGTGCGTTCCAATGCATGCATCTGCACTTTGGCCACCACTTCGCTGGGATTTATTTTTGGCTTGACTTTAAGATTGGTTGGCGCAGCCAGATGCTGCTGCTTCTGGATGCAACATTCCTTTTTGGCTTACTTTAACGATCATCATCAGCAGCAGCAGCAGTAGCAGCAACAATTGCAGAAAAGCGTACACACAGCGCGTGCTCAGTTGACTTTCCTCCCTTCGAGTTTTAATATCGTAATCATCGAGATCAAAAGTGATCCTCCAGCACTGGCGAGGCTGACGTGGCATGGTATCGACTGCTTTAATGTCTTCAGCACATGTCACCGGAATGAGATGAAATACCTTCGGGTACTTGTTCGTATGTACATTTGTACGCACCTCCGCCGCCATAAATTTTGCAATCAATGTCGTCGATCTGTCCGTCTTTAGTCTGTCCCTCTGTCTGACTGCTTCCATTTCCTTCTTTGTCTCAGTAGTCAGAAAAAAGACTAGTGTTGGTTGAACTTTGCAAATGACATTTCCATGTCGGCTGCTGTTTTCTTTAACATATTGTGATAATGTCTGCAAGAAAAAAAAAGATATATATAAATCACAGATGAATAAATGTTTTAAAATAGTACACACGTACATAAAATACTAATATTATATCATAAAAACATTAATTTATTTCTTTGGTAAAACACACATTCAAACGCTTTACTATAAACACACCCCTTTTTAAAGATTCTTTGGGTATTTGCAATACAAAATGATTTTGATGGATTGTCAAGAAATATCTACAGTGATATGCGATGATATAGAGCCAGTGCTAGAGGGTCCGCCAAATAACTTTTTTTTTTTTTAAAATGCTTTAAAAAAACTACTAATATTTTCTCAAATTTCTTTTTTTATTTGAAAGTACAATCCTTCCGGTTAATAATGAAAAATGATTTCATTGAAATGGCTGCCTTGGCTGGCCATGCAGTAGCCTACACGATCGGTCCAATTTTTAAGCACATTATCGATTGTGTGCAGCTGTATTTCACCAATGGCTTCACGAATATTGTCTTTTAAAGCGTCAATTGTCTCTGGCTTGTCGGCGTAACACTTATCTTTGAGGGCACCCCACAAATAATAGTCCAACGGTGTCAATCGCAGCTCCGAGGTGGCCAAACGACATCAGCTCTGCGGCTGATAATGCGATCTTCAAGAACAGGGCGCAAAACATCGAGTGCAGCTTCGGCTGTGTGGCACGTAGCGCCGTCCTGTTGGAACCAAATGTTGCCAATATCCTCCTCTTCAATTTTTGTGAACAACATGGCCCGATAACGATCGCCATTGACTGTAACGGCCACTCCTTGCTCATTTTCGAAGAAAAATGGCTCAATTATGCCTCTGGACCAAAATCCGCACCAAACAGTGACTCGTTTTGGGTGCAGCGGCTTTTTAATGTATGCGTGCGGGTTTTCTGTGCCCCAAATGCGACAATTTTGCTTGTTTACATACCCGCCAAGATCAAAAAGAGCTTCATCTGAAAAGATGATTTTTTTGGCAAAATCGGCATCTTCTGTAAGTCGATCGCAGGCCCACTTAGCGAAGCGAAAACGCATTCAACTCCTGAACCAATTGGACTTTGTATGGCGTCATACCAAGGCGTCTATATGCAAAATTCGTCTCAATGATGTCTCCGAAATGTTCAATTGTTGATAACGACGGTGAATTGATGTTGATGGCGCTTCATGCACACTTTCTGCCACAGCAGCAATATTCTCGGGTGTACGCACTGTTTTTGGCTTTTCACGCTTTGGTTTATCGATGAGGATGCCAGTTTCTTTCACTTTTTTCACAAGATAACGAACATACGGAGCTGACGGTGCTTCTCTTCTTCCAAAATCCATACGCAATTTTCGCACACATTCTGCAACATTACCATGATTTTCAAAGTAATGACGCAATACTTCCCAGCGTTGTTCAAGGAAATGCACAACCATATTCGTTCAGCGGAAGGATAAAACTAATTATCTGTCAGATCAGACATGAGCTAAGTGTTACCATTCACGAAATAAGCACTAGTTGAAAAAAAACGTTAGATGGCGGACCCTGTATTATTTACTATAAACGTGTGATTTGTTTCTCAAGTAAAATAAAAAAGGTTTTGCATAAAAAACCTCTCCTGAGCAACACAGGAAATTCAAATTAAAGATTTAAACCTTTGCTCGACTTAAACAGCTTCTACGATTTCATAACGTTACGTAAATCAATAGAAACATTTTGACGTAGAATTACGTCTTACAGCGCGGTTTGTATGAGTGTCATTTTCACGAATTTTTTCAAAGTGATATTTGCCACTTTGGGGTATACCTACAGCCTTTAATATTCATCGTACAAAGAAAAAAAAATGCCAAAATATCAGTTTTAGTGGGAATAAAACGAATATCTAATAAAATAGCAAAATCTAAGAAGATGAAAAATTCATATATTCGTATGAGAAATGCACAATCTGCTTAGCTGCAGTAGCTGCTTATGCTGTTTTTAAGGTTGTTGTTGTAGTTGTGTTTGCTTGTTTGGTTCGTAATCACGTCGTTCGCTGTTGTGCTGCTTTTGTTGTTGTTGTTGTTTTTTATTAATATGTATGTAAAACATACATATATAAATACTCATCAGTTGCTTTCATTTTTTTTTGTTACCCAGATAGCCAATCGGCTCGGTTGAAAACGGTGTGCACTTTTAAAAGCACTGAAGCGGACCGTTTCGTTGTCAGCAAACTATGCAATGTGTGTTTCATATAAGCGAACCATAAACGATTTTAAACTATCAAACAACTAGAATTCGTATTTAAATTCAAGAATGATTTAAACTATCAAACATTTAGAATTTGTATTTAAATCAAGGAAAATCAACTAATAAATAACAAGGTCACATAGAAAACTTTAATTTGTATATTCATTTTATTTGTTGTTAAACAATTGTAACCTTTTCTTAAAATAGTGTTTTTTGGCGAACGGGTGAAAAAGACAAGAACAAACGACGCATCAAGCGAATATGGCATATATTTAAATTCGAATCTTGATTAATATAAAAAAGACACAGTTTCGATAGTATCGTAAGTACAGACGTAGAATTCCTTTTTATACAGTAATAGAGAAAAATTCTGTTTTTTTTTTCATTTATATATTTCAAAACTATTTAAAAACATTTCATCTTCTCAATAAAAATTATTCTAAAACAAATTTGTTGTTGTTGCCTTCTTAAAACTTACTTGATCTAAAAAGCTCACAATTAAATTCATGTAAAAATTTGTTTTGTTTTATAAAAAGTTTTCGTTTGATATTTTTAGTGATGTTGTTAATTTTTTATGTTGGTTACAACTAAATTTAACTCAAAGTTACGTTTAATAAATGGAAATAAATATCGGAAAAATTTGAATTATTTATTTTTCCTGTAGTAAAGAGCATTAACATATATCTATATATATAAAATGGAATGTGTGTTTGTTTATTTGTTTGTTTGTACCTTATAGGAGGCCAAACCTCTAGACCGATCTTCCTGAAATTTTCACAGCATTTAACTGGGACTCTGGCATGATTAATAGGGTACTTTTTCGACCACGCCCACTTTTACGCCCACTTTTTTAAAATTATGTAATTGCTCCCATATAGTTTTTAACAGATTTACTTCAAATTGTATACACATTATACTCCAGGCGAGGTAGAAATAAACATTTCTTACGCCACGCCCCCTTTCACGCCCATTTTTACTCCAAATTGAAGTTTTAAACTTTTTGTTCTCTGTACAAATTTGTTCCTTCCAACGGATTATTTTTTATTTGGTAGTATATTGCTCTTAATACTGTTAACGTCGCCATATTACTATGAACCACACCCACTTCACCGCCCCCTTTTTTAATTCAGATACTTACTTATACCACTAACCATGTTTGCTAAACAAAATACTTTTTTTGTAATATGTATTTACCTAAAGTTTAATATACTTTTTATCTACAGGTAAGGCAGCCATAGATTTTTTATTACCAAATCCCCCTTTTTCGCCCCATTTTGCTTTAATTATAATTAATCTGCTTTCAATCTATATATATAAAAATTAATGTCTGTCTGTATATTTGTTTGTTTGTTCTTTATAGAAGGCCAAGCCCTTGGACCGATCTTCCTGAAACTATCACAGCATGTTACTATGACTCTGGAAGGAATAATAGGATATATGAAGTTTTAATTGGACAAAGGGGCGTGACACCGCCTGCATAACCCAAAAATTTAAATCGCCATATTTTGGGCATTTTTTGACCTACGTCGATAATATTTGGTACATATGGTATTGGCATAATTAGAAATACGTACCAGGAGAAAAGTGGGTGGGATCACGCTCCTTTTTAGGAAAATTAAACATCGTAATATAGTCTTAACTACTGGACCGATCGTCATTAAATTTTCACAATAGGATATTCTTACGAAATAATAAATTCTTGACTATATTAAATTGTGAGTGGGCAAATGGGCGTGGCCTCTACCATATAACCCAAAATTTAAAATCTATAAAGATATATTGGAGACTGAACCTGTTAACCGATCTTAAATTTTAACAGCGAGCAGCCTTGACTCAGGAATACTTATTACATGATAATATTTTTCGACCATGCTACATTACTACGTTTATAAACGGCTTTACCTCAAATTTGAAATACATATTAATTAAAATAGTGGGGTAGCCCCATTCTCTTTCTCCCACAACTGTTTGCAAAACAGCTGATTTTGTAATATGTGTTAATTAAAATAGAGAGTGGGGTAACCCCATTCTCATTTTCCTACAACTGACTGCGAAACAGCTGATTGTGTAATTGCTGCTTTTTGATTGGCCTAAAAATAAAAAGGGGGAGCATGAAGCAAATTACATGCGGTTCAGTGCTGAATTCTAATTGGTTTACAACAAAAAAAGGGGAGAAGCATTGCAATAATTAAATTAAAATTAAATAAATAAATTTTTGTAAATATATAAATACTTTTAATTTTATTTTATAACGAGGGGGGTAGCGAAGCATACCGGGTTCAGCTAGTAATATATATATATATCAAACGAAAAGTTTTTATAAAACAAAACAAATTTTAACGTGAATTTAATTGTGAGCTTTTTAGATCAAGTAAGTTTGAAGAAGGCAACAACAACAACAAATTCGTTTTTGAATAATTTTTATTTAGAAGATGAAATGTTTTAAAATAGTTCTGAAAAATATAGATAAAAAAAACCAGAATTTTTCTCTATTACTGTATAAAAAGGAATTCTACGTCTGTACTTACGATACTATCGAAACTGTGTCTTTTTTTTAAGAATGCGGACGTGTTTGTGCTTGCAACATCTCATCTCATCTTTCTCTATACTGTGAATATAGATTTAGCCCAGTGGAAATGGTCGAATTTCTCGTTGTAATTTTAACGAAACATTCAATATTGTTATATTTGGGCAATTCACAGTTCATTGTAATGTTTTAATATATTAATATTTTAATGTACTAATTTTTTACAACTGTGAGCACAACTAAAGTGAAAAGTATTGATTTGCAGTTTCAAAACAGCGCTGGCATTTTTAATATGCAGTTCAGATGTTTTGGATTCTATTAAAAGTTTAAGAACTCTATTTAATATTCAGTTTTATTAAAAACTTTAACAAAATTATTTACCAGACAACTCTTTTTTTATTCATGTAAAACAGCTGTTCACGAAACAACACTTTAACACTCTACAAAAGCATGCCTTAGGGCATGTACAAAACTGGCAACATTTAACACACAGGTTTAATTTGTGTTTATATGCATAACAAAAAGAAAAAATTAACAGGCAAAATAGCACATTTCAGAATTAGCACATTAAACCTTAATTAGCATGAACTGTGAATTGCCTAATTGTATTTGACTAGCCATTTATTATTATTATTAATTAATTAAGTACAATAAGACTTAGTCTTTTATAGTACATCAATGAACATATTATAGCAACATTAAAAAACTTAAATTAAAAATGAAAAAATTACAATAAAAATTATATTACAATAATAAAATATTCAAATAAATAAACATTATAGTTAATTTAAATCAAATCAAATAAAATGAAAGCTGAATTAATTTATCAATTAAAAATTTAAAAACTAAAATGTAAGAAAAGATAGGGTACGGGAAAGAAATAGTAGAACGGAACATCAGAATAGAATATAAATTATAAATAGGAAAGAAAAGAAGAAAAAGAGATTTAATTCAAGAAAAGATATCAAGAATTCAAGAAGAATATTTAAAAATGGCTCGTTTGAAGTCGTTGCTCGAAGTTATTTGCTTAATATTAATTGGCAAGGAGTTCCAAATTCTAATTATGCTAATAAAAAAAGTACCTACTTGTATTAAGATAATTATGCCTAGGGACAATAAATTAATACATCTCACGGACTGAAAAAAAATTAAGTTTATCATAAAGATATTCTGGACGTTTTATATATATTAGTCGATGCAAAAAAATGAGGTTACGAATTTTAAGATAGTCTTATAAATCAGACCCCAATATATTTTTACTTTTCGCAGAAATGTGATCATACCGACGTACACCATAGACATATCTTGCTGCGCTGTTAAACGCTACTACAAGTTTGTGTAGTGACTGTGAGTCAAGTTGACAAAAAACAGTTTCAGAAAAAGATATAAGTGGCATTATAAGTTGCACAACAAGTCTGCGGCGAGTTTCAATTGGGGTATAGGCAGAGGAGAGTCGTAAATTTCTAAGGGTTCCATATATTTTTCCTACAGTATTATTTATATGGTCAGTACAAGTTAGATAAGAGTTCATTATAAAGCCCAGATTTTTAGTCTTTTCAACAATTTCTAATTGGTCAAAACCAATAAATAATGGCGGAATGCCTACAAAGCTAGAGCAATTTCTAGCGACTGCCATAACTTTGGATTTTAAAGGGTTTATTACCAGCGAGTTAGCTACAGCCCAATTATTAATAAATAATAAGTCTGAGTTAAGTCTGAAGCTCAAATCTTCTAAGAGGCCAACAGGACGAGACAGGTACAGCTGAATGTCATCAGCATATGCATGAATAGAAGCATATTTACTTACTTCAAAAATGTCATTTAGAAAGATTGAAAATAAAAGAGGACCTAAGATGGATTCCTGTGGAACACCAGTGTTAATGGTTTTGAAAGATGAAAAATTATTTCCTACTTTAACTCTTTGTGTTCTTCCGTTTAAATAATGTCTTATTAGACTAGTTGCATTATGACTAAAATTAAAGTACATAGCTAGTTTCTGACAAAGCAAAGTATGATTAACAGTATCAAAGGCTTTCGAAAAATCAATAAGACATAGCAGTGTTATAAAATTTTGGTCATACGCTATCCTGATATCGTCAGTAATTTTTAATATCGCTGTCGAACAGCTATGTCCAGATCGAAAACCTGACTGAAAAGGCGATAGGAGTTTGTTTTCATTTAAAAATTAAGAAATTTGGTCCGCCATGATCTTTTCGAGCACCTTTCCTAATGCAGGCAGTATGTTTATTGGTCTGTAGTCTTTATAGTCAGATGCGTTAGCAGTTTTAGGTATCGGAGTCACTGTGGCAGTTTTCCACATGTTTGGGTACTGCGAGCTAGATAAACTACAATTAATAATGTGGGTCAAAGGTCCAATTATAAAAGGAAGAACAATTTTAATAAATTTAATTGGCATCCCATCAACTCCAACAGCGTTGGATTTTATCTGCATTATACATTTCGTAACAAAGTTTACGTCGACAGGAGTGAATGCAAACGAAGGAAAAATAAAATTCCTTTGTATCAAAGATGAGTTTTCGTAGCTGGTACTTGTACTTGGAGTGCTCAAGAAAAAAGCATTGAGAAGATCAGGATCTAAATTACATTCATCTGATTGCTTTCCAAATACTCTCAGACTTTTAATATTCTTCCACAGCTGTTTTGAATCCGAATTAGGATTTAGTTTTGAATTATAGAAATTAGTCTTTTCCTGTTTTGTTATTGCTGATGCATTGTTACGAGATAATCTATAATTTTCCCAGTTTTGGCTAGAGCGATTAATTTTCCATTTAGAATGTAGTCTATTTCTCAACTTTAAAGCACCTAAAACACGATTAGTGAACCAAGGACAGTTGTTACTAGAAACATTCACAGTACGTAAAGGAACATTTTGATCAAAAACAACATTCAATTTATCCATGAAAACACTTAGCTTCTCATCCACTGAGTCATGCATGAAACAATCATTAAAACTTACATAAGACAAATTATCACAAAGATTATTTATATTTAGAGATTTAAAGTCACGGAATGTATAACAAGACTGAGCAGTGCGATTCAAGTTAACATTAATGAAACAGAAAATTAAGTCATGGTCTGAAAGAAATGTCATTTGATCGAATTTTAACACTACAGATATATCAGAAGCTAAACAGACATCAAGTAAGCTAGGTTCAGAATCGTTCGCATATCGAGTTGAAATGTAATGGTTAGCTAACTCCAAGCCATAAGTTGTGGAATGGTAATAAAAATTTTCTGTCAAAGCATCATTGTTTAACAAATTAATGTTGAAATCACCACACACAAATAAAAAATCATAATTAGTAACCCTATTAAGTAGGTCATTAAAAAAAGGTTCAACATTATTACAACGATTAGGGTTATAAACACAAAATTTTAACAAAAAATTTTAACATTTGAACAATTGTATAATTCTTTGACCAAAAATTCCTTTTATTGTTTTATTTTGACTATGTGACTAAGTTTTGCATAATCGATATTTATTCTATGTGCTAGCCGCTTATTTACGATGCTTGCGCTGCTGTGCCATGAGAGATTAATGTTTCAATTATAACGAATAATTAGAGGTCATTATTTTAAAAAATTTTCATTGCAAAAAAAAATTTTTTAGATAATTTTTTTTTTCATACATCTTTTAGCTTTTCAAATTGGCCCTCTCGAAGAACGTGGCAAATAATTTGACCTCGGAATGTGAAATTATTCAAACCATTATGATATTTGTTTTTTTTTTAGTTCTCTAATTAACGTTATTTTGATATATTTTTATTGAAATTAAATATTAATTAAACTGGACAAATTTTATGTTTAATAGAATAATAATATATACGAAATTAATAAAAGCAGAACCGTTTTACTGTTTTAGCGTTCTTTTTTACAAATTCATGAATTAAAATTTATGGGTGGATTACACCCAGGTTAGTAATGACGTTACTCCGAATAGCATTAGTAACGAAGGGTTAAGCGTAAAACACTTTCGAAAACTAACCATTATAACCTTAAATTTCAAAGTCTTTTGTTTTTCTTCTTTCGTATTTGTATTCATATTCATGTAGCGTTGCATAAAATAAGATTTTTTTTTTTGGATAATCTCATCAGTGTTATAACACTTCATAATATTTAGTGAATTTGTAATAAAATGTGCCTAATGGCTGAGCTAAGGATTGATTTTATTTTTAAATATTTGAATGTTTTTTGATTTTTTTTTTGTTTCATTTATTTATTTGTTGTTCTTAATTTTTTTCTAACACCTGACAAGTTGACGTAAAGTTCATTATGCTCGGCGCGGCAACAACACCTGTGATGAAATTGTTATATGTATAATATACAACACAAAATAGCAAAAGAAAAAACAAATTGAAAATATGTCAACATTTACGAAAAGTTGTGTAAACTTTTGAGCATACTGAGTGTGTATAATATGAATATACTGAGTGGTCAGTATTGCAAAATATTCGAGAGCGGTACGTTTTTCAAAAGATTTGCCTCTGTTGTGGTGTGTCAATGATTTCCTTACTTCGAATATAAATACTATTTCCGCCAAATACTAGCATTAGCTGAGTATTTAATGTAAAATCGTACTTAGAAAAAAATCTATCCCTACCTAAAACACAAATTTTTACAAACTTTCGAAACAAGGTTTAAGGTTTAAATAGAAACAAAATTTTCCCCTCTGTGTTACTAAGAGATTTTAAAAATTTTCAGCGGACTTATGTCTTGCCCTTTATAATGTACTCTCAGATATGCGGAATGCTGTGTCATTTTATAGCGTAGGTACCCATACTAATATTGAACTCTTCTGACCACTAAAATATTTCCTCTCTCGAATTAAAAATTGATGAAATAGTTCTAAAGTGCATCGCAACAAAGACCGGCATAAAACAAAACAGGGGCGGCTTGGGGCGTGTTAGTGAGTTTTTTGACACTGTCAGATCGTGGTGAGGGAGAATTTTCCGTTTTCACGTATAAATTTATTTGAGTTGGTCTATTTTTGTTATTATTTTTTCTTTCTCCTTTTCATTTACAGAAGCTGTTGATCTCTTGGATTCTGCGCAGTGATCATTCTGAGCATCTACAGTACCTTTGTGGCAGTCAACTCTGTGAGGATCACCTTAAAAATCACCCTACTCTTAGTGGTGGCAATGTACGAGTGTATGACCGATCAAAACACCGATGTTTGGCTCTTTTCTCGAATCGCGATTTGTTCAACACACGGTTTTTCGTTTTTTTCTGTTGTTTTTGTTTATGTTTTTGTTCTGAACGAAACACACTTGTTCGTCGGCCATCACTGAGTAAAAGAATTTTCCACCGATCTTTAGCGATCTCAAATAAAAATAGCGTCGTTCTCAACAGCCGCAGACAAGGCAAACCACGTTGAACACACGGCTACATCTGTCGAGTGCTGGCAGCGGATGCTGATGCTGCTGCTGATGTTAGTGTTGGTGGTGGTAGGATACTCTGCCAAAGAGTATATCTAAATCGGCATTTCTTGGTCTCTGCAGCTCGACCAATTTTCGTCTTTGCATGTGTCATTTTTTAAAACATTTCAGTCCTTTTCGAGATTTTGTAGTGTTTAAACGTGTGCTTTCCCAGTTTATCTGAAAATTTATACAAACTGTTTGTAACTGAGGAAGATTAATATTTAAAAAAAGAAAAGTCAAAATACAAAATATTCAAGTAAAATTCAAAATTTTTGCACGCGGTCGTTCTTTCGAAATCGATTTTCGAAATTTATGATTATTATTATTTTGTACAATTTGGCAAAGTTCTTAAAGCAACAATCACCGCTGCTGATCTTATTGAAATTTGGGGAATTTTTTTTTCGACTCGAAATAATAATAAATATTGGCAAAAATTCTGCAATATTGAAAAAACCACTGAGGAAAAACTTCGGCGAAATAAACGTTTATTGAACTGATCGTCAAAAGTATTGGCCACTGATTATTTGTGCAATATTTTTGAGTGATATTTTTTTGGCTTCATAACGCTTGGAACTTTTTAGCTGTTCAATCGATCGGTTGGCCGCTTGGTCGTTCGCGGGAGGGGTCGTTTCATTTTCTGCTGCGCCTGAATCATCGATCTATTATTAACGACATTTGTTCGCCTTTTTGATTTGCGGATTGGTGGAAACAATAAAGTACTGCTTCGGTTGGTGAGTTTCGCAGTTTTATGTCTTGTTTTTGTTTTTGAGTTGTTTTCTTGTTTATTGTTAAAACTCTTTGTTTTTATTTATGTTTATACTAATTTGCGTTACAGAAAATTAAAAACAATTTTCCATTATTTCTTGGCAAATAGGGGAGAACCCAACGAAAATGCGTTGAAGTAAATTATTGTGTAATTATGATAAAATAGCTCACTTATTTTAAATATTTAAATTTTTTTTTTGTTGCATTGGTCAGTTTTCTTTTAATATGTACTAAAACAAGAATAACAATTTTTGAATATATTTTTTGTCATCTTTACCTTGAATCGGGTTAAAAAATAAATAAAAAGATGAGAGAATACTGAATTCGATCTAAGACAGCATTCATTGAAGGACTTTTATGGTTTTAGTCTTGGATAATAGCTTTAGACAAAAGAGTCTATAATATAAAACAAACTTTACTCACATAATCTGGTACTTTGAAGCGCGTAGGAAGCTAATTTCATCTGGGGGGCAGTACAAATGGGGGGGAAGTACAAATGGTGGTGCAAAAAAAAGTTCACCAAAATTTTTTCAAAGAAACATGAATGTGAATAAACAAATTTTTTATTTTATTTTAAAATAAAAAAATATAAAAATATATAAAAAATATTAAAATTTTATTATTTTTAAAAGTTCTTCCAATTTCAATATTAGAGATCATTCTTTAACGGATCTTTCATATCCATTCGGTAATATAAAAATATAAGAAATAAAGGTTGCTTTTATAAAGCAAGACTAGGTATATCTTTACATGGTTTAAATGCAATAAGGAACAAAAAGTTATATCAATTTAAATTATTCCAAAATGTTTCTTTCTGTCCTTGCGAGAAACAAACTCTTTCACCACCTCCATCGAATTCAATTCTTCGGTTTTATCTTTGTGAATGTGTATAAGTGCCGCATGAGTGAGTCGTTTCTGTGTCATAGTTGCTCGAAGATACGTTTTAAGTCGTCTTAGTGCACTAAAAGAACGCTCAGATGAAGCTGCTGATGCAGGCACAGTCAAAAGCATAGCAATATGCTTTTCAACTTAATTTAATAGTTTTTTGACAGTATCCGAATTTTTCGCAAATTGGGATACAATGCCACTACAATTTCAAGATGTTTGGCCAGGCAATTGCTTCAGCAATTTCATCTGCAAAAAAGTCATCTGCATAAAGATCTAGTTTTGTTTTTAGATTTTGTTCAGAAGGCACTTTTCCGTTGAAGGCTTCGATTACAATATTTTCCAACAATTCCAGAGTGTCAAGATCTGTTTAACAGCCCTATTCTGGCAGCTTAACTAAGCTCACCACATTAACAAAATAGTTAATATTAACTATTTGTTAAGGTTTCGTATTCTGCTGCAACTTTAAAAGCTCTTTTCCTTACAATTTTCTTAATAACAGAAAGAGTCTTAACAACGAATGAAATGTATGTGCTTAGATAGAAAATTGTTGTGAAAATAATAAAAAAATACAAATTTTAATATAATATTGAGTTTAAATACATAAAACTGAAAAATGAAAGAATTTTTTACTTATTTTAAGTGTTGATAATGAAATCTTTCAGTAGCCGTGGCAAATTTTTCAAGCGCTTGCAAAGTCACACTCGATGCACTCGAAGCATCTGTTTATATAGCGCATCTCTTCTTTCAACAGGCATATCGATTTTCACCATGCATGGTGAACTTTAAAAGCTTTTAAAGCTTTTATGTTGTTAATGATTTTTAAGAATACCAACATTTACATAACATAACAAGCAGCTTAACAAGAGCTCCTTAACTATTTCTTGTTAAGTTAACAACCAGAATAGGGCTGTTAATGTACAATAAGATTTACAAAGTGCCAGTTTACACTAGCTGAATGTTAAATCAAAGTGAGTCGGTTGAGTGAAGCTGGTGTAAACTTGCAAAAATAAAAAAAAGTAAAATATCAACCTGTTTGATCGAATCTAGCCGTTATCTCATTTGAGAGAAGATCTAAAATTTCAAAATAATCTTTTCGTAGCCGATCATATAATGGCAACTGTACTGAAGGAACCGGATTTGTTGTTTCTTCAAAGCGTCGAGGTGGATTTTCATCAGCTAATTCACAGTAAGGGCTTTCGCATGGTCCAAAACATTGGACCAACATGGCAGATTGTACAACATGTACTACCATGCGTAAGCTAAAACGATAGTCGAAATTTTTGGTTTTTTCTGCCGATTGTACAATATTGTACAACTATGTAAAATTACTGCTCAATTGTTAGGGCATCTAAAAGTTGCTTAGCTATTAGCCGGATGTGTTCTGCTTGAGAGCTTGCAATTAATGATGTTGCCTTACAAGTTGAATCGTTCGAACGCTCAATCAAATAGTCCCATTAGTTTTCCATCTAACTTATCGTACAACATGTCGTCCAATAAGGAAAGCCCCTAAAAACATGTCAAATTTTTTCTTACCAGAGTTGCAAAATTAACAAGCATTAAGCTACATACTTAAGGGTGCTTTTAAACTGAAGTGGTGGTTTGCAGTAGAAACTCTACATTTTGTTCTATCTTTTTGCAAACACAGAGAAAGAAAATGGTTATCCGCAAGCATGCTTATGAAGAAGAGAGAAAAAAGAGGAAAATATATAATACAAAAATATTATCGTTGTAAAAAAACTGATATTTTGAATAATTTTTGATATTTTCCTTTTAAATTGTTTATCTAGCTAAAAAAGTGGGGGGTAACTGCCCTCCTTGCTCCCCGCATCCGACGCCAATGGGTACTTTATTGAATTTATATTTATATTGACATTTGAATGCCATGAGGGTGGTTATTTTTGGGGTCTATTTTTAAATGCTTAAAATATTTCATATATTATCAAAAAAAAATTTTTAAATTTTAGTATATTGGGTCATGTGAATAAAAATCAGCAAATGCTTTTACTGAATTTTTCTAGTAAAAAGTATGGATTTAGTGAATAAAAAAAGCTATATCTATATAGCTTTTTTTATATCTATATCTATATAGCTTTAAGCTTTTTAAGCTATATCTATATAGCTTTTTTTATTCACTAAATCCATACTTTTTTCTAGAAAAATTCAGTAAAAGCATTTGCTGATTTTTTATTCACATGACCCATTGTGTTTTTTACAATCTTGCTCAAACTCTGAATGTTAAAAAAATTCACAAAATAAACATGAAAAACACAAACATTTTAACAGATCCTTATATATTTTGAGTCTAAGAGGAAGAAAGAAAATCTTAATACTTAAAGAACACGCTACAACACGAAAAAACCCCGACCACTTTCTAAATGGTTTCTCATATTTTTGGAAGCGCAGATCACGAATATGCAATTATTTTCGGGAAACCTCTAGTTTGGTCTTCACATGACTTTGAAATTTTAAGGAGTTTATTTCTTTAATAAATTATTTAATGTAGAAAATCTTTTCCTATCATAACAAAAGGTTTGGTATCAAATAAAAGAGAATAAAACTAAAAACCTTAAAATAATACCAAGGAAAAAAATTTTTTGAAATAGGATATGAAAAATATGAATTTTGTTTGAAAATCAATAATATCATTGAAGTTTTTATTCCCATTTAATCCAAAAAATATTGGAACAGACTTACCCTTATAACTATGTGTCTGCGAAATTTCACAAAAATTGCATTATTAGTTTGCTTTTTACCATATTTGAAGTGTCTTTAACATTATTTATCGTTAAAATTTCTCACTTTTTATTTATAAATTCATTAGGCTGAGTCGATTTGCAAAACTATGTTGTCTTTCTCGTGCAATTTTCGGATCGGGTGTGAAAAGTTATTAAAAATAAAAAGGGGGCGATGTGATTTTGTGAACTTTTTTTTAGGAATTTTTTTTCCCAAAAATTTTTGTATATAAACGTGCACAGCTAGAACAAAACTGATGCCAGAAATGAAATCCTCGTACCCGATTCAACCTAAAACCGGTATCACATTTATACGTTTTAATACAAAAATTTATTGTAAAAAATTCCTAAAAAAATGCACAAAATTCAAGGTATAATCTTAACGTTGGTGCGTATGTATTTTTGACCATCACGACTAAAGCACTCACGCTATCTATCCATTTTATATTCACAACAGGTGTTCGTGTGGTCCTTCGAAATTTTTTTGTTTTCTTAGATCCCCCTAGGTGGCGCTGTGGTCGATTTTTAAAAAAAATTGTATTTATAAGGCTGTGTGTCAAAAGGAAACTTTTCAGTCGTGGTAGGAAAGAAAATATCAAGTTGAATAAAATTTTTGTGTGTTGAAATAAATTTGTTTTTTTTTTTGCTGTGTCAAATGGACGATGAAATTTTGACACTTACAAATTTTGACATTTCACATTTCGGTCGTGTTTTAGCGCAAAAATGTTATTTAATTTGCATTTTATTCAATTTGCGACATATTTAATTCGAGTGCTTGTACTTGCAACTTATTTCGTAAACTTGTTATATTGTAAACTTAAAAAACTTAAAAAATAACAAAATAATAAAGTTAAAAAAAACGAAAGTGCTTGAGTTTGGGCGTGCGTGTGTGTGACGAACGTCCTTCAAGTGCCACCACCAGCAGCACAAGCAAGTGGAGCGCAAATTTCCTGATTCTTTTGCTTGCCAACGTTCTCCGAGAGTCGCTACGAGCAGAACCAGCAAGCGCAGCACAATTCAATTTATTGGTCAACTCTCCAATATTTCAAAAGTATCATTTCAGCATGTCTCAAGCGCAGAGGCAAGTTTCTGCTATTATACTCCGACGTGAATTAAATAAATTGAAAGCGATAAAGGAATAAAGGAAAGGAATAAAAACTACGCCTACCTCCCATACAAAGTGGTTTCACAAAAAATAGCTTTATTAATACAATGCCTTAACATTTTGCGAATAAGTTTAAATCATTGCTCTGCACTCTACGTTTGGAATTTGGTACAACAACAAGAAATCTTTGTCTGCATCCATACAAAGTTACGTCATCTTTTACGCAAGTATCAAAGATGATTGAGAGAAATGGATGCAAGTGCATGTGCTTGTGTTTTGCTCTAGAAAAACAAAAAGAAAGACAAGTAACTCCATAACTTTTTCGCTGTTTTTTTTTAAAGTAATTAATTCTTTTGAAATTTTCGTCAACGTACTTATATTTTTAACCAATGTTTCGACTTTCGCGTAGTCCCTTGAGAAAAAGTGAGTTTGATCCACTTAAAACCAAAAGTAGTTTATTAATTTTCTAGTGTGCTAAAAAATACAATTGAAAGGCTTATTGCAAAAACATGATAATCCACATGCAAAATATTCTGCAATTATAGACAGTAAAGTTTTGAAAAAAATTTATTTTGGTATATAGAAATGGAGTTGAACACGGAAACTTATTTTACAATAGGTTCGAAATTTTATAAGAAATAGCCAAAATCTCTTCAGTGTTTGTTGGCAATGCATTAAGTAATGTATCGAGCGTAAAAAATAGATTTTTTAAATCATGTAGCTTATCACGTTATTGCAATAAGCCCTTCAATTTTTCAAAACCAGTGGGATATCGAGAAAAAAATGGTTTTGAAAAGTTTGAGTTAACGTCGATTAAGACAGACAGACAGACAGGCAGACAGGCGTATTAACCTGCGAAGAAACGAGATTACGCTAAGAAACGAGTTAAGCTAAGCTGACTTTTATATCGCTGGTTCACACAGTTTGAGAGCGCCTGTCTGCCTGCCTGTCCGCTTCGGAGTTCGTTCTGGCCGCAACCTAAGTACTTATTTTCAACTTTTTTTACCATTAAAAATCGCAGTTTTTCATTATTTAAGGCTAGTATCTAGAAAACTACAATAGGGCTTAGCAATGTTTAGATGTGAACAAATTTGTTTGAGTATGGACTAATGAAGTGCATGAAACTTTTTTCCCAATTCAATTTTAAGATGCTTTTATTTCTTTTAATATAAAAAAAGACCAAACTAATGCCAAACTAATGCAATTTTCTCAAAACGCGAGCCAATCGAAAAAACTGAGTAAGCAGTTGAATTTTCCACCCTCTATCAATGTTATCCCCATCTTTCGCCTTTGATTGTGCCTATAAGTTGTTGTGCTGTGATAAAAATGTTGTCCCAAAGATAAAAGTTGTTAGTAAAAGTACTACTTAAAGATATTCGTATTATTATTTTCGTATTTGTATATTAATATTTGTACTATTATTGTTGCAATTTTTTTATATAAAATGTACGTATTTAATCTCAACACGGAGTTGCCTTCTGTTGAAAATATCATTGATGGATGTGCATTTGTTTCAGCAATTAGATTGATTTCATGCAGTTGTCCGGCAAAATGATAATGTCTTCAGTAAATAGGCCCCATTTCAAGATCATATTCAGAGCAGTGGTTTCTCGAAAGAGAAGGTCTCGAGTTATTAAAATTAAAAGGAGCAACAACAAAGTACTAATGGCGTTTTCTTTTCTCGAAAAATTCTGCATTTTTTCTGCCTTCTTTGAGAATTCTGCACTTTTTGTGTTCTTTTCTCAAAAAAATGTTGACCTCTAAAAATAAATCGTGTTCTTTTCTCGAAAATGTTGATCTAAAAAGTATAAAAAATGCAGAATTTTTGCACTTTCAAGATCAACGATTTCAGAGTTCTGCCCTCAAATGCTACCAACTGAAGAAACAAAAAAGTGACATGTTATTTGAAAATATTCAATAAGAAAATATTGAACATTGTATTGGCATTTCATTAAAGAGTGAGCTTCTTCTTTACAAAAATTTATTATAAGTAAACATAAAATAGCTGAAATTAACGAAATAGCCACATCATGGGTCTGTTTTATTAAAATTGAATTGCTGGATTGCTATTTCACGGAAAATTTCTGCAAACTATTTGATGTTTCTCGATATAGCAGGGCAGCCAACACAACATTGAAAAATAAGTTGCATTTTTGTGTTCTTTTCTCGACTAAGAACAGGTCAACATTTTTTGAGTTTAGGTTAAAATTTAAAAAATTTTGCGCTCTCAGAGGGCAGAATTTTTTGGGGAGAAAAGAAAACGCCATAAGTTGATAATGTTTTGGATCTAAAAAAGTTAAATTTTAAGAAACCTGCCACTGCACATAGGGCCAGATTCAATTTTTTTCGGCATAAAGTCGTAAATTTTTGTAAAATATATTTTGAATTTAACTGAATATTTTGAAAGGGCATACATTGGGTACATCGAATTTGCAAATAAAAACATTTCAGTGGCAACGCTGGATTTTTGCAGCGCTAACAAAGTCAGCTGTCTGGTTAGCTGTTTGTTTTGTCAAAATTGGCGGGAGTCTTTTACTCAACTTTGCGCTTTAGCTGTAGCAACACCAGGTATCCAAATCTTTTTTGGCAAAATGGAAAATAAAGGTCAAGGTATCCCAAATATAATTGTTATTACATGTTTTCGAATTCTATTTCGAGTTATATTTTTTAGTTGTGGATTGTCTTTGATATGTCTTATTTTAGAAAAAATCTAACCGAAGTGTTCGTGTATCGTGGAGTAAAAAACTAATTTCTGCCAATTTGTGCCAAAAAGTAATTATTCAAATGTTTACTCTAAACTGTGTTTTTAAACTTGTTGCTAACATTTTTTGCCCATTTTTGACCATTCGCGCATATTTTGCATTTTTTAGCCAAGTTTGAGGTAAGCCATTCTGCCCTACTGGATGTGTGGATCAACGAAAACCGAAATGAAAAAGCGTTATTTGACTGGATTGTTGATAAATTTCATTTAAATGATGTATCAGTTGACTTAAAGGCCGAAATCACTAAGAAAATAAGGAGTTTTCACCTTTATATTATGAAAAATCTACCTAAATGTTATCGTACAATTACGACATTTAAAAGGAAACATTCCAGTTGGCTTTTGTCAAGCATGACTGTTGTCGTGGAGAAAATCAACGACCAAGTTGCTTCAGAAAATCTAATGGGACGACCACGACTGTCTTACACTGATGCAGGATCACGGCTAAAAAGAAAAATGTCAAAGGAACTGGCAGATAATGAAGAAAATAATACAAGTCTCCTTGTTCATGCAGCATCAGTTTCAGCGAAAAAGGCCAAAATGAGCGATACTGCGTTTGTATTAAAGAATACTCTTTCTACTTCTAGTTCATCATGTGAGATTAGAAAGAAACTGTCATTCTCGGAGTCGGTACCACTCACACCAAGTCAAGCTCTGGCATTTTTGATCGACAACTCCGTCACTAAAGCGCAATACAACAGCATGAGAGCTTTAAATAAATCACAATTTTCCAACATTTATCCATGCTATAATAAAGTAAGAGAAGCCAAATTGGAGTGCAGGCCTACTGGAGTCAATGTGACGGAAACAAGAGCCGAAGTATCTCTCCAAAATTTGCTTAATCATACGGCCAGTAGAATTTTCCTTCTGCAGGATGATGTATTCAAGAAACATCAAAACATAACAGATGTCAAACTAATCGCGAGCTATGGATTTGACGGCTCTACGGGGCAGAGTATGTACAAGCAGAGATTCCTAGAAGAAAGGTCTGATATCAATGACGACTCATTATTTGTTACAAGCGTCATTCCACTGAAACTAACGGATGATTTTGGGACGCCTTTGTGGATAAATCAAACCCCCCAATCAGTAAGATTTTGCAGACCCCTAAAGCTTGAATTCGCTAAAGAAACCAAAGATCTTATTCTGGCAGAAAAGGCGGATTTTGAATCACAAATTCAAAACTTAACAGCTTTTATTTATTTATTTATTTATTTATTCATTCATTCATCAACAGATTAAAGTATCCTTACTGACTACTAGACTTAAAGTATTAACAGTTAACAATAAAATAATAAAAATAGTTAGTTATTCAAAATATTGCTTATACTATGCAAATAAGAACATAAGTGATTTTTGAAAGCATCTCTGCTTAAACCTGGATAGAAATCAACATGTATGCAGACTGAATTCGCCAGTTTTAAACAACGTGTTATTGGTTCATTACAAGTGTAGTTTACTCTGCGATATGGTATATGAAATAAATTCCGTGCTCTAAGATCTCGTGAGGGCATGCGAAAACTAATCTGAAGAAGCAATTCAGGACAATTAATGCTATTACATATAATATCCCTTACAAACATGACGGCAAAATATTTACGACGCATCTTCAAAGTGAGAATACCGAGAAGTAGACATCTTACTTTATAAGCCGGCATTTCTATATTCCAATTTAATCGTCCGATTGCCAATCTCGTGAATCGTCTTTGAACTCGTTCAATTCTATCAGAGTGCACTGCGTAAAAAGGATCCCATATAATGCAGCAGTATTCTAATACTGATTTCACAAAAGCATTATATAATGAAATTAAAGAAAAAGGATCGTTAAATTCCTTTGAGTTTCTAGCAATGAAACCCAGCATGGAATTGGCTTTAGAGATCATATAATCAATGTGCCTAGATAAACTAAGCTTATGATCAAGAATTACTCCTAGATCTTTCATTTCCGTTATTCGTGATAAAGTTATATCGCCAAGCTTAAACGGGTAAAATAACGGATTAGAGTTTCTGTGAAAAGTCAAACATTGACATTTTGCAATATTGAGCGGTAATAAGTTATCTCGACACCAAGTAGATAGTCTCTTTACATCTGACTCAAGATCCGCGCATTCGGATGTCAACTTCAAACGAGCAAAAATTTTTATGTCGTCAGCGTACATCAAACACTGAGAAAATTTAAGAATTTTAGGTATTTCATTAACAAATAATAAAAACAGAAGAGGTCCTAAATGACTGCCTTGAGGAACGCCTGAAGTAACCCGGATAACTTCTTAAAGCACATTGTTAATGCGAACATATTGCGTCCGTCCGGTTAGATAGGACTTAAGCCATTTTAAAATATTTGAATGAAAGCCAATTCTTTCCAGTTTGCTTATTAGTAGGTTATGGTGAACCCTATCGAACGCTTTAGAAAAGTCAGTGAAAATAACATCACACTGGTAACCTTTTTCAAAGCTATTTAGGACGTAATTACAAAAAATAGTAAGGTTAGTAACAGTTGACTTACCGGCCACGAAACCATGTTGGAATGGAGATATAGCCTCTTTTACAAAAAAAGTGAGCCTGTTGTAGACCAATTTCTCAAACAATTTGGGAATCGACGAGATTTTACAAATCGGTCGATAGTTCGATACATCGTTCTTGGACCCTGATTTGTAAATTGGTAGTATAAATGAAATTTTCCATTCGGAAAGAAACTCACCATTTTTGAGCGATTGATTAAAAACTAAAGTAAGAGGAAGGGCTAATGCTTCTGCACATTTTTTTAAAAGAATTGGTGGAAAACCATAAATTCCAGGCTGTTTATCGGTGTTTAAATGACTCAAACCTTCAAAAACTTCCAACACACTTAGCTGAAAACTTCCTATGTTGCTTGAAGAGTCTATTAATTCTAAATTATTTAAGGTTGGATTAGAAGTGGGAGAGGTATAAACAGATTTAAAAAATTTGGCGAAAAGGTTGCAAATTGTGGGGAGATCGGAGGTAGTATTGCCAAGATAACTAATAGTATTTGGAATACCAGCAGATTTTTTTTTACTGTTTATAAACTGCCAAAAGCTTTTACTGTTATTAGTTTTTAATTTAGACTCTTCCTGAAGTATATAAATTTTATACAAAAATTTATTCAAATGATCAAATTGCTTTTGAAGGCTTCGATATTTATCATAAAGCTCCATATTATGTGGGTTTTTATTAAAAAATTTATAGGCTTTGTTCTTCCTGTTGTTTAGATTTACTAGAGCACTATTAAATCACTTGGGCTTAGAAGATGTTTTAAAATATTCCTTAGGAATGAAAAAATTCATCGCTTCATTGAGCTTACTCGAAAAATAGTTAAAGTTTTTTAATAATTCTGCGTTGTTTAAAACTGACAACCAATCTATATTGTTCAAATAATTAGTAATACTACAAAAATCACCTTTGGAAAAATTAAAATAATGATTTCTATTTTGAGTTGGCTTAAGATAGCTATAAAATTTGAATGTAAGGCTCAGTACATTATGATGGTTTGTATGAAGTACTAATTTAGAATTAACACTGCTAACATGAGCATTTATTTCCCTATCTACAAAAATAAGATCAAGAAGTCTATTATTATTATTAAAAATACCATTCAATTGGTGCAAATCAAATTCCGCGAAACTATCAACAACTACACTCTCACAATTGCTTGTAATATTAAAAGGTAGCCAGTAATGCTCATCGCCATCATAAATCCAATTTATGTTAGGAAGATTAAAATCACCCATTATTATTACGTGCTGGTTATCTTTTAAGTTACATTAAGTTTTAATTACAATCTCTCAATTGACAGAAAAATCACTGTCACTTTTGATCTCCATTTGACATTGATTGACGGCAAGGTGTTAAATATATTAACGGGAACCAAATCTTGTCAAGTATGTCCTATCTGTGGAGCCAGCCCAAAGGATTTTATGAAAACTACAGACATATCAAACTTTAAAGCTAAGTCTGGAAATCTTCAACACGGCATCAGTCCCCTACATACATGGATAAGATTTTTTGAGTCTGTACTTAAAATCTCGTATAAACTACACTTAAAAAAGTGGCAAGTAAGGGATAAAGAAGAAAAAGACATGATAACATCCCGTAAACAAGAAATACAAAAATTATTTTGGAGTGAAATGGGATTACATGTAGATAAGTCAAAACAAAACGGAAGTGGAAATACAAATGACGGAAATACCGCAAGAAGGGCATTTAAAAACACAAGGCAACTTTCAGTAATATTAGAACTAGATTATGATATTTTACAACGGTTTTATATTATTTTAATAACTATATCCTGTGAAATCCCAGTAAATACTACTTAATTCAGCCAATTATGCCAAGAAACTGCGTCGAATTATATGGAAAAGTATTCATGGTACCCAATGTCAGCAACTGTCCACAAAGTTTTAGTTCACGGTTCACAGATAATAGCATCATCAGTATTACCTATCGGTTGCTTTGGAGAAAACGCATCTGAAGCGCGAAATAAACTTTATAAGCGCGATAGACAATCATATGCGAGACGAAATTCTCGTATCAACAATTTATCGGATGTGTTCCACCGATCAATGGATTCATCGGACCCTTTTCTTTCAAGCCTTAATATAAAAAAAAGATTAGCTCAAATTAAATAAAAACTCGTTACCAAAGGAAGTTATTGAACTTTTAGAAGCACCAAATGTAGAATATAATAACCGGGAACAGTTTTTAGACAGCGATGATAGCAACTCGGATACTGATCATGAAGACAACTTTTGCTTGGATTTGGAAGTTGAAAAAGAAGATTAATTTAATAGAATTAATTTAATACCTTTAAGTAATCAGTATTTTAGTTTGTTTAAATCGAAACATCAAATAATAAAAAAAATTTACTCCTTTGCAATGTGTCCTTATATGGGCGGTATAGGTGGGCGTGGTCGGATTGACTTGAAATTGTTCTCACTTACTGCAAGTGCCAATATAATCAATTCCACCAAAATTCAGCTCTCTAGCTTTATTATTAGACTTTATGCCAAAAAAAATTGAATCTGGCCCTATGTGCATTGTTGCGATATTAACTAAGAAATCGTTGACATAATGGCCTTATTGTTATTTCAAAGAATTCGTTGTTGTGTCAAGTGATTTCTTGTAATAGTTTTTTCTACAGTCAAAAACATTTGTCCTGACAGTATAATTTTTTGAGTAAATATAGCTTTGCCAGAAAATATAAATGTTTCAATGCTAAACCAGGTTATAGAATGTTATTTTCTTATCAACAACCCGATAGTTGTCCCACTAAAATAGTAATGTGCTAAATCGTCGTTCCAGAATGACTTGTCATTATATTACATTACATTTTTATTCACTTTTCACTCCCCCCTTTATTTATATCTTTAGTCTCAAAATAGACATAAAATGAGCATCAAAACACGTCTTTATTAATTGCAAATCATTGTAAAATTAACACAAAATAATTGCTTCACTTATACACACACACATAGATATAGTATCTAGAGGCTGTTTTTAAGACGTAAGCAACAGGAACTCATACGAAATAATCGCATCAGCCGCACTTGTTAATTATTTTCAATTTATTATTGTTTTTATACGCCATTTTGACATTTTAAAAATCTTTTCGCAAATCTTTTTGAGCAAGTGTTTTGCGTATTTTAAAGATACACAAACAAGTTATGTAGATATAATTGTTAATACATCAAGTTAAATGCTAGCAAAATTTGTACGTAGAAGACGTCAATTTATTAGATGATTTAAAATATTTTCCTCTTATCCGCTCGTATTGTAGCTACGAATTTTAACAGTTTTAGAACTGCTAACAGAAAGGTGTTGTTCCTAATACATATACATTTTATAATCAATGTCAAATAAAATATACCGCTATTTCTTATTTGTGTATTAGCAAAAATTTTTTTAATCGCTAAGAAAATCTTGTTGAGAATTGGGCAAATTTATTAGGATTTGTAAATGTCATAAAATGGTTTTTATTTGAATTAGTCGTAGATAATTTATTGCCATTTAATGTCACTCTGCTCAAAGGATTTTAATATTTAAATTCTTACTGCTACAAAATGTTTGAGAGCGCCTCTGAGATAACTTTTTACAGTAGCCTTTTTCGAAAATGGTTTAAAGTCATTAACTTTTTCTTCCGATACGATTTTTCACAATTATTTCTTGCATCTGTACAGATTGATGCTTTCAATATGGTGCAAACTAACAGCAACATTACATACAGTGGCGGACAAAATAATAGAAACAGTTTCTATAATATATATATACATACATATATATTTCTATATATACATAATTTATTGCCATTTAATGTCACTCCACTCAAAGGATTTTAATATTTAAATTTTTACTGCTACAAGTTGTTTGAGAGCACCTCTGTGATAACTTTTTACAGAAGTCTTTTTGAAAATGGTTTAAAGTCATTAACTTTTTCTTTCGATACGATTTTCCACAATTATTTCTTGCATCTGAACAGTTTGATGCTTTCAATAAGGTGCAAACTAACGGCAACATTACATACAGTGGCGGACAAAATAATAGAAACAGTTTCTATTGAAGCACTTAGAATAGGAATATAAATATTTATTTATTTACTAGCAAATACCCGCTGCTTCGCCTGCGATAAAAATATTGAATACCATGTAAAAATGTTAAATCTTAAAATTTATATTGAATCAAATTCTAAATATAAAAATTATTGTGTTTGTTTTATTTGATTATGTAAAAATGTTATAAATATTAAAAAATTACTTTATTTAATTTGAGTATTTTATTTAAACTGTAAATGTTATGATGACATAAATTAACCTGGCTTTCTTTTTTTTTTGTAATTTTTTACATATATTCTGAAAATAAATATATTCTTAAATTAAAAAAAAAAGACCGTTATAATGACATCCAACTATGGCGATATCTCAAAACTATAGATTTTCTCAGTATAACTCATTTTCTTAAGCCTCAGAATGAGAAAAAAACGATTGAAATTTCATGTTTTGACTTAGCAAGCAAACATTTCCGCCATTTTCAAATCGATTTTCATCAAATTTTCTTTGCTTGAAAGTTTCTTTGCTGTTACCTCACCAATACAATGTTTTATGTTGTTTTCAAAGAACCTCTAAATATCCAACTTGTACTCAAAAATAGGCCAAGAGTTACTTTTGTTGTACATATTTATTTGTAATTTTAATTTTTTTTCCTTTTCATTTTTCTTATTCTCTCATATAACATAATTTATCTGCAATAATTAATCTTTTTTGACACAAACAGTGTCTATCATTAAAAATCATTGGCCACATATCCCCTCTGTGATTTTTTTGATAAAAAATAGTTTGCCTAAAATGCTTTTGTTATTGTTTTTGGATTGTTCTACAGCTTAAAAACTAATTTATGTGGAAAAACATTTTCAAATAAAGCTTAAAAAATAATTCTGTGAAAAATATTTCAAATATTTCAAACTATTCTAAAGTAATATACATACCTCTATGTTTTAATCCTTTACCTTATCTATATATTCATAGTTTACTCTATAGTTATAGTAGACTTTGTCCTGACCCAATTCAATGAAATTTTTATGATAGTTTTGTGAATTTGTAAAAGTGTAAATTGACCTTCGAAAAAAACACATGCTGGACGTTTCCGTTTGAAACGTCAATGCATGACGATCAGAATTTCTGATATATACAGCATTCTTATTGACGTATAGTATTGCCCGGCAGACGTTGTCCTGCCGCAGTCCACCTTACTGCTATGTACGAATTTTCACGCTGTTCAAAAAAAAAATTATATATTCGCCATTTTTAGTACAGTTGCCGAAAGTAGCCGTATGAACTAAATTATCAAATTTTAGTCTAATACGACCAAAACCGTTCGAAATATACCATTTTCATTTAATTCTGGGCGGTAATGGGGGTGTGGCTAAATTTTTCACTTAAACCATCTCATACTCGAAACAATAGAATGCCAGAATTTCAGCCCAATTGAGCTTAAACCTAGTGCGCTTTGCTTTACTCCAAGCTTATCCCCCGGAAAGTGGACTTAACTAAAGTGGGTCATGTCCATTTTTAGTAAAGTTAGCGAACGTAACCATACAACGTAGATTACCAAATTCTAGTCTTATACGACCAAAATTGTCTGAAATATAGCATTTTTTGCAAAAAGTGGGCATGAAAAGTAGACGTGGCAAATCTAACATAGCATATTACGTCTAAGTTGAAATAAAAAATCGTTTGATACCTATGTCGTGTTAATTGGTTGAGTGGTTCTTGCGTGATTGTCAAACATCTGTTCAGTGTTACAACGCTTTTATATATTTGTATACAACACAATCTCAAGTGAGGAAAAGCTGGCTGGCAAGGCTGCAAAACATTCTTAATGCATATAACTAAATTCTGCCAACTCCCTTCAAAACATTTGCAAAGAAAATTAATCAACAATGTATGAAAGCAAGAATCTCAATGCAAGTAAAGCTGGATTCACTGATCACCTTCAGCATGTTTTGCAATTTTTTTTTTTATATGAAGTTTTCGCTCAGAGAGAAAAATTTCTGCACGCTCTCAACTTGATTAACATTATTTTAAATCACACAAAAACATTCTGAAGGTTATCAGTGAATCCATCTTAACTACACAACATGGCTGCCGTGTTATATTGAGAGAAGCTCAAAGAGAGAAAAGCTTTGTTTGCTGTTATATTGTGCTGCTGGTTGAATGAAGGCATCAAATGAAATGCGTGATTTTGTAATAATTAAAAAATACATTTTTTGAAAAAACTTTGTAAGCTAAAACAATCTTTATTATCATAGGAATCGAATAAAAAAAGATTTATCAAAATCGGTTCAGCGGATACCGAGCTTATTCTGTATCAATTTCGTGAGTTTCCTTTTATATAATATTATTGATTTATTTATTTATTAAATTAAGATATAATATATAATACAACACCTTAATACGGAAGAAAAGAGTACTGGCTGAAGAGGCCTTCGACTCGAAATAATATTAAGAATTTGGATAAGATACATTGGCAGGGAATATAATAATACGTAAATCAAATTACATTTCTTAAAAAATTCATATATAGATACTATGTACATTGTCATAACAAATATTTTTCAATAAGTTAGATGGCAGAAACGTGTTAAAGATATCTTTTCTTATGCTCGCAATTGAAGGTCAAATGTTGAGTAGGTGATCGACAGATATGGAATCTCCACAGAGAAGACATCTTTGTTGTTGATTACCCAAAAGAAGATGCTCATGCGTTAGTTTGGTGTGACCGATTCTGAGATGGATAAAGAGTTTAGTTTGTTGACTTGTAACACTATTTGGGTACAATGTTTTGATGCAGTTGGGGTTGAAGCTGGTGTAGCGGTGGTTAAAATAAGAACAAGCGGATAATTTCTGATTGCGTATATAATTTCTGATAACTCTGTGTAAATCTTTATCTTCATATGTGTAGAAAGTTTAACAAGCTGATTTAGTGGCAACTCTAGCTGCTGCATCTGCTAGCAAGTTAACCTTTATTCCATTGTGACCTGGGACCCAGAAAAGCTTAGCTTTATCCTGATTTCGAAATCAAAGTTTCGAAATCTGACCAACGATGTGGTTTTTGTTGTGTATGTTTTTTATGGCCAGGCTGTCAGAGCATATCACAAACTTGCTCCTGTTGCGTTGAGCATAAGTAAGAGCCTCATGTATTGCAAATGCCTCCGCAGTAAATACAGAAGTATTAAGAGGAAGACTCCCTCTTGAAATCAAATATCTTTCTCGATGAACGACGGCGAATGTGGTGATGCCATTGGATTTGGAATCGTCCGTGTAAAGCATTTTGCAGTTATTGTGAGTATATAGTTCTAGTTGCTCAAGAAAGAGCTGTTGATATTTGGAGTTGCTAGTAGTAGCTTTTTTGTGTACTTTCAAAGTTGCAATGAAAGAAGATTCTTTCAATAACCAATAGGGTTGGTCTGATATCTTATTGCAGTTAGGAGAGGAAACAATGTCCAGTTGTTTAACGAATGTAGTACATCGACGCACCGTACATATAAGTTTGTACCTGCGTTTATTAATACCCGGCAGTGTAAGACTAATCAGCAGTAAAAAATGATTAGTCTTTATACTAGTTGAAACAAACTAGTTTATATTTTGTCACGATTTACTAGTTGCAAAATTAGTTTAAATCTAACTAGTTTGTGTCAAGTCACAATAAACCAGTTGTAAAACTAGCCAAAATCCAACTATATTACATAGTGGTAAAATCTACTAGTTCCACAACCAGTTGGAGCTAGGTAATTTTTCGAATTCCTTAAAGTTTTGAAAATACTCAATCCACCAATAGTCCTTGCGTTCGTCACGACCGTAGTAATATGGCGAACCATTTTTATTACTGAAAGTTTCCGATTCCAAGATAATAATTATATTATGAACAAATCCTGACAACATATGAATAACGCCCACACAACTTCGAGCGCTCATCTATTTTGGTAGTGCAACAAAGATTCGCTAGACTAACTTTTTGTTAGCAACGCAGACCTTTGTGAATTTTTTCAGATGTAGTTCCGATGGTGGTGGAGACAATTTATCTGCCTTAGGGCCAGTTTTTCAGTACAAGTTTAAACTTTAGTCGAATTAAACCTAGCTTAGCTCACCAAAATTGGACGTTTAAACTCGGTTTAACTAGATATTTAAGCATTCGTTGAAGTTAAATTGACTTCTTTGGAGGTTAAACCAATGGCAATGCGCATCTCCTTGGTTCTTGTTGATCTCATTGCTTTAATCATCGCCATGTAAAATACAAGCATCAAATGCAGACGACAAAATTAAAACGTTCATTAATTTGTTCGTAAAAATACAATTAGTATTATAATTTTTCTTTCATTATACGCATCTACCTAATGAACTTTAAAAAATTTACTTTTATATGAAATAACTAGCTGAACCCGGTGTGCTTCGCTACTCCCCTCGTTATAAAATAAAATTAAAAGTATTTATATATTTTTCACGCCATCGAATTTTCGAAATAAGTCCACCCCAGCGCCACCTACCGTGTCCATTTATACACAAATTATTTTCTTATGATCAAACAAACATACATTCTGAATTTCAGTTAAATTGGTCCATAAATTCAATTTTTCGATATAAGTCCACCCCAGCGCCACCTATCGGGTCCAAATATAGCCTATGTTACCTACCGTACCAAGATGAACATTACCTGAAAGTTTCATCAAAATCGGCCCAGCCGTTTTGGAGTCCATACGTTACATACATACACACATCCTATTTTATATATATAGATGTAGATAAAATACTATGTAAATTTTACTTGAATTTTTCCAAATAGTGGCTTCAGTAGAAGATCCAACTTCAGAAGATAAATTGCCAAATAAAGAACTGGTTAAATCATTAGTTTGATATAACTAGTTGTAAACTAATTAAAACATGACTATTTGCCAACCACTCAGGAAAGGTTAAACTAGAAACTAGTTAAATTTTGGCAATATATGATTTGCTTACAACTATTCCCAACAAACTAAAATTATACTATTGGGGGATGGAATTAATTTTAAAGGTTTTTTCGGTTTTTGAGCATTTATTTAGAAACAACGGTACAATGTATATTATTCAAAGTATTGTCCATCGTTAGCTACAACATTTTCCCATCTTTCTGGCAGCATATGGATTCCGCGCCGGAAGAACGATTCGTCTTTTGAGGCAATCCACGAATCGACTCATTTTTTGGTATCCTCGTAAGAAGTGAAGCACTGCTCAGCCAAGCCATGCGTCATCGATCTGAATAGGTGGTAGTCGGAAGGGGCTATGTCTGGGCTATAAGGCGGGTGGGGTAGCACATCCCAATTCAGCGCCTCCAACGTTTCCTTGACGGTTCTTGCAACATGTGGCCGTGCGTTGTCATGTTGAACAACCACTTTGTCGTGTCTTTTGGCATATTCCGGCCGTTTAACCTTTAATGCTCGGCTCAATTGCATCAATTGTTGTTGGTAGCGTTCCCCAGTGATGGTTTCGTTAGGTTTTAGCAGCTCATAGTACACGACACCCTTCTGATCCCACCAAATACACAGCATAAGCTTGGCGCCATGAATATTCGGCTTGGCCCTCGATGTTGATGCATGGCCGGGTGGTCCCCGCTTAGGATTATCGTAATGGATCCACTTTTCATCGCCAGTGACAATACGATGCAAAAAACTCTTCCTTTTATGCCGTTGAGGCAGTTGTTCGCACATGCAAAATCGCCGTTCAACGTCTCTCGGCTTCAACTGGTACGGCACCCAATTTCCTTGCTTTTGAATCATTCCCATGGCCTTCAAGCGTTTGCCGACCGTTGATAAGTCGACTCCCAATGATTCTGACAATTCTTGAAGGGTTTGACACGGGTCTTCATCGAGCAAAGCCTCCAATTCCTCATCTTCAAACTTTTTCGGCTGGCCCGGACGCTCTTTGTCTTCCGTATCAAAATCACCACTTTTAAACCGACGGAACCAGTACTCACAAGTAGAAATCGATGGAGCATAGTCCCCGTAAGCCTCAGTAAGCGTGCGTTGTGCTTCAACCGCTTTTTTCTTCAAATGGAAGCACAAAAGTAAACCTTCCCGCAAATTGCGTTTTGTTGGAACGAAAGTCGACATGTTCACAGAGAAAAAAATATATGTTGTTTACACTTCAGTGGAATGACACATACTGAAAAATGAAGCTTAGACAATGTGCTTTGAAATGAATATAGTCACAGGTGTGCCCGATGCGATCTATTGATAGTTCCGCCATCTCTTAGAAAACCTTTAAAACTAATTCCAACCCCCAATAACTATAACTATATATAACTAACTAACCCGGGAATTCCCGGGAATCCCGGGAAAGGCAAATATTTTTCCGGTTTCCCGGGAAATGAAAAGTCCGGGAAAAAGAGAAACTCTAGTCGTGAGTGAGTCGTGAATTCCAGTTGGTCACTTGCCATTACTGTCGTCGAATTAAGTTGTAACTATACGCTGTTGTAGCTAAATCAGTTGATTCATTATTTTAGTTTAATTTAATGAAGCTATTATTATTTAATTTAATTTCATAAAGTACTTTGGATTTTTATTAATTGTTCAATTTAATTTAATTTCGAATGAATACTGTACGTGAATTGTATGATTTTTTTATGAAGTTCAGCAAAGTTGAAACTTTTTTAACAAAAATAAGCTCAATAAAACACAAAAAAATAAAGTCAAATTTAAACAATAATAACTTTGAGCACAAAGTGTATTTTAAGGTTTTGTTTTTTAGACTTTTTATATTTTAATCGCCGTTGAATTTAACATCAAATACAATAAAAAAATTTTAATAAATAAAAATAGAAAAATCGTTGAAATATGACTGTAAATTTTTCAAGGAATAAAAATTTAAGTAAAATATAGTAGAAAATATCTAGCTAATTAAGCATTATTAAAGTCAAAGGCTATAACTATCATAAAATATCGTATTTCTACCTTCCGTTTCTGTAAAAACCTGCTGCATCTAGCTGCTATTAAGAAAAACCACTTAATTCGAAAAAAGTTTTAAAAATCAAATTTTGCGCTAAAATGCACAGATTTCCAAGAAAATTTGTAGGTACTCTATTCAAAGAAAAATAAAATAGAATTCATAATTTAAAACAAGTTGTGACCTTATTTTGTATTAACTATTTTTAGAAATTTTTTTAAATAGGATTAAATTTAGATATAGGAGATATATCTAAAAGTTAACCGATTTGAAATATTTTTAGCATGACGTTTAAGTGAAGTTAAATAAACTAAATTTAATCTTTAATAACATAAATAAGCAATTTTATGCGGGTTTTTTTTTATTAAAAAAAATATGGTTTGTATGGGAGGTAGGCGATGCAGTTGACCTAGAATTATAATTTTTTTTGTGTTGTTACTTTATTTAGGCTAAACCTCATTTGTACAAAATTTCATGGCCCTAGCTTTTATAGTTTCTGAGATAATGCAAATGTCATCCTAAAATCGAAAAAATCGCACTGTGCGGCGGCGGCAACGTTATGATATTGGTAGTGTCCGACCGAATATTTGGTGACGGTTTCGGTTACGGAAAGTTTCGGCCCTTTTTGTCAGTTTCGGCTATTCGGACTCAATATAACCGAACCCTGACACCAGAACTTTTGGTAAAACTTTCTTACCTCAATCATTTAATTCCCGAATATAAGATTTGTTTGATCAAAATATTTACAACGCGTTATACAAAACAAAAATGATGAATTTGTCTTTAGCTGGATTTGTCGTGTAAGCACAAAACATTTTGATTAATTTTATGCGTTCGATACTATCATTTTCGATTTCATCATCTCTATTGCAGTTACTATTCAAGTTTTATAGGTACTAAAGGCTAAAAGTGATAATTAAACTCCCGAACGAATTCTGTGTATGTGGAATTAAGGAAATGATGACGAAATATTTATTTTATTACACTACTAAGCTTGAAAAAAACAAAGATACTTTGTTTTATAGTTCTATAAAAATGTTCATTGTTGGTACATACTGTTTTGAGTGTGTACGGAAGAAATAAGGTACGCAATACTTTTGTAATAAAAACTAGAATAAAAAATTATTTCATATCCTATAATAAACTTCAATTAATTATTACAAAAACAAACTTCAATCTTCAAAGAATACTTTTTTATATTAAGCTTTTTTATTTGTTTTAAACTTAAATTTTCATTTAATAACCAGTTTATGTTTCGGTTTCTGTTTCGGCCGAATATTATAAAATTTTCGAATATCCGGTTTCGGTCGGACACCAGATATTGGGCTGTTTCTCAGCATTTGGCGTAGGTCCTATTTTCTTGATTAACGATACCATGTGTGCTCTGGACCACGTTTAAATACTTGACACTGAGATGTTACCATACGCCACGAAGGAAATGCATATAATAGAAAGCTTATGCAAGATAACTATCCAAAGAATTCCTCAAAACACGCAAAAATTTGTTTCGATCCAATTTAGTGAATGTTAGTCCCCGGGATCTTTATCCGATAGTACACCTGTGGGGAGTTCTAAAGCGTCAAATTGGAGTGTATATGGCTAAAAATTAAGAGCAGTTTTAGAATAATATTAAAGAAGCGCTGTATTTCATTCCGGAGGATAGTTGTGCCAATTTTGATAATTCTATGGGGCGGAGGTGTCAGAAAGTCAATAAAAATAAAATAAAAATAAAGGAGCAACAAGAAACTACGTTGAAAACTTTTGGGCTCTAGAAAAGTAAAATTTTAAGAAAATATACAAAAGTATTGTACAAATTGTGATTTGTTTTTATTATTTTTCCCCAGGGAGCATAATAAAAATATTGAAATTGGACTTTTGTTTTAATGAATGAGAATTTATGAAATGAAATACGTTAGAAGAGAATATATGTGTATTAGGGCGGGTTGATTTTTTTATTTGTAAATCGTATAGCAAAAACAAAAACTACATATAATTCTAAGAAAATTCTCCAAAGAAACCATGTATCTAAAATAAAATCCTAATCCGCGCCTCTCGACTTGAAAATTTATATGCCCCCTTTTCTACACTCAAAATTTTTTTACATTAAAAAAATATTCACCCAAGTAAAAAAGTTTGTATATAATTTTATATTTAATATTTTTATCAGGAACATAGATAAACAAGTCTTATTTTATAATGCAAATAAAAACAAACAAAAGAAGTATTTTCACTCAAACAATATTTCAGTAATTTTTCAGTAATTTTTTTACCATAAACAAATTTTGTGTCGTTAAAAGAAATAAGGTTTTTAATACATGCAAGGAAGCAATTATAGAATACAAAGAAAACTTTACTTATTGGTTGTATGTTAATTTTGTTAAGTCTTTTTTACTCTCCATTCTAGGTACTTTGGCACGACTTTCTATAGTTACTACTATTTGATCTATATTTCTATAGATCAAATAAACTGGATTAGAGGTCATGTTTTTTTCCTGTTTTAAGAAGTATGTTTCGCATATTTTATTCCAAAAAAAATTTTTTTTAATTATTCTTTGTTTTTTGCAAAACGCAGTTTAGGTGAAACGTGTTCTAACTATTTTTCATATAGAACGCAAATGAGAGGAGATGCAAATTGGGGTTCAACTGCTTTTTTGATAATTGAATGTTTTGATTAGTCTCAAAACAAAACTTGTATTGCATAAACTATAATATAATAAAACATAATAGCTATATTTAAAAAAAAAAAATTTTAGCGAAAGAAGAGGAAAAAAAATTTCAAGTCGAGAGGCGCGGATTAGGGTTTGATTTAAGACCTATGGTTTCTTCGGAGAATTTTCTTAGAATTTTATGTAGATGACGTTTTTGCTATACGATTTTTCATTTTTTTCATCCATACAAATCAACCCGCCCTAATGTGTATACATACTTTTTCCAATAATTTATGTAAATTAAAATTTTTGTTGGGCAAATTGTTAAAAAATCTGAACGTTTCTATTTTTTTTCCGCCACTGTACATAAATGCACACTGCTGCACGGATAGCTTGTTTATTTGTGTGTATCCGTCAGTTTAATTTTCTTACCTCTGCACGGTCATGCTTCCAGTAGCGCAACGTGAGGGTCGTTATTGGTGTGGCATTGGATATTATGGGCTTGTTTTGTTTAAAGATTTCAAGTTTGAACTAAAATATAAACTATGAAACTCTAAAATAGATTCAGATGAGGCAAACACAACGTAGATACCATACACGCTGAACCCAAGTGTGTGCACACAGGCGCAAATTGTTTATTGATTTTGTAAGGATTTTGAACTTCGGATAAACTAACAAACCATACTTTTCTGCTGCTTTAGTGTTGTAATAAAGCGAACTTTGATCTGAACATTAAGGATTATAATGATTGTTTATAACCACTATCGACTGTGGTTGTAAATGGAGTTGAAAATGGGTTCTGATTTGCCTGCATACATATGTATAACGAAGGGAGTAGAGTTTGAATCCCAATTGATCTCTGGAAAATTGTTAAATACACAGAATAACGAAATTGGATTTTAAAAAATACTCAAGATTTTCAATAACACTTTCAAGCTTTCTAAAAATTTCCCTGAAATTGTCCAATCTGTGGAAATTTTGTTTTGTTTCATTCTCAGACCGGAAGATGCCCCTGAGTTTAGAAGCGAAGGTGTAATGCTGTCAAACGTTTATGAGTGCTTTCAGTTAGCCCGAGACTGAATTTGCTTCGTATTTGCACCTGAGCGACGGTTGAGATTAGAAGCGAAGTCGTAATGCCAACAAATAACTTTGGGAAATTTAAATAAAAATCTAACAATGCGAAGTAGTCTACACGTAATTTTTCATTCTGAAAAATAGAAAAAGGGAGAACGTTGGAAAAATGATATACAATATTTTAATGAAAAATATTTAAATGCAAAAAATATTGTGTATATATTATATTATATTAAATTATCTATATATATAAAACAGGATGTGTGTATGTATGTAACGTATGGACTCCAAAACGGCTGGGCTGATTTCGATGAAATTTTCAGGAAATCTTCAGAATATTCAGGCGGGTGACACTGTGAAGTCTGATTTTTTATTTTCAGTCTGTGGGCGGAGGGGCGTGGCAAAATCATATTGTACCACCAATGACGTATACATATTAGAGTGGGGCGATTAGTATGGAAGGAAAAAAGTGCTAATGAGCGCTTAGCGTTTCTGATTCTTGGGATTGTACTGAGCAAAAAGTCCACTAGACCATACGTCTACGGTGAAAATCGAGCTTTCAGATTTTGACTTGCAGTTTTTTCTTAGACTTTTGTCACTTTTTTTTTATGTTTTGGCCTATAACAGCCAAACCATTGAGATTTTCGACCCAATACTTAGACAAAAATAGACTATAGCAGCCAAACCATTGAGATTTTCGATCCAATACTTAGGCAAAAATCTCAATGGTTTGGCTGTTATAGGCCAAAATATCCAAAAAAAACGTGACAAAAGTCTGAGAAACAACTGCAAGTCAAAATCTGGAAGCTCGATTTTCAACGTAGACATATGGTCTAGTGGACTTTTTTGCTCAGTACAATCCCAAGAATCAGAAACGCGAAGCGCCCATTAAGATGTTCAAATCGCCCCACCCTAATGCATATATTTATTTTTTTTTTTTTTTTTTATTATTTTATTTTATTTTTTTTTTAAAGCCGTTGTTCTTCAAAATGAGATATCAAACTCTTAAATCGGTTATGTAGTTCCGAAGATATTTACAAAAAACCTAAGTTAATAATGATCCAATATCATCATTTTAAAACTTTCGAAATGTTGCATTCAAAAATCCGAGTTTCCGGTTTATTTACAAAATATTTACATCATTCGATAACAGAATATATTCCGCACTTACTAATGTGCAACATTGTACAATAAGTTAAAAATCTATACATATAAAAATTAATATCTGTCTGTCTGTTTGTTTGTGCTTTATAGGAGGCCAAATCCTTGGACCGATCTTCCTGAAACTTTCGCAGCATGTTACTATGACTCTGAAAGGAATAATAGGCTATATGAAGTTTTTATTGGACAAAGGGGCGTGGCACCGCCCATATAACCCAAAAATTTAAATCGCCATATTTTGGGCATTTTTGACCTACGTCGATGATATTTGGTACATATGGTTGTGGCATAGTTAGGAATACGTACCAGAAGAAAATTGGATGGGACCACGCCCCTTTTTAGGAAAATTAAAAATCGTAATATAGTCTTAACTACCTGACCGATCGTCATTAAATTTTCACAAGAGGATATTCTTACGAAATAATAAATTCTTGACTATATAAAGTTGTGAGTGAACAAAGGGGCGTGGCCTCGCTCATATAACCCAAAATTTAAAATCGTCATATCTTGGGCATTTTTTGACCAACGGCGGCAGTATTTGCTATATATGGTATTGGCATGAATAGAAATACGTACCAAAAGAAAAGTGGGCGGAGCACTCCCCTTTGTTTGCGATATATTGGAGGCTGGACCTGTTAACCGATCTTAAATTTTCACAGCGTACAGCTTTGACTCAGGAATACTTATTACATGATAATATTTTTCGACCATGCACACCTACTTTTTTACAATGTTTATTAACGGCTTTACCTCAAATTTAAAATACATATTAATTAAAATAGTAGGGTAGCCCCATTCTCTTTCTCCCACAACTGTCTGCAAAACAGCTGATTTTGTAATATGTGTTAATTTAAATAGAGATTGGGGTAACCCCATTCTCATTCTCCCACAACTGACTGCGAAACAGCTGATTGTGTAATTGCTGCTTTTTGATTGGACTAAAAATAAAAAGGGGGAGTATGAAGCAAATTAAATGCGGTTCAGTGCTGAATTCTAATTGGTTTACAACAAAATTAGGGGAAAAGCATTGCAATAATTAAATTAAAATTAAATAAATAGATTTTTGCAAATATATAAATACTTTTAATTCTATTTTATAACGAGGGGGTAGCGAAGCACTCCGGGTTCAGCTTGTATTATATATATACATATATTATGTTATATTATATATATTACCTGCTTCTTTATTTTAATATTAACTTCTGAGTATTCAATACCTGATAGAAGGCCTGATTTTTTAGCGTTTCCTGAGGCCTGAATTTTCGGAGGAATATTCTTGGGGATATTCAGGCCTGAGTGTACGCTATACGATAGCGGGTATTATGTATGACATCTTAATGGAAAAAGGAAATCAAGTGGTGTGTTGAATACTCAGGCCTTACTATTACCCCTCAGGCTTGAGAGAATGTATTGTTTCAGGACTACTTCAACCGCTGGAAAAGTCAATTTTCAAAAAGTTTATTTTTTTATTTTTGATCACAACTCAACGCATCGTCCAATTTTGTTATTAAATATCGCAAACCATTTTAAATATGTCATATATTATAATAAGAACAAGATAAAATATTAGAATAAGTAATACAATCACTGAAATTTTTGACCCAAAGTATTAACCCTTAGGCACTGCTAGTCTCAAATTTTTAAACATATTGGCCACAGAAATAAGGTTCGTTTTCAAAACTATATCAATAGAGAATGTAATGATCGACAGTTTATCTCATGATCTAACTTTATGTTTTTTTATCCGACCAAGGTTTCTATTAATATTCAAGTATAGTTATTATTAAGTATATAATTACAAAAAAGCAATATATGCTGAAATGTAGTGAAATGAAGTGGGGTCAAAAAGAATAAGTAAATTAAAAAAATTAAAAAACATTAGTAATACAAATATATGTATTTAAAATGAGGACTAAGTGGATTCAGAGAAACTCAAAAAGAAAATAAAAAAAGGCTTAACACATGAACATATGAAGAAAAGGGCGTCTATAGGATTTGTTCTAGGGGGGGGGGGGGAGCAAAGGCATAAAGGAGTCTAGAATGCATATAAAGAAAATGTAAACTATATAATTATATTTTCTAAAATATTTGGTACTAATTTTGTTAACATGATATGCCGGTTGACACACGCTTTTACACATAAGATAATTATATATGCTTCAAGGGTGGGGTTTTTATTCATTCTTACTAATTTAGTCTTTAATCTTTCTCGTATCATGCCCGAAACATTTGCAAATTTAATTTTTTTTTCATGTAATTTCTAAAATTTTGTTCTCAACAAATATTCTTAGTAATTTAGTAAATTAAATAATGTGATGTCTCCTTTATCCCAAATTTTCTTCTTTTCAAATAAGAATACAAAAATTTCCAAGTATTTTTTTTCAAATGAATACAACCAGCAAGATTTTTAGACAATTTTTTTCCAGTTTTGGAGGCCTATAACTCATAACCCAATTCCGAGCTGCCTGAAATTTATCAGTTTTGGATTAAGGAGGTAAAAATTGCTATTCTTGAAATGTTCCCCGCATAAAGATAAACTGACTTATTTCTTTTTTCAACATGCATCAGTTTTAGCAGCATGCAAGTTACTAAAATCGAGTTTGGAAACATACCTATTAAATGAATTATTAAAATTTTTTTTAATTCAAAACGTATGAATAAATATATAAGGAGGTAGTATAGATGGGTTTTGGGCTCCATTAATTTTCTAAACATATTCCAGAACCTCCCTGCAAGGCTTGATTTTGAATCCTGGATGTAATATAAGCACGTGACGCGAAAAAATGCAGAAAATTTTCAAAACGGGTGGACACCTGTTAAAAACGTGAATGTGAAGAAGCATAAAATAAATGTTTCAAATCGAGCTTCCTATATAAATTTTAGTAATAACAAAAATTTTGATCGCCAAATATTCTAATGTAAAAGCGTTTTATTAAAAAGAATTTGCCATCAGATTTTTTTAAAAGTTAGTGCATGATTTAAAATTAACCTACCTCATTCAGAATCTTCTATTATTTTTTCGCTTTTGAATCAGAAGCTTTTCCCTCGCCTAAATGCTGTAATTTTTTCAAATTTAAATGCTGCAAGATTGTTAGGAATTTTATTAAGCTTACGAAAAATTAAAAATTTATCTAAATTGGATCAACTTTATGACAGAAAAACGACATTTTTAAGCCGGTTTTTGGGAAACATTTACAGCCGTATTCATAAAAATATTTTAAATCAGCTTTCAAACGTTTTTTACTTAAAATGCTTTTTAAAGTTAAAATACTCTTTAAAAGCGTTGTATTTATAAACGAGTTTTTAGAGTCTTATTGTTGAAGTGAGAATACTGATGCTTTAAAATGGGAACAGTTGTCATTTTCGTTTGTGACTTTGATAAATAGAATGAAATTTGCTTAAAAATTTAAAAAGGAAGTAATAGGTTTTTGCTTTTGATATATTGACAGACATTTGTTCAAAATTTTGTTTACCTTTAAATAAAAAAATAGTGTTGCCATATTTTTTTTAACTTTAATTTTTAGAAAAAACATTTATCTTTTTGTGAAAAAGCTTGCACCCAGAAAAAATAACTAAAACATATATTTTTAAAATGAGTGCTTTATAATTTTTTTTTATTCTATTCAAAATAAAGTATTTAAATTAAATTAATAATTAAACAAAACAAAAATAATCGCATTCATAAACAAAAATCATTTAAATTATCAATTTATTAAAAAACTTAAAAAATTGTATAAATAAATATTGATATTTATTTGAACGTAAATGTCATTACATATTTTTGCGATCATAGTAAATTACATCCTATATAAAATAGTTTTACGTAGTAATAAATCACATTAATTTTAGTGGATTAATTTAAGAAATGTGGAGAAAATTCCAAGTCTTTCCATTACAAAGAAAAGTTGTTTATGCTATTTTATCGATTCCTGAATCACCAGCAAATGCAGAAAGCATTTTTTTCAAATCTGTAGTAATAATCCCAAAATCAGAAATAAATTTTGTATCAAACTTTTGCGGAATTTTGCAATGGAAAGACTGTTTAAGAAAAATCAAACAGTCACAAATTATGAAACGATGATGAAATCTGAAAAACTAAATTTTTTTTATACATATTTTAATCAAACTTTTTATCATTTCTGATGATTGTTTGAAATTTGTGCAGTTTCAATCATTTTTCCTTAAAAAATCTTAAGTTCAAAGAATCTCACACAAGGTGGGAATTTCTAATTTATTTCTGATTTTAGTTTTATTAATATTTATTTGTGAAAAAATACGTTCTAAATTTGCTGTTGCTGCAGGTATCGTTAAAACAACATAAACTTGTTTTCTAAGTAATAGAAAGACTTTGGAATTATCTGCACGTTTCTGATCAAAAATTGCTTTCCAAAAAGTTTTAATATTATTTTCATTCAGTAAATTCAAATCACTGAAATTAATGTGGTGCAACTCATCGTCAATTTCTTGCAATTTTTCTGAATGGATGACACTAGGTAGAAAAATACACAAATTGATAATAGTGAAATCTTGCCTTTTTAAAACTTTCGTTGGTGCTAAAAGTTTGACACATTTTAGAAAATCATTCCCAAAATCAAAATTTTGTAATAAACAATTGCATAGCTCAACATAAAATTTTAATCAATGTTCTCTAAAATCCATTTCATCTGATTCTAATAATTTATGCGTAGAGCTTAAAGACGAATATACCTCGACTCCTAAATAAATGTCTTTAGGATTTTTTAAGAACTTGAAATCATTTACATCAAATTCTTTGTAGTTTTCAAAGCATAAATATTCATATATACATATATATTGACCGTCAAGACTTGAGAATGAAAATCGAGACAAAAGAACAGAAACAACGAAAGCAACAATAATAGCAACTGCGCTACCACTTATAAAGAAATTTTTGAAAGGGCGTGAAAAGTAGTATTAAAATGAGTAGCAGCTTCAAATGTTACTTATATTTTTGTAGTAACATACAATTTGTTTTATTTTTTGTATTTGATTCATTAAACTAGTAAGCATTGTTTTAATCATAAAAACTTGAAAAACTGGGTAAAATAAAGAAAACTCTATTTTTTAGGCAAAAACTGGAAAACTGTCTACCCTCTCAAAAAACTGCCAACAAAAAGTTTTATCTGCCCATCTGGTAACACTGATCACAAAACACAATTATTTTCATTTATTTATTTGTTTGTTGACATTTTAGTTTGTCACAAAATGAGAAGATTGCTCTCAATTGAGAACATTAAAATTTAAAATAGCTTTGTAGAAGGTTTACAGAAGGTTTGTTCTGTAAATTTCTGTAAAATTTTAAAATTCTCTCATTTGTGAAACTGTTACAAAAGATTTTTCGTTATTGAACGTTTATGAATAACGTTTTTAGGCATGTGTCTTACAAAGGGTTTACAAGAGGTTTGTAACTTTTTATGAATACGGCTGTTAGTTTTTTAAATTTATTTTACTTTGTTTTCTTCTTATTTTAATTACTTTAAAACATAAATTTGCTTATCGTCTAAGTTCATATGCGTTATTGGCTTAAATGCCTCTTACCATCTGTTGCTCCGAAGAATGATCTTCGACTAATAGGGATATCATTCCTTATTATTCCTCAATTTCTCGTACGGATAACTTCGTACTTTCTTCCATTGCATTCGTAGTATTTACTAATGGCTTCGTACTTTTTAGTATTAGTTCAATTTAAAAAATTTACAATCGAAATCTTTCAGCGTGGTTTGTTGAACAATCAAAGAATATAAGGAAATGTATGATGGCAAGGTGGCCGCAGCCTACTGGAAGAGTACGTAGCCCGCAAGCTAAAAAACCGTGGTTCAAACCCCAGCTAAGATAAAATTAGTGTCCAAACGAGACCGCAATTTTAGCTGAAACCGAAACCGATTATTCGGCCATTTTATAATATTCGGCCGAAACCGAAACTGGTCGAATAGCCGAAACTGGCCGTAACCGATACCGAAACCGAATATTCAGTCGGGCACTAGATAGAATGTTTTTTTTTTGTTACTAGTAAATGTCAGAGCTATAAAATCGGCATTCATATTCAGAATTTTAAGTACAACTGAATAATTACATAAAAATGCATTCAATGAATACAAAATTGATTCATAAATAAAATTTTGAATTCACATTCATTTTTAAAAAAATTATTAATTATTCATTTTAATTATTCATTTTCCTTATTCAAAATAATGAATTAATTTTTTTATTCATTTGAATATTATTTACAAAGAATGCAATTCTCAAAGAATTTCAGAATTTTCAATTATTATTTTCTAGTCATTATTCATTTTTTATTCGTTACTCATTTGCTTTTCATTATTCTTTTATTATTCATTATTAATTTTTTATTTATTTGTTATTCCTTATTTATTTTTTATTAATTTTAGTTTTATTCCATAAATAAAAAATGAATAAAAAATAAAAAAAATTAATAATGAATAAAAAATTAATAATGAATAAGAAATGAATAATGAATAAAAATGAATAAAGGTAGAATAATTGAAAAGTCTGAAATTCTTTGTGAATAAATTTCTTTGTGAATATCATTCACATGAATAAAAAAATTATTCATTATTCTGAATAACGAAAATGAATAATTGAAATGAATAATTAATAATTTTTTTAAAAATGCATGCGAATTAAAAATTTTTGTTTATAAATGTTGTATAAATTTTGTTTTTAAAGTTTTGCATTCATTGAATGCATTCCTATTTCGTTATTCACTGATTCACTTTTTTGTGTATAAAATCAAATTGATCAAATCTTTTACAGCTCTGGTAAATGAAACAAATGTATTCGTACAATATACATTTGTTTTTGTACGAATGATAATATAATTTTTGTAATATGTACAAAACTACGTTCAATCTACCAATCCTATTGGTGACTGAAAACTACGAATAAAATTCATAGTATGGACGCAGTTATTGGTAATATTTACACACAAAATTTTTTGAGTGTAAGAATACGTATTGAAAAGTGCCTATAAAACAAGGGTTAATTTAATGGTATCGTAACTTTTCACTGCGACGGGTAAAACATACTATTTAAAAAAGCATGCATGGCTTAGCTCAGTTTTTTTTATAAATATGCTTTAAAAAAAGTATTTTTAACTTCTCTTCAAAATATATTAACATTTAAAAATATCGTCATATAAAACCAAAAAAAATTCAAAGTCGACTTTTTGATTACTTATTGATGCACTCTATTAAAATACATGTTCTTACTAAATTGTACACTCCTACAAATAAAAACAAATAAAAACGACGTTTTTAGTAAAAAATTTCTAAAATCCCTAAGTTTGAGCACAACATACAATTACAATTACAATTTAGAAAGTTTTTGACTCTCCCAAACGGCTTTTTGATTTAATGTGAATATATTTAAAAACATCACTGGCTAGGGTGGGGGAAAAGCGCCCCCTTTTATCCCCTTGTGGACACCCATGTATGCAAACTTAATATAAATCGTTTTTGGTCCTTTTAAAAAGTATACTAAAAGCATAGTTTTGAAACTATCAACTTAATATTTAGACATGATCAGAAACAACTCTCGATAAGCATCTATAAAAATCGATGAAATATAAAATTTTGGGTTTTTTAATGCATATTTGAAAAAGTTACAGTGCTGGAAAAAGATACGTTTTGCTGTTTTTCAATAAATTTAAAACTGAAACGTGGGGAAATTCTAAAAACTTAACTCACATACGTATCGAAAAATTATTTATCTAAAAACATTTTTTTATAAATTTTTTTTTAATTTAATATCTAGATTCTAGACAAAAAAAGGGGTAGGCGACACAGTTAAGAACAATTTTCTCCGTTGTTTCTCAACCGATTTTGATAGTTATTTTTTAACTAATTAGAGTAGGGATAATTTTACCGAATATTTTTTATACAAATTCTCTTTCTTTAAATATGTGAAATGATTTATGATGTATATTCTACTTGTGGATTCACAAACACAAAGAATTTTTGCAAAAAACTAAGAGAAAAAACGTTCGGCATTGTTTCGTTAGGTTTTTTTTTTTCTTTAATCTTAGTATGCTGTAGAAGCGAAAAGAAATCTTTCGTAAGAAATGCATTGCCTTTTTGACAGCGAAAAGGAAGTATTATTTTTTTTTGTTGGTTAGTACGCTGTTGAGCTGAAAATTTGTCCAATGCAGCCAAGTTCACAACCATGAATGGAGAGTTAAACTGTCAAAATTTCACTGTCTTTTATATTCGTATGATTGGCGTGGAAATTTGACATTCAACAATAATGTTCAACTAACACATTCAACAAACACGTTATGGTAAGTATGTGTTAGTGTTGAGTCTACAGCAAAATTTCGCCTGTAGAATTAAATGCCTAATGCTTGGTTTTTACTATGTCATTTTTATGACGACACAAAATTTTATCACCTGAAAAATCCCCTTAATAAAACTCTAGAACATTTTCTGCATAGCTCCATTTAATAATTTATTTGTTTTTAATTTTCCAAGATTGTCAAATGCAGAAAAAATGTCAACATGTTATCATTTTCAATTTGATTGACAACAACTGACCACTGAAAATGACATAGTGAAAACCAAGCATAAGAATTTTCGTTCCTACAGCATACTAAGCTTAACACTGTAGTATGAGTTCGGTTCTTTTCGCACATGAGAAAAGAAAAAGGAATAAAAGACTTTATTTCTATTTTCAGTTTGCCACTCACATTGTGCTTTCTTCTGAGTTGCAAAGCTGGTGGTTAATTTATTAGGAAAACATAGGTTTTTAACATTTATTTTTGTATGAAATCAACAGAGAATGTATGCAAAAAGGTTGAATTTTGACTACTAGCGAAAACAAAAGTGGCCGGTTTCTTATCACTTTCCTGTGTAAGTGATACGGTTTTTCTACAATTTCAGTTGAAATTTTACTTTATAGCACTTGTGCTATGCTTAGACTTGAACTACCTCAACTTCCATGCAAAGTGAAAAGTGATTCCAAACGTTTGCTTCATAAAAAAATTCATAGCTCGAACTAACAATTTTAATTTTAACGATAAATTTAAATAAAAAATTTTTTAGCCAATTTTTTAGTATAAATTTTTAAAAATTTATTTTTTGCCACCTTATAGAAAGGCGACATAAAAATAATAAAAAAAAAAATTAGTCTGCGAACTTGCTGTGAGGATTTTAAACTAAAGGCACTTTAGAATCCTTAAAATTCTTTAATCATGCTCTCATTTCAATTTTTTAAAAATGATGTTTGCTCCCAAATTTCTTAAATCTGCATGCTGTCTTTGCTCGAATGGAAAAAGCGAAAAAATAACTGCAAACATATAATTTTCATTAGTCATTAACTCATAGAATATTCGCGGTTAGAAATCCTGGAAAAAATTTAAGTACGAGCTAATGCAAATTCTTCTTTTTTAAACAAGGATTTTTAATATAACTTAGACTAAATTGAATACTTTTTAATAGTTACAAAAAATTTAAATACATTTTGTATTAAATTTTTAGTTGCTGTTTTTCTTGTTTTTTACATATAACTCAATAGCACTGATCTATTGTTAAGGCAGTTAGCTTATAAGCTTAACGAACGTTGGAGTCTCATAAAATTTGATACTTATTTTCTCGAAAAATTTAATATGAAACTCAATTTATTAACAAATTTTTTAAAGCATTTCGAATTGTTATTTAGAAAAGGTTATTGAAGTTAAAAAGAAATAAATTTTAATAGAAAAAATACCAACTGAAATTCAGAATAGATCAATTGAGATTTCGAAATTCTATTTTTAATTCACAAAAGATCAATTAGAATTCAGAAAAAAATCAATTGCAATTCATAACTCTATTTGAAATTCAGAATAAATCAACGGAAATTCGGGAATTCCACTAGAATTTCAGAATATATTAACTAAAATTAAAAAAAAGATAAATGGAAATTCAAAAAAATTTAAATTGAAATTTAGAAATTGAATTTGAAATTCAGACTAGAAATATAAAGTGCTTGCAGAGATCTTCAATGATTTTGAATGTTTTTTATTTTTTTTTATTTTGTTTTTTTAACATTTTTTTCTAGTCTCTCAAACGCATATTCTCATTACGCATACAAGATGCAAATTAATTAACGGCAATACAACAAACAATTTTCACAATTTTTTTTTTCAATCAAAACATTTAGAGTGAACAAGAAATGTTTTTTTTTTTGCAAAAAAGCAGAACAATTCGCCCCACTGTTTAGAAATATTTTAATTTAGTTTTTCTATTGAACTAGATCGCACGCATAGAATAAAAATATTTATTATTTTTATTAATCGGTTCACGCTGATCTTTATCCTTAATCAAGTAAATATCAGAAAAGATCATGTCATATTCAGAGAAGATGAATTTGAATTACGAAATTATTTTTTTTTAAAAAAAAAAAGATCAAAGAACCAAGCACTTTATACAAACCACATTTGGTCTTCGACCTGAAAGGAAAGGGATAGATTATTAGAGGAATAATTGATTGGAACCATACGTGAACTATCGATTAGGCGGAACAACACGTGAAAGACATTTTTAATTATTTATGACAGAGGCTAGTGTTATGCCTTAACCTCGGCAATATTTCCAGTTTTCAGTTGTTACTGTAATTTAATTCAATAATTCTTAGATGTAGTAAAGAACAAAGAAAGCGAAAAGAACCATGCCCGAACACGGATTCGAACCGGGGACCTCTGAGTTGAAAGTCTAGCGCACTCTTCACTTGACTACAAAAGCCGACAATTTCAAATTCAGAAAAGGAGAATTGAAGCTCAGATAAGATGAATTGAAATTCAAAATAAATCAATTGATGCTCAGAAAATAACATTTGAAATTCAGAAAAAATAATCTAAATTCAGAGCGGATCAATTGAAATCGAATTATCGAGAAAGTATATAAAAATTGCCCCCAATATCCAAAAATATGAGCAAAATTATTGTTAAGCATTGTTTTGGATATGAAAATGTACTTAAACTAAAATATTTTAAATGCATACTGCTTACTATTTGCTTTTGTCCATGTTTTTATGTTTACATTCCATTTATTTTATATTTCTTTAATGATTGATTTCAATATATTCTTAATAAGTGAAAGGTAAATATGATTTTAAAACCACACCATACTAATCTCTCAAAGGTACTGATGACCTTTATTTCAATAACAAATTTAATTAAGCTTAAGTGAAATTCAGACTTCACACGTTCTGAATGACATATAAATTATTATTTTTAAAATGCATAAATTAAAATCATTTTGACAAGAACACACTTGCAAGTATCAAAGCCAACAAAATATCATAAATATTCCAATTGTCAATGAAATATTTTAGTAGAAACATATTTTGCTTTTTAGAAATTTTAAAGATGTCACTGCTGTTGTTTTTTTTTTTTGTTGGCCAACACCATGCTAACAAAAATCCATTCAACAGGTAATATCAATGAAAAAATTTAAATATTTACGCAGAAAAAACTCACGATCAGAAAACAACTACAGCTAAAGAAATATAAAGTGCTTGCAGAGATCTTCAATGATTTTGAATGTTTTTTATTTTTTTTTATTTTGTTTTTTTAACATTTTTTTCTAGTCTCTCAAACGCATATTCTCATTACGCATACAAGATGCAAATTAATTAACGGCAATACAACAAACAATTTTCACAATTTTTTTTTCAATCAAAACATTTAGAGTGAACAAGAAATGTTTTTTTTTTTTGCAAAAAAGCAGAACAATTCGCCCCACTGTTTAGAAATATTTTAATTTAGTTTTTCTATTGAACTAGATCGCACGCATAGAATAAAAATATTTATTATTTTTATTAATCGGTTCACGCTGATCTTTATCCTTAATTATGAATTTGTTAAAAAATTATATGGCTGTTTGTGGTTGTGAGTGCGATTGTGTGTTTGCTTGTGTGTGTGTGCACGCGCGTGTGTGTAAACATGTGTTATGCGTGGCACTCAAAAGTGGCCTCATTTTAAATAATTATTCATTCGTGAATTCGTCTGAAAAATGACGCACTTTTGTGTTTAGCAGGTTGTTTGACCTGTTTTCCGCACAAATGATTCTGTTTTTTGATTTTTTTTTTTTTGATAGACAACAAATATTTTCAAATTAAGCAAGGAAGTGGATTATATCAAAAGGCCGTTGTTCTTAATTTAGCTACTGATAAAGTTGGCAAATATGTCGCAATTTTGATTTTTCTAACTGGATTTACAGTTGAACCTTGCAGGAGCGGATCCAGAGTGGAGCTGCAGAGGAGCAAAAGCCCCCACACGCTCAAAATTCTATTGCAAAAAATATTCAAACAAGTTTGCTATAAGTGCTTTGTATTTTTACTTAGAAACTCAAAAAAGTAGCTAAGATAGTTTTTGATACAAGATATTCGGGCTAAGATATTATATATAAAAAAAAAAATATTGAATCGCTGAAAATTTTTTAAATATCTGTAATTGAGTGAAAATTCGTCAGCTAAAACAGAAAGTCGTAATTTTTATATATGAAGGGCTTATTGCAGAAACATGATATGCCACATAAAAAATATTTTGAGATAATCGGCTCTAAAGTATCGAAAAATTGTATTTTTGCATCAAGAATTGGAATTGCACACGTAAATTTTTACAAATAGATTAGAAAATCAATAAGAAATAGCCAAAATCTCTTCATTGGTTGTTGGCAGCGCATTGAGTCATGTATTCTGGCCAAAAAATTGATTTTTCAGATCATGTGGCTTATCACGTTATTGCAATAAGCCCTTCATATATTACGGATATTATTGAAGTGTAGATGAAACAAAAATTTTCTGTAATTTTTTTTTTAATTTTTTTTTTTTCAATGATTTATAAAGAATTTAGTTTTAGACCACATTTTTAGTAAAATTAATATTGCTAAGTAACGGCTTGTTAAAATTTCATGATTTTGTAGTCAAGTACTCTTAACACATGTTAAAATATAAACAAAATTTTTTTCTTTAAAATTAATAAATTTTTTATGAAAATATTAAAAATAAATTTCGGTCACCTAGCAAATTTTTAAAAAAAGTTTACATGTATATATAAATTTAAAAAAAAAAAAAATTTTGTAATCTCCATAAACAATTCTGGTTTGAAATGTTTTAAATAAATCTGCCCTTCCTGTCTGTCGAGCCTAACAGAGCACTGCACAATGGAATGATTGGTACAAACTAGAGAGAATAAATTGTTTTGATGAAGTTTTTAGTGTTTTGGGCATAGAAAAGTACAAAAAAGGGTTTTAAGTATTTGGAGTATACAAATGGATAACATTTTTCGCAATATCTATGTATTTTATAATTTTTATGTTTTAACTTGTATAAGGAGTATTTGAAAGAAATCATGAAATTTGAACAAGCCTTTACTAAGCCAAATTAATTTTACTAAAAAAATAAAAAAATAATAATAAATTGAAAAAAATAAAAATTTACAGGAAACTTTTGTTTCATCTACACTTCAATAATAACCATTATATATATAAAAATGACGACTTTCTGTTTAAGGTGGCTAATTTTACGAATTTTCACTCAATTATCAAAATATTATTTGCAATTATATCAATAACACTAGGCGCCAAAATTCAAAAAAATTTCTGTGATCCACATGCCACCAATTTTTTTCTTATGGACTTTAGCCTTCTAAACACGAATATCACAATATTTCACACACAACACACAAAATTTTCTATGAATACGTTTTTGAGATATGATTTTTTGAAAAAATTTCCACTTTTTCCAGGATGTAGTGTCATAAATAGCAACCTATCTCAATTAAATTACCTACAAATGCTTACAACAAACTTTGTCATTTGGCTCAGTAAATTTGACGGAATTAGAAAAAATTCGGCGATTTTTTATTTTTTTTTTTAAAAATCAAGTCGAATAATATTTCAATAATTTAAAAAAAATCGAAATCTCAAAAAAATCTCAGCTTATCATTTTGTACGTAAAGATAGTTTTTTGAAGAAAAAAACACACTGTCTTTGAGGAAAATTCACGGTAGAATAACGACGTTATAGACCATTGAGTGAAGGTACCGAAATCCTACTTGTTTATGATTTTTTTCATTTAATGCCGGTTAATTTTATATAAACACATCTGAAACTAATTTTCAATTAAAAACTTTTATTTTTAGCGAAATATTAAATATCTACATAAATCCTTAAAAAATACAAAATAAAAAATACCAAAAATATATTGACTTAAATAGGAAAGGAAATAAGATACAGATGTTGAATTAGAAAGCTATAAAATAAGTTCAGAAAAGTATTCGAAAATTAAATTGTTTGGCATTGTTTCGCTTTTTTTTTTAATTGGTTAATTCGTTTTCGAGATAGGTTGTTATTTATGACACTACATCCTGGGAAAAGGGGAAATTTTTTCAAAAAATCATATCTCAAAAACTTATCCATAGAAAAGTTTTCTATTATGATATTCGTGTTTAGAAGGCCAAAGTCCATAAGAAAAAATTAGTGGCATGTGGATCACAAAATGGGTGGCACCTAGTGTAATCGACAAACTGCTCCATTTTTCGCAATCAACTCGAGCCTAGAAGTTTAGAGTTTAAACACCGACAAATTGCAAAAATAAATTGGACAGATTCAATATAACTTCTTATATATATTCAATTTTGTACTTTACTATTTAATTTATTTGTAAAGTCAGCAATGTAAAATGAGTCGGTTCTTCCGAAAATGTCATTATTTTTTTCTGCCACTTCGTTTTCGAGATATGGCCCATGGTAGTTTTTTGTACAAAAAAAAAAGTTGATGCCACTTAGTAGCATATATCTCCAGAACCAACTACAATAATCAAACAAGTAAATGTTTCGTGTTTTTCAGAAAAATTTACAAAAACAACAAAACTAAAAGCAAATTTTGTTAAGAACTCAATATATTTTGATAGTTTTGATATTTTTTGCTTAGAGCGTATACCAAAAGCCAACGAAAAATAAAAGATATTTTTGAAGAAAATCTATTGAGAAATGGAAAAGTTGTGTTTAATTGAAGGGAAGCACCCGAATTGAGTGATTATTTATTTATGCATTTCGCTTTATTTAATTGTGATATGAATACATAATAAGTAAGGGTTGTTGTAGGTAAAAGAATTTGTATTTTAAATTTTTATTGTTCATAAGTCATAAGTGTCAAATCAGGTGTTTTGAGAAAGAACCCAAAAGTTACAAACAAACATGCTACAATTAAACCAGACTCACGACTTAGAGCGCGACTACCGAATCGTAATACATTAGTTTGCTTGGTGCAATAAAACCAGGTAGGCTTATGACTGAGAGCGCAACTGCCGATACTGCCAAAACGAAACGGAAACATTAGTTTGAATGTTACAATGAAACCAAGGTAGGCTCATGACTGATGGTCCAGTTAGCCTCGCATGGCACAGCAGCGCATGCAACGCAGATAAGCAGCTAGCACACAGCCAAATAAATGGTGATTATGCAAAGCTTAGTCACATAGTCAAAATAAATTAATAAAAAAAAGAATACAACGATTTTATTTTAATAAATTAACCGCACTTGGTCAAACAATTTTACAACTTCACATCTGCTTTGCCAAAACGTCAAATACATAGAAGAATACACAGAAATCAAAATGAATAGATCTTCTATGTTTATCTATGTAGTCAGAGATGCATTTCTGTTTTTATCTGAGCATGGCTAACTGGACAATGAGAGTGCAATCGCCGGTCAAAACTAAATCGAAAACATTTGTTTGCATGCTACAATAAAACCAGGTAGGCTCAAGACTGAAAGTGCGACCGCTGAAACCGTCAAAGCAAAATACCTGATTTTTACACTAATGACTATCAGAAGGAGAGCAGTCAGTCGTTAGCCTACCTGGTTTTATGCAACGCTGGCGAGTTGTATTACAGAAATAGAAGCACAAACATTCTAGCATTCTATCAAAAAAGTGTCAAACAGCAGAAGCGCACAATTTGTAACGAAAGAAAGAAAATAAAAAATATTAAAATAAACAACAAAATAAAATGAGCAAAGCAATGTGAGAATTCCAGATGATCCAAATATTTTCTGCAACGTTTGTGGTGAATTTACTTTAGAAAAAAATTGAATCAATTTTACGAATTTACTGCAAACGTCATATCTTCATTATTTTGGTATTGAGGATGAGAATATTTATGAACCGTGGACGCCAAATATTTTGTGTCAATTGTGAAAGTTAATATTGTCGGAATGGAGCTCAGGCAAAATAATGATACATGAAACTTAGTGTTCGGATGATATGGAGACGAAAGTTTTGTCACTTAAGCGATTGCTATTTTTGTCTGACCAAAGACACTGGCGTTGGAGGACAAAAAACGAGTGATATACGCCACTGTCAAGACCGTTTCATTGCAAGTTTCTTATTCTGATGAAGTACCATGTCCTACTTGTCCCAATTCAATACGTGAAAACAATCGGAAATCTTTCAACTCAGTGGAGTTAACGAAAAAATAACGAAAAATAATAACGAAAAAATAACAAAAAATAAAAAATACAAATACAATGTAAAACACAATGTAAATGAGGAAAATAAAAAAAAAATTAAAAAAATTAAAAAACATTATATTAGAACAATGTTTACTTGTTATTTATTTATATGACAATAAAATATGACAAAATGCATAAATAGACAATCACTCAGTTTGAGTGCTTTCGTTCAATTAAACACAACTTTTCATTTTGTCAAAAGATTTTCTTTAACAATATCTTGTTTTTTCGGAAAAATACAGCATTAAAGTATAAAATATCAAAACTTACAAAATATTTTGATTTCTTAGCAAAATTTGCAATAAGTTTGTTTTTTTTTTTTTGTAAATTTTTCTGAAAAACGTTAAAAGTTCTAAAAACTTTAATTTATTTCGCCGAAACTAAACGTTGAATCAAAAAATAATTTAAACAATGTTGGTAGCAAATTTTATTAGCTTTAATTTTGTATATTACATGTTTGATTTTTGTTGTTGGTTCTGAAGATATATGCTATTAAGTAGAACCACCTTTTTTTGGAAAATAAAACTACAGTGGGCAATATCTCGAAAACGCAGTGTCAGAAAAAAAAGAATGACATTTTCAGAATCACCGATCGATTTTACATTGCAAATGGATAGTGGCACTCATTGTACAAACAACTTTTCGTTATTTGTAAAATAGTATCATTAATGGTGTTCATACAAAGTGACTACAATAGTAGATAGGAAGTTCGTCTTCTAATTTTTATGACTTTTCTTAAAAAATAAGGAAAAAACAAAATAATTAAACAACATGAGAAAAATGAAAAACATGAACAAAAAATAATAAATTGTTTCTGAATTTGTAAGTATTAGTTTTTTTACAAAACTAGAAACATAAAAATAGTAAAATATTTAAAAAACAAAAGTACATTAAAAATATAAAAAAAATAAACGATAAGAAATACAAAAACTCTCAGTAGAAAAAACTTTGAAATAAGGAACATGTCAACATACTGCAAATTTTTCAAAAATTGTATACTTTTCCTTGAAAAAAAAAACGAAATAACCCTTCCAATGATATCCAATTTGGGCAAATCCTAGCGTTCGGACCTCACGTTCGCATACATTTCTTCATACATTTCGCAAATTTTATAAACAGTTTTTCAATAAAGATGTATCTGGTTAAATAGCTTTTCATGAGTATAATTTTTAATAACTATAACATCCTGCATCTTACCGCAGTTAACCTAAAATTTGTTATTTTTTTCGTGCATTCGGACGTTACTAAAAAAGGAAGCTCTTGTGAGACTAGCACTCGAACTTAGAATATTTCTACAAAATGGTCAATCGTACCTCGAAAGTCTATAGAGTAAAAAAATTGCATATTAAATAAGTTTTAAAAAAAGACCAACATCATCTCAAATTTTAAAGTCACAGTCAACAATTTCATTTGTTCGGACGTTAAGTGTCGGACGTCACACATTTTTCCATTGTAGTTAAATTGGGTATTTAAGTAACTAGGTAGTTAAGTAATTATGTAATTTAGTAATTACCTCAACCATTTTTTCATTATCTTTAGCCAATGTCTTACATTTTTACTAAAACAAAAAAGCTTACGAAGCATTTACTAAATATTTACGAAAAAGAAAAACTTCATTTGTGAAACAGTGCAGGTGATTTGATCATCATGATCAGGGCAAGGATTTCGATGACATGCCATCTTTTTTCTGCTGCTTCTAAGACATTTCCTGCTTATTTAAAACGTCCATTTATGTTTCCTAAATTCCAAATATGAAAAGTTTTTAGGACAATTTTTGTCATTTTTCATTGTTTTTAGTTTTCTGGTCATTTTAACTAGATTAAGTGCATTTTTTGGTCATTTTTAGAGATTTTTAAGTTATTTTACTGTCATTTTTGAACGTTTCTAATTTTTAGAGCATTTTTCGGATTTTAGGTCATTTAAGTGTAGTTTTTAAATAATTTTTTTTCCCCTCCAAATGTCAAAATACAAATTTTTAAACATATTCCCTTAACACTAGAGTCCCTTCAATCAAAAAGCATTACCTCTCGACAAAGGAGTAGCTTTGTTTATAGACTTCGATGAAAAAAAAGCTCTGCGCGTTTTAAAACTGATTACAGGGTATGAGAAAAATGAAACAAGTGTTAGATAAAAACTCAGGATATGCTAGTATAAAATAAATTTTAATTGAGTAATGTTTTTTTTTTTCAGGCTAAATTTTTTTGAATTTTTATGCAGTTTTTTGATTTTTTTAGGTAGTTTTTGACAGTTTTTAGGTAATTTTCTGCAGTTTTTAGCTAATTTTTAGGTATTTTTTTGCAGTTTTTTAGGTAATTTTTTGCAGTTTTTTTGGTCATCAAAATCCGAACCCTGATCATGATAAATGAATTTATATATAAATTTCTTAAATTAATAAAATTAAAATGTTTCTTTTTGATAATATCATAAAGTAATATGTTTTTAATAAGTTTTAATTTTTTGGGCACTGTTGACTTTTCTGTGGGTTTGTTCATTTACGAAAATCGCATTTAAATGGACTGAGTTACGTTGTCTCTCAAAATATACCATATTTGGCATTCGCATGGAAGTAGGCATTCACGAAAAGAAATTCTTAAAATCTCAAACTCCGGATTTGGTTTTCTTAACAATAAACCAATCTAAGAAAAAAATTTGAGCCAAATCGTAGGTGGTCAGTGCAACTGATATTACACTTCAATGTGAAATGGGCGAATACGTTTTTTTGTATTTATTTTCTTTTCATCATTTAGATCATATCTTGAAAAAGAAAAGGTTCAAAGTTACAAGATTTTCATGATTATCATCTCTTTTGATGGCCTAAAAAGATGGCTATTTTGGATTGGTCAAAAAAAAGTTAAACCAATTACTGTCAAGTATTGAACGTGAAAATTAAATTTTTTGTCAATTTAGTGTTTTTGCTTGAATATTAAAAGAAACCTCGAACGGACAAAAACAAAAATATGTAGTCCCATCGTGTTCAGCGACCTCGAAAACAGAAAGTTAGATCATGAGATAAACTATCGATCATCACATTCTCTATTGATATAGTTTTGAAACCGAACTTTAATTCTGTGGCCAACATGTTTGAAAATTGAAGACTAGCAGTGCCTAAGGGTTAATATTTTGGGTTAAAAATTTAGTAAGTGCTTTTTAGATGTCATTGAAGTTATTTTTCAGCATGCTCCCAAAAAAAGACACTTCGGTATTTTCTGGTCGGTCTAATTTAAATACATTAAAAAAAAACAACGAACTTGAGAACCTCCTCCTTTTTGAAGTCGGTTAAAAAATAGGACCTTTTGCTAACACACATTCAAGGATAATAATAATGTAATCAATTTCACATAAAAAATCCCTCCTGATATTGGAACTAATACATACTTTTAATCAAAATCCCCTCATGGAAAATCATTTCAACGGAACTTGGTACAAGCTGATACAAGTTTTTGAAAAGACTAAAATTTCTTGTTCATTTATTGGCGCAAATTATATTTTAGTTTCTGAGAAACTAAGTTCGACTCTACTTTTACGACCACCTAGAATAAAGTGAATGTTCCACATACAAGTTTTAAGCAACAAGTAGCACTTCAACCACTCACTCATCAAAAACATTAGATCAAATTTTTTTCAAAAATCATATTTTTCCAATTTTCAAAAAAACAAAAAAAAAATAACAAACTTTATTTGAGCTCATCAATTTTGAACGATGTATTTTCAGTTTTCATCACATAACTCCAACCACATAATGACCAAAGAACAAACCACTGCTATACCAGAAGAATTATACAACCTCACGCAGTTGGCGGAGGTTACACTGGCCGCTGGACGGCTGAGCACAACCAATGTTAGCGAAATTAAGGATTACATAAGCAGTCGCAAGACCCCGGACTATAATAGCGTAAAGTTGGAGCAGCAGTGTCGTGTGCCGATTCCAACACGGACAACTCCTGCTGCAGCTTACAACGACATCATCAATAATGACCAGTCAACGGCTATGACGACGATCAATTCCGTACCGTTCTATTCCTCCTCCGATGATGACTCCAATTATTACAGTCACAAAATTTTCGATCGCAAGAAATTGCGTCGTTCCACCATATCCGATAATTCTCGCTTTGATGAGCACTCTTCGTGTAGCAGCAGCAATCTCAGCATCATGTGCAGCAGTAGCAGTGATGAACATATATTGGATCATCTGGGATGTGAGGCTGCGAAAATGAATGCTTCGGATTCCGGCGGATCGCTGAGTGGACTACTCGATGATGAACACATATGTCCGGAGTGCGGAAAGAAGTACTCGACATCGTCGAATTTGGCGCGTCACAGACAAACGCATCGGTAAGTTACACTTTAAGAAGTTGGGAAATTTTTTAAAAAGGTTTAGAATAGTAGGTGCTACTGGGTATAGGCTCAGTGCAAGAGTTGGAAATTATTACATAGATTTTTTCAATGAAGACATTGGAATTCTTAATACAGAAGTTTTTAACCGATACCATGGACTCACAAGAAATATAAAATCTTAATTTACTAACTCGAAAGTAGTCAACAGTTGACTAAATAAACGAAATGTCAATTTATGCATTAGTAATCTTAAGAGGGCAATTCGATAAGAGTCAGTCAAATTTTGAATAAAAGTTATTTTTTTCGGCAAAAAAGGGGATTATTTGTTCAGGGTTTTTGCAATTTTTTTTATTCCTTCCAAATAGTAGGCGTTATCAAGGTACTCACAATAGTATTTTTCTTCAGTGGTGACCTCTTCGTTCTACCCAAAATTTCTTACCCTGAGCCATTTTTTGGTAATGGGAAATGGTAGCAGGGGGCTTTATTTGGAGAATATGGTGAATGGGGTGGCAGTTTGTGGTCCAATTTATAGATTTTTTTCCGTTCGATTTTGTCGGAAAAAAACTAATCTTCCGACCATTCTATTTTTATAATGTGGTCATGCAGACTTAAAGAAAAATGTTTAATTATAAAGAATCCATTAATGCTTTCCTTAAAATTTAATTTTTTTTATTTCAAAAAATTAATCAAAACCATAGGTGGATATAAGCAAAATATTTATTTAAATTTTCAAGCAATTTAGCTGTGTATTGAAGTAAACTAAAATTTGCTACTAGCAAATTGTTTTAACTTTTTATAAAAGTTTACCTTATTGTCATTATTTTAACGAAAAATTGTTTTCTATTTTCTATGGAAAATATAAATTAAGCTCGGTCTTCCTCGATCGTCTCATTATGATGTTATGAAATCTGAGAATTGCCTTTTTAAATATACAGTGAGAGTAAAAAGTTCGTGTACAGAGGATATCTACAAATTCATTTGAACGCTGTCCATATATTTTATGTATTACGAAAACAAATTTAAGTGTACAAATAAAAGTCATAATTAAGTGTTTTATTATTCATGAACTTAAATAAGAAATTGAAAAATTATTTTTAAGATATGAGACAGTAATAAAAAAATCACCTAAAAAGTGCAGTCAAAAGTTAGTTTACAATTGACTACATCTGTAGATTCTGTTTTTTCCAGTATTTCCAGTCTTGAAGAAATCTCAAATGAATCATGTACAATTTTTCTTGATCCTTGACGAAACATGCTGATTTGGCCATACATTTCATTGACGAAAATTTCATATAAATGTTCCAAATTCGTTCAAGACGCAATGCAGAAACGTCGGGATTTATCATGCACGAACCCAAATCGAAATATTGAGGAAGTTTCGTTAACGAAAAGTAGATGGAATATAAAGAAAATTCGTCAAGGAATTAAAGTCGAAACGAGCTTCTGGACCGAATTCAACGTCGTGCGATATATTTGATAGGGGACTAAAATATTTCATCCTCTCTCAACTCGACGTAATGTTTCGTAATGGCCTGAAGCCACCACACCGTATGTTTTCCAGGTCCACTCGGGCAGCTGTCCAAGCCCATTCCTTTACCATTGCCTTGATGCCACACAGAACCGCACGTTGTAGTGATAATTCGTTCTTTAGTTGTACGGTAAAGTTGTGGAATAGTCTCTCTGCGAGCGTGTTTCCCGTCAGTTTTTAGCTGTGCAAATTTAAAACAAATCTTCACCGAAACTGCTCCATCTTTTCAACCTCTAACTATCTTCCAAATAAACATAATGCTCATGCATTTATAAGACATCACCTGCGCTTTCACTCTACAAAACAGAAAAAAATTATACCAAATTTTCAAAATCAAACGAATTCGACAGCAATGGCAATGACACCTAAACAGTGGTGTCAATGAATATTTAAATACTATCGAAAAACATCGATAGTCAGTCCAAAACTATCGATAGTCACGATAGTGTGAGATTATCGAACTCTACAGCTTAGCCTCTGAACGATTCGGCGAACTACAACAGTCATGAATATTTGAAGTTGTAATAGAGTGGAAAAAGTTAGGCGCTGACAACCGCTACTTTGTATTATATTTTGTATGAATTTTTTTTAAGTCCAGCGGCTCATGCAGAAACTTCCTTTAAGAAATCATCACGAAAAGTTCGTCATTATGCCGCGAACTACTGGGTTTTGACGAAAGTTGCATACTCATTTGTTATGTTTGTATTAGTTTTATTTAGATTTGATTTACAATGGCGCAAAGAAAAGACCTTCCACAAGAAATGCCAAAATTATTTGTACAGCATCGCAAAGAAGGCAAATCTCTTGGAGAAATTGCATCTATTGTAAAAAAAGTTGTAAAACAGTTAAAAATCTCATCAAAAGATATAATGATCGTTGAAATATAAAAAATTCCTTGCGATGCGGACGGCCTAGTGTAATGACAGAAGGAGCAGCTCGACAAGTTGTAAGAGAGGTGAAAAAAAACCAAGGTCCAGTGCAGTAAAAATCGCTCAAAACCTCTCCCATGAACCTCTCAAAATCTCATTTCAACCGTTAAGCACGACGGAGGCTCAGTGATGGTTTGGGATTACATGTCGGCTTAAACTCAATAAATACAAGAAATCTTGTATTTCCACAATGAATAGCCAAGACCACCTGCAAACTTTAAAAACAAATTTAATCGACAGTATGCAAAAGCTGGGTCTTACAGGGCCTTTAGTCTTCCAACAGGATAACGACCCAAAGCATACTACCCTAATAAAAGAAATGGCTTTTGTATAATGTCCTTAAACAGCTTAATTCACCACCGCAATCTCCAGATCTTAACCCATCGAACACTTATGGGAAATTTTGGACAGAAATTTACGTAAAAGAACTGTCATGTAAGCAAGATCTTAAAACTGCATTGACAGGAGAATGGGCCAAGATCTCACCAGCAGTGACACAGAATCTAGTAAATTTAATGCCAGGAAGCAGGTCTGTAGCCGGACCAAGAAGACGGAGGAGCAGGCATGAATCTTTGGGGGGGAAAATTTTTTTGTTTTTTAATTTAAAAAAAAACTATTTTTTAACGTGTGAAATGAATACATTACACATATTTATTAAAAAACAGTTAATTTAATAATATTTACAGGGATATGGGCATTTCCATGGTGTCGCACGGGACAGTCGTACGCAGTTAAATTGGAAAAAAAGTAGTAATAACACGGATTTATATTTTGATAATGGTCTTAACTTATAACTCATAGTAAGCTCATAAGTGGTGCTAAGGTTGATTATCGGTAATTTTTCCTTTTCAAAATAATTGCCAAAAACAACGGGGTTCGCACGGGACAAAAACGGAAGTTTTTTCGAGGACAACAACTCAAGCGCCGAATTCAGCAAAGTCTGAAGGAATATTTCAAAGAGTTTATTTTATGGATATTGTGCATTGGTGTTTCTTTTAAATTGCTTTTATTTTACCCAATAATATTTAACACTTATTTTTTAATTTAATATTAAGCTCGGTCGCACGGGACAGGTCGCACGGGACAGTTTTTTCCATTGCAATTTAATTGGGTAATTAAGTAATTAGGTAGTTAAGTAATTATGTAATTAGGTAATTAAAAACAAATTCAATATATTTTCCTTTAATTGCATCAACCATTTTTTCATTGTCTTCAGCCAATGCCTTCCATTTTTAATAAAACAAAAATGTTTATGAAACATTTACTAAACACTTACGAAAAAGAAAAACTACATTTGTGAAACAGTGCAGACGATGTGATCATCATGTTTAATAATTTTATGTACAAATTGCTTAAATTAATAAAATTAAAATGTTTCTCTTAGATAATATCATAAAATAATAAGTTTTTAATAAGTTTTAATTTTTTGGTCACGGTAGACTTTCCTGTGGAAATACCCATATGTAGATTTTTTTTATACATGAGATTAATACATAAAAAATAATATAAAAATTAATTCAGGACTTTATAATAAAATGAAGGTAAAAATACAAGATTTATTTAAAGTGGCAAGAAATATAAGAAAGAGTAGCGAAATGGGCTAACGTATGTATAAGACATTTTTTAAGTAAAACAAATAAAAAAATTGAATTAACCCGCATCCGTCGTTTGCATCAAATTGATGCAAATTTTTTATTCAGATTTATATATAAAGAACAAGCATGCATGTTTTGATTTAAATCTTTTGCTTCTTTAAATTCTTGCTAAAATTAATATATGCAGTTTTTTTCTTATTTTAAAATTAATAAACATTCATAAACATGCATAAAAAAAATTTAAAAATTAAAAACATTTCAATGAGTTATATATTCTTTTTGTATCTGCATCATATTGGTGCACAACGTGCTTTTCATTTCTATAAAGTTCCTATGGATGCGGGTTAACATATTATTAAAATTAAAATCTTATTCGTTGGTAGCAAATGTTGGCGACCCAGTAGAGAATTAAAAAATTCTAACAATTTGTCTGAAATGTTTTGTTAAACAAATTTTATATACATATTCAAGTTATGAATAAGGTGAATGTGTATATATTTTGTTATTTTAAACTAAAATAATTTTAAAGCAATAAACAAATATATCTACAAAATGAATATTAATTATTCATTTAAAGTTTTTCATTGTCTGATTTGGCCAGGGGGAAACGGTTGTAGTGGAGGGGCATTGCCCTCCTTTTCCCCCTGGCAACAGGCCTGCCAGGAAGATTCGGAGCAGTTATTAAGGCTAGAGGTGGACCCACAAAGTACTAAAACTTGCCTTACATTTACGTGTAGGTAAAAATGAATGGAGTTTTATATGAATGTATACTAACTTTTGACTGCATTTTTCAGGTTATTTTTTCATTACTGCCCGCATATAATTAAAATAAATTTTAATTTCTAATTTAACATGAATTAAATTGCGAGCTTTAGATCAAGTAAGTTTTTAAAAAGGCAACAACAACAACAACTCTGTATAGAGTCAATCACTTAGCTGACTAGAGAGTTTCAGAAATCGCTACATTTTCCTCTTCAGAAGTCTTTCGAGTGATTAAGATGTGATCAAATCTTTCTGCGGCAAATGCGGTCGTTTTTGCATCAATTCAAAGTCAAACCTATCCAACAGCTGTGCATAAGGCAAATCTTATGATCGTTTTACACTTTTAAAGTTAATCGATGCAAGGGCGTAACTAGCGGGGAGGTAAAGGGGGTAGTCTACCCCTGACTTTTTTGGAGTCGACCTAATTATTATTTTTTACTGAAATTTTTTAAAGTATTGATTTTTATAAACAATAATTATGAACGCATCAAAGCCAGTCGTACCTTTTATTGCCATTTTCAATATTTCATTTTAAGTCATACCCATACTTCAGTCGGCCAATTCACTTTTAGTCATACCTTCAGTCGAACTTCAGTCGGCCAACTCATTTTTAGTCGTATCTAAACAAACTTCAGTCGGCCAACTCATTTTAAGTCGTATCAGCGTTGAATTGTTGTAAACGAATCCAGTGTTCCTTTGTGACAAAATGCAGAAAAAGTTCAGAAAAGTAGTATAAATGTATAAATGTTGTAAAAAGTACGTAATGTAAAAAATAACAGAGGACTAAATGTCAAAAATGGACCATTTTTAGTCCAATTGGGCAACAGTGCCCTTGATCAAAAATAAAAACCTAAAATAATATTTTTGTTTGACCAGAAAAATATTAATGAAAAGACCATTCTTGTTTCAGATTTAAGAGATAAAATCAGATTAATACTTTTATATCTGAGCAAAAACTTGAAAATCATAAAATAATGATTTATGCTTAAGTTTTTGGATATAACTTAATGACAACAGTCCCTGACCTTGTCAAAAAGTTGAAAAAATAAGTGGAATAAGACAAGCTCAAGCCTGCAAAGGTTTACTCAGTCGCCAAAAATATTCCTTTTTTTAAAACCTAATGAATACATTTTTGTAGAACTTTCTGAGATTGAAATTTTTATTCAGAAATACCCATCATTTGTAATAAAAAATTTAATGACGATCAAAATCGGCCAACATATTTAAAGAAATTTTCTTAGCTTAAGAACTCTGATGTAAAATCTTTTTATGATGTTTTCATGTTTCGTCTGCGGTTACGAAACGGCTCAAAAAGCCTTCGGATTGCGGTTAAACATTGCCAAACACTATATTGAAGTGATCTCAGGGTGATCTGAATGTACAGCGTCACTTATGCTGGTACGATCACAACGAAATTCAGTAAATCACTTTTTAACCATTGAAATTTATGGTACAGGGTTCCCATTGTATTTATCTTGCCTTTCCTTGGTTTAGGCGATGGCTTCTTTACGCAAAATATAATGCATGGAGAGTACACGAATTCCCTGTTTTTTTCCTTTTCGTTAAAGTTCACGAGGTTGTCTTCTTTCAATGGCTGTCAAACACAAACTAAATGACGCAGCTTTCTCAAAACTTGACAGAAGTCCCTTAACCCATTTTCTACCGCTGGTCGTTTATCTGACCAGTGAAAGAACCCAACATACTTACACTCATATCTCCGCTTTCATACATGGAATTTGATAATTTTTTTTTTTTAAAAAAATAAATTCTGAGTGTTGTACTTTCTTAAGGGTCTATTAAAAAATTGTTGAATATTTTTAAACCAAGTCGTTCGGAGCTGGTAAGAAAAATCATGATTTTTGGATTTTTATTGGCTGTATGAGAAAATTTTTTAGAAAACATACAATGCAAATGTAATGATGACAAAATACTAAAATAACTCAAAAATTTTTCTAAACAATTTTTGAAGGTTATTGGAGGCATTTTTTTTTTAACATATTTGATAACCTTTTACGCTGCTGGTCGGAAAAACGACCACCACATTTTTTTTCTTAACGGAAAAAATTTCAAATCAGTAAGCAATCTGAACATTTTTAACTTATTTTTAGACATCGATTGATGATATGTAGAAGTTTGACACTTTTTCTTAACAATATAAGGAGCACGGTAGAAAATGGGTTGAAAGATGGTAGTTGACAGGAACAGAGTTGCTTTTTAAGTTTCTACACGAGAAATTCAGAAAGTCACTGATTTCTAAAAATAATTTTTTGCGAATTTGAATTCCTCGCAAATTAAATGGTTTCTAAACTAATCTATTTTCTTCTTCCACACCATCAGTTCAATAATGGACAAGAAGGCGCGGCGATGTCCTTACTGTGAAAAGGTTTACGTCTCGATGCCGGCCTTTTCCATGCATGTTCGCACCCACAACCAGGGTTGCGAGTGTCAGTATTGCGGAAAATGTTTTTCACGCCCATGGCTGCTACAAGGACACATACGCACACACACCGGTAGGTCAAGCAGATTGTCTGAAGAACCTTGCCAGAAAATAAAATTTAAATTTTTTCTTCTCATTCAACAGGTGAAAAGCCCTTCAAGTGTAGCGTCTGTAACAAAGCCTTCGCTGACAAATCCAACCTGCGAGCTCACATTCAGACCCACTCCAATACCAAGCCACACTCGTGTGCCCGCTGCGGCAAAGCCTTCGCACTCAAGTCGTACCTTTACAAGCACGAGGAGTCGTCTTGCATGAAGAATCATACCAAAACGGACAAGGAGACGCGTTCCTGTCGCAACTCGTCATCCTCATCATCATCATCCTCAGCATCCTCCTCACCAAGCACACAAGCAGCCAAAACCATCTCTGCGGTGATCTCAAACGGTGGTGAATCTGCCAAATTTACGCTAGCCTCCAAGCTACTGCAGAAACGTGCCAATCCCATGATCTCAACAAACTCTGTTACGGAACAACCACTCAATCTCAATAGCTCTAGAGCAGTCAACGACAGAAATATGGACTATATCACCATGAGCACTACTATGGTTGAGGTAGCAGCGCCACCACACAAGCAAGAAAAGTCCTACACCACGGTCATGAATCCCATGTCACAGGAAGATTACGAACGCTTTAAGCGCATCAGCGTTATACGAACACCTCCCACTGGTTCAGCGTTGTCAACAAGCGTGACCTATCAGGAAGTGGGCGTAACCACCACCCAAATGCCAATGCATTTTTACAGCAAAACTTCCAGCAACAATAAAAACAACGCGAGCAACGATAACTCTATTGAGCATCATGTTCCGCAGGACATTCCTGTGGATTTTTCACCAAAGAATAATTTTACACACTCGACCAAGACGAGTCCCTTTGAATTGACCGGAAATTATGCCATGGTTGCATGAATCTTATATGTTGACTTTGAGTTTATGTAACATGTACAAAAATATAAACCCAAAAATATAATCATTCATAAGTGATCAAGATAAAATCGATTTAAGTTTCGATCGTATGATCAAACATACACATCAGCCACTGCAAGAAAAATTTTTCACGCGGAATCGGAAAAGGGAATTTTCATTTTAAAGATAAAGCTCAAAAGCATTTTGGAAATTTGTAAGGAAGGCGTTGATGAATAAATTTGCATTAAAAATTTTAAAAATGTTCTTGAGCTTTATCTTAAAAATGAAGACACCCTTTTCCCAATTCCGCGTGAAAAATTATTCATGATGGGGCTGAATAGTTAGGGAAATGAAAAACCTAATCTTAAAAGACAACTATTGCCTGAATGTGACAACTCAAAACGAATGGAAGTGCCAGTTTAAGGAGTGGTAATGAGTTTATCCAAAATATGACTTTCCCAAAGATATCCTTAAAAGACTCAAGGAAGGTCTTTAGTTTCTCAAGCAAAAGAAGAAAAAAAGACAATTTGTTCTCAAAACACTTTATTATATATTTAAGTCAGTTTTTCTGTTAACATTATTAAATTTTGTGATAATACTAAAACAATTTTTTTTTCAATTTTAATTTTGGAATTTAAGAAGAGTCCAATGGTTAATACTTAACAGCCAAATCGGTAAATCTGAAACAAAAAACTAAGTTGTGTCTGTTATATTAAGCTTATCCCAATAGAAAACCGAAAATATAAACGACCGAACAGGGACCGAACAGGGACCGAACAGCTGTGAAACAAGGGCCGCATGGCCAAATGTCGGTCGAACATGGTCTAGAAATAATAAAAAAGCGACCAAACATGGGTCGAACAGCGAATGACCTAAAAATAAATAGTAAAAAAATTTTGCCTCAGAAACTAAAGAACTACCTTAATCTAAAAGTCCTGGAAAAAAACGATTATTAAAAGCCTTTATGTTATAAACAAATGTTTACAAAAAGCACCAAAAATATAGACCAACATTGTTATAAAAAACATATATAAAAAAATTGTGATACATATATTTCAATAAATAGCTTGTAGAAAACATTAAAAAAACAATATTATAGTTAAAACCATTTATGAAAGTTGTAACAAGTAAAGCTTACTAACATTAAAGAAAACATTCAATGAAAGAGTTAAGAAAAAAAAATTCTTAGTATATTCATCATGAGCAGATTTTTAGAGACTTGCTAAAATCGAAGCAGTATTTTTTAAATGTAATACATACACTTAAACTTATTTTTATGCACTTTGATATATGTTTGTTTACTTTAAGCTAGCACTGTAGTAATTTTTCTTTTACATTAGAGAGCAATTCCAATTTATACTTACAAACAAACAAAACAAAAAATCAAATAAAAATCATTGCAAGCACTTGTTTTGATGCAAGTCATCTTTAATATTATTTTTTAAATTGATTGTAAAAATCATAATATATAACCTAACTTGTAATCAAATTAAAATTTAATTTTTTAATTTCCGTTTCATTGAAATACACTGTAAAAATATGTTGTTTCATTGAGTCAAGAGCACTCCAAGCGAATGGACGAGATTGTCTAGTCTTTAAAATATGTTTAAAGTAAGCAAAGCAATAATGCAATTTTTTTTTTAAATGATTTCGAGAATTTATTTTGTATAATATTTAGTTTGATCTTACAATCATTATTTGTCGTAAGCTTACACAATTAGCGCGTTTATAGGCCGAATTTGGTGCAATTTATCAAGAATATGAAAAAATATTCATATGTGAATGTAAATATTTTTCTTTCAGTGCATGTTATTTATGTTAATTTTAAACATTAGTTTTAGTCTTGAACGGTTTTTATAGCACGTTCTTAAAATATTATTAACTTTTTACACACGAATATTTTTTAGTAGTAATTAGATTTGAAATTAGAAGACAGCATTTTTTTTCTTTAAATTATTTTGTATATTTTGTATGCTTTTTTTAATACGTACTTTAAATCATACATATTTAGGTACATTCAGCTAAATAAACCAAAGATTATTATACTATATTAAATAAATTCGCCATTTTGAAAGCATAAATGGACCAAAACAACACAATTATTGCTTATTTATTTACTATATTGATACGAAGGAGATATTTAGAAGAAATTTCAATAAAAAAAAATAAAATTGATTGTAGCATTGAAATTGTAGCATTGGTGTGAAAATTTATTTATTTAATTTGTGTCAAATAAAAATATAATTGACCGAATAGCGTTCAAACAAGGCCCTGCATAGTCAAAAAAGATTAAAACATAGTCTACAAATAATCAAAAAAGCTAACTCGTCCAAACAGCTTCCGAACATGGATCGAACTGTGACCGTTTTGAAACAAAATTCTATTAATTTCACCTTCAAGCCTATGCCCAAACTAATAGATACACACTCAAAAATAATAGAAACAGTAATCGATGTCTATAAAAATCAATAACATTCCTTGTTTATTAAATTTACTGAAGCGCTTATACGATAACATATACATAAGTGATTCCATGTCAAAGTTACCACGTTTCTGACTTCACTATTTTCAACAGCTTCCGAACATGGATCGAATTGTGACCGTTTTGAAAAAATATTCTATTAATCAATTTTGTCGTCAAGCCTATGCCCAAACTAATAGATATACACTCAAAAATAATAGAAACAGCAATCATTGTCTATAAAAATCAATAGCATTCCTTGTTTATTAAATTTACTGAAGCGCTTATGCGATAACATATACATCAGTGATTCCATGTCAAAGTTACCACGTTTCTAACTTCACTATTTTCAACAGCTTCCGAACATGGATCGAATTGTGACCGTTTTGAAAAAATATTCTATTAATCAATTTTGTCGTCAAGCCTATGCCCAAACTAATAGATATACACTCAAAAATAATAGAAACAGCAATCGTTGTTATAAAAATCAATAGCATTCCTTGTTTATTAAATTTACTGAAGCGCTTATGCGATAACATATACATCAGTGATTCCATGTCAAAGTTACCACGTTTCTGACTTCACTATTTTCAACAGCTTCCGAACATGGATCAAATTTTGACCGTTTTGAAACAATATTCTATTAATCAATTTCGTCTTCAAGCCTATGCCCAAAGTAATAGATTTACACTCAAAAATAATAGAAACAGCAATCAATGTCTATAAAAATCAATAACATTTCTTGTTTATTAAATTTACTGAAGCGCTCATACGATAACATATACATCAGTGATTCCATGTCAAAGTTACCACGTTTCTGATTTCACTATTTTCAAAAATTTTTATACTCTCTAAGTGGATAGTTCTTCTGAAAAATTTTATATCTGCGTGCTTTTTTATTTAAATTTTTTTTAAAGGTAGATAGATATACACTGGAAAAAATATCAAAAAATCTAAAAAAATACAATTTGTGCATGTATTCAAATAGCGGAGTTCGAAACCGTAAGTTGTACAGAAAAATTTTTTTAAATATTTTAAAGACATTGAATGGGTAATTTTGGTGGTGTATTTTTTTTTCTTTTTTTTTTTTTTTTTGTTATTTAGCACTTTTTTTTTTTTGTTAATTTTATATCTTTTTAATATTGTGTCGTGTTAAGGTCAGTAATACATACAAATTTTTTGAAAATCGAAATTTTGAAACATCAATAAAAATATTTTAAAAACATCTTGAAAATGTGCTGTTAAAATATTAAAGCGCAATTCGAAGCCGTTTGAAAGTTGAAAGCTTTGAAAGTTTTAAAGCTGCACCCGGCTTCCATCAAGCCCAAACCTTTGAACGTGTTTTTCTCAAAACTGCATTTTTATAAATGGCGTGCATCTTAACTCAAAAAAATTTCAACTAATCAATTCAAAATTTTGAACACATATTTTACAATGTTTGCGAAAATATGCCAAGAGCGCGATTTTTTTTTTAAATTTTATTAAAAAATTTTTGGGTGCCTTTTCAAAAAATTTTCGTTTTTCTTTGTTTTTGGTTCTTTACAATTGGAAATTAGTATTTCAATAAGCTTTTCCCAAGTGTTTTTTTTCAATGAGCAGCCATCTTAAATTGATAAATAAGAATAAAAAAAGAAAATTCGCTGGTTCGAGACAGTGGCGTAAAACGAGGACCCGCATTGCGGGCGGGCGCAACTAAGCCAGGGGCGCCCTCAAGTCCCTTGATGAAAAGGATAAATTAAGTGGAGAACGACACACAGTGTAAAATAAGCGGCCGAAAGTATAGTATATCGATGTTTTAATTTTTTCCAATTTTTTATAGCTTTCAATAGAATATATCTTGGGTGAAAAAATCAAAATTAATTTTTTTTATTAGTTGCAACCGTTTCGTTATGACAAGCTGTTAAAGTTGCATTTTTTAAAATAAAATTTAATTTATCTTGTTATTCACATTTTATTTAATCTATTATTTTTTTGTATATCAAAATAAAGTTTAAAATTTCTTATGTCTGGCAAATTACTGTTTTTGCTTACATTTTTAACATATGGTTTGAATCTTATCATAAAAGTTAACGCTAAAAGCGCGTTACAAATTTTTAAATATTCAATTTTTAAAAATGTTTAAAAAATAATTTTGAAAAAGATTGACTACAGTTTTTCACGAAAAAATAATTAGAGCTGCGTAACACCAAATCCAAAAAAATTTCTCACTATTACTTACTAAAACAGAAGATATACATTTTTTTCTTATAGTGACGTGTTTAGTTAAACTTTGAGATTTATTTGATGTATGGCAGTTGATAACTTTTCAAAATTTCGACTTACACAAACACAAAACAACTTAATTTTTAGAAATGCCTTGCTGATTAAGGCCTGAAAAAGCTTACAAATTTAAACAAAAACGTTGTTAACTTGTGTTGGTAGTATTTTTCAAGGCTGAATTTCTAAAATATTATTAATGGGAGTGACATTCGCCTATGAAATTTTCCATTTATCTATTATCACAAAAGAAATTGATGTAGTACTTCAAGACTTAATGAAGTTTCAGGCAAATATGGGTTTCGTTTATATGGGAGGTGGGTGTGGCAGAGGGCGGATTTGTATAACTTTCTCAACATTTCTTAATTTTGCCAAGCAATATATTCGTGCTAATTCTCATAGCTCTACGATCACTCCTTCTCTTTTTGGCCAAGAATGGGGACGTTACACTCTGCGACGTTTGTTTCCAAAAAAATTAAGATATACAAAAGAATTTATTTCCTTCGCAAATTATTATTGTTAAAAATTAATAACAATAAATAAAAAATAATTTAATAATATGTCCTTAAATAAAATTTAAGTCACGTAACTACGATTTCTCAAGGTGCAATAATCGACGTGAAAAAATTCGATTTTTTTGAGCAAAAGGTTTTTGAGTTGGCAAAACTCGATTATGGTCGAAGTCGATTTACCCGTTAGCTTTCATATTTTCAGCGAGTCAGCTACTGATGTTATTTTAATCATTCAGTTGGTCATATTTTGTGACGTAAATCAAAATCTTTAGTTAACAGATGACGTCAAATACAAAACATTTAAGATACTATTACAGTGTGTAAAAAATTAAAAATCAATTTTGGTTTTTCGTTAGAATATGGTTCTGTAAGGTCTTAAGGACCCGTATACACAATTTTAGAAAAAAATATCAAATAAAAAAAAGTTTTAACATACATTATATTCGCATATCGCGTTATATTCAAGAACCTTTAAGTCTTTAATCGCGTTTTTCTCGAAACAAGGTTTTTTGAATTGGCTTCTAAGATATCTGGAGTTCTACTTGATCGATTTCGATGAATCTTGATCCATTGTGATCTTTATAGACTCTGTTAAGGCACTAAACCTATAAAAAGCCAAAAAACTCATAGTTTTTTTTGTATGGCAAAAAAGAAGGTTTTTTGTACATTTTTTTCAACGCGTGCCATTTTTTAATTTTTATTTTTTTTTGCGTACTTTGAGTGCTCAACGACAACCCTTAACTCAGGAATGCACTTTGATTTTTTACTTTCAGACGCTTTGTAAATGCTGGAGACGAGAAGTCAATTGCAACAATTTTTCAAACACGATAACTTCAACGCGCAGTAGGAAATTAACAACTACTATGAAGACAAAAAAATGTTTTTTTTATTTCCTCATGAATAGTTCTTCATTATGTAAGAAATTTGAATCATTAAAATGAATAACACTAGGTAACTAAAATTAATAAAAAAAGTGTTTTTTATAGCTACATACTGTAATTGTACCTTAAATTTAACATCTTAAAATTATCATTCCACCAAAGGGAATTATTGATCTCATTTTTCAAACTTTAAGTTAGTTTAACGTTTTTAAATAATTAATACCTATATGTTTTCTTTTACCTAATTTGTGATAAAATCTTATAATATTTTATTATATAAATTGTATTATATTTGATATTATAAAAAGTATTTTTTACGTTATTGCTATTTTTTAACAAATTCCATTAAAATAAAATATAAATTTTTTTATAAAATAAGATATTTTTAATACATAACTGTTGCAATAAATGATTACTAGAGAGGATAAAAATATGCATTTGCATCGTAATGCAGGATTTAAAGACATAAAGTCTGCGAAAAAATTTTGTTTAAAAACAAACAAGTTTTAGTGGTATGCGAGTAAACTTTCGCCGAAGAATTAGATATTGGCCGGCAACAAATTGCGATGCTGAACGTAGTTTCTCTGCATATTCATCGTTTTTAACTGAAAAACGTTGAAATTTTTCAATGGAGAATTTATAGCAACACTTGGTAGTTTATTATCATTTTAAAATTTTTAAAATATTTAACTGCATTTTATATTGTTTTTTTTTTAAGTTAATTCAATAGTAACAAAGAGACCGAAAACAAAGTTACTCAGTATAAATTAATATTATTTTAAAGTTTTTACGTTTATTTTAAAAACAGGTTTTTTCTTACTTTATATAGGTATACGTAAGAAATTCGACATATTAAAACTTAAAGCAAATGTTATTCCAAACATTTATAAGATTGAAAATATATATTCCGTTCCAAAATATGTACTATTTTATTTTATTTTTCTCTTAAAGTATTTTTATCGAGCATATTTTTAAATTCATCGAGCATATTTTCGATTTTTCGTTTTTTTTAATGCGCATAAATCAAGTTTTATCGTGCACATTTTTATCCTCTCTAATGATGACTATTGAATTAAAAAAGTCTCGTTCTCTTTTTTTTTGTCAAAAAAGTCTCTTGTTTTCTCCTACGCTTCTAGTAACCATAGTAAACATAGTGTTACTAATAACATAGTTTTACTCTAAAAGTAAATAGCAGGGCGCTATTAGAAAACTGCAGGCGGGCGCACAAAATATAGTTACGCTACTGGTTCGAGAAGCTGTACCGTCCTCATTTCTCACTATCAAACTCGCCTTGCCTCCAAGAAAACTTGCCTTGTTGCATTTTAAGCCCGCAGTTGTGGTTCTTGTCCTTTAAATTCAATATTTTCCACAATTTACACGTGGATTTCTATGTTAAGTTTCCATAATTCTTAAATGTAGTAAAGAGCAAAGAAAGTGAAAAGAACCACTACCGAACCCGGACTCGAACCGGGGACGTCTCGGTTGATAGTCTAGCCGTAATTTTAATTTAACTTAATTTTTAACTATTTTTATATGATTGCAATAATTACACAGGCCAACAGTTAAAAGCAATCGCAACTTTGAACATTTGAACTTTGAACCTTGACTAACATTTTGCAAGTATGATTGGAAAACACTTACTTAAAGCAAGTCTTTCCAAGTATTATTGTACAACACTTACTTTTGGTTTTTTACGCAATAATTCTACAAAGCAACTTGGAAATTTATTGCCTACGCAAGTGTTTTACAAGCGTGCTTGGAAAAGGCTTAGTTTTTGCATTGTGTGTAAGCTTAATTCAATCTCTATTTCTGAATGGCTGATTGGGAAGCTTTTAGGTTCTTTTAAGTATGTTTGTTATGTCAAAGTAAAAAGCAAAAAAAAAGGCGCACAAAATTACAAAATGCGTTGATGTGTTATATTTACCAATTAAATAAAATTTAGTGAATCAAGTCCGAATGTACCTTTTTGTTGGTGATCTATGTATATCCGAAAGTACTTTTTTTGGACCAAAAGGAGTTGGGGACTTTTTAAAATCGAAAGGAGGTAATAAAGTTCTTATCCACTACAAATATCATCCCTGAGCACAATATATCCAAAATCCGATCAGAAACCAAGTCATGAAGTGGTGACCCAAATGGTGAAAATTAGATTTGTTGATTTTTGGGGTATTTTTAATCCAAGGAATCGGAGGGAATTATTTGTATTTTAAAGTCTTAAATTATAGAGAGATCTTTTGTAATAAAAAAAATCTTTATTTAGGTCTATTTGGATAAGGTTGTGTGAGAGTAAGTCCTGAACCCGTCTATATTTTTGAATTATTACATTATGGCTTATATGAAAAAGTATAATTATAACCTTATTGATTTTTTCTGTTTAACTTTAAAGACTTAACGGCTATTTCACCAATTGTGAAAGAATTACAAGAATCATCATCTGGAGGCTTGGATGACCTTCCAACAGCATTATACTCATTGTATTAAGCTCGATGAAAAGACGTTGGTAATTTTAAAGTAAAATTAGTCTGACATAGACAGATCAGCTTACAAGTTTCCTGTCTTGGAAACGAAAAATATGGAAGTTACCTTTTCAGAATAACTGGTTTAGTGAGAACCGATGGCTCGCGTATTCAGAAGATGGAGTTGGAGTATTTTGCTCAATATTTGTTTACTTTGGTAAGCAAGTTGGATGTCACCAGAAATTGGGTACACCGAAAAAAATGTGCGGAGTTAAACCAAGTTTTTTCATGAGTCAAAAGAGTTTTTGAGAAATTAAAAACGTTTTGTCGCCGTAAAACGCAAAATGAATTGCATCAATATTTTTTTTGTTAATATAAAACTTTTTTTGCTTGATAAAACTCCTTTTCAAAGCTTGGAGTAAAGCTTGGAAACTAAAGCAGTTTCCAATTAGCTCTGCATCTTCTCCGAACATTTGTCCTTTTAACTCCATTAAAACTTATTGCAACTATCTATGAAGAACGTTTTTGTATTTTAAAGCTGAAACGGAGTTATGTTTAGCACCGTTTGTTCGTTTTACTTTGAATGAAGAGAAAGTACTCAAATATTTTAAGAAGCAAATCAAGTGTGCTGTAAGAATTAAATGTTGCATAATGATAAAAAAGGGCCGTTTTTACTATTACGAGTTATGTGTTTTCGTATATCTTTATCGAAGTGAAACTTCTTATGCGGTTATTTGATATAGAGGGTAAAATTTTTCGAGTCTCGTCACGAAAGTTTTTTTTAATCTCGTCACGAAAAATTGTGTACACAAGCAATGATTTTTTTTTTGTATGGGTAGGGGTTTGTGTTTAGAATGTATGTGTGTTTAGAAGAAATGCTAAATAAAGAAAACAATAGGACTAGTTCATACATTTGACCTCCCAAGGGGTTATCGATTTTTGATAGGAACTATAATAGACAATTTCTTCTATTTTTTTGTTTTTTGTATCGGGACCCCCAGAAGGGTGGTAGATAGAGTTCTGGTGTGCTTAGAAGAAATATTCAATGAAAAAATCAGTAGGACCAAACATTAAACCCTATAACTGTCATAGATTTTTTTAGATTAATTATAATAAACATTATTTCATTTTGTGTTTTTTGTATCGGGATCACCAGAAGGGTAGCAGATAGAGAAAAGGTGAGTTCAAAAGAAGTGATAAAGGAGAAAAATTAATAGGACCAGCTCATATATTGATCCCCCTAGGGGTTATAGATGTTTTGATATGAATTATAAAAGCCGTTTTTTTAATTTTTGTTGTTTTTTGTACTCGCGTTATCTCGTAAATATCAAATCACGGACATATTCCGCATACATTGCAAGCCATTAAGACCAGTATTACTAAATGAAGCACCAACCAATGACATAAAAATATTAAATATTTAGAATATTTTTTGTAAAAATTTTGTATTGAGTTTCGTTTGAGATGCTATCTCTTTCTTTTTCTGTTTTTTTTTTACAAAAATTCCCTTTCTCCTTACAAAAATTTCCCTTCTGTACTGTATACACACTATACTGTAATTTTTTTAACCTGCAATGTATTTTTTATAGAAAATTTTGGGAAACTAAACAATTTTATTAAATTTGCTAAACAACTGTTGTTTTAATAAAAGTCAAGATACATAAATTTTTTTAAAGGAATTTATGAGTTTTTGGAACATACTAAAGTCACATATTACCATATTTTATTAACGAAACTACATTAAACACTAATAAACAAATTTTGCATGTATTTATAACGACATTTAGGCAACCCTGCTCACTTAACACAAATCGCCTTGAGAATATTCTATCTATTTTTGTACCAAATTTAATTATTCTAGCATCAATATATATCGGAATTAAGCATATTAAATTAAATGACACGTCCATTTTTGCATTAGTATAGGAACGGAAGTAACTCATCTTTTTAAAAAACTTTCATTAACCTAGCGTTCACCCAGTTGTTTAATCCTTACTACATTTTGATAAATGCTTATAAAAATATCTTTTCTCTCATTCAACGAGCAAAACTGCAGCAATCAGTTACAAAATCAATGCAAATATTTATCTCTTTTTTCAAATATTTAAATACAAAAATACATTTTTTGAAAAATTCCCCTTGAAATCAAAGAAATTAAATACTTTTGAAATAAATTTTGAGAGCTGAGCGCAATTTAAGCTCAAAAGTAATAAAAGTTTTGTTTTTTAAGAAAATATAGAGATTCAAGATTGCCAAATCGTCGATAAGCTGCTCTGTGAGTATGGAGAAGAGTTTCTGTTTAAATTTCTTTGTATTCAATTTAAATAAGATATAAATAAAAATAATTAAACACAAAAGAAATTACGGGTTCTTTATTTGACTCTTCTGTGGGTGAGTTTGTTTATTTTGATTCTAGTTTTTTTTTAGTGAACTCAAAATTTAAAAATTCCCAATTTCTCAACCTTAAAACAACTCAATACAAAGTAAGTACGACTTTTAAAACAAATCCAATTTTTGAAGTAAATTGAACACACAAACGGAGTTAAATATAGTTTTTACAGCTTTGGCAAAATACCATGCACGAAAAGAGTTAAATTGACTCCGAATATGACTTTATTCATATTCAGTTTAAAACTGCAGTTTAAAACTGCGAGAGTAAATAAAGCACCTAAGTCTTAAGGTGTATTTTCAACCATAAATTAGATAAGACACATAGTTAATTAGAAGAATTGACAATTTATTTTTGGAGCAATGTCCACTTCAAAGTAGGTAAGCCACTTTCTAAGTGTAGAAAAATTATATTATTATTTAGACGGTATTGCCTACTTAAGAGTAGAAACGGCACCTACATATTTTCACAAAATCATCTATTTATTTTGATATCATATCTACTCTAGAATTGGAAAAACAACTACTTATTTTAGAAAATGTGCTTAATTATTTTGAATGCTTACCCACTTAAGAGTAGGAACGGCACCTAAATATTTTAGAAAAGTAAACTATTTATTTTGATAGAATATCTTCTTTAGAATTGGAACATCAACTACTTATTTTAGAAAATTTGTCTAACTATTTAGATGGATTTCTCACTTAACAGTAGGAACGGCACCTAAATATTTTAGAAAAAGAAACTATTTATTTTGATACCATACCTACTTTAGAGTTGGAAAAACAACTACTTATTTAAGAAAATGTATCCAATTCGTTAGATCATTTTTCTGCTTTAATGTAGTTAAAGAAACAAAATTTTTGGAGAAAATAACCAACTAAATACATAAACAAATCGAAATAAATAAAACAAAGACGAATAAGTTTTGTAATTTAAAATGTGATTTTATTACCTATTACTTTTTTAGATCACTTATCTTATAGTATGTTCTATAAAAAACTTATATGACTAATGACAATAATATAGTTAATAATAGTTACCACATGATAACAACAATAAAAAGTTTGATTAAAAATAAGTTTTTCTTTCGTATTATTAGTTTTAAACATTTTGCAAAAGAAAAAAGCCTTGTTATATTTAAACTATACAAAAGGTGGTTTAATTTTTATTATAAAATCATTATTTGAAAGCGTAATAATGTGAAGTGGCGGATATCTTATATTCGGTGGTTCAATTAATGTTAAAAGTTTGTTATGTTGTCTACTTATTTTATAACAATAAAAATGTGAGTCAAAACTGTTTACTAGTAACTCTTCACAAAGAAATAGAGAAGGTAATCCCTGAGTCCATATAATATAATGTATTAGATACAGTTTATAATGGTGTAAATATTTTATAACCACCACATCATTAATTTTATATAAAGTATTGTGAATTAAAAGTTTATTAACACAATTTAACGCTTTTATATTGCATGATTTAAGTGCACTTCTATTACTGACATCTATCCTTTCACTTTAATCGATAACTTTCACAGACTTGTAGTCAAGATTTTCATTTAAACTGTGTTTTTTTTTTCAAAAAGTTGATATGCAAAATTAAATTGAAGTTTCATGGCTAAACTCAAAATGATATTTTTTTTTTGATGTAATAACATTACAATATGACTTAAGTTCTTTATGTTTCGCTTCACACCTCATTGCCCACAATCGTTTCAAAGGACCAAGTTTTTTTATGACTGTAGGGTAATGGAGTACAAAATGATGTTTTGGTAATAAATATGTTTTAAAAATGTTTAAGTAAGTATCGTGATGTTGTTGAATAATCTCTTGAAATTCTATCAGTTTTTCATCACTGAAAGATGGTGACGAAGCAATTTCCACGAGTTTTGTAAGTAAAATCAAAAGTTTCCACACCCTCTCGCCTTTTGGAACAAATTCGCCAATATATATCGGCAGATAGTGTAAAAAGCATTGCATTTCGGTAGCGGACATTTTTAATTTTTTATTATTCAGATGAGAAATTGTTATTTCAGCAGATAAGTTGGCTAAATCATTGTGAGCATGTGTGAAAGCTAATTTTCTGTTATTTAGTACTTGTAAACTGACTGAAAATTAGACTTAATTCAGAGTGACATATACCCTCAAATATGTCGTGCATTATATCAACGGTTACAACATCAGTTACATTAAATGTGTCAATATTGTTTAAAGCACAAGGCTCTCTTATTCCTGTTAAGGATGAGTTATTTTCAATTAAATCATTGTAGTTGTTTTGCTTGTTTCTAAGAAGATTTGAATTTTCTTTAGTGAGACTTTGGCTGACCAAGTACTCCATTAAGCCCTAAGTTATCGCCTGTAATAGTTGCTAAAACAAGATGTATTTCATGTTGAATCACATTTAATCTAACTATAATACCTTCTTCTTCCAAATATTTTAAAACTAAACAAAGTTGTCCATAATTCGAAGAACTACCAAATTCCATGCTAGAAGATTTCGTCAAACAACACACGAGAATATTTTCAAGTTTGGAAAAGTTTTGAGGTGGTAATAATGGAAACGTTAAATAAAATGCTGATATCTTATGTATACCACTTTTTGAACCTAATGGGTTATTAACTTCAAAGTCATCTTGGTATTGAATATACGGTAAAACAGTTTTTCCATTAAACGATTCCACCTTACTTTTCCAAACTGTTCCCTGACGTATATTAGTCAAATCTTTTTCGGATTCTGATTGACGAAGTTTTTCAAGCATTGAATCTAAAACATTTGGCAATTCTAAGTACCTCCTCACATTTTCTTTAATTGGTAACATTACTCCTTTTGTTGGGAGATTAGAAACATTTGCAATTGTAACACAATCATCAATTAGAAATTGTTCAGGCTCTGTAAAAATGTCTTTTTCCTGTAAAAATTTTTTAAGCTGGTACTCTGAATTTAAATTTTTAATTTTATTTTTAAAGTCTTCAAGTTTAAGTATAACATCAATGTTTACTTCGCTTAACTGTTGCTCAATAAAAGATATTATGGGATTAAGAATGCAGCTCATAAGATCATTCGCAATTTCTTCAGCTATATTTCTAGGCAACGGCATTTTTCCATATAAATTTAGTAAAAATCCTAACACATTGATTTCTTTTAAGGTATGTTTCGTTTTACAGCCCTATTCTGGCAAATTAACAAATTGTTAACCAGTATTTTTAATATTTCTATGTGTTTGTTGTTTTCAAAACAAAATTTAAAGCTCAAAAAACAATATTTTTTAATGAAATTGTCAATAACTGAAAAGCAGTTGACAATTTTAATCAAAATTTTTTATTTTTGATTTTCAAATTTTGTTTTGAAATCAAAAAATTACAACAAACACATAGAAATATTCATAATACTGGTTAACAATTTGTTAATTTGCAAGAATAGGGCTGTTAATCTCAGTCCGTACACAATTCGCATCTCTCGTTTGAGGACTTGGATTAAATTCAATGGCTTCGGATACCTCTGCGTGAATTTGTTCATCTAAATTAGTTTCATGTTTTTTAATAATATGACGTTTGAAAGCGTAAATCGATTGAAACAACTGTGGGCAGTTACTGCACTTCAAGGTTGAACAAGCATGCAGTTTATGTTGAAACTTAAGGTGATTGATATAAATATTAAGTTTTTGAAAATGGTTTGAGCAAAGAAAACATGAATATATTTTAATATTTTCCATTTTGAAATTTTGTATGTCATTAAATGGTATATTAAACAAATAAGTAAATATATCTTTTACTTCAAGGAAGATAAAAGTAAACGTGTTAGTGTAGAAATAGGACCAGTAGAAATGTTTCATCAATAATATGACATATAACATGTAAATTATTTGAAACAATTGTGAAGATACATTTCAGTTACATATATGTAACATTAATATATTTTAATATTTTTGATTATAAAACTTTGTGTGTCATTTTTGGGATGCATTCAATAGAAATATGAAAAAAAGAAATAAGTTCCTTACTTCAAGGAAGCTAAAAGCACTCGTGTTGATGTAGAAATAGGACCAGTTGAAAATTCGTAAAAGTATTCCTCGATGAAACTCCACACTTGGCGGCACTGCAGATCGTACTCCATGTTAAAGGTTTGGTATATTTGAAAAATGACTGAAACCGCTTTTAAAAAGCTTTCCGTTTGATAAATAACATCGTTGAAATATAGGAAGAAGTGTTGTAGCTTATTAATGGTTTCACCAACGACAATTATAAAAGGTTGTAGGGTTAAATTTCTTGCCAGGTAATGTTCTTTTCTAATATTGATTGTTGATTCAATGAAGTTTTCATCCTAAAAAAATTTGAAATTGCGTTACTTATTTTGCACTAATTTTTGGTTATTAAAAAAGGGTTATCATTGGCCTCGACGAAGAAAGGGTTATCATTGAAATAGGCATCTTCTCTGTGCAGTCCTTCAATAATATTTGCAAATTCAAATCATTGTGAATAATAAAAAAAATATTACCCCATCCAGTGCGCAAAAGTGGAAATCCACTGCGCACCTAATGGCCTAATTAAGTTCGCGTAACGTAAATTAGCTAAGCACGTAGATAAGCAAATAGTGAGTAACAAATCGAGTTTTGATTACGCAACGCACAGTGTAACGAGCACATATAGCGAGTGGCCAAAAATAGGAGGAGTTGCCGGAAAATCATGCAATTTTGTGAAAATGAGTTTTACGGTAGAGGAACTATTCTCACAAAATTTCGTTCGAATTGAATGAATGCCGCACCCACCTCTCATATAGCCGAAACCGGTAATCTGGAACATGCACTCATTTGCATGTTGATAACTCTTGAACAATTAGGATTTTCACTTTGGTTTTTTAAGTAAAGTTCTTCCTTTTCCTCTGGCCAACAACTGTGCTGATCAAATATATATGAAAAAATCGTTTGAAATTGTCTTTGAACCTTTAGGAAGCCACATATGTCTTGCCCGCTTTCAACACTTTAAAGCAAATAATGCTACTCATACGCAATGTTGTTAGAATATTTTGTTTGACTTTAAGCAAGACTTTTTGTAAGACTCATTCGATAAGACCCACTGGAAGCGACTTTTTCATATTTACTTGTTCAGCAGAGTTGTTGGTCAGAATAATTGGTAGAACTTTACTGAAGAGCAAAGTGAAAATCTTACTGGTTCAAGAGTTATCAACATGAAATTGAGTGCATGTCTTGAGTAATTTTTGATATATCTTAAAAAAAAATTTTGTTCTAAAATGTCCGGTAAAGTGGTAAAACAAATGCAACCACGAGATTTCTCATACCAAAATTAAGTGAAAAACGTTCAAATTATCAAATACAGATAAAAAAGTGTACAAAAAAGCGCACAGTGTTAACTTCGGACATGTTGAAATATATCAGCAGTTTTTTTTTACAGATTAACACACAAAATCTTCTTCTAAAAAATACCTGTTCTTTAGCTAAACCGGGCCAAATGTCATTTAACAAAAACGAGAGTTCAAAATAAAATTGAATTGGATTTTAAGTTTACATTCATCTTAAGTTTGTAAGATGAAATTATCATATGGTCTATATTTTTCTAAACTAATTTAATTGCTGTATAGCCACATTTTCACAGAACCCATTTAGCAGACTCTAATGCTACAGCTGCGTTAATCACGTAATCATACGTAAACTGATAGTAACTATTCAAAGTTGAAGTCGCATTAGGTGCAGGGACGTAAATTCACTTATTACAATATGATACCATGTTAAGTAAATATTTTTAAGTGAATTTTATATATTAAAAGAATTTTAGAAAATTATTTCAAATAAGAGGGGTCCCCTGCCCTACCCAATTTACATCCCTCGTTAGGTGAGTACCTCATATTTGACCTACAAGTTATGGGTAAAAATAGCACTGGTTTTTTTAGTATTTGACTTAAATACTGATCATACCTTTAAATGAATTGCAAAAGCTGACTGGCCATCACTAATAGAGGTTTTCCATTGCTTATTTCCTTGATAAGATTTAATTTTAATGAGCTGTGGCCTTAATACTGCATGAAGAAGAGTTATTAATATGTAGTGTTTGGAATCTACATAGAAGATATGATTAATAAAGATTTCCTCAAACACTCAAATTAAACATACTTTTCTCAATGTCTTCCTCTACAATCGAGAATAAGTGCTTGTTTCTTATGTCTCGAATTTCTTTTTTGTAAAGAATTAAAATTTTGCATTCAAACTGATCCCATTTTAAAAACAGAAGATTATTTTTCAGTGGAAACAGGCGTTCGAAGTCGAGTTCAATCTGCAATTAAGTTTTTAATTAATAACTTATCTGAAGCATATATATCATAAAATCACTATTTTGGGCCAATACACAGCAGAAAAATAAAAAATGACTTATTTAAATTAATAAATTAATTTATAAATCCCAAAATTTATTCCATGTAAACAATAAACAAACTGTCAGATAATAAAATCATTTTTCAAGAAAGAAACTAAACAACTAATTTAATTACCAAAGTCATTCCAATCTTTTGTTTTAAAATAGGCCATTTTATCAGCAAGTTATTGGATGTGATCATTTTGTCTATATCGTTTCTTCGATTAGAAAATGTTAAGTTCCATTTTTCAATAACGAGTGATTCAGGAGATACATTGTTTTTCAACCACATCTCATGGCCAGCAATTTCTCCATCTGATTGTTCTATAGCTACTGAATCGAAAATTGTTAGTAGAAGGTAAAATAAATAGAAATAAACTTTTAAAATAAATTATTCTTGTATCTTTTACCAACCTTGTACATTTGATTCTTGAGTTATTTCTTCGGGGGCTGCTGCTCTTTTTAAATTATACAGACTTTTTAAAAAGCCCTGCTTCCTATATTTTTTGGAGAGGGCGTAATACCTCTCCGCTAACTTTCCGCGTGTCCCTTTAAAGCCCGTGTATACATACTATAGTTTGAATTAAAATATTATTTTGTTTTTGAAAATGTAAGACTGAAGAGTGTACACGATACATTTTTACTAAATTTGGAGGCGAAAAAAATATTGTTGCCACGCTAGATATATTCAACCTGGTAAAAGTGGTAGATAAAATTCTCTTTTGTGGTAGGACAGCACTTGTCAAAATCAGGTTTTTAAGAATAAAAGCAAACCAAATAACAAAACTTGCAAATTATAATATACCATGTGTTTGATAGCTGCGGTACCTATATACCATGTTGAATATACCATGCTTACCACGTATGAAACGAGGAAAATTAAATCGCTGTCTCAATTTTATTGTGTACACTCCCTGACATACTTTATCTTCACATGGAAATAAACTTATTATTTGTTCTGCAGCTGTTTCAAAGTCCTCTTTTGAAATCTTTCTATATTGATGTAGCCAATTTTCCGCAACTATTGTAACAAGCAAGTGCCGTTCTTCAGTTGAAAACGCTCCGTTTTTTTGAAATTTAATATAATCCCTTTGCCGCGAATTGTAGCATGTAAGAGATTACTCAAGTTCTAAAAAAATATAAAATAACCAAATTCTTATGAATATTCAGTTCTTCAGTTGAAAACGCAGTTGTGTTTTTGATCACATGAGTTTTTTTTAAAGAGCTTGAAGAAAATTTAAATTTCGACGGATTTGAAAATGAAATAAAGAGAGAAAAATATTAGGTGGATTAAATTTTATTGCTTAGCCACTACAAAAAATAGCGCGATTTATTTTATTAAACCTTTCTGGCCAAAGTTATCATATTATAACATAAGTATGTGAAAGAGTGAATACAAACCATATCGGAGACTTCTATGGTATTTCCAGGGCTATTTTCACCATCTGGCTTAAATGGACTTACAGAGTTATTCAAAAAACTTTCCATGACTGGCTTAATACCCCTTGAAAGTTAACTATAAGGAAAATAACTATATTTATTTAAATTTAAATAATTTACATTTTCAAGTTTCCATTGAAATAGTTTTGTCCGAAACAAAATTCTAAGTCCGAAACGCTCTGGTGGAATAAGTGCGCTTATATCATCGTGCGTTAAATTTCTCATTTCCTCAAATTTATTTTTTTAGCTGTAAAAAAAATTAAAAAAAGTGGAAACCTCCAAAACTAAGTTAAACATACAACAATAATTTGTATAAAACTAGTTAGAACATATATAAGTAAATATTAAATAGCACCCGTGCGAAGTTTTCCCAAAAAGCCTACATAAAAAATAAAAAGTATTATTAAGATATAACTAAGATTTTATTATTAAAGGGGGGAAAAAGTAAACGTCTAATGGTCACCGACACAACACAAAATCCTTTAAAAGAAAAAGATTCAAACAAATTGCTATTTTTTTATTATTATTAAATAATGAGTCATGATTTCATGTCAAGATATAAAATTGCTATGAACTGCAAAAAATATTAAAATCGAAAAAACATATATATTTATAAAATACTAGCTAAAACCCGGCACGCTGCTGGCACGCTCACGTTGACAAACACCCATAAAATATTATCAGTGAAACTGCATGTGTCAATTGTGGTCGAATGCCGAATTCCGAAGCCTATAACTCCAAACCTATTCGATATCGCAAATTTGGGTTGTGTGGAAGGTGACACGCCCCTTGTCTTACACCCATAAAATGTTATCGATGAAACGGCACGTGAAAATTGTTTTCGAATAACGAATTCCGAGGCTTTGCAACCTATAACTCCAAGACTATTCGATGTCACGTAAAACCATTACGCAGCTTGGGATAATAAACGACAAAACAGTCTGGTCACCTGGTTTACGTCGACGTTCAAAGTGTTAGTGAATACCATGTTTATTCATGGCCATTTTTACTAAACATTTACAGAAAATTAAATTTAAAAAAATGGTGGCGAAATTTTCGCTCTTTTTTTAAATTCAAAACATTCAAAATTTAAAAAATTTTAAGTCATTATACTAATTTAAGTGAAATTCAAAGAAATTTTGGTAAAGTCCGATTTGGTAAAGTCACTTTGTATGAGAGGAAGGTGTGGTTTTCATACGATTCATTTTCGAACTTGATCTTTATTTTTGGATGAAAAACTTATACATACATATCATCACCTAAAATGCAAGAAGACGTAACAACACTTTTTATGATTTTGCAGGAGAAGCAAAAACTTTATAAATTTCTCAAGCGCTTGTACTAAAAAACGTCGTTTTTAGTTGTAGGAGTGTTAAATTTTGCAGGAACATGTATTTTGATACGGTGCATCATAGTGAATCAAAAAATCGATTTTGAATTTTTTGTTGTTACGTCTTTTTGCGTGTTAGGTGACGATATATTGAATTTTGTTAAGATAGCTTAAGACACTACTATCGGTTCCCAGCGGCGGTCAAAGCAGAAGAGGACGACCGCATCTTCGTTGGAAAGACCAAGTAGAATACAACCTGACGAAGCTTGGAATTTCCAACTGGCGCCAGTAAGCGAAAGACAGATATGGCTGGCGCAAATTCTTAGATGAGGCCAAAACCGACATACGGTTGTAGCGCCAACTAAGTAAGTAAGATCACAGACAGACAGACGAACAGACGGACATGGCTAAATAAAGTCCCCATATAAAAACAGGGATTGCTAGCGACATTTTGCTGAAATTATTCTAGTATAAATACCTGTGAAGTCAGGAATAAGCTCCTCCAGCTCCCAATCCAAAAGGAGCTGCAGCATTTGAGAGCAAACGTCGTTTGTTGGCAGAACAATTATTTGGTCCCCCTCCATTGCCAGTAGTATAAAGGAATAAATTTGATAATTCCGATAGATGTTATGTATATTATGTTTTTTTTAGTACGTTTGTTTTTTGAAACGTTCGAAATTATTTGAAAAAATTATGGTTGAAAAATGATTTAAGGAAATTTCAAAATAAATTTTTTTTTTTTATAAACAAGTGTATACCAAGTGAAGTACGAACTCAACAACTTGCATTAGGTAAAATATATAAAAAATTTTGTTATTTTCTAAACAAAATTTCAGTCGAATTTACAATTTTTAATTAGGTAAAAAACCTAATGCATGATTGTTTTATTAACTGTGAAAGTAGAAAAGTTGCCGAAAAGATTAGGTGCAGTAGAAAATTTCAGATTACCTAATCAAGATTAGGTAATAAATCAATTTTTTTATTTTCTGTGTACCTCTTATTCAATCAATAATACTTTGAGGTAGAGAACAACTTAGCATGATTCTTTTCCTATTGGACTTGAGGATATGTAAACTTAGAATTAATAAACTTTTATCAACTCTTTTAACTTCGATTGTTGAAATTGGTTAAGAAACTTGGAAAGTTCTTAGACGTTCAGAAATCCCTAGGGAAAATTAAAAAATTAAATATTTTTTGCGCAAGTAAACCCCTCCGCCCCTTATGAAATACCTATCTACGGCGTTGAATGTAACATAGATATAAAAAAGTTTTTGGCTTTGTTTCATATGAATAACGTCTACGCTAGGATGCACGCCAATTTTGAGATCTGTCTTTACACTCTACATTCTATACAGTCTTTTGAGTCATGTATATTTTTGTTTCTTAAAATGAAAAGTTCGCAGGTAGAGCCCCGAGGATAACTGCCTATGCAGACGACATAAGCATAATTATAGTAGGGAAATGTCTATCAACAGTAAGCTCCATAATGGAGAGCACACTCAAAGATGTACCTAGATGGTCAAATTCAGTCGGTCTTAGTATTAACGCAGAGAAAACGGATCTGGTTCTGTTCACGAAAAGTTACAAGATACCACAGTGGATACCACCGAAATTGAACGATATACGTCTCATACCGAAAACTCACACAAAATATCTAGGAGTCGTCCTGGACAGCAAGCTGTCATGGAAAACCAACGTGGAAGAAAGGGTGAAGAAATCCACCATTGCGCTATACACATCCAAAAAGATGCTAGGCAGTACTTGGGGTCTCTCACTCTTTCTGATGCACTGAATCTATGTAACGGTAGTGCGTCCTATTCTACTCTATGGGCCGGCTGTGAACAAATCAACATTCCTCAGGCACTTGGAGAAAACTCAGCGGCAGGCAGCGCTATGCATCACGGGGGCACTGAAGTCAACTCCAACTAAAGCGCTTGAAACCATTCTAAGTATGGACCCCCTGGACATACACGCAAAACTAATAGCCGGAAAAACGGCACAACGCCTTACGGCGGCAGGCAACATGCACATTCAAAATTTTGGACATTGTACAATCGGAAAGGATCTACTTAGTAGCACGGACTACATGGTGCCTCGCACGATAGTCAATTCCAAAGCACGAACTCTTCTGGGACCAAATGACTGGTGCAAAGGTATAGAACAAGCACAGCAGGCGGTCAACATATTTACAGACGGCTCCAAAATACCTACGGTCAGACAGTCAAGCGGCGATCAAATCCATGCGCTCCGCTAGCATCAAGTCCAAAAGTGTCTTGGCTGGCAGAGATGCACTAGATGCACTATGCGCTATGAAAAGAGTGCGCATCTACTGGGTCCCTAGACACCAGGGCATCGAGGGAAACGAGATGGCAGATGGCTTAGCAAAGGAAGGCGCCGGGCTGGAATCAGAACTCGCAGAACATGTACTTACTCCGCTACAAGAGTTGTACAGGAACCTCGAAAGAAGAGCCACACTAGCAGTGAATCGTAGATGGAGAGATACGACATCGTGCAAGATCTCGAAAATCATGTGCAATGCACAATGCGAAAAACAAACTCTGTTCATTTTGACACGCCCGCGCAAAGATTACAGGACACTAGTGGGTATGCTCACTGGTCACTGCATGACGGCAGCTCACGCGAGGAAGCTTGGCATCACCACGGATGACAACTGCAAGAAGTGCAAGGAACCGGGCACAGTGGAGACCCTGGAGCACCTACTATGCACATGCCCCTCCCTACTTAGTTCGAGACTAAAATACCTAGGCTCATTGACATTCCCGTCGCTTAAAGATGTAGTCAAGGTGTCTCTGGAATCCCTCCCAAGGTTTGCGAATTCAACGCAAATCTTTAAAGACTTTTAAACAAACACAAAGCTTCAATAATTTACTCTTGATAAATGTTTATTTTTGAGCCTTGATTTCATGTTTTGTTGGCCTTAAATCCTAAATTTGCTTTTAATTTTTGCCTTAAAAAAACGAAATTTACCATTTACTTTGTCCTCAAAAATGTATCGGGCAAATTTTGCTTTTTATTTTTGCCTTAAAATGTTGCCCTAAAATGTTTGATAAAAAGAAAACCTAATGGGCATTTATATTTTGCCTTATAAAATATCAATACCGAGACCGAGATCAATTTAAAACCGCTGTTGTTCTGCCGTTGTTCGGCCCTTGTTTAGTCACTGTAAAGCTTAATTTGAAAAGGTTTGTTTTAATTTGGGATCGCAATTATTGCATATATCTGGCCATCAATTGACGCAAATATTATGCTGTTTGAATATATCGATAAATAAGTTTGTAGGCAGAAGATTTGATGTTTTCTTGCAAGGTTTTTCTGACTATATCTCGCTTATTACACGGTATAACAAAATAAAAAAAAATTGAAGAACTTAGCATATGATAAGTGGAGGAGGACACATGATAACTGCATACTTAGTTTTTTGAGTCCATCCTCAAATTTGGATATATGTATATTAGGCTGGGTCGATTTGTAAGGAGGTAAAAAAATTAATGTTGCCTGGGCGATTTACGGATCCGGCATGAAAAGTTATTAAAAAAAGGGAACGTTAGGGGTGCACTTTACCCTATCGCATCTTCAATTTTCTGAATTTTTTCTTGAGGAATTTTTTTAAACATATTTTGTCTACAAAAGTGCACAGCTAGAGCAAAACTGATGCAAGAAATAAAATCCTCGTACCTGATTCAACCTAAAACCGGTCTCACTTTTATACGTTTTTATACAAAAATTTATCGTAAAAAATTCCTTAAGAAAAAAATTCACAAAACTCACGTATAATTTAACGTTGGTTCCTGTATTTTTGACCATCACGACTGAAGCACTGAAGCTATATACCTTATAAAATGAAACGGGCTTTATTGGATAGAAAATTTTATGACATTAATGTTTAAATATGATTTACCACGGCTGGTGCGTACAAGGCGCATTCTGGAACACCAATTTTCACAAACTTTTCGCAGCATTTGCGACCGTATCTCGCCGATAACTCTTCGAATGTTGATTTCCAGGTTTGTGGTTTCCAGGAATTGTTTGTGGTTTATCGACGTAGACAAGTGACTTTACATAACCCCAAAGAAAATAATCCAATGGGGTTAAATCACACGATCTTGGGGGCCAATTAATTGGGCCATTTCGTGAAATTATTTTTTCGTCAAAAGTTTCCTTGAGTAAATCAATTGTAGCGCACTCTGTGTGGCATGTGGCTCCGTCCTGTTGGAGCCACATATCAGCAAGATTAATGCCAGCTAATTGAGGTACGAAAAAAATTCTAATCATGTTCCTATACCGTTCACCATTGACAGTAACATTCTTTGGATGTAATGGTGTTTCGACAAAAGCTTGTGGATTCTCCTCACTTCAAATACGACAATTCTGTTTATTTACGTACCCTTTCAACCAAAAATGGGCTTCATCGGAAAATAAAATTTTCCATGGAAATTCAAAATCAATATCAATTTGTGCTTTAGCCCATTCGCCGAATTGGTGGCGCATACGATGGTCGTTTGGCTTTAATTCCTGCACAAGTTGAATCTTGAAAGGTTTTAAGCCAAGATTTATTCGTAAAATCTTCCATAAAATGGAAAGACACAACCCCAGTTGCTGAGAACGGCGATGAATTGATTGATTAGGATCATCTTCAATGCTTTCCTTTACAGCGGCTACAGATTCTTCAGTGGGAACTGTTCGGCGTCTCACGGGATGCACATTATCATTAATAGTAAATGTGGTCCGAAAACGATCTATTGTTCTTCGAATTAGCAGCTCTGAAGGACGATTATGTACGCCATAAAATGGACGAAGTGCACGATAAGTTTGACGAACAGAACCATTATTTTGATTACAAATTTCCACAATTTGCACGCGTTACTCTGGTGTAAGTTGATCTATAATAAAATGTCAAAGCAAACTTAACAAAAAACAACTATCAACTGTTAAATAATTGGTCAAATAAAGCAATGATGCCAACTCAAAGTTGTCCTTCAACAAACTCCCTTTTATTATTAACATATTTACAACATGTGTTCGTGTGGTCCTCCGAATTTTTTTTTCTCTCCCTAGGTGGCGCTGTTTCGGAGGACCACACGAACACATGTTGTGAATATAAGGTGGATAGCTTCAGTGGTTTAGCCGTGATGGGCAAAAATACATAGGAACCAATGTTAAATTATACCTTGAATTTTGTGAATTTTTTTCTTTAGGAATTTTTTACAATAAATTTTTTGTACAAAAACGTATAAAAGCAAGACCTGTGTTAGATTGAATCGGGTACGAGGATTTCATTTCTGGCATTAGTTTTGCTCTAGCTGTGCACGTAAAAAATTCCTCAAGAAAAAATTGCACCCTTGTCGCCCTCTCTTTTTTTTTTTTGTTTTTTTTAATACTTTTTCATGACGGATCCGAAAATCACCCAGGCAATATAGGTTCGTAAATCGACCCAGCCTAATGCATATCCAAAAAACCAATTTTTGTTAGGTACATGTGAGTTAATTTGCATAACTCTGCTGTTTTTGAATAAATTTAAAATTTTAAATGTTTCAAAAAGTCGAAAAGCAGGCCTTTTCTGGTGGTATATAAGACTTTCTTGTGTCGAAAGAATTGGAAAGGTTACAGATAAAATGTTAAGAAATTTCTAATTTTTTATTCAGTTTTTCACCGTTTTTCACAGAATATATAATACAAAAATATTAGCGTTGTAAAAAAACTGATATTTTGTATAACTTTGCTTCTTAAATTGTTTATCTAGCTAAAAAAGTGGGAGTTAATTTGCCTCCCGCTTGCTACGCCAATGTATATATAAGATATTATATGGGTCGATGATATCTCATATAAGCTTATAGTTATATTGGCCTACGTTTTTAATTCTGAGACAATTTGTTACTGAGAAAAGTTTACATTTAAAATGATAAATGTGCGTTAGATGACAACCTTCTTTGTCTAGTTCCTTATCTATCCAGTTTTGTGAACAGTTTTGATAATGTTTACTCATATTCTAATTCTGAATCGTTATATTCATTAAACATGTGTATAGATATAATGTGTATAGATATACATGTAACATAGATATATCGTGTAGTGGGAGTTATAGTCGCATGGTAAATACCACTTCGAGTAAAAGAGCTCATAAAATTGTTATTAAACGATTGATTTCACGTTCTATACCGTCGCTGACCCATTGATTTATTATGTATGTTACATTTTGTTACTACCTAATGGTATTAAAGAATTATTTGATAATATTTCAAAGTCAGAAAAATGTCGTAAACTCATCAAAAAAGTAAAATTCGTCAAAATTTCAGCTGATTTATAAAAATTTCGAACAATTTCCGAAAGATAACCCTCTAACCCTATCACATAAAAAAAATTCAAGATATTTTTAAGTGTTCTATCAGGCATAGAAGAGAGAAACGAGCTAGTGATAGTGTTTGAAATTTTTTTTTTTGCAAATTCTTCTATCGAAAAAGTATTGCTCTGAAAACAAAAATATGTATGTATATTAGGGCGTATCGAAAAATTTAGAACGTATTCTAAGAGGTCTCAAAAGTTGCATAGGGTGGTCAAGATCTCCCAAAAAAATTTTTAGGAAAAAAACAAGGATCTCTTCCTCTCCCTCAAGGACAAAGTTGTTTTTTGAGAAAAACAGTAAAAAAACAACGATCTTAAAATGCTTTAATTTTTATAAAAAAAAATACATATTTCTTAAAGTAAAAGTAAATAAAGACTTTAACTAACAATATTTTGGCAAACACGATGCCACTCTTGGTTTTTACCAACAGTAACCTGTGTGAAGGATATTCGAATCTAAAGGTACACTCAAGATAGCACAGAACTTTTATTTGTTATCTAATTGTGTAAATTTTGGTGATATTGATTACAGTGTTAACGTTTTCCTTAAATTTGGCGAATTAATAATTTTTATATTTTTCGCATATGTATTTTTCTGTTTTGAAAAAATGTATACTGGAATGCAATTTTTTTACTTTTTCAAAAAAATTAATATAAGGTTTTATATCTCGGGCACCAGAAGTGGTACCGAAGATAATTTTCTCAATTCGGGCTTTAAAACTAGTTTTAAACAAAACCCTGTCTAAAAATATCTATTTTAAAATAGCAGGAAAAGTCTACGATTTTTTTTCCTATTTTGATATATAAAAAAGTTACTTCAAGCATGAAATGTAACAATTTTGTTAATATCTCCTTTATAGTTATTATTTCATTAAAACACTTCTTAACAACAATTGTTCAGTCAATTGAGACCCATTGACAGGGGCGTAACTAGCGGAGGGTAAAGGGGGTAGACTACCCTCCTTACTTTTTTAGAGTCGGTCTAATTGCTATTTTTTACTAAAATTTTTGAAAATATTGATTTTTAAAAACAATAATTATGAACGCATCAAAGCCAGTCGTACCATTTATTGCCATTTTTATGACAAAAACCAACTTTAGTCGGATATTTAATTTTTATTCATACCCAAAACTATCTTCAGTCGGCTAACTCACTTTCAATCGTACCAAAAAATACTCATTTTAAGTCGTATCTTAAACAAACTTCAGTCGGCCAACTCATTTTAAGTCGCATCAGCGTTGAATTGTTGTAAACGAATCCAGTGTTCCTTTGTGACAAAATACAGAAAAAGTTCAGAAAAGTAGTATACATTTTGTTAAAAAAGTACGGAAATAGTAATGCATAGTAATGTAAAAGAGAGCAGCGGACCAAATGGAAAAAAATGGACCATTTTAACTCCAATTGTGCAACCGTGACCTTGACCGAAAAATAAAACCGAAAATGATATTTTTGTTTGACCAAAAAAATATTAATGATTTTTATTTAAGATTTAAAAGATAAAATCAGATTACTATTTTTATATCTGAGCAAAAACTTGAAAATCATAAAATAATGATTAATGCTTAAGTTTTTGGATAAAGCTAAATGATAACAGTCCCTGATGCAAATACCTTGTCAAAAAGTTGAAAAAATAAGTGGAATAAAACAAGCCCAAACGAACAAAGGTTTACACAAAGTCGCCACATATATTCCCATTTTTAAAACCTAATTAATACATTTTTGTTGAACTTAGAGATTGAAATTTTTATCCAGAAACACCCAACATTTGTAATAAAAAATTAAGTGATCGAAATCGGCCAATATATTTAAAGAAATTTTCTTAGCTCAAGAGCTCTGATGAAAAATTTTTAATTTCATAGACTTAACATTTTAATTACAATTATAATATATAAATAACTAATGAATTTAAAGGATTTAGTCAAACTATTGAAAAAGTCCGTTTTAACTTTTAAACTCGAGATGATGGCAAAAAGAACACCATTTTTAAATCTGCATTCAAAATTCATTTATTATAAAAGCATCGCTTTATGTCGTTGTTGATGTTCTAAACAAAATTTCCCAAAGCTCTAATAAAATTGACAAGTGGACTCGAAATGATGCATATTCGCTATCAAACCAACTCATTTCTGTGGACTTTATTATAAGTCTTGTTATTATGAAAAATGTACAAGTAAATATGAAACTCCTGACTGAATCTCTTGAAGCCGTTGAACTGAATATTTTAAATGCTATGAAATTTATTTCTTGTGCCCTTAAATCATTAGAAAAAATAAATTTGGACTCTGAAGGCACGGATAACCTAATTAGTAGTGCTGTGCATTGTTAACATTTTTTAATGTTGATGCTGAAAAGGAATTCTCAATTCGCCATCGCCGTCGTCTTGCGCCGAAACGTTTGGATGACAACAATGCCAACGCTGCTTATTTTTCGATGAACTGTTTTTAAAGAAGAGAATTTAAACTTGTACTGGATAAGATAACCTAACTGATGCGAGATAAATTAAGCAGTTGCTTAGAAACAATAAAACCTCTGTATGAACTTTTTAATCCAATTCTATCTTCTACTAACTTGACCCAAAAGGGAATTCTAGAATCAATAAAATTGTTACCAAAAAATTGTTTGTTGGATTCACTTCAATTGAAAGCAGAATTTGAAGTATTCTTTGATCTATGCGAAGGCGTAGAAACTCTATCGGAACTATGAACTTTTTTTGAAAAAACGTATGAACTTTTTATGTTTAATTCAATTATTATAACGCTATGAGAATATGGGTTAAGTCAGACCTTTCATAAAGAAATTAATTGTTTAGTGACTAATGACACATCCAAAAATTCTTAACCTACATTTTTTTATACCTTATTGTTCCCAGAATATATAAAAAATATGCAAACGTATATAAAAATTTTTTTTCGAAAAAATATAATGAATTGAAAAAAAAAATTGCGAAAACTTTCTGAAATTTTTAATTTCTAGAGGCTAATTTTCACTTTTTGAATTTTTTCTTATTTGCTTGACCATTTAGTTTAAAGATTGCGCTTTTAGATATTTCTTATATTTACTAATAAATTATTAAAAATTTTGTTTGTACGTATACCTTTAAAATTTTCGAAAATTGCCAAAATCCTGACTTCAACCGCGTTGAGCAACTTTTTGGCAAAAGTTTTTCAAAATCTTTTTTCACAGTTCTTATTTCAATCATTGAGAGATTCTAAAACTGTAAGTGCTCATTAAAAAATGTGAACTTTGGAAATCTGGACAGGTCTAATAAACACTATGCACTTTTGGTTCTTAGAGATGTCATGTAAAATAACAAAAAATATAAATACCGCTCGGTAAAGTGTGGTATAATTGTGAATACCCTTAATGTGTTTTGTTTTGTTCTTGGTACTTTATAAATGAATTCATTTACTTTTTTAGTTTGAAGTGTTAAATAAAAAAAAATTGTATTAAAAACGTTTTGTACTATGTACTTCTTGAATATTGTCACATTTTCAATACCGAACTAGTCCCGGGATTGAGATTTTCAATCCCGATAATCCCGGGATCGAGAAAAGCTTCCGGGATTGGACTCCCTAGCACCTACGTACTAAAACATACCCCCTATTGGCAATTAGGATTTTCCACTAAGCACATTAATTGGTTTAAGTGATTATCAATTTAAGGTACTCGAAAAACAATCCTGATTTCAAAAACAATCCAAAACACTTAACTCGTTTTAACTGGTTTGTGGCCATTGTCCAACCCAAGGATCTACGTGGAAATGAGTATGGTGTTGTAAATGATACTCTTGGACTGGGTGTTGTTCAGAAATATTTGAACAATCTAAATTAAGGAAATTATCCTCGGTAGCACTTTTGGTGCCCGAGATATAAAACCTTTCATTAATTTTTTTGAAAAAGTTAAAAAATTGCATTAAAGTATGCATTTCTCGAAAACAAGAAAATTCACATATGCAAATCATTAATTCGACAAATTTAAGAAAAATGTTAACACTATAATCAAAATCGGCACAATGTAAACAATCAGATAACAATTAAAAGTTTAGTCAGACATATGTAGTTTTTCTTATAAAAATTAAAGCATTTTGAGATCGTGATTTTGTACTGTTTTTCTCAAAAAACAACTTTGTCCTTGCGGGAGAACAAGAGATCCTAATTTTTTTATAAAATTTTTATTGGGAGATCATAACCACCCTATGCAACTTTTGAAACCTCTTAGAATGTTAAGTTCAAATTGTACCCGAAAAATTGACAATACTTAAGTGGTTAATTAATTTATTTGTTTATAAATTGCCTTGCCAACATCCTATATATACATCCATGGTGTGCAAGATTGCGCAATAACTCATATACCGATTTACTTTGAAATTATTGAGTACCGAACTCGAGATATCCTGCACAACTTTTTTCTACTTTTTTTAATGCTTCATTTTCGCACGTGTGACGCTAAAGTAACGTTACGAAAAAATCTTTTTTGGTAATTTTAATACTTAAGTAAAACAATAAAAAATACCCACTGAACCACCTGAGTACATATGCGAAGGTTTCGCGTTAAGTGATAGTTTTGAGTACGTTTTCTGGTAGACATTTTTTTTTTTGTGAATTTTGTTTTTTTTTTAATTTGTATGATGAATAATCTTTCTAGAGATAATAAAATTCGTAAAATTTTTTTACATACTTAACAAATTCTTTTTTTTTTACTGATGGATCAAAACTAGATGGCAAAGTAGGTGGAGGAGTCTACTCAGAAGCATTAAGCATTAATTTAGCCTTCAGGCTCCCTGACCACTGCAGTGTATTTCAAGCTGAAATCGCTACTATACATGAAGCGTTAACTTGGCTTCAGGTAAATGAAATGTCTTCCATGGATATTTGCATATTTTCTGACAGTCAAGACGCTTTGAAAGCCCTAGGAACTGTTGAAATAACATCTGAAACAGTTCTAAACTGCCGCAAATCTCTAAACGAGATGGCAGAGCAGTTCAAAATCCTTCTATGCTGGATTCCTGGACACAAGGATTTTCTAAGTAACTGTAAAGCAGATGAGCTTGCTCGTACAGGTACTACCAAGCAGATGTCTTTAGACAGGACAAACCTTGGTATTCCTCTCAGGCTCTGTGAAATAAGGCCCCAAAACAAAAAGGAAATAAGGCCCCAATTAAACGAAATAAAGCCCCAACCTAAAATGAAATAAGGCCCCGAATTGGGGCTTTATTTTATTTTTAGAACAAGTTCTTATGAAATAAAACCCTATATGATGCAATAAGGCCCCAAACTTAAATATGTCTGTTTTTTAAAAGGCTGCGCGAAAATGCACTCCATTGGGATGAACTACCCCAATATTAAGAAAATAGCACCCCAAAATTTATGAAGAATGACCCCCTACAATAAATTTAATTTCAAAGAGTTGTTTTCTTACTCGTAAGAGAGCTTGTGAAGTGCGAACGTCGTTTAATTTTCGCATGCCATTTCTATCAATTATATTATTTATCTTACCAAATTTTAAGTTTTTTTATTTTCAAAGTATGCAGTTATTAAAAAAGTTTTTATTTAACAAATTCTAGTACAAACATTAATACAAAAGATGCATTTAACAAATAGTTTAACATACAAAAAATAAGCAGTAGTTTGAAATAATTAACAAACCTAAACAGAAGTATTAAACAAATTTACCTTTGAAGATCTAAAAAATATATTAGATGAACACTTGAATAGTGTCTTGTACAATGATTCTACAATAAGGGCAGTTGTAATTTTGCAACCCTTTGGAAGTGGCGTCTGCCAGCATTTAAAGATTACATTCGTCACATATTTTTAAATGCTTGCAAGGTAGAAAAACTATATCTGCACATTTCTCTGTGCAAACAACACAGTAGTAGTCATTGGCATTAGGCACCAGAGAACTGCATGAACGCATTCATTTGCACTTATTTGTGATTCACGTAAAAACGTATGCTGAGATAACAGCACGCACCAAACAGACGAAACTAAAGAATGCACATTTCGCTCAGTTGATGTTGATGCTTGTCGTGTGTAAATAACAGTAAGTGTCATCAACAAAGCTACGAAACATTGGAATTGAAGTTGATGCAATGATAAAAATCATAACCACAACGTAAATACGTGAGCAAGCTAAGTTGTCGTACACTTTTAACTGCTTTACCGGCAACACATTTACATAAAAATTATATCGATGGAAAGGTATTCTGGAGTATAATTGTCTGAATATAATTTTCATTTCTATATGTCCATATAAAATAATAAAAGATGGATTTTGATGTGGTTTTCACTGTACGATAAAGGAGTTATTTAAAGTTAGATTCATTGGCGTCGGAAGCGGGGGGCAAGGTGGGCAGTTGCCCCCCACTTTTTTAGCTAGATAAACAATTTAAAAGGAAAAGTTATTCAAAATATCAGTTTTTTACAACGATAATATTTTTGTATTATATATTTTCCTCTTCTTTCCCTCTTCTTCATGTTTCATGTGAAGAAATTTTGGTGAACTTTTTTTGCACCACCATTTGTACTGCCCCCCCATTTGTACTGCCCCCCCAGATGAAATTCGCTTCCGACGCGATTGGTTAGATTTTAAGCTATAAATATTTGGTTTTAGCTTTTTAGGCAATTGGCGTGGGCTTGAGTTGAGTCATAAAATCTTAATTTTGAACTTCTTGTTAGCAGCGTTGTCAATCATTCAGTGATTTATATTTGCGGTAGACAACTAAACAATAAATATATACATAGGATCAACAAGCGGAAAAGCCCAAAACACTCTTCAAACTAAAAGTGCGATGCAAATTATATTTTTCGAACACAATCCTTTAAAATATATTGAAGAAAGCAAAGCAAACAAACCATGAAAAAATCTAACTACAGGAAACTAAAAGGATCGTGTTTTTCTTATTTTTTGTAGGCCGAGGTTTTTTTCTTTATTACTGCAATGCAATAAAAGAAACGAACCGCTTTTCAACAATTTTTTATGACTCCGCGTTAGCGTTTTAAAATTGCAAACAGATCAATTTTATTAAACAGAATCCCTACAAAATACTACACATTTGGTCAAAAATATAAATACACTTACATTTTTAATTTCAATTTTAAATTAATATATGTATTTCCGATGTAGTTATTTATTTATAGGGCGAAGTAGGGTCATGTATAACACGTTTTTATTTTCTCCAATAAAAGTGTGAAAAATTTAGTTTGGATTGGTTTAAATTACTATTCCTTGCAAAAGAACCAATTTGAAGTTGGTGTTTTCACGGCTGTTGAATACTTTAAGAAGTGGATGAAGTATAACAAGAATGTCAAACATGACTTTTTTTGACTTTTTCAATTCGGTGGCGAGATATGTAACACCAACAAAATGTTGGTTTATATACCAGACACTTTAATTTTTTGTTTATTTTAACTTTTTATGTTTAGTAAAAGCATTATTTTGAAAACTTAATTAAATTACATTTTTCTATTAGTTTGATGGCATTCATCAATTTCGTTTACTCGACTATTATCATAAGCCCTTTCTTCTAATAAACGTTAAAAAATTACAAATAAAAAAATAAATAAAATAAAATAAAAGTAAAAAATGCAAGAACTTCAATATAACACACAAAATTATAATAGCTGCTTTTTTCCGATTTGCTCTACTTCGAAACAAAACTTTATATACAAAACAAATGTCTCAAATTTTCTTACTAAACTGAATATTCCGCTGTTAAGTTTTTCTAAAATTTCACAGTTATTCATAAGGTGTGTCAGTGCGTTTCTAATTTGAAATCTGCATACGTAGTGAATTGATGAGGAACTCACCCTCGTTGATAAAGGAAAAGCAGCGCAAACAGCGTGTGCTCAAATTTCCAATAAACTCAACGAAATAAACCTGAAACAATTATGTCATTAAAATGGCAATATTGCCTTTTCAATAACAATGCATATCAATGCAGCTAGCAAGAGCGCACACTGCACAACATGACACACATTTCTTGCTGACGAACGAAAGCATAGCAGGAACAGTGAATTTTCGAACCTAAAGCAAAGACGAAGCATTCAATGCAGATCTCTGTTAGGCACTGATGTCTCTCCTATTAAGGTTTCTTCATCATCTACCTCTTTTTCCTCTGTTTCAAAAACGTCATCGCTAGGGATCATATCAATGCATATTCCGTTGGTTTTGAAAACCATTCTAGCAAGAAATGTGGCCACTGTAATTTGTCCTTGTTCCAATAAACGGGTGGCTTTTTCAATTTTGGAATCTCTTTCAATATAATATTTTTTCCTTTTTTTGGCAACATAAATGAAATGAATTCATATATTAAAATCTTTCTCATTCTAAACTTCAGCTCTTTGCTCTTCGTTCCTTTTTTCTATTTTACTTTTATTTCATATATTTTATTTTCAAATGTCTTCTACACTTCCTGTTAATTTTACTTATTATAATGTAAGCTGAATTATACAGTAATATTTATTCTTCATTTAAAAACTTATATCAAACTTTATGTCAATTTCAAATTTAAAAATAATGTCATTTGTAATACTTTACTTTTAAGATTATTGCTTTGTATAGTAAAAGAACTTGTTCTTATTGTACTAATATGTTGAATAAAATAATAATAAATAATAATAATATCCGCCACTTTCATAAAGCATTGTTAAATGTCTACTTTTAAAAAATTTCTCGTCTCGAATTAAATTGAGAAATTTAAAAAAGTTTCCATGTTTTTGGATAGACCGTTCCAATACTCCATTGTAGGCTTCGACTGCAGATGTAGTTCGCGAGTTTTGCTTGAAGACAGTCATATTTTCACAGCCAACCTAAAATATTTTTAAGAATAATTCAAAAACATTTGCTACATGAGATAGTTAATCCAACCTTTTGTATCCATTGTTTTTCAAAATATTTTAAAATGTTAAGAATTTGTTTTCACTATCCATTAGGAGAATACTTGATCTTGGTACTGCAAAAACCACTGCGTATTAATGGTGCTGGAAGCAACGGAAGAGACATAAGCTTATGATAAGCCATTGAGGCATGATTGGAGGTTCTTATGTAATTTAAAAGAGATTTTTGGCTTGCTACGTTTCGCCTTACAGCCTGACAAAAATGAAACCTATAAAAAAATTTTCAAAAAACTTGAGCTTAAAACTGAAATTTTGTTCTTTTATTTTAATAATAATTACCAGCAGCCAACGTTTCTTGAAAGAGGATAAACGCTTTTTACAGCTTGCCTTAAGCTGCATTCGTAATTTGTTATGAATACTGCTGGATTCATATCAAATACGTTATTTTTAATGTATTGAAGTATGTATTCATAACAAATTTTACATTTCTTATCTATTAAGATGAAAAATACTGGAAATATCTATAGAAAATTAAGTTTTTCTGCATTGTTGAATTAAATTAAAAGATTTTAATTTATAAGCTTACCTCATTAAAACACTCTATATATATAATAAGTAATTGCTTGAAGCATCCTTGTAGAACAATTTTGAATGTTGCATCCATAAGCATTGCCCTATTTGTTGGCGGAATGTGATTTTTTATAAGATCAATAATTTTTAAAGAAGAAAATAAACAAAAGGCAAAATTTTCTTCTGATATACACGCCGTGTAAAATGCTCTAGGATTTGCTTCGTCTTTTGTTATTCCAAAATTGTTCCAAACTGCCTTTAAATTAAATGTTTCAACGACTTGTATAGCACTCATGGATGAAGCAATAACGGATTTACTAGCTATATATTTCAGTCCTCTTCTCACCTTTGAAAATGCTATGTTTTTTGTTTCTTTTTGGTGTCTTGAAAATAAATGATTATTGAAAATGACCCATTCTATTCATAAAAATTACATAAATCTGACTTACCTTTCACAATTGGTGCGAAAAGCAGTTTTTAAAATGTTCATTGTGTTCATTCCGCCGCCTATATTGCCCGCAATATGCGTACAATCTTCTTTAATGGTATTTAAGGCTTTGATTTCTTTGTAATCTTCCTCTTCGTTCTCATGATTATGATCTACTTAGTTTAGTGCAATTCCTTCCGACAAAAGATTAACTCTTGCTTTGCAGGTCTTTTGCCGACATTCATATTTTGTAATCGTTTTGTAAGTGGATTTTTTCTTATATATCATTTTTTGATCAAGGGCATAGAGAAGTTCACTGGTCCTTCTTTTACCATGAAATTTTTCACGATACATTTTATTTTTTAATTTTTTATTATGTCCTCACTATGCGGCAAAAATATCAAAACTTAAAATATTTTTAAAAATTTTTCAATTGAGAAATTTTCAATTGATTTTAAATAACAAAAATTTAAAGGTTGTTATAACAACCGTATTCAAGTCTGACTCTCAAGGAGTGTTAAAATTTTTGGTGGCCAAATTTTACAATTAAATAAAGCAATAATTTAAAAAATGAAATAAGGCCAAATAAATCGAAAAACATCCCAAATATTCATGCTTTTATTTCCTAACATCATTTTTGGGGCCTTATTTCATTTTACTCTTGGGGCCTTATTTCATTATGAAATAAAGCCTCATTTTTCAAAAATGAAATAAAGCCCCAAAATAGGAAATAACACCCCAATTATTTATGTTTTTTTTTATAGAAATGTTTGGGGCCTTATTCCATTTGTAGTTTGGGGCCTTATTTCATAGAGCCTTCCTCTCATCACATGTAAACTCCTTACACATGAGTTATCCTGCATCAAAACCAACAATAGATGGTCAGCTGGTAACACGTTTAAAACAACACGGCAAATCTGGCCTAAACTCAATCTTAAGCGTTCAAAAGAACTAATTTCTCTCAGTAGAGACCACATTAGCACCATGACGCTCAAAGATTAAACATACCCCACAACGACTTTTGCAGAAGCTGTAGAGATAAGGAGGAGGAGGAATCTACAGAACACTTTCTCTGCACTTGCCCAGCGCTGGCTGAAAAATTTTTCTTCACTTAAACAACTGGTTTTACAAAGACCTTGAAGAACTCTCGAAAATGTCGTTATCCCAATTCCTAAACTTTGTGAACAGCTCAAGCTGGTTTAAATTGAGAATGGGAATCAACCCTGTGGTACCGCAATGGGCCTTATTGGCGTAAGTGTGTCTCAATTGCGGCAGCCACTTTGACCTAACCTAACCTAACAAAAATTTTTGAGCCTAAAAACAAACATTTTGCTATCATTTTAGCAGGAAACAATAACTTTTAAAAGAATCATTTTTTTATTCATAAATAAGTTCGAACTAAAAAGATTCGCTTTTGAGAGGCATTTTAGTCCGACGAATGAGTCCAAATTTCATTTCAGTCCAAAAAAGGTTCATTTATGAGTACCCAAAATGAACTTTTCTACCCGTAAAGGGTATTTATCCTAATGTCTTTAATCGTTTTTTCGCAATCCTAAAAATGTTTTATAAAGAAAAGAAATTTCATGTGCCCATAAGGGTTAAGCGACAAACAATAAAACAAATCGAAAACAAGGTTACTTATCAATTGGGGACATAGATAATTTGCTCTTCTTTATTATATTATTAGATGGTACAAAGTGCTAAAATTTTTTATTATTCGTTACAAAATTCAATGTGCAATACAGCGGATACCCATCATTCTTAAGTGGTTCTGTTGTTGACAATAAACACTGTCATCAACCACTTAATTACTGCCACAGACAAAGAAAACACGAGACACATGTAATGCGTTTTGTCCAATGCCATATGGTAAATTTCACACACGCACAACTCTTAATATATTTATTCTACCAAGTATGAGTAGCAAGAGCGGGTTGGTGAATGTGATTCAATTCGTATATTCGAATAAGACTGCAATGTCGCCATTCAATTAAAAATATTTCAATTTTCAATTTCATTTAATCAAACAAGAACTTTCAATTGAAGTAGCGCATTTCCATAAAAATATCGTGCTTGTTGTCCAAACATAGGTTGGTTGGCCTGGTACGAGCGTCTATGACAGGCTGTCACAAGCTAAAAAAACAACTGTTCTCAACTAATGTCAGTCCATTAACATATCACTGATCTGCATCTGTCTGTAAATGTAATGGAAATGTAATGAAAGTGAAAATGAAAATGAAGACACATACATGGACATGAAGCATCAAAAACTTTGAGTTACATGAGTAGCCGCCAAAAGATAGACAATAATTTATAGGCATCTATCTTTGTGCGACTATCTTTGATATGATGCTTTAATGGCAGCATTTCCTCAAAATGGGTCAACAGTCTATGACAACTCGGTCTTTTATTTTATGTTGTTGTATTAGTTGTTGGATCCACCGGACGATCGATTGAGTGTTCAGTTGATGTTTCATTGCTTCCAGTAAAATTTACATACTTTTTATTCTGTATCATTTGTAAAATTAAACATACGAATCTATAGCGATAACATGGATCTATGATGGAGCCAAGAAGCATGATGATGAAACAAGGCAAGTGAACGGACGAACATGCGGACAAGTTCGGCAAACGTCCAAAAGTGCCGGATGGAAGATCAGATCAACACGATGTATGAATGAATTAACGATCGACACGATCGATGTGTTGATATGACATCGCGCAAGTATGCGTGCATAGCAAATGCATGAGAGTGTGTGTTTGTGTGAGTGTGTGTCTGTAATAGAGTCCTATATCAATATGATTATTGTAGCACAATTTGTGAAGATGACTTTAATTTTTTCCCCATCTTTTCAAGTACAGCTCTTGGTGCCACGCACTGTGGTGCGTTATTCGCAATCCAGCAGTTGACGCGATAGGAAGCAAGATCGGTTACGAGTTCGAATATCTTGGGCTGAAAAGTAAAAAATAATTTCTTTTTTTTTTGGCAAAATTAATATTGATAAAATATAACTGCAAATAAAGTGAAAAAATATGCCTAGTGAAAAGCCAAGATTTGCAAATGCCAACCAATATCTTAAAATATCATGGATAACTTTTTTAGCAAACTAAAAGTCCTTTGAAAGAAACATATAGAAAAGTCGATATATATTTTGTTAAACATTAAAAAAAAATTAAATAAATAAAAAAAGTAAAGTTGCAAAATCCTTACCTTAGTATTTAGTCTCAGATGATATAAGAATTTCAATAAAACTCAAGTGATTCAAAGAAAATCCCAAATATAATCATCGATCAGTGTAAAGTCTAAGAACTGAGCTTCAACTGAGATAAGCGCATCTTTAAAAAATTTCAAAACGAAAACGAAAAAAAACAACAATTAATTTCATATCAGTTTAATGCTCTATCTTCCGGTGCTCGTGTGTCCAAAAGTGATCAATTATTTTTTTTATCATTTTAGTTTGACTGGATTTTAATTTGGCGACAAAGTCTAACATAAAGCAAGATACTTATGTTAGCAGTTTAAGAACTGTACTTATTCCGTTTATTTAGGCGTGTTTTTAAAAAATGCTGCCCTTTTGTTGGGCTTTTCTTGGTGTAGCAATCCTGATTGCAGCTACAAATGGAGCATCAATAGTAAGTGCAAAAATTTTCAATAAATAGAGAGTAAGTTTATTGTGTCTGAAAAAATACGGGAAAGCTGGCACAAGTTGCGCTGTCCGCAAAAAGGACTTGCTGTAAACATGAATAAAGATAGGATAACCACTATACGTATAGTAAATTTAATCGGAGATATAAAACATTTTTACTATGGTAACACAAGACAGAAGGAAAGTATCTATATCAGGCACATAGCCAGGATTTTTCATGGGGGAGAGTTTTGCGAAAAGCAAAACATGTATAAATACCAATAAAATTTTGCAGTAAGGATATGGAAATTTTTCATGTACAATTGATAATGGTGTTATTCTTGAAATTTCCTTTTTTTTAATTTAATAGCAGAGTAAAAGTGGTCATAAAAGTGATATTTTTTGAGAGGAAGTTCTTTTTTTTGGACCATTATTTTATTTAAATTGACAATTCTTTTATTTTCAATTACTTTATTACTTAATTTAACTCATTAACTAACTTCCACAGAAACGCAAACTAAGGCTCTGTTTTAGATTCTTTCCTGAATGGATACCAGAAAATAACAAAACAAATACTATGTATTTCACTATTTTTGAACTCAGTAAAAAAGTGGTCCATTCTATGAGCGATATGGGAGCAGGCCCTATCAGGGGGTGGGGCAAAAGGGCTCGAGCCCCGGGCCCTGCATCTGAAGGGGGCCCCCAAATTAAGAATATCATATAAGAAAAAATAAAACAAAAATGTTCAGATGAAAAAATTCCTACTGGACTTTTAAATGTAGAATTGCAGTATAGGAATTCAATTCAAATTTGCTTGTAACCGATCGATGAAAATTAAATCTGACATAGAAAAATATTATGGAGTCAATGTGTTTTTAGCAATTATTGATTTTTTTTTCAATGTTCTAAGAAAGCGATTTGAAGCACTTAAAACTAGTTTCCATTCCTCTGTCTATGTTATAAACTGAGCTGCGAAGACCTGCAGTCAGCAGCACAAACATTTCAGAAAACGTTCTCGAAAGAAATATCGCGTGAGTAAATTATATTTCTCAAGAGAATGCACTCAGTCAGCTTTAAGAAGAATTGTAAGCCAAAGAATCTATTTCAGGAAATATATCATCTTTTCAGTTTACGGCGTATTGGTTTTCAGATGTAATGAATAACGGAACGTAGTTTTATTTCTTAACAAAACAGAAGTAAATTGGGAAATATTCATAAAAAAATATTGATACTAAAACGTGCCACAAGTGATTTAAAAGTTGAACATCTGATTTATATGGGCAAAAGTGGTTTTTTTGTTTAAAAATTTGAAGAAAATTGGTACGCATCACATTTTTCAATTGATTTTTCTTCAAAATAAGTTATTAAACATGAAAATTTGACAAAAACTACCAGAATTGTATTGGGGGTTGGAATTAGTTTTAAAGGTTTTCTAAGAGATGGCGTAACTATCAATAGATCGCATCGGGCACACCTGTGACTATATTCATTTCAAAGCACATTGTGTAAGCTTCATTTTTCAGTATGTGTCATTCCACTGAAGTGTAAACAACATATATTTTTTTCTCTGTGAACATGTCGACTTTCGTTCCAACAAAACGCAATTTGCGGGAAGGTTTACTTTTGTGCTTCCATTTGAAGAAAAAAGCGGTTGAAGCACAACGCACGCTTACTGAGGCTTACGAGGACTATGCTCCATCGATTTCTACTTGTGAGTACTGGTTCCGTCGGTTTAAAAGTGGTGATTTTGATACGGAAGACAAAGAGCGTCCGGGCCAGCCGAAAAAGTTTGAAGATGAGGAATTGGAGGCTTTGCTCGATGAAGACCCGTGTCAAACCCTTCAAGAATTGTCAGAATCATTGGGAGTCGACTTATCAACGGTCGGCAAACGCTTGAAGGCCATGGGAATGATTCAAAAGCAAGGAAATTGGGTGCCGTACCAGTTGAAGCCGAGAGACGTTGAACGGCGATTTTGCATGTGCGAACAACTGCTTCAACGGCATAAAAGGAAGAGTTTTTTGCATCGTATTGTCACTGGCGATGAAAAGTGGATCCATTACGATAATCCTAAGCGAAAAAAATCGTGGGGACCACCCGGCCATGCATCAACATCGAGGTCCAAGCCGAATATTCATGGCGTCAAGCTTATGCTGTGTATTTGGTGGGATCAGAAGGGTGTCGTGTACTATGAGCTGCTAAAACCTAACGAAACCATCACTGGGGAACGCTACCAACAACAATTGATGCAATTGAGCCGAGCATTAAAGGTTAAACGGCCGGAATATGCCAAAAGACACGACAAAGTGGTTTTTTAACATGACAACGCACGGCCACATGTTGCAAGAACCGTCAAGGAAAAGTTGGAGGCGCTGAATTGGGATGTGCTACCCCACCCGCCTTATAGCCCAGACATAGCCCTTTCCGACTACCACCTATTCAGATCGATGACGCATGGCTTGGCTGAGCAGCGCTTCACTTCTTACGAGGATACCAAAAAATGGGTCGATTCGTGGATTGCCTCAAAAGACGAATCGTTCTTCCGGCGCGGAATCCATATGCTGCCAGAAAGATGGAAAAATGTTGTAGCTAACGATGGAAAATACTTTGAATAATATACATTGTACCGTTGTTTCTAAATAAATGCTCAAAAACCGAAAAAAAACCTTTAAAATTAATTCCAACCCCCAATAATATATTAATCTTCGTAAAAAAATTGCGAAAATCCAAATCAGACGATGTTTCAATAAAATGCAGTGGTAATATTTTTAACTTGATTTTTTTTTTAAATCCTCAAAGTGGCATTGACAAATCCTAGGAACTTGACTTCTTTCAAAAATCCTTAAAGTGGCCTTTCTGGCATATCGAACACAATAATTAAATAAATGAGTCCTAATTAAATAAATAAAAAAGTAAAGTTGCAAAATCCTTACCTTAGTATTTAGTCTCAGATGATATAAGAATTTCAATAAAACTCAAGTGATTCAAAGAAAATTCCAAATATAATCATCGATCAGTGTAAAGTCTAAGAACTGAGCTTCAACTGAGATAAGCGCATCTTTAAAAAATTTTTTTATTTATTTTTTTATTTATTTAATGAGGAAGAAAACTAAAATTATTTTTATGAGATTTATTAAAGTAATTTTTTATGAAAATTATATGTTTTTCGATTTTGTATGTTTTTTCTTGTGCTTAGCGACTTTTCATACGTCCTTGCGGCGGCAAAAGGGTCTCTTCTATAAAATTTTTTTAGAGCGCTACTTACAACTACTTTGAACTACTTACCCTACTTTGAGGCCTAAAATACCTTTTTCGAAATATTTTGCTACTAAAAATAATATATTGATATTAAAATTAAGTCACGACCACGACATATTTTACATGTAAAATAGCACGGTAAGGGTGGCATATTTTTTTCAATCGCCGACTATTTGACAAAATCGGTTAAATGTCTTTTCCATGCTGAATATTAGTTCGGATATAGCAAATAAATGCATTTTTTCAGTTATAAAAGATGCCTTTTCACAACAAAAAACTAAAAAGACATTTTTCAAATTATGTTTTATCTAATGTTAAACTATTTTTTGTTAATAAACATGTCATGTATACATTTAATAATTTTGTAAAGAGGTTGGGTTGCTCTAAAAAATTCGTGCCCCGGGCCCCACATGGGCTCTGAAAGGCCCTGTCTGGGAGTGCTCCTTATTGATCCAAGCTAGGTGTATTTTGTGTTCTTTTTAAACATTACATGTCCTAGGAAGGGTTGCGCTCCTTATAACATCACTGAGGAGTTGAAAAGGACCAATCAATGGAAGGATGATTTGACCAAAGGAAGATTTGAAATATTCTTTTTTTTTCACATAAAATAGTGATAGAGTTTTCTAAAAAGCACATGTCTCTCTTTATTTTCTATTTTTTTTTTTCATTAATTGCTCGCTTATTAACACTGTTGCCAACTTGATGCTATTTCCACCAGATTTGGCGCATTTTGAAAATTTTGGCGCAAACAAAATGCGGTTTGGTACCTGATACATTTTTAGTGCTTTTTTTTTAATTTCAGAGATCCTAAATTTGCTTAAATATTTAAAAGAAATTGATATCTACATGTGATTGAATGGTGCAAGTATAAAAACATTGAAATTTTTTTGTAAGATTCGTTAAATAAGCTTAATTTTAGTATTTTATATTTGTGTAAAACTGTAAATTAAATTGTTTTTAAAAATTAAAATAATTGGCAGTTCAGAAAATAGTTTGATTTTTTAATTTAATTTGGTGTTTTATATATTTTTATAAATCTTATAAATCTGGTGCATTTATGAAGAAAAAGCACATTTTTCGACTCTTTTAAGGATTTTAGAATAAAAAAGTTGGCAGCACTGCTTATTGATCTTATAAAACAGTAAGGGCGCACAAGGGCACAAGTCTTAACTTTTTGATCTCATAAACAGCAAAAGAGCGCTCCCTTGTTGCTCCTTATGGGAGCAATAGCATATGTTTTAACTGGGAATTTAACGAACTCATATATTTTTCAATTTTACTTACTTACTTAGGTGGACATAACAACCCATTTTTGGATTTCAGCCGACCGCTTCAGCTCTCGCCAGGCGCCTCTGCTTTGTGCGCGCCCTCTCCAATCGAATACACCAAAATATACCCTCTTCGTATACCCTCCAACGACCCTCGTAGACCAACGACCCTCGCCTCGAGCACCTTTTTCGCTGGAACTTCGTCGTCTATACGATGGACATGATCCAGTCAGCGTAGTCGCTGCACATTTTTACTCTGAATTCAATGTCTTCGTAGAGCTCATACAGCTCGTGGTTCATTTGGATGCGATAGTCATTGCTGACTCGAACAAGACCGAAAATTTTGCGAAGGGCTTTTCTCTCGAACACCCTCAGAGCAGCTGCGTCAGTTTGCGAAACTACCCATGCTTCAGTGCCATCAGAAGCACAGGTAGAACGAGCGTCTTGTAAAGTGCTAGTTTTGTCGATCGAGAGAGGGCTCTGGAATTTATTTGCTTACTGAGCCCGCAATAGCACCTCTTAGCAATTGTTGTTCTTTGCTTTATCTCCAGGCTCACATCATTGTTGTTGTTTATGGCGGTGCCAAGGTATATAAACTCCTTGCCTACTTTGAAGTTATAGCTGTCGGATTAAACGTGGGAGTCTAGACTCCGCGCTCCCCTGCTTGGAGACAGCATATTTGTTTTACCCTCGTGTATCGTCAAACCCACTTTGGCTGATTCATTTTCGATAGCGGTGAAGGTAGCGGTGACATCTCTCTTGGTTCTGCCGACAATATCAAATTCATCAGCGTAAGCAAGGAGCTGGACACCTTTGTAGAAAATGGTGCCATTACGATGCACACCGGCCTCGATTTCGTACGATCCCCTCCATGATGATGGTAAAGAGATCGCAAAATAACAGATCGCCTTGTCTGAAATCTTTTTCGGTATTAAAGGTTTCGGAAAGGTCATTTCCTACCTTGACAGAGCTGCATGTGTTGCTCAACGTCATACTCCAAAGTCTCACCAAATTTGCAGGTATACTGAACTCAGACATTGCTGCGTATAGGAAATCCCTTCTCAGGCTATCGAACGCAGCTTTATAATCGACAAAGAGATGCATTCTAAGACAGTGTTCTGTTATAACGCCCATCAGAATGGAAACATCTTTCCTCGCCATTTAAGTGAGCTTCGTCGTGCGTTTTTCAGTAAAAATATGCCACATCTGGCATTAAAGGTTCCATTTCGGGCAGCAACATTACCGTTATACCTTCTCTTGCGAGCTCATCCGCTCTACAATTTCCAGGAATTTCCCCATGCCCCGGTACCCAGACCAGATGAATGTTGAACTTATCAGCCATCTCATTAAGAGACGAACGATATTTAAGGGCTGTTGGTGATGTTAGAAACGCACCTCAAAGAGATTTTATCGGTGCTTGGCTATCCGTTAAAATGTAGACATCCGTAGGAATGACGGTTACAGGAATGACAAAATCGTCTTAATTTGGAAATCACCGGCATCAGAGAAAACTTAAACTTTTTTCCTCACGTTCTTATCATATATTTGATAACTTCTAGAATTTCAATTCGTTTTAACGCAGAGACTATATTATACAGAGGTTCCAGTTCGACTTCGAATGCTCTTCGAACTGGTGTTTCGTTGTACAAGCTTCCGAAGGATAGAAGAAAAAACAAAGAGAATAATGCATTGCCTCAGCGTTCATTTGGACGCTGCCTATATTTTTCTATAGGTTCGCATGAAACAACTGCTGAGGCAAAAGCATATTTCTTTTTCTTTTTTTCGTCTATCCTCCTGACGCTTGTACAACGTAAATTGAGTGAACTTCGAACTGATACCTACAGTGTTGTGCAAAACAATAACAACAAAATCAGTTCGCTGCTACAAAATCGTGTATCTTTTTAAATATTAGGTACACAGAAAAATGATTATAGGAACCAAAGCATATATTCACACATCATATTAAAAACAAATCCTATTCAAATTTGGTTTTGTTTTTTTTATTATATTTAAAATTAATATGATTTCATTCAGTTTGTCTGAGAGCAAAACAAAAGCAACAAAATTTATATTTGGTGTAAGATTCATTATTCTTGATAACCGCTGCACATCTGAACGACATCGACTCTATTAAATAAGATATGTTGGTATTAGGTATATGTTGCCAATTAAGTTTCAGGGCTTCATACAGTGCAGTCTTATTGGAAAACCTTTGACCAAAAACTTTTACCTTCAAAGTCCCAAAAAGATTTTCAATGGGATTCAAGTCATTGTGTGCCGGCCAATCAAGGACTTGAATCCCATTGCCTCTAATGTAATCTTTGATGAGCTTTGAAGTGTTCTTCGGGTCGTTGTCGGGCTGAAACGTTTACTGAAGCGACATATTCCACTCTGAATGTGGTTGCATCTTGCTTTCTAAAATGTCATTATATACAAATCGATCCATAATTCCATCGATTTTTTGAAATGGTTCAACTTCATTATAGGAAAAACAAATGTAGACCATAATGCCACCGCCTCCGTGCTAAAAATTTATTTTGCAGTTTCGGGCTTCAAGTCGTGTACCTGGGTGGCGCCGTACCGTGCACATCCCATCTGAATTAATCAAGTTGAACTTTGAATCATCGCTAAAAAACAGTTTTCAATTTTTGAACGGTCCAATTTAGGTGCTCTTTAGGTGCAAGACTGAGTCTTAAAAACAATAAATTGCAACTTGGTGTCACAATTTCAGACAGAATTGTTTAAATTGTAACACCTCACCTTGTTTTTTATGATCAGCAGTAAGCAAAGGTTTCTCTGCCGGTCTGTAACTTCTTTAATCGTTCTCAACGGCTCGTCATCAAACAGTGCTGTGATGGATATCTAAATCAAGTGTCCGAACAACCTCTTTAGATGTGGCAAATGCATTTCGTTTGAACACGCCACACATGTTCCTGTCATCACGCAGCGATGTCTTCCGCGGCCGCCCTCTTTAATGTACCGTTGTTACGTCTTTTGTGATGGTATATTTCTTTGTTAATCTGCAAGCTGTTGACTGATTAATATCAAACTGTTTTACGTTAGATACTTGTGAATTTCCGTTTTTATATTCGGAAATAATTTGCAATTTAAGAGCTTCACAGTATTTAAAACGTGCCATTATAAATGGAACAGTCAATGTCACAACTAGCGCAAAAACAAAACTAAACTTAAATGTTTATGACTTACAAACAACACGTACTTTACAATAACGGAACTTTTACCGGTAATTCTAGGAACTTTTGTTCTCTTTTTACATTTTTCAAGTTTTGTTGCTTTTGTTTTGCTCTCAGACAAATTGAATGTAGCCATATTAATTTGAAATTTAATAAAAAAAAAACAAAACCAAATTTGAATTTGATTTGTTTTATATATGATGTATGAATATATGCTTTGATCCCTATAATCATTTTTGTGTGTCCCCAATATTAAAAAAGATACACGATTTTGTTGCAGCGCACTTATTTTGTTGCTATTGTTTTGCGCAACACTGTATGTATATCATAGTCTCTGTGGTTTTAGTCTTTCACAAACTAAATACACAGTTGGGTAGAGAAATTACAACATTTTTGTTTTAAATATTTATAATATAACAAAAACTTTAATATTACACTTGAGTTTCGCCTTCAAAACCACTGGTGAATTTTTGAAACTAGAATTTAAATAGTGTTAAAAGCCACTCTAAGAGGCACTCAAACGATACTTGTTTCTTAGTTTTTTCAAATTCAAAAAGTAATAAAATCGAGGGGCAAAAAGTTTGTAAATGCAACATAGTAAAAAAAAAATTTCCGTAGCACCACTCTTAGAATTGTTACAATTTTGATCGAGGACAGGTTTCAGGAATGACATTTCAGGCCTATTTTGGGTAATACCTGCAAAATTAATTTTTAAAACTGTGAGGATATGTAAATGTGAACTTTTGGCAAAATTGCACATATTGGCCTTGGCACGGCCGTAACCAGGAACGATTACTTGGGGGCGCTGAGCAAGTTTTTGGGGGAGCTGACTTTTCAAGAAAATAAATAACTATTTGCAATGCAATGAACCCAATCTTTTCATTTCAAACCAAGGAACATAAAACCACGCAATCGTTAATCGGTCAGTGAGGAACGTCGTATCGAATCTATTCTCGATTTTGACATGCGATAAAGATTTGCATTTTTGGTTGGTCACTTAAGTTTTGACAAAGGAAAATTCTTCTCGGAACGACAATTTAATTTTATTTAATGGTTGCAATGCATCGAATTTAAAATTTGTGCTTAAAAGTCGTTAACAGCTTTTAAATCGTTATTACTTTTCTCAAAACGTTGATCAATTTCTGAAATAATTGAGTCAATTATTTCATAATAAATGCGCCTTACACAGTAGGGGTATTCAAGGGTTGTTGCGAATTGCAAAAGTATGAAAATGCAAGATAATTTGCACACTAACGCATGAACATCAATATTGCAACTTAATTATGCAATAAAATTAAATGTCGAATGAACAGTAAATATATTGCCACTTTATTTCAAAATCATAAAAAGTTATTAAAATCTACGTACAAACTTAACCTTTTTAAAGTTTTACCCAGATGGCAACTACGTTCGAAAACAACCAAAACATGAATCATCTGTTTAGCATCACTGCGTGTGCGTTCTCGCAATTGTTTTGAGCAGTGCGTAATTCAAGAAGAGTTGCAAAATTGCTTCCAATGTGTTTGTTGTTGGAATGATGCAAAAGTTCGCAATCTTGCATTTTCGCATCGTCACAACTGCGTTTCGCATCAACCCGTGAATACCCCTAGTATCTACACTTGCATTATTTAGTTATAAAATGTTCGCATTTTATTGCATGCGAACTGTCAAATTGAATTTAATGAGCAATATCGCAAGTGTAGTACTGCTCATGGAATTGCTCATATCATTAAATTTATCTCTTGAAATATTTCTTGAGATATATTTCATGAGATGAGCTGTCACTTTTCAGTAAAATATGTAAGTGTGTGCACTTTTAAGAACCTTTCCGGCAAAAAATATTGCAATAGCATTAAAAAAGTGAAAAGCATGAAACGTTATGACGAATGGATGAAATTATGAATTTAATAAACTTTTATAAACAATTTAAAAATGAAATTTCATAAGATGATGTCCCCGCCTAAATATTATAGCATGAAGTCTGGATATCATGAAATTCTATTTGACAGTTCGCATGCAATCAAATATTGTAAGTATAGACACTGTGTTAATGCAGACTCATTGCAAAGATCAATTTTATTTTTGCAAAATTTTGTTTGCTGTTTCTATTATTCCCAATATTTTGCAAGAAAACCCAGCAGTCTAACAGCTAAAAGCATTTCATCTGCACCAAGATGAAATTCCGGTGTCTTGAAAAAGATAAAGTGTCCAAAGTCATTTTGAATTACAACAATTGCTTTGTACGTTGCTCGAAAAGCAGAGAAACTGTGGTCTGCTACTACATTTTTTTAACTTTGAAGCGACTGAAAAAAATCGTCTAATTTTTTTATTTGGTCGAAGAAAAGTCGGGAGTCATAATTTTTCTTCACGATTTCGATAACGATAAGATGAACGCGGTGGTGATTTGAACCGGTGGAATGAACCTTTGGAAATGTTCGATTGAAAAAGTCCTGTGTCAAATTCTGCAGTCCACCTAATCGACCACTCATTACAGCAGCACCATCATAACCCTGGCCCAAGATATTTTTGAGCTCATTTCCAAATTCTGTCAGTCAATCGATAATAAGTTTAAAGAATGCCTTAGCTGTGACTTCATCAGCTTTTTTGAGGCAAAGTAATGAACAATGTTCAGAAATACAATCGAAAATATTTCGTTCTCACTCCTATCTGTCGTATCTGCAATCAATATGATTTAGCTCATTAGCATTTATTTCTTGGAAAGAATTTTCAATAATATTTATGATTTTATTTTGCATTTGCAACGATGTATAAAAAGCATTGGTAGGCATACCATCTTGACATATCTTTAATTTTTTGTGCTTTTCGGTCATGTCTTTAAACTTTACACATATAAAGAAACAGTCTTGAATCTTAATTTTCTTCGTCAAATAACCCATTTCCTCGAAAAGGCAGCTTATTCTTAGCCAGAAAAAAATTGTAGAAAGAATCCCTTTGACATAATATTGTCGCTTTTCAAGGACAGTATTATTAAGAAGGCTCGAAATTTCAAGATTATTTTCAATACTTAAAGAATGTTCTTTCCACGCAACCATAGCAGAAAGATGTATACTCATGTTTCTTCAAAGCTTTTTCTGTTGCACGAGACTTAGACCATTTATGACATTCCATAGTGCAAAAATAGTCACTAGCATTAGTTTTCGCTAAGTGCGTTAACCTTTAGTAATCAGCCTTGCGTGTAAACAACACAAATGGGCGCCTAAATTTTACTTCAATCTTTTCTGTTGAGAGCTTCTTTTCATAAATAGAATTCTGAAAACTTTTCTGTTAAAATTTTGAAAGTAGCATAATTTTTGGGGGAGCTCGGAAAACTTTTGGGGGTGCTCAGCTGCCCCCAGCACCCCCCTGGCTACGTCCGTGCTGCTTGGGTTTTCAGGGTAGCTGATCATAAATCCGGGGTCAACATTTTGAAATTCGAAATGGCAGCTTCGCAAACGCGGAAATTTAAATAAAATATTTAAAGTTAAATTCTTCTCTTTTTAAAAGAATTTTTTAAGCCTTTCACGATCAAAGAAAAAAGTTCAAGAATTTATACTCTAGGCATTAGTTTGAAGAGTATTATACAAACTTATCAAATTTTCAAAAACCCTGAAAATGATTTTTAATCTACAATGAAGGTTATCAGAATCGGTTTCAGAACCTTGTTATCTCAGGTATAACTCCAAATAGCCCGTTACCCATTTTTAACCCTTAAAAGACATTCTTTTTTGAGTTCGCATCTACATAATCAAAGTATTATTTTTATTAAATTTCATTTTGCTAGGCCTAGTATTTTAAGCTCTGGGTCAATCAGTGAACGAGTAGACAGTAAGAAGCGAACGCTCTATGACATTACTCGGAGTTATATGGACCCAAGGAGTTTTTAACTCAGAATTTCATGTAGAATCCGAAACTGAATGTTACTAGCATGAAAATTTTCACCCGGAACAAATTGCTCCTACTCGTACCTACTGTGTATGTAAATATAGAGCCAAGGGAATTGTGGTACATAAATTATCAGAGAAAAACACATGGTTAGCATTGCAAGGTATGCATTTGGCCAAACGAACGACAATTTTCCGTAAGATCCAAAACCTGGTTTACTAGGTAATGTCGTTATTTCCGCTCCTGTGACTATCACGAAAGTGTAACGATAGCCAAATTAACTTTTTGTTAATGAATTAAACCAACTTTTTTTTACAAAAGTTTGTTAGTTTTAGATAAGCTTTAATTTTATCCAAAAAAATTCGAGGTTTTGGGGTCCGGAAGAAAAAGTACTAAAAATAGTTATTACTAATTGATGGTGTCCTCAGAGTCAATACTTTCTGACAACAAAACACGCTTGAAGTTGAGATCCTTAGAACGATGTATTAAATTGGATAGTCCGCAACCAAATAACGAATAACGGCAACCAAATTGCCGTTTTGGCTGTTTTTTGAGAGCATTTAAAATGAAAATTTGTTGGTGCCAAAACACTCGCGATAAGCTTTCATATTAGCGGGTGAGAGTTCGAACTTTTTCTTCGACCCGTCCTTCTGTTTATTCACAGTACTATTTCAAACCTGACTTATAATATCAAAAATAAAAAAATTGCGCAGAGAATAATAGTTTCCTATATCTCAAAGAACCCTATATCTCATTAGGTATCATAGATGCAAGAAAATCGTTAGCAAAAATGAAGAGCTTATACACAGGGTTCCCAAAAACTCTCAATTGAAAAGAAAAATTGCACTCTTCCTCATCAATATTATTCAATTGACGAACGATTCACTTTGCTTTCCTCATTCGTGACGATGAGAGAAGCGCTCTTATGTTAAATATTCAGAGTGATCAAAGCTGTTTCTTCGTTCTTTCATAGTATTCGCTCGTAGATTGTGCTCCTCAAAATAAACTGAGTTGAACAACGTCTTCTCCTTCTAATTAATTTATTATTTCTCGCTCGCGAGTTTTTGCAAAGATAAACTCATATCATTGGAATTTTTGCGTTCACTCATTTTTTGACTCAACGAGTGATCTTATTAATTAAAAATAAGTACGTATCTTATGATGAACTACATTTTTTACGTTTTTTAATGAAGTATTTAAGTACTTAAAAAATGTTTAAAATTATCCTTTTTGTTTATTTATCTCAGTTTCTTTTAATTTCTTAATATGTATTGATTTTTTAGTTTTTTAATTAAATATACTACAATATTAAGAAAAATATTTAATATTATTGATTTAAATCCTTTCAATTTATTATGTGTGAAGTGTTTAACTAAAGTTTCGCATCAAATAAAAGCGAGCGATTCAATGAGTTTATCTTTTCAAAATTCACGAGCGATGAATTCAACATCCCTCATCAACACGACGTCGCTCTTTTAAAATTTCTCAGCATACAAACTCACGAACGAGGAAAGCAGTTGAGGAGTTTAAAGAAGAATGAATATTGTATACTCTGAATACCCCAAAGTGTATACCTGAAGGTATTCTACCCTGCTTGTACAATATTCTGTAGGAATAAAAAAAAATGTAGAGATTTTTAACTTTGCATTTTATAGTCTTGAGTACTCAAACAGAAAAATCTGTGCTTCGGACAAATGGACGAACAGGGTGAAAATCTGAAAAATACAGAGTAGTTTTTTACATTTGGTGCTGATTTACAGCCATCTAACATTGAAATTTTAAAAACAGCCATATAAAGACCACCCTAATGTATCTATAACGTCTATATGTCCAATAGACGAACTTTTCATTGTTGTATTAAAAATTTTTGTGACAATTCTAAACACATATATTTGAAGTTTAAGAATTCGAATTTGAATTGTGTGGCGTGAATCGTCCGGATTTGAACCCAATTAGTTTTGACTTGGAAAACGTTTGATGCAAATATCTAAATGTTCAATTAAAGCGGACAATAACACAGTGAAATAATCTAATAAATAATTCAATAATGAAATGTTTCTAAATGTGAGAAGAGAGATTAAGCAGCAGTACGCATTATCTTTTAGTTGAACGAAACCTTGTCCTAGTTTCTTAAACCAAGCATATAGTAACGGGCTAATTCTAAGATTCTATGGACTGCACTGATAACCAAATGATGTCATTTTTCAAAATGTGGAAGGTCACGTGTGTTCGAATTAAATAAAACAAAAACAATCTCAGCAACTTTCGTAATTAAGATTTAATGTATTCCTTTATTGGTTGAGGCAGGAACAAGACATTTTATTTTTGAATAGTTTGATGTATATTCAATAATATGTGATACGACTCGTGCTTCCTCTTCTTAACTAATGAAAAGTTTTGCAAATAATTTCACTAATAACAACAGATAATCTGTTGAACTATGTTCTAAATTCTTTTAATAGTTTTAATCAAATCTTTTAAATATGACTATTAATCATAGCAAGTAATTACAAATATGTCTTGAACGGTTTTTGGAATATTAAAAATTATTTCATTTTTATATTTCTATCAAGTGAGAGCTATATTTTTGGCTTAATAAATTATTTAGTTTAATCAAACGAGGTATCACATGCTAGGCTTATCACATATAAGGACTTATAACTCACTACATGTACGTATAGATCAAAGGGCGATTTTATTTAATTGGCATTTCTTAAATATACTGAACTTTCCATCACTTTCACTCATTCCGAATAAATCTCGTGACCTTCACTAGTTTTTTTAAAAAATGGCAATATAGGATTCTTATCATTTAGGTTCCACAACATCATGGATAGACATTTTTCAAAGAAATTAGCACTTTGCACCTGGCTAATAGTCAGAGTCCATTATTGATTACTGAATTATCTTTTTATGTCTATTTACGTTCTAATAAGCAATTTATCTCGTTACTAGCCTCACCTTTCGCTATAAAACAATATAATGTAAGACATCTCTAGACGCATTTGCATAAAAATTTAATTTCCATTTACTTCCAGCACGCAGTAGATGAAAACTCTGTTTTGGGGAGTGTAGAATATAATGAGGCTATTGACCAGCTCAACTCACACAGAGCAAAGAGAAGCGGACGAGGCTAGTGAGTAGATTTCTTAAGTCCTTCTTAATCTACTGAAATTTTCGTCCCTATAATGATTAGTGCGCGAGGTCAAACACAATCACAGTATTTGAATTTTGGTAAACCAGAACAAGATGGCAAAGCCGAGGCAGAAGCTAACGAGAGTGGTTCTAGATCGACAGTTTGTAAGCATGTCTCTTCTTTGAAAATAAAAAAAAAATAATTTATCTTTCTTTAGCTGGCAGCCATGGTATGGGCCAGGCACAGAGTCAGTTTTCTTTCGGTGACTGTTCCGATTGTCCGGCAACACCTCTTTATGGTAAAATTGATAATGATATGAATGGTTAATGACTTCTAAACATTATTTAATTTTTAGAATACCCAACGGGATCACCAGACCCGCTAACATTTGTTGACAAAAGTAGTCTTATCAGACCTGGCTCAATAGCCGGTGCAGGTCCCGGTACTGGTGGTGTTGGAGGATTTGGTAGACCAGGAGTGAGTGTTGGATATCCAGGTGCTGGTGGTGTAGGACAAACATCCGGTCTTCAACCTGGTCAAGTTTCACAGATTTCCGGTAGACCTGGAAGTCAGCAAACTGGTGTTGGTCCTCAGGGTACAATTGGAGGCATCCCACCGGGAGCAGGTGCTGCTGGGACTGGTCAAGGAACGCAGCCATTAAGATTTGATCCTGTAAGTGGAAGACCAATTGGTGGAGGCCCTCAACAAGGAGCATTAACTCAACAACCAGGTGCTGGTGCAGGAGCACCTCTGGGCGCAAGTATAAGTGGAGAGCCGGGAGTAAGCGGTCGACAACCTGGAGGCATTTCTAGGCCTGGAAGTATACCTGGTGCTTATCCTGGCTCTGGAATAGGTGGACAGCAGCCTGGAGGTATAAGTAGAGTAGGAACCATCCCTAGCGCACCTGGCGGTGTGGGTGGATATCCTGGTTCTGGAATTTTTGGTCAGCCTGGAGTAAGTGGGCAACCAGGTGGTGCAGATGTTTATCCTGGTTCTGGAATAGGTGGACAACCTGGTGGTGCTGACGGTATAAGCAGACAACCTGGAACAAGTGGTCAACACCCTGGAGGTATTTCGAGACCAGGAACCGTCCCTGGCACACCTGGTGGTGTGAGCGGATATCCTGGTGCTGGAGTTATTGGTCAACCTGGAGTAAGTGGACAACCTGGTGGTGCAGATGTTTATCCTGGTTCTGGAATAGGTGGGGTTTCTAGACCTGGAACCATCCCTGGCATTCCTGGTGCTTACCCTGGTTCTGGTATTGGCGGTCAACCTGGACTAGATAGCCAACGTCCTGGAGGATTTTCTAGACCAGGCAGCATCCAAGGCGCACCTGGAGATATAAGTTCTCATCCTGGTTCTGGCATTGGTGGACAACAAATCGGAGGCCCAGGAACTGGCGTACAGCCAGGGTTACATGGTCAACAAATCAGAGGTACTTTAATTTAGAAATAATATCACCCATTCTCTTCAAAATCAACATATTCCTAAAAACCAACTAATACATAAACGTTTATTTTACCATGATCTATAAGTCTTTCTCTTTATTTTGTGATATTTAAAAAATATTGAGTATTTTCTTATGTCTGTTTAAAATTGAAAATGCTTCTCCGGAAGAAACAGTTTTTTTGACTTGTGACTTTGTTGAAGAAAACGATCGATATGTGCAACCAAAAACGTTTACAATATTTTTTTAAAACATTTTTATTTCCAGGACCACACACTCAACCAGGAGATTGGCAAGGTACTGTTGGAGGCCAACCAGGGGCATGTGAGTAAAATCGAAAAATCTAAACTATACCAAGAAAATGTGTTTGCGTGAAACATTTACAATTATTATATCATTCAGATGGTCGTCCTGGAACCGAACAAATAACCAGCGCTGGTATTCGTGCACCCGGAACTGGTGGAGTAGCATATGGTACAGGAGTAAGTACTCCAGGTGGTTTGTATGAGCAGGGAGCTGGAACTTTTTCACCTGGAGCACAGCCATCAGGTCCAGGAATGGGTGGGGTATATACACCGGAAACAAGTTCGCAACAAAGAATACCATTTGGTGTAGAACACCCTGGTCCTTATGGACCTGGATCTGCTGCACAACAACCTGGAGCTTACGGTCCCGGAACTAGTGCACAACTAACGGGAGCTTACGGTCCTGGAACAGCTGAACAACAGCCTGGAGCTTTCCGTCCTGCAACTGGTACTCAACAACCAGGAACTTATGGTCCAGGAACTGGTGTACAACAGGGAGCTTATGGACCTGGAACTGGAGTACAACAGCCAGGGGCTTATGGTCCTGGAACAAGTGTACAACAGCCTGGAGCTTATGGACCTGGAGCTTCTGGAGTGCAGCCTGGAGCATATGGGCCTGCAACTGGTGTACAACAGACTGGAGCTTACGATCCTGGATCTAGTGCACAACTGATAGGAACTTACGGTCCTGAAACAGGAAAACAACAGCCTGGAGCTTTTGGACCTCAAACTGGTGTACAACATCCTCGAGTTTATGGTCCTGGAGCAGGTGTTCAACAGCCGGGAGCTTATGGACCTGGCACCAGCACTCTATTACCTGGAGCTTATGGTCCTGGAACAAGTGGAACACAGACTGGAGCTTATAGACCTGGAACTGGTGCTGACCAACCTGGAGCTTATGGTCCTGCAGCCGGTGAACAACAACGTGGAGCTTATGGACCTGTAACTGGTGTACAACAACCTGGAACTCATGGAACTGGTGCTCAACAACCTGGAGCATATGGACCTGAATCTCAACAACCTGGAGCTTATGGACCTGGAACTGGTGCTCAACAACCTGGAGCTTATGGACCTGGAGCAGGTGCACAACAACCTGGAGCTTATGAAACAGGAACTGATGCTCAACAACCTGAAGCTTATGGACCTGGTGCAGGTGCTCAAGCGCCTGGAGCTTTTGGACCTGGAACTTATGGACCTGGAGCTTATGGACCTGGAACTGGTGCTCAACAACCTGGAGCTTATAGGCCTGGAGCAGGTGCACAACAACCTGGAGCTTATGGACCTGGTGCAGGTGCACAAGCGCCTGGAGCTTTTGGTACTGGAACAGGTACTCAACAACCAGGAGCTTATGGACCTGGAACTTATGGACCTGGAGCTTATGGACCTGGAACTGGTGCTCAACAACCTGGAGCTTATGGACCTGGAACTGGTGCTCAACAACCTGGAGCTTATAGGCCTGGAGCAGGTGCACAACCTGGAGCTTATGGACCTGGTGCAGGTGCACAAGCGCCTGGAGCTTTTGGTACTGGAACAGGTACTCAACAACCAGGAGCTTATGGACCTGGAACTTATGGACCTGGAGCTTATGGACCTGGAACTGGTGCTCAACAACCTGGCGCTTATAGGCCTGGAGCAGGAGCACAACAACCTGGAGCTTATGGACCTGGAACTGGTGCTCAACAACCTGGAGCTTATGGACCTGGAACTGGTGCTCAACAACCAGGGGCTTATGGACCTGGAACTGGTGCTCAACAACCTGGAGCTTATAGGCCTGGAGCAGGTGCACAAAAACCTGGAGCTTATGAAACAGGAACTGATGCTCAACAACCTGGAGCTTATGGACCTGGTGCAGGTGCTCAAGCGCCTGGAGCTTTTGGTACTGGAACAGGTACTCAACAACCAGGAGCTTATGGACCTGGAGCTTATGGACCTGGAACTGGTGCTCAACAACCTGGAGCTTATAGGCCTGGAGCAGGTGCACAACAACCTGGAGCTTATGGAACTGGAACTGATGCTCAACAACCTGGAGCTTATGGACCTGGAACTGGTGCTCAACAACCAGGGGCTTATGGACCTGGAACTGGTGCTCAACAATCTGGAGCTTATGGTCCAGGAGCCAGCGAACAACAGCGTGGAGCTTATGGACCTGGATCTGATGCACAACAACCTATAGCTTATGGACCTGGAACTGGAGCACAACAACCTGGAGCTTATGGGCCGGGAGCAGGTTCTCAACAACCTGGAGCTTATGGACCTGGAACTGGTGCTCAACAACCTGGAGCTTATGGCCATGGAGCAGAAGCTCAACAACCTGGAGCTTATGGAACTGGGGCAGGTGCTCAACAACCTGGAGCTTTTGGTACTGGAACTGGTGCACAACACCCTGGATCTTATGAAACTGGACCTGATGCACAACAACCTGGAGCTTATGGATCTGGAACTGGAACTGGATCACAACAACCTAGAGTTTATGGGCCGGGAGCAGGTTCTCAACAGCCTGGAGCTTATGGTACTGGAACTGGTACTCAACAACCTGGAGCTTATGGACCTGGAGCAGGTGTTGAACAGCTGGGAGTTTTCGGTCCTGGAGCTGGTGCACAGCAACCTGGAGTGTATGGTCCTGGAACTAGTCCACATCAGATTGGAGTTGGCATTACTGATGGTGCTTATGGACCAGGAATTGGAGGTGTTTATGGAATTGACACACAACAAGGTCCTGCTGGAGCTCATGATGGTGGGTTATATGGTGGGGGTGGTGTAGACCAACAATCTGGACGACTAGGTGCTGGACCTGGAACGACAGTAGGTGGACTTGGAGCACAACAACCTGGAATACTACAACCAGGTGGTGTTGGATTATTGCAACCTGGTCAGGTTGGTATTGGTCCCGGCTCATTGGTTACCACAGGCGGAACAGGTATTGGTGGAGTGGGTGAGTTCTAATTTGTGACACAAACTTCTTTTCATAAATATTTGTATTCAATTGTAAATTTCTATATATACTTCAAGGTGGTCCTAGTAGTTTGGTCGGCGTGCCTGGTGCGGCTGGTGTTAGTGGAGCTGATGATGCTTTCTCGCAGGCTGAATCTTCCATCAATGAAGGACAAGCATCGGCAAGTGCACAAGGAAAGAAAAATGGAGGCGCTGCTAAGACTCAGGTCTCAGGAACGTACAGTTCCACGGGAACTTTTAGTGCACAGGCAATGACCTCAGACAATGAACGCTCAGCAAACGCACAGGTCAGTGGAAGTTCGGAGGGAGCTATGAGTCAATCACAGGGACAAGGGGGTGCCGCTCAATCCCAATCTCAAGTTCAAGTCAACGCTAAGAATGGAGGTACAAAGGCCTCCTCTCAGAGTGGCGGTATCATTCACCAAAGCCAAAGTGAAGTAAGTATTTGTTACAAAAGAAGTACAAAGAACGAATTTCAAACTGAGTGAAAAATTTCAAACAGGTACAAGCCAACGATAAGGGAGGCTTAGCCGACGCACAATCAAGTGGTCCCGGACAAACTTCGTCACAGGCACAGATCGGTTTTAGACCCCGACAAGACGGAGATGGCAACATAAACGAAAACATTCCATCAAATGGTGGAGGTCAAGCGTCGGCCCAGTCGGGAAGCCACTCTGGACAGAGTCAGTCACAAATACACGGCAAATCTAAGTAATTCATAAGCAAATCAAATGAAGATTAATGAATGAGACATATTAATATCTTTTAATCCAGATTCGGAGTGTCGTATCATGGCGCGGCTCAATCAGCATCCGGAACAAAGGAACAAGTCGCAACTTATCGCGAGCAAAATCGAGAACTTTTCCATTCCATCAGCCAGTTTGGGAATGGCGATGCGTAAGATATGCAGAACACGTACATATTTCATTAATATTTTTTACTGAGAAACAACCATTTTTTATAGCGTCACTGATCGTGTGGACACCATTTACAGTGGGCCTTCTCTAACCTCAGATTCTGAGTCATTGCCTGACCTGCAGTTGAAGGCTTCCAAGACCAGCAAAGAATGTAGATAGCTTAGTTTTTTATGCATAAAATTCTTAACAAAATTCTCGTTACAGCTACAAACAAAATTGACGACGATGATAGTCCACTGCCCGAAGAAGACGACGAAGAGGATCCTTATGATGAGTATGAGGATGAGGAGGATTACTACCATGAGAAAGCCATTAAAATGGATCAAGATTCTAAGCTTACCTCACAACCCACACCTCCTTCCTCTACTAATAAAGATGGTCCTTACACTACATATCGTACTCACACTCAAAGCTCGCCAACACAAACGCAACAAGCTGCTGTAGCTGACCCCAATGACAAATACACAGTAGTACAAAATCAAAATGGGCGCATCCAAAGGTATCCCTTCCGAACCACAACCGAAACTGTGCCTAACGGTTTCCGCGGCACAGTCAATGTCGAAAAGAAATTCCACACCAAAGCTCTCGAGTCTCACAAGAGCGACAATAATGTGAGCATTGATGCGGATGAAGAGAGCGGTGGCAAAATGCCTACTCCTGACAGCTATGTCACAGTGACCAAATCTGTGACAGGCAGCATGGATAACAGCAAGAACCCACCGGAAGAAAATAAAAACTTCCAATCTACTTATTACACAAAATCCTCCACCTGCGGTTACTTCACTTTCTCCTGCAATATTGTTTATGGTGCCAATGGTCGCAGTAAAATCTGTCGTCCTAAGGCACCCGCTAATGGCAAGTGTTAAAGCGTTTTAATTGTTTGTTTTTTTACCCACTACATCCACTAAAATAACAATATTTAATTTTGTAATTTAATTTAAATTAATCATCATTATAATAAAATTTAATATAATTAAGCATCAGAGAGTAATTATATCAAGCTAAGCCAATAATAATTAACATGGTTCTAAAAGTAACCAGCTACCAAATAATACTGCCAAAAAAGTTTTTATTTTCCCTTTGTATTCATTCATCTTTAATAGATTTTTGTCATATTAACTTTTTGTACAAAATAAATACATATAAAATCAAAGTTTTCTATATTTTGTACCAAACATTTATTTAGTAAAATGTTTTCTTTAGATTGCCAGCTTGACGGAAAAAATTATGAACATCATTTTTGTAAAGAAATAAGGGCGGATCTGTTGCTAAGAATCATTTCTGTTCTATCATGTTGCTAAACTTTATCTTTTGCGAGTAAATTGTTGGAAAATTAAAATGGAGAAGAATTTCGGAACATACAAATGGTTTGTTCAGACTGTATGACAAAACTGGCATTATTAGTGTCATTATCCTTCGTAATCACAATGCGAACAGTTGACATAACTATTCACAGTGTACAAAAAAAAGGAGTTCCCGTAGAATCACTGAAATTTACAAGAGCAAGTTGTAGGATAAAAGAATTGAGCCATATAACCGAAATCGGAAATCCTTTATGTTTCCCCAAAAAAAAAGTTATCCCAGAGTACAAATAGTTTTTTGTAGCAAACAAAAAATTGGTGTAAAGACTAACAAAATCAGTCCAAAATCACTCCCACCTTCCACATAACCGAAATCGGTAATCATAAAAATGTTATGTATGTGCTCCCTGCAAACTCCCGATCCATTGCGATATGTTCTTCGCTTTCCAAAGTTATGGAGAGCGTAATAAACTTCAGAGTAATGAACTCTCTGGAGCACAACCAACTGCTCAATGACCGTCAATATGGTTCCCTTCGGCTCGATCCAGTAGAGGGAGCTTTTAGTGCACAGGCAATGACCTCAGAAAACGAAAGTTCAGCAAATGCACAGGTCAGTGAAAGTTCAGATGGAGCTTTGAGTCAGTCACAGGGACAAGGTGGTGCTGGAAAATTAGGGATGGTCACTTTTTGAAATAGCCTCTTTTTCGGATAACCGGTTTTGTAAATCTCGATTTTCCACCGAAACCAAAAACCGAAGAAAAACAGCATTTTGCATCTTTACCGAGTGTCTGTTTTGTAGATGTTGGCGCAAGTTTGATCACCGAAAAAACACCGGTTTTTTAAAAAAGTCGATCACTCTGAAATACCGACCGTTTTTGGCCATTCGAACGCTCTACTGGTGATCTTATGGCGTTCTTAACGGAAAAATGGAACCAATGTATTCACTTTTTCGGAGAGAGCAGGGTTATTGCTCTGGATATTTTAAAAGCGTTTGACCGAGTGTGGCGTAAAGCGCTTGTGTCGAAACTTATTGCATATGGTTTTGGTGGTAACTTTGCTCAATTGATCACGTGTTTCCTCGAGAACAGAAGGATTCGTGTCGTAGTTGTCGGTATTTTGTCCTAAAAGCACGTCATCAACGCAGGCGTACCGCAGGGTTCAGTTTTTGCCACTTTTGTTTCTGGTTTTTTACAACGATCTTCTCTCGTTAACGCATAACCTAATACATTCGTTTGCGGGGAATCTGGGAGCAAACCTTTACAATGTAACATGTCTGAATGTCTCAACCTGGCGAAGCCAGCATAATCTTTGTGAAATCGCCTCAAGTCGACTCAAACCTCCACGTGGTGTTTCCTGGGCAACGTAAAAACTGACAAGCGTTAGTTTGGCGGTAATCTGAGCGACGGGCCCCCTAGGCTTAAAAAAGGTTGTGCGTCGGGCTTAAAGCCCACCCGTAAAAACCCATTTCAATGAAAACACAAAAGAATAGAAGAAAACTGATCCCCAACTCTGATGACGACTACCGCAAACGAAAAACTGATAACGATTTACGGATATGCACCTGGAACGTCCGAACCCTTAATAGGGAAGGTGCCTCTATCCAACTGACTGATGTCTTGAAAAGATACAAAGCTGATATCACTGCTATCCAAGAAATGCGATGGAAGGGACAGGGTTGCATTCGGCATGCACCCTGTGATATCTACTACAGTGGCCATGCGGAGAAGCACGAGTTTGGATGCGAATTTGTAGTTGGCAAGAGACTACGGCCCCACGTCCTGCGATTCACACCTGTGAACGAACGATTTGCCATAATCCGCGTCAAGGTTAAATTTTTTAATATAAGCCTAATATGTGCACACGCTCTGACAGAAGACAAGGACGATGAGATCAAGGACATTTTCTATGAGCGCCTTGAAAATGCTTACGAGCGCTGCCCCCGCCACGACGTAAAAATCGTGCTTGATGACTTCAACGCTAAGGTGGGCAAGGAAAATATTTTTGGTCCAACAGTCGGAAAGTTCAGCCTCCACGACAACACCTCCGATAACGGAATGAGGCTGATTGACTTCGCCGCAGCACGAAACATGGTCGTAAGTAGCACTAGATTCAAGCATCTCAATATTCATAAAGCCGCCTGGATGTCCCCTGATCAAAAAACCAAGAATCAAATTGATCACGTTTTGATCGACGGAAGGGCCTCTTCCAGTGTATTGGATGTACGCACGATCCGTGGTGCAAACATTGACTCGGATCACTATCTTGTTGCAGCCAAGATCCGTACACGTCTGTGCGCAGCTAAGAATACACGCAACCCTACACAGAGAAAGCTAGACGTCGACAAGCTGCAATCGAAACAGACAGCCGATGCTTTCGCCACTCGACTCTCACTCCTGCTTCAAAGCACTCCTCCAATCGATGATATATGCGCGCAGTGGACACACATTTCCAACTCCATGCGTGCGGCTGCTGAAGAGGTGATTGGCTACCAACGCCCTAGCCGAAACCAGTGGTACGACCAGGAGTGTCGCGACGCCACTGCAGAGAAAGACACCGCCTACAAAGCCACCCTGCAGTCGGTTGTCGCGCGCTGCTAAGGGCGATAAAAAGAAAAGAGGAGGGAAGAGAGACGTATTTTCAGGCGGAAAAAAAGAGAGGCAGAAAAGCGCGAGCAGGAGAAGATTGAGATGTATGGTGACAGAAATGAGGGCTGAAAATTTTTCGAAAAAATAAGACGCCTTGCCGATGGTTTTAAAACCGGGGCCTCTTCTGCAAGGATGAAAACGGGAATCTAGTGACAGATGTCCAGAGTACACTAACGACCTTAGAAAAGCCGCGGGAGCTGATGGCTTACCTGCTGAGCTGTTTAAGAACGGAGGCGAAGCTCTACTTAAATGCATTTACGAGCTTCTATGCAGAATATGGTCGGAAAAATGCATTCCGAACTATTGGAATCTCAGTGTGCTCTGCCCAATCCACAAGAATGCCGATCCCACTATCTGTGCCAATTACCGTTGGATAAAAAAAAATAAACTGGCCATTTCAGCCCTTGGAAGGACTTTGACCTAGCTTCTATTGAGCAAATGTGTTGTGCGTGTTATTAAATGTTTGATCACAAATGACCGAGAACTGGACCTACGTGTTTTAATGCCGACTCCGAACATCTTATGTTCTCAAGAAGCTTTACATGGCAATTTTTACTCTCTGAGGTTTGCCATTGTCTGCAGAGAGGTGACGACCGAACAGAAAAATTAATTCAATTCAAAAAACTTTCTGTCTGAGCTGGAATTGAGCCCGGGCTACCGCGGTTCTTTAGCTTAGGAGCCACGCACTCTACCCACCAAGCTACGGTCGCCACCGTTGGATAAGCCTTCTTAATATCGCATTTAAGGTCCTGTCGAGCGTTTTATGTGAATGATTGAAGCCCATTGTAAACGAACTGATCGGACTTTATCAGTGGGGCTTCAGACCTGGAAAGTCCACCATCGATAAGATTTTCACGCTACGACAAATCTTGGAGAAGACTCAAGAAAAACAAGTCGACACCCACCATCTATTTGCCGACTACAAAGCTACCTTAGACAGCCCAATTAGGAAGCACCTGTACTCCACCATGTCTGAATTTGGTATTCCTGCAAAACTAATATGACTTTGCAAGATGACACTGAGCAACACCAGCAGCGCAGTGAAAATCGGGAAGGACCTCTCCCCACCATTTATTACCAAACGAGGTTTCAGACAAGGTGATTCCTTATCGTGCGACTTTTTCAACCTAATGATGGAAAAGATCATCCGAGCTGCTGATCTGAGACGTAGTGGCACAATATTCTACAAGAGTGTTATGCCGCTTACGTATGCTGATGACATCGATATCATTGGCCATAATACGCGTGAAGTCAGTGCAGCATTTTCCAGATTAGGAAGAGAGTCAAGTCGAATGGGTCTGGCAGTGAATGCAGATAAGACGAAATACTTGGTGTCAACAAACAAACAATCCCAGCGTCTTGGAACCCACGTTACCGTTGACAATACCTCCTTCGAGGTTGTGAAGGACTTCGTTTATCTGGGATCCAGCATAAACTCCACCAACGACATCAGCATTGAGCTCAAACGAAGAATAACTCTTGCCAACAGGTGTTACTTTGGGATCAGTAGGCAATTGAAAGGCAGACTCCTTTCTCGACGATCGAAAATCACGCTCTATAAATCGGTCATCATGCCCATCCTACGTTATGCATCACAAACCTGGACGCTGAGCAGTTCAGATGAAAAGACTTTAGGAGCATTCGAGAGAAAGATTCTTCGTAAGATCTACGGACCAATCTGCGTCAATGGCGAGTACCGAATACGGTGGAATGATGAACTGTATGAGCTGTACGCTGACATCGACATAGTCAAGCGCATTAAAATCGAGCGGCTTCGCTGGCTTGGTCATGTTCAGCGCATGAAAGACTATGCTCCAGTGAAGAAAACATTCGATTCGGTACCCAGCGGCGGTTAACGCAGAAAGGGAAGACCGCATCTTCGTTGGAAAGACCAAGTAGAGGACAACCTGACGAGGCTTGGAATTTCCAACTGGCGCCAGCAAGCGAAAGACAGCAATGGCTGGCGCAAATTCTTAGATGAGGCCAAGACCGACATACGGTTGTAGCGCCAACTAAGTAAGTAAGTAAGGGTGCGAGGGTTTCATTTCTGGCATCAGTTGCGCTCTAGCTGTGCACTTTTTAATACAAAAATTCACAAAATTGAAGGTGTGATAGGGTAAGGTGCACCCCTCCTTTATTTTTAAATAAATTTTCATGCCCAAACCCAAAATTGTCCAGCCAACATCGGTTTTTACCTCCACACAAATCAACCCAGCCTGGTATCTATCCACAACAAAGAAAAATCATAGAAAAATTTCTCAAGTCGTTCAGAAGTTATAATTTTTGAAACGAGAAATGACAGATTGAGCCACTGTGCGTAGGCAATGGTTAAACAAAGATTATTTCTGCAAATGTTGTTCTCTAATTCACTACCTTCTAGGATAATTGTTTCTTGGGAGTACCAACTGATACATATACATACTTACCCTTGACTATCTTCTTTTTTCTTTGTATTGTATATAGAAATAAAAAATCTTTATATTCTTGCCATTTAATTTGCTGTATTTTATCATTTCTATTTTATTTTTCTTTTGTTTTTATTCATAAGTTTTGTTTTTTGTTTTGTGAAGTTTTTTCAAATATTTGTTAATTTTTTTTTTTGTTTTTTTTTTTGTTTTTTAGACAATACATCATTTTAAAGTATGGCCACAAGAATTACATACATAATATATAATAGCGTTGCTGAAGTATATAATCGCGTGTCAGTGTAAATATGTGAAATATTTTCATTGTGTGTGTATGTGTGTGTGTGTGTGTTTGTGAGCTATTATGCAAGTTTTAACGGTTGTATACATTCACACATTTTACAATTTTAACGCATAGGGACACATATTTATATAATCTTTTCTTGAACTAAATAATTATTAGTTTTTTCTGGTTTTTTTTTCCTTGTTGTTGTTGTTGTTGTTGTTGTTATTGTTGATTTAGTACAATTTTTAAATCCTTGCTAATTTTATAAGTTTAACACTAAATTCTACGCTCATACACAATTATCTCGAATATTTCTTTTAGAGAATGCTGTAGAGATTAGTTGTTGTTGTTGTTGTTATTTTTTTGTTGCTATACTAATATTTTACAGTACATTTAATTTTGTTAAATTTTTAAACAGCCATAAAGTTAAACATTTGTAATTTTATATGTAAATTTAAATTTTCTTTTTCTTTTTGTAACTTTTGTGAGATTGTGTAAGAATTAAGTAATTGTTTTTATTTAATTGATGATTTATTAGTGTATGCATAAATTTGTTAGTGTATGAGTATTTGTCTTATTTATTTTTTTTGGGACTTTTTTTATATTTATATTTATTGTTTTTATTGTTGTTAAAGTTAAAAAGGTACGTGAATATAAATTTGTTTGCTTCTTCTAAAGCGTTACTAATTAAGTTGTTATCGTTAATTATTATTTATTAAAATTTTGATAAACAGTTATTTGGGTAGAAAATGCTGAATCGTGATGAATCTCGGTGTTTTGCAGTTAACTTGTTTGTTTCTAAAAAGTACTTATTATTTTAATTTATAATTTTTTGTTATTAGTAGTAAATTTTGTCAAATAGTTAGCTATATCTTTTGTAATTTTTATTTTAACAAATTTTAAAAATAATTAAGTATTATTAGCTGCTCTAAAGGAAGGTTTCGTCATGTTTGTTGGGAGTTTGCATGCAAAGTCTAAGTTCAAGTGTATGCATTTTGTTTTGTTTTTTTTTTTCCATTTTGATAGTGCAAATATTGTAATATACATATATGTACTTTAAAATATCTTTACACACACATATATAAATAAACAAAGTTAGTTTTTTTCAGCAAAGTTTAGATTATGGTTTTTTTATATATATATATATTTATATAATAAATAGTACATAAATTAAGATTTTGTTTTGTTCACTATAAAATTTATTTGCGTATGAGAAAATTTTCCTTTCAGCTATTTTTCTAATAGCTATCACTATTTTTGCTATTTTTATTTAATTTCTTTATTTTTTTATTTTTTTTTTATTAAAAAGCTACACAACTATTATTATCACCATATATAGTATTGATTAAATTTCCCGTTCAAAGTAATTCAATTAATTCATTAATATTATTCTTGATTTTCAAAAGCTTCTACAATAACGGACGACACAATTAGCTGTATACAAAAATTGCTCCAAGGAATTTATACTTTATGAATAGAAGTGACGGTGACTATTTTCCACAACAATGCCTAGAAACTGAATATATGTTGTAATACATATATATTCTATTAACTGAACAAAAATTCCATTAAAACCTTATTGATGTTACGGTTACTTTTAATTTTCTTGAGTTGTAAAGAGCTTAGTTTGAGTCTGCATTTTATAGATTAAAATGTCAATGACAAGGATTTTTTAGGTTCATAGAAGAACTTTTGTATACGCCTATTTGAATTTGCTTATGCTACACTAAGAGAAAAAAAATGATCAGAGTTATAAATATTTAAATTTTTTATTCTTGAGAGACATCCACTTGGGCTTACCATGCTAGAGCCAGTCACATTTCATTAAAAAATTAGTTAAAACTAGCTAAACAAGAAAGTAAGATTAAGTCTTCACTGAAAAAATTCTAGAGATGTCAGGTCAAAGACCAAACCTTGTTTGTATAAGGCGCATGCCTTGGTTCTTTGATCTTTAAAAAAAAAATAATAAAAAATAAATAAATAAATTGACCATTTCAACCCAAGAAAGGACTTTGACCTAGCTTCCTGCTATTGATCAATTGTGTTGTGCGTGTTATAAAATGTTTGAACACAAATGATCGAGAACTGGACCTACGAGTTTAATGCCAACTCCGATTGGCTTATGATCTCAAGAAGCCTTACACGGCAGTTTTTTACTCTCTTAGGTCTGCAGAGAGGTGACAACCGAATAGAAAAACTAATTCAATTGAAAAAACATTCTGCCTGTGCTGGGAATTGAACCCGGGCTAACGCGTTTCTTAAGCTTAGGAGTCATGCACTCTTCCCACTAGGAATGGGCCGACACGATGTCACTTAGTGATTTTAATAACAAACCAAACTTAAATGCCCAATCAAATAGTACTTTGCTTGACTTTTTCAATAACGAACTAAAAATAAACATTTTTTTCATAAGGACAGAGCCACTTGGTGGTTTTGCATTGTGTTTTTTGCATAACTCAATTAGCTGAGTTACAAATTTATGTTAAAAATAATGACAAGATAATGTTAAGTTGTCAATTTTTGCAACTAAGGTTGAAAACAAAATCAACTTCACAGATCTAACTACTTTGAAAAATATTTAAACCATGCCAAGGCTATTAAAATTGGAAAATTTTTCATTAAAACACAATTTTGAAAGTGAATTTTTCCAAAACAAGACAAAAAGTTTGCCTCAAATGTTAACAGTGTATTGAAAATAAATGAAACGAAACATATAAAATCTTGACGTCGCACAGAGGGTTGAAATTGAAAAAAGTGGAGATGAATTGAAAACTGAAAATTTGTTTTTTTAAAAATTTTTGCTACTTCATTAAAGAGCACAAAATTGTGCATCACTACTGAAAATTTCAATGTCATATGTTGTTTACTTTTTCTGCTGCATAGCTTTAAAGTTGAGAAATTTTTCGTTTTTTTGCGATCAGTTCAACAAATTGAAATTTAACGTAGTTCAAAAATTAATATTTTTTTTGTACATCAAAAGTGATGTTTTATTATTAAACCTTCAACTTCAGGTATTTAAGCGCGATTAAAAAAAAAATGGTTAGTAAAAATTGTGTAGAAATATGAACAAAAAAATTGTTTAAAATATGTCAAAATTTGCGCTGTTTTCGAAATATATGTGAAGTTTTAAATAAGAATACCGTATCATTAAGTAGGAATGAAAATTGTGTATTAAACTTTAATTTCTAATGCTTGGTTTTCACTATGTCATTTTCAAAAGTCAGTTGTTGTCAATCAAATTGAAAATAACAACATGTTGCCATTTTTTCTAACTTTGGCAATCTTGGAAAATTAAAAACAAATAACTATTATATGGAGCTATATAGAAAATGTTCTAGAGTTTTATTAAGGTGATATTTCACGTGATGAAATTTTGTGTCGTCATAAAAATGACATAGTGAAAACCAAGCATAAGCTTCCGTATTCAGCAACAAAAAGTTGCTCGTTTTTACCCGAATCTTTTTTATTTCAAAAATCGTGATAATAGTCTCTCTTACAAAAACAAAGACATTTGTCTCTAATTTATTTTGTCATGTGACAATGATGAAAGTGACGAGGTCGATGCAGAGTAGTATGACGACTTTGGGCATCAGGAGGAGTATTAACAAATTCAAAAATTTTTTGTTACTCGTATATAATATTGATATGAATTTTTTTTTTAAAAGTAATAAGGAATGATTTTCGTCTGGGCCGAAGTTTTGAACTTTTTATTATACTGATGACGTCACTTTGTATGGACGATAGGCGTGGTTTTTTTCAACCTCTCCGAATTTCGAATTCAGAATGCATTTTAATTATTAAAATTATTTATATGATGCAATGAATTAATTTTTGAGGAATTTATGAAGGTTTTTGTATTTAGATGACGTCATTATGTATGGGAAGTAGGCGTGGTTTTCATCTGATTTTGCCCAATTTCATAGTTAGAATTTATATTGAAGAGGAAAACTTACGTGCAAAATTTCATGGCATTTTTTAATTTTTGTAGATTTTGAAGAGATGTTACGTTTAAAATAAAGTCACTTTGTATGGGAGGCAGGCGTGGTTTTCATCCGATTTGGCTCATTTTTTAAATTAATCTTTACAATTTATATACAAGCTTAAATATCTAATTTCATGATGATAGCTTCAAAGTTACGACTTTAATCATATCGAGAGACGGACAGACGGACACACGGACAGACGGATAGACAGACGGACAGACGAACAGACGGACCGATTTTTTTTTTCTTATTTCTAGCCAATCTAACTAAAACAAAAGTCAAAAATTCCCTCCTAAGTGAATTAATCTCCATTTTTTGGGATTTCAACTCACTGTGCGTCGAGAGATTTTTATAGAATCATACCTTTAGGGCTTGATTACCCAAGCGTAACGTGAGAAGGCGCAGCGGGATGTAGCGTAGTGCGACGTTGCCTCGAGGATAAGCGATTACCGAAATCGTAATCCAACGTAGTGCAGGCGCCGTAGTGCAGGGCACTCATTTTATTCTAGTAGGCTTATTTACTTCTCCTCGTCAATAAAAGATTGCATTCTTTCTTATATAGTATTAAAATTTACAATAATGTGAAGTTTAACAAAATTTTTCGCTTGTAACACAACTGTCGAACTGTCAAAAATCATAACGTTGCGTAGAAATCTATTTTCTACAGACTTCTACGCTGCGTCACGCCACGTTACGATTTCGGTAACGACTTGTACACATTTATCATTAAACAGATTTCAGCTTGACAATTGGCAACGTCGCGCTACGTTACCATACGCTTGGGTAATTAAGCCTATTTAGCATAACATATGCAAACCAGCTATTATTTAAGCGGATTTTCTAAAATTGGTCGGTGTAAAATGTCTTGTAAAATGACATTGTAATGCAGAACTGTAAGCGGAAACAAAATCTTTTTTGTGCTCACATTATTTTCTTTTCATTGTTCAAACAACAGTTTGACTTTTTTCGTGGTGTGTAGCAACATCGGGATTTTTAACAGGAAGTTTTGCAGTGAAGTGTGTTTGTGAAAATTGCAAATCTTTATGCTTAAACCAAAGTTTTATGCATAAAATAACTAAGTGTTATTAAATATTAATTCTGAAACGCACTATAAAACGGAATAATTTCGTTCATAAATTGTAAAAATTATTGTTAAAATAATTTGTGGCGTCACTTTCGCTTTTGTTTGCTTCATTTCGGTTTGTTCTCTTTCCTTTACTTTGTGTTTTTGGCGTAGAGAGGATTTTCGTTAAAATTTTTTTGAAAAAACATTTCAAAATAAAAATGTTTGCAATTTTTCGCCAGTTTACAAATCATAATTCTCACAGGATGATTTTTAAAATTTTAGAAAGGGTTTTTTTTGCAAAAATTCTTAAATTTTTCCAGAGATTCGATGGAAAATTTCTTATTTTCAGAGAAAATGGTTTTCTTAGCTATAGCCGATGATAAATAATAAAGGGCTGCACAATTCCATTTGAATCGTTGTACAAAACATTTGTGGGGATCGCAATTACTTTCGCTCTCTCACTCGCATTTGCAGATAACGTTTGGGTGAGTGAAAATTGTAGGTAGTGTGCGTAAGTGAAAAACCGGTTGAAAGCAAACCAAATAATAAATTGTCTATCGCGTATTAGTTATGTACATAAAAATAACTTGCAAGAGGAGTACAAGTTGGCAAGTACTTGAAATACTTGATACATAATTTCAGTAATTAGAAGATTAATTTGCCGTCGCAAATTTAAATGTATATTTTATTAAAAACAAATAACCATCCAGATAAAGATAACGAAAACACAAACAAAATTTCAAGAAATTTAACTTTATGTGTAATATAAATTTATTAATTATTAATGTTTGAGTGTAAAAACATTATTTTAGTTTAAAAAATAATAAGTTTAAAATCGCCGCTCACAATTTTTAATTTTAAATAAGTAAATTTAAGTAAGCGGCGTTATTAAAATTGCTATTAGTATTTTCATTTTAAGGAAAAGAATCACTGTTTGTTGACTGTAAACATTTAAGAATTAAAAAATTAAAATAAAACAATAATTCAATATTTACTTACTCCATCAATTTCCATTTTTTTTTTAATTTAACTTTTACTTTACTAATGCTTTCATTAGCAACTGATACTGACTTCTGCGTTCAGCATACGCAGGTACTTGCAGTAGAAGGTAGAACTATACAGTTTTTTTTCATTTGCCGTGATAGCGACCGATTATTACTGTAATTGATTGTAATTGAGTTAAAATATTACTTTTTCTCTGAGCAACAAGCAACGGTTTTATGCTATTTCTTTGTTTAGTTCTGCTACAAGTGATGTGCCTAGATAGAAGTACTTGGTGGAATCAAAGAAGCAAATACATTTGCCCTTTAATAAATAAACGGTAAAAAATTTCTTATTTTCAGAGAAAATGTTTCTCTTATGCAACGTTTACATTGGACCAAATGACTCATTTGAAATGAGTCATTCAAAAGTGTTTACTGTTGTAGAATCGTGTAAATGCAATAATTTGTAGTGCCTTTCTGTTGTATCTAACTTTAAAGTCAAAAGGTGAGTTATCGAACCAGGGATGCTATGATTAGGGCGTTTACACGATGCTACAACAGTAAGCACTTTTGAATGACTCATTTCAAATAAGTCTATTGGTCCAATGTAAACGTAGTATTAGCTGTAGCCGATGATAAATAAACGTTAGAAAAACTTATTCAAATATAAGATTTCAACACAATTGCGTTAAGTTTCTTCAATTTAGCGAAATAGCTCGTTAATGATTGGATAATTTTGCTAAACTATTTCACACTTCTGGTGTCAATTTAAATCGGACATGGAGCTAAATGAAGCACGATTTTTCAATGATTGGGTGCTATTTTTCTAGATCTTCTGGAAATTTTTTCTCAGTGTATCAAGTCAAAAAGTCCTGGCTAGTAGAGATACACTATGCACTTCGAAGAGCGTGCGCATATACTGGGTCCCTAACAATCAGGGCATTAAGGGGAACGTTATGGCAGACGGTCTAGCAGAGGAGAGCGCTGGGCTAGGATCAAAATTCGTAAAACATATACCTTCTCCACTGCAAGAGTTGTACAGGAACCTCGAAAGAAGAGCCACACAAGCAGTGAGTCGTAGATGGAAAGATACAACTTCGTGTAAAATCACGAAAATCATGCGCAATGCGAAAAACGAACTCTGTTCATCTTGGCACGCCCGCGCAGAGATTGCAGGACACTAGTGGATACCCTCACTGGTCACTGCATGGCGGCAGCCCACGCGAGATAGTTTGGCATCATCACGGAAGACAACTGCTTTAAGTGCAAGGAAACAGGCATGGTGGAGACCCTGGAATACCTATTGTGCACATTCCCCGCCCTACTCGGGTCGAGACTCAAATACCTAGGCTCATCAACGTTTCTGTCGCTGAAAGATGTAGCCAAAGTATCTCTGGAGTCCCTCCTTAGACTTCACACAGAACACAGGAACACAGAAATTCCTTTGCTGGTAACCGGTACCACTTAGTACCAGAACTGGTCTATGAAAGCCTCCGTCAGAAGGCATCCGGATAAACTTACACTCAAAAATATTTGTGTGTAAATATTACTAATAACTGCGGCCATTCTACGTATTTTATTCGTAGTTTTCAGCCACGAATAGGATTCGTAGAATCGACTTATATTAGTACATATTACGAATATTTTATTCGTATTCTTAAAAAAACAAATGCATATTGTACGAATACATTTGTAACATTTACGAATGATCATGATATCTTATAACGAAAAAAAAAATATTCTGTCTGAGCTGGGGTTTGAACCTCGGTTCTTTAGCTTACGGGCCACGCACTCTACCAGTGGGCTACAGTCACTTTACAATCATACAGTTCCTTATGTTCTGTAGATGTTCGACAAACAAGGCTGACCGATTTCGGTTTTCAATGTTTGAAACTCTACTAATAATTCGTGCATTCTACTAATAATTCGTGCGGTCAGCCTACGAATGAATTGTTTCTAATAATATTATTTTTCATTCGTAAATAGTACGAAAGCATTAGTAAATACTACGAATGTAATGAATGAAATTACGAAGTTATTGGTACGAGGAATTTACAAATATTATTTTTATATGTACACAATCATTTGTACAATGCACTAATACGAATTGATTTATTTTTGTTTACGAATATCATTAGTATATAAAACAAATATATTCGTAGATACTACATCAGGTATTAGAAAAGTTTTACGAATGAATTCGTAAAGATATCGCAATAAAAATACTTTGTATATTGTACGAATATTTGTAGAATGTACGAATATTTTGTTTACCAATATCATTCGTAGAAATTTTACTAATAAATTTTTCGAGTGTAATAAATATAAGAATGCAATAGTTTTTGTTTTTGTGAAAATACTGATTTAAATTCAACATCTTATTTCATATTTGATGGAAAAAAACTTTAATGCTCAAAAGTTTTTAAGATTAATGTTTTAAGTCTTGTTTTTGTTTTTTAATTTTTTTTTTATATAAAATGCCGTTTAAAGAAATAACAGGATTTTCAATTAAATATATGACAATACTTAGATATCTTCTTAGATGTTTATTCATCAAAAAGATCTCTGATAAAACTCTTAATTTTATTTTCTCTCAGTGTAGTTCCATCGTCCGCATATTCACTATATACACTTAACTTTTTTATTATACTTTATTTAATAACTTGTTTTGTGAATTATGAATTTCATCGGTTTTTTTTTTATTTTTTTTGTTATATAAAAATATGTGTTTTGTTATTTTGTTTAATATAAGCTAACATCATTAAAAACTACTTTATTTATTATAAGAAATTCAAATAATTTTTGTATTATTTATTTTTTTTTTTGCTGTGTAATGGCAACATCAACGCATAAATATTGTATATATGTATATATATATGTATGTATGGTAAAGTTCATGTTTTTGTTTTTGTTTTGTAAATACATAAAAGTATTTTTGTCATATAAATATAATATTAAATGGCTTGCAGTGACTTTTTTAGTACTTTTTTACTATTTTTTTTTTCGTTTTTTTTCTTCTAAATTTTATGTTATAGTTTTATTTTTATTTAGTTATTGTTAATAAATAGTTTGTGTGAAAGGTACAAATACGTTACTATATATTGTTTATATGTATATATATAATCTTAATAATCCATTTTGTTTCTTAGTCTTTTAAAATTTCACATCGATTTGATAAAATTGAAGTTTGTATTCTTAAGTTTAATAAATGTTTTTAATTTTTTTTTTTTTTTTTGTATTCCTGTTATCTTTATTATTTTTATTTTTTTTTTTTGTAATTTGATGCTTACATATAATTTATTGTTGTAATTATTTGATTAATAAAGTGTTTTTAAATGTTTGAAACGTTTTCGTCTGTGTGTGTTTTTTTCTTTGTTTTTCGTTATATCTTGTTACTTTTTGGACACTAAAATCTTTTTTGTTAAAAATTTTTGCTGCATTCAGTATTGTTTTTTTTGCTATGTTTTTGCATGTTTCTTTGCTAATTTTTGTATGTTTTTTTTTAATTGTTGAAGTTCTACTTTTTGCAGTTTTGTATTAACTTTTTTGCTTTGTGGGTTTCATAAAAGCAGTTTTTGGACGGGTTTCCTTTTTTCAATCTTATGTTTGTTTATGCTAAGTTTTTGCTGATGCTAAATTTTTTTTTTAAATTTATGTTTATGTTACTTTCAAATTGTTTTAATTTTTATTATTTTAGCAGATCATCATTTTTTAACTCTAAACTTTTTAATTTCTCAAAATATTTTTTGAATTGTCTATCGTTAATGTTTGATCCTCTTTTTCTGTTGATTGATTAACAGTTGAAAATCTATAAAACACACATACAAAGATAGCGAAAGTTTAAACATATGGTACACATAATTGTAAGTTGTGGGTAAGTTTTTCTCTCTTTGATTAATTTTTTTTTAGTGTAAGCTTTAGTTTTCAGTGTGCTGGCATTGTTTTAAAAATGTATTTTTTAACTATTCAAAGCTTTTAAGCTTTGTTGTTTTTTTTTTTTGTTCTTTCTTCGTTTTTTCATTATGTACATAAAAAATGCACACTTTTGCAGCATTAAATTATTAATCATAAGCTCCTATTTTGAATAATTTTGGTCAACTTTAAATGCTATTTTGATGCCACTTACTTTAAGTAGATATTTTTTGATTTAAAGCCTTACTTCTGTGAATTCATTAAGATTATCTAGTTTTGGTATTGTTTAATTTTTACACTTTTAAACAATTTCAAATGAAAACTGCTAACTTGAGAACAGTTTTTTTTAATTGTAATTAAGATTTTGTTAGAATCTGTTTTAATAAGTATTTGGTGGGATAATAAATTCTAAAAACATTTTCGATTTTATTTATATTTATATTTATAAAGACAGATAGAAAGATACAATGGATGCGACTATATGTGTTTTTTTTTTAATGTATGATGTATGACTTTTGAAGCAAACTAAGAATAAAAACTTAAAATAATAGAAAAAAATACAAATGAAGTTTTTTTTTATAATTTAGTTAAGTAGAAATAAAATGAAAGCCAAATCTTAGAATGCACAAATCTGACATGCACAAAGCGTGATAAGGCTAAACGGACTCGGATTCAAGTTTAACAACCCCAGAAACATAATCAGCCCGATTCTAAATAATTTTTTCCGGGGAATCGGAAAAGGGCATTTTGATTTTTATAAAATTCAAGAACATTTTGAAAATTTTTAATGACAACTTGTTCATCAATCGTCAATGTTCATGAGAGTAAACAAAAAAATGCGATATCTTAAAAATGAAAACTCCCTTTTTCGATTCCCCGGAAAAAATTATTCAGAATTGGGCTGATAGTAAACATTAACTGATGTACCCGAACACATTTATAGTAAAGGTTTTAAGTAAATATTTATCAGATTTGTAAAAGATCGCAATACAAAACGATCTGTGACTTCGTAGCCAATGACTTCAGTTTAAGATTGCAATCTTTAAATATTTGATTGCAATGAATTTAGCACAAGCAAGTGAATTCATTTTTGAGTTATTGCATGCATACAAAAAATTCTAGGAATTTGCTAATTTAATGGAGATTTAAATCGCAGTTCTGACTGCAAAACTAAATTGATTGCTTTCCTTACTTCTTTTGAAAAAATTGCAATCACCTTAAGTCTTTGTTGAAGTCTTTAAACCAAATTTGAAGTCCTTGAAGTCAAATGATTGAAATCATTCAAAATTAATTAAATCATGACCGAGGAGATTTATTAAAGTCGCATAAATTTCTTCACTTTTCACAAAAATTTTATATCGAATTATTTCACTATTTCATTGATTGAAAACATGATTGCAACTGACTTCTAATGACTTCAAATTGATTGAAATTTCATGCAGTCAATGAAGCCAAGAAGCACGACTTCTTTCACAGTGAATATAAATCAGAAGACTTCAAAAGAAATTTTAACCAATTGATTTCAAAAAGTCATGACTTCAAAATGATTGCTGATTCAAGACTTGAAGTCATGAAATCAAAAAATGATCGAATGACTTAAATCATTTCTTTGGCATTCAGTGTGAGTTTTTTATTGCATGAATGCAATTTCTTACAACTCTGCTATTTATATACATCTACGTGACTGTTGCGTTCAGGGTACACACAAAAAATATGATGAGTACCTTTAAAATAAAAACTTTTTAGTCATAACCATAAAAAAAATAATCCATATAAAAAAAGACTTTAAATTATTTCACTATTTCATTGATTGAAAACATGATTGCAACTGACTTCTAATGACTTCAAATTGATTGAAATTTCATGCAGTCAATGAAGCCAAGAAGCATGACTTCTTTCACAGTGAATATAAATCAGAAGACTTCAACAGAAATTTTAACCAATTGATTTCAAAAAGTCATGACTTCAAAATGATTGCTGATTCAAGACTTGAAGTCATGAAATCAAAAAATGATCGAATGACTTAAATCATTTCTTTGGCATTCAGTGTGAGTTTTTTATTGCATGAATGCAATTTCTTACAACTCTGCTATTTATATACATCTACGTGACTGTTGCGTTCAGGGTACACACAAAAAATATGATGAGTACCTTTAAAATAAAAACTTTTTAGCCATAACCATAAAAAAAATAATCCATATAAAAAAGGAAATGTATAGAAGATTAGGAGACTGGAAGCTATTTGCAACAGGGGTTAGTTGTAACAGGTCGATTATTCAGAAGTTTTACAAAATTTGTATCAAATTTTGCAGTAAATATTATTATAAACGGTAGCGTTAGCTATTCAGTGTTCCGTAGGAAAGTGCAGTGGACGTTTATCAGCAGGCTCATAATTTTTGCCAATACATAGAAAATATTTATTTTTCAAGTATTAATTTAAAGGAGTAACATATATATACATTTTGATTAAGAAAATGTTTTTAACAATTTTGTACATGAGCAATTCTGCCAAAATTGTCCTTTTTCAATTGAAAAATGGGAAAAATAAAACTTGAAGATAGAACTATGGTTTCTTTATACTATTTGGGCCCAAAGTGAGTTAAAATCGCTTGAAGCTACACGGTATGACGTCATGAAATTGGTTTGTATGCATTTTGTGTGTTTTTCAGTGGTTACAGGAATGACACAACTCGATTTTCTTTTAATTTCTCTCCGTTTCCTGGTTTTTTTTTTCAAAATATCTCTATTTTATGCTCAGCTGTTTTAAATTTCGGAATTTTTTAACTTTCTTTTTGCCTGTATGTAGATCCATTACAAGTTCTTATACTAATTTAAAGAAAAAATGACAAGAATTTATATTACTTTAGAAAAAGCGCAATTTTCAGGTCGTCAAAGGAATGAAATAAAAATAAATTAAAAAATAAATTCAAGAAAAAATCTCCACTGACGGCAAACTCGTAAAAAATCTGGCGTGAATGGCGTAACGGTAACATACTGTGAATACAGTACCAACTTTAAAACTAATTACATATTATATTATGCAATTTAATGCCAACTTTTAATATAAAAAAACAATAATCTGCTTTAATAAAAAATAATTGTTGTGGTAGCCACATTTGCATCAAATTTCAGTAAAAGTAATAGTTCTTTCAGCTAGTTTCAATTAGTTCTTCGGAACTCACGAACAACTATAATCAAAATATTATTCAATATCGAAAAACCTAGTTACAAGAATGACGGTTACAGGCGTTACAGTTACAGGAATGACGGTTACAGGAATGACAGTTACAGGAATGACAGTTACAGGAATGAAGGTTACAGTGATGAGTTAAAATCGCTTGAGACTACACAGTATGACGTCATGAAATTAGTTTGTATACGTTTTGTGTGTTTTTCAGTATTTACAGGAATGACACAACTCGATTTTCTTTTAATTTCTCTCCTTTTCCTGGTTTTTTTTCCAAATTTCTCTATTTTAGCTCAGCTGTTTTAGATTTCGGAATTTTTTAACTTTCTTTTTGCCTGTATGTAGATCCATTACAAGTTCTTATACTAATTTAAAAAAAATTACAAGAATTTAGATTACTTTAGAAATAGCTCAATTTTCAGTTCGTCAAAGGAATGAAATAAAAATAAATTAAAAAATAAATTCAAGAAAAAATTCAAGAAAAAATCTCCACTGACGGCAAACTCGTAAAAAATGTGGCGCGAATGGCGTAACGGTAACTTACTGTGAATACAGTACCAACTTTAAAACTAATTACATATTATATTATGCAATTTAATGCCAACTTTTAATATAAAAAACAATAATCTGCTTTAATAAAAAAGAATTGTTGTGGTAGCCACATTTGCAACAAATTTCAGTAAAAGTAATAGTTCTTTCAACTAGTTTCAATTAGTTCTTCGGAACTCACGAACAACTTTAATCAAAATATTATTCAATATCGAAAAACCTAGTTGCAAGAAATACGGTTACAGGAATGACGGTTACAGGCATTACGGTTACAGGAATGACGGTTACAGGAATGACAGTTACAGGAATGACGGTTATAGTGATGAGTTAAAATCGCTTGAGGCTACACAGTATGATGTCATGAAATGGTTTTGTGTGTTTTTCAGTAGTTACAGGAATAACACAACTCGATTTTCTTTTAATTTCTCTCCGTTCCCTGGTTGTTTTCCAAATTTCTCTGTTTTATGCTCAGCTATTTTAAATTTCGGAATTTTTTAACTTTCTTTTTGCCTGTATGTAGATCCTTTATAGAAATTGTTATACTAATTTAAAGAAAAAATAAAAAGAATTTAGATTACTTTAGAAATAGCTTAGAAATTTTCAGGTCGTCAAAGGAATGAAATAAAAAGAAATTAAAAAATAAATTCAAGAAAAAATATCCACTGACGGCAAACTCGTAAAAAATCTGGCGCGAATGGCGTAACGGTAACTTACTGTGAATACAGTACCAACTGTAAAACTAATTACATATTATATTATGCAATTGAATGCCAACTTTTAATATAAAAAAACAATAATCTGCTTTAATAAAAAAGAATTGTTGTGGTAGCCACATTTGCATCAAATTTCAGTAAAAGTAATAGTTCTTTCAACTAGTTTCAATTAGTTCTTCGGAACTCACGAACAACTTTAATCAAAATATTATTCAATATCGAAAAACCTAGTTACAAGAAATACGGTTACAGGGATGACGTTACAGGAATGACGGTTACAGGAATGGCGGTTACAGGAATGACAAAATCGCCTTTACTTGGAAATCGCAGGCATAAGAAGGTTTTTGTCATTTATTTAATAAATACTTTAATATGCTACACTCAATTTCGTTTTAGTCTTTCACTACTGAGAATTTACAACTTTTTTGGTTTAAATATTAATAATAAAAAAATAAGTTTAATTTTACACTTGAACTTCACACTCAAAACCAAAGCCTGAAAATAACTTTTAAACATTTAATTTTGTAAGTTTAGTCCGACTGTTAACTTCTTTATTTAATTAAAAAAGTTAAAAATTACTTTTAACAATTAGAACTTTTATATAAAAAGTTTTTTAAGACTCTTATTTCAGAGACTTTTTTGAAAAAAGTCATAAAAGTCTTAACCTCTGCTCAAAACCACTGGTGCATTTTTGAAACCTGAAAATAAATCGTGTAAAAAGCCACAGAGAAGGCTCCAACGACACTTGCATCTTAGTTTTGCTTAGTAAAAGGCGTGAAATTCAAAAAGTGGTGTAAAATCGAGAGACAACAAAATTGTAGAGGAAATTTATTAAAAAAATTTTTTTAATTATTTAGAACAGCAGACAATGCACACGGTATACGTTACATTTTGACCTTGTTATAGAAAACATGTAGAAATAAAAAATTGATCTTCGAATTGTTATAATTTTTGATCGAGGACAGGTTACAGGAATGACATTTTAGTCCCATTTTGGGAATTTCAACCTGCAAAATTAGTTTTTTAATGACCTATTACCACACAAACTTCGAGATAAAAACTTTTTAAAGAAAACTTGTATTTTAAAGTAACAAAAAATTTTTTATTACTCAGAACTGTGAGGACATGTGTAAATGGGCACTTTTGGCGGAATTGCCATATGTATTTTTTTTATTAACAATTATAGTTTTTTTTAATAAATAAGAATGTTCGAAAGCATGCGATGGGGTACGTTGTAACAAAAACCTACGTTTTTGTATTACTAAATAGTAATTTTATGAGAGATACCAAGGAAACATTTTTAAATGAACTATTTTAGAAAATGAGAAACTACACTATTAATTAAAAAAAACTTTAAAAAAGCGTCAAAAGGTTAGGATTTGTAAGAGTTTAAAAAGAAGTACTATTAGAATAGAGTGCAAATATTGGGAGAGCAGCAAAATTATTCGATTCGATCCCACGTAACTTTGTAAAGATACATAAAAAAGAAGTAAACAATTGAAAAGGAAAAAATTAATAAACATTTTAACTCAAAAATATTATAAATAACAAATGGCCAAAAATTTATGTTGGCATTTAAAAGAGAGAATTTGAAAAAAAATTATTTAAAGCCAATGTTTTCTAAGCCGCTCAGCGAGCTTGAACACTTTTTCGTTGTATGCGAAACTGTTTGAAACCAAATTTTTCAGGATATTTTTATTTGTTTTTTTAATTCTCATATGGAAAAATACTTACCTATTTGCCAAAAGAAACATACACAAAATATAACGAACAAATTGATGAAAATAGCAAAAATATCAAAATCAATAAAAACAAAAATTTGCAATTTAATTTGTTAAAATGAATGTAATTATTTATATATTTATATATATATATATATGTATTCATATTATATAACTTTTTTCCAAAACATTAATATTAAGATTATAAGCATAAAACACATAAAAACATTAAATTATTATTTATATAAGTAATAAGTAAAGATATAAAGCAAAAACTAAATTAAACGTAAAAATTATGTCATAAAAATTATTAAAGTTTTCTGTTTTAACACAAAGCAGCAAAGTCGAAACAAACACATTTATAGTGTTGTTGCTATATTTATATGGTATGTTAAGATGAGTGTTAAAGTGTATTGGTTAATTTTAAATCTTTGTTGTTTTTTCATATAGTTGTTTTTAAAATATTTTAAATATAACAATACTAAAATTAAACGTGTACTTAATTGAATAAAACTCTAAATAGATAAATAAGCTTATTTTTTTTTGCAGTAGTAAAGAATATTTTATAGGATTTTATGAGAAGTTTTGTAACCTATTTTATGAAAGCTTTCACAATAACAAAGCTAAAAAAAGTTTTAAAGCAATGTACAGTTTGCGGGCGAAAAAAAGCTGCAAAAAGTGTATTATTTTAGAATTTAAAAAAGTAATATTTTTATTATAAAATTCAAAGCAAATGCATTGCACTACAAAAATTTAACTGCTTATTTTTTCTCAGTTATTGAAAAAGTTCAAAACATTAAGTGTTAGCAATTTAAAGTTTTGAAAAAAAAAACATTTATTTATGCCTAAAAGTTAATAGGTGAGATTTTTAGGGAATGCTAACAAAACTGTTTTCGGCATTCATAACTCTAAAAATCTACTGCTTATTCTGATAATGTTACTACAATGCTATGTTGTTTTTGAATTTTATAAACATTTTGTACTTATAAGTTATATATAAATCAATTGCCAAAAAAAAGCACATCAAGTACAAATTTTCTACATTTGAACAAAGCAAAAAGCTTTTTAATTAGTTTGTGTGTTTTACTTTTTCTTAAAGCCATTATTATTTGCTTATATCGTAACAAAGGTTTTCTTTTAGTATTTTGTTATAATTTTTAAAAATTTTTTTTTTCTAAAATATAGTACATACATACATGCACAGCGAAATAGTTTGAAAGAAACGTTAGGAAAGTCTAATTAAAAGTTTTAAGATTGAAACGTTAATTTGAAATAGTCTACATTAATTATATTTGAAGTAGAAAAATTCAGTTATTATATTATGTATATTTATTTAAGTATATGTATAGAATATGCGTTTTTGTTTTGTTGCTGTTGTTGTTTTTTGTTTCAAATGGTCCATTAATTTTTGCATTTTGTTTGCCTTAAAAACTAATATTTTTTTCTTTTTAATAGACTCATTTCAAGTCTTATATTTTGTTTATGCATAAAACACTTATGTTACGTTTTTTCTTTTTAAAGTCAACACAACACGAATAATTTTAACTCTCATTATTTAGACAGAACATACCGCTGACAGAACAACAACAAAAAAATTCCATTACTTGCAATTTATGTATATATTTTATACAGCTCTTTTAACACAAGCACTTAACAATCTGCAGTTTTACAATATATACAATTTATATAGTAGTTTGTTTTATCGATATTTTTTGCATTATTATTTTGAAATATTTTCAATATTTACGAATTACTTTAAAAAAAATTTCAATCTAAAGTAATGCCTGTAGTGGAATTCCCAAAAACTTAACGACAGTAATAGTTGTCGTTATCGGCCATTGTGCGTGCCAGGTTCATAGAAAATTGCAGTTTTTGCTAACTAGCTAACAAAGCTACAAGCGCTTTGATAATCGTCGTTAACGCGTTTGGGAATCTGGTTTCTGGTTATCTAGTCCATTACTGGTATGGACTCATAAGTTACAAGTACCAAAAAAAATTTTACTCAGCTTTGTAGGGAAATATTTTGAGTTATATGGTTTAATTGAATGGTTAAAGGGCTAAAGTTTGTAAGCTGCACAAATCTTTTTCGCCACAAGACAATGTGTGGAAATTTGATCGAGACGTAGAAAAGTATTTGCCAATATTCATGTCCATTTAAAGAGTCCAAATATATTGAAGGCGGGAATCTTTTAAGGTAACTGAGAAAAGTAAGAATTCCACACCAATAGAGTTCACGTGAAAGTCTCGATCAAGCAACAACTCTAAAAGTATCCAGTTCTTAAATTTAAATATCAGAGAGAAATGACTAAAAAGATCAAGCGCTTTGATAATCGATATTATATAAAACAAGAATGCTTAACAAGATGCCGTACTTAAACTTTTCTCATCACGTAATTATCATATCATAAATATAATTATTTTACATGAAAGTTTGTAAATTTCTAAAATGGCATAAAATTTAGTATGAAAAAAATTCCTCAATGCTCAAAAAAATTTGTTTTTAAATAATTTTTTTTAAAAGTCTTTCTTATGTAACTAAACTATAGTGAATTAAATGGTGTACTGACTCTTTTTCTATCATGGGGAATTTTGGTTTGTTTTAACGTTTTGAAAATCTTTACTTTTAATTTGTATTTTATAAAAAGGGTTCCATGTTCTTAGAGCTTAAATAGTTGCAAAAACTAGCTACTACTAATATATGGCGCCATTCTACGTGCAGCGGACTACAAAAAAGTTATGGGTGTCGGATTTTTTTTCAAATTTTGCCATAATGTACTCCTAAAAGCACTCCATTAATTGACATTTTTTTAATTTGCCTTGGTTGCTGAGTTTTAAGCTTCCAAAAATTGGAGTTGTTGAAAAATACGATTTTTAAAATAAAAATATTTTTGTAGGTAAAAAAATTTAAAAAAAAATATATTTGTTTATAAATTTATACAGTCAAATCTGGATATAACAAACCCCTGAAATAGTGAACAGCTCGAAATAGTGAACGTTTAAGTTACAGACAATTTAAAGAATAAGAAGCAAAAAAGTACAAAAAAAAAATTTTAAGATTAAGCAACAAAATCAATTTTTTTGAAAAACATTCAATCTCGAAAATGCAAACAAATGGGATACAATGAACAGGCCCTGCGAAAATTAATTCACTGTATCCAAATTCTACTGTATAGAAAATTGATCTTATTTTCGAATTCCGGGATCAAATTCGAAATTCGTAATTCGCACTCGCCAGCACATGCTTACGCTTTTGGTAGTACGAAGGCATGCGCGAGATGCATGTACTTACAAATTTATAACTTCTAAGCCATTGTGAATCCCACATGAAATTTTTTGTGTATTATCTACATATTTCAGGCTTCAACTTAAAAAGCTTAAAAAAAATCCCAAATATGGTGAAATTCTTCGAATTTTAATTCCAAATTCAAGTTTCCGGTTTCGAAATGAAAAAATTTTTCGAATTTCAAATTTGATCTCGGAATTCGAAAGTACAATCAATTTTCTATATTAATATGCAATCAAATATTTTTTGAATTTTTTACCTACAAAAATGTTTTTTTTAAAAAATTGTTTTTCATCATTTTTTTTTTGTGGTCTGCTACACTTAGAATGCGGAACCAAAGGTAATATATTTCAGCTTTTATTAGATATTCGAAAAATAAACCTTACATCACAAGGGTAGTAATAGAATAGGGGTATTCACGATGTGGTGTATTTGTGATATATTTTTACAAAATATACAATATTTACAAATCATTTTGAACGAAGCTTCAATAAGATCTTGTATTTTTAAAATCAGCTGGTTTTTGTGAGTGCTTTTGTTTGGAAAATATAAATTGAAATCATCATTAAACCGAAGAAAATCATAAGAAAATAAACTCACAGCGCAGCTAGTAGCTTCTTCCGTGTTATGTAAAAATACTTTTGCGATCAGCTCATGACATACACAAAGAAATTTACAAAGAATACAATAGGGTTCGCCGTTGTATTTTTTCTGCAGGGTCGTATTTTGAACACTATACATTTTGTTTTTGTAATTTAACAAAATTCACTAAAAATACCAAATTTATCAAAAGTACACAATACAAGGGCCAATACACAACATCGTGAATACCTTTAATATATTTAATGAGAATGCATTTTATCCCAATTCGTGGTTTATATAATTCAGCTTGATAATCGTGTGAAAAGCTAGTGAAATAGATATTATAATATCACAGTCTAAAAATAAGACTTTTTGAATGCAACAGTTTGTTACAATCGTATATATCTAAAAGAGAGAACGTTGTGAACACTATTTTTGATGAAAAAAGTTATAGTCCAGCAAGTATGGCATATTTTTTTTTTATTTATACCGAAAGTTTATATGGGCATTTACACTTTTCAGTCACAAGTACAAAAAATTTAAGAGCTAGACCCTGGGTATATGTTAAAAAGTTTTTAAGAATAACATTTTAATTCTACAAATACTTTTCACGAATCATACCCAATCCCCACTCTATAAACTCTATTTTGCAATATTTTTTTAATGTAAGCATACTGAAAAATAAGAAGGATGAATGATTTCTTTGACAAAAATGTTATTTATCAAAAAACATAAAGGGTTTCAAAACAACAAAACCTCTTTGCAGGAGATCTTATTAAAACAAAAAGGATGAAAAGAAAAAGTTATTAAAAAAATTAATTTAAAGTTACTTTGTTTTCAAGAATTTTAATACAATAAATTAACAATAAATTAAATAATTTAATAAATTTTCTTACGACAAATTTTTTTAAAGTGTTTTCGTAGTGATCTAATTTTCTTAAAATCTACTTTTTGGAATGAACTATTTTTGTTTTGCACTTTTGGCATTTAACTTTTCAGTGTTAATAAAAAAAAAACCAGACGTGCTGGACTTTATCTTTGCTCAGCGAAAATAATCGTCAAAACGTGCTCTTTCAAAAATATAGATAAAATGGCTACTCTATTGTTAAAAAGCTGTTGGTATGTGTATTCAATAAAATACTTTGAGATAGTAGTTTTGAATGTTAAACACAAAATTTTTCAGTAATTGATAGACAGATGTACTTAATGTCATAGGCAAAATTTGAATAAAGTCAAGCGATAGTCATCAATAGCATTTCAGAGAAGGAAACAACAAATTCATATATAAAATAATTTTTTTAAAAAGTGAAATATATTAGTTTTGATTCTTAGGCCAGTAGCTCATTGCGACAAAACCGTTTCAAAACTGTTTTTTTTTTTTGTTTGTTTTGGTGTTCATGTTGAGTGCGCTGACTGAGACAGATTGTTTCACTGGCCTTTTCCACATTTATTCAATTAAAAAATAATTTTTTATATCATATTCGTTTATAATATGGTTTTTTGCATATAATTATATTTGCCATGCTTCTTACTTCGCGTACGTCTTCGCCGTTTAACACCAACATGCAAAGTTTCGAAACAAAAAGTTTCAAGTTTCATTTGACTATGAACATATCGAAAAAGTTTTGTTTTGCAAAAGTTCCAGAGCTTCAGCACAAAAATTTTTGTCTTTGCATCAAAACACAGTAGGCGCACATGCATCTTAACTAACGCGTAGAAAACTGTTTTAAAACTGTTTTATCGCAATGAGCTATGGGCTTTACTGACACATATAGTAGTGAAGTGTCTCCGGTTGTGGGACACCCTTTTTATTTTTTGACAGAAAGCCAATATCGTGGATTCGAGCATAGTCAAACTTGTAGTTTGACCGTACTGTTATTTTGCTAACACCGAAGTAAATACACGCATTTTTTTGCTTGCTGTGAGAAATTGAAAAAAAAATCAACAATAGTGTTTGAACACACTTTTGAATTTTTTGAGTGGTGATAAATTGAAGTGAATTAATTTAAAAAGAAGTGTTATGCATAATTTCTTTGTATTTTGTGATGAAACATAAATTTCTGTCAAAATATGTTTACCATAAAATTTGCAAGCCACTTTTGAAATATCTACCATTCCCAGTTGTGGGACACCTCAAGTAACCGGTTGTGGGACACCTTGTTTTTTCATTTAAAGTATGCGTTGGACTTATAAACTGTCAAATATCATCGTTTTGAAGATCAGCACCACATCGTCGTAGTGAAGAAAAATCGTGCATGATTCATTTAAGATTTCTTTATTACTCGGACTATTAGGTATACAGCCCAATTATGAAAACTCCCAGGAGTTTGAGCTCCCATAAATTTAAATTCTCCCATGAACAAAATTCTCCCATTGTGAATCTCCCATGAGTAAAGATATGGGAATGGGAATTCGAACATTACTTCGAAACAGCTGTTCAGCTACATCTGACGTTTAATTTATAAAATATAAACGCTTTGTGCAATTTTGTGATTTAATTTGTGAAGTGATTAATTTTATTTAATTAAATATAATTAACAATGTTCAGCGTTGGAATAGGATTTATGGCGATTGAAGAGTAGCAAGCCTCCGACGCGAAGGACCAAGTTCTTGTTAGACGAACCTTGAGAGATAGCAGCAATCGTTTTGAGTTGCCACAGCCTTTGTATGTATATTTGTAGCATAAATAAAATTTTGTGAGTTGCTAGACTTGAGATCCTAGCTCATTGTGTGGGTGATTGTGTTATGAGCGTGGGCCACAGTCTTCACAGTCTGCATTACGTAAAGATATGAATATATTTTTATTTACCTTGTAACTTTCTATCAGTGACTTAAATTTATCTTTAAGGTTTCAAAAGTACTATCCTGTTGCGCTATTTTTCCAAAACTGTACAACTTCTTCTTTATCTTTCTTATGAAAGCCACAAGCGATGCCTCTATTTTTCTCCATACATGAAAGTAAAATTTACATCTGGCCTTTATTCGTATTTTTTGCCTTTAAATTAAAGTAATAATAACACAATTTCCGTTTATTTACATATAAAATGCACTTACATGTTTTCTGTTGCTTAAATTGTTTTCTTTCTCTCCAACAAATTTCATGGGAATAAAATTATGGGAACTTTCAAAAAAATTCCCATCTCCCAAGTTTTCATAATGCATACTTTTCCCAAAAATGTATGTTCGAAAACGTTCGTAATAGGGGAATGGGAGAAAATGAATAATTTACCCGGGAGAAAAGTTTCATAATTGGGCTGATAGTGAAATTTTCTGAGAAATAAGATAAGGTTTTTAGTATATAAGAATTAGTTTTGAAAAAGTTCTCTTAAACGTAGTCGTAGAGAAGTGTGGGCCAGCGCCTTTGCACGTGAACTCCATCTGTCGCTGTCGCTCTCACATGTGCGCGCGTGAGAACAGTGCAAATGTTTTTTTTTCCGACACTGTCGTAGAGGATTAACATTTTCTATGAAAATTTCAGTATTAGCCTCTTTGGACAAGATGAGTCCATTTTTTGTATAAAGAAACCGGAAGAAATTTTCATTGCATAACTTCAGGGAATTTTTATTCTAAGTTTACTATATTTCTCCATGGATATACGTTGCAGACAAATATTGTGCAACGAAACTTATAGTAAAATTTTCGAAGCATTTTTTTACAATATCTTAGCCCTTTACGACTTCGTTTAAGGGTACTTTTTAAAAAGTGTAAAAAAACCGATCAAAGTGGCGCTGAAGGATTAAAAAATTTTATGAAAAGTTAATTGAAAAATGTCACTACAAGTTTATTTAGCCATGGTTTACCTCTTAAGAGAATAATTACATTAACTATATTTAATTTTTTTTATACCAAAAAAAAATCCATAAACCTTCTCTTTTTCGTTCGTTTTGACAGAAAGCAGTTGAAGTAACATTAAAGGGGGAAAAACAAATGCAGTTTATACATTTTTCAATCGGATTTACATGTAAATGTTATAGAAAGAAAGTGAGAACTGCATCAGTTTATTTAGCATTGATTGATGTAAGATCAATTCTTAAAACTCTTTAGCTCTTTTTTTTTTTTTTGTTTAATCCAACTTCGTATGCTGTTTAGTCGGCATTTTCAAGACTTTTAATTTTACTCCGGCGATATGAATGTTCCAGCGGATTTATCAAAAACTATCAATTTTCTTTAACAATATTTTAGGAAAAATATTTACAAATCAGTAAGTTATACACTTTTCTAAAATTAATGCAGATTTCGAATAAGAAACTCATTAGGAAAACGAAAAACGTCTGGCAAAAAGTTATTTTCGGAGAAACCTTCCGATTACCCTGTTATGATGTTATGTTGTTGAACAATGTTTGAAATTGATCAATATCAGAAGAAAACAGTTGATTATAGTTAATAAATTCCCATAACGCCGCAGCAAATTTGTAGATTACTAATACATTAACTTCTTGAATTCCTATTTAAATATGAGGCGTATAACACTGACTTGCAAAAACAAAAATAAAAAAATGTAAATGTCATTTCAACAGGTCAATTGGTGAGCATAAATAGTGAGCTTAACACTACTTGAGTGGGAAAATTGGAAATTTCTGAATATGGATTCCGATGTATTTTCTACCCTTCTAAAATTGGCTTAAATACATTAAGACTTTTCCGTTTTAGTGAAATAATAAAATTATGTATAATGGTTTCTTAAAATATTAAAATTTTATAAGCGTTTAAAGTAAAGTACAACTTTGTGTTCAATCAGTTGTTGTTAATGTAATTTGAAATAAACTCTGGTACATAAGAAAAAACACTACAATTCAAATAGTGGTGGTTTATTAAAAAAAGAGTTTCGTCGTTATTACATAAAAAAAAATATAAAAAAATCAAATAAATTTCTAATAAATTTGTATATATGCACTGTTTAGATCGCGTGTGTGTGTCTGTGTTATATCAAGAGTAAGTATTAATTTCTTAAAAGAACTTACACTAATGCATAGTGTATGCTCAATATGTTGCTAGACAATGTTTTTGTTGCTATTACTTTTTTTTATATGCAAAAAAACCTCTACGTTACCATGTATTTTTATAACTATTATTTATGTTATTTATTGTATGAAAAGTTGCATTAATTTTGCCATAATTTGTTATATTTTAAAACTACATCACAATAATTAAAATCTAAGTAATTTTTATACTGTTAAACATACATACATACATATGCAGTATGTAAGGTTTTTATTTAGGTATATATATCTATTTATATATATATTTTTTAGTAAAGATGTATATTATATAATAATTATGCATAAACATAAGTTTAATAGTTTGTTTCTTTGTTGGTTTTTTTGTATGTATTTGTCACAACGGTGTGTGAAAAGTTTATATATGTAGATATATTTGTTATTTATTTAGATATATTTTTTGTGTTATTTGTGTTTTTAAATATTTGTTGTTTTTGTTTTACTTTCCCACAAGTTATAAACTATTTTTAGTGATTTAAACCCATACCCAATTCTTTCACTTTATGTATTCATAAATTTTAAAAAAAAATGTTTGTTTTATTAAAACTTGCAGCTGTTACAGCTCTCTAACATGTATATAAACAGTAAAATTATGCATATACAGGGTGCGCTGGTATTAATAGTAGTTGTTTTAATAGTAATAATAAGTATAATAATAATAATAATTATAATGATATTAATACAATAATTTGAGGAACAATTTAAGGTCTATTTATAAAATATAATATATGCAAATTTGAATGCGAATTTTTACTCCATACAGCATATCTAGTAAATTTATATTTAAACACAAATTAAGCATTTGTTTTGTTTCGTTTCTTGCAATTTTAGAATATTCAAAAGCTATATTTAAATCCCGTACAACAAATAGTTTTGCTTGCCATAAGTTTATAAATTGTTACATATAAAAAACTGGTTAAAACTAAAATACATTCGATACAAAAAAAGGTTTAAAGTTGTTAAAGTTTTCATTTAATTAATGAGCGCGTAGAGCTTGTTTAAACTTAATCTTACTTTCATAATAGTGGGAATAGAAGGGTTAATACATGCATGCAGACTACATTAAGATTGATAATTTGTCGATAAGAGAACGCGCTTGTGGCACCTTTTTGCAGCCAAAAGCTTTTATTAAGATTTTAGGTCATCTTTTTGACCGGGTTGAGTGAAGCGGCCATTCAGTGGTCATAATTTAAAGCATAAGTCGCTTGAGCTTTTATGTTGAAATAAGTCATTCTGTATATCGAAAAAGGACACGGACGTTGATCAAGATACGAGAAGCAGTATTGTTGAAAATTGCGTTCCCGTCATATTTCGACCACCGAATAATGGGATATGTTTAGAAAAAAGCTCTTTCAAAGATTCAAATGACTTTTTATGCACTTAACCTTCATCTGCTTCTTGTCTCAAAAACGGCACAAGGAATTTTTAAGTTTTTTTTTCCCTGTGTTTTTCATTCGTTATTTTACACATAAAAACGATTTTTTTCATAAAAAAATTTTTAAATTTTTCACAAAAATGCACTGAAACTAAATATGTATGTGTCGAAATTGACACACAAGGGCGTCAACGTAAGTTTTTTGAAAAGCAAGTGAAGGTTAAGCATAATTTCAGATTCCGATTGACATTAATTTGCCTTGAAACCTATTGTAATAAAATAGCTTTGGCAAGGAATCGTTAAGCGGTGCTTAAGCTTTTAAATAGTATCAATATATCATTGATACAGCGAAAGCTTTTCTTAAATACAAGCGCGCGAGCTCATGAATGGAGCTTAATAAGAACTAAATAATTATTTTTAGTATAAATATTAAAAAAGTAATTTAAACATAATATTAAATAGTATAAAAAAGCTATAAAACACTTTTAGAAGCAAATAGGCTTAGAATTCATTTTATAAAAAGAGCTTCATAGCAGAAGCTCTTCAAGGCTGGTATTGAATAATGGTTGTAGTTTTTTAATAGAAACAATTCTTGACTACAAATACAGTGAAACCTCTCAAAACCGGACACTGATGGTCGTTGAATTTTGTTTCGGCTAAAAAAAGTATGCACATTTGATTTTTTTTTATTAAAAAACGAATAAAAATAAATACATACTTATATAACATAAAAGTTATAAGTTAAAGTTATAAAAAAAAAATTAAGTAAATTTCATAAAATTCTCTTGTATGTATCAAAAAATGTTAAAAAACCTTTATTTACTTGAGTTCAAGAAATGTATGAATAGTTGATTGCTTAAAAATGTAATGAAAAGCATGTGTCTAGGAAATTTGTCCGGTTGTGAGAGGTGTCTGCGAGCAGAGGTTAGGTTTCAAAATCGTTTGTAGTATAGCTTGCAGTCAGTTTCATTTACAGCGTTTAGTGCTGCTTCTGGAAACCACGTTAGAAACTTATAAAAATACCTCAAGATTTGTCTGGGTGTCCCTAACGTTTTTGCTCTCTGCTGAATTTGGTCTTTAACTCAAAGTTAGTTCTGTCGAAAAATTCTTACGCCTGACTATATTCAATGGAATGCCGTGGCATCTCGTAAAACGCATTGATTGCGACAAACCAGTTCCTGTGAGAACAAACATCCAGTACCACCCAAAAGTGATAGCAAACATTAGAAATTCTTAAACTTTCTTACATTCTTTTTAACAGTCCGAAAGGATAAACTGTTACTAATGATTTTGACAGCTAAAATTTTAAAACAAAAAATATATCAGCATTCAAGAAACTCTATTGAAAAAGCTAAATACCTCCATAAAAATACCGTTTTTCTAAAGAGCAAGTGTTGATAAATTAATGCATAGTTTTTCGTTTGTTAATAATAGGTTTGCTAAATACGTAGTTTAAACACTACTCTAATTAATAATAGTATTATCGCCTACTACGCTTTAGAACATGTTTACGTGTTAAACACATGAATTTATTTCAATATACTATATATATATATGTTGAGGATGCTTTGCTTATTTTGCTTTTTCTCCCAGGATTTTATAAAACATTTTTTAACTACTTTAAACACACATGCATATCTTTATGCAGCTGAATTATATACAACAACTACTACTTAAAACTTTTGCTATTTTGTTATAGTTATGTATTTTTGCCTGTCACACACATTAAATTTTGACTTGCTTGGCTTACTTGTTTTTATTCATTGGGTTATTTTTTCAATATTCTCTTATCCATTTTTAAGTATTGAACAAATGTACTTTAGATAAAAATACTCTTGCATTTTTATGCATGTTAGTACGTAAAATGTTAAATTAAAAATTTAGTTGCTTTACTTTTGTTTTGCGTCAAACTGCATTTCAATGAAATTTAAATTTCTTGATTTTTATTCACATTTATATATATTTATTTTCAATATATATATATTATACATATTTGTATTTTTTGCTTAAGTTATAATTTTTGCTAAATTTACAACTAAAATAAAAATGAAAGTTAAAAAAATTGTTACATACATGGTATATAATATATAATAGCAAGCAACAATAAAAGTCGTTAAAGTGTTTCATTTGTATAACTATGAGTCTGTGTTGTTGTGTGTGTGTGTGTGTTTTTTTTTTTGTTTTTAATAACTTATCAACTAAACTAAAGCTATTTGTAAGAGTTCTTTGAAAATGTTTTGGGGTTGTTGAGGTGGAAATAGAAAACTAAGCATAACAGATTTAATTCTTCTGTTTTTCCTTATTCATCTTCTTCTTCTTCTTAGTATTAATTGTATTGATTAAAACAAATAACAAAAAACTGAATAACTGTTTGTTGTTCTGGTTATTATTTTTGTGTTTGCTTGAGCTACTAGCTATTAAGTTCGAAAAAAATTCAATTTACGTAACGTCAAGTGCGAACGTTGGCCTTAAAAAAAAAGCTAAAGTCTAAAGTGTTGCATTTGCATGTGTATATATGTGTGTGTGTTTGTTATTTAACATCACTAATGCAAGCGCATAAAAATGTAGTTTTATACTAATAATAAAATGTGAAAAACGTTGCTTCTTTCTATTTTTTCGTCTTAAAATTTCTAAGCTAAGCTATGTTTGCATGCTTTCAACCATGCTGTGTATAACGGTTACTATAAATGTGAGACAGTTATGCTGCATTTGTTGCATAAACATAAACTGTTTGGTTTTTTTTTTTTTTTCATTTACAAATTTCCTGCTTAACTTTGCTAAAAATATTTACATGAATTATTTCTCTTCATTAATAAAGAAAAAAAAACAATAATTCTATAATTCTTATAATAGAATTTAAAAAAAACCGCGCTACAAAGACACAGTTAAGTTGCTCTTAAGAGCGTGTACTCAAGCGTTTGCGTTTTTCATTTTTACAGCTATCATCAGCTGCTATTTTAGCTGCACGCCGCTCACGCTTATTTAAAGTTTTGGCTGTTGTGGCAACATGTTGTCTAACATGCCACTTTTTAGCTTCTTGTTGTTGTTGATGATGTTGTAATTGCTTCTGTTGCTCTTGTTCAATTATTTGCAAATTGATGGTTTGTTGCAACAGCGTAAACCACCATTGTGTGATGTGCAGATTTTCACCAATGTTTGCAGTTTGAAGAAATTCCAATTGTTGTTGTAGTTGTTGTTGTTGTTGGTTGTGTAATTCGGGCTCATGTTGCTCCGGTCGGTATGCGTCCCTTACATTACTCCTGCAGTTGCTCTCATGCAGTAACGATCTGTGAGTGTGTGAAAGATTTTTAATGAGAAAATTCAAAATATTTTAAAAGAAATTGAATTGCATTCGTTTTGCTGTTTTGCAGCATTGGACTCACTCGAGTGTTTTAAATCAGTCTACTCCCCATACCATATGTTTGTCGGTGCGTAGTGTGCATGTTTGCTGGCGGCAACTTGAGCTGGACTCAGTGGACCGAACTGGCTGTACTGGGTGGGAAACTGTATGTGTGCGGGCAATGGATGAGATGGTATAACCTGCAAGTTCGGAGAGTGTTATTGCTATAATTTCAAAAGAGAAGTATGAAAACAATTCATTTTCAACAATTGAAACAAAATTAAATAAGACACAACCATATCCCAATCAGCCAAATAAGGTTGGAAAAAGCTTGTAGTAAGCTTACAAGCGTAAGCATTGTAAAAATGGTTGTAAAATACTTTCAAGTAATTGTAGAATAAGCAAAAAGTAGCCCTTGGAAAAATATTCCTTACTGTAATATTATTGTAATCGTTTACAATTCAGTTGGATATAAGTGTTGTAAATAAGCTTTCTACAATACTTTCTTTGCAATTGGGAAAAAGTGTTGTAAAAGTATTATTGAAAATAATTATTAAATAATTGGAAGTTTTGTAAGTTATTGTAAGTTTTTTAACAACTGTTTATAAAAAACTGCAACAAAGTTTATTATTTATAACTGGAAAAAATATTATTAAAACATTTATTAAATAATGGGAAGCAAGTATTAACACCTGCTTTTAACACCTTTTAACCAAGCTTTTAACACCTGTTTTTAAGAAATATTATATGTGCTCGCAGTTAACATAAAAGCACAAATTCATCTTCTCAGTAAAATTAATTCATACGAAATACTATCACATCCAAATCTATAGGAAATTAATCTATACTATACTGTCGATAAACACATTTCCACTCAAAAAATGGGAATATAAATAAAACTATGTAGACTATTCAATATAAATTTTTATTAAAGCATATTGGTGTAACTAACAAAACTATTAAAAATTAATTTAAGTTCTAAAAGAATGTGTTGGAATTATCCCTGAACACGAGGCACTGACATCATAATTGTTAGTGATGGAACTTTGTTACTTATTGCAATTGTAATTTTTAGTGCTTGCGGAATTCCAAATTCCACAATAATGTGGAAGTTGTGAAACAATTACTTCTGAAAGCATTTTCCAATTATGCTTTGAAAACGCTTGTAAATTAAACTTCAAGTAAACTTACTACAATTATTATTATAAGAAGCTTACATTTATCATGTTTCGATGCAATTTTACAAAACAACTTGTAAATTACGTAGACAAGTGTTTTCAAAGCATGTTTGTAAAAGGCTTTCATTATTTTATTGTAGGTAAGCTTACTCAAACACTATTACACAATGGTTGATTGGGATGGCAGAACTAGACAAGGTAGTGTTAGGTCTGAATGTGCTTTCTTGTTTGGTGACCATAACTGTCAAACTCAGCCATTTTGCTATTTTTGTCAATTCTTGCTTTCTCCTTGCATTCTCTCTGGTAGCAGATTTTGTATGAGTTGTCAACTTCGTTTTGGTAGTTTCGGTCACCTGCTCTACGCCCTAACACTAACTTGTCAAATTTTACCATGGACACAACCAAATTTGTTATTTCTAGTGCATAAGCCCATCAAATCAAATGATATCGTTAAAGTGATAATTTGCATCGCTAACGATTTTCGAAACGATATCGCTTCGATAACAAGAAATTACTGTTTATGACCTATTGTAAACGATTATCTAGATTAAACAAAAATGTCATTATCGTAACTACACTGGCGATCAAATCATAGGTCATGGACTTGTATCTGCACATTATATATACCTTTTAAATGATATACCTTGCTTGCATTAATCTTTTTCTAAAATACATATTAAAAAAGCGTTCGACAACTTCCCAATAAACACCAAACGAAGAACGATTCGTAAACGAGTTCGTGTTTTCATATAATGGAATGGTATAATGGAATCATATAATGGGATCCGAGATCTCGTGATCGGTTCCGAATTTTTTATATGAAAAGGTATTTTAATAAAAACTATTTTTTCATGGTTAGCTGCTAAAAATACGTCACTTAAAATAAAAAATGTTCATAATTTTTATATGAAGAATTTGAAGTCCTTTAATATCAAGAGCGGTCTGAATTTCTTTGAAATTTTAAGAAATGTTCCTTCGAATAAAAAGTATAATTTTGAGGAAAAAAACGGAAAAGTATCTAATTTTGGCAAAATTATCATCCAGACAAACGACGAGGACGTGGCGGCTTTTTGCCTATTTATGAACACATATTTTTTAAAATTTGACATTTTTTTACAAAATTTATAACTTTTCGAAATTTGGCACTTATTCAAAATTAAATAGACATTTTTTGCAAAACTTGTTCACAGAGAGTATAAATTATATAGAGGTCCCAGTTCGACTTCGAATGCTATTTCAATCAAGTTTCGTTGTGCCAGCGTCCGGAGAATAGAAAAACAAAACAAAAATAATTATGCTTTGCCTCAGCGTTCGTTTTGACGCTGCCTATCCTTTTCTATAGGTGCGCATGAAATAACTGCTGAGGCAAGAGCACAATTATTTTTGTTTTGTTTTTCTATTTTCTGGACGCTTGTACAACGAAACTTGAGTGAACTTCGAACTGACACCTCTATATAATTTATACTCTCTGTTGTACATTTCGAAATTTGACACTTATTTAAAATTTGACAATTTTTTCGAATTTTGACACTTATTCCAAATTTTACACTTTTTTCGATATTTGAAATTTTTTGATATTTGACATTTTTTTGAAATTTGAAGCTTTTTAAAATAATTGGACAATTTGACATTTATTTCAAAATTTGACAATTTCTGTGACTTGACAATTATTCATTATTTTGATTATTTTCGAAATTTGACATTATTTGAAAAATTTGATACATCTTTCGAAATTGGACACTTTTCGAAATAGTGTCAAATTTTCAATTAAGAAATATTGAAAAACCTACGCATAGAATGTATTCTTTAATTTGCGCTCACGGATTCAAGAATACATTCTATGCGTAGGTTTTTCAAGATTTTCGTTTCAAGATTTTTTTTTTAAGATTTTGATTTAGTGAATTTTTTGAAGAAAATTCTGCGAAAAGGACCCAACAACTTTAATATCATTTCCTATGAAGAAATTTATATAAAAAAATGTTAAAAGTCTTTTCATATAATTTTGAATGGGTCCGAGATCTCGTGTTTAATAAAAGGCACAAAATAACTGTTATTTTTGACCTAAAGAATTAAAGTCAAAAGTAACAGTTATTTTTGGCCGAAAAAATAAAAAGTGATAACTGTTAATATCTGACTTTTTTGATAAAAACCTTAACCGGTACGGTACCTGCCTCAAAGTGTTTTGGCTTTAAAGGAATTCTGTTTGAAAAATTCTATAGCACCCAAACATCTAGCGACTGATGAATGGACAGAAATAGACAACTTAGCTGTAGCTCCTCAAAATTGATTTTAGTTTTGTTTTTTATTGAACAAATATCGGTCGATGATTGATTTTTATTTTTCATCGAAAAAATAACGATCAACGATTGATTTTTACATGAAAAATTAATGATATTTTTATTAATATTTATTTTTATAATTCTAAAAAAATATTTTTTTTTCTTAGAATTATATTTGAGCTTAATGCCAAATACGTTCATGAAGCAACAGGTTGCAACAACAACAAGCTCTTTGCAGAACAAACCACCAGGCAGACTAGACAGACTGTTGTCATGACCATATTTGGCATTAAGCTCAAATATAATTCTAAAAAAATATTTTTTTAGAATAACAAAAATAAATAGTTATAAAAATATCATTAATTTTTGAAGTATAAATCAATCATTGATCATTATTGTTCCGATCTAGACTTAGTTTAATTAGTTCAATAAATAAATAAATTATTTTTATTTTTGATTAAAAAATTACGATCAAAGATTGATTTTCATTTCCAATCAAAAATATAATGATAAAAATAATTGGTATAATTAGATTTATATTATAAAAATCATGGCACATAAAATCATGTCAAAAATTAATTCTTTAGCTTATAGGCACAGCACGTGATTATATTTATTTATTTATTTATTAAAATTAATAGTCTATGCAATAATATTGCTTACAGACTAAAAGATATAAGAAACCTTATACATAGTAATTTTAAGTTTTTTTAAATAGAATTTAACATAGATCTCATTTGATTTTTTGAGACAGAAAAATCTTAATCATGAATAGAGTTTACAGAATTGAACAATACTAAAGCACGGTTGATTGGAGCATTAGCAGCATAACTAGAACGATGCATTTCCAAGTAAACAGTATCAACATTTCTTAATATTCTAGAAGGCACATTAAAATCAATATTTTCCAATAGTGCTGGGCAATCCACCAAACCATTGATAATATTAAAGACAAAAAGCAATGTCAAAACACTTCTTCTACTCTCCAAAGTTTTTAATCATATTAAAAGACACCGGGTATTATATGAGGGAGGTAAGCCAGAAGTATAAAAAGAGCGCAAGGCAAGTCTCGTGAACGATTTCTGAATTCGTTCCAGTCGAATTTTGTGTGACTCATAAAATGGATTCCAAATAATCGCTGCATATTTTAATCTAGATCGCACAAGTGATTGAAATGTATACTACAATAATTTTTTTATGTTATCTTTTCATTCAAAAATTTTAAAATAATGATTATTTGGGTCCTTGATTAAAATTCATTTTGGAGTTTTTTTACCGATCTTCTTATAATGAATTGTGTTGTGTGTGTGTGTGTTATTTGATGTGACTACAATAATCCAAAAACTGGTCCTTCAATTTTTATGCCGACTTCAAGGCTAATATCTATGAATTTTAGAAGATTTACATGGCATTATCTCTGCAGAGAGATGATACACGTGGGTTGGGTCCTTTTCGCAGAATTTCAAAATCTTTAAAAAAAAATCTAAAAAAAAAAATCTTGAAATCAAGAAATCAAAATCTTGAAAAAGAAATCTTGAAAACAAAATCTTGAAAACAAAATCTTGAAAAAAAAAATCTTGAAACTCAAAATCTTGAAAAACTTACGCATAGAACGTATTCTTTAATCCGCGCGCGCATATTAATGAATAAATTCTATGCGTAGGTTTTTCAAGATTTCTTAATTGAAAATTTGACACTATTTCGAAAAGTGTCCAATTTCGAAAGATGTATCAAATTTTTCGAATAATGTCAAATTTAAAAAAAATCAAAATAATTAATAATTGGCAAGTCACAGAAATTGTCAAATTTTGAAATAAATGTCAAATTGTCCAATTATTTAAAATAGTTTCAAATCTCAAAAAGTTTCAAATTTCAAAAATTTCAAATATCGAAAAAGTGTAAAATTTGGAATAAGTGCTAAAATTCGAAAAAATTGTCAAATTTTAAATTAGTGTCAAATTTCGAAATGTACAAGTTTAGCAAAAAATGTCATATGAATAAATGCCAAATTTCGAAAAGTGACAAATTTTGCAAAAAAAAAAAATTTAAAATTTTAAAAAATGTATGTTCATAAATAGACAAAAAGCCGTCACATCCTCGTCGTTTGTCTGGATGACGCTAAGTGTGGGACCATAAATATTTAAAAAATTTATAATTTTGCCAAAATTAGACACTTTTCCGTTTTTTTTCTTGAAATTATACATTTTATTCGAAAGAACAATATTTGTTAAAATTTCAAGATTTTTTCAAGATTTATGCATATTTTGTGTTTTCTATATATTTTTTTTTCAGGATTTTCGTTTCAAGTTTTTTTTTTAAAAAATTTCGTTTCAAGATTATTTTTTTTGCAAGATTTTGGTTGTTTTAAAATTTTGACCTTCAAGAATTCGGACCGCTTGAAAGAACAACATTTTTAAAAATTTCAAGATTTTTTCAAAATGTATGCATATTTTGTGTTTTCTAGATTTTTTTTCAAGATTTCGTTTTCAAGATTATTTTTTTTCAAGATTTTGATTGTTTCAAGACACGTACGTACATACAAATATTTTTACTATCACGTTTTTAGATCGAACACACCGTCAGGCAATTCGTTATGCCGTAACTCAAAGAAAAGAAAAACTTAACTAAGCTTTATATTTTAAAGAACAAAAACTACTGAAATGCAGACACGATGAAAGACATGTGTCAAAACAGAGCAATCATGTCAAGTATTTTAGCAATATACTAGCAAATACCCGATGCTTCGCCTGCGATAAAAAAAATAAAAATGCTCCATGTAAGAATTTGGCTGACAATTTTTTTCATTTTCAAACTGTTTGAGAAATAAATTTAAAGAAATGAAGTAAGGTACTATCATTATATAAAAAAAAGTAACTACATAAACTAAAAGAAATGCATCATCTTTTACGTGATGCACTTTTTTCTTTTTGTAATATATGCAAGAAATAAATGCCTCTAACGTTTGAATACTTTCAAACCAGTTGAAGATCTACTTTAAAACTTTAGCAAAAAGTACCAGTTTGGAAATGTTCATATTGGTACTAGATCAAATATAGGGAAAAAGGAATGTTTTTGGATACATTTGTCTTTTCGTATGACATCAACACTTAAAAAGTGTCAGTTTGATAAATGCAAAAGTGTATTGTAGAGGGACCAGTACTAGTACTAGTTCAGAACTATTTACAAGTTGGTCCAATTCTCTGCAGGGTTGCAAGAGTTTATCGTCTTTCCGTATAAAAACTCTAACTTTCAAGACTCTATCGTATAAAAATTCATAAAAGGGGGTTTATTTTTTATATATTTCAATGTACAAGAGAGAGCCTTATATTGTCTTGCTGTATGAGTTGCATCTACAATAATAAGAAATACTTGAAATTTCTCAAAAACATTTATCGCAGTTATTTGTGTTACTCACTGTTGCCTTAAAAGCCAATAAAATTATTCTGAATTATGAGCTAATTAGATCATGTAAGTTTTGAAGAAGCCAACAATAACACTTCAGTAAAGAGTCAATCACACAGCAGACTAGACAGACTGTTTCGGAAGGCGCTACCCTTTCCATCTTCAGTAGTCTTGAGTAATTAAGCTGTGACTAATCCACTATTTAAGTTTTTTATAAAAAATTACTTGATCTAAATAGCTCATAATTAAAAATGATGGAAAAATCAAAGAATATATCGCTCATTTCGTGCAAGACTGTCACAACTCAAAATTTAGCCTTATGAAATTTTACGACTATTAATTGTAAAAGTAGACTGAAAATTGTTAAGAATATTTGTAGACCTGTATATTTTCTACCAAAAATATTATACATTTTTCATTTGGCGTCAATAGTGAATTTTTAAGCAATACTTTTGCAAGTGTCTTTTTGAGTTGTGACTTTATTACTACAAAAGCTAATTTAAAGAAAATGTTTCATTTTGAGTTGTGACGATTTTGCTACAATATGATAACATACTTTTGAGTTAGAGAGATTTCACGTTTTGAATTGGTACTTTATTACTAGAAAAAATATTCAGTTGCTTTTGCTTGCTTGTTTAAAAAATGATTTATGATATAATAAGTAGTAGTTGTTGAAAAATAATGCAGAAATTTAAAATAAATAGAAATGAAACCTTATGGCTACAAAAAAGTGAAGAAATTGCTAAAAGTCAAATCGACACAAGTATCTGTAAAACCGTCAATTAAAAGAAAATCGGTCTGGAATTGTCTCAAATTAAAGATAAGATAACAGTGCATATTTCTGTATATTTAACTCAAAAAACCCAAATTTTGTGTTGTGTCAGTCTTGCAGGAAATGAGCGATATCACAATTAATTATCAATATTATTTTTTATTCATTGAATATTTACTATAGTAAAATTATTAGGCCTTATTCATAAACATTTTGAATTCGAGTCTAAATTTAATGAGAGCTTTTTTGACTTTATTTCTATAGAATTTGCTGTCAAAAAGTTTAGATTAAATTTAGACTCGACTTTAAAATGTTTATGAATAAGGCCCATATAGTTTAGATTTTCGCTCACCTGTCGACTGGAGCTATTGTGCGCTGGCGGCGGTGCCACAACTGTCCGATTGTATGCAAAGGTAGGCGCTGCCTGCGATACAAAAACCGTTGGCCGACGATAAATATCGCCCTGAGCATAGATGTCTTGCTGCAGCATTGCCGCAGTGGCTATCCCGGCCGCTGAACTGGGTGAACCACCGATCGGCGTCGTATTTGACTGATGCTGTTGTGGCATCGGTAGTTGTGAAGATTGCGCTGAAGTCACCACCGCCTGTTGCCGATAAACTGGCGCACCCCATGATGGTGGACCACCGACAGCTGCAACAGCTGCTGCAGCAGCCGCAGATGAAGAACTCTTTGAATGTGCTAACGGTGGTGCAGCTGCAGCCGGCTGTTGAACATATGCTGAAGATGATGCAGTCGACGTTACCTCACGCTTGTGGTGTGCCGGCGGCGCCTGCGAACCGGCAGCCCAAGAAGAACGTTTGTTATCCATTTGCTGGGTTGGCGGTGGTGGCGGATAATCGTAGAATTCGGCGGGCTCCTGCTTTGTCGGCAGATGCGGCAGACTAGCCGGTGCTACAGATGATGACGACTGATGCTGATGTTGATGTTGCTGTTGTTGCTGCTGCTGCTGCTGCTGCTGCTGCTGTTGGTGCATGTTGTTTTGGGAGTTGGCGGTGCTCGATGAAGTTGGCATATAGCATTCATTTTGTGCCATGGCCAAGATGCGCTTCTTCTGCGACTGTCCCGGTTCGTACTTGACGTTGGTCTGTTGGTAATGGTGCTGCTGCTGCTGCTGCTGCGACTGAGATGGTGGCTGCTGGTGCTGGTGCTGATGCTGCTGCTGCTGTTGATGGTGATGTGAATGCTGCTGCTGCTTGGGGCTGTTGTCACCAGCACCGCCACCAACAATAACGTGACTACCGCGTCGACGTAGTTCTTCGTTGTTGTTGTCATTGTTGTTGTCACCTACGGTTACGCATGGAATTACTAATTGTATGTGTTTTGAGCGAGCAGTAGAAGCTGTAGAGGAGGAGTTGGTGGAGGATGAGATGGAAGAAGAAGTAGTAGAAGAGGCTGGCTTGACAGCAGAAGCAGCAATGTTGCTGGACACAAGATGATGACCAGAAATATTGCTGTAGTGTGAGTTTTGAGTGTTGGAAGTGGAAGTAGAATTGGATGCGGTGGAGGAGGAATTGTGTGAGATGTTGCAATTGCTGCTCGCATGTTGTTGTTGTTGTTGTTGTTGTTGCGAATGGTGTTGTTGTTGTTGATGGTGATGTTGTGAATTATGTGGCTGCGTCTGTGATAGGACATGATGATGGTGATGCGATGACGACTGTTGCTGTTGTTGTTGAGCATGCGAATGATGCTGAATTTGATGCTGTTGTTGTTGTTGTTGGTGTTGTTGGTGTTGTTGCTGCTGATGCTGTGGCGGTTGCTGATGCTGATTTTGATATTGCTGTTGTGCAGCAGCAGCAGAACATGCGGCAACAATTTCGGCTCCTGCACCATAACCAGTTCCACTTCCGCTTCCAGCAGCGGCAGCTGTTGTTGTAGCAAAATGATTGTTACTAATATTATTACTACTATTGATATTGTTATGGTTATTATTGCTATTGCTACTATTACTACATTTACTGGCAACATGTTGTGGTTGTGCTTGTTGTTGTTGTTGATGAGTATGAGCGACATGTTGCAATTGTGAATGATTGTGATTATTAGTAGATGTTGATGTTGATGATGTAGATGATGAAGAATTTGTAGTTGTTGCATTACCATAAATTGTCTGCTGTTGTTGATGATGATGCTGCGGAGGTGCCTGTTGCTGCTGCTGCTGTGGTTGCTGATGATGGTGTTGTTGCTGCTGCTGTTGCTGTTGTTGATGATGGTGCTGCACTTGTTGCTGTTGCTGCTGATGTACATGCTGCTGATGATGGTGGCTGCTGCTGCGACAGTTCAACGATGTTGACGACGACGACTGCTGCAACATTGAAGCATGCGTCTGCGACTGTGCATGAGCACGCTGCTTGCTGGGTGCAACAGCTGCTATTGGTGGATCGCCACCCTCATCCTCACTGTCTGATATGGTAATGACAGCAGTAGGCGAGGGTGTATCGTGTATGGTAATCGTTTGTTGCTTTACTATAGCGCTGTGGTGTTGATGCTGTTGATGTGGATGAGCAGCATGTTGCTGCGGATGTGACTGTTGTTGTTGATGGTGATAATTGCCGCCACCGCCACTGCTGCTGCCGCAATGATTGACAATATGTTGATTGCCAGCATTGTATGATGAGTGTCCGCCACCACCACCGCCACCACCACCACTGCTGTTGCTGCTGATAACATGTTGTTGATTGCTGTTGCTGTGATGATGATGACCCCCACCACTGCTGCTGCCACTGACAATATCTGCGAGTAAAAAAGCGTTAGAGTAGCACAACATTTGTGATTAAAGTTATTGCCATTATTTCTGATTTAATATTTTTAAAAAATTATGTGCTAATATGCTCAACTTGTGGCATCGTCGAGTCCGTCAATTAATGAGGAAATTGTGCTTTTTTAGAAATTTGTGCTCTGCTGTGTAGACATGGCCACAAAAAATTTTGCAAGCTCAGTTTACTGTATCGTCAAAATGAGCTAACGCAATTGCATCATGAGATAATTTTAAATGGTACGACTTTTGTATCAAAAGGACTTAGGGCCAATTTTTCAGTGCTGGTTTAAACTCCAGTTAACAAGGGTTTAGTTAATCTTAGATTAAAGTTAACCAGAGTTTAACCACACAATCACCTTTTCAATGCTTGGTTAAGTAACCAGCACTTTTGTGTTTATAGATATGGCAATGCCATTAAACGTCATTAAAATTCAAATAAATATCTGTAAAATCAATCTTAATAAAAAAAAAAAACAAAATGAGTAAAAGCTTTATAAAACAGGAGAAGCACCGAAACCGTCCTCAGCAATAACAGCTTTGCTCAGTTTGAATTTAGTATTTTTGTATGACTCGTTTTATGGCAGATATATCTAAAAGTTAAACGATTTAAGTAATTTTTGGCATGACGTTTAAGTGTTGTTGAATAAACAAAATGAATTTTCTTTAAAAATACAAATACGCAATTTTATGCCGTTTTTTTTATTAAAAAAATATGGTTTGTGTGGGAAGTAGGCGATGCAGTTACCTAGAATTCTAATGTTTTGTTACTTAATTTGGGCTAAAACTCATTTGTACGAAATTTCAATACCCTAGCCATTATAGTGTCTGAGATAATGCAAATGCCATCCTTAAATTCCAAAAGCAAGACTTCGCATATTCCAAATTCTATGTTCTATAAGAATAAACATTCGAATGCTGCCTTGGATACAGCAAACTTGTTTGCTGAATATGCGAAGTTTTCATTCCATTGACATGGGTTCGTTATCTGTGTCAGATCTGGACATAGTGAATGGAATTCGCAATGTAAAGAGCTCAATGAAGCCTAATGATGATGGCTTTTCTGCATGTCTTTTCAAAAATTGTTGTTCTTCCCTTGTTGAACCACTGCAAATAATTTATAATTAATCCCTTAATTCTGGAATATTTTTATTAGATTGGAAGGTGTCATCTATTTTGCCAATTTTTAAATCAGGCAATAAAAGCAAGGTTGAGAACTATAGACTAATTTCTAAACTCTCAACAGTGTCTAAACTCTTTGAACATATCGTTAAGAAATAAATGTCTTATTTCACTGCTTCAACATGGCTTTATTCCATGTCGCTCAACAGTTACAAAACTCGCGTGTTTTTCAGAATATTGCAACTCCACTTTTCAATCTTCCACTGTTTCAAGTCGATACAGCTTACACGGATATTTCCAAAGCATTTGATAAAGTATCGCATTCGTTATTAATCAATAAATTGGCCAAAGTTGTTTTCCATTCTAATGCGCTCAAATGGTTGAGATCGTTTCTTAATATGTAATAGAAAAAGTTGTGTTATTATTGAAAACTTTTGTTCTTCTTCTTCTTCTTTTATTGCGTCATCGGGAGTACCACAAGGTAGCATTTTAGGGCCGCTATTATTTATATTATTTATTAATGATATAGGCATTCAAAATGCTTAATATTTGCTGATGATCTAAGAATTTTTTTAAAAATTAATAATCTCTCGGATTCTTATTTACCAGCTGTCGATATAGATGATATTGACGCTGTGTTTAACTGGTGTAATAAAAATAAAATTTATCTCAATATTGAGAAATGTGTTTTTGCCACACTCTCTAAGTCAAATCGCCCTCTTCGTACTTCACACACGTTAGCTAACTCTCCTTTAACATGTGTTAAGGAAGTTAAGGATCTCGGTGTCATTTTTTATTCTAAATTTTCTTTTGTAGGCCACTTCAATTACATAATTCCAAAAGCATATGCGTTTCTAGCATTCATGAGACGAAATAGTTAAAATTTTTTAGACGCCTATACATTAAAATCTATTTTTACATCTATTGTTTGTTTTAAGTTTGGAGCTTTTTTTAATTGGAGCCCTTTTTATGAGGTCCATACGTTACGGCTTAAGCGTGTCCAAAAGTCTTTTATTCGCTTTGCACTTAGAACTTTAAATTTCGAGGACCCTATTCCTTCATATAATGCGCGATGTCTGCTTATTAATTTTAAACCACTTCAAAGTCGCAGAACAATTGCAGCACTTTTATTTATATATGATCTAATTTCGGGTAATATTGATTGTCCTGCTTTATTAGAGTTAATAAGTTTCAATGCTCCATCAAGAATGTTACGAAGATCGGATATTTTTTATTTAGAAACTTTTAGAACAAACTATACTATTAATTCTTCTTTATATAGAGCTTTTAAATTATAATTTTCTAGATGCTAAATGTAATGTTGATTTCTTTGTGCCCAAAGCTTGAAATAAGAATTTATTAAAAAGCAATTTTTAAGGTATTGCATTACAATTGTTTCTCATTGAATTGCGAAGGTAACTTTTGGTGATTTTGAGTTTTGAGAATTACACTGGTTTACAAAAAAAGAAAAAAATTCATGTACATTTTATGCAACTATTTTTTTTTTCTTACGGATTATGGTCTGCTTAACTCAAAAATCACATTAGAAAAATTTTTTATGGATAGGCTTTGAGAAATGAATTATTGAATTTTTTTTTTATTTTTTCTGAGGTATCTTCACATATCAGACTATATCTCGAGTTAAAGACGTTAAATAGAATCGCACAAGATACCATTATTAAGGTAATAAAATTTTTAACAATACTTTTAAACATTACTTTCCAATCAGTTCGATAGTTTAAGCGTGATAGACCAAAATATATGAAAACAACTTTAATGTTTAGGTCAAAATTTAAATCTATAATTCATTCTATCGCCATGGTATTATCAAATAAAAAATTTAAGAAATTGACAAATTTCGGTTGGAAAAAAACATCCTATAAAATTAAGTGCCGATTTTTTTAATATATGTACTAATATGGAATCTATAATACTGTCGTTTTTAAAAACCGTTTAAAAAACAATTAAAAGCCTTTTGTTTTTAAATCTGCTAGTATGGATTCTAGGCATTGCAAATAACTTTTCCTACTTCGTCCTACAAATACATTTTTTTAAATTTGTAAAATGAAAAATTTTCATACAAAATTAATTAAAAATTAATATAGGGGCCTTGCCATAGAGACTGATGGGACAGTTTACTCCAGAATCCCTTATGTTTAGACCTGTGACTTTTTGTTTTGATGTTATATAATGATCAAATAGATATTTAACAAAAGATTATGAACCATAAAACTTTACCGAAAAATAACTCATATAAATATTTTGGTGATTTTTCATTGATTAAAGGAATGTGACTGGTGGGACAGTCAAAAATATCTCACCTCCGCCTTCTGCACTGTCAATCGACACTTTAGCCCAAATACTATACATAGCCAGATGTCTTTTACTATGCTTTGAAATGATTTAATATACTTCAACAGAAACTAAATATTAGCACAAAGTTTAGTTTCTACAAGAAAAAATAGAAAGTAAATTGTGACTGGTGGGACATCATGGGACTGGTGGGAAAAAGTCGTGAAAAAAAAAATACTTCATCTTGTTTTTCTAAATAATTTTTACAAATCATGTAAATTTTACTATTATACATTGCATTAAGAATAAATTGGTTATAATAATATCAATTTAAGAAAATAACTCCTTTTCCCATTTCCCGTGGAATGTCCCCTAGGTTCAAGGGAGGTATCCCTGGGGTCGAACCGTTTTCAGTACACATCTACAACTCCATTTGGCTACCCTCCTGACGAATTTTTGTTATGATCGGCCAACCTTTGTATGTACTTCCCATTCAAAATCTATTAAAAAATTAATATAGGTCCAAGCGAGGTACCCCTAGGGTCTATCCTATTTCGATAATTTTTGAAATTTTCTAACCAGAAGCTCGCGCCCGCCCAGCAAAAAAGTGATTTCAAAAGAAGCTAAAGTAGAAGGGGAAGTCTTGAATTCCATCCCTTCCACTTTCATACCCAGAAGGAGTTATTTTAACATATGCATGTCATTGGGAGGAATGCTTTCCTTAGTCTTCTCTAGAAGTGCTTCCAGAATTTTATCAATGGAAGATTTTTTTGAGTACTTCAACGAAAGTATTCTAGAATGTGTTTTCTAGGAGAACTTTACGAAGGCATTTCATGGAATGAAATGGTTTTTGTGATTAAAGTGGCTTAAGAAATCCAGCGAAAAATATTCCTTTTTCTGATTTTCTCGCGATTTTGGTATTGAAAATGAGAAGTGTATTGCATTTTTTGGGGGGCAAATCAAACCTCACATCAAATTTTCATGGCATTTTGGTGTTGGAAGTAGGAAGTGGTTTGGGTTTTTTGGGGGGTTTAAGAAATCCCACGGAAAATATTTAAAAAATACATCATAATTATAAATAATATTTTCACTTTAATTGAATATAAATGCTTTTTGAATGTCTTCCGTAACTAGTTTAAGAGAATGCCTCTTGAAAGCACTTCTTGATAAGGCTAAAGAGAAGCACAATTGGATCTATAGAATGTCTTCTGTAAGTAGTGTCCCTAAGAATGCATGTCAAATTTGTATCAAAAATTTCGCTGGGCGAGTGCGCCGCACTACTTACACCCACATTTGGATATGCCTCGCATTTATATATTTTTATTTTTAATTTATTTTTTGCGCACATATGCAATATTTATTGAAAATTTATTCAATACATTTAAGCGCAAATTGAGCTCATTATGGCTCATTTAAAATTTTTCAATTTCCAAAATTGAGAATTGAATTTTTTGATAATTTTTTATATTGTTCTGTCATGAACGTACGTTGTGTTTCAATGTGCCGTAGAGAAATTTAAGAAAACAATTAAATTATTTTCAATTAATTACAACTTAAGCACAAGTATTCAAATTTTGAAACCTTAGCCATTTCAACTGATTAAAATTGTTCAGTAAACCACATGATAGCACTGAACGAGCACAACGCAGCACATAAATTTGTTTCAATAATATATCAAAAATGGCTTTGGCTAACTTCATGCATAACAAAAAACTAGAGAATTTCAAATAATTACTGCTTGCTGAGGCTGAAGATGCTACAATTGCGCCACCGCCGCCGTTGTTGCCACCGCCACCACTTCCACTATAGTTGTTGCCATAGTTGCAGTTGTGATGATTGTGATACTGCGGCGATACATGCGAAGATGCACGATTGTAGCGCTGCTGATGAGGCGGTGAACTCTCCTTGACACGCTTCTTCACCGGCGAGAGCTGGTTATTCTCCTTTTTGTCGTGACGCGGTACGCGGTAAGAATTGCCTTTGCTGTTAAGTGCGAAAAGGGGAGTACAAATAAAATGTAATTTAGTAAAAAAAAGAACTCATGATGCATATAAACCACCCAAATACTTACACCAAATGATGCACGGGCGACTCTTTCTTGAGATCATTGCGTGGTATGTTCAAATGATGTTTAGGATAGATTTCCTCAACATTCAAAAATGGTGCTGAATCGACAATCAGCGAATGGGCAGGCGCCTGTTGCGGCCACGAGGGCACCAAAGCCATTTGGCGTCCCGACTGGGGCCAAGCGACTCCACTGGCCTGCACGCGATTGGTTAATAACATGCGCTGGCCGGAAGTGGGTTCAACCATAGAAACAGGCACCGGTACATTGACATACTGCTGCGGAGGTACCTGTAATGACAGGCATATGTTAAAAAATATTCGAAGATTTATGTAGAAATTTGCAAACTTACTTGCAAAGGTGGCTGCATGGTGGCGCTGCCAACAACAACATGCTTAGTAGGGCTCGGCATAGCCTGATACGAGGGCGGACACAAAATATTCGACACCAATTGATGCTGGAACGTATCGGTGCGTCCCTGAGTATACTGACGCCCAACATTGCGACCACCATAGATTTGATAGAGCCCTTCATAGGCTAATGGACGTTCACGCACCAAACGCTGCACCTGACTGGTCAGCTGATTGTTGATCGTAAAGGTCATATTTTCTGTTGTGCTAGGCACAAAGTTGGTCACTAGCGTCGAAGTCGGTTGCACGCTATTGAAAAGAGTAAAATTCGTATGATCGAAAGCAATTTTCGGTTGGGAACTTTTTCGAACGTACGTGTGAAAATCACCGCGTCGACAAACTTCCATCATCTGTACCGAAGCCTTGACATTGTTGCAGTAAACATAGTCGACCAAATGGGTCAGACGTGTAAACGAATGATTGAGTGCTTCGGCAGGCGTCAGACGACGCTCCTGATCAATGGTAAGCATGCGTTTTAGCAAGTCGATAAACTCGCGACGATCAGTTTTTTCGGCCAACAATTGGCCACCTTCCAAATCGGTCGGCACATTAACCTGACCGATATCATCGAGACAATTGAAAATGTATTTGCGCGCTTCTTTGCTTTTAGTGTTCGTCTCTGCTTCATGCTCCTCGGTGGTCTTCAAGCGCCAAAAGGGATACGTAGAATCCACATCGCGATAAAAGAATTTCGATGTTTTTGAGGCACTATTCAGCATGTGCTCTGTAGGCAAACCTTGGGTTTGAGATATGTATCTGCGTAAATGAGTGTGGGGAAAAAGAGTTAAAATAACTTTTTAAATTTATTTAAAGTACGTCTCTCACCTAATTTGATCGAATTCAGATGATCCTGGATACAACGGCCAGCCCAAAAACAATTCAGCAACAACGCAGCCCAAAGACCACATATCAATAGCCTCACAAAAAGGTAGTCCAAGTATAATTTCGGGCGCACGATAGTAACGTGACTGCAAATAGGTATTGCAAACAGTTTTGCTGACATGTGAAGCGCTGCCGAAATCGATTACTTTTACTCTGCCAGAAGAGAAATGACGCAAATTTATCTCTGAACGAACTTATTTCATATATAGAATAGTAAGGGCTTACCTGTATGGCTGTCGCACGGGATCCACTAACATAATGTTCTCCGGTTTCAGATCGGCATGTATCAAGCCCAGCTGCTTCAGTTTCAACAGAGCTGTCAGAACCTGGCAGAGAAATAGTAGGTATAAAAAACTGACATATTTATCATTTATCACGCGCACCTGCTCTAAAATCGGTCGTATATACTTTAGCGGCAATGGTGAGAATTTGTTTTGCTTTAGAAAATCATACAAGTTCTGCTCCAGCATTTCAAACACCAGGCAGGTGTGATTCTTATGCTGAAAGCACTCAAAGGCGCGTACAAAATTGAATTCGTCTGCATTCTCCTGACTCAAACGCGACAGTATGGAAACCTCAATCTGACCCTGACGCGCATACGAAGGATGATTTTTCAAAATTTTAATGGCAACAATTTCGGAAGTGCCACGCTTCCAACATTTCACGACCTGACCAAAGGTGCCGCGACCCAGAAACTCAAGAACCTTCGAGGAATGGGAAGAGAGAAAAGAGTAACATTTTTGTATTGTTTTTTTTTTTAATCAAACAAATTGTGGTTACCTCATACTCTGCCGAGAGCGAGTAGAGCACTTCATGCTGTACTAGCTGATAGTCACCGTCGGCGCCGCTGCTGGAGCGTTTACTGGGGGGCTGCGTATTAGCGTGCCCCCCGGAAGTGGCTACCTTTGTGTGCGCCGTCTTGTGGCCGTTCGATGTTGAGGTCACCGAGGGTGCCGTGATTGTGCTGCTTAGAATACCGACAGTAACGCCAACACCTGATCCGCCGCCAGCACCTCCACCAGCTGTTGCTGCTGCTGCTGCTGCTTCACTCGATGCTTCGGAACCAGCAACAACTATGACGTTGGAGGATGAATCAACGCAACCGCAAGCACAATCTGTAAAAGCAAGAGAGAGAGAGAGAGATTTTGTTGTTTAACAATATGAGAGTTAAAAAGGTTTAGGTCTTACATTTAACAATGTATTTTAAAAATCTAAGCAAAAATAGGCTTTGGGATTATTTTTTTGAAAAACCTAAAACAATCATAAAAAGGGGATAAAAATATAAATCATAGAAAAAAATAACATTTAAAATAAAAATATAAAAATTTAATAATAGAAAAAAATTAAATAAAGAAAACAAAATTTTAAAAAATAAAAAAATTAAAAAATAAAACAAAAAATATATATAAAATTAAAATATTAAAAAAGAAAATAAAATAAAGAAATTAAGACAGTTAAAAAAATAAAAAAATAGAAATAAAAAAATAAAACAAAATATATAGATATATATATATACATATATATATATATAAGTTATGTTTATAACGACATCGCTTATTGCGAACTATAGGCTATAACCAAAGATTATATAGTATAAAGATGTGCCACGTAGAACATTAAAAAGTAACAAATATTTTTCAGATCAATACGTAAGCTTTTGTGAGCGCGATGAAAATCTTTCTTGAGAGAAAAGTTTCCAATACTTGCTTGCACATTATCTCTGCAATGCTCCTTCACTCTTCACTCCACAATGCTTCATAGCATAGAGCACCACCGCATGGTTTCTCATAGATAACGAGAGTCGTGAAATTTAATGTTGTAATTGTTTTTTCAATCCTTGCATTGATCTCTGCTTGACAGCAACAAATGTTTTTGTTTGTTTGCATTATTTTCATGATGATTTCCTTATTTTGTGCGAAGCAGATTTTTCTAATTCTCTGCTTGCTATTAATATTGACTATTTTTGATTGACTCATCCAGAGCAGTAAAATCTGCATATATATTCAGAATCTTAAGGAATCTTAAGGAATAAATGCAAAATTGTTTATAAATAAAATTTTTAATTCACATTGAATTTTAGAAAATTGATTAATAATTAACTTCAATTACTTTTTTTTTTCTTTATTCAGAATAATTATTTTTTTATTCATATAAATGCTATTTACAAAGAATGCAATTCAAAAAGAATTTCAAATTTTTCAATAATTAATTTTTTGTTCATTATTATTTTTTTAATCATTGCCAATTTATTCATGTGTTATTCATTATTAATTTTATAGTCATTATTAATTTAATGCTATTAATTTATAATTCATTTATTATTAATTTGGTTCATTATTCAAAAGTGAATAACAAGATTTTTTCATTTTATTTATTATTCAAAAGTGGATGAAAAATTGGAAATGAATACGAAATTTATAATGAATAAAAAATTAATAATGAATAAAAAATAATTAAGAAAATTAAAAGCGAACATTTTATTCATAAAATAGTAGTGAATAACAACATTTTTTATTCATTGTATTTTTTATTTAGAAGGGAATAACAAATTAATACCAGTGCTAAAGAATTTTTAAAAAAGTTTGCGCGACGAAAACGACATTGCTAGTTCGATTGAGTATTTTTTCTAGATAATAAAAATCGTTAAGACTTTTCCAGGTTGGTTCGAATTTTTCTTAGAAGAATTTTTCGACTTTTTTGAGTTTTGAAAAATATTTCCCCAGTTATGATCCTATAACTCCAAAAGTATTCATTTATTTTAAAAGTTTTATAAATATTTACGAGAATATTTATTTTATGAGACATTTATACCTTTTATTTAATCTTTTATTTATACGATAATTTGTACGATCTTTGTAGCCTTTTTTTGAATACTACATTTGTGAAAGAGTTTAAAATATACCGTTTATTTAACATTTCCCCAATATTAAAGTGCGCAAAAATATAACTTTGATATATAATTTGGTTTTATTTTTACTTTGTTGTTAAAAAAAATTTTAAAGAATATATTAAGGTAAAAAATATGATTGTAGCGATTTTACGTATTTGGGTTTTAGTAAAAATACTCAAAATTACCTGCATCAAAGTCGACGTGGTGAGTTCGTACTAAACAAATTCTTCAAACTTTAAAAACCCAATTATCATATATTTAACTAAAAATTTTGTTTACAAACAATGTTCTTATCGTTTTTAGCTAAGTTTAAAAATCCCTAAACCGCAGTTTTACGTTATAATAGGTAATAACGTTAACAAAGATACGTCAAAAATAAATCAAAACAAAACAACGAAATCTTCGCGCTGGTATAAATAACTAGCTGAAACACTGTGTGTTGCTGCCACGCCCCTGTTGCCAAACGCCTACAACATGCTATCAGTGAAACGGCACGTGTAAATTGTGGTGGAATACCGAATTCCGAGGCTGTACGGCCACCTATAACTCCAAAGCTATTCAATATCAAAAATTTCAGTTGTGTGGGAGAGGTAACGCCCATAAAATAATATCAGTGAAATGTGTAAATTGTAGTCGAATACCGAATTCCGAGGCTATGCGGCCTATAACTCCAAAGCAATTTGATATCCCAAATTTGGTTGGTGTGGGAGGTGCCACGCCCTCTTGTCCAAAGCCCATCACAAGTTATCAGGGAAACACTACTTGTAAATTGTGGTCGAATACCGAATTCTGAGGCTTTTCGAAATATAATTATAAAGCTATCCGATATCGCATATTTGGTCTGTATAGGACGTAATTTTGAGTATTAACCATATTTTTTAAACTCCTTCACAAATGTAGTATTTAGAAAATTTTTACAAGAATCGTTAGATCAATACAAATGATAGCTTGAAATAGCTTAAATGAAAGATATAAACGTCTTATTTGCAAACATGTATAAATTTTGTAATATGAAGAAATACTTTTGAAGTTATAGGATCATAACTGGGGACATATTTTTCAAAATTTAAAAAATCTAAAAAATCTTTGAAAATTCTTTTCGAATTGCATTCGTTCTATAATACTCAAACAATTTAACACAAAGTCTATATTAATAAAACTTATTTTCTGGTTTGTTTGTTTTATTGACATTTATACAAATCTAAATGGCTTGACGGACTTCGCTCATTTTGAGTACACATATTGTGTGCATTCTAGATTAGATTGTAACATATTGGGGGTTGGAATTAGTTTTAAAGGTTTTCTAAGAGATGGCGTAACTATCAATAGATCGCATCGGGCACACCTGTGACTATATTCATTTCAAAGCACATTGTCTAAGCTTCATTTTTTAGTATGTGTCATTCCACTGAAGTGTAAACAACATATATTTTTTTCTCTGTGAACATGTCGACTTTCGTTCCAACAAAACGCAATTTGCGGGAAGGTTTACTTTTGTGCTTCCATTTGAAGAAAAAAGCGGTTGAAGCACAACGCACGCTTACTGAGGCTTACGGGGACTATGCTCCATCGATTTCTACTTGTGAGTACTGGTTCCGTCGGTTTAAAAGTGGTGATTTTGATACGGAAGACAAAGAGCGTCCGGGCCAGCCGAAAAAGTTTGAAGATGAGGAATTGGAGGCTTTGCTCGATGAAGACCCGTGTCAAACCCTTCAAGAATTGTCAGAATCATTGGGAGTCGACTTATCAACGGTCGGCAAATGCTTGAAGGCCATGGGAATGATTCAAAAGCAAGGAAATTGGGTGCCGTACCAGTTGAAGCCGAGAGACGTTGAACGGCGATTTTGCATGTGCGAACAACTGCTTCAACGGCATAAAAGGAAGAGTTTTTTGCATCGTATTGTCACGGGCGATGAAAAGTGGATCCATTACGATAATCCTAAGCGAAAAAAATCGTGGGGACCACCCGGCCATGCATCAACATCGAGGGCCAAGCCGAATATTCATGGCGCCAAGCTTATGCTGTGTATTTGGTGGGATCAGAAGGGTGTCGTGTACTATGAGCTGCTAAAACCTAACGAAACCATCACTGGGGAACGCTACCAACAACAATTGATGCAATTGAGCCGAGCATTAAAGGTTAAACGGCCGGAATATGCCAAAAGACACGACAAAGTGGTTTTTCAACATGATAACGCACGGCCACATGTTGCAAGAACCGTCAAGGAAACGTTGGAGGCGCTGAATTGGGATGTGCTACCCCACCCGCCTTATAGCCCAGACATAGCCCCTTCCGACTACCACCTATTCAGATCGATGACGCATGGCTTGGCTGAGCAGCGTTTCACTTCTTACGAGGATACCGAAAAATGGGTCGATTCGTGGATTGCCTCAAAAGACGAATCGTTCTTCCGGCGCGGAATCCATATGCTGCCAGAAAGATGGGAAAATGTTGTAGCTAACGATGGACAATACTTTGAATAATATACATTGTACCGTTGTTTCTAAATAAATGCTCAAAAACCGAAAAAACCTTTAAAATTAATTCCAACCCCAATACTTAGTTTTGATCACGCTCATTCCACCCATTTTCACTTAGGTAAATTTTGATATTGAAAATCTTTCTTAAAAGAAATTTTTCGCAAATTAAATTTAAAAAATTTCAGTAAAACATCGTTCACCAAGAATGAGAAAAAACGACATGAAAATCAAAACTTTGACTTTCGATCCAAATATATCCGCTATTTTTAAATATATTTAATTCAAATTTTTTTGATCAAAGTTTTTATAAAAGCACTTTACAAAAATAGATTCAACTGTAGCGTTAGGTCAGTTAATATATTCTTTAATTTTTTTTCAAGAACGGTCCAAAATATTGAATTTTTACTCAAAAAATGATTAAAAAAATGTTTTTGTTGTATAAATAAGAACAATTGAAAACTGCATTTCTGAGTACTTTTTATATAGTAAAGCATGTATTTGCAATAATAACTTAAAAAACTTAAAAATATTGTTTACAACATTATTCCCGGCTAAGCTTCAACTGATGGAATCGCCCTTACAATAATATAACACTAAAAATATCATGTGGCAAAACGGCAAATAAACCAAGTCAACACACAAAATATACCTAGATTATGTCATCTTTATGATATTATATTCTTGAAATTATATAACAAAAAGATAAGAGATAATGCAAAAAATATAACAACTTTAAATTATATAATATTCGTAGGGTAGCTTAGTAAAAAAATTGCCTATATTTTTTAAGTAAAACCTAATGAAATTCTGCTACATTTTGTTGGCAGCTACATCGTTTTATTCAGATGTTTCGTGCATCAAATCTTTACATATCATTTCTATTGCTTTTCAATATTATGCTCACATTTGCTCACATTGTCGCTTACTTATTTTCTCGCTGTCAAAAGCTTTAAGTCGTTCGCTCGCTGACTCTCATAAAGCTTTTATTTGGATTTATGATAAATCCACATTCAAATTTTACTGTGCCACTTGCTTGTATGGCGGTGGCACATCTTTCTATTATATTATCTGTGTTATAACGAAACAAAAGTTAAGTCCCGGCTGAAGTTCATACAAAAGAGTAAAACTTTAATTGCTTATCTATTTGTTGATTTTTTATATAAAACTAAGAAAAAAAAATTAAAATATAGCCAAAAATAAAATATCACTTATAACAACTTATAACAAAGTCATCGGTCCCTTGAATTTCGTTATAAACATTACTTACTGTATATAAAAAATATTAAAAATTAATAAAAAAACAAATAAAGCATTGATACGAAAAAAAAATTAACACATAATAAAATTAATTATTTATTTATTATTTATTTATTATAAATACAATGTGCATATCCAAAAATCAAATAAACTTTGTTTCGAGAAATTTCGAGTTTCAAGGTCAACTAACATGTAGTTTTTGTTAGAAAAACTTTTATTATTAGCTTTAGCGGTTTCATGTCTTCAGGTAAAACATAAACAATTGCCTGGGTAATGATTTCGTATAACTGTTTAAGCCTCCAAACCTAATCCTTAGGGTCCAAATTGCCCATATGGGTTAAAAAACAGTTGTTTCGTATAAAATCCCTTTTTTAAACAAAGAAGTAAACTGTTTTAAGCAATAACATTAACCTAAAATAAAAAAAAGTAAATAATGGGTCCCAAAAATAACCATAAAAGTATTAAAATTAACTATCTTCCTATATGTTTCTTCTTAGAAGTTAAGCGGTATTCACTGATCACTTTCAGCAAGTATTCTGCAAAAATTTAAATTATTTTAATCAAGTCAAAAAGCGTGCAGTAAGTTTTTGTTACTCTCTCATCACTTGAAAAACTTGCTGAAGGTGTTTAGTGAATGCGCCTTAAGTTTCAACAAGCGTCTCCTAACAGAGCATCTAGTTTTTTACCTGCTCTCAAGCTTTTTGGCATAGTTGCCAGTGATCAAATTTAAAATTTATCGATCCAACGATTGGCGCTTTCACATTGAAAGAATGCTTACCGCTTTCACCCTTTAAATGTAAGGATTATTTTCTTGAGCATTCAATCAACGCAGAAAAATTTGGTCAACAATCACAGACCGAATCGGATGAGCATGGCGAGCACTGGTATAATGGTTAAAAAACTAGATGCTCTGTTAAGAGACATTTGTTGGAATCTACAAGAAGAAGCAAAGGAAACAGAGGAGTTTATTTGAATAAAACATTATGGAAAGACTTTATTTTAATACTTTTGGGGTCAGTTTTAGGACTCATTAAAATGATTACTTTTAGTTAATTTGAACTTCTATGCAGCGCAATTTTGTGAGGGGAATATTATTGCTCAAAGGAAGCTTAGCTTTTGGGACCATTTTTGGGACTTATTAAATTGGTTGCTGTGGGTTAATTTGTACTATCAATTGCGCCATTATTTGAGGGGAGTATTATTGCTTAAAAAAAGCTTCATTTTTGGTTTAAACAAAGCTTTTGTACCAAACACCGGCTTATTTTTTATTAATTGGTCGATTTGGACTTTAAGGGTTAGGTTTCGAGGGTTAAACAGTTCTACAAAATTATTTATCAGGTAATTGTTAATGTTTCACTTGAACACAAGAAGCCGAAGCAAGTTTCGGCAAGCGATAACAGCTTAAGTATGACTTAAAATTTTCGAGAAATCTTGCTTTAAAGTTTTCAATCGCTATATGAGTTATATGAGAGGGTCTTTTGTTTTTGTGTCATAACTTTGGCTAGGCACATGCTAGAAGCTCTAGATTTTGTGTGTTTATAAAGATATATGCGTGGAACACAACTGCATCAACAACTCAGTTCTGTCTTAAGTCGACTTAATCGATTTTTGCTTGTGAACACAGAGATAAAAACAAGTTTTTCAAACAAAAACTACATTAACATGTACTTGACCTTGAAACTCGAATTTCTCGAAAATGGGCCAAAATATTAAAAAACGTATAACGCCAATAAATTAAGCATCCTTTAATTATGCTGAAATGTTATGTCCCAAGCTTGTTTGATTTTTGGACATTATTTGGGACAGATCTGTCAAAAACTTAAAACACTTCTGCTGAAAAATCAGATTAAGTTGTGATGTTATTGAAGAAAACACGCGCGATATATACATGAATAATAAGATTTTTGGTTATGGGTAAAGTTTTATCTAGAACTAGAATATTTTTTACATAATATTTTTGTAAATAAATTTATTAAATAACCTTTTTTGAATCTATTTCCAAAGCAATATGTAAGCTTTTTTTTCTTAATGGAAACTAAGCAAACTTTTTTTTTAATTATTTTTTAATTTTTTTTTATTTTTTTTTCAAAATGCAACTTTCATTTTGATAACTTTTTAAAGAAAACAAAAACCTTAAAACAAGCACAAAGCAAAGACAAATATAACACAAAAAATTTTAAAATAAAATTCCTCGAAACTATGTGCAACGTTGAAACTTTTCGAAGATACTAAAGAAAATTATTAAAAATAATTTCGAAATTGCAAAAGAAACGTTGTTTCCATGAAAACCTCAACAAAGAAGTTTTTTTTTCTTACTAGCACAAACAAAGGCGACGATGACGATGACGACGACGACGAACAGTTTTCTACATAGACGCCTGTCTTGGTTTGGCATCAGCCGCGCCAATGTCCATAAAAAAAATCCTTCTTTATACAACCAGAAATAGGAATTATATTTTAGAAATACGCAGCACAAAAGCACAATTTATTTATTACTTATATGAAATTATTTACAAAAATTCTCGAAATTTTGCAGTTTAGCTGAGTTCAGTATTCTATAGATTGCACAACCACAGCAACTAGAGTGCATAGACGCCGTTGCATTAAGGGGGGTCGTTCTGGTAAGACATTAATTTTTTTTTTTAAATTATTTTTTTTTTGAAGCGAAAACTTCTTTAGGCGCGTTGAACGATTTTGGTAGAGGGTAAATCTTTCGTTTGCGTCATTGTCTTTTTCCGAGTAACTCTCGTCATCAATACAGACAGCAAAGATAACAAGATAGGAAACTTACAAAACATAAGCAAGCAACCATCAATAAGTTCCTCTGCTGACGCATCGTTCTTTCCCCTCCCTTTGCTCCGCTGCGAAACATTAGCTGCATTCCCGTGGCACTAGATCAGACCAAATCTCAGTAAAACAACGTAAGTTCAACTTTATATCAATTTGTCATCACAGTCTTGAAACAGCTGTTTTAAGAACAATAATAAAAGAAAACAACAATACCAAAACGCATTGAGCGGTGAAACGTCAAAATAATAAAATCAATAGTTATTTGGATTTGCCAACTATGCTCGTTTTGATAAAAAATGCTTGAAACTTGGCAGCATTTTAAGATCAGAAATAGAGCTAGAAATCGAGCAGGTTTTAATTTTTGTTTTGTGAATAAAATAGAGCTGCGCTCTAGATCAACGACCACGGGAATGCAGCTATTGAATGTTACTGTTTTTTCAATGTATATGTAGAGCTAGCTGTAGGCTAAAATAAAATAAATTTAAAATTTTTGATACTTGCTTTTTGTTTGACTGGCCATGAAGTCTCTTTTAATGCCTCCACTTAAGATCTTGTTACCAGGCAAACAAAAAACAGCAAGCAAAGTGCTGTTTATTTTCCGCCGCCAATTCGGTTCATCCTCTCTAACGTTGCGCAACCGATGTGGTACTGCTCTTCTCTGTTCATCGTTGTAGTAGATTTGCTTGGTAATTGTTGTTGTAAATGTATTTTAGTTCAGCTACAGATCTACATATGTATTGACAGAAAAACAGCAAATATCCTTCATGATTTCTTTATGAAGGAACGATTTGTCAGCAGATAAAGTTATTGATGGTTGCTTGCAGCCATAGTAGAATTAGAAAAGGTAGTGTTAGGGCTGAATGTGTTCTCTTTCTTAGTAACTATAACTGTCAAACTCATACATTTTGATATATTTGCCAATTCTTGCTATCATATTGCATTCTCATTGGTTGCAGATTTTGTATGAAATGTCAACTTCGTTTTGACAGTTTCGGTCACCGGCTCTCCGCCCTAACACTACCTTGTTTAATTTTTCCATGCTTGCTACATTTGCTGAGCGCCTGGTAGCCAATATTCAAAAGCGTGTATTTGAGTTGCATGACCAACATAAAAACATTTGTAGCTTTATAAATGTCGCCAGAATATTCTCTAACTGGGATCATGGTATTATAAGTAATAGGTAGGAGTGACATTTCGTGTTTTTACAATCAAATGTCAAGCAAAAGAAAACAAAATAGAGAACGTGTATCACACACATTGGTCGCATTCAGAAACGTTACCTGCTGTGAATGGATCATTTGATTGCAAAGGTTTCTCACTCAAATTTAAAAAAAGCAGTTGCCAACTATTGATTCCGCTGAAAGCTGCCAATGTGTGTGACGCACGCACTTTATATTGTTTTCTTTTGTTTGAAATTGCAGCTCGTGAGAAAATAAGTAGTTGTCAATAATGTTTTATCATGAGTGTGACTGCATCGTCCAAAATTTTTTGGTTCTTATTTCAGCTACCATAAGCTTATAGTATCTTTTTTAAAAATATAATGCAATGATTAATGACGCAAATAGTGAAAATAATGTAAATGAAATAAAAGAGACTTCAAGACCCATCAAACAAAATATCATATATAAAAAAAGTAAATTTATTTTACTTTAGCTTCAGCTCTACATATACATTAAAAGAAAAAATTAAATATCCTTTTTGAGTATTATTTTTCATTCAATAGTGCTCCCTGTATTTTATTTTTATATCAACAATATTCAATTTAAATGTAATAATATAGTTTGGTGTAAATATAAAATAAAAATGCTATCTGAATAAAAAATATTTTGTAAGAAATAATCAAAGGTTGAGGGGGTGAAAATATAAAATTTTTTTCCGATTAACATGAAAATTCTTATGGTAAGGCGGTCAGTGACAGGACAAAGTCTTCCAGGGAATACTAATAATTTACATATATGTTTTCGCTTCGGTCGGCAGTCCCCTCACTGCAATACTTTTTTTTTTAGGTAGAAAGATTCTAATCTGAAATTGTTTAAGTATATTTGTTGATTTTCAGGACTTTAAAAGAAAATGTTTTTTCTTTGTTAAAAGTTTGTAAAAGAAAATTACAAAGTTTTTGCGGCCATTACTTTAAAAAACATTGTTTATTCGATAAATAGCTTTTGTTAAATTACAATGGCGCACAGTGAATCGTCCCATTGAAAGAAATCAAAAAGTTCTTTCATTGCGAATAGGGAAAAATGGGTATCATTTTAAAGGTAAAACATCCAGTAAAATAGATCAGTAACAATTTTTTAAAAATATCGGAATTTGTGACCGCCAAAGATTTCAAAACTGCATTAAAAGTTTTTTAATGGATTCTATGTCTTCTGGCGTTATGACAAAGGTATAAGAGAAAAAAAATTGCTTAAAATACAATTTTTAAGGTAAGATAAAAAATTGAATATTTTTGTAAAGGTCATATGAGGCTTTTTTATGCAATATTCTATAAAATGGTAAATTTGCCATTTTAGTTAAAACTGAAAAACATGATTCAAATAAGCGCAATTTTTTTCAAAAATCACAAGTCTTGACTTTTAACTACTCAGAACAAATAAAATCTACTCCGCGTTTTTCCGCCTTTTTGAATAAAGTACTTTTTTCTAAACGTCTAAATGGCTAATTGCCAGTTTGTTTGCACTTTTTTGTCGAAACCGTTACATAAATGAAACCAAAATACAAGATTTTTCGAAAACCTTCTTTTGCATAGTTTGTAAAATATTGTAACAATATTAATTAGTATTAAAAGTAAGGTAGCCGCAGCTTAGTGGGTAGAGCGCGTGGCCACTAAGCTAAGGAATTACGGCAGCCCGGGTTCAATTCCAGCTCAGACAGAATGATTTTCAATTGAATTATTTTTTCTGTTCAGTCGTCACCTCTCTGCAGACCTCAGGCAAACTTTAGAGAGTAAAAAAACTGCCATGTAAAGCTTCTAGAGAACATAAGCCTTTCGGAATCGGTATTAAACTCGTAAGTCCTGTTTTCGATAATTTGTGTTTAAACATTTAATAGCACACAACACAATTGATCAATAAATGCTCGGTCAAAGTCCTTTCTAGGGTTGAAATGGGTTGAGTCTTTAAACAAACTTTTTCAAAGTTGTATGGAAATAAGTTTACCCAGGATTAGGCGTTTTTTGTTCATGTTGAAAGATTGATGGTTGAAGGCCTTGAGAACAAACAAGGTAATGAAATATTAGTATTTTATCAGATAGCATCAAACACTAATATGGAAAAAAATATCGCTGATCTTTTGAAAACTGCAATCATAAATCAAGGAAATTTGAAGTTGTATAACAATACAAAAACAAAATTTTTTCGACGCTTTACAATTGGGTTGGGTCCTTTTCGCAGAATTTCAAAATCTTGAAACCAAAATCTTGAAAAAAATCTTGAAACGAAAATCTTGAAAAAAAATCTTGTAACTCAAAAGTTTGAAAAACATACGCATAAAGTGTATTCTTTAATTCGCAGATTTTTCAAGATTCCTTAATTGGAAATTTTATCTATTTCGAAAAGTGTCCAATTTCGAAAGAAGTATAAAATTTTCCGAAGCGGTCCGAATGCTTGAAGGTAAAAATCTTGAAACAACCAAAATCTTGAAAAAAAAAATAATCTTGAAAAAATAATCTTGAAAACGAAATCTTGACAAAATAATCTTGATAACGAAATCTTGAAAAAAAATCTTGAAACGAAAATCTTGAAAAAAATAATATAGAAAACATGAAATATGCATAAATCTTAAAAAAAAATGTTGAAAAATTCTTGAAATTTTATGATATGTTGTTTTTTCGAATTAAATGTATAATTTCGAGAGAAAAAAACTGAAAAGTGTCTAATTTTTAAAACAAAAATATCAAATTTTGGCAAAATTATAAATTTTTTAAATATTTATGGTCCCACACTTAGCGTCATCCAGACAAACGACGAGGACATGGTGTTTTTTAGTCCATTTAGGAACACACATTTTTTAAAATTTGACTTTTTTTTTTTTTGCAAAATATTCAAAATTTCGAAATTTGGCACTTATTCAAAATTAAATATGAAACTTTTTGCAAAACATGTACATTTCAAAATTTGGTACTCATTCAAAATTGGAAATTTTTCGAATTCCAAATTTTACACTTTTTTCGATATTTGACCTTTTTTGAAATTTGAAACTTTTTGAAATAATTGGGGAATTTGACATTTATTTCAAAATTTGACAATTTCTGTGACTTCACAATTATTCATTATTTTGATTATTTTCGAAATTTGACATTATTCGAAAAATTTGACACTTCTTTCGAAATTGGACACTTTTCGAAATAGTGTCAAATTTTCAATTAAGAAATCTTGAATAATTTCGCGAACGCTAATTAAAGAATACATTCTACGCGTAGGTTTTTCAAGATTTTGAGTTTCAATATATTTTTTTGTCAAGATTTTCGTTTCAAGATTTTTTTTCAAGATTTTGTTTTCATGATTTTTTTTAAAGATTTTAAAATTCTGCCAAAAGGACCCTATTCTTTCGAATAATGTAAAATTTCAAAAATAATCAAAATAATGAATAATTGGCCGCATTCAGCGCAGACAACTGTTGTGAACTGCAATGGTAGCGCTACCTTAGTTCACGATGTTGTTCTCTGAATGTGTTGCTACTCTACACGTCAGAAGTTAGATTCAATTTAATCATATATATATTTTTTGTAAATTTGATTCAATTGCAAAAGTTTTTCACTTAAATTTGATGCGTTCTTTCTGTGTTTATTAATTTAACAGCGTCAGTAGCAGCATCTGACAGTTATCTAAACAGTTGTGTTCATGTAGCATAGAATTTGTTCGATCGATTAAATGGCGTTCGCTGCCTTCACCATTCAGCGAATTTTCACACAACAGTTGCCAACTGTTGTCTGCGCTGAATGCGGCCATTGTCAAATCACAGAAATTGTCAAATTTTGAAATAAATGTCAAATTGTCCAATTATTTCAAAAAGTTTTAAATTTCAAAAAGTGTCATATATCGAAAAAAAGTGTAAAATTTGGAATAAGTGCCAAAATTCGAAAAAATTTTCAAATTTTGAATAAGTCTCAAATTTTGAAATGTACAAGGTTTGCAAAAAATGTCATATTTAATTTTGAATAAGTGCCAAATTTCGAAAAGTGACAAATTTTGCAAAAAAAAAAAACAAACATATAAAATTTTAAAAAATATGTGTTCATAAATGGACAAAAAACCAACGTCCTCGTCGTTTGTCTGGATGACGCTAAGTGTGGGACCATAAACATTTAAAAAAATTATAATTTTGCCAAAATTTGACATTTTTGTTTTCGAAAATAGACACTTTTCCTCTTTTTTTCTCGAAATTATACATTTTATTCGAAAGAACATCATTTCTTAAAATTTCAAGATTTTTTCAAGATTTATTCAAGATCTTTTCAAGATTTTTTCAAGATTTATGCATATTTTGTATTTTCTACATTTTTTTAAAGATTTTCGTTTCAAGATTTTTTTTTCAAGATTGACAGCCCTATTCCAGAATCCGTCGTAATGAATTTCCGAACGTAAAGCTACGCTACGAATAAGACAAATTTGCTAATCCAAAATCCAAACGAAACTTCCCCTTTTCGAACTTTCTTTCGGGAGTTCGAAAACAACTGGTTTCAACAGCAGACAAATAAATTAAAAGAAAAATTGAAAAACTGAAGTGTTTTTGGTCAAAATTGTATTTTTTAGATGTGATTTTTAATGGATTTCATTGCAATTGCAATTTTCGCGCACAATAAAAGGAAGATTTCTCACATAGAGAATCTATGAAAATTCGTCGAAAAATATTGCGAGATTCCATCAAGCCTTTGGAAATGGATTACGAAACGTAGGAAATGCACTAAATAAATTTCAATTAACATATTCACAGGTTTAAATAAAAATAATTTAACTTTATTAACCAAAAATTAATTATAAGTTGTATTTTACGACCTAATTCTATAAAAATTTAATTGTTTTCCTTTGTCGTAAACAAATCCGTCGAGGCAAGGCTTTCATGAAAAAATCCGAAAAACAGCTGTGAAAAGTTGATACGTTCGGAATGTGTAGTTTCAATGCTCCGAATGTAAGAATGTTCGAATTCGATTTGGATTGTAGAATACTTCATTACGAATCCGAAAGAAAATTTACGCTACGACGGATTCTGGAATAGGGCTGTGATTTTTTTCTTCAAGATTTTGGTTGTTTCAAGATTTTGACCTTCAAGCACTCGGACCGCTCTCTTTATAATTTTCATAATATTCAATATTTCCATTCCATTTTGGTAAATGATGTGTATACTTTCGAATGCATTTTTTTTCAGACGATCTGGAGCCGAGCTTTATGTGGCCTGATTTTTTCCTTTTTGTAAGCACAAAATTTTATGCGCCGTCTTTATATATAAAAACTACGTTGCAACAAAAAAATTTTTATGTGCGGCGAGGCGAGTAGAAAAAAATATCCAAATAGAACGTGGTGTTTATGTTGTAAATTAAATTTGAACAGTATGGCAACACAAAATATTGTAATCTTCTTTGCATCTTTGTCGCTCCTTATTATGTTATTTTTCTTCTTTCTTTTTTCTCTGTATCTATTCTTTTAATAAACGTTGAATTGAAAGGTTGTCTTCTTGCATTTGTGTTCTTTATAGAAGTTCGGATAAATTATAGTTACAACAGTTTAAGGGTTAAATTGGGTGTTTTGCATTTTAATGGCTACATGAAATATTGCTTTATTATGCTTCTTTATATTGCTGTAATATTTAGAAATTAGCTATATTCTTTAATATTTTAAATATCGATTTCATCAATTAAAAATTGTCATTTCTGGACGAGTTTCTCCTCTTAATAGCTAAATGACGTAAGTTTTGTATTCAAATAACGCTCCTGAAATGTTAAATACCTATTAGAGATAAGATTTTCAAGTAAAATATGAAAAAAAAATTTGGAGATTTTTTCAAAAATTCTAACTGGAAGTACCCCTTAAAATTCGCACATCGAAATAAGTATGTGCATGCATGTATGTGAATGTGAAACATAGAAAAAAAAAAATATAGAAAAAAAATAAAAACAAAACAATTTGCATCATCACTCGCTAAATATAAGGCAATAATAATTTACTTATAATAATATAAAGATTTTAATAATAAATAATTTTATCTGGTTAACTCGACGACTTGTTTATTAAAATAACTGAATTATTGTTTGAAATTTTTTACATCAGAGTTATAAGACCAAAAAAAACTTGTAATTTTTGCATGAATAACAGATTTTTTTGCAACTAATATATAAAACAGATATTGAAAAACGTAACAGATAACATAAATAATAAGAGATTAAAGAGATATTGATATTGATATTGATATATTACAAAGCTTGAAGGTTTGAAATAAAGCAAGGACAAACAGAAATAAACAATTTTAAAATGATTTTGGAAATGAAAGCACATAATGATAAAGCGCACTTACTTAACAGACACAAATGAAGCATGAACATACATGTAATAAAGAATTAGTATATGATTAAGGAAACCCTTAAAATAGATATTTAAATAATTTATAAATATTGAAATAATTTAAAGATTAAGATAGAGATACAAATTATAAAACTAAAAAATGTGAATCAGATTTATCTTGAAAAATTGAGAAAATGCTTAAGATATTAAAGAAATGGCAATAGGACAATTCTTTCGAAAGAAAAACTTAGAAGAAAAAATTTTTCTATTCCGTGGAAAACTTTTGTCGGGAGATCTACTATCAAACACCGTTCAGAGAAAAATTTAATCGACGCTAGCGAAAAATCCCTTTTTTTACTATAGCACATTAAAATTGTGTATATTTAATTGAACAAAACATACACACATATCATAGTGCATAATATAAGATACATTTAACCAAATTTAAGTACTTATGGTTTTATTCAGCCCTATTCCAGAATCCGTCGTAGCGTAAATTTCCTTTCGGATTCGTAATGAAGTATTCTACAATCCGAATCGAATTCGAACATTCTTACATTCGTAGCATTGCAACTACACATTCCGAACGTATCAACTTTTAACAGCTGTTTTTCGGATTTTTTCACGAAAGCCTTGCCTCGACGGATTTGCTTACGACAAAATAAAACAATTAAATTTTTATAGAATTAGGTCGTAAAATAAAACTTATAATTAATTTTTGGTTAATAAAGTTAAATTATTTTTATTTAAAACTGTGATCGTCTGAAAAAAAATGCATTCGAAAGTATACACATCATTTACCAAAATGGAATGGAAATATTGAATATTATGAAAATTATAAAGAGAGCGGTCCGAGTGCTTGAAGGTCAAAATCTTGAAACAACCAAAATCTTGGAAAAAAAATCACAGCCCTATTCCAGAATCCGTCGTAGCGTAAATTTTCTTTCGGATTCGTAATGAAGTATTCTACAATCCAAATCGAATTCGAACATTCTTACATTCGTAGCATTGCAACTACACATTCCGAACGTATCAACCAGAGAACTGCAAAACTCACATAAAAATATTCATACGTAATCAGCACTGTTAAATTCATGCCTTAGCGTTCAAGCGATCAAACTTGCTCGAATGCACACATTCGCTGTTAAGTTTATTTCAATCAAAACTTGTGCTTCGTGTTGGCTCTATGATTTTATCCATCGATCGTCTTCATACCAATCATTTCGTGTTTGTTCGTTCGGCTCAGCAATGATTATTTTGATCAAGAATAAAACGCAAAAAGCAAAAATCAACGCGTATGAGTTTTTTCATAGGCTGGCAGAGAAAGAGAGAGACCAAATAGAAAAAAGCAAAGTTATACAATAACAACCAAACAAACACTTGTTTGTTGTTTACACTTTTAAAAAATTGTTCTATCACAAAAGCTTGGCCGTCTGACATTGTTTTGGAAGCGGTAAAGTCTTTGTTATTAATTTTTAAAACAATTAAATCTTATTTTTTGATTCCTCTTTTACGAAATACATACATATTCATTGCAACATATAACGCCAAAGTTAGTTTGCTAAAACATGTGAATAAATCATGATCGACAAGCAAACTCATACTCCCCAGCACGATGATGATTTTATTCAACGCTGAGTTTTTTTGCGTGATTAAATTTGAATGAAAAATGTTCGATCAGACAATGACGTGCTCACCCGAACGACGCATTTGCCTGCGTGATGCTGATTTTATTCAAAGCTGTGTTTTGTCGAGTGATATGATGTGAGTTAGAATTTTAGTGTATGAATAACTCAAGAAAATATTGAGTTTTGCAGTTCTCTGGTATCAACTTTTAACAGCTGTTTTTCGGATTTTTTCATGAAAGCCTTGCCTCGACGGATTTGTTTACGACAAAGGAAAACAATTAAATTTTTATAGAATTAGGTCGTAAAATAAAACTTATAATTAATTTTTGGTTAATAAAGTTAAATTATTTTTATTTAAAACTGTGAATATGTTAGTTGAAATTTATTTAGTGCATTTCCTACGTTTCATAATCCATTTCCAAAGGCTTGATGGAATCTCGCAATATTCTTCGACTAATTTTCATAGATTCTCTATGTGAGAAATCTTCCTTTTATTGTGCGAAAATTGCAATTGCAATGAAATCCATTAAAAATCACAGCTAAAAAATACAATTTTGATCAAAAACACTTCAGTTTTTAAATTTTTCTTTTTATTTATTTTTCTGCTGTTGAAACCAGTTGTTTTCGAACTCCCGAAAGAAAGTTCGAAAAGGGGAAGTTTCGTTTGGATTTTGGATTAGCAAATTTGTCGTATTCGTAGCGTAGCTTTACGTTCGCAAATTCATTACGAGGGATTCTGGAATAGGGCTGATTAATTACATTTCCATATGAATTAGAACAAACCCTCTCTGGAAATTTTCCTTTAAAATTGCCAGATAAAAAATCTAAGGCAAGTGACTGCGTTCGTTTTACAAAATAAGGCCATTATTTGAGGTTTTTTTTTCTCTCACGAGCCAAGAGGATGACCTCAACTGACGCCAATAATTTTTTTGTAATATTAAAGGAAGTGTTGTAAAATTATTAAAAGTTATAGAAGAAGTTGAGAAAGTGATCTACTTTTGTAATAGAAATAGTTTATTCAGATATCGAATTAGTCTTTAAAGATTAAAAACTAGTCAAAGATATATATAATTTATGATTTCAATGATTTTGAAAGAAAAACTTTAAAAAAATTTGTATTCCGAGGAAAACATTTGTTGGGAGATTTACTATCAAACATCGTTCAGAGAAAAATTGAATCGACGCTAGCGAAAAATCCCTTTTTTTTTCTATAGCACATTAAAATTGTGTATATTTAATTGAACAAAACATACACACATATCATGGTGCATAATATAAGATACATTTAACCAAATTTAAGTACTTATGGCTTTTCCACTTCCATATGAATAAGAGCAAGCCCTCTCGCTCTCTCTCTATCTCTCTCTCTCTCACTTTACTTTTAAATATAATTTAAATTTTACTTTAAAATATAATGCCAGATAAAAATATAACTCAAGTGCCTGCGTTTGTTTTACAAAATAAGGCCATTAATTAATATTGATGTTAACAAAAAGTTTTTTTCTCACGAGCCAAGAGGTTTGAACTCAACTGACGCCAATATTTTTTTTTTTTTTTTGTAATATTAACAGAAGTGTTATAAAATTATTAAAAGTTATAGAAAATGATGAGAAAGTAATCTTCTAGTTTTTTAATAGAAATACTTTATTTGCGAAAATTGTTAAGAGTTGTTTCCTTTACACTCCAGGACAATATACGAATTCAAATAATTTAAAAAATATTGAAATAATTTTTAGATTGAGATAGAGATAAAGACAAAAACTGTTGAACTAAATGAGTAATATCAGATATCAGATCAGTCTTTAGAGACTAAAAAAGTAGTCAAAGATATTTAAGAAATGGGAATGGGACAATGGTTTTTAAGGAAAAACTTCAAAAATATTTTTAACTCCGAGGAAAACATTTGTCGGGAGATCTACTATCAAACACCGTTCAGAGAAAAATTGAATCGACGCTAGCGAAAAATCCCTTTTTTTACTATAGCACATTAAAATTGCGTATATTTAATTGAACAAAATATACACACATATCTAAGTGCATAATATAAGATACATTTAACCAAATTTAAGTACTTATGGCTTTTCCACTTCCATATGAATTAGAACAAGCTCTCTCGCTCTCTCTCTTTCTCTCACTGAAATTTTACTTTAAAATATATTGCCAGTTAAAAAATTTAACTCAAGTGACTGCTTATGTTTTACAAAATAAGGCCATTCATTAATATTGATGTTAACAAAAAGATTTTTTCTCACGAGCCAAGAGGTTCGAACTCAACTGTCGCCAATATTTTTTTTTTTTTGTAATATTAACAGAAGTGTTATAAAATTATCAAAAGTTATAGAAAATGTTGAGAAAGTAATCTTCTAGTTTTTTAATAGAAACACTTTATTTGAGAAAATTGTTAAGAGTCGTTTCCTTTACATTCCAGGACAATATACGAATTCAAATAATTTAAAAAATATTGAAATAATTTTTAGATTGAGATAGAGATAAAGACAAAAACTGTTGAACTAAATGAGTAATATCAGATATCAGATCAGTCTTTAGAGATTAAAAAAGTAGTCAAAGATATTTAAGAAATGGGAATGGGACAGTGGTTTTTAAGGAAAAACTTCAAAAATATTTTGAACTCCGAGGAAAACTTGTGTTGGGAGATCTACTATCAAACATCGTTCAGAGAAAAATTAAATCGACGCTAGCGAAAAATCCCTTTTTTACTATAGCACATTAAAATTGCGTATATTTAATTGAACAAAATATACACACATATCTAAGTGCATAATATAAGATACATTTAACCAAATTTAAGTACTTATGGCTTTTCCACTTCCATATGAATTAGAACAAGCTCTCTCGCTCTCTCTCTTTCTCTCACTGAAATTTTACTTTAAAATATATTGCCAGTTAAAAAATTTAACTCAAGTGACTGCTTATGTTTTACAAAATAAGGCCATTCATTAATATTGATGTTAACAAAAAGATTTTTTCTCACGAGCCAAGAGGTTCGAACTCAACTGTCGCCAATATTTTTTTTTTTTGTAATATTAACAGAAGTGTTATAAAATTATCAAAAGTTATAGAAAATGTTGAGAAAGTAATCTTCTAGTTTTTTAATAGAAACACTTTATTTGAGAAAATTGTTAAGAGTCGTTTCCTTTACATTCCAGGACAATATACGAATTCAAATAATTTAAAAAATATTGAAATAATTTTTAGATTGAGATAGAGATAAAGACAAAAACTGTTGAACTAAATGAGTAATATCAGATATCAGATCAGTCTTTAGAGATTAAAAAAGTAGTCAAAGATATTTAAGAAATGGGAATGGGACAGTGGTTTTTAAGGAAAAACTTCAAAAATATTTTGAACTCCGAGGAAAACTTGTGTTGGGAGATCTACTATCAAACATCGTTCAGAGAAAAATTAAATCGACGCTAGCGAAAAATCCCTTTTTTACTATAGCACATTAAAATTCTGTATATTTAATTGAATAAAACATACACACATATCTTGGTGCATATTGTAATATATATATGTTTTTACCCAAATTCAAGTATTAATCATTAACATATTATATTCATTTAACATTAACATAATTTATTTTTCTCCCGAACCCGAAGTTTTGAACTCAGCTGACGTCAATAATTTTTTTTTTCAGTACAAATACTTTTAAAAAAATTATTATACAGGGTGTCCCGCGATAGAGAGCAACTATTTTAAGAAGCGAAAGGTGATGTTAAGTTAAGTAAAAAATTGTCTATTTTGACACCCTTAGTAGTTACAGGGCTAATTAGTATTTCATGACTTTGATGCACATTGTTGTTTTTAACAGAAAAACTAATTCACGCCAAGTTTGAGATCAATTTTTTCTGAAATTCGCGTAATAAATTAAAAATTTTTAGCATTTAATTTGAAGTGCGTGAAGATAATTGGTCAATCCGACGCTAACTTAAAAGACTCAAACCAAAATGTTTGATCCGCAAAAAGTTAAATTCGTACTTTTTGCTAAGTACATATTTAATTTTAGGAGCAAATTTCCTCCCAAAATTAAAATCGTTCTTTTTGCAAAGTACGAATTTAACTTTTGGGAGGAAAATAAATTCGTTCTTTTTGAAAAGTACGAATTTAACTTTTGGGAGGAAATTAAATTAGTTCTATTTGCAAAGTACGAGTTGAACTTTTGATTCGAATTTAGCTGTTGGCACAACTTTGATCGTGGATCGAAGAACTTGTAGTTTGACAGTACTAAGTTATTATTCTAACACCGAAGTGAATACACGCATTTGTTTGCTTGCTGTGGGCACTGAAAAAAATCAACACTATAGTATTTTTTTAATTTTTTGAAAGTGCGATAAATTGAAGTGACTTAATTTAAAAAAAATATATTATACATAATTTATCAAGTATTTTCATTGTATTTTGTGATGAAACACAAATTTCTGCCAAAATATATTCACCATACAATTTTGCCAGATATTTGACATTCGAAATGGCTGCCATTCTCAGTTATGGGACACCTTGTTTTTTTTTTTAATTTAGAGTATTCGTTTGACTTACAAACCTTCAAATATTATCGTTTATGTCAACATATATTTAAATTGTGTTTTCTTGGATTTTACGCATTTTTACACATTGCACTTCTGATTTGGATGAAGAAGAAGATGATGAATAACATGAAAAAAGTGCCATTTTCTGCTGTTTTTTGTGCCACTGAAGACTTCTTAAAATAATATAAGTTGTTATTTTCCGTATTTTTTGTGGTTTTTCTCTATATTTTCCCATTATTAGTGGATTTTTCAAGGTGTCCCACAACCGGATACAACTTTTTTTTTGCAAAAAATTAAACCTTCACAGAATTTGTCGTACAATTTTTCTGGTTGACTAAATCAATAAAATTACTTCATTAAATTATTTGATAAGCTCCACAGCTATGCATATGTCCACATATTATACACTTGATCAAAAGTTATGAGCCAAAAACCTAACGTGTCCCATAACCGAATACACTACCTTACATAATTTCTTGATCACCATCACCTCCTGACTCGATTAAACCATGTCAGTTCGTCTGTCGACACGATTTTAGTAGCGATTTTGTTATCGTAATGAAAGTCGTAAATAAGCTTATAAAGGGTGTTTTTTAGCTGCATGAAAAGTTTCGATGGTTCTTGTCTATGGTTTGACAGTTGAGAATGTCAAACTATGTTAACATTTCTGTTCAGTAAGGTTTGGCAATTCATCATGAATCGTTTAACGCCAGAACAACGCTTCAAAATTGTGGAAATTTACTTCGCGAAGTTCACATGAACATTTTTACCGAAAAATTGTGTTCAGTGAAGAAGCTCATTTCTGGTTAAATGGCTTCATCAATAAACAAAATTACCGTATATGAAGCGAAAACAATCCTCAAGCCATTAACGAATCATCATTACTTCCATTAAAATTTACTGTTTGGTGCAGTTTACGCGGCATCATTGACGCATCATCGGTCCTTATTTCTTTCGAAATGAGGAAGGAGCTGCCGTTATGGTGAATGGCAAGCGCTATCGAGCCATGCTGACTGAATTTTTGTTTCCAAAAACTAATCAGCTAAAGATCGACGGCATTTCGTTCTAACAAGATGGCGCAACTTGCCATACAGCGCGCTTAACCATCAATTTATTGAAAAGCTAATTTGGTGCCAACTTCATTTTCAGAAGTGGTCCTGTTAACTGGCCCCTTCGTTCGTGCGACCTAACGCCTCTCGATTACTTTTTATGGGGCTATGTTAAGTCATTAGTTTATGCCGACAAACCAGCAACTCTTAAAGCATTGGAAGCCAATGTTCAAGCTACCATTGACTCCATACGTCAGATTTATTGGAAAAAGTAGTAAAAAATTGGACTGATCGAAAGGACTATGTTACTCGTGGCCGCAGCGGACATATGCAGGAAATCATATTTAAAAAATATATGCCATGAAATTATCTACCAGATTATGATAATAAAAAATTCATTACTACATTACTTCTGTCTTGTATTATTACTTAAAGTTCTCATGCAGCTAAAAAAACACCAATTATTTACAAAATTTTAATTCTAAAATAAGCAAAATCAAATTGCTCATTTTCTTCAATAACGTCACAATCAAAAAACTGATTTTTCGGGAGAAGCATTGTAAGTTTTTAACAGATATAGGAAATTGCCAAATCTTTTCCAAAATACCACCATTAATACAAAATAGGCCACTAGTTTTAAACAAGTTGAATCCATACATCATAAAACCACAAAAAAAGAATCTGTTTATCACAGATCACAAACTATTTTTATGTAGGTAAATTTAAAATATATTATTTATTTATTTATTTATTTATTCATCAAATATATTAAGGTAAAGTAATCTCATGATCTTGTCACACGCAAGAAATTAAAATATATAGTCACCAAAATTACATATAGTTAATAGGCGAAATATTTTTCTCGTCAAAACGTAAATTTTTAAAATAAAATTGAATAAAAACTCCTCCTATCTCCCATTTAAACTGACGTCATTAGAGTAGCATAACCTCCATAAATTCTTGACTGAATATTTAACACATAATCTTCGATATCTTAAACGTATCTTTGGTCTCAAATGTTAACCCTTTAAAATTTTTCAGGATAGGATGATAACCACGCCTTCCACCCATAGAAAATAACTTTATGAAAACGGTAAAACTTCTTAAAATTCCACTAATATTAATTTATTAATATGATTTGAAATTTTGCACATATGCTTATATTTTTAAAATGCACATTGAGAGTTTGATATTTAACATATTTGCAAAAAAACTTCGTCTACCTCCCATACAAAATTTGGATATTGAGTGAATATTTAACATAACATAACAGAACAATTAACATAATCTTCGAATAAAAATTTTTAAATTTTATATTTTAAATTTAAATTTTAAAAATTTTTCTTCAAAGAAGAACACTGAAAAAGGACAAAACCGTTTCTGTATTAAATATAAAATAAAATAACAAGTAAAGTTTAAAAAAGAACTACGGCAATTATTTGAATATAAAAAATTTGACATATAAATTCATAAAGAAGTTTTTTCCAGTCGTTTAGGTCTAACAAGCCACTTTAAAAAGTCGGCGTGGTTGGCAAAATGTGACTTCCTTAATTTAAGAAAATTCATGTTTCTTTACTTTGATTCAAAAATTTAAAGAATCAAATAATTAAGCAAAAACGTCAAGTCAAAACTTTGCTAAACAAAAGGCTAACAATCAAACCGAATTCTTTTTTAACTTTTCGTAACTTAGCAACACCCAGGCAACGCTGGGTACAATTCAGCAGGTTTTAATATGTATAATCATTGGTGTGTCTGTTTGTAGTCGCATAGCTGCTGAACGACTTAACCGATTGAGGTCATATTTGCACAATGTATTTGTTTTGTCGAGACGGCGGTATATCGCTATGTTAGAATCCGATAAGCTGTTGTCAAGCTACTAAATATTTATACAATATGACATATGAACATAATTTGTGTGTAATTCCAAGGGTTGAAATCAAAGCAAAACAAACTATAAGATCAAATTTTGACTGAACAAAATATGAACAAAATAATTTTTTTAGCCCCACCCATTTTAATTCGGTCATCAAAGGGTTAAAAGAGTAGGGAGATTTATTAAATAAATGAATAAGAGCAGGGAAAGGTTAGGTTAGGTTACGGTGCTAATATTTGGATATTTGGTCCGTTGTGATATCTAAGGGGATCTACTCCTTTCCTCCTGCTCTCCTAAGTACTGTCGTAAAACAACCCTTTACCAATAATAAAAAGTAGTAGACACTTTACGTCTACCTCCTCAAGATCCCTGAGATCATCAAAAAAGAGGCTACCCAGATGCTTGTCTTCTGCGGGATAAAGCTGGGTATGAACAGAGGAGAAGCGATACCGTCTCCTCTTTTTCCTCATCCCAGCAACTCCTACAGAAGTCATTACCATGAACCCCAATTTCTAAGGCATCTCTACCTACACCCCCTGCCAAAAAAAAAACGCATCACCTAGAAATATTTGTAGAAGTGGTGAAAATTTGCTTTAATTGGCTCTTATACTAAAAATTTTGATAAGAATATGTTTATTGACATCTTTCCAATCGTGGTTAAAAAATTTACATCTAAGGCAAATGGTACTCAGTAGGTTGCTTTATGTAAAAAAAGTCAAAAAAACACTAATATTTTTAACAAGATTTAACTTTTTAAATAAATTTTCTAACTTTTTGAATGTTACTCAATATTTCTTGATGGAAACTTAAAAATATACAAAAAAAATTTGCCATTTAAACCGGATTCTGAGCCCAAATTAAACAAAAAAGTTAAAAAACTGTGTGAGTAAACCGAATTCCTGGTGAGTAAAAGGATTGTATGGAGGTTTCCTTCTTGTTTTGATAATCAATAAAATTTATATGATTTAGTGATTGGAGTTCAGTGTAATGCTTTTAAAAAATTGATTTTTTTTACATTTGTTGATGAAAAACCCTCCGTAAAGATATGATTTTTCGCCTTTTTTTATATAATACGAGTAGTAACTTACTGATTTGCACTTGCCTCAGCTATTAAAGGCAGGGCTTAAGTTAAGACATCAACCAACACATTCTTATCCAAATTTTATGTAAACATGCTAATTTTGGGTGTTTTATGAGCTCTTCTAAGAAACACATCTGGTGATGCGTTATTTTTTTTTTTGGCAGGGGGTGTATAATAGGGTACATTTTTTTTTAAATTCACTTCTAATAACATTTTTCTGGTGCTTTAATTCATAAATAAAAAACTTGTGCAAGGAGAAGGTCCACAATTGATTTCTTCAGGTGGCGCCACGCCCTAGAATGTCCGCATATCGTAAAAATGCGACTTTTTCGTAGTTGTTTGATAAATATTGATCTCTATAAAAGCGTATGCACTGAAGATCAGTGAAATAATTTTTTATTACTGAAATATATGTAGACTAGTGTGAAAAAATCAAAATCATAAATATATATACAATTCTATTTTTCAGGACAATATTTTGTACAGATTTTAGGAAAAAAATTTTCAAATTCGTGAGAATATCGCACTTTCTGAAAGAGTGCCCCAGCTAAAAAATGTATTTAGTATAAGTTGTAGTAGTACTATTCAACACCTTCAAATTAAGAGTTTTTAGAAGTCTTTAAGTGCTCTGGAATCAAAGTTTTAGCATTTTTAAGAGTTTGTTATTCTAGAGTTTTCAGATCTGCGAACGCTCATTTTTCACCTCTGAATATTTCAAATCCAGAGTTAAGTGCGTAGAATGTACGATTTTACATATCTATCGATTTTAAAGCAATATTTCTGAATTAATATTTTTAAATTTCACTCTTATAGTATTTAGATTATTATGATAATTGATTACACGGTGCTACAGTGGAAATGTACTTTTACTCTTTTTTTAAGTGACCTAGTCTAAGTTATAGGCCAGGTCAAGTACAATACGAAACCATATTTGAAATTGTTAATACACCCCAAAAATTTGATTTTACCGTTAAAAACATGATTTTTTGGTACATGGCATATTACACAATCAGCAACTCAGCAAAATTTAATCGATTTTCGATTTAACAGTTTTGGCAGTGTATAAGACAGTACGCAGTT